>OY728131.1:773871165-776387823 GCA_963277665.1 Viscum album | reverse complement strand
ATCCACTGTTGTGATGGAGTCTTAGAGATCTTCAACGAAGGCTGCTTGGAAAATCAAGATTGGGCGGCACCTACCGCAACCAATTACGTACTTTTTTTATCCTCTGTTTTATTTTATTTGTGTGATTGTAACTCTATAAAAAGGGAGTACCGTGTGTGTTGTAATTATAGATGTATTAGAATAGAGAATAAATAAAAACACTATGCTCATGGTATAATTTTTCTTCTTGCGATCACCTCCAGTGATCTGCATCCATGATTTTGCTGCAATCGATCCTCCATCAGTGGTATCAGAGGAGGTTGAAGCTTCGGCTGCCAAAAACCACCTTTAGTGGTATCTGAGAGTCGGAGGTGAGATGAGCAGACATAGATCCGTGGTTTGTTCTCCTGAAGTATCAGAGCATCGAAGGTGAGCTGAGCGGACATCGATCTATGGTTTGTGCTCTCAATCCGTCTCTTGCAGTGCAGAGAGGGATCCGTGATATCCCCTTCCCATATATTACAGAATTCGAAAGGTAGAAGAAGATGAATAGTAGAGTTTCATCTTTCCTCTCCCATCACGTTTTTGAGACAAAAAGAAATTGGTTATCTCACTTTACCAATTTTCAAAGTTGGGTTTGCTTTCCCTTTTTTCAACAAAATAAAGGGCTTTGTATCCACCTCCATATCAAAAGGTGGCGTGGAATTATTTTTTCCCTAATTTTTCAAAAAGTTTCTTTGCCTTTCCATCTATTCCACGCCTTTTTTGGCATTATTTAAATTGATTTGAATTCAACGTTTTTATCCTCCATTCATAAAATCTCTCTCCTCTCACCTTTTTGTCTCCACGCCTCCCCTCCCTTTTGCTCCTTGCGAAATTGTTTTTTTTTCAAGTGTCATGACTCATCCACTGCATTTTGCCTCTCATCAGATATATATATATATATAATCTCCAATCCAATTCTGAAAAAAAGAGGAAGTTTTCAATTCAAAGAAATATTACTATCCAAAAAAATGATTCTACTGGATAGTGACTTCAATTTCATCTATTACTTCGACTTATTTTCGAATTTTGATGATGATGACAAACGCCCTCTGCCTTCATCTTTTATCCCAAAGCTGAACCAATTGTCTACAATTGAAGCCACCGAAGAGCTGGAATTGATGTCCAATGAAGATGACTTTTCAGAAGTCGATACCTTGGTCGACGTTGTATCTGGTGAACCATCTACCAATGCAGGCACCTTCCCAAAAGGCACCGAAGAACAAGTATTTCTATCAAACACAGACGTATTCTTGAAAGTTGAGACTGACATCAACATTGTATTCGGCGAATACTCCATTTCAGGCTTGAAGCATCAAAGCCCCCTGTTAGTTCCCCTGGTGAAGAATAGCGACGCCTCATTCCAATGCGTCTGAGTCCCGATGATGCCCCGCAGCAAGGGGGGGAAATTTCAAAGAATCTGAACCCATGGTAGAAGATTATGTGGACAATAATCCAATTAAAGAGGAGTACGGGATGGAATAATTCCATATCAAAGAAACAAAATCCAGTTTTCTTCTTGGTGATGTGATTTTGATCCTGCGATCACCTCCAGTTATCTGTTTTTTTGCTGCCACATGTGCTATTGATTTAACTGTAGCTAATGACTATGGTGAAGTCATTATACCGGTTGGTTACCCTCCTGGACATAGTGAAAAATCATGGGTCGTAAGGAATAAGAGTTTAAGGGGGGGTGTTGGAAGTATTAAAATCACTATTCCTTTGACGAAACCTAACATCCACTGTAGCGATGGAGGCTTGGAGATTTTCAACGAAAGTTGCTTGGGAAATCAAGATTAGGCGGCACCTACTCTGCAGACGCTTACTCATCTCTATTTTGGTTTGGGTTGTTGTGTGATTGTACTGCTATAAATATGTATGTTGTGTATGTTGTATTTCATTAGAAGAGAGAAGAAATAAAACACCGTGTTGCTTGTATAATTGTTCGTTATTGCGATCACCTACAGTGATTCGCATCCGTGATTATGCTGCCCATGATTCTCCATCAACGAAAACGCCTTCATGGGGGGAGGAAGAAGATAGCCGATCAATTCACAATTGGTCCCACGAAATCCGTGGAGGAGGTAGTGAATTAGACGTCACCAAAAGGGACTGCTCTAGAGACTAATGCTGGGAGCCTGTGCACCGCCTGGACCTACACCCAGCAAAGGAGGAAAAGCTGGCCTAGGAGTCAAATTAATATTAATAAGGTCAAGGCTAGGCGTGTGTGGAGAAGATCCCACCTCCTCAACGGTCAGCTGCAACCTTTCCACCCTCAAATGCACAACCCTACCATCTTCGACCGCCGACGATCCCAGATGCGCCCTAAGATCCTTAGCAACTTGACCTCGCCCAAGCCGCCACGAAGTCATCCAATATTGAGAAATGCAGGAAAAAAGAAACCTTGAGAGATCAGAAACTGCTACCGGCTGACGAAGGCCCAAGAGTCCACAAAGGATCTAAAGATGCTGAGAGAGGGATTACTATGCCCAAACATAGCCACCAATGAGAACTTGTGGAACTCAGCCTCCTCATTCAATTCCAGATCCGAGAGCTCCACAACCGGAAGGCCATCCACCAGACTGGCCGGTTTAGGTTGGACACGGATCGGAGGAACCCTCGGCAGCCCAGAGACCAACGACACCCCCACAGAAATGGACGTAGATGTCGACGCACAAAGGGCATCCTTGAAAGAGCGCAGAGGAGTAGCCCCCGACCGGTACGGAGGTGAGGCATCCAGCGGCAGCACCGCACTAATCGACGGAGACTCAGGAGCCGAAGACGGAGTCATGTCATTTATTATTACTATTGTTTTAGGTGTCAATTGATTTGTTTTATAATAGTTCTTGTGAATATGATATAGATACATCATCTATAAAATGACATTAATTTTATTAATATCATATTTTCTCATTAGATAAATGTTTTGAAGAATTATTTAATGTTTTTAAAGAATATTAATCACATAGCTTATTAGAGAGGGTAGGTAGTACGTACGCATGAGTGATGATATGATTAAATTAATGGATGAAGGGGTAAATAATTGGATGATATATTAATTTTACAGAATTAATATCTTGTCTTATGTATCATGTATATTAATTTTTCTCATAATTATTACTATCCATGTGTGTTGGGGATGAAAAACAAATGACATCTGTTCATGTGGTAAAAGTACACCATTCACGAGCGAGGAATTATTTTTTCATTTGATATAAAAAGAGATGGAAAAATATTATTCCAAAAATATAATGACATATTAGTATATCATAGATAGTTTTTTTATTATATTGGAAGTTTTAATATTTTATTTAATGCGTTAAAAAATAATGAATAAGAAATCGCTTTGTTAGGACGATTACTTTCTCTTAGAGAAACCTTCTTTGGGTCTTTTATTAAGGACAACAGGGTTGGTATTTTAGGAATACCAAAACCTCTATAATTTGGATAAATATATTCGGGTGATATTTTATTAGGTTTTATATATCCAAATTTCTTGAGATGTGTGAATAAGTGAGGGGTAGTTCCTTTTTATAATTGTGGAGGAGTTCATTTTTGTAAATACCAAAATCCATTCAATAATTGGAAATCACTCTCACCCCTTGTGCTTCAAAAATTGTTAAATAATCTATTAAAGGGATTTTATGGTAGATCCAAACCAATAACCATGTAAAAAAACTTTTTTTAAACATGTTACTCCCTTTTCTTCTAAGTTTACTTATTTTTATGGTTTTAGCTTTCACCGCGATAATGAGTTTTTTAACCAATGTAATTAATCAATTAAGAAAAAAATAAGGTGGGACTTATTAGATAATTTGGTCCCAATAAATATAAATATGAAATATAATTTACCAAATAATTATTCTATATATGAGAAAGATTATTTTTATTAAAAATGCATACAGTGCACAAAACCTCATGTTAACCATAACCATGTTAATTGATTTCAGATGTTATTACAAGTAATTATAAAAAAAATAAGCCAAAATTATTATATAATATTAATTTTTAGGATTAAAAATATGGAATGAGTTTTATTAATTTCAATTCACATAATTTGTATAATTTTTTTAAAGAATAAACTCGTAAATCGTTTCGAAAAACTGTATTTCATGTAAAGCATTTTTCAATTATAAGATTGTCTTATATTAACTATATGACAATTAATCACAACTAGATGGATTTAAATTCTTATAGTTAGATATATAATCGAAAAATATCATTTAAATAATTCCTCATTAAATATTATTTTAATTTTAAAAAATGGATAGTCATTGTGCCTTTTGAGAGAAAAAAAAGTTTTTAAAAAAACCAATTTTTTGAAAAATAGTCCATCTACCTAAAAATGACCTTATCTTTATCTACATAAAATTTATAATATATATATATTTAATTAAAATATTATTACATGTTTTTGTGAATAAGATTGTTAATATTATAATACAATATTTTTGATTCCTCCTAAAATATTATTTCTAAGGGAAATTATAAACAATTTATTATTGGCTTCTTTTGACCAAATAAGATAAAAATTTATCTTTATCCTAAAACATTAGTGTATTTTAGAAGAAATATTAAAATTTACTTTATAATATTTTTTATTAAAATAAAATGGTCATTTACTATAATTTAGTCTCAGATATTAAATGAAAAATAATAAGAAAAGATTTACAATAAGAAATATTTAAAAAAAATGGTACAAGAAACATTATTTTTAAATATAGATATATTTTCTATAAAAAATAAAATATATTATAAATAATATATATATATATATATAATAATTTAGAATTTAAATTAGTAAATTGAAATTATTCAATTTTTTTAATTTTCATAGAGAGTTGAATATTTTGATAAATAAAAAAATTGTGTAACCATAAATAGTAAATATTATGACATATTTATGATGTAAAAAATATTTAATAATTAAAATAAGGGAACCCTAACAAAAAATAAGTTATTTTATTAATATAATGCATTTCAATGATTAAAAATGATTTTATAAACATAAAAATAGATTTCTAAAATCTAAAATGGATATTAAGAATTTAAAAATAGTATTTTTTGGATAATTAAATTACCTTGGATAAAGTAATAATATATATTGGGGTTCATCTTAAAAACATTATAAAAACAAAAAAAAATTCTTAAATTTCAATAACCATAAACCAAAACCATGGGTGATTTATAAAATCTATTTTTTCCTTGAGAGAGTTTGAAATTTATTAAATAATATTTTCAGAGCTAGGTACTGAGATGGATCATGATTCTGAGGCCCGGTAAGCCTAGAATAAATTCTGTAAAATTAAAAAAAATCATATCAAACACACAAATTTTTAAAAAATAGTGATATATCTCATGAATGGAGTTTCAGATAAAAAATATGTGACTATTGTTGAATTTGAAGTGCAGGGTTTACCATAGGCAAAACCTAAAGTTAGTCAGCACTGGATGTTTAGATGAGGAAACCATTGATAGTTATGTTAATTGAATTAATTTATTTTATTCATTATTTAATTCATTTAATTCCCAAAAAGATTTTCCATATAAATTTCTTATGTTATAGAAAATATCTAGGGTTAGCCATATAACCCTGGGATCATTGAGAGGAGGTTCCATCTCTCTTCATTGATAGATCAAGATTAGAGGAAGAATAGTGATTGGATCATGTTTGTTTGATATAATACAAATAAAATTTGTCTTCTCCATCGCTAGTGAAAATGTTCATCACCAAATAAGGATTCAATATTAATTTAGGGCTTGTTAATTGTTTTTTTCTACCCCTTTTGATTAAATCATTAAATCGTGGATTTTAATCTACTTTTAATTCTACATTTTTGTACCAATATCATGATCCTTATTGATGAATAATTTTTTTTTCATTTGATTGATATGTTTTCTAAGATATGGTTTCACCATAACTTTACTTAATTATGAAATTATTGGAAATAATGTTGTATAATGATATTTTCACCTTTATTCTTGTGTTTTTCCATACTGTTATTTGTCTTCTTCACATTGAACTATGGGGCCATGGTTTGACATTTTCATGTAGGTATAAGCATGATCGAACCCAAAGATTCGTGTTAGTTGGGATAAAAATTATTGAAATAGAAATTTAAGGATTTTCCAAGGTTCTTTGTGGGATACAGTTGATTATTTCTACGTATCATGGATTTGCGACTGATCGGCAGTGTTTAGGAGGCTCTACAGCCTTGTACAGATGTTATGGATTCCCTATTTCCAACCACCAGATCCTAAAAATCAATTTTTGGTGATGGTTCCTTTGTTTTTAGAAGATTCTATGTGGCCAATGGGAGGATTTTGTGATGGGAGAGCCATATATAGAAGCTTCATGGAGAAATAATATTTATATGAAAACCTCGACTACATGGAATGTAGTGTAGAAGAACACACATTGTATAATCTCTTAGTTGTGGTTGTTGTGGTTTTCAAGTGAAGATAAATACAACACACCATGTGGGACCCCCAAACACTGTGTAATCTGATGCTAGTATCCAAGAATGTACTATGGGAAAACATGGGCACAGACACATCTAGACACACAGACATGGACTGGTAAATCGGAATTTCCTTGTTTACAGGAATAACTAGGTACATGGAAAACTACATGGATATGATCATAATACATAGGCTATCACATGGTTAGGTGCATTGCCATGTATACTAGCATGGCTTAAATGACATGGGCATGGCCAGGAGAGTATGGGAATACCCCTAGTAGTCAAGATATATCTTGTAATAGCACTTTACACCATATACATCTACATGGCCAACAAATTATTATGCCGACAGGGATATTGAAAGGAGGCTTGGTGAGTTCACACATCATGTGACCCACCTTTCATAGTATGTACATCATTATGAATCTTCTACCTGTAATGCCTCCATCATTTTAACTTGGAATTTTTTCCTTGAGTAACATTCCTTGAGTGTTTTTTCACATAGAACGTGATGGTGGCCTTCCTATTTGATTTTGAGATATGATGTGATATATTCTTAGAATGACTCTTCTTTAGGTGTTGTTCGATAAAGGAAGTGATCAGATAGGATTATCAGAGAGGGGCCCGGTTGGAAATCCCCCTATCATACCAGGGCGTAGGTCCCCCATACACCACTACCTACTGAGTAGTACGCTCATGTTGTATTATATAATGGTTCATCTACCTACATAGTAGTACCCTTATGTTGTATCAAAGAAGGGGTCATATACCTACTGAGTGGTAACCTTCTATTGTATCATGGAATCGGTCCTCTACCTACTGATTTTCTCACTCTTGTTGTATCATGGAAATGGTCCTCTACCAACTGATTGGTGCCCTTTTATTATATCAATTAATGGTTCCTCTATCATCTGAGTGGTTCCATCCTATTATATTGGCGCATTGGTCCTCTACCAACTAAGTGGTTTCCTTCAGTGGTATCAAGGCATGGTTCATCTACCTACTAAGTGGTACCATACTATTGTACCTGGGCATGGTTCATCTATATACCAAATGGAATCCACCTAGAGAACAATAGAGTGGGACCTCTATATAGATATTTTACCCCCTTAAATATGTGGCATAGTGGAATGGTGGGGTTCCTGCATATGTTGAATTCTTTAGGCAGACACGCTAGATCTCGTGCATCAAAGATTGACATTTGGAAGTGTTGGTAGACCCATTCCTGATCTTGGATGTGAAATATAGATCCCCTTCCCCTTTTTTCTAGGTAATTTATAAGAATATATATATATATATATATATATATATGTTGTTGGGTTTCATTTACCTCTTTCTTGGGGTTGAGCTAAATATTTTTATCATGTCTTCTATTGATCACCCTTCCTTTTGGGGGGAATCCAACTGGGTATGTATATACTCACCCCTACATGGGATTTTCCAAAATGTGTCATGTCTTATGAAGATAAAGGATATGTCAGTGGTGATTTCGTAGGATCATAGTGATACTTTGGTTTATAGACTGCATGCGGTGGTCAAAATTAGAGATCTAGATCTGAGATCTCTCATTATTTCCTTTCCACTTATTATCCTTTTGGTAAATATTTTATATTTGGGTGTTTATTTTTCCCATTTACTTTTCATATTACGTTGTCGTACTCTTCTTTATTTCCTAGAGTTTATTACATGCATGGTTTTTTATCTAAATGATATTATCTTTTATTTTTATTCCTCTAAAATTCTACATGGTGATGGTTGGGTGTATTTATATAGGTACTTTAGAAAAGGCCTCCCGTTTTATTTATATCTTTGACATCTTATTTCTAGCCCCTGGACTTTGGTGTTGGTCTATGGGTAGTTTTGTCTCCACCTTTTCCATCCAGGCGGGCCTCGGTGGGTCATGTCATGAAATATTCGAATTATATTGTTTTGACCTCGGGATTGGGTTTGGATTTATTTCCCTATATATGGTTTGGTTGGAATGTAGGGAGATAATTTCAAGGTTAATCAAGTGAATCTTTTAGAATATGGAACCCAGTGTAGGTGTGGAATCCAACAAATATTTTTAGCAGAACTCTGAATACCTTCTTGACCACTTGGAATACCAAGACATTGGTTTTAGGAAACATTGATAGTTGGATCACATAGTATTGAGTCTTTTAACTATAATTCTTGAGTAAGATCCTCATATATATATATATGATCATCTAACCATGGTATGTCTTGGTTAATTTTTATGATTTCTATATGATGAAAACCAACCAGGTTATTGATTTAGAATTAGGACAAAGATCCAATGAGTGATAAGGCCTAATTTAGGGGACATATCATGATATCTTTCACTCAGAAGGGAATTCAGCAGCACTATCTCATGTCATGTAGTAGATTATACCAATATAGTAGGCTGAGGATGTACATAGGATTGGCGCACTCTAGGAGTCCCAACACCAGGGTCCACTGAGTTTCTATGGTGAGCCAAATCCCCAATAAGTGAATGATTGGAATGAGTCATTGATTCAAGTTTTCAGACATTTGAGGACTCTAACCAATTATATGGTTGTGACGGTAGCTATTATTTTCCATAGAGTAGCTGGGTGATGTTAGATTTTATCCACATATACACATAATGAGTTGTCACTCTCATATATTTACTTCTAATATACTTTTCCATGAAGATTATTACCCCTCATTCCTATGATCAATTCAAATTCAAGAGTTTTTGAAGCTATAGTAGGTAGGGATGACATATGTTTAGTATTCCATGAAATTCACTGATCTTATGGGGTACTCCCTTGACATGATTCATGATGGTTACTTTTTCCATGGAAGTTCAAGAAGGGTGTCTATGGAGAAATCCATACTAGTGTGTCACCCCTATGCATTCCCACACATGTTGGAGTTCAAGAGTAGGCACTGGTGATTGAGATAATCTTATCTGAGGGGTTCCATACTGCTGGAGATAGTAGTGGTCATTAAGGGGATGAGTCATCTATAGAAGATTGTAGGTGTAAGTTATTGGGTTCTTGGTTTAGGATCCCTTCCCATGGTCAGACTCAGGTATGTGGTCATGCAGAATAGGGACCTTATATAAGACACGAGCATCCTAGAGAGCAATGTTCCTATACATGTGATGGGAGAGGTCACATGACATGTGATTGTCCAACCTGACGTGCTGAGTAGGGTAGTATTACTATGGATGGACTACCACATCAAAGACAGTGTTGTGATCATTTTTCTCTTAGACATGTTCAGTGCTTCCCCTAAGGAGGCAGAGCAGGTAGAGGAGTAAGTGGGGCTCCCATAGGACAAGCTCGTGGTGGTGTATGATGTTATGACCTACTTCCATCACCATCACCAGGAGGACCATGTCAAGATTAGGGAGATAGAAATTGGGGTCATGGGTAGCTGGAGGATATGGAAGCTTATGACCAAAAATATTATGAGATTATTATAGGTATGATCTATGTTTATTCTACTATTCCTTCTATACTAGTAGATATAGGTTTGAATCATTTCTCCATCTTCTTACTCCTGCAATGAGAGTTCGACATCCAAATAGATACATTATCCCATCAACTTTTCCTTCAAGTTTCTATAGGGAATGATTCTATGTTATCACTTTTCTACCATTTGTTGGAGTTATCTCTAAGTGGATCAAGTTTCTCAAAGGAACTCTTTGTCATCACGATGTTACCATATTACGTAACCTTAGGTATAAATTTTTATCTATAGTCTTTGTCTAGATCAACTATCACCAAAGAAGAGTGATATTCCTTCAGATTGATGGGATGAAATTATTTATTGTGGGCAAGAAATATCTCATAGAAAAGTGATTGGATCTTATAATCAGAGAGCTACAACCCATCAACCATCATTTTGAGAGTTTATCCCTTAGAAGAGTGGTTTGTTTAGGTGTCTATGATCCTTTAGTCATGTATGATTACATGGATTTTTTACCTGATAAAATTATGGGACAACCTATGAGGTGGGAGATGGATTTATACATCGAATTTTACCTCATTACCACTCCAATATCTTCAGTGGCTTATTGGATAGAACCTACCAAGCTTTGAGAGCTGAGGGTGAAGTTGGATGACCTTCGAGAAAATAGTTTTATCATACCAATGTGTACCATTTATTATATATTGTTTTGTTAGTGAAAATGGATAATGGGATCTTGCATATTTTTATATATTATCATCACATAAAAAGGAAAATATAAATAAAAATTACCAATTTTTGTGGATTTTCAACCCCTTTGATCAGTTTTGAGGTGCGAGATTATTCCCAAAGATTAATCTCAGGTCCAGCTACCACCAATTGAGGGTTTTAGAAGAAAATGTTATGAATCTGTCATTCTGATGTCACTATAAAATTTATGAGTTCATGGTGAATCCATTAGGTGTGATGAATTCCCCCAATTTGATTGTGGATCTGAATAACTTGATCTTCCAGCCATACATGAACTTATTAGTGGTTGTATTCATTGATGACATACTCATCAACACTGCATCAAAGGAAGAGCATGTTGAGAAATTTAGGTTGGATCTATAATTTATTTGGAAGAAACATCATTATGGTAATCTCTTGAAGTTCCAATTCTGGATCCATGAGGTTTAATTTATAGGACATTTCATTTCTGAGCATGGATTATACTTTTACCTAATGAAGATTGATAAAGTTTTTTCTTGTGAGACACCAAAGTGTGTTTCATATGTACGAAGTTTTCTTAGCTTAGTGGGGTACTATAGTAGGTTCATTGAATAATTATCTAGAATTTTTCCACTTTGGTTGTTCTGACATGGAATGGTAATATATTTACTAGGACAGAGCATTGTTAGGGATAATTTGAGGAGTTGATACTGAGGATGTTGTGTGCTTCTATTAAGAGACTACTAGAGAAGGGAGATGATTAAATAGTATATTTTGATTCCTATGGAGAAGGGATAGGTTGTGTATTACTACATAGGTGGGAAATGATCACATATTGATCGAGGAATTTGATACCCTGTGAGTAGAAATATATGACTCATGACCTAGAGTTGGCAGTGGTGATATTTACTCAGATGATTTAGAGGAACTATCTTTTGGTAGAAATCTCTTTTGTTTACTCAGACCAATAGAACCTTAGGTATATCTTCATTTAGAAAGAACTAAACCTACAATAGAGTCATTAGTTGGAGTTTCTACAAGACTATAACATTGAGATAATTTATACTCCTTATAAGGGAAATGTGGTTATATATTCCCTTAGCTGTAATTCCCTCTATCTCTTGGTGAAGGAGGCGTATGGGTAGTTGGATTCATTATAGCAGACCCTGGTAGATGAGTTGGGTGCAACTTATCTTTAGTCAATCTTGTTAAATTATAAGGACCCTAATTTTTCTTTCATAACTATTCCATCATTTTAATGATAAAAAATATAATAGTATTACAAAACTAGGATCCAAAGGTTTAATGTCTTGGAAAAATTACAACAATACATATCTTTTATATAATAAAACATAAATAATTATTTAATTCTTCTTATCTATATTCTTATTACCCATTATGTTCTCTTTAGTACAATTATTCACATGAAGATATACATCAAAATAAATGGTTATCTAAAATCATAGTAAGAGGATGAAAAAGAGGCATGAAACATAGGTGAGAATAATCATTATCATCATAACATAAGAATAGTATCATAATAATAATCATGATAAGAATCATTAGATAAAGGCATGGAATTTGGAGTTATATAAAAATGAAACATCATGTCTTAGTGGTCAATTAACACACATTGTTGTGAAAAAAGATAGAATCATGTTCACACATATTTCACTTTTTCTCGTTATATTCATTGCGTTACCCAATTCATTGGAGCACTATATAATATCAGGAACACCTGTCACATAATAATATTTACATTATCATGCATACCACGTAGAACATATATCAATATTGGACAAAAAATAACCCATGGAAAGAAATGGGTTTAATTTCACAAAGAATAAATTCATAAATAAACTTTGGGGTTCCCAAATGAAATAGGGAATAACATACTTGGTATAATAATCATAAATCTTTAGTGAAGAATAATAAATCTCAAGAGAGGTAAAAGGTGTGTTTTTAGAAAGAATGGTTCTTTTCAAAAAAACAGTTTGTTTTTCATAAACTCAATTAGAAAACATGTATTTTCTAGAACAAGAAAGTGCAGAATTTTATATTTAAGGATCATTAAATTAATATACATACTTAAATTGGTGTGAAAGAGGTAAAACCCGATGAAATGGAGTTGGGTTTGAGAATCCCATTAACTTGTGTCTAAATTATTTCTTCACTTTAATATAGTGGATAATCTAATTACATTAATTAATTAACTAATTGATAACCATTTATAAATTAATTTTATTTAATATTGTTTTATTAAGTTAATTTATGTTCATTTTATGAGTTATATTGTTAAATTTCATTGTTCTGAAGTGTTCATTTTCTTGGTTTGCATGATCGGTTTGCTTGTATATGACTATGTAACTTCATATAAAATTAGAATAGTTTTAAAAAATATAAATTATGTGTTATTAATGAAATTATAGAAGTTTAAATGATCTCATATAACATTTTTTTATGTTTTATGATGATGAATCATTAGATAAATGCTTGATGAAAATGATTTAATTTATTTTGGAAAATTTTACAACCATCACAAAATCATATCATTTTATTTAAAATCATGTTTATATATTGCTTTTGGAACATTGTATAACTTATAATATGTATAATAAAATATTATTTAATAATAATAATGGTTTTATGATAAGCCTTGAATGTGGTAGTGAAAAATGAAAATGCATCATCCATGGAGGCAATAAATCAACACACAATGGACGCTAATTTAATTTTTAGAATAAAAGGTTAAGGGAAGATATTATAAGTTGAATTATTTAATTAATATAATAAAATTCTGGTATATAAAATATAATAGAGTTATATTTCCTCATGGATAGGTGGAGGTTAGGGGAGTCTTAAAAAATAAATGAAGTTGAAAAAAAAAATTGAAAGAATAAAAGAAATATGATTTTACCTCTTGAATTTATCATTCTTGAGAACCTCTTTAGGAAAAATGGTTTGGTCTTTTGATGAGGCCATAGGTTCATAGAAATCAAGAGGGTATTAGGAATACTATTTGGTAGAACTTTAACATGCTTGAAATCTTTTAAGGTGTGTGGAGAAGAGGTGTTGAGGGGTGGAATTTACGGGGGAGGAGAGGGGTATTTTCTAATTATTTTATTTTTAGTTTACTATTTTGGATCAAGACTATGAATAGTTAGGATTATCATTACTAAATAAAGTAAAAAGGGAATGATATTTTGTGATTATGGGCTTACATCATCCATACATCATCTATGACTCAATAATTATGGTGTTTATATTTTATTATAAATTATCATATTTTACTACTCACAAATAATCAATTATTTTAAAAAAATACCAAAAGTTCAACCTCATAATTTTTCAATATATATAATTAAAAAATGAAATCCATTTTATGAAATTTATTTTCTAGATATTATAAATTTAATTATTAATTAAAATAATCAATTACTTGGAAGATACTGATTTTAAAATTATAACTATATTTATACACTTTGAAAAATAAATTAAGGTCACATAAAATTATCTTATCATCATAAGAAAAAAATTATGAATCTATTTTATGAAAATAAGTTTTCTTTTATATAATTATGTTAATTATAATATTATAAATAAACAGTATTGTTTTATAAAAATAGTAACACTTAATTAATAATTTTTTAAAATATTTATTTACTTATACCATAATATAATTATATCATATTATCATTTATAAGATTTCTAAATTTTATTTATAATTTTATATATTATTTTTCTATTCTATTGTCCAAATTAGTATTCCAAATGGTCACATTACTATTCCATATGTCAATTTACTATTCCATTTTTATAGGTTCTGTAATTTCTCAAAATAACACTTATTTCACTCATTCTTCATTTATCACGTTTTTATTATGATCTAAATTTTATTTTATGTTTTCTATACTATATGAAATTATTATAAGAAGGGGATTTCCATTGATAAAATTTTTGTTCATTTCATTCTTCAACCCTTATGAAATATTTCCCTAGAATTTTCTTTCATACTATGGTGAAAAAAAAGTGAGCGTACTTCTCTTTCATCACTTTCTTAGGTTCCCATATTTCATATTTATATATATGGTTTCTCCATAGTACATTGACCAAGTTAGTAGTCTTATTTCATATAACTCTATCTCTATGGTCCAAGAATTGAACTAGCTACTCCTCGTAAGAGATATTATTTTCTAACTGTACCACCTCTGGATTCAGTACATGTGATGGATCTGGTATGTACTTCTTCAAGAGGGATGCATAGAATATATCGTGTACTTGAGTCATAGTAGGTGGGAGTGTTAATCGATAGGCCATAGCTCTAACATGATCAAGGATCCTGAAGGGGATGATTTACCAAGTACTCATCATTCCTTTCATCCCAAATCTTTTAATCCTCTTCCATGGAGATATGTGGAGGAATTACACTTCTCCAACCATAAACACTAGGTCCTATTGATGATTGTATGCATAGCTCTTCTGTCGACTTCGGACTACCTTGATGTACTACAAAATGGTTTTCACCTTTTACACCATTTCTCCAACCATTTCAGGTCCTAGCTGCTTATGTTCACTGACTTCATCCTAGAATTATAGTGTTCTGCATCTTTTCCCATAAATGGATTCATATGGATACATTTAGATACATGAGTGGACACTATTGTTTTAAGAGAACTCGGCAAGAGGAAGGTGTTGGTCCCATCCTCTTTTGAAGTTAATAGAACTTTCCCTCAACATTTCTTCTAGTGTGTGAATAGTACTCATATTGGCTATCAGTTTGAGGATGATAAGTTGTACTGAAGATCACCTAAGTGCATAGAGCATGTTGGATAATTTTTCAGAACATAGTGTTGAATATAGAATCATGATCTGATAAAATAGATAGTGGTGCTCTATGAAGCCTTATCACTTCTCTGATTTATATCCATGCCAGTTGATCTAGTGAGAAGTATTTTGTATTTTGATAAAGTGGTTTGTCTTTGTAAGGTGATCCACAATAACCCATATTACATTTTTTCCTTTGGATGTCTTCAGAAGTCTGATGACAAAGTCTATGGTGATATTTTACCATTTCCATATTAGCATGTGTAATGGTTTCATCATCCCCTTATACGTTTCCTTCCATCCTTAACTTGTTGAAATACCAGTCACTATGATGTATATTTAGTGATCTCTTTCTTTATATTCTCCCACTAGTAGTTCTCTTGGATATCTTTATACATGTTCATGCTCCCTAGGTGATTTGAAAATGTTGATCTATGTGAATCAATCAGAATATTTTTCAATATATTTTTATTCTATGGTACACATAGTCATGAAAAAAATATTACAACACTTTTCTCATATATTTTAAACTATGAGGATTTCCCCTTTCTCATGGATTCTTCCTTTTTATGAATTTCCATATCATTTCTTTGAGCATCCTTTATTTTTAGCACGAGGGATGGTTGAGAAATAATTTGAGAAAGTATTAGTGGTGTTGCTTCCTTAATAACTCCCATGTCTATCCTTTGAATGTTTAAGAAGATTATATCCTTCTCAATTCTCATCATTGATAATGTTGTAGGATCCTTTCTACTTATAGAATCTACCAATTTATTCACTTTTCCATGATGGTAGTTGATTGAGCCTTTGTAATAGTTGATGAACTCTAATCATTTTCTCTAGAACATATTAATATTCTTCGGTGTGAATATATATTTAAGTATCTTATGATTATTATATATTTTACACCTCTCCCAATAGAGATAATACCTCCAGAATTTCAATGCAAATATCACAGCTGTCAACTCCAGATCAGGTGTGGTATAGTTGTACTCATGAATTTTCAACTGCCTTGAGACATAGGATATCATCATTTTTCATCATTACATGGCCTATGAACTTCTTTTAAGCATCATTGTATACCACAAAAAGTTTCCCACTTGTCATAAGTTTGTGTAATAGCATGGTGATAATCCCCTTTTTTATCTTCTTGAAGAAATATTCACATTCATAGGTCCATAAAAACATTTCCTCTTTCTAATTTAGGTTGGTTAGTGGGTTTGAAATTTGTTAAAAGTTATTCATAAATTTATAGAAATACCCAGCTAGACCAAAGAAACTACAAATCTATATTTCATATGTTGGCATGGGTCATTCTTCAACTGCTTTTGTCTTGAAAGGTTCCATTGATATTCTTTTTTTGTGATAACATTTCACAAGAATGATACTTCCTCCATCCAGAACTCAAATTTACTATACTTTGAATAATGTTTCTACCTTTGAAAAGTAATTGTTTTAGTATTCAAATTCACCTCATATTCCTCCTTTCTCTTGAATTATATCATAATATCATCAAAAAATACTACCACAAACTTTTCTAGGTAATCTCTAAACACTATATTCATTTAGTCCATGAATATTGCTTGAGCATTAGTGAGTCCAAGGCGTCATTTTGAACTCATACAGTCCATACCTTGTTTGAAAGGAAATCATGGGAATATCTTCCTCCCTCGCCTTTAATTGTTTATATCCTAACTAAAGGTCCACCTTAGAGAAATACTTAGTTCTACATAGTTGATCCAAAAAGTCATCTATCCATGGAATGAGATACTTTTTGTTTATCATGATTTTGTTGAGCACATGATTATCAACGCATAGGAATATTGATCCATCCTTCTTCTTGAATAAGAGGATTAGTGTACCCCATGGTGAATCACTCAGGCATATAAAACCCTTGTCTAGATTCTCTTGTAACTACTTCTTTAGTTCCTCTAACTCAATGGTGGTCATTCTATAAGGTGTCATTGATATAGATATAGATTTTGTAAAAATATCATTATAGAATTCAAATTCTATAACATGAGTAAGACCATGTGATTCTTTAAGGAACACATCACTTTATTCCCTTAACATGGCCATGTCATTGAGCAAGATTCTATCCTTTTTCTTAATCATTTGAGCAAGAAATGCTTGTTCCTAAGTCAATAATATCTACACTTGAGATGAAGCAGACTAATTATTCTCATTAAACATGTATAGAATTGGAGGAGTCCATGAGATATGATGAGTGATCTCCCATTCTTGATAGTTTATGTTTCCTTTGAATAAATAAATCCAATCCATGCCAAGTATAGAATCAAACTCCCTTAAAGGAAGTAGGACAAGATTTTATGGGAGGTTCGGTACAAAAACATTAAATGGGGAGGAGTTATATACTTTTGAGGAAATAATTTTCCCATTTTATATTATCATAGATAACTCAACCTATATATTTCAAAGAGTGTTTGAATAGTTCTACTAAACATCAATGATATGAAAAAATATGTGAAACTAGAATCAAATATTATGTTCACTATTCTTGAAGGAGTAATCAGTGTACCTATCACCACATTATTTTTGGGATCCACCTTAGTAATAGAGATGACATAAGATTTCCCTTTATCATTTGTATTTGGTGGTTCCTGATAATGATTTCCCTCAAGGACTCAAGGTTTAGTGCACTAGCTTGCATAGTACCTTTTCTTCCTACAGTTTAAGAATTGAACCATGGGTGGTTCTCTCCATTTCTCCCCTAAATATTTCCACTTCCTCATGTCTCTTTGACATTCATGATCTAGCTAGTCTTATCTCCCACACTTGAATCATTTACATATATTTTTGAGGAAATCCCCATGATTCTTCTTCGAAATTTTTTGATATTTTAGTGGTCAATATTTCTTTCCACCATTTTCATTAGATCCACCATCTTGAAACTCCAAAAAAAATTCTTATCATCATATCCATGGGACCACTCTCCAAACTCTGTATCCACTTTGATAAAACATTGAATAACAGCTTAATAATTCCCAAAGTCTGGAATTTCAAGATCCTTTTGAAGATCTATTTTTAAACCACTATGGAATATATCTACTTTTCTATCATTATTGATTACAAATCATGAGGTGTGCCTTGAAAACCATGTGAAATTTTCTTCATATGTCATAATAGATTCACCTTCTTTTTTCCTTCAGTTTTAAGAATTATTTCTCAAAATTTTTCAAAAGAGTTCGATGGAAATTATTTTTATTAAATATTTTCATAAAGTCTTTGCACTACATATCTTCAATTTCATCCTTCATCTTGGTGTTCTTAATCAATTCCTACCATTTATCGGCATCTACATGTAAACGATAAATGGCTAGAGTAACCTTCTCCATCATAGAAAATTGAATCATAGAAAATATCTTCTCCATTGAGTTGACCCACTATTCTATGACTAGTAGATCAGAAGATCTGCTAAATTTTAATGGTCTCTGACACATAAAAGACATAATTTCACCTTTCTCCCTCTTACTCACTCACAAGTAAAATTTTTATTAAGAGGAAAAAAAATATAAGTCCAAGGATGAAACCCTAAGGGGGTATAAAATAATGGAGACCAAGATGATCCCCTACAATCAAGTTAACTCCCTCTGAGCCGAGTTGAAGAGCATTTGCAAAGAAAACTACATTCGAACCTTGATCTGCCGCAGCCATGGAGGCTAGATGGTCATCCACATTGTTTCCCTCACACCATGTGTGTGACATGAATATTGTTGTTGCGGAGGATTTATTTACATCTCTAAATGATATAATCACTAGACCGGGGAGTGGATCCTTTGTCTTTCATGGAATCATGAATAATCATGGAGTCAGTTTCCACCCAGTCGATGGATAGGCCTTTCAGAACACATAATCTAAGACTCATATGCATCGCTCTGGCCTCAGTATGAATAGCAGTTCCCCTCCCATAGAAGGTAGTAAATAAAAGAAGAGTGTTTTCCCTATAATCTGGAACCACCCCTCCTCCGCGCATCATGCCCAAAAAACAAGATCCATCAAAATTAAGCTTGAGACTCATAGATGGTGGAGTCCATCCCACTCAGTAGACCCTATGACCTGAGATAGAAATCTATATCACCACCTCATTTGTCTTTAAAGATCTCAAAGAGGTATCTTCCTTCTATCTTTCATACCCTTGGACCATGTCAATAAGAAGAGATTTAACTATCACAAAAAACGACCATCCAGTGGACACAACTCTTTCAAATAAATCCATGTTCCTAGCCTTACAAATGCACCGACACCCTGTAATAGGAATCACTGCTCTCTCCTCCCTTTCCGTTCCTAGGACATGTGACCCATGAAACCAGTTATCCATGAAGGGAGTCCTGGACAGACCAGAGAAAAGAAGACCAATAAATCCACCAAAAAATCCCCAGACATTCGTATCCCATTCACCATCAATAAAGAGGTGACCGACACTCTCCTCCCTTTTCATCGTGCAGTATTGGCATCTAGAGGCCATGTTAGCACCCATCCTGTTCACATTTTCATCTATGGGTACCGATTGGTGTCTCACCCTCAAGGTAAGAAAGTTGAGCTTTGTTGGAAATTTCCCACACCAGACCACACTACTCTAAAAATTCTATTTCTCTTGATGGGCCACAGTCCAACAGAAGTCCATCGAGGAGAAACTCCTAGAATTGGAAGTAGTGAACATACATGTATCTACCTTCTCATTCAATGCAATTAGGCCAAAAACCAATCTTTGATCATCATTCAACATTGAAATGGTAAAACTGGGATACAAACTAGCCTCTTAAAGTAAATCATAGGATTCGGGCTTCCTGGGAAACCAATAACTGAGCCCACCTAGTTGTGATGCCAAAAAGAAATATTTCCCCTCCGCACAATCCATTGGGTGTGCTGTCAGAAAGTTGGTATAATGTTGAGGATCGCGGACCAAAAGGGAGATGTGTGACCCCCACCATCTATATTTCCTCTAGCTTGAGTAGACATGATTTTCCCCCAATGTGTACATTCCTCCACAACCTCCAATCCAAGCCTTGCCTGCAGGCAATGAATAGTACCAACCAAGCTTCACACATTGATCCCACCTTCCTAAATCGATCTCGCCAACTTATCCCATGATGTCCAATGATGTTTCCACTCTGATTGAGCATCTCAAATAAAATTATCCAATATTCTATTGATGGAAGTAATGACCCCATTGGGCACCTTGGTTTCTGAAAAATCATGGATCAGAATAGCTAAGAGTACAATGTTCACAAGAGTTATCCGACCTCTAAATGATAGGAAGTGATTCTTCCAATTGAGCACAAGGCTAGTAATTTTGTTCATGACATAGTCAAAATCCCGAATACAAACCAGCCCCTAGAATATGGGGCATCCAAGATAGTTGAATGGAAACAAACCCTTTTGCATACCTAATTTAGTGCACAGGGAGATAACCTATTAAGCTCCGCATTTGTTTGAAATAATAAAATTTCCCTTGGCTTTGTTAATAACCCGCCCACTCCAAAGTCAATATTACTAGAGAATACTAATACAGTCATATATTGATCCGCTATTGGAATTAATAAAAATGAGGGAGTCATCAACAAACATGAGATGTGAAATGGGAAGATAGCCTACATGCCTACAGAAAAGTCGAACAATCCCCCTGGACAACCTTCTGTTGATGAGCCAGCTGAGGGTTTCTTAGACAATAATGAAAATAGTTGAGGAAAAGGGATCCCATCTCTAGAGACCACGAGTAGCCTTAAAAAACCATGAATTTTTCCTAGGAAGGAGATGTCCATCCATGTAGAACTGAAGCATCTATAGATAATATATACAGACCAGGGAGAAAGACCCATGCCTGAAATCACCATGTTGATGAAACCTTGTTCTATTCTATCATAGGCCTTACTCATATCTAGTTTGAGGGCCATGTTGGATCCATGAGTTTTGCGATTGATATCCCTGCGTATTTCTTGATCCAAAGCAATTGCCCTTTGCAATGACATGTTCTTAACAAAGCCATGTTGCTCCAAAGATATCCAATGAAAAACAAGGGTATACATTCTTGAATTAACAATGCTTGATATAATCTTGTAGGGAAAATTAAAAATACTAACCAGCCTATAGTCATGGATAGATGGTGGGTCTTTAATCTTTGGCCGGAGAACAAGAGTAGTTGCACCAGCCACTCTAGCAATCCATCCAACCCAAATAAAAGTCTTGAATAGATGAGATAACATCAGCTTTAATCACCTCCCAGGACCCCCTATAGAATGATCCTGTAAAGTCATCGGGGCCCGAGGCGCTCTTCGGGATAAGGTTCAACATCACCTCAGAAATATCCTTCTCATCAGGAATTGCTTCCAATGCATCATTATCAATCCTTGACAACATGTTAGGAATCCCTAAAAATATCTCTAAATCCCCACTTGGATTCCCTAATGTCATTCTCAGATTTGATTCAGCCAGTAGGTTTTTGAAAAAAGAGAAGGCCATGCCTCCAATGATATCCATGTCCTCTGAGTATGAACTAGCATCCAGCAGAATATTTGGTTTCACTAACCTCCTTCTTTCTTTAATGAAAGCATGGAAATAAGACGATTTCTTTTCTCTTTCCCGAATCCATTTCACCCTCACATCCTCCCCAACCAAATGCTCCTAATTCAGAATCATTTCTGCCAATGTAGCCTTTTTGTTCACCAGTTTAGCAAAAACGGATTCATCCCAAGCATCCTCAATGCTTTGATCCATACATTCCACCTCCCTTCCAAGATTGTGAAAGATCTGGTCAGTAGAATGAATGCCCTTCAGAAGCCTTGTGTTATTTTCTTTAAACGTCTCATATTGTTATGAATGAGCACCCAAAAGAAACTAGGAGTCAGCTCCCTCCAAGACTCGTCAACTAGCTAACGATAGTAATCCAAAACAACCCAATGGGAATGAAATTGAATGTTCTCACCGTCATTCTATCTGTAGGACAAGGATATGAGAAATAGAGAGTGGATTGAGATACGCTGGGAAAGATGCTCTACTTGGTGATGGGAAACCTAGAAATGGATTGTAAATTCACCAGACATCTATCCAATCTACTCCAATATCTACGACTAACTTTTTAGTTATTTCACAATGTGAACTTGTCCCGAGAATAACCCATGTCAAGAAGCCTGTTACCTGCAAGAAACTATGTGGATCTTGCATTGTCCATCCGAGGGAAGGGGCCCCTTTCTTCTCTTGGGGTTCCAAGACCACATTTAAGTCTCCAACAACAATACATGGGTGGTATTATGGGTCTAAATAAATGAGATCTTATGACAACAATTCTCTATGTTGCACATCACATATACCATAAATCGAAAATAGGAAGATGGTTTCCATGCCCAACGTCATTTTTACTATAATATATTGGTCACCAGACATGACCATAACCACCAGCACATCCTTTTTACAACACAAAAATATATACCTACTATGCGAGTCTACATGTATACCTCCATGTATAAAAATTTTTTGAGTTAACTCACCAATCCTCAGAGGATTCGGTTTGTGCTTAAGGAGAGAAAAAAAACATACCTTCTAATTCATAATTTCCGAAGCTATAAATTCTGCCATTACCCAAGCCCTTAACCCTTGAGTGTTCCATATGAAGACCTTAATCATTGAAACATACAGGGCCTAGTTCAGACACTAGGCACATTGGTCACATTCGTAGGAGAGGAACCACACTCTTGGGACACTCTGAGATGATCTCTTGTGCAAAACCCAAACCCCAAAGAGAGGTTAGATTTAGAGGAGAAGCCAGTAAGGAATGATGCTGCATAGACACCCTCCTTGCTTTACATGGAGGAGATTATTTCTCTTTGGATTGGGTTAAATGAGACTTAGGAATCCATGGCTAAGATGTTCCCCATCCAACTAAAGAGGGTGGGGAAGAGGAACCTCCCCAGGATAAAACTTATCATCACCTTCTAACAGTCGTACATGAGATCCCGGGAATCCCACATGACAAACACCTTTTTCTTCACCCAGGAAAGCATCTGAGAAGGAGGAGAGGCCTAGACATAGAGCAGGAGGCACTAATGATTGCGACATATGTGACAGTAGCACCCAGAAGAAGCCCACGACAGAAGGCTTGAACCATAAAAGAGATAAGGATCCCAAACCACTGGGGGAGAGGGGAAGTGGAAACGGGGAGGGGACTCCATCCCCATGACTCTCAGAAGGCCCAACATGTGGGGAATAGAAATAGCCTGCTAAACCAGGGTAGTAGACACACCAATTCCTGAAGAAAATCTTTCGGAAATATAATTAGAACCTTCATTCACCTTCCAGGCGGAGTATTTAAGGTGGACCTAGGCTAGGGCCCCTGCAGATGGAGATGTAGAAGATGTCCAAATCCCTTTAATTCTACCATGAGAATGCTTGTAGCACACCTGTATGGAATGGCCCTGAAGGGAGGAGAACGAGCAGTACCTGGGCAGCATAAGGTACACAATATTCTGGCTCCAGTTCATCGTTTCATTCACCTTCAGTGAAATTTTGTCCAGAAGTGGTTGGGAAAGATCAATCTCAACACAAATTTGATCTCTATATAAATCTTCATAGAAACTGGTGTTATCATCCACAAATAAGAAACCTTCGACAGAGTCCCTAATTTCCTTGAGAAGATAACCATTGTGGAATGGCAGTGAAAGCCCCAACATAGAGATCCAAACAGCTGCACAATGACATTATTTCCCCTTATGGACCTCCAACGACCATCTCAACAGGTTGAACATCTATCTCCCCATGAGCCAAGGATATTTTCACCACACAAACATGAAATCCTCCTCTGAAGCCATACTAATATAGAAATCATTACGGTGGATGACCGAGATCTGGACCAGATCGGCAAGGCCCTAAGAGCTGACGAACTGTCTAAATACCGAGAAAGTCGGCTTCGCCGCCCCAAAATGAGAAATGAGAGTTTATCAGAGGCTCGAGATTGCCTCTTCAAAGACATAAACTCGAAATTCTATAGTCAAACTAGATCCATCCCTGATAATCACCGATTCCACCGAAGGAAACTCTGGGAAACCAACACGAGGAGAATCCTTGAGTGGTCTGCAGAAAGCCTCCTTGAAACACAGCCCTGGGCAGCAAACCCCAAAGGAGGACCTTATAGAGGTAAGTGAGGTACATAACTCCTCAGAAGATCTAGAGGTTCCAGTGTCAAAGGGTGATGGAATTAGAAACTTGGTCCTGGAGCACTCAGTGGAGGAAGAAACAGGCATCAAAAATTAAAAAACAGCAATCATGTGGGGCGTGTTTTCCATCATTTTTCTCCTCTTTACCCGAGGGAAAGGATCTTACAATAACATTTATCACACTTATTTTAAATAGGATGGTCAACATTATTCAGGTTATTGTTCATAGACTAGGATAGCTGGGTAAGCATTGCCATGAAATTTTTAACTTCACCTCCCAAAGAATTGGGGTTAACATTTGGGAAATCACTACATTTTCCCTCACATTTTTTATTTGAATGGTTTCTCCGGGTTCCCACCATTTTCTAAAATAGAAAGGATTATAAAAATACATAATTCAACATGTCATGAATAAATAATTTATTCCTTTATGATATTAAATCTAAAGTCATTTTTTGTTGGATTTTATGTTTAGCATTTTTCTACAAAAAAACTTCTAGGTGCATACTTATACTTACTCTCATACTAATTGTTTTCACTAATGTTCTCTAATCAGAATTCTCAAATTAACTAAACTAAGATCTAATACCAACTATAGTGACTCTTTGTTTTCTTGCATAACTATTACATCATTTTAATGGTAAACAATATAATAGTATTACAAAACTAGGATCCAAAGGTTTATTGTATTAGAAAAATTAGAACAATACATAACTTTTACATAATAAAACATAAACATTTATTTAATTCCTTCCTCTCCAGCTTATTATTAGACCTCGTTTTCTCCTTAGTATAATTATTCACATAAGTATATACATAAAAACAAGGGGTGAGGAAAAATCCGAGTAAGAGGGTGAACAAGAGATATTAAACATGGGTGAGAATAATCATAATAATCATAATATAATCATAGGATCATCATCATAATCATTATAGGAAGAATAAGTTAATGGCATGGAATGTGGCATTGCATTAAAATGAAACATCATGTCTTATTTGTCAAATACCACACATAGTTGTGGATAAAGCTAGCATCATGTTCAGGTATATTTCACTTTTTATAATGATATACATTAAATTACCCAATGAATTGGAGCACTAAATAATTCTAGGTGAACCCATCACATCATAACTTTTACATGATCTATATAATTCTAGGTACACTTGTTACATCATAACATTTACATTATCAAGCATTCCATATAGAATGTATATCAATCCTAAACATAAAATAACCCATGCAAAAGAAATGGGTTTCATTTTACAAAGAAAAAATTCGTGAAAATACTTTTTGGTTCCCAAATGAAATATTTAATACCATAATTGGTATAATAATCATCAATCTTCAATGAATAAGAAGAAACCTAAGGATAAGTAAAAGTAGTGTTTTAGAAAGAAGATTTATTTTGGAAAACATTGTGTTTATCATAAACTCAAGTATAAAACATGTATATCCCAAAAAACAAAGGAGGAAAATAAATAAATTATATTTTAGTATAATTAAATTAATATACACCCTAAAATTGGAGTGAAATATGGAAAATCCAAAGCAACGGAGTTGGGTTTGAGAATCCTCTTACCTTATGTATGAATGATTTCCTAACTTTAATATCCGGGATAATAAAATAAAATTAATTAATTAACAAATACATTACCTTTTATATATTTATTTTATTAATTATAGTTTTATTAAGTTCATTTATAGCCATTTTTATGAGTTATAGTGTTCAATTTCATTGTTCAGTAGTGTTTGTTTTCTTTGTTTTCATTGTCAGTTCTCCTGTATATGAGTATGGAATTTCATGTAAATTTGGAATAGTTATCCAGAATTGAAATTATATGTTATTAATTAACATAAATAATATTAAATGATCTTACATATCCTTTGGATATATGTTATGATGATCAGTCATTGGATAAACAGTTAATGAAAATTATTTTATTTATTTGGAAGATTTTACGACCATCACAAACTCGTATCATTTTGTTTAATATCATTTTTATATATTTCTTCCACAACATTATTTAACATATAATATTTATAATAAAATATCATTTATCTAAAATAAAAGTTTTAATTAAAGTCTTTAAGGTGGTAGTGAAAAATGAAAATGCATCATTCACGGTGGCGGTAAATCAACACACCGCGGATGATAATTTTATTTTTAGAATAAAAGGGAAAGGGGAAGGATTAGAAGATGAATTGTTACATTAACATAAAAAAAATTATAGTATATAAATTATACTGTAGGTATAGTGCATCTTTTATAGGTTTAGTTGAGGTTAGGATAAGAAAAAAATTAAATAGAAAAGAAATTAAAAGATGAAAGAAGATTTTACATCTTGAATTTCTCATCCTTGAGAACCTCCTTAGGGTAAAGGGTCTGGAAACTTTGATTAGACCAAGGTATATTATACATGGGTGAGGGTATTGGGAAGATTATTCAGTAGAACATGGACAAGATTTATTGATTTTTAGGTTTCAAAATAAGAGTTGGTGAGGGTTGGTATTTATGGGGGATGAGAGGGGTGTTTTCACATTATTTTATTCTTTAATTTACTATTTTGGCTCAATATTATGATTAGTTTTTATTCCCATGAATAAATACAGTAAATGAAGTAGATTTATAGATTATGTACATTGATTATACATACATAATCTATGATTTAATAATTCATATATATAGATTTTATCGTAAATTATCATATTTTACTATTCACAAATAATTCATATATTTTAGAAAAATACCATAAATTCACCTTAACCAATTTTCAATGTGTATAACTCAAAAATGAACTCCATTTTATGAAATTAATACTATAAATATGAGAAATTTAATTTTTAATTAAAATCAACATTTACTTTGAAAATATTGATTTTAAAATTATAATTGATTTAATAACACTTTGAAAAATTAATTAAGGTCTCATATATTTCTATTATAATCATAATACAAAAAAAGCTAATTTATGAATTTATTTTATGAAAATAGATTTTATTTTAATTAATTATATTATTTATAAAATTTTAAATAATCATTTATGTTTTATAAAATCACAAACCCTTAATTAATAATTTTTAAAATATTTATTTACTTATACCTTAATATAATTATATCATATTATCATTTATAAGATACCTAAATTTTATTCATACTTTCACAGATGAGTTTACTATTCTATTGGATGAATTACTATTCCTAATGGTCAAATTACTTTTCCAAAGTTCAAGTTACTATTCCATTGGTATATGATCCTTAATTTCTCTAAATACCTGTTATTTTATTCATTATTCATTTATAATGTATGTATTGTATTCTCAATGTGATTTTATGTGGTTTATACTATATGAAATAATTATAAGAAGGGGATTTCCAGTGAAAAAATTTTGATTTGTTACATGAATCATAAGCTTCTTTAGCATGTGAGGGAGGACTAGTTGGGAAACATTGAGTATGAGGACCTATGTGATCATATATTCTTAAGATAATCAAAATATATATTCTCTAAAAGAGGAAATCACGTCATCCTTTTCTATGGAGGGATAGTGGTTCTAGTCGTGATGTAAGATGATGTAATGAGGTAGTTTCACACTTCAAATTTGGGTGTAGATCCTTATGTTTGGAATATTTACAAGGAAAATTAGTGGTAGTTTTGGTGGGCTAGCATGAGGTAAAGAATGGCCGAGTTTATCTCCCGGTGTGTAACATTTCAGCAGGTGAAGGTCGAGCACTAGGTTATGGAATGTCTGTTGTAGCATCTTGTGATCCTAGAGTGGAAATTGTATGGAATATCCATGGACTTTATGATAGGGATACCATGGATAGTGAGAGGTTGTGATTCCATCTAGGTGATAGTTGAATGACTTACGAAGTTGGCACACTTCCTTTCTATCAGGGATAAGAGTTCAGTGGATATTTTAGGGTCGTTGTATGTATGGTAGATTATATGACTCCATGGTTTTCCATCCACAATTACCTCTATACATGGTGTTAAGTTAATGTCATGATTATGGAGATGCCTACATGAGGTATTTGAGACCAATTTGTGGACGAGTATAGATTTTCACCTCTAGATGGATGGACATAATGAGTACACTATCTAAGTGTTAGAGGATATATTATGGGATTGTTTTTTATACTTTGGAAATATATGAGAGGGTCACATAAATTGGTTAGAATTTTATTATAATAATATATATCAGTCTACTAATGGAATTTAATATTTCTAAGCCCTGTACGAAAGGCCCTACACATCATCTTTATGTTGGACTAAGATCGGTGAGGCATATCCTGTTGTGGAAGAGATGATATATTGACAATAAAGAAGTTCTAGGAGACTTTTGAGAATATTAGTACCACCCAAGGATGGTAAAAATATTATAAAGATCAACGTCATATTCCCTTAGAGGTCAAGAATGGATAACAAGTATTCCGGATACTCTCCCGCCCGTAAATATTGTTGATATTTGTGTGGGGATATAAGTTATCCCTATGTTTCATCATTACATTTGAGATCATGTAGATGATTATTAGTATCTATTACTACTTAACCATACACCAACATTTGGAGTGGGGTCAAGAAGTTTTCCATGTGTCACATCCGAGGAGATAATTTCATTATACTATGAATGATTTTGACTGGGGGAAGATGGAAATTGAGGATGAATACATTTTTATGGAGTACCTAATGAAGATCAAGGATCAGCATGATATTATACCTCATGAATGGAACATTCCCTTAGTTCATTTGTTTTGGGGGTATGGTATCATGAAAGAGATATACAGGGAGTAGGAGAGCTATATGTATTATCAATATCCCCCATTTTTTGCTTATTTTGTGATTTTTGGATATGCAAAGTATGAAGGAGTGAATACTGTAGCGACTCTATTTTGAAATATATTAAAAAATATTTTTGGATCTAGGAAATGAGACTAAAAGTGATTACGAGGCCTAGTGGGTCTGAAATTCATATTATAAAAACGTTAAATATATTTTATATCACACATGAATAGTTTTTTTACAAATAATGGAATATCACCTTATTGGAGTTCCAGATCAAAAATTTGAAACTACATTTGAATCTTGAGGGTAGGGTTGTCCCTCAGCATGACCTAAATTTGATTGTCACTGGACGTTAGTATGAGGAAGTCATTTGTGGGTATATAAAGTGAATTAATTAATTTATTTTCTTAATTAATTCATTTAATTTCAAAACCATTTTTACTCTATAAGTATCCTTTTATGAAAATTCATCATGACTAGCTACATAAAAATTGGATCATTTGGAGGATGTTCAACAAATCATCATTGTCGGATGAAGATCATATGAAAACCGTCAACCAGATCGAGGTGGTTTGACAGATAGTGAATACAACAGATCTTCCCCATGGTTGGATAATGCATTATTCACCAATGAACAGTCCAATCTTGAGGAAGGGTTCATCAATTTTTTTTCATACCTTTTGATTAAATCTTTGAAGCATGGATTGTAGTCTGCTTTTGATTCTATGTTTTCACACCCATCTCATGAACCACATTGATGAAAAAAATTATTCGATTGATATATCTTTCATGGAATGAATTCACATCAATCATACCTAGTTATAAAATGGTTGGTGAAGAATGATTGTTCAAATATTTTTTCACCTTCGTTCTGGTGATTCTTTCCCATCATTCATCATGTTCTTCATAGTTGTCCAATAAGGCCACAATTCGAAATTAATGGGAGGGTCTGATCGGGATCAAACACCTAGATTCAATGAGGATTGGAGAGAAATTATTAGGATGGAAATTTTATGATGGATCAAGCTTCATTGGGGTATTCAGATTATGATCTCTATGGATCTTAGATTTGGTATGGATTGGCATAGTGTGAGAGAACTACAACCTCATTCGGGCATTTTGGATTCTGAAATTTTGGTCATTGGATTCCAAAAATCAATTGTAGGTGATAGTTAATTTTTTTTTCAGCAGATTCTATGTGGTCAATAGGTAGATTTGGAATTCAGATATCAGGATCTATAAACCGCATTGAGAACTAGTCTTTATATGATAATCAAGAAATACGGTGTATAGTCTGGAAGAATACACACCATGTAGTCCCCTAGCCACATCAGTTAGGTTTTTCTGGTGTGGATAAATATCACACCCCATGTGGGACCCCAACACACCATGTGATTCAATAATGGTGGATCAGTGTGTACTATGAGAGTACATGATCATGAACATATCCAAACACACAAACATGGAAAGGTACATGGTCATGTGTTGGTACTCAAGCACATCTAGGTACATGGCCATGTACATGGACACAACCTGACTACATGGGCTATGACATTGTCAAGTACATGAACATGACATGATGGACATAGGAATTTCTAGGAGAGAATGGGTAGGCCCCAAGTGGTTGAGATACACCATGTGACAGCACTGCATGTCATGTACTGCTACATGGCCTGCCAAGTCATGTTCTCGCAGGGACACATCTCGAAGTCCAGTTGACGTCACACATCATGTGACCCACCTTAAACACCATGTACTTCTTAGTAAAACTTTTACTTCTCATATCACTTTTATTTTGACTCATATTTTTTCCCCATGAGTACCCTATCCTGAGTGTTTTTCTATGTATAACATGATGGTGGCCCTCATAAGGGATTTTGAGATATGATTCATCATTTATAGAGTGTTATGTGTTATTAGGAAGCAGATAAAGATGCAAAAAAATGGAAAGTATTAATAGAGGGAGTTCGGAGTTGGAAATCACATTTTCATACTAGGACATGGGCCCCCTATAAACCTCTACCTACTAAGAAGTACCCTCATGTTGTATTAGGGCATGGTTACTCTACCTACTGATTAGTAAACTCATCTTGTATCAGGGCATGGTTCCTATACTTTCTGAGTTCTACTCTCCTATTGTATCATGGCATGGTTCATATACATAACCAGTGGTGCCCTCTTATTTTATCTTGGAATTGGTCTTCTACCTACTGAGTGTTACCTACCTATTATATTGGGTCATGGGTCCTATACCTACTGAGCAGTACCCTCCTATTATATCATGGCATGGTTCTTGTCCTTGTATAGTGGCACCCTCTGATTATATCATGGGAATGGGTCATATACCTACTCATTGGTACCCTCTTGTTGTATCAAGTCATGGGTCTTTCACCTAATGAGTGGTACCCTCCTATTATATTAGGGAAAAAGTCCTCTACCTACTGAATGGTACCCTCCTATTTCACTAGGGCATTGTTCCTTTATCTACTGAGTGGAATCCTTCGGATGCACATATCCATAAGAACTATCCTTGGAGATTATACCCCCTCGGTTGTGTAGTATAGTTTCATGGTGTGGGTCCTCCACACAATGACTTCTTTAGACAGACACACAAGATTTTAGAGATTGATGATGGGACTTTAAAACAATTGGAATACTATTTATTAAGTTGTCTTGTGAAATATAGATCCACTTCCTCTATTTTATGGGTTTCTTATATGATCATATAAATTTCTTTGTTGTTGGATTCAATTTCTCTCTTGATTGGGGTTGATATGACTATTTTTATCATATCTTCTATTTCTCCCATGTTTAGTTTTTGAGGGATCTTACTCGGAATGTATATAGTCACCTCTCCAGGAGATTTTCCCACATGTTTCATGTATTATACAGTTGATAGGATGGTAGGTAGTGATTTCATAGTATCATTTTGATAATCAAGTTCATAGACCATGTACGGTAGTGGATCTTAGAGATCAATAGTTGATCTCCCTAAGAATTTTATTACCACTTTTAATCAGTTGGGGGAGTCTTTTTGGTTGGATGTGTATTTTTTCCCTTACATATCATCTTGCATTATCATAATATTTTATATTCCCTAAAGTTTATTAAATACAAGGTTTTTACTATGCATGTTTCTATCTTTTAATTTTATTCCTCTCCACTTCTATATACATATGGTAGGGTGTGTGAATATAGTTACGCTAGGTTAAGGACTCAAATTCCATATATTCCTTTTGGCACTTTTCACCTACCTTTGGCGTATGGAGGTGGGCTTGGGGTACTTGTGGTTGGTCTTATATTGTTCAGGCAATCCCCTGTGGGTCAGGTCATGATAGGTAAGCTAATGTTTTTGATTTTTTTTCATAACCTATATTTCATAGGCCTGTATTTAGAAATTAATAAACAATTCTTCCTTATTTATTATAAATACCAACTCATACATCCATTCTTCATTACTCTGAAATTAGTGATCATGGTTCTCTTCTAACATTCTATGATAAGAACCCCTCCATGGATTTCTTAAGCTTCTAAGGTGTTATTCTCAATATTTAATAAGATACTTTGCAAAAAATGGTTCTCATTCCTTTTTTTTATTTCAGTTAAAATATTTTTTTTGTAATATCATGTTAAAAATGTTCTTCATAAACCACCATGCTTGTAATTCTATAGTATCACTATCATTTTGATATACTTTTAATGTTATGTTACTTATTCCCTCTCATTATAACATTTTCCTAATTCATTATTATGTTGATGTAAGGGTAATTAATCCAATCATATCCTTTATATGTGTAATGCTCTTAAATTCATTTCCATTTCAGTTTGAAACAATTTTATGATTTATTTTTATATATTAAATATCATATTTTTAATGGAGATAATTATTACCTCCCACTATACTCCCATTATATGTTGTTATAATTCTTAATCATTAATGGAAACTGAAATTATAAATTGAAATATATGATAAAAGACAAAACATTTATAATGTAATGATAGTATAGTTCCCTATCCATGGATTCTATTTATTGATATTATAAGTAGATGTAGGATTTGGCTGGGATTAACCTAGGGGTAGTATCCTTGAAAATTATTAGATTAAATCATTCTTCACTCACTGCACAAAAAATATGCATTACTACACAGCTAGTTTGACACTTTAATATGAAATTCTTTAAATGATTCGTAATCTCTTTATTAACCATAATTAAAGATTTTAATAATTTTTTATAGTAATCAAATATTAATAATTTATATATCAAAAGTCTATAATTGTTGGACCAAATCAAGAATTGTGGTTTTGGGAGAAATTCTTTTCATTTCATTGCTCTTATACAATTGAAAACTATTTAACTACATGAATTTTTCCTATTGATATCCTCCCACTATGAAAATTTACCCCCACTAATACCTAGTTATTGTTATTTTGATATGGTTATTTACCATTACATTGTGAAAATTATATAGTTTCTAAGTTACTATGGTATATTTAACGAAATAGAAATATTATTCTATTGAATGATGAAATATTGATATTTTATATATCAATTATTTCTAAATGGATATTTATTTGCTACTTATCCATGATTATATATAATTTTCATTAGGGAGAATTAGGATACTTATTATTTATCAAATATATTAATATAATGGATGCATTGTAATTATTATGTGACTGGTGGGGCCTTAAATTATATATCTCCTTGACGTATTGGTTTGTCTCATGAGGAAAACTAGCATTGGTTTTTGATGTAATCCTTACCCATTTATATATGATTTCTTGGAATGATGCCTTCATAGTATGTTTATGATGTTCGAAATTTATTCTATAACTATAATATAGTTTATTATTATCCATATATTAATTTATTATTATGTAATCCATGGATATATTATTCTCATAATTCCATTTGTTATATAATTTATTTATTTAGGACATATTACTGATTCCATTCTTATGCATGATAGATTTTATTTTATGTTACCCCATACTAAGAATCTGCACCCACCACATTATATCATTTCTATTTTCTTAAAACACTATTCTTGGAATCAAAATATGCATGCCACATGAATAGTTGAAGAAGTCATGGATAGTTTAGAGTGAATCCAATCTAAAATTGCCCAAAATCCCTACTGAGGGTCTATTTCAAGAAGCTTGGATCCTTCACGAATGTCCAGAGTTCTCAAAGACCCTTGGATGTGTGTCTCCTTCATGAATGAGTGATGGTTTTATTGTAAAACATTGTTCAGTGAGTTTTAGATCTGCATATCACTTCACAAATGTGAAAACAATTGATTTTGTCTTCTTGAGTTCAAAAGAGACAAACCCATTCATGAAGCCCAAGAGTCCTTTAGTAATCCCATGATTCCATTGAAAATGATTATAAGCTTCATGAAACCCCTACCTATAAATATCCCCTTTGTTATGATATTTTTGGGATGGTTACCTAACCTTTCATCTTTTGAATTACACCCAATTTATGAACCTCCTAAGCATCATGAACCTGCAAAAAATGGGTCATCAAATCTACCTGTGCTTTTAGAAACCCCCTGCCATGTGTTCCTAAAAACCTCCACCCCATGTAGAGATTTCTTTGGTGAAGGCCTCTACCCTTCATAAAGGAAGAAGACCCTTAGAGGATGTTTAGGATTCACAAAAAATTCATCCTTTATAAATAAATCCTCTCATGAACCAAGAATTCATCATAAGGTAGGGTCACCTTTTTCATAAGGCCTACTCCTTGGTGATTCCATTGACCTTCCCTAATACCTAATCATCATGAAGCACCTCTCTAAAAGGTTCTTATATTAATGAAACCTCTGTCCTATGAATCTCCATGGTTCCTCCCTTCTGTTAACCCTGTTTCATGAAGGTTGACTACCCATGGCCCCCACACCATTCTAGGATTAGTCTAGCTGCATCTTGATTCCCTATGTGACTTGTTCAACCCACTCATGTGTCCTCCTACTTCACCCCATGTGTGGCTCAAGCCTCACAACTACCTTTTTCTTATGATAATAAGTACCCTAATCCATTTTTATTATAATCATAGGGACCTTAACATGGAACTTCTAATGGGATACTCTTCTCATAGTTGTACTCTGGTTGTTCCAAATCCATTCCCTACCCAGAGGGCATGAGCGATTGTCACATAATCCCAACCGATGAGAAACAGGCCTACCCATGTTTGAGTTGCATGATTTAAAGAAACCTAGTTCAACATACTAACCATATGACATTAAAATTTATGAAAAAATCTTACACACATAAGGTAAAATGTTGTCCATACCCTGTGTGAAATATGTGGGATGCATTGTGTATGAGTAGAATGGGATGAACTCCAATAGTATTTCTTATGTACCACTCACATGTAATGAGATCCTCCTTATTCATCTTCCACTTTTAATCCACATACACAACCTTGACTATCATAACATCACATGGGTACCTTCCACATGTAAAATGAAAACCAATCTAACCAAGAGAAATCCTCTTGTGAAGGGAAGCTTCTACGCCTAATCCCCACATCATCCCTCGTCGATGATCATTTCACAACATGATCATTCGTATATAATAATGTTAAAATTCAAGTAATGGTCAAATTACACAACCTTAAACCATGGCATCAAATTGCATGTGTTTTGATCTCTATCTTCTAAATATAGTATGTAGGAAACCTCCTCGATGTTCAATCCTAACCATGGTAAATTAATGGTGTTTCCTCATAGAGATTCACTATCCTAGCTCTGTCTCAAGGGATGTTATGTTAAATCTATATTAGTTCTTCCTCAACAGGGCATCCAAATCCATCAGTAAACCTTTCAAGGGTGACATCATCCCTCCTAGGGACATAACACCCTAATCCGCCTCATGGGGTGTTTTGATCCAACCATCCTAGTTCTTCCTCCATGGGGAATTAGACCCAACCATCCTAGTTTCACCTCCATGGGAAATTTGATCCAACCATCCTGGTTCCACCTCCATGGGGTGTTAGATCCAACTATCCTTGTTCTACCTCCACAGAGTGTTATATTCAACCATATTGGATCCATCTCCAAGGGAGTTTTGATCCATCCATATCATCTTGGAATGATGATAAACTCATGACCTGATTGAAACACATACCTATTGAAAAACAAGGGATGTCCAAGGTGAAATATTTGGAAGATATGCACCCATAATTTCAGTTACCTCATAAAAACATGGGATGCCTAAGGTAAAATCCTTGAAAGACTTACGTCTATGGTGATTTACCTCTTCATCGACACGATATGCCTTGGGTTTTATGATTAATATTCCTCTAGGATATTCCAATCCATGAGGAAGACTATTGTTGTCCAATGTTCCCAGTGTCCACACATGCCCAGTGATGCCCAACATGATTACCCTTCTAACTTAATGTTGTTTCCCTATCTATATTAATGAATGTCAAGACCTAAGCAGTGTAATTAACTAAAATCCACAATGACATGGCATTAGGAATGAGTTCCATGAAAATGAATTAAATCAGTAAGGGAGACATTGATTAGTTAATAAGATCCTAGGATGAATCCATGGACGGAAGAAGAAATATCCCATCATTATGTTTTGATTAAGGAGTATAAATATCTGATGAATGTGCTTAATGTTTTATACCTTCTTGAAAGTGGTAATATAGGGAAAAAACCTTCCATCATGCATGACTATGTGTGGGGTCATGAGTGTGCCCTGAAAAAAACATTATAAATAGAAATGGTGGACCCAACATGAATCCCTTCTACTCAACATGGGGACTGGTAGCATTCAAGAAATCAATTGATTAGCATGTTACCAGATTCAGATATTTGGTTCTAGGTCCCACCAAGAATATGGTGGCCCAAGCATGGAACTCGATAGATATTGGAACATTTAGTAGTAAGAAATCCTTGGTCTATGACAACATCATAATTGATCCATCTCCATATATGTAATATTAGAAAACATTGGGGCACTAAGAATTATTTTACTAAACCTGTAGTGATAGCTAAATCTACCTGTTTTGAAGGACCATAGCTATAGGAACCTAGATGCATGGTGCTCATAGGCACTAAGTTAAGGTAAATGTCAATGTGATACCCCCATATGATACCACATCTTCCATGACTTCCACCATGACTCCATCTATTGGGTGTCCATGCCCCATCTCACCCTTGAAGATCATCTAACAAAGGGTGATGAACACTATCATACATCGGTACGAGAAGAATGGGGTCATTCCCATAAGGGATATAGCCGACCTGGGCCAAAAAGCATCAGTTCCTCACCAACACCATTATCCCCTAGGGTTTCTCTAGGGGTAGTTACCCTCTGTTCCAACAGCGAAACACTTTAAGAGTCTCTCCCCACCGTGATCCTATGACTAGTTTCCCAACAAAGAGTAGGTGGGGGATTCCCTAGTCAGACATTACATGACTTCTACCTAGAAGCTACCAATTAGTGCTCCCACCAGGACTGTTCAGTACCAGCAATGACCGGTCCTTCAATCTGAAGAATAGGTGTACTTTACCCTTTCTTTACCAGCTCCAATATGAACCACCAAAATCCAACATCAAGGGAATGCTCAAGAGGATGAATGACAAGGGGAATCAACCACCATATCTCTAGTGGACCTTTCCACCATCATCACATGCTTCTAGATCCCTATGATAGAAGTGGTGGGATCTATCATTGCTCGGTTGGGATCATGACCTAATATGCCCCGCAAGTAGGATGTGTTAACTCTGTCAATCCCTAGTTCCATTTATAACCATTATTTTCCAACCCCTGATGATATGTTTTGGTGTGGAGGTCCTATCACACTATCACTATTGAATAGGAGGTCCTACCTACTCTCATAATCAGTTTGAAGTTCCTCCTTGTACCATTCCCAGCTCATGATGAAGTCCTCCCCACTCCAACACTGATCAAAACAGAGTTCCTCCCCACTAAATTGAAAAATATTATGAGGTCCACCCCTTTCTATCATCATAATACAACCTAGAGTTACTCAATGTGTTGAATCCAATCATATGGTGGTCCTCCCTATGCTATCACTACAAGAAAACACAAAGGTCCTCCCTGTCTTGCATCCAATCATAGTGAAGGTCCCCCACTCCTTTAATTTTCAACATGGAGGTCCCCTCATGTTTTCGACAATGAAAGTGGAGGTCCTACCCTTGCTTTCAAAAACTAGTATGGAAGTATTCTCCAATTTATCTCTCCTCACCACAGAGGTCCTCCCCATATCTAGTTCGACTAGCATGAATGTTCTCCTCAAGCGTCGACCAATCATTATGAAGGTCATCCCCATGTTGTTACAACTAATCAACATGGATGTCATCCCCATGTCCTTACGGACAAAATTATAGGTCCTCCCCACTTCATCACTAACCAGTATGATGTTCCTCCCCATTCTAAAGAGATATCATATCTTTATGAACATTCCCAAGGTAGAAGAGATAACAATCACCAATGGAGGTGAAATCATGGGAAACTCCAAGTATTTGTTGACCTCATCAAGTTGTTTGACTCAGAGGATATAGATAACTTGATATTAGAGTATACACCCATAGTATTTGAGTCTAGGGAAGTGTACCACCAAGAGAGATTCTCCATCCTGAAAGATTAAATTCATAGGGTCCTCAAATCCCTATATAGGTACAATTAGGTTGAAAAAGTTTTGTACCCATTCCAGAAGCTTGAGGTGTAGCCATCCCTATCCCCACCAGTCTCCCACCTCTCAACATATACATTAGATATATGAGAGTTTATATTGATTTTAATGACTCCTCCAAATGGAGAGCTCCTAGCTGGCCCGTCGATGAATGTAGCCTCCCTTGAACATGAGGCAGTGGAAAGTAACCAATATTATAAGGATATGATAATGTGGTTGGTGCCGCCACCGAGAGATGCTCCAGCATGAAGTGAACAGTTGATTCATGTAGAAAATCTTCTATCAGTCATCTCACCACTACACCGATCCATGAATATACTACCACTAATCTATTGGCCTTCGCCAATTAATGTTTGGGATTACAAAGAGCATGGACCTACCTCCAATAAAGAGACCCTTTGGTAGAATTTGACTTATGATCAGTTTTCAGTGGTGTTTTGGCTAAATGAAACTCCCAACTTCAAAATATTGAGGTCCCATAATGGGGGCTACCCCATGTGGTTTTGCTAGACCATCTAGGAAATATTTTAACACCTCTGTGATCATCATTTGGATTATACAGGAAGATAGGGGAACCTAAAAGACATTGATCATCAATGCTGGTGAGTTGATCTAGTAGTGATTCAGGTGGATCAGCACCCCACTTCACCCTGCTAGCAATAGAACCTCCAAAGGAGATTCATCAAGAACCTCATAGTGCTACTCAAAATCAGGGAAGATGATTCCCATGTGCAGATTAGAGAATAGGGATAGTATGATGTGCTCCACTTTATCCCTATCATGAAACAACCTAACATAACCATCAATGATGACAATTCTACTTTGAGTATAGTCATGGAAAACATGGTTGTTCCAAAGTTTTCCAAGGAAAAGGACATTAGTCTAGGGTTTGATGGTGAAAACCCACCACCATGGGAAGCATGGTACCAGATAGACCCTCATAAAGGTATTTGTACTCACATAAAAAGGAAGTTACTCAGCTTCAAGGATCACTCAAAGACATTTCCTTCCCATCAGAACATTGAAAATGGTAATAATCATGTTGAACCCTCTGATCCACCCGAGATTTTACTAAAGACAAAGGTAGATACCATTGTGTCTTTCTTACTCTAGTATCTCATAGATTACAAGAAAATCATTTCTAAATTTATGGTTGTTCGGTGCCTAGATTATGATGTATCCCAAAGGGATCCCATTTTCCCTCCAAAATGGGTGGTTGACATGAGATAACCCCCAGATTTTAGGAACCCAATATTTTCTCTGTTCAGTAGTATGGGTGACCCGCTGCAACAATTTTCCAACTTCATTTCAAGGTGTGGGCCTATATTTGGAACCCTAGAGTGGTATGAGCCCACAAAGATCGGATTTTTCATGCACATTTCATAGACCTACATTTTTTTGGTATATAATGTTACCCATAGGGTCCATCACTTATTGGGATGACCATCATATGTAGTTATTCCACCAGTTCAGCTCCACTACATGCAAGAAATGTATTGATGGCATCTTTAAGTGAAATAAAAGGTCAGATAAACGAGTCATAAATTTTTTCATCTAATGTAAAGGACTCATGTATTCACTCAACATTCCACTGAACCAATAGAATCTACTAAAAATGTTTTTGGGGAATGTTAAAACTGATTTGGTCCATATAATCATCACTCAGAACTTCCTAGGTAGAAATTGATATTTTCTTGAAAAGGCCCAACATTTGGAGGAGGCTTTGCAGCATTCCATATAAGTATGTCAGATTCCTCATCCAAATCTTGTTATAGAAGATATCTAAGAAAATATTATCACCGTAGTAAAGGTAGGGACACTTGAGATGAAAGAATTTTGGTCCCCTCTACATGAAGAGATTCACTAAGTGTGTCCTCCCTACAAATAATATCCTTGCATAGTGTACAATCGACAAACATCGTCATGTCAAGCACATCCACCTAGAAGAGAAAATGTCGCTCAAGTACCTCATCAGAGTTTGTCCCATCATCAAGGCCAAGCTCCCAAAGTACCATTCTCAAACACGAGTATCATGACTTGTTCTTTTAGAGATGCACTAGAACACATTTATTTTCTCAGTACCATGGAGCAGGGGATTCTGAATCTTCCAGAGTGTAAGAGGCCTGAGAAATCTAGATTCACTGACCACCCTAATAACTAGCCTTACCACAAGATCCATGGGAATACCATCAATGAATACTTTATGTTAATGGATTAACTCCAATACTAAGTTGATAATGGTCTAGTTAAGTTGTTCAATTTTTGGGTGTAGCTAACACGCATCTCCATCAATATAGATAGGAACAGTGAGGGTACAAGTGAATGGAAACAAGATTCTAGCCTAGGAAACCCTACCTATGATTACTAGTTGGCTCACATAGTAGTTTCTCATACCCATGGAATAATTTTTTCCTTCTTAGGCATGATAGAACATTCTATGGTCACATTTCCTTCTTCATTCACTTATTCTTCATCTGTTCCACTGCCTTCTAAATAATAGAGAAATAGTTACCAATGGTATAAGGGAAATTAGATTCCCAAACAGGTGCTAAGACCATCCCACACTCTAATATATTTCATGCCTCCATAGTATGAAATTTCCATCAGGGTACACCCATCATTGGAAGAACCCTATAATGATGAGTAGGAGTATGCCTCTTTGAACATTGTTGAGATGGTGGATCACTTCACATTGCTTAATAATAAGGAATTCCCTTCAAACCTCTCCATTTCTTTCAGATGATATTTTAATATGAGAGTTTGAATGCATGTGATCCACCATAATGCTTTGGATACTTTTCCTGACTAAGCCATTCATGACACTAAAACCAAATAGTATGTTTTTTGCAAAGCTTAGTAAGATCATCTTTCCTATCCTACACTATAAAATGCATATATATGGTTGGCCATGTTAACTGATTGAGAATTTTAGTCACATCTGACCATGTTACCTAACTATGAAGATTAGTCATGACCATGCCATGATTGGTTGTATCTATATGAATCTAGGCATCGACTATCCAACAATCAGCCGACAATAGTTTTGGGTGAGTTAGTTGATGAGAAGAAAGATATTTACAACCCCATCCAGAACCAGATGGTACATTAAAAAGCACCCATTATTCCTCCTACCAAATAGATTCCCCCTAAGAGTTAAAATAGACACCTAAAATGGAACTACAACAAGATGAAGTACCTATACATCATAGCTACAAGGATCTCAATCCTTGAGGCCCTCCACTTGTCCAAAGAAATTCATGTATCCCTCGTAGAAGTGTTGAATAGCCCCCTATTATTTTAAATTGAAGTATCCAATATAGAGGTCCAATATACAAAGGGGGATAGTCAAAACTAATTCCAATCCATCATCTCATTCTTCAAGGAAGATGTGGTTTATTTTGTAGAGGTGAACATCTACTCATTTTAAATCACATTAAATTTCATTAGAATAGATATCCACCACTTATTGGTGAAAAAGAGTATTTGGATCAACATCATCCCAACCCAAATATTCCATACGTTGGGTTTGACTGAAACAGACCAGACACCCTCTGACCTGAAGATTCAGGCTTATAATAGGACTGAGCAAAGGTTGTGTGGAAAGATATGGTTGAAGAACCAATTCAAAGTATAGGTAGAAAGCACTGAATTCATGTTAATATCATATGATACCACCTAAAATGAATTAATGGGTAGTCCTTGGCTTCGTCGGTATGTGTAATTCACCTCCTCATATCACTAGTGCCTCAATTACTCCCTCAACGGTCGAGTTGGGGTGCATTATGGTGATTTGTCACCCTTCAATGCCTATGAAGACTTCTATTTAGACATCGTCTATTACAAGAAAGAGGAGAAGAAAGTTCATAAGAACAAGGTTGAGTGTGCAACTACCACAACCAACCCAGGGGAAAAATTATACAACACCTTCATTCTCTCGACTATAGATTTGATGCCATGACCCTAGATTTGGGAAGTTTCTTTGCCACTTTTGAGAGAATGTGATATTGCATCCACCATTATAATGAATGTATAAAAATTACCCCATAATATTACACGATATAGGATCATGTAGAACCAGAAACTCCCACTCCCATAAGGTACAAAAATATTCACCCTATGTCCATCATTCCACTACACTCCCTTCTATTCCACAACGTAGGGTTGATTTGACAGAAGTTGACCTATCACCATTAAAATTTCATTTCTAAGAGAAATATTTTTCATATCCCCATTTATAATGAACATCATAATATTACCTCATACTCCTACATCAGACAGGATTGGGTAGTACCTAAAAATCCAACTCTCATAAGGTGCCAAAATGTTCTCCCTATGGCCACCATTACATATAATTCCCATTTTTTCTATAGATTTGGGTTGAATCTCTAGAATTTGGCTATTAATCATTGCTTTGACATCAAGAATGAACCCCATGGTCAATGTACTGGTGGAATTGAATCTATATCCCATATCTCCATCATTTTATTAGAGAAGGAGTCCTCCAATGAGGATCCCATATCTTCCCATGAAGACAAAAATTCTTCCCTAAGAAAGTCGGTTCGATTGAATCATCTTTTCCCACTAATTCTCCTACCTCAGTTGATGAAGAAGATTTTGAAGAAACCCCTCCCACATTCAATGAGGGAATCTCCACCACTGTCAATGAGTTGATTTGTGTGAACCATGGTTTTAAGATAGTTCTAAATAAAACATTGATCGGTGCAGTTATTCCCCTTCCTATGATAGAGTTTTTGATTGATTCTATAGTAGGGTTCTAGGACCTCTAAATCATGGGTAGATATTTTGGGTATAACCATATACAGATGGCCCCATAGGATGAATATTATACCACCTTTATGGCATCACAAGGGATATTTTTCTATTAGTTTATTCCCTTTTTCTTAAAGAATTCATGATCCACTTATCAGCAGAACATGCACTATACCTTAAAATAGATCCATGAGATATTGTTGTAATTCTATGTGTATGACTTGGTGGTCAAATAAAACTAGTGTTAGGACCATCTCATATACCATGATAAATTGTCTAGGTTGATTCACTACTATAATTTGAAGATGAACCCCTTGAAGAGTTTATTTATGGTTAACTATGGGATGTTTCTTAAATTTTTTGTCAAATACAGAGGCATTGAAATCAACCTGAAGAATATCAAGGTCATCAGCTAGATGACTCTCCCGAGTAACGTTCAGGATCTCTGAGGCCTCCAATGAAAATTATCCTACATTCAATAATTCAAAAAGAATTTAGATGGAAATTATAAAACCTTTTCAAGGAAGTTGAAAAAAGGAAATATCTACTAGTGGTAAGAGGAGTTCCAGACCACATTTGAGGAAATCAAGTAGTATCTATTATAACCTATAGTTCTAATGCCACCCATTTCTGGGAAGCCTCTGGTCCACTACGTGACAACCATGTAATGGTCCCTCGATTCTCTTATCACCTAGAAAACAATGAGGGATGGGAAAAAAATTTATATTATCTCAGTTTCATGCTCCTTGAAACAAAAACGAGATATTCACCTATCAGGCAGATATTCCTCGTGATCTTTTGGTAGTATATTAGTTCTAGAAATATCTGCATCACTATGAGATAAAACTGGTTTCTTGAGTGTATTTATTGAAGTATATAAAAAATTCCCCCATGTTGATAGGATGTTTGGAATGATGGGTAGTGATCCTATAGTATTTTGACATTAAGATCATTCCACATAAATCCGTCAAGTTTCAGGTTCTAGAAGACTTCTTGTCCACCCATCCGTACCTGGAAGAACAACCTTTTGATATCCACATCCTAGATGATTCCATACTTTTAGTGGATTAGGCTACATAATTCTGGAATATTCATTTTTATGGTTTCTCCCAGATCCCAACCGGTATAAGGCTCAACAATCCCAAGATCAACATAGTAGGCATGTGGATTTCCTTCATCACACCAGAACTGGTCATCCTGACATACTTGTTCTTGCTGTCAAAAGTTTATACCAACAATGAGGTAGAATATCAGGCTCTCATTACATATCTCAAGTTATCCCTCGATATTGAAATCTACCAATTGTAATAGAATAGAGTCTTTTAGTTAGTCATAAAACAAGTTAATGGTGACTAAATATTCAGAAAAATGGATCTCCCACCCATGTTAGAGGGTTTTGTCCAAATAATAGCCTTTCTCCTATCTCAAAAAAAAGTGACTCATGTCCCTCGATCCAAGAATTTTCAAGTAAACACCCTAGTCAGTCTATCTACCTCTATTTAAAATCATGAATAGGATAACCTATTCATTCATGTGGTTCATCAAAGGGTCATTTCACATGTCATCCCATATAATGATGACAACCAATAGGTAAACAAGTTGGATGCTGGTGCTTCCACATCGAGACCCCCAAGTTACCCTGTAGTAGAGGTAACCTCTAATTAGATGACTCATTTCCTCATGTACCTCTAGCATGTCAATCTCCAACCAGATCGAGTTGAGCATGAGATAATCTATCTACGTGTGAAGTATTTTACCCTCCAGATCACACCAAACCTTGAGAAAACTCTCTATAGATGTGTGTTTCATGAAATTCTCATTTGTTTCATATAAGGAGTTAATATTCCCTAGGTTATTTTGGAATTTCATGTAAGGTTATTTGGTTACCATCAGAAAGGATTGAATCTCTCCCGTTATATTCAAAGGTTGAGCCACTCCTAGCCCACCATGATCCACGAGTACATCAATTTTTTAAAAATGTTTCATGCATTTCTGTTCCATGTCAATGTTTTTCATCAACCATTAAAGCTTCTCTACACTACCATGTCTTGTTGGCCCTATGTAGTATGGGGAATCAATATTGTTGGCCCTTATCCACTATAAATGGCTCACCAATGAAGGTTTATTCTATCCACAACAGATTCTTTATCTAAGGGGGAACAATATATTACCCTCAAGGAAATAAAGGCCGAATATGAGATAGAATTCATGATCTCCCACATTATTCACAAATTTTTTATTTCCTCACACCATACTCACCGAAAATGGAACCAAATTCTGGGTTGCTGAGCTGACGTGATTCTACGCAAAGTATATTATCCAATCAAACCATACTTCCTACTAAAATTCACAACTAAATGGAGAGATCGAGTAATTCAAAAAAACCCTCTCTATCATTCTATGCAAGAAGGTGGGTAAGAGCAAGGAGATCTGGTCAGACAGGCTCCTGAAGTCCCTCTATGCCAATTGGATGATGAATTGAAATTCGATCAAAGTAGCCCCATTTTCCGTAGTGTATGGAACTGAAGTAGTCTTTCCCATCTATGTTCATCTGACTTCACTCCTAAAATATTTCTACCACTAGAAGACTCTAGATATAATAGTTGAATTCCATATGGCTAGTCTAGAGGCCCCTAAAGAGAATATGATATATTCCTTCCACAATCTAGAGAGGCAATAGAATAAGATATCTAGAGTGTTCAACAAGAAGGTTCACCTCTGCTCCTTTCTTCAAGGTTACATAGTATTGTCTCTTAAGATTCTGATGATACCTAGAAAAATTTCACAAAATATGGAGCCCAAGTGGGAAGGACCTTATATGATTCATAAGGTCAATTCTAATGTCACATACTCTTTTATCACCATAGATAAAGAGCATATCACTCTTCCCAATAATGACAAGTTTCTAAAGCAATAATTCACATAAGGATCTTACTTTTTTATAGACACATGATGTTAAACTATGCTCCAATTATAAACACTATGACCTTAAACTAGGAGTTAAATTCCAAGAATAAAATATTTAAAATGTATATGAGCCTCTTTAAGAATGTTTTGATGGTTTTTTGGTCCCCTTGGGCCGTCATTAATGTTGGTTTTATCATGAAACTACAGTACACATATTATCTTGAGACACTCCTATCATGGTTGAAACTCTATGACCTTAAACTAAGAGGAGATAGTTCAACCTTTAAGACCTTAAACTAATAATCCATCATAAGTTACAAACATAATGACCTTAAACTATTGGAATATATTCTTTACCCTATAAGATTAAATTGTAATCATTCCTCACATTCTGAGCTATATGACATTAAACTAAAAATCCTAACATCCCCAACGAACGATGATAAAGTTTGATTCTAACCCATATGAAATGAGGATACCTATTAAAAAATAGATGATATCTACCCCTTATGAAATATAAATGCCTCATATGATAAGTATGAGAAGGTTATGAAACCATAAATCAATCCCTGATCATGGGATGCCTCACAAAAACTATGGGAAGCCTCGATTCCCCTCGATAGAGAGGATTTACATCACTAGTGTTGGACTCTTACCACACCATGTTCCATAAATATGTTTTTCTTGATTCATATCCTTATGGTATACATAGTAATGAATCAAATTCTCATCTCTAGGCCCAACCACAAATTATCCAACCCTTCAGCCCCTCAGCCTCATTTATAGTCTAAGAATCATGGCCTTAAACTATATGAAAAATTTTATTAAGGTGTTTGTGTTGTACGTGAGCCTTCTTTGATCTATTAATGTTGGTATTTACCTATTGTATTCCATATATATACCCTTGTAACAAGCATCCCCTCATGGTCCAAACCTATTAGGTCCACTTGGTCAAATACCCTAAGTGGTGGGTGAATCAGGGTATGATAGACTAAAACTATTGCCTCTTTCAATATTTTTTCTTCAAAAAAAACACACTTCTCTATTTCTACCATAGAAATTTAAGAACATAAAATAATTAATGCACAAGATATCGAAATTTTAATTAGTTCACCCTCACTGGGCTATGTTGACAGAGTATACAATGGTGATGTTCTGATGTAACAAATCCACTAAAGCTCACAGCCAATTATAAGGTTTGGGATAGATCACTTTTATGACCAAGCACGCTACCTTTACAAGGTTTAGGGTCATCTCAATACTTTCCCAAGGGTCACTCACCATGTATCTTTCTCTGGGTCACTATCAGTGGAAAGGATCACCATCTTTCACTTCTTCCACTCACTACTCTTGGAAGGGATCCACACACCGTTTATGGGATTATAGCTCCCTTAATTATCTCTAATGAATTCATCCCCCACACTATGTGGATGATATTTTTATTTCCCACTTTCATCTATTGATGAATACCTATTAAATAGAAATTTATTGGGAAACTTCAAACTTTCTGTGAAACCTCAGGATGACTTGCACACAACTCTATGCATGGCGTTCAACCATTACCTTTGTCACAAAAAAACTTGTGCACCACTTTATACTTGCGCACAACTATTACACGCAACTAAATAATTTCACACAACTTCATTCTTGTGTGTAACTAAATACATACACTCAAATTCCTTATTGTTCACAACTCTCTACTTACGCGTAAATTTTACTTGTGCGGAAACTCCCTACTTGCACAAAACATACTACTTGTGTGATCTGGAGCTCAGATTTTCTCTAAGTGTTGACATTTCTAAAATAAGGGTGGTAGACACCTATTTATATTCATTTTTTCAACCCTTTTCACTTTTCATGAAACTTTTCCTCAAGTGCGCAAGTCCATTCGTGCAAGTATCATTCATAGAAACACACCATGCCCAACAAATCCAATACTTGGGTGACCTTATTTCCTTTAACACAGTTTGATATAATAATCCTGAAAAGGGCTGGCATAAAACTTTCCAAACCTCCTTAACACTCATGTGAAACTTCTTTTGCAAAGAAACATTTTCTCTATTCTCGAATTTTTGGACCTAATTTTTTTTCAAACACTGGGAAACAACCCCAAATTTATATGATAATTTTGTACCACCACAAGAGCATCCATTCCTTATTCATGATTCTCCTTTAACATACTTTTTTCATCAATATCTATAGAACTTCATACCATCCCTTGGAAATAATATTTTTCCACAAACATAAACAACCCAAAAATGCACCAATGTTTCCTTGAGGGATTTTCCCTAACAAAATCATACAACCATAAATGTTGAAAAATTGACTCGAGGATCACATCATGTGGTGAACAGCCTCCATGGCACATTAATGATGGGTTTTAACTCTTGAACCACACAAATATCCTTGAAAACCCCTTTTTCATGGTCCAAACTCTACAACCTTAAACTGTGTGAATCTAGGTCCTGACCTACGTGTGGCTTGATTCCCATTCTCATGGGATATATAGTTATGTCCAGATATTATATCTTTAGTTTAACCCCACCATTGACCAATTTTGGGATTCTCCCTTTCCCAGTGACAAATGTTGAACTGGGATACGATTTATTGAGATTTTGGTTTTGGTGGGCCTCCTTGGCCCTCATTCACATCATGTTATTATTATTCCATTCCACACGATACTCCCTAGGACACTCATGCCCCCATTGTAGTCTTAGTTTCAAAACATTAAACTTATGAGAACAACTTCATTAATGAAAAATTTTAACCTATTGTCTTACCCTAAATAAAATTAGGATGCCTTTTACGAAATGTGTAACATAATCATTTTACCCCATGAAAAATTGAGATTTTTCAAATGTGAGATTATTAGATCCCCCACCCATTATAATGGGTTCGATATTACTTTCTGATACACCCCATCAAAGGTCTCATATGCATTGTGGAATGGAACCTAGAGTGTTGAATCACACACAAATATTTCCTCACTATATTTTCACACTTCAAGTAATTCATGGTTTGGATTCCCATCATCTTTCATATCAAAATGATCCCACTAATGGTGATGGTTCATGGAAAAAGAGGCTCCCTTCCCATATTGGGTCAATTTTTTAATGGAACTCTATCAACAAATATTATATTCTATTATTCCAAAATGGTCATCATTTTATCCTCCATTTTCTCTTCCCTATCTTGACCGGTGTAGTTGTGGTACCTATGCTTAAAACATGGTCAAAGATTTATCCCTTCCCACTGGTCTCCTATTATCCAGACCTCAAAAGTCTTGATTTTCATCTTTTTCATCTCAACATATTTTTTTGGTGCTCCAATACCCTAGGTTTCACCCCTCTGTGCATCTATAAACATCAATAAAGTGGGTCATTTTCATTGGTAAAATCTCAACCCAACATCTTTTTTCCCTTTCTATGAACTTCTATGTTTTAGGGAAATTCCATCACCACTCCTAGTTTCCCATGTCGAGCATGAATCATGTGTTCTTAGGAGTCTTGGTAGGATTTGGAACACTATGTTCAAGCTGCACAAGATTCTAGACCATGTATCATGACTTTAAACTGTATGTGAGTTCTATCTGGAATGTGTTTTGTAGCAGTGGCATCCTTATCCCTCATTCATGTCAGTTTTGTAACCAAACCACACTACATATATCAATTTGAGAATATACTCCCCATTTTCCAAATTCTATGACCTCAAACTAGTATCCATCATAATCTCCAAGAAACATGACTTTAAACTGCTCATAATAGGTCCAAATCATTATGACCAAAAACTATTTTTCATCCTCTACAGTTCAAGATATATGATTTTAAACTGCAAATCCTAATGTCCTTAGAAAAAAATATTAAATTTCCCTTGTAAAATTTTAGGAATATCCATATAAAAAATCTGGGATGATCAAAATACTCCAATCATCATGACTTTATACAATTTTCTCTCTTTTCCCTAGCCTAGTAATTATGAAACTAAGCTATGTTTTGTTTGATTTTTGATATATACATGGTACATGATTCTCCATTTGATCATTCACATCAGTTTTTAATTATTTCAATTCATATGATTACCCTTTGAAACAAACACTTCTATAGTCCACACATCATGAATTTTAACTAATTGTCTCTAGGGTCCAAGAAGCAGAACCTAAAACTATTTACAACCTTCCCTTTATGCTTTTCACAGCACACAGTCCTCCCTATCCCACCATTCATGTTTGGATAATGCTCTTTTGTGCTATAGTGAACACCTTAGTTCACCCTATGGTCTGAACACTATAACCTAATACTAATGTCAAATCCATGGTCTAATAATCATGACCTTAAATTTTGTGTGATTTTTATCAAGGGTGTTTTATACACCATCATGTGGCCTCCTAGTCTCCATTCACATCAAGATTTATTCCTTTTATATCACGTACATCCCTTCGATAAAATTACCATTTTAGTTCATGAAACATGACTTTAAACTTTTTACCATGGTCTAATCCATATAACCTTAAACTATGTGTGATTTCCTAGTCACATGATATTAAACTAAGATATATGTCTTGATCATGTGACATTAAACTATTCAATTCACTATCCTTACCATATGATGTTAAAATATATGTACAATTTATTTATCATATGGTGTTAAATTTTGTTTTTATCGTCCTCCATTGTAAGATATAGAATTTTCTAGAAACATAGTCCCTCACTTGAGAATCCCTTTTCTCTAATGTTGTTCATCTACACATCATTCATGTTCTCCCACTATCACTCATCTTATAATAATATGTTGCTCTGGAAGAAGGGTTTTACTTTTTTTAGACTGATACATCCATAAAACTTTGTGTTGATCCATAGTGGAATGATTCTAGGAGTTTGGGAATCCATTATTACATTCTATCACTTCATGTCCATGTTTCGTGTGCCCCTTATTTAGATCCTCATTTTCCTCCATGTCTGAAGGGTCCCCCTAGTGGAATTGTTTCCAGATAAGGCTCACCTACCATCCTGGTTTAACATCCTAAAGGACATTGGAAGGCCTTTTGAGATAGGTCCCATGTTTCTAATATTGTCAACAACCAACCCTAAATTTGTTTTCCCTATTCCCAGCTAAGTGGTATAGGTTCTATGTTTCAAACATGGTAACTAGTTATCATATATCATCATGTATATTCCCTTATGTTCTAGATTTTTGGAATAGTAATTCATATTATTCATTCACCTCTGTTCGGGTAAAATTCAGCACCCTTTGCATTACCCCATTCATGCACTAGAGCATGTTGGGAAAGAAATTCAACTTTTTAGAGAGCCATATCCTCCAACCAAATCCTCCCTTTTCTTGAACACTTTTGGTAGTCAGTCAACAATAGTAGACTACCAAGTGTTCGATTATTGTCAGAAATTCTCATGTAAATGAGAAATCAAATGGTCATCCCTTGTTTATCACACCGATCATGACTTGTTTGATCTTAGGTATTAGAGGTTTCTTGGATTGTGAATACGATTAAGGTGTGGTAATAAAACAAATAACATGTTTAGGTATGAAAGTGTTTTAGGTAAATCAGTGTTTCAGAGGGACATCCACATATTGGAGCCTCTCCTTTGTTATTTTTTTTTAGATTCTAATGCCAAGAATTGAAAATTTGAGCTCTGTCATCCTTTTCTTAGTGGAATCTAAGGTCCATTGACACCTCTATAGATTCCCTTTCTCCTTGATAGCCTTAGAACTATAATTTTAAATTTTGATCTTCTCTTAGTTATGTTCAACCCATCACTTAGCCTCTACCTTCATTGCTAAGGCCTCCTCGACCTCAACTGCTAATATTTGAGTCCTCTGACTATTAATTATTTTATCTTGAGTAGCAATGACCATTGAATTATACTATTCCAACCCATCTAGGTGAACAATATCTTTCCCATCCTCCTCGATCACCTTGGATCCCTCATCCTTATATTTCTTCTAAAATAGGTTGAATTCTTACCATTCCGCATGTGCCCTCTCAAAGAAGAAATCATAAGCATGTAAGAGATGTTGGAGTCCACCCCACTATCCCTAAAGCTACAAATCTTGTGGTGAAGGGACCATACCCAGTTTGGAAGATCCACTATTTAGTCATGGGTGAGGAATTTATGCATGTTCCATCATGCTTTATAGTGTACGATATAGTTCTCCTTGGGTATGGCAAAGCCAGAATACTCAAAATCTTCTTACGATGCAACATCATATAGAGGGATGATATTCAATATGTGATTAGCTTTATCATCCATGTGTGGATTTACAGTCATGGAAAAATGAATATTCACATATAGGAATAATTATTTGTTAACCTCTACACCTAAGGCGGAATCGTCCACTACACCTTTTGGCACAACTGAGGTGGATGCAATTTCTTTAGCCTTTGAAACTACCCCTGTTGGTGGTGCAACCTCAACATCATCTCCTATAACTACCCCCGGTCACAATTCTGGTGCAGGGGCATACAATGAAACAACACTAACTACTCTAGCCTCTAGCACAGTCAACACCTCTTCCACTATAATTTTTCCTCCAACAGCTACCTCTAATTGAACTTATTTGACTAGATATACCACTATGGCTTCTTCAACTAGTCCTATTAGGGGTACATACTCAACCAACTCTATTGAGGAAGATGTATTTGGAATCCCTCTCAATGGTGCCTCTATAGTTGGCTCAACCACCAGTGCCTTTATGACAATCTTCTCTAGGAGTGAAATATCCAGCAACACTACCTCATTCTAATGAGCTAATACATCAGTTGTAGGCATCGATGGTTCTTACCTTATGGACACAACATTGGGGAGAGACCCCACACTCTTCCTTTCATGGGTTGAGGTTCCCTTTCCCTTCATGTGATGCTTTTCATAGACTTATCATTCTTCAGTTCTCATTGATTCCTAAATAGTTAAAAGAGGGGATCAGGAAATGAGCATGAGGATTGATTGGTGTTCAAAATCATGAAACGAAAAGTGATTTTACCTGTCCAGAAACATAAATTTTATCACTTTTTAAGATCTATTATCCATCAGCACCCCATGAATCTTTTGATTTTGCACCTTCAGCCATGCTATAAGCCACATGACATGTAAGATAAATTGTAGAAGAAGACATTACCAGCACCATCTTAACTTGATCAGTCAAAGTACATGTGGTACCCTAGGATTAAATTACATCCTCTAGCTCTTCCATGTATTGTAATGTTTCAGCATGGGGAGCATAGAAACCTAACCTTCCATAGACCAGTCCAGTGAGGAATATCCTATCCATGATGAGATACTTCCACACCCAATAAGAAGTTTTGATCTACCTGTGAAGTCCCCAGGCCTCCCAGTCATAAGGATACACAATGTTGCTGGACACATTTGGGCGACATACTTGTTTTCTTGGCCCTAGAAAATGCACCCTTGGGATCACCATAGAGGGCTTGCCTTCTTTCTATAACCACCAACCAAGGAGTGTTGATCCTTGTGTTGCTCCTATCCATGTAGATCCAACTTGTCTGGGCCTAAGAACTATTGGACCTACTCCTAATGTTGTACTGAGTACTCCTTCCCTACACCCATGGCATGTACCAACCATCACTCGGCCCTGGGTTTACGATTGAAGGGCCACCCCTTCATTGGTTCAGGTGGCCTACTACCTCATCATGACCCCAGGATATGTGATAACCTAACTCCACACATATTCAGGGACCAACTGATGTGCTCACATGTGTCATTGAATTCACATAGGATGGGGTAAGATTAGAATTGTTGATTTCCCAAACTTCACTTACTACTCAGGCATAGTATAGAAATAGTCTGGAGTTGATCCCATGGGGATGAAGTTGTATCATAAACTTCAATGGATTAAAACCCTTTAGGTAGGAGTCCTTTCTAGTTTTTTTCAGTTTAAGAAATAATATATCTATGGTGGTTGATGGTTGATTCAATTGATAATAGAGGGACCATGTTCAATTTTATGTATCAATATAAAGGATAACTTTAATTATATCTTGGTATGATCCTACGGTTTAGGCTGCGAAGAAAGATACGGTTGCTAGTTGATTTTGATCAAATCAACTAACTCTACCTAGGAGGTAACAATTCCTTAATAGGGAGATAGTAACAACCTAGATTCATTAATCTTGGTTTCTATTGAAGAAATTATGTTATACTATTGTTCATATCCTAATCTACACCAACCATGATAGGATGCCTCACTTAAATATCCCATGGTCGAGGATGTTCAAATGAATTGTATAGACAATGATTATTTATCCTGACTATTAACCCTTAAGATTACCAAAATTAGAATAAAATATTTTGAAATGTTTAGATACACCTACTCTCAATCCCTACCCTAGGTGGTTTATCCACTCATGGCAGGTTGAGATACAAAAAAATAAATGAATTAAATCATGGTCAATATGCTATAAATGATTGAATTAAAACATTTAACATACATGTAATGATTCATAATCAAATTAACCAAAGTGCATGAGCATGAAATTGAAATGTAAATCACAATTAAATAATTACTTGGAATGAAAGTTTAAATGGATCTAGAAAGATTTCATCAATAATTGATAATTAATGATGGTTGCGATACAAAAAGGAATTGAAATAAATTTTGAAATACTATCCATAACAATTGTATTGAAATAAAATAATTAAACAGTGAATAAATTTGAATTTAAGGGAGAGGGAGTCGAAGGAAACTTAAAGGAAAAAAGGAACAAAGGAATTCTTCATTGGAAGATCAGTAATCCACTATCAGGATCCTTTATTTATAGCCAAAATGTTACATAGTGTGTAATGTATTTCTTGTCGTGTAATTCCAAATCCATATATATCTCCATGGTTTTGAAAACTAATGTGTATCTCATGTGTATCCTGGCCAAAAAATGAGGTTTGACTTCTTTGACATCTTGTAATGCTGACTCATGATGTGTACTAGCATTCCAACTAAATATCTTGAGAGGATATCTCATTTAAAAGGTTTAACTGAGTTCACATTGTGTATTCGCCATTCATTAATTATGTTGTCCCTTTCAGTTGAAAACTTCATTAATTGGCTCATGACTAGGTTCACGGCATATGGCATCCCATGAGACACTATTACACGACAAAAACTAATGTTTCACGATATTTAATGGGTAAATTTTCATTCTTTTTTTGAATTTTCTTCTTTGAAACCTTGAGAACCTATTTCCTTCCAAATACATCATAAACAAAGTGAATTATCAAATAAATTAGTTAAAAATATTTATGTAAATGGAATCAAAATGTATATACAAATTTGGATTATCAAATATCTTCACACTTTAACAATTGATTATCCTAAAGTAAAAAAGGAATCAAAAATGATTTCAAAAAGAGATAATAATTTTTAAAAAAATAGGAAATATCTATTATGTTCAGGAAAATAAAACTAAGTGTAAGCCGAAATGGTTGGTTTCTAGAATCATCCCTACAAAAAAAAAATTTATCATGCCTCATATCTTAGTTCTTTAAAAAAATATAATATTTTAATTACAATCTTTTAACAATTACTTGAATTATATACCCATTTATAATTTACCTCACAGTGAATTATCCCTCATTACTTATAGTAAAATGAAATTGGAGTTATTATCATACCCTAAGTACATGCTTCTAATCCTAGGTTTTAATCAGATCTATCATCTATACTTTATAAAGACAAGTACAAAATTAATCAGGAGGGCTTCAGCAATTCGGTAATGATTACTCTGAGGTTGTGGTATGGTAAGTAAAAAGTAAAAATCATGCTAAAAAGGAGGGTAATCTCTAAAGTACAATGCATGAATGTCAATATAAGTTTAATATAATGAATCCTTTTAGCTAATCAAGTCCACTCTCTCAACAACTCCGGTTGGATCCATGTATATATCAAGTAATTTCCATAAAGGGTATCATATTCCTTTCCTTTTTCATATGTATTTTAATTTTTTTAAATTCATGTCTATGATAGATCTCACATAAATCCCCTAACCACATACGATCCTTCAAAGGATTCATCGGTCTGGAAATAATGATTTTTGAACTTCCTAATACACAACCCATATCAATTATTTTTTTCTTTTGAATTTTTAAATGGAAAAAATAGAAGTGAAATGATACATATTATAAATGGATTGAAACCAAATAGTCTAATGAGTAGAACAATACATCTCTTTAATAAAATCATCATGTGATATCTGAAATAATCCCCCACACTTGTTCAATAGTAAAATCATGCATTATATAAGGAGTAGGGTAAGAAGGGAAAATCGGATTAAAATAGCTTCATCCTATAAGGTTATTCATGGAAATTACGGGATTAATGAAGGAAATATGAAAGGTGGGTATCAGAAAATAGTGTATCAACAAATATTTCCACAATAATTTTAAAATTATACTTCTTTAGTCATATCCTCAATAAGATCTCAATGAAATTTCTATTATGTTTACATACCCCAGGTATCACTCAAGAAATATACTTAAAAAATAATATGTAATTATAGGCTTAAATTCCTCTCGGGTAATGAGAATAACAAAAGAAACTGACACAATGGTTATAAAACTAATTAGTATGTAATTACCTATAATTTCAAAAAAAAAGTTAATTAAATGTATAAGCTTATCAATCATTCTAAAAATCTAAATATAGACAAAACATAGATTCTATCAATTATAACATAACATTTTATTTTATTTAAATTGGAATAATGTTTTTTAGGTTTAAATCATTCTTAAAATTTGAATAATGTCTCCAAGATAGGTTATAACAAAAAAAACTCAAGTGTATCGAAAGTGAAAATCACAAGAAACACCCCAAGCATAGAAAGTGATAGTGTTTTCACTATCATTGGAATTATTTTGGGAGTGATATTGAATATAAAACAAAGAAAAAATTAAATTTCAGTTGATAATTTGAAAATTGATGGAATCGAGAGATCCTTGTAATGATTGGCATGCCGTAAGAGAAATTTGGGCTATCTGTTACCAATTCTGGCTTCACCTAAAAATGGGTTATAAAACTATTCCTACTCTAGATAAATCATTATTCCACAAGTTTAAAACATTTATATGTATATAAAGAGGCAGGTTCGTAGGAAAATGAGATAAGGTAACCATTTTTATTCAAATGTGTTAAATGATTACAATGATGTTCTAAAGGGGCTCAAAATAAAAATGGAAAAAATATCTATCATAACAACTCAATATAGAAAACAATGAACTATGGGTTTCCTCACATAAGAGATAATAGGACATCGTCGACCAGACAGATGGACTAAAACATCCTATAGTGGGGTCTATTATATCAGTTTCTCCTCTTTTATTTACAGCTACCGGTGGTAGTGTCCTCCAACTCGTGGGATCTCTTAGATGGATTGATAACTTTAGGTGTAGCTTGATCACAAATCATATGGGGGAGGAATGGAATCATCGCTCTAGGTGGATACTAATGGGAGAATATTAATATAGATAGTTCTTAATGTTTTTTTTCTATTTCTATGACACACTAGGTCACCATATGAACCAGAATAGATAGTGGAATGGGCCCATCGATAACTATGGATGATACAGAGGAGCTAGACATGGTTATTTAAAAATGAATGAAATGAAAATCAATCCATGAAAGAGTGATAAAGAAATAAATTTCCATATATATATATTAATTATTATTACAAAAATTAGGGAAATTATAGATGAAAAAAATAAATGAAAAGCCCCATCACAAAAAGTATGAAGCTGAAAAATGAATACAAAAGCCCTACTTGGCGTCGGGTCAAAAAATGTCCTCCATCATCAAACCTCCCACTAATGGAGATAACAGTTTTAGGTTTGGATCGGTATTTTTTGAATTAGTAAGAGCGGTTGGATCGATGATAGATGGTGCAGTAGTGGATTAGGATACATGAGCTGGAGTGGGTAGTGGAGAGGTCATGATCCATAGGGAGTTTATGGTCTACAAACTGGATCGATGAAAGGTACTTTTGTGGATGTATCGGTGGCCAGCCTCTTACCCCACTAGGCCTACTCAACTAAATACTCTTACTAAGAAGTAGGGTTAGTAAGATCTAGGGGCAGTTCAGGGTGGGCTATGGGTGTTGTGGGTATAGTATAAAAGGAGGGGCTGACAGAGGCTGGTGGTGGTGGAGTGGTGAACTCTGATGTCTCGATGAAAGAAAGATGAAGAAGAGTGGAAATATGATTTAGGTTTTCCAGGATTCACTGTTCTGTATCCAAGTACCTAATAATTTATATCATCCTCCTTCACCAATAACTATATCTTGTGTAGCATCATGAAATAAATAATATTGATTGGTCCCAGAGAGGTAAGTGGTCGTACAATATCGAAAAAACTAAGGTGTCTGGCTAGGTGAGTAATGAAGGATCCTCTCATTAAAGTATCATGAGTCATATGCACATTGGCCTTTTTGTAATGAGTGAACTATATAGCCATGTTTATGGGTAGACTGCCCATAGGTACTATAAGAAAAGTAACATCCACCTAGCTGACACTCCCACGTAACTCATCCCTAGAAAACCACAGATGTGTCACATCCCTGTGCAAAATCTGTAGAGATGGGCTCTATAATTGGGTAGACATTATGATCCTCAAGTCATGGAGAAGTTGAGGGTCCCATTTAATCATATTCCTTAAATGTTGTGAATGAGCTTGGGGTGGTTCTAGCTAAAGTGTTGAGATGATCTCTTATGTTGCAAATTCATATGTATAGATGTTGAGGCCAATACTGAAAATGGAAAAGGAAAAATCATGTGGACGACCACACATGTGTAATCGAAGGGTTTCTATGCCCATCTCAATAGGGGAGAGGAAATCTAGAAATAAATCCCTTAAGTTATCTTCATGAACCTGAACAATGAATTCATCATGTAATGTCACCAAGAGGTCGAGGACGGTATTATTGATGTTCAGTCGGGACAGGATGGTTAGGTCCAGGGTCTTGTTTGTCTACATCGTATTGGACTATATCATAATGAGATTGAAGTGGTGTTCTGGGTTTGAGAATAATGGTATGAGGTTCAAGTGTAGGCATTCACCATTAGAGGAGTCCTCAGAGGTGGAGTAGAAGTTAGGTAGGGTAGCTGGTGCGGTATGGGATACTGTAGGTGGTGAAGGAGGTGCAAAAGGGGTGGAAGAAGTGGCTCTATGTTCTCGCTTCAAAGGAGGATACTCTTCACTATTGTAAAATAAGTTGGAAGGTTATGGCTTCTTATTTTGGGCCATCATGGAATAATGGGGGCGAGGGGTGTGGTTGGTTAGGGAGGGTGAGGGGAAGAGGGTCCAGTGTTGTGGGTGTGTGAGACTAAGAGAAGGGTGTGTCGAAGGAAGTTAAGAGTGTAGAGGTATGAGAGTAAGGGGTTTGTGAGGTAGGATGAGGGTATTGAGGGGTTAGGGGTTTGGGAGGAGGTGAGAAGGAAGGAGGAGGATAGTCAGAAGAAGGGGATGTGGGTAGAGGGTCAAGAAATTAGGTAACAACCTGTTTTTTTTAAAGACCCTATGATTTACATGATGTGTAACAAGGATTCACATCATTTAATGGTTAATTAAAATTAATTTTGGATATAAATATTACACTTCATGTAATGGGATTACACAATGTGTAATTGGAATTTTAGCTCAATTTTTTTTAATCCCTAACCTATAGCTCTTAGTTTAGCTAAAACTTATCTAAGGATATGCTAGGCTATGATGACCTACACTGGGTTTCCTCCCAGTTAGCGCTTCCATTAACATCGACAGCACATATATAGATCAACTGAACTTGAGGCTGATGAAACAGTCTTTAGATAATGGTTCTTTAAATATTTTAAATTTTTGTCCATTCGCTTTAAAAGGTGGTCCACCCTCTCTATGAATTTTTATGGTTCTATATGGAAATACTTGAACAACTTCAAAAAGTTTGGACCATCAAGATTTCAGATTAATAGGGAATAGATTCAATCTTGAGTTAAATAGAAAGATGTTATTCTCTAGATAAAATAGACACCTAATAATGTGTTGATCATGAAATTTATTTTTTTCCTATATATATCCTAGAATTATCATAAGAATCCCTCCTGATTTCTTCTAATTTGGTTAACTGTATCATCCTAGATTCTCCACCCTTCACAGAATCCAAATTCGGTTTCATAATCATCCAGTACAAATGATGCTTGAGTTTCACTAGAATATGACATGGTTTCCCATAAACCAGGCTGAACAATGTTGTTCCTATGGGAATTTCTTATACAGTACGGTATTCCCATAGTTCATCATCTTTCTTTATACTCCAGTCACTTCGGCTCATGTTTACAGTCTTCTCTAATATTCTCTTGATATTACTATTTGATAGTTCTACTTTCCCATTTGTTTATGGGTGATTGGAAGTTCTTGTATTGTATATGATTCCATATTTTTGAAGAAATCCTTTCATATCATGGTTTGTGAAATGTGTTTCTCTACTACTAATGAGTAATCTTGAAAATATAAATATTGTAAACACATTCCTTTTCAAAAAGTTCATGACCACTTTTAATGTCTCATGTGATGTTACTTCAACTTCAACCCATTTTGATATGTAGTCAATGCCATCAAGAATGTAGGATTTTCCATTTGATGTGGAAAATGGAACCATTATATTTATGCCCCAAATATCGATGATTTAAATTTCCATGATGGGATTTTTCAACATCTCATTATTTTTTCCAATGTTTCTAATCTGCTAGCATCTATCACATCTTTGGATGAATTCCCACATGTCTTGGTGTAGTGTAGGCTAGAAAATTCCACATTGTAGAATTTTTGATTTTTTGCTCTTGGTTCAGTGATTTCCACCAACTTGTGACATATGACACATTTCTATTACATTCAAGATTTCAATTTTATAGATGCAACATTAGAGTAAGCCATCAACAGAACATTTGAATAGTAATGGTTCATCCAAGTAGAAATATTTTTCTTTTGCTAAAAATATGTTCCTTTGTTTATATGAGAGATCTTGGTCTAATAATCTTGTGGTAAGATAATTGGAAATATCAGAAATACACAGTTGAACCTTGATGCTAAAAATGGTTCCATCGGGGAAATATACTTCAATGTCAGCCTCCTAGTCTTCCATGATTAATGACTGGGGAAGTTGCAGTAGATAGTAATTTTCTATGACTTTTGTGTCGTTGATTAAAATATCAAGCTCTTTAAGTAAGAGTATCCACCATATCAGCCTTGTTTTGGCATACTACTTCGACATAAAGTATCTTAGGGTAGCATGGTTAGTATGTACAATCACTTTGGACAATACCATATAAGAGAAAAATTTATCAAAGGCATATACAATGGCTAAGAGTTATTTATCTGTAGTCATGTAGTTAACATGAACTTCACTTAGTGCGTGGCTTGCATAATATATGGAACAAATTATGTGACCAATTCTCTGTCCTAACATAGCACCAAAAGCAAGGTTGTTGGCATCACACATTAACTCAAATTCTTTATCCCAGTTGGGTGAAATGATGTCTGGTTCTGCTATCATGATTATCTTCAATGTATTAAATGCCTTTCTACATTCATATGTGAAATATAAGGGGGATTATTTTGACAATAAGTGTTTCAATGGCTAGAAAACCTTTGAACACCCTTTTATTAATTTTTTGTAAAATCCATCATGGCCGAGAAAGCTTCTTATTCCCTTTATTTTTTTTATGGTTTGGGAATGTACTTGTTGAATTTTATATTGGCAGGATCGACCTCTATGACTTCTCTAGAGATATAATGACTGATTAATATTCCTCCTTGGACCATAAAATGGAATTTCCCCCAATTTAGGACTTGGAAGTTTTCTTCACAGCTTTGGAGGGATAATTTCAGCTGTCTTAAATAGACCTTGAAAAATCATCCATAGACTGAGAAGTCATCCAAAAATATTTTTATAAATTATTCTACCATTTCATGGAAAATATGTGCCATGCATCGCTGAAAGGTTTCTGGATCATTTCACATTCCCAATTACATTCTCCTATAGAAAAAAAGTAAAAAATGAGCATGTGAATGTAGTATTTGGATAATCAGTAGGATTGACTGCAATTTGGTTGTATCTTGAATATATATTCAGTAAATAGTATAATTCATGTCGTGAAAGTATTTCTAGTATTTTATCCATGAAGGGTAGAGTAAAATGATCCTCGTTGATGTATCCAAGCATCTATAATCTACACAGACTCTCCATCTAGTGGTGGTGTGTTTTGAAATTAATTAACATTCATCAGTTATCTTTATTATGAGTCCACACTAATTATCCACAACTTGTTTGGGGAACCCATTCATTATTTGATATGGAAATGGTTATTCTAGCATCCAATAGTTTTATCACTTCCATTTTGATGACTTACTTCATTGGTGGTGTGATCCACCTTTGAGGTAGATGTTTTGTATTTGCATCTTCTTCAAGTAGAATATTTTTGGTGCATTCAGTGGGATTCATTCTTTAATATCTACCACTTCATAGAAAATTGACTTCTTATGTCTCCTAAAAACATCAACCAATTTTTCTTATTGTGCCTTAGATAATTCAAAGATGATAATTACATGAATGGAGGTTTATACTCTTAAGTAATAGTACTTAAGAGGGCTAGGTAGAGGCATTAGTTTCAGATCTGGTGGTTGAATGATGGAGGGAATGAAATGTGGAAAGGTATACCTTAAAGGAGATTCAATAAAGCTCACTTACTAAAAATCATAATCTTCCTCCTTCTCTAAGAGTGAATCTTCACTTTCTTCTTCAATGGCCATGTACTGATCTTTTTATCATGTAAGAGAGATGACATTGCAATCAATAAAATTTTCTGATTATTGGAAATCCATAACCAGGTTAATCACTACTTGTTCTTATCCAACTCAAAAGATCAAACATCCTTGATTCACATATATAAAATCCTTTCCTATTTCTTTGAATGGTCTTCCAAGTACAATGTGAACATATCCTTCTTGTTCCATGTCTGGAACTAGGAAATCTACTGGAAAGATGAATTTTATTATTTTAAATAGTACATCTTCAATAATTCCTCTAGTGTAATTCACTGATCAGTGAGCAAGTTGCAATGCTACACAAGTTTTTTTAAGATCTTGGATTCCTAGCTTGCAGAATACACTCATTGGAATTAAGTTGATGATGGCTCTAAGATCAGATAGAGCTCTTCCAAGAATTTAAAAACATCCAGGATCTTACATTTTTTCGTGAAATTTTCTATTTCAAAACAGTATAGAATTCTTACTTTAATGAGATGGCCCCATGATATTCTATTTTCATTTTTTTATAGTAGATCCTTAATTTTTTTTCATAAACTAGCATATGGGAAATGGCTTCTACAAATGGTATGTTGATGTGAAATTTCTTGAAAATTTCCATGAACATTTTGAATATTATTATCCTCATCTTGATCTTTATAGGAAAAGAATATGTGGAATTTATGGGGGTGGTAATATATAAACTAGTTAATTTGGTTGCTGCAAATTTTGGTCATTTTCATCTGGTGATAATTTTTTTAGTGTGTTTTTTCAACTTCTTCTTCTACTAGTAGTTTCTTTATGCTCTTAAGTTTGTTGTTCATCCATTCCTCTAGGTTTTTGAAATTCCAATATCTTTCCACTAATCAACACTACTTTTTTAGGATCCACCCTTGGGCATGTCTCTGTATTACTAGTTAGGGTACCTGGTAATCAATTAGATAAGTTCTTCGAGAGTTGGCCCATTTGAACTTCAAGATTCCACAAAGTAGCTCTTTGGTTTTGCATTTCCATTTCTTGAGTTGTCATTCTATGATCTGATTTTTGAATGAAAGTGTCTAAGAGGTTTTCCAAATTAATTTGAGGCAGATAAAGTTCTTTCTAATGTCTAGGTTGAGCTGGTTGTAATTGCTACTAAGCTCTTTGTGGGAAGGGTTGTTGTTGTATCTATTATTGAGATCTTGGAACTGGGTTCATAGGTGGATACCCTTGTGGTCCTTGATTCCAAAATGGTGCTTGACCACTTCACTATTGAAAATACACTTGGTTGTTATCAGGTAACTAATGAGTAATCCGGTGTGGGTAATATTATTACTGATGTTGGAAAGGTGGGTTATGTTGATTGAAATTTCTATAATTACAATCCTATTGGTCTTCAACTCCTGCCTTACAATCTTGGTAAAGATGTTGGCCAACACACATCTCACATGATTGTATCTACATTATAGGAGTAAGAGGGGGTTGTGTGGTAGGAATTTGAAATGATTCCAGATTCTTCATGATTGGTTCGACTTGCGCTTCTAATTTTGTGTTTTCATCCACCTAATGGATACCATGCGAAGGTGGTCCATGATAACTTTTCCACATGGTTTCATTGTGAGAAAATTCATCAATAATATCTCTTCTACATTCTAAGGTTTTAAACATCATTCCTCCATCAGTGGGATCATCAATGATAGTTCGTGTATCTAGATGGAGTACTTGGTATAACATCTATAACTAAATCCACATGTCAAGTCCATAGTGCGGACACTTCCTCATTATCTTAATGAGTCGTTATCATTCATCCCATGAATATTATCCATCATTTTGAGTGAATTTGTGAATGTAGTTTTGCAGATTCCAATTCTGGATCGGTGGAAGTATTTATCCAAGAAATTCTTGGAAAGATCTTTTCGAGTTTGAGTTGACTTGGGATCTTGAAATTTAAGACAATCCCTAACTATATCTCTTAGAGATAATGGGATAACACATGGAATAATTGTTTCTAACGAGACTCTCTGGTTTCAAAAGGTATCAAAATCTTCCATGAAGTTGGAAATGTGATCATGTGGGTCTTCCCTCTAGAGTCCACTGAATTTCAACATGTTCTACATCATATAATTGAGTCTATGTTTGATTTCAAAGGTATGAGATCGGATGTGGGGGATGAACGATTCTTGGCATGGCACTATGGATTAATGGAAATCCATAATCCATGATGGTCCTCTCTTGATGCATCTGGTTCTCTCCAGGAATAACTCGTTGAAGTTTATGAGGGACTAGTGGGTTGGGTCCAGCTGAATTGTTGAGTTTTACCATTATAGATTGGAGGCTTGCAGAAAGATACCTTTTGATCTTAGTATCAAAGGTTAATGGTTTATTTTTCTCAAGGTTCTTTGAACGAGTCGACAAACCTTGGTACATGCACTATACTAAAAAACAGGGATGCAAGGTAATCTCGAAAAGAAAGAAAAAGGAAAGGGTTTAGGGAAAGGTAATCCAAGTTCTGTGTCCAATGGTTTTGGACGTACATTGTCTCCTTCCCTGACAATGACACAAAAATTCAAAGCACCTATATGCATTATTGAATTCATGCAGGTTGTGATCATAATAGAATTGTTTATTTCCCAAAATTCATTTTCTACTCAAGCATAGTATAGCGACATTGTGGGGTCTATCCCACAGGGAGGAAGTTGGATCTTGAAATTCAATGGATTAAGACCCTTCAAGTAGGATTCCTTTCTAGTTTTCTTCAATTTGGTTGATACTATATCGATGTATGGTTTCTTCAATTGATGAGAGTGGGGTCGAGATAAATTTAGGGTATCTATAGGAAGGATGGTCTTAATTCTAACTTGGTATGAACCTAATGTTTGGGTTATGAAGAAAGGGGAGGTTGATAGTTGATTTTGATCAAATCAACTAACTCTACATTGGAAGAAACAATTCCTTTATCAGGAGATAATGACAACCTAGATTCATTAATCTTGGATTCTATGGAAGAATGTATCTAAGGCTATTAGTCATAGCCTAATCTACCCCAACCAAGATAGGGTCCTTAAATTGAATATCCCATGATCAGGGATGTTCAAATGAATTTGATATACAATGATTATTTATCTGGATTAATAACCCTTAAGGTTACCAAAATTAGAATTAAAGATTTAGAAATGTTTAGATACACCTACCCTCGATCCCTACCCCTGTGTGGTTTATCCACTCATGGTAGGTTGTGATGCAAATAAATAAATAAATGAAACTATTTTCAACATGCTAAGAATGATTTAATTTATAATTTTAACAGACATGCAATGATTTATTTTAAAATTCACAAAAGGGTATGAGCATGAAATTGGGATGTAAATCAAAATTAAATACTTAGAATGAAATTGGAAGTGGATCCAACATGAGTTCGTTGGTAATTGATGATGAACGATGATGTCGATGTGAAACATAATTTAATGTTATGTGGAAACACAATTCACAACTCTTTTATTGAAATAAAATAATGAAACAGAGAATATATTAGAGTTTAAGGGAGAGGGAGTTGAAGGAAACTCGAAGGGAACAAAAAGAACAAAGGAATTATACTCTAGAATCTCTGAAATACTAATTCGGGCCCCTTTATTTATATAAAAAATATTACATGATGTGTAATGTATTTCACATAATGTGATGATAAATTTTTGTTTATCTCCTTGGTTTTTTAATCTAACACATATCTCACGCATATCTTAGACGAGATATGAGGTTTGACTGCTTTCATGTTGTGTAATGCAAACTCGTGATTTGTACAAGCCTTCCAGCTGAATCTATAAAGAAAATTTCTCATTCGTAGGGTTTTACTGAGTTCACATCATGTATTGACCAGTCAGGACATGTTTTATCTCTTTATATTGCAAACTTCATGACTTGGATCACGTCTACGTTCATGACATCTGGCATCCCATGAGACACTATTATACTACGTGAACTAAGTTTTCACGACGTGTAATAGGTAAAATTTCCCTCTTTTTTATATATTTTCTTTTTTGAAACCTTGGGAACCTATTTCCTAAAAAAATATCATAAACCAAGTGCATTATCAAATAAATAAGTTAAAAATCCTTAAGTAAATGGAAGAAAAAAGTATATATGAATTTAGTTTATCACTGGACCATATATAGCAGTGGGTGGTGGTAGCTCATTCCACATCTTTCCATCCTCAGGTGTAAACATTCACTAAATCAACCTCTTCACAAAAGGGTGGAACTCGTGATGCACCTCTAAGTGCTCCTTCCATGTTATCCTCTATAGACACCCGAGCTGTATCGTAAACTAAAACAAATTGTATGGTTTATATATAATCTTGTAGTTGAATCTTGATACCAATGCCCCACCTTGAACTTCTAGGAGGTAAAATCTATTTTCCATAGTCCATGTGTTGTAATTTGTCACCACCCTCATTTTCTAGGGTAAGAGGTGAAAAGTGAAGGGCTCTTCTAACCCAACCTTCTCCGACACATGAACCATACCCAACATGAATGAGTGACTTTCTGTGATATTAAATATCTCTAGTAGGATGATTTTTGTTGTAGGGTAAATGTGGTTAGGTTTCTAAAAATACACCACTTATGTATCCACCCATCTATAAAGAAAGTGAAATGGCCCACACACATGCACTGGAATCTTCCCATCACTGATATGTTGGTGTAACATGTATAACAACTCTAGTGCTAGGACATCATTGTTGATGTGATACTCATCACTAGTATCCCCTCAATTATGAAGGTTCTCATCTACACCCCCATGTGTGCATCCATCACTAGGAGCATCCATCCACAAATTATCACTTTGATGAGCCCCTCCATTTTAACCATAGTTTAATCCTATCTCTTAACATTGTATCTCCATGACTACCATTTTCATGCTTCTACGATCTGCCAGTAGGATCCCTCTATTCCCTAGTGATATCCTTCGGTACTTTTCTGTGATCTCATCAATAATTTCTCTATTGGATCCCCTACTTCAACTTTCCTTTCCATTGTTTTGTCCAAAAAAAATCGCAACCACTACATAAAGGGAACATCCCTCATACTTGGATTCTCTTTGCTGGTGCCCTGCACCAGATTATGTAGCTCCTTATATAAGGATGAAAACTATTATTTTTTCCCTATACATTCTCCATGGGGATATATTCAACATATGTCACCCCCAAGATTGGGGTCCCAATAATTTGATGAAGGTCCCAAAGGTTGATGCAAATCTCCCCATAATGACAATAGAATCTATTAGTCCCTGGTGACCATCTGTTCAATGGATCAAGCATGATCTCCTATCGCCAATAAACATGAAATTTTGAAGCATGTGATACCTCATTACATCCTATCCACTTAAACTCTACCTTTAATTCAATGCATGAATTTCAATCCTAGAAGGCCCAACCCCACTCCTCTATGAATTTTCCACCTTTGAGAAAATCCCAACCATTGTTCCATCCCATCTGCGGATCCCTAAAACCCTCAGAGGATTGTCTGATACTACGGTGGGGATTCCTCATCTTTTAGATTCTATCTATCAATTTGGTTGATGTGGTTATAGACACATTCCACTATAAGTGGAACTTGGTTTTCTAGATACGGTTTGCATCAGCTTTGTGCCATAGGTACTTCCCTAGTATTCCTATAAACTAGTAAACTAAATCATCTCTGCTCACCGCTGGAATGAAGACCTCATCTATCAGTAAAAATCCATATATAAACATCCTATTACATGAATAATATTCCTTCTAAGACTCTGTTAGTATTATAAGTAGTGATTCATGGTTTTTGGAGCTACGGGCACACCCCTTAATCATGATGTTCCCCACCATGTCTTCCCACTGAGAAGCATCTCCTTTGATTCCCTGAGTGGCCATTAGATTCAATAGATAGATGTTTATTTGAGTCTGGGATAAGAAGGTAGTTCATAGAGATCCTTCATGGAGCTTTGGTTCATAGGTTTCACTTCATGAAGTTGTGGTTCATAGTGTTTGGTTTGCTAAGCAGCATTCGTGGAGGAGAGGTCCAAAATTTTGGTTCACAAAAGAAGCATTTATAGAGCATGTTCATAGAGGTCAAGAACTTTATGAAAATAGAGAAATATATTTTATTCACATTATGTTTCAATGTATCCAAGGGGACCCTCTCTTATTTATAGGTGTATGGTTCCTAGGTTAAGCCATGTCCTTTGCACTAGTGACCATCATGCATGGGATCCATGAGTGAGCTTCATGATTTAGCTTCATGAAACAGATTCGATTCTCAATTTTACATGATTATTCCTCAAAATATGACCCTCCTTTTCCCTTCAACACTAATTTTTAGGGGGTTGTTTTTTTGATGAATTTTTTGTGCCATGGGAATAGTCAAAGAAGTCAGAACTGGTTCGGAGCATATCCAGACCAAAATGTACCAAAATACCTCTTAATGGGATGTTTCACAAATCTTCAATCATTTTTAAATGGTTAGTGTTCTCAAATTTCTTTATCCATGTGTATTCTTAATGAGAGTTTGAATTTTTTTACAGAAAGCCTCGATACAGTGTGTTTCTAATTCATGGATTTCTTCGTGAACACACAAATGTATGATGGTGTCTTCGCGAGTCTGATAGAGTCATACTTATTTGTGAAGCCCATGAATCCTTCATGAATCCCACCAAACCTTCCCAAATATCTTCTACAATTTTTGAAACTACTAACTATAAATACCCCCTCCCCCTTTAGTTTGATATTTTATGAATTTTTACCCAACCATTTGGATTCTGAATTGCTCCCAATACTCAAAAATTTTGAGCATTATAAAATAGACCAAAAATGGATCATCTAAGGTTCCTAGGATTCACATAACCTACTTTTATGTGTCCTTAAAAACCTCAACCCTAGGTGGATATTCCTTTTGTTAATTCCTACACCCTTCATGAAGGAATAATGCCTCAGAGGGTCTTTACACTTTACAAATCATTCATCCTTCACAAAGCACTCCTCTCGTGAATCAAGACTTCATCTTGAGGTACGTTCACCCTATTACATGATGCCTACTACATTGTGTATCCCCAGACCTCTGAAAATAACATAAACTTCACGAAGAACCTCTTTGTGAGGCCCTAATATTCACAAAAAATCTCTCCTACACATCCCCATGGTTCCTCCCTTCTACTGAACCTTCTTCATAAAGGTTGACACCCTAGGTCCCCCACACTAATCAAGTACCAACCATGATACACCTCAAGTCCCTTTGAGACCTGTTCAACCAAATAATATATCCTTATAACTCACCTCAAGTGTGTATTGAGCCTCCCAAATACATTTTTATTCTAATCATTGGTAATAATAGGGACCCTAACATGGACCTCTTGATTGGACACTCCTCCCATCATTTTACTCTGGCAGTGCCAAAGCCAAACCACACTGAGAGGTGCATGAGAGATAGTCCCGTAATATTAATGGGTGAGGAGTGATCCTATCTACATCCAAGATGCATGATGTAAATATTCCTAGTTTCATGTCGTAGTCGTATGTTGTTAAAATTCATGACAACTTCCTCAATACATAATGTAAAACTATAACTTTAACCTATGTGGAAAATGAAGGATTCTCCATGTATGAATGGTATGTGATGACCTCCAATGGGATTTCTTATGTACCACTCAAATAGAATGAGTCCCTTATTGGAAAGATTCTACACAGAAGCCCCATCCACAACCTCACTTCTCCTAGAAGCCCTGGGTAGCTTCCATGCATAAGACCCACACCAATCCAACCAAAAGAAATCCTATTGAAAAGCACATATTCCATGTGTAATTTCCACAAAATCCCTTATAGACTATCCTTTTGTGACATGAGAATCCTTATCACATGAAATTAAACTAAATGGATCGGTCTAACCCCATGAGTTTAATCTGTGGCATCAAATTATTTGGGTTTTGATACCTATCATTTATAAAAGGTTTGTAAAATGCCCCCATGGGAATCAATCTCAACCATTTTAAACTAATGGTGTTCCCTCCTAGAGATGAACCTTCCTATGTCTGTCTCAATGGATATTCTAATCCATCTATCTTGGGTCCACCTCCACAGGGCATCCTGATCCATCTATAAACCATTCAGGTGTGACATCATCCCTCCTAGAGAAACACCTCCCTAATCTACCACAAGGGGTGTTCTGATCCAACCATCTTGGTTCCACCTCTATGGGGCATTATATCCAACCATACTAGTTCTGCCTCCATGAGGTGTTAGATCCAACCATCTTTGTTTTGACTCCATGGGAAATTATATCCAACTATAAAATTTCCATCTCTATGGGGTGATAGATTCAACCATATTGGAACCATCTCAAAGAGGATTCTGATCCATCCATCCTACTACTGGAAGACATTAAACTCAAACCCTAATTCAAACACATACCTCATGAAAAAAGGATGCTCAAGGTGAAAACCTTAGAAGATATGTTCTTATGATATAAGTTACTTCATGAAATAAATGGTATTCCTAAGGTAAAATCCATGGAAGACTTAAGCCTTTGGTGTTGTACCTCATGATTGATAGGAGATGCCATGGTATCCATAACTAAAATACTTCCATGATATGAAATCCCTTGAAGAAAAATATAGGTCAAAAATATTCCCAATTTCTAGACATTCCCAGTGTTTTCCAATGTGACTAATCTTCTAACCAAATGTCTCCTCCCGGTCCAAACAAAAGTATATCAAGATAGAAGCAGTCCAATTAACTAGTATCAAAAAATAAATGGCACCAAGAATGAGTTCCTCAAACTCAAATAAAATCTATGAGGGAGTCCCATATTAGGAAATGATCTCTAAAGAGGAATCCGTGGAAGGAGGAACCAACATCCCATTATCCTATTTTGATTAAAGAGATGGCATCACCAATGAATGTTATGAAATTCTCCCACCTCAAGAAAGTATGAATGTGTGGCAAAAAATTCACCATTGTGCATGACCATTTGTGGATGGAAAAGTGTGCCCTAGTGAAACCATTGAAAATAACCATGAATATTAAAATGTCTGACTAATGGATTTTCATAGAATAATAAAAAATAATGTATTTAGTTGGTGTAATGTATGTTTTCAATGTAATTTAATGTTAATTTATGTATCTAGTTTCCAAAGACTACTAAATTATTAGATCATATTTATTTTGATATATTTTTTACCATTGACATAAAATAATCATCAACTCTCAGTTACTGGAATTTCGATGTCAAGAAAATATTTTTCCTAGAATCCATAAGGGATGATCTAAAGGATGGTTCCCCAAGGAAATGTAAAAACATCTCATCCATAGACTTTTATTTTCAACCTTTTATTACCCCCATATATATATAAGTTAAAAATATAATAATATTAAATCATTTTAATATTTAAAATTCTATATAATTGTTAAATTTAAATATTTATTACTTTCCATCTCTTTAATTATTTAAAAAACATAGTTCGCTCTATGGTACGTAAAAACCACATATGTGAATGAAAAAAAATTAACATCTTTCATAAATGGTTATAAATATGTATTTAATATGTAAATATGATACTAATATTCAATTGGAATATTTTTTTAAAATTTTTAATAATAATATATAATGATATAAAAATATAAAAAATAATTATGGGAATATAAACCACTTGAAACGAACATACCATGAAACATTCAACGATTATTACTTTTTTAGATAATCTAATATATCATTGAACGCTTACAATATCTAGGGTGAAATGAAATAAATTCCATGATAGTTCTATATTTTAGTAAACCACATGAAAATGTCCACCTACCACTACCATTATACTAATGTGATTTTTGAATTATGGATCAAACAATTGGTGTAAGAAGATCAATATAATAAATGAAATATTTTTAATAAAAAATATACTATAATATATGAAATTAATATTAATATTATTTTTTATTATGAAATTTCCATATTTAATTCATCAATTTAAGAATTTATAAAATCATTCAAGCGAATTGGGACTTGATGTAAGGGAAGTCTCAAACTATAAACCTTTATTTATTCTCATTCTCTATACATTATTTATTATCGTATATTATGTTAATAAACTTTATAACTCTGTTTATATTCTTTATTTTTGGGATATAAATTCTTATATGGAATACAAAAAAATCTTGAAGTCAAAATAAGTAATTTTCATAATAGAAAATTTTCCCATTTCTTCTTCCTCTTATCAATTTATCATATATATTTTTTGTTGAATTAATTATCCAATTAATATACTATATTCATTTATTATGTACCATTATGAACCCATGAACATAAAATATGATGTATTCCCTTATTATTTTCCATATTTAAATGATTCTATATTTTATTATTTCTTTTAACAGCATTATGTGACACATTTATTTCTCTTGGGTTTATTACATGTTTATGATTTATGTAAGGTTATTTTATATGTGGAACATATATACATGACATGTTATGATGTAATCAATGGGACCAAAATGATATATCCCCTAAATCAATTGGGTAATTCTTACATCTCATGAGAAACTATTCATGGTAGATGAGTAGTGATTTTATTAAATTATGACATATTCTATTGAAGATGATCCTTGAATTATCTTCATGCTGACATGTCATATATTTGTGTTGAATCCTTAATATTCACATGATTACCATGTTCCTAATCTATATTATCTCTGATGTTTTTTTTATGTTGTGATTTATGATCATTTTATGTTATAGTTCTGGGATATAATTATTGACTAATGTAATCTCACCCTCATGCTTATCTTGGTTATTTCCTTATTGGGGTTTTCAGCTCACACTTTTTATTTATGGCATGATGTTATCCAATGAAGTCATAGAATTTTGATTAAATCTATGATTGTATAATGAATATGAAAAAATTGATATTTTTATATATTTTTTATTATGTAGCTAATTTACAAAATATATTTGAACCCCAAATTTATGGTTCTTTTTATGGATATTTCTAATAAAAATGATATAATATTATGTGTTTGGGATGTGGGTAATTATATTTTGTATCAAAATAAGTTCTAGTTATTTTTTAGGATTTTTTAGAGAACCTAATATGAAATACACCATAAATGAAATATATGGAAACATATAAATCCCTAAATTAGCATATATAGAAGTGATTTATGAATTATTATTTTTTAAGTTGATAATTATCCCCTAATATGCATATTAATTAGAGTATTCTAATCAATAATTTTATTTTATTTTATTAAATTATAGGAAATATAAGGAACTGCGTCCAGATCCAATGTGATAGGCTATATAATGATTACATGAATGTGATGCATAATATTATAAGAGTAATAATAGAGAATCGCATGGGTGTAATTTATTAATTTAATAAAGTTATTAATGAAAACATTATTCATATATATCATCTTACTTCTCCTAAGAATGATCAAGTTATAGTGAGCCATTTACAAAACAAAAGCCACCATTTTTAGTGGATCTTTCTATCGATTAATCACCAAGAAATGGCTTTATTAAATTGAGAAGATATTTTATTCTCTAAAATGCTATGATAAAGAGAAGATATATTAGTTATATATATCTTCTATGGATTATTAAATAAAAGGTGGAAACTGATTAGGAATATTAATCCTAGGGATAAAATTAAGGTAATGAAATTGGATGAATTCAAGAAAATGGTTTTCAAAAAATATTTTCCTCACACTCTTCTTATAATAATAGAGAGTGAATTTATAAGACTTATAAAAATGGGGGAATAAAAAATTGAATATTATGAAGAAAATTTTACATGGAATTTAAGGTATTACACTAGTTTATTTATATACCTTGAAGGAAATGTTTATCATTTTTTAGTGGATTAAACTCAAGTCTTGTAAAAATATTAGTGATTCAAGAATTTGATTTTTATAAAGAAATAGGTCAATTTTCCATTAAGGTATAGATGAGAATTAATGAATCTTAATTTTCTCATGTGACTATATATAAAAAATATTAGAACGTAGTATAATTTTTGGAGTTCAACAGATAAATATCATGGAGGGAAAAGGTTTCAACTACACAAACAACAAAATAGTGGGAAGATGCATCCAAGAAACTAATTTAGGGGAATGATGAAAATATTTCATGTGTGGAAAATATTGGAATAAATATCATTAATATCAAAGGGATAGGAAGATTATAATCAATAAGATTGAAGAAAGTAAGGCCTCACTCAATCCATTACTAATGATCAAATTTTTTAACTATAAGGAACATGAAATATATAATTCGATTTACTAATCCAAGGGGTGATAAGGATAACTTATAGTAATATCATCCAAATCCAATGGATAAAATACATGTAACTACTTAACATTTTCTAATGTAAATTCCCTTTTTGAATGAATAAATTCCTTATTATGTAATGCAGTCACAGAAAACACATTTACTACTTTGGTTATTTTGGACCATTAAAAAAATATACCCAGTTGGATTTAAAATATCATTAATCATATTAACCACTATTATTCTAGCTATTAATCAGTGAACATTAATATTAGTGTATTTATAGGGTCATGTTTAATTCTAATCGGAATCGATAGAAGAAGTTATGGCCACAAGTAATATGACCATAATCAATAAAACTTGGTTATAAAAGATTTTGAGGAAGATGGAAACCTATGATAGGATAATTAGGATGTTGTTATATTTATAATCAATACAAGTAAAATACTAATGATTATTGAGATGATCTTAATCTCTTTTACATTTGAAAATAACATTTTAGAAGACAACAGTTACTACTACAAAGAATAAAAAATATTCATCCAATGATGTTTCTTGATTGGATTATGTGTGAGAATGATAAATGAATTCTAGGAAATATCTCATTATTTCATGAGGATTTCTATGAATATCATGGAAATATTCATCAACATTAAGAAATTTAAAGTTCACATAAAATGATATAACAAAAAATTTATTCTTCATAAAGTAAATTTTGAATAAGTATCGTGGTTGGTTATAAATTCTTCACCTAGTATTTATAAGTATTTTCTAAGTGGATTTATTAAAAAATATTTTCCATACAGCTATCTAGTGGAAAGACCCAAGTGAATCCACTAAAGAGTTGTGCACTTGGGTTGACCACAACCCGGAATCCATGGTGGTATGTGAGAGTGATACTTTTTATAAGACCCATAATAGAATGTGAAATGTGCACATAGGTTGGGCCTAGTCACTAGTGGACAAGCACATGTGTGGAACGTTCAGTGTGGTTTGAGTTGTATAGGTGTGGAGGGTGTGGACCCTATTTCTAGCTTGAGATATCAGTGGTATATATTAACTTATTATGTGGATAATAAAAAATTAAAAGAATTATGTGGGACTCATGAGTTTGGTTCATTTTTAACCACCCTTAAAATGTGTAGACATATCATATGTTATCCAATGAGTTTTATCTTGGAAATTTGGTCATCTTAAGACATCTCCTTAAACAAGTAATAACCATACCAATATTCAATATTGTTCCCCTATGTAGTAATGGAGAATAACTCACTATAATTCCATATAAGTCATGTTTCCCACACCCCAACTTATCTTTACATCATGGATGGTTCAAAATCAATAGTGGATAGAATTTTATGAAATCCAAACTTATAGAGAGTTGGGTCATAATCTACAATATTTCATTCAATGAATGTTCAATATTTTTCATGGTTCTGTTATTTTTTATCATGTTGCATCATAAAGATTTTGGTTATGTATTATTCAAATAAATGAGAATATATTTCATCAAATATCATGATCTTACACCACAATAAGATATTAGGATATTTTCTGTAGTTATGTAAATTATAAGCACACTTTGATATGGAAATATTCTCTATAATTTTAAATTATAAAAATGAATAGGTTGGGGAATAAATAATAATACCATGATGAAATATTATTGAATGTTTTTTTAATGTTTTTTTACACGATATAAATATATATTTCACCTTGGTTCTTATTTGTTCATGCTTGATTTTTCATGCATGTGAGTCCAAAATCACGTATGAAGAAAACATTATTTTCAACTATGTGTGATATTTGGAGATCGATGTTCAATTTGAGATTTACAATAGAGATTTTTTTGGATCTTTGAATGATTAATTTACACAAAAAAATGTGGATTTGTTACCTTAAAATGTAGAGTTATGTTCATCACATAATACTGGAAAAATGGAAACTGAGCCATGTGTTATTTGTGTGGTGTGGATAATAGATTAAACATGGTCTATAAGGTTTTATATGTTTGTAGAAATCTTGTGTCATTAAGTGAGGAAGAATAATGAGATGGAAAAATCAAATAGAATATATTGGGAAATCTTATAGACATTCATTCTTATGAAGGATGTTATACACAATTTGTTTTATGTTGTAATTGTTTAAACGATTCATTTAAACAGGTATAAGGTAATTCTCTTGGTTGAGTTCTTCTTGAAAATAAAATGGGATCTGTGGGCATTGGATAAAAACAATGGCACACAAGGTATGTAATCATCCCTAATGGAGGAGAAAATCATTTAAAGAATTTTTGCGTTTATTTATTTATCTTCATTAGTTAGAAACTTGAAAAAAAATGTTGAATAAGAATGAGGGTGGAATGTGATTTATGAAAAACTTTGAACACTAATACCCCTCCCCCTCAGTGTTCATCACCCTTCATGTGATCCTTTTCAATTGGTATCAGAGACCTATTTTATCTCTTATGTTTCTCTCATGTGGCACATATATATCAACACAATTTGACAAATAATAATAGTATTCCATAATTAGATAAAAATTTATTTCATTTATAGAAAGAAAGAACAGTTCTTTACCTTCTCTCTCTTGGGCCTGAAGTTTTTTATTCTACTGAATATGAACTTATAGTTCCAAGTAAAGCTACACCTTGTTCTTATTCTAATAAAAAAATTATTTAATGTGATAGAAATACTAAAAAGTCATTACTATCTTCTCTATCTAAAAAGAAGCTAAAAAAGTTATGGGTTGTATAACTTCCAATGACATTTGAAAAAAACTTCACAGTATTTATGAATGAAACAAAAAGGTTAAATAATCCAAGCTACAAATCCAAAGAGAACAATTTTAGGATTTCATAATGTAAGAAGATGAATTAGTTAATGATATTTTCACTGTAATAAATTTGATTGTTATAACTATTAGAGAATTAAAAGGAACTCTTGATGACTCCATGGTTATAAATAAGCTGATTGGAATCTTTCCAAAAATAATTGATGTAAAAATATTAACTCTTAAAGAAGGATATCATGATGTATTCACTATTTATGAACTTCAAAACACACTCATCAACTATGAAATGATAAGTGGAGTAGAATTGAAATTAATAGGTAAAAAAGAAACAGATATATTATTTAAATGTTCAACAAATTTTAACATAAATGAGAAGATTTTTTATGATAAAGATAGGGATTTGGAAATTTTTCTAAATTAATTTCACAACTGTCAAGAACCATATCACATGGGATCAGTATATATAAGGGTAGGATTCCATAAAAATTATTTAATAGTGTAACGGTTAGTCATTTTTCTAAAAATTTTCTAATGAAATTTATGGAAAAAGATAATTATGATGGGACATATATAAAGGTGACCAATAAGAGAGATTATATAATGAAAAATCTATCAAATGGAAGAAATAATATTTTACCCATATCATTTGTACTAAATTTCATATCAGTTAAATAAGGTGTTTTTGATAGTTAAGAAAGTAGAGATGATGTAAAAATTTATCCAGAACATGATAAAGAGTTATTATAGAACATTAATAATAAATTGATTCATCAGAAGATGTATTAAAGTAAATATTGAATATTTTGTAGAGGAATGTGTGATTTCTAAAATGTATACCATGATAATGGAAATAAAAAAAATTCCTAGGGGAGTTAGAAAATATAATAAATGAAAATACTCAAATTAAAATAAGTCTAGATATTAAAAGTGAAAACCACTTGAGAAATATAATTTTATCAAAAATTTAAATTGATGGATCTTAAAATTGACAAGAGATGAAATTTTATTTAATACATGAATTATAAGAGTGATCTTAGTAGTGAAAAATTTAATAATATGAGGGAAAGGATGGTTGAAATATGGAAACTGATAAAAACAGAAAATAAAATCAAGTTTAGAAGAAGAATGGTTCAAAAAATCCTTTAGTTTTAGTCTCTGAAGATTATATAGGTGGTTTATAATAAAACTTAATGATACAAACACAATTGAGTGTAAAAATAGAGCACTAAAATAATTTGATCAACAACTATGTTTTTTCCATAAATAAGGTTTCAAGGTTATTGTTGGGTTTTTATCATTTTTTTCATAATGTATTCAGCTATTTGTATGAAATGTAATTACTATGTCTGAGAAATTAATATGAATCATGGAAGATACAATAGAATCTGATAAGAAATTAACAGAATCTTAAACTACATAAGAACAAAGTGGAAGTGAGAAATAGTTCTTATTTCTTATAAGAAGTTTTTGGATAATGTGATTAAAAAGGACATACATCATATGTATATGTTTCTTTATAAAAATCAGTAGAATTCATGTTAAATCCATGGAAACAAATAAAATTAGATTTAGGTCAAATAGTAATACATTGTTGTGGAACTGGAATTTAGAGATTGTAAAACTAAAAAATAGTAGATCATGGATTGTGGTTGTTCATCACACATGACAAGAGATCTATGAAAGAAAAAAAGATATTCATAATTTTGAATTAATAATTATGAAATTCATGAATGATATATCTCAAAAAATCTAAGTATTTAAAATAACAAATACTAGGAAGAATCAGATTAGTCCAAACAATTTCATTTTTATTTGATGGAATAAAACACAAATTGTTGAATGTATCACAACTCTTTAATTATGGAAATGAATATATATTTAGAAAAATGGGTTTTTTTTCAGGATACTAAAATATTGCATAGGTTCCAGAGTTATATAACACTTTTAGATAAGAAAGTATGATTATACTTGAAGAAATTAAGATTAAGTAATGGAAATGAGTTTGCGAATAGATAGTTCCTTGAATACCTTAATAAACATGGTATCATATATGAGTTTAGTGCTCCATAAACACCTCATTAGAAAGGAGTGGTTGAAAATAAAAATTTTACACTTGTTGATATAGAAATAACTATGCTTTTAGAGAAATTAAACTTAAGGTATTAATGGTTACAGGCTATTACAATAGATGAATTGATTCAGAACTAGTGTCTCTTAGGTCATAATAAAATAACACTCCCTATGATATTTGGTTCAATAAAAACTAAATTTTAAACTATTTATACTATTTTATGTCCATGTTTAATAAATAAGATGCATAAAAAGGAATAGAATTTGATGAAAATACTGAAGATGGAATTTTCCTTGGCTATACACTAAATAGAAGTTCTTACAGATATTGCAACAAGAAATATAAGAGAATTTTTTATAGTGATGATGTCATATTTTTTTGAAAATGATGAAGAAATCACTAATGATATCATTATTGATGATGATAATGATGTTATCAATTCTTCACCTATTGAAGAAATCGGTGAAAACCTATATATTCAAATAGATTATGATGATTTGACCATCAATTGTAAAAATAATGAAAATAAAAATAATCAAATGAAGATAAAACCATATTGAAGAATCATGTTGACATTAATAATATTATTGGGGATAAAAATCAAGGAGTTAAAACCATTAATACACTTATACTAACATGGTTTTCCATCTTTTTATCAAAGACTAAATCTCATGTTTTTTAAGAATATTTTGATCACAAGGAGTGGATTTAAGATATTAATGGATAACTTGACCAAATTGATAATAATGAGACTTCATAACTTATTTATAGGCCTATATAAAGTAATTTAATTAGTAAAAAGTGGGTTTTCAATAATAAGTTTGATAAAATAGGATAAGTGTCAGGAAACAAAGCCATACTATTTTGTAAAGGATATATAAAAATTGAAGGAATTGACTTTTATGAAACCTTTTATCCAGTGGCTGGACATGAGTCTATTAGTATTTTATTAGCTATTGCAACGTAGAGAAGTTTCAATGTTCTTAAAATAGATGTTTAGTCAACATTTCTAAATGCTAATATTAAAGAATAAGTATACATGGAACAACAAGAGGGATCCATACTAGATTTAGATGGTATCAGGTTGTGTATGATAAATAAATCCCTTACGGTTTTAATAAAACTATAGGATATTGGTATTTTAATCTTATTAAATATGTTAGAATCATGGAATTCAAAATAGTACATGTTTACTAAAATTTATATATTAATAAAACTAGCACCACATATTTTTTTTGATTATTTATATTGATTAAATTAGTTTTTGAAGTGATGAAGAACATTTCTGTGAATATTTTCCAACACATATGAAACATTGATTTGAAATATTAATGATTACTGAGATGAAATTCTTATTAGGGTGAAAATTTAACCAAAAATCTAGTTATATTTTCATCACATGGTATAAATATGAATAATATTCATTGAATATTTTTAACATGCATGAATATAGAAGTGTGTATACATTCATTTGGGTAGTTATAAAACATAGTAAGGATGATAAAGTCATATATGTTAATGAAAAAAAAATAGTAGTTTTTTTTTGAATTTTAATGTACTTAATAGAAACCAGGACTGATATTGTATATGTTGTCACTTAGTGCCAAATATGATTCAATTAAAAATTAATAAAATCTATTAAAAGTAAAGATAATTATGAGATACATATAAAATAAACGAAATCACAGATTGATGTATAATAAAAAGTAATAGAATGATTTAAAAGGGTTTACATATATTAATTGGGTAGCATATATTGATGATAGAAAATCCACATATGGTGGTTCATTCTTTATTCAAATCAATTTCATTTCCTGGATCTCAAAAAAAACTTTAGTAACATTGATCTCTATTGAGGATGAATATGTGGTTGTATCACAAGTAGTTACTCAAATTAATTGGATGAAGGAACATATTGAATATTTAGATGTTGAAGTCAAATATCTTCTAATCATGGAATGTGACAATCATAGTTTCATCATTCTTTCAAAGAATATAGTTAAACATTCCATGTCCAAACAAATTGATATAAATTATCATTACATGAAAGAGAAGGTGACTGAAGGTATTTTAAAATTGTAATTTTTTCATTTTATGGATCAAATTGTTTACATTTTCACCAAACCTCTTGAACCTAATTATTTTTCAAAGATAATTTTTCAAATGGAACTAAATTTCACATCCCATCACTATGGTGTGTTCAATTTGAGCATCCTCCTGTAATTTTTTATGTTAAAATTCATGGGTAGATTTCATAATTATTGGAGAATTGTTTTTCCTTTTCTTGTAAATTTTTTCTGATGTATATTTTAAGTGGTGTACAAAAGAAATATTCACATTTATTACAAGTTATTATTCTGGTTGGTTCTAAAGAAATTTTTTGTTTTTTTTGATCGCATTGATGTAAAAACTATTCAATATTTATTTCTACATAGATTTATCTAATGTATACATCAAGTTAATCAATTTATTACTCATTTATGTTGAGGATTTATTTATATCATTCATTTACATTGGATTTATTATCAATAATGAGTAAAAGTTATAGATAATTCATTGATTACAAATCCAAACTAGGATATTGATGAGTCTATATGAGGATGATGAGGAAGATGTTGTATTTGTTTTCAATACATGTATATGTCAAATGATTGATTATTTGATCATAATATCTCATAAATATGAAAATAAAATTTGATAAGATAACATTGTATAATTCAAATAATTAAGAAGATCCATCCGATGATGCTTCTTGATTGGATTATGTTTGAGGTAGATAAATGAATTCCATACAATATCTCATTACTTCATGAGGATCAAGAAAATCTTTATTTTCATAATGAAAATTTAAGACCATAAAAATGATAGAATAAAAATATATTTTCCATGATAAAAATATTAAATAAGGCTCTTAGTTGGTTGAAAATTATACACTTAGTATTTATAAGTAATTTTTTAGTGTATTTATTAAAAAATGTTGTCCAGAAAATTATCTAGTTGATGGAATCATGTGTAACCACTGTTGAGGTGGGCACTAAGGCTGACCGAAAATAGCCATCCTTGGAGAAAGGTGATGGAGGGACCATGAATGAGGCCTTGAAGCACACACACCATGTGAGAATAGGTCCGACCTGGTTTTGGGGGGGATAGAACATGTGCGGAATATCCTTTATGGAATGAGGTGTATTGTTTTTTGGGTGCTAGACCCACTTATAACTAAATATATTGGTGGAAAAGATTAATTTATTATGTTTATGATGATGAAGCCCCAATCGGATTTGGTACCCATGAGTGTGATTCATTGTTCACCTACATTAAAAGATATGTATATACTGTAATCTGACTGATTAGATTTATTCCAGTCGTTCAGTCATATTTTATCAATGTATTCATCTTAGAGAAACCCTACCAGTCCTCAATATTATCCTTTATTATATAATAAAGAATGTCTCATCAAAATCCATGGTAATCAATATTCCCATATTACATCTTTAATTTGTGTCATGAAACATTTGAAACTAATGTAAGATAGGATTTTATAAAATCACAACTTATAGGGAGATATTCCATAATCCATGATATTTCACTCTAAGGAAGTTAAATATTTTTCATTGTTGTAGAATTTTTTAGCATGATACATCATGAATATGTTTCCTATGTTTTATTCAGGAAAGGGAGAAAAAATTTCACTAATGTTGATGATATTAAAATATATGAATGTTTTGGTGTGTTTTTTCAAATTTTTGAAAATATGATCACTCTATTCTGTGGAAATTTTTTCTATGATTTATTTGTCCAATGAGTATAAATATGAATAGGTTGTGGAATATAGAATCATACCAAGATTCAATGTTGCTGGCAGTTGTTTTAAAAAGTCTTTTTAATGAAATATAAATATAAATTATTTTATGGTGTTTATTGTTTCATTTATGAGTTTTCATGTATGTGAGTCCAAGAACATGTATGAATAGGCCTTGATTTCTGATAAAATTTCATATCAGGATACCAAAATTTAATTTTTCTATTATAGATATTATTTTTTTATAGTTAAATTATTATTTAATTCATAGAAAAAAAATTGGATATGTTACCTAAAAATGTGGTGTCAGTTTTAGTACATTATACTAGAAAAAATGGAAACTAGTCCATGTGGTTTTTTTGATGTGAACAACAGAATAGAAAAGGATATATATCTAGTTTTGTGAGTTTGTAGAAATATTATGTTCTTCTATGAAGAAGAATACTAAGAAAGAAATATCAAAGAATCTATCTATGGATATCCTAGGGGGGCTTAAGAATATTATGGTTATTATGTAAAAAAATATGATGTAATTGTTTAAACTAATAATTTAAACTAGTCCAAGGTAATTCTCATGATCAAGTTCATCTTAATAATAAAAGGGGACATGTGTATGTGGGATAAAAACCACAACATTCCATGGATATATTCATCTATATAGGAGTAAATCCTATATTATCAAATTTTCTAAGCACTTATATATATATGAATCAGTTATAATCTTGAAAAAGATTGGTTTTTAATAAGCACAAGAGTGGAAAGGGGTTTTCTAAAAACTTTGAACATTGATTCCCCCCCCCCCCTCAGTGTTTATCACCATTCAAGTGACCCTTTTTAGATGGAATCACTAGGATTTCCCCTTAACCAATGCCAAGATAAAATTCAAAAACTAAAACATGAATAAAACCATTTATAGGATAATTTTAATATTATTGAGATCAAAACCCAAATCATGTTCGTTTAACCACCCTAAGAAAGTACCAATATCATGCACCTTACCCTTAGGGGGTTTTCTAGAGTAATAATGGGATATGTATCTCGTCCCAAGTTGTATGATTTTTTATGTTTTATGTTTAATAAAATAATGATTATGTTTATCCATTTTCATCAATACTTTAGATATACAATTATATATCAGTTGTGGAAAATTAGATTTCGATATGAATAAATCAAATTTGTATTTTGGGAAAATATATGGTTTTAACCATATTTTGGATAAATTAAATAATTTTTAAATAAATATTAATTTAATATAATATTACTATTAAATTTTTTTATATGAAAATAATAATATAATTTAATGAATTACAATGTAATCTTTATAAGGGTTAGAAAGTTGTTACTATTATAAAAATGAGTATTTATAAAAAATTATATGATTCATTTCAATGTCTAAATTCTCATATTTTTTTGAATTATTGTGATAAAATAAATATTATTTTTGAAATTATTTTCTCTAAATTAACTAATGGTGACTTTTCAATTATTTTCTAAGATAGTCAACATTTAGGGTAAAAATTAAATATGGTATAAATATATGGTATGTATTATGAAATCATGATAACCCAAAGTGGTGTTATAAATTCTATAAAAGAATCCTTGACCAAATATATATTTCAATATTAAAATAATTTTTCAAATTTATTTTATTAGTTTTATAAACATATAATGAAATACCCAAAACCCATATTATATTTCAAGGTTTTAAAATCATTTCTTTATGAACATGACTCACTTTCATATCACTAATGGTATTATTTTAATGAGTTCGGTTTGAATAGTTATAGAATATTGGAAACCACTCATGTTTGGTAAAAAACTTAGTTCGAAACCATGGGAAGGTCTGTATTTTAGATTAGATTTTCATATAGAGTCCAAAACCTATGTCTAAAATTTGACAAATAATTATCTTCTATTTTTCTATAAATACACACCCAAACTCCCACTCTAATCACTCAAAACCAATTAATCATGAATTTACTCACCCTATACCTTTATAAATCCCTTCAAAGGTGTCAGTATTCTCTTAATAATATCATCCCATTTATTTTGAATCACCCTATCAAGGTAAGGGATTCTCTCCTCCTCCTCGTTATATAAGAACATTTTTTGAGCTATGAATTTTATTTTCCATTTTTTTATTTTATAATATTTTTTATAAATCCTTTTATAGTCCTTATGATTACCAAGTAATGAGAGGAATACTTTCTCTCTCATTAAATGTTTTTATAATCTTTCAGGTACACACTTTATATTTCAGATATTATCACATAACTTTTCATTCCAAACATTTTGTTGTGTATAACCATCCCCACTTACACTCAAGGTAATTCACTAAGATATAAATATCCTGATTGATTAGGGAATCCCATGTATGTATCTCATACTCCTAAAACATGCGAAAAAAAATTGATGAAAGGCATCCTTATGTTTTATGATATATGTGGCACCCAAATTTATATACATGATATAAATACGGCACGTGGTCCCAGAACTATATAACACTCCAATGAATTGGTTAATGTGTTTATCTCATAAGATAACATGTTTGTTGCACTATAGTATATCCTAATAACATAATTTTATGATTTATATGTGTTTAACTTTGAATTTTTCTTATGTTGTCATGTTTTATATTGTTTCTATGTTACTATTTTACCTTGATGATATCATATTATATCATGATTTGATGTTCATATTTATGATTATCATTCCCTTTATGACACATTGATATTAATATTGACTCAAATGTATTAATTTCATCATGTTAGGATGTGATTATTATGTTACTAGGATTTATATTTCACCCCATTCTGATTTATGTCCCTAGGTTATCCCATGCAGTATTAGAAGAATGATGGCATATAAGGGTATGTTTTGGAGTGTTTAAATAATTATTTTATACCCATGTTTAATGTTTTTATGCTATGTATATGTAACCCAAAGACACTATGCCTCAATATCTTCTTGGATTGTATTAAATGTATCTTTATGTAATAAATCATGATTTAAATTATATTAAGGATATCAGATATCACAGTTGGTATCAGAGAAGGGTCCAGTTATTTTGGGGGATTAGATTAAGTGGTTTATAAGAAATACAATCTCTATCTAGATAAAATAAGTGGATGGGGTTCTATAATATTTTAACCTAGGAGTAATAACCCTAAAAACAGAGCAATGGGTAGTAACTTGATCTTCACCTAGTGCATGATAAATATTCTTTGATTCAAAACTTTTTTGACACTCCTAGGGGATATGCTTTGGTAAATTGACAAGCTCCTTAGGAACCATCATTAAGGGTAAAAAAATGTTTATAGAATTTAATAATAGTAAATACAATGTGTATAACTTAAAATGAAACCTAGAAATTCATTCTATAAAGAATTTTTGTAATTTATGATTTAACCCATAAATGTTTATAATTTCCTTGTTATATGACTATTAGTTTGAAAATTCTCATGTAAAATTTTCTCTTTATTTTAGAAAATGGATGGATATATGAGAATATGATTAAAAAACCAATGTAATAGGAAATTCAATAACTACCTATATAATATTCTCAATCCAATAAGAGAACGCGGTGATAAATTTATGATAATACTTTCATTATTAATCCAATTTTTGAATAGAAACTTATATAAGTGGGGAAACCACGTCCCCTTAATAATGATAATGTTTCAATTAAAACTTTTATGTGAAAAATGAATCTGAATTTAATTTGATATTTTGATCTTTTAATCATGTAAAAATGGATCAAATCTGATGAAATGATCTTCTTTTTTTATGCATTATGAAATATAATTTTCTGTTGGTGTTTTATCATATAGAGAGAGAAGATTATTAGTAGTGGATTTTGATAAAAATATTAATCCCAAAGAGAACATTGAAGATATGGAGTTAAAATAATTCCACAAATTTTTTTTCAATAAATATTTTCCACTCATTATTAGACTTAAAATGTTGAGTTATTTACTTTTCATCAAGTAAGAGGATTAAAATCCATCATGGAATATGAGGAAAACATCTTGTTAATTTCATGATATACCTCTAACTTTTTCATTGACACAAAAAGTAAATTTGGCCACTTTTTTGGTGGGATAAATTTGAGTCTACAAAATTCATTTGGTATTCAACAGTTTAACATATACAATAAAATTTTCCAATTTTCCAAAAAAGTTGAAATAGAGATAAAAAATCTCAACAGTCGCATAGTATTAGAGATATGGATTAAAAATGGAGTTTAATTCTAGGGGATTAATAGAGAAATCTCATGGTGGAAAATAATTCAAACATTTCAATTTTCAAAATTGTGGGAGGATGCATCCCAAAAATTTCCTATAGGGGTAGTGAAAATCTCTTAGGTGTGGTAAGAAAGAGAAACTAGCTAATGAAGTCAAATTGGTGAAACCCACCATTATGATGGAATAAAGGAAAGTTCTAGTCTACCCTTATCATACCTCCCAGTGTTTCAATAGTAAGAAACAAGGAAACCATTTGAATTAATGCATTAAGCCAAGCGTTATCGATGATAACTTGAAAAAATGAATTCTTATTCCTAGAGATAAAGGGATGTCGTATTACAACACAAATTGTAAGGTGGATCCTTATAATTAAATGGTTATAAGTATGCTAGTTCTTAATTAAGGAATAGTTAATTTACTATTTACTTCTGGTTCAATTAATTATTTCATATCAAAGAAGTTAAGTAGAACTATTAAAACACAAACTCAAAACACAGATGTATAGATATATATGAAAATGAAATATGGGGAAATTATTTAATCCCAACTATATAACTCCTCTTATATCTATATTTTTGGGATGAACCTCCCTAAGAACCTTGTGATACTCCATTTAGTGAAATTTGGTGTAATTATAAGTATGGATTGACTTTCCTTATATAGATAAAGAATGAATTTCTGAGATAAGTAAATAACCTTCTATATTAAAAATCACCCTCCGATTATATTCAAGTGAAAAGAGAATGATGAATCTCATTTTGAATAATCATCTTAATAATGGATATTATTTCCTTATGGTAAATTGTATCAAGGTCAAATGATTGAGACTAAGGAAAAGTTCATCCTTTATGGAATGCCAATTGTAAGGGAATTTGATAATGTATTTCTCAATGAATTTTCAAGTCTTCCTCCAATATAATAGTTTGAGTTATAAATTAGTCATATATATAAAAATTTTCTTATATCAAAGACTATATATAGAATGTACACTATTTAACTTGAAGATTTGAAGAAGAAACTAAATGGTAATCTGGATAAAGGGTTTAAACAAAAAAGTGGTTCACCATGTGGTGCATTGGTCCTCTTCTTCATGAAGAAGGATGGGTCAATGTGCTTCTACATTGATTATAATGAGATTAATAGGCTCATGATAATGAACAAATATACTCTACCATAGACTGATGAATTGTTTGATCAGCTATGTGGAGCCCAATACTTCTCTAATGTGAATCATTGTGGGGATATTATCATGTAATGGTAAAGAATAATTATATTCCTAAGACTTGTTTTCATATAATGTATAGAAAATATGAGTTCATAGTAATGAAATTTGGAATCAATAATTCTCCACCTATCTTTATAGACTTAATGAATAGAGTATTTAGATATTACCTCAATAAATATGTGGTGGTATTTATAAATGATATTTTTATCTTCCATAAAATAAATAAGGGACATTAGAATAATTTGAAATTTTTACTGAAGACTATTCAAAAGGAAAATATGTAGGCAAAGTACAGTAAAATCATGTTTTTTATGGTGAAATTAATATTCATGGGGTATTTTATCACTATAAAATTTATATATGTGGATCCATTTAAGATAGAGAAAATTAAAAGATGAACCAGACCAACATCAATGACATAGATTCATAGTTTCCATATATTAGACGAGTACTATTGTCATTTGGGGATAAAATTATCATGATTATCAAGCCCACTAACCAAGATAACTTAGAAGGGGGTGAATTTATTCTAGACTGATGAATGTAAAGTGGGTTTTAAAGAGTTAAAGAAAAGGTTAATCACTGCACCAGTGCTCACATTACCCTCTAATGAAGAATTATTTTTTATTGAAAATTATGAATCCAAAACGGTCTTGGGTTGTATACTCATTAAGATGAAAAAGTGATATTTTATGCCTCTCATCAATTAAATATCCCTGGGAAGGACTACCCACTAAATTATTTTGAATTGGTTGTATTTATCTTCACATTAAATATTTGATTATATTATATCTATGTTGAAATGTGTGAAATATATATGGATCATGAAAACATCTAGTATATATTCACACAAAATGAGCTCAATATTCACCAATAAATGTTGTTAAAGATGATAAAAGATTTTATTGTTCAATCAATTACCATATTGGGAAGGTAAAAAATGTGGTATATTCTCTACGTAGAAAGGATCCTATAACCCTAAACATTATTAGGATTGAAAGGGATCTAATAATATTATACAATAAAAGTATATAAATGGGTATAATAAACATATATTCATACAAACATACTCAAATAAATAATAAACCATACATTTTTCAAGGGATCAAGGAGAAAAAAAAAGATTATAGTGAGATAAAAATAATGGTAGCTAATATTTTGGAGTTAAATGTATCTAAATATAGATTTATAAGTTTTTTAACATAGATACGTGTCTCAAAAAAACTAAAAATTAAAATGGAACTTCTGGATAATTCACATATTTTATCCTTCCCTATTCATTCAAGAAGCACTAAGATTTATAGATATATGAAGAAAAAACACTTTTGGGATAATATGAAGATGCAGATTGCATGATTTATCTCTCCATGATTTGTATGATAATAATTCTAGGATGAACAATTGATGTTTAAGGGTATTATTTGGCCATTTCCCATACTAATATGTATATGAAAAAATGTAACCATGGATTTTATTGTAGGACTCCCGAGGAAATATAAAATAAATAAATCCATCTGGGTGGTAGTTGATCACCTTAAAAAGTTATTTTAAAAAAATAATATTAAGGAATATTTCTCTATTGATCAACTTTTCAAGATATAAATATGTTAAGTGGTAATATATCATATAGTTACACTCTCTACTATATCTAATCAAGATATGAGGTTTAGATTCAGGTTCTAAAGAATAATTTAGTAAGAATTGGATATAGTGATAAGTTTTAGTAATTATTATCACACTCATATTGATATTTAGTTTGATAGAACAATTCAATCTCTAGAGGATATGATGAGATCATGTGTAATGTATTTCTAAGGATGTTGGTATCAGCACCATCCCCCATAGAGTTCTCATAAAACACCAGTTTCTATTATATAATTGAAGTGGACCATTATGATGCTCTATATGGTTAGTATAGCGACCCAACCTTTTCATACATTACTATTACATCATTTTAATGATAAAAAAATAATAGTATTACACATAGAGGATCCAATGGTTTATTGTCTTTGGGAAAACTTGGACCATACATAACAATTACAACATCGAGCATAAAAGTTTGTGTTCATTTCTTCTTCTCTAGCTTCTTATTGGCACTTGACCTCTCCTTAGTACATGAATCCACCTAAGGATATACATGTAAAGAGGTGATATATAATCCCAATAATAAGAAATATATAAAAAATATAGCATGGGGTGATCATATTCATAACAAAGGCAAAGAATCGTGAACATGAGAGGAAGCATTAATAAGAGACTTGAAATGTGGCAATGCATAAAAATGAAACATCATGTCTTAGTGGTTAACTACCAAGCATGATTATGAACAAAGATATCATCTTGTTCACATATCATTTCACATTTACTCATGAGATTCATCACATTACCCATTACATTGGAGAGTTGTATAATTCCGGGCAAACCCATCACATTTAAACATTCATATTGCGCTATATAATTCTGGGCGCACCTGTCACATCATAACATTATCAGTTATCATGCATGAAAAAATGAACATATAAAATAAATGAACATAACGAAACCATGAAAATTAATGGGTTTCACCTCATAATAACACATTCAAAAACATTGGGTTCCCAAAAGAGTGAGGGAATAACCTACATGTTACAAGAACCGTCAATCTTGAATGAGAAGTAAAAGGTGTGTTTCTGATAGAAGAGTTCTTTTGGAAAAAATTTGGTTTTTCATAAATACCAGTGAAAAAAATTTATATCCCAGAAAAGGAACGAAAATGATGAAAAAAATAATTTTAAGGAGTAACTATATCAAAAAGGAGTGAAAGAGGTAAAACCCGAAGGATGAAAGTTGGGTTCGAGAATTTCCCCTTACCTTGTATCCAAATGCTTCCTTCACTTTAATGTCCTATATAAGAACATTATATTCATTAATTAGAAATTACAGAACCTTTTTTACATTAATAGGGGCCATTTTGGTTTAATTGTGTTATTTTAATGGGCCTTTTGATGAGTTATAGATTCTAAAAACATTGTTCGAGAATGTTCGTTTTTATGGTTTTCTTGAGAGTTTCACATGTATTCATGAATTAAAGTTTGTGTAGAACATGGGTAAACATCAAGAACATATATTACATGTTATTAATTATATTCAAGAAGTTAAAATTATCTTAATATGAATTACATTGTATACCATGTGGATTAATCATTATATATGAATATAATGATGATCGTTTGGGTTAATTTGGGTGGTTTTTCGACCACAACGAACTTTTTTTGTTTAATCATCTAGTAATATGTACATAAGTTAGTTCCAAAAAATAAAATAGTACATAACACATATATAATATTCTATTTCAACCATAAATTTTTTTTATGACTAGATCTAAAGCTTAAAATTAAAAAAGAAAACATGTCATTCTTAAAGGTGATAGATTAACACCTCACGAATGGCATTTTCTTTTATAAAATAGAAGGAAGAGAAGAATGGGGTTGGATGGAATAATATCTCATTAGTATCATAAAATTCCATTATCTATATGATAATCGAGTCACCATACCATTTGGACAAAGATAGGTAGGGAGAGAATAAGAAAATGACTTGAAATTGAAAGGGAATTAAAGGAAAGAGGAAGAGAAATTACCTCTTGAATCCTCCTCTTGAGATTCTCCTTAAGGGGTCTAAGATTGGTCTTTTGATGAAAATTGAAGCTCTTGGAAGTGGGGGATGGGCTAGGGAAGATTCTTGGGTTGAGTTCAGACAATTATTGAAGCTTGAGAGGTGTGGTTTGTCAATGGGAGGGGGAGGGGTTATTTATACATGAGGAGGGAGGTGTTTTTAGTATAAAATATTAAATAAAATAATATATCAAAAGTTAGACTTTTAATAGTAGTTTTTTGACATCATAAATAATATATTAATATAATATAATTATTTTTAGGCTTTAATTAATCTTTATAATTCGAATTTAATAATTTATTAAAAGGAAAGTGAAAGAAAGAGAAAAAGATACTTTAAGAAATCATATTTTGACTTTAGGCTTTGGAAAGTTCTTTTTAGGTTTGAAAATTGAGTTTATTGTATTTTAATGAACTATTTATGAAATTTAATATAATTTGGCCAAAACTAATGTTATAGAATGTTTATGTCATCATTACATCATTATTGATTCAATTTAGGATACACCGATTATGCAAAAAACTGTATATTTTACTATTCACCTAAAAATTAAAGTATTTAAAAAAATCCCAAAATTTTACCCTAACCATTTTTCGATGTGTAGAATATAAAAATAAATTTCATTTTTTTAAAATAATTTTATAAATATTATTAATTTAATATTTAATTAAAATAATAATTTACTTGAAAAATACAGTTTTTAAAATTAAAACTAATTTTATAATGCTTTAAAAAATTACGTAGGGTATTATAAAATTATCTAGGAGACATAGATTTTCTAATTTATGAACACATTTTAATAAAATACATTTTATTTTAAATTAATTAACTACTTATAATTAATTATTTGTTTACTATGGTCAAATTGTCACTTTTTAAGATGCCTAAATTTTATTTAATTATTCATGGGTAAAGTTACTCTTATTTGGAATATTTAATATTCATAAGAGTCGTACTACTATTCTTAAGGGTAGGTTACTATTCATAGGGTTAGGTTACTATTCACTAAAAATTAAGTTTTTCTTATTGGACTGCAAAAATCAACTTGAACCCAACTGTGCATGTCGGATTTTCAAAATTCCAAACATAGAAGTGAAAAACATATGTTTAAAGGACACTTAGCACTTAGTAGTTCATTATGTTGTGTTTTCATGTGATTTTATGAAATATAATTAAGAAGGGAATTTCCATTGAAATGCTTTGGGTCGTTACATTCTTCACCCTTTATGAAATTTCACCCTCAAAATTTCACCTTACACAAACAGGTGAGGGTACTTATCCTTCATCACCTCCTATAGTTCCCAAGTAGCTTATTCAAACTTATGGTTCCTCCACAACACTTTGACATGGTGGGTTGTCTTGTTGTGTAGAACCTTATCTCTCTATTCCAGAATCTCTATTGGCTGCTCCTCATAAAGGAGATCATCTTCAAGCTGTACCATCTCTGAGTTTAGTACATGTGAGGGATCATGTATGTACTTCATCAGGAGTGATACGTGACAAACATAATGAAATTGAGCCATATTTGGTGTAAGTTCAAGCCAATAGGCCACGGCTAATATACGGTCAAAGATTTCAAAGGGGCCAATGTAACTTGGGATTAACATTTCTTTCTTCCCAAATCACATGACTCTCTTCCATGGTGATATTCCAAGGAAGGCTTTATCTCCAACATCGAACTCTAAATCCCTTCGATGGTTGTCAGCATAGCTATTTTTCTGAATTTGAGAATCTTTGATGTGTTTCTAGATGACTTGAACCTTCTCTGCCATCTCTTCCACAAGATCGGGTCCAAGTAGCTTTCTTTCTCCAACTTCATCCCAATAGGTTGGAGTTCTACATCACTTTCCATACAGAGCTTCATATGGAACCATATGAATACTCGAGTGGAAGCTGTTGTTGTATGAGAACACAACCAATGGGAGATGCTAATTCCATCCACCTTTGAATTCTAGTGAGCATGCTCTTAGAATATCTTTAAACGTATGAATAGTCCTTTCAGATTGGCCATAGGTTTGGGGGTGATAGGTCATGCTAAAATTTAATTCAGTACTCAAAGCACATTGAAGGCTCCTCCAGAATTTAGATGTGAGTCTTGGATCATGGTCAAAGACAATTGAGAGTGGAACACCATGCAATCTCACCAATTCCTTCACATATATCTTTTCAAGTTGTTAAAGTGATATAACTTCCCGAATAGTGATAAAATGGGCAGTCTTGGTGAGTTGATCAACCACAACCCATATTGCATTATTTCCCTTCGACATCCTCGAGAGACCTATGACAAAGTCCATAGTAACATTTTTCATTCCCACATGGGTATAGGAAATGGATGCATCATCCCTTTGGAATTTTATCGCTCTTCTTTAACTTGTTGACACACCAAGCACCTTGATATATATTTTGAAATCTCCTTCTCCATGTTATCCCACCAGAAGTGTTCTCAGAGATCACGGTACATCTTGGTGCTACCAGGATGGATAGAGAATGTTGAGATATATGCATTGTCCAATAGAAACTTCTTTATCCCAAGTGATGAAGGCACACAAAGCCGCGTTTGAAACCAAATCACACCATCATTGTCGATATAGAACTCATGAAGCTTCCCTTTCTTTATTTCATTCACCCTCTTTTGTATCTCTACATCATCCCTTTGTGCTTCTTTAATCTTACCTTAGATGGATGGTTTCCCAATCATATGGGCAAGGTAGGATGTATCCCCTGCCCTTATGATTTCTAAATCCATGCTTTTCATATCCAAGAAGATAGGGTCTTTATCAATCCGTAACATGGACAGTGTAGTAGGTTCTTTTCTTCTTATAGCATCTGCTACCTTGTTCTCCTTTATAGGATGGTAGTGAATAGAACAATCATAATCCTTGATTAGCTCTAACCATCTCCTTTAACGCATGTTGAGATCCTTTTTTGTGAATATATACTTTAGGATCTTGTGGTCGATGTATATGTCACACTTCTCACCATAAACATAGTAACATCATATTTTCAAGGCAAAAATCACAGCTGCCAGCTCTAGATCGTGCATCGGGTAGTTCTGGTCATGGATATTCAACTGTAATGAGGCATAGGCAATCACATTATCATTTTTCATGAGTATGAAACCCAAGCCTTTCTTTGAATCATCACTGTATATCACAATACTTTCTCCACTTTTTGGTAGTGTGAGTATAGGTGTAATGATCAGCCTTCTTTTTAGCTCCTTGAAGCTTCCCTCACATTCTTCTGTCTATACATACTTTACCCCTTTCCTTGTTAACTTAGTTAGCAGGCTTGACAATCGTGAGAAGTTTCTCACAAAACGTCGATAGTACCCAGCTAATCCAAGAAAACTACGGATTTCTGTGACATTAGAGGTCTTGGTCCTTTCCTCAATAGCCTTTGTTTTTGAAGGATCCATAGAAATTCCATCACTTGTGATCACATGTCCCAATAATGTGACTTGATTCATCCAAAAGTCACACTTTCTGAACATGGAATACAACTTTTACTTTCTCAATGTCACCAACACAAGTCTTAGATGTTATTCATATTCCTCCTTGATCTAAGATTAGAGTATAATATCATTAATAAACACTACCATAAATTTGTCGATGTAATTTCTAAAGACTCTATTCATCAAATCCATGAATATTGTAGGGGAATTAGTAAGTCCGAAGGGAATCAGTAGAAACTCATAGTGCCCATACCTTTTACGGAAGGCAGTCTTCTGAATATCCTCCTTCTACATCTTTAGCTGATGATATCCATAATGAAGATCCACCTTTGAGAAGTATTTATCTCTTCTTAACTGATCTAACAAGTCATCAATCCTTGGAAGAGGATACTTGTCCTTTATGTTGATCTTGTTGAGTTCCCGATAGTCAATACAGAGCCACATTGTTCCATCCTTCTTTTTCACAAAGAGAACTGGCGCACCCTAAGGTGATGCACTAGGGCATATGAAATCTTTGTCCAGATTCTCTTGCAGCTGCTTCTTTAACTCCTCCAGTTCGATAGGAGCCATCCTATAGGGACACATTGAGATAGGAGTATCTCCAGGAATGAGTTCTATTGAAAACTCTACCTCATGATCCGGGGGAATTCCAGGTAACTCTTTGGGAAATACATCACTGTATTCCCTCACGATGGGCATTTTGGAAAGGTTGGAACCTTCCTTTGACTCAACCATTTGGTCAAGGTATGCTTCTTCATAGGGAATCAGCACCCACACAGATGAAAGATTTTTCAAAGGATATTAATGATCTTCCTTTCATTTGTAGAGGAGCATGGGATGGTTTGGAACATGGAAAGATATTTCCTTTTCCTGACAGTTAATATGTGCTCTATATAATGAGAGCCAATCCATTCCCATTATAACGTCGAATTCTACCAAGGGAAGTATTATGAGATTATCTGTAAGAATATTCCCACATAAACCAACATGAAAAGATTTAAACACTTGGGTTTCAATGATTGCACCACTTGGTGTTTTTACAGATATCTCTACTTTAAGGTTTCGGGGCTACAATTTTATAGTTCTAGTAAACTTTCAAGATATAAAAAGAATTCATAGAACCAGAATAAAATAATACTTTTTCCATTCTTGAGTGAATAGGATGTGTACCTTTTACGACTTCATTATCTTGTTCCACTTCCGCAGTAGTAATGGAATAAGCCTCCCCTTGTTCCTTTGGCTTTAGTGGCTGCTGACACTAATTACCCTTGAGAACTCGAGGTTTAGTGCACTGGCTTGCATAGTGCCCTAGCTTCCTACAGTTGTAGCATTGAACCATGAATGGTTATCTCCTTTATTCTACCACATTCTCTTTCCTTTTTATGTCTTTCTGAAACTCTTGATCTAGGTGTACTTCTTTCCCACACTTGAAGCATTTCCCCGTCCCTTTGAGGTAGTTCTGATGGTGCAACTTCCCACATTTTTGGCATGTGGGTCGTTGATTTTTCTTCCCACCTTTGTCATTAGATCCACCAGATTGAAACCCCATCCTTTATTTCTTATCACCATATCCATGGGACCATTATCCAAACTCTATCTCCACTTTGAGAGCACACCGTACAACTTCTTCATAACTCCCAAACTCTTGAATTTCAAGAGCCTTTCGAAGGTGTGGTTTTAATCCACTAAAGAATCTATCAAATTTTCTATCATTGTTGATAAAAAAACTCAAAGTGTACCGTGAAAGCCTTGTAAAATTTGCTTCGTAGGTTGTGACAGATTCTCCTTATTTTTGTTTGAGCTCTATGAATTCTCTCTCCATCTCCGTACAAGGAGTTTTTGGGAAATACTTATTAAGAAACGTGATCTTAAAGTCTTCTCATTCCATATCTTTAATTTCCTCCCTTGGATTGGTGTTCTTAATCAAATACCACCATTGATCGGCCTATCCATCTAGACGATAAATGGCTAGTGTCACCTTGTCCATCTTAGAATAGTTAAGAACAGAAAAGATCTTCTCCATGGAGTTTACCCACTATTCCACAACTAGTGCATCAGATGATCCAGTAACCGTCGGTGGTCATTGCCGCATAAAACATTTGATATTCAGTTTCTATCTCTTTGGTGAAGGAGGAAATTCCCCATTATTATGGTTATTGTTCATAACCTGATATACTTTGGTAATAATCACTATTAATTTTTGAGCTCCACCTCCCAAATTATTGGGGATGTCGTTCGGGCAATCGTTGCATTGGCCCTCACATGAGTTGTTGGCCTGGTTTCTCCTAGTTCCCACCATTTTCTAAAATTGAACAGGTTAGAACAAAACATAAGTCAAAAATTAAAGAATAACTTATTAATTTAAACTAATTATAACATATGGGATCCCTATGTAAAGATTCTTGTGTGCATATTTGTACTTAGACTCAGGCTAGAGGTTTTCTCTAGGGTTCACTAATCTTAATTCCCAAATTAACTAAACCTTTCCTATGATATGAACTATAGCGACCCAACCTTTTAATACATTAATATTACATCATTTTAAAGATAAAAAACATAATAGTATTATACATAGAGTATCCAATGGTTTAGTGTCTTAGGAAAACTATGACCATACATAATAATTACATCATCGAGCATAAACTTTTTTGTTCATTTCTTCTTCTCTAGATTCTTATTGGCACTTGACCTCTCCTTAGTACATGTAGCCACCTAAGGATATACATCAAAAGGGGTAATCTAGAAGCCCAGTAAGAGGATATATAAGAACAATATATCATGGGGTAAATATATTCATAACATAGGCAAAGAATCATGAACATGATAGGAAGCATTAATAAGAGACTTGAAATGTGGCAATGCATAAAAATGAAACATCATGTCTTAGTGGTTAACTACCACAAATGCTTGTGAAAAAATCTAGTATATTATTCACACATAATTTAAAATTTACTCATGAGATTCATCACTTTACCCAATGCATTGGAGGGCTTTATAATTCCAGGCGCACCCGTCACATTTAAACATTCATATTGTGCTATATAATTCCAGGAACACACGTCAGATTATAACATTATCATTTATCATGCATGCTACAATGAACATATAACATAAATTAACATAACAAACCCATGAAAAATAATGGGTTTAATCTCATATTAACACATTCATAAACATTGGGTTCCTAAAATAATTAGGGAATAACATACATGTTACAAGAACCGTCAATCTTGAATGAGAAGTAAAAGGTCTGTTCTTGAAAGAAGAGTTCTTTTGGAAAACATTTGGTTTTTCATAAATACCAGTAAAAAATATTTATCCTAGAAAAGTAACATAAATTATGAACAAAATATTTTTAAGGAGTAACTATATCAAAAAGGAGTGAAAGAGGGAGAACCCGAAAGATGAAACTTGGGTTCGAGAATTTCCCCTTACCTGGTATCTGAATGCTTCCTTCACTTTAATGTCTTGTATAATAACATTATATTCATTAATTATAAATTAAATAACCTTTTATAAATTAATAGGGGTCATTTTTGTTTCATTGTGTTATTTTATGGGCCTTTTGATGAGTTATAGAGTTTAAAAACATTGTTCGAGAATGTTCGTTTTTATGGTTTTCTTGAGAGTTTCACATGTATTCATGAATTGAAGTTTGTGTAGAACATGGGTAAACATACAGAACATATATTACATGTTATTAATTATATTCCAACAGCTAAAAATATCTTAATATTAATTACATTGTATACTATGTGGATGAATCATTAGATGGGATTTTAATGATGACCGTTTGGGTTAATTTGGGCGGTTTTTCGATCACAACGAACTTGTTTTGTTTACTCATCTATTAATATGAACAAAATTTAGTTCCAGAACATAAAATAGAACATAATACATATATAATATTCTTTTTAAACCCTAAAAATGGTTTTATGACCAGATCTGAAGATGGAAATGAAAAAAGAAAACATGTCGTTCTTGAAGGTGATAGATTAACACCTCACGAACAACGTTTTCTTTTATAAAATATGAGGAAGAGAAGAAGGGGTTGGATGGTATAATATCCCATTAGTATCATAAAATTATATTATATGTATTATACTGGAGTCACCATACCATTTGGACAATGATAGGTTGGGATAGAATAAGAAAATAACTTGAAATTGAAAGGGAATTAAAGGAAAGAGGAAGAGAAATTACCTCTTGAGATCCTCCTCTTGAGATCCTCCTTAAGGGGCCTAAGCTTGGTCTTTTTATGAGACCAGAAGATCTTGGATGTGGGGGAGGGGATCAGGAAGATTCTTGGGCAGATTTTAGACAATTATTGAAGCTTGAGAGGTGTTGTTTGGCAAGGGTAGGGGGAGGGGTTATTTATACATGAGGAGGGAGGTGTTTTTAGTATAAATTATTAAATAAAATAATATATCAAAATTTAGACTTGTAATAGTAGTTTTTTGACATCTTAAATCATATATTAATATAATATATTTCTTTTTAGGATTCAATTCATCTTTATAATTCGAATTCATTAATTTATTAAAAAGAAAGTGAAAGAAATAGAAAACGATACTTTAAGAAATCACCTTTTGACTTTAGGCTTTGGAAAGTTCTTTTAATGTTGGAAAATTGAGTTTATTGTATTTTAAAGAACCATTTATAATGTTTAATATAATTTGGCTGAAACCAAAGTTCTGGAATGTTTATGTCATCATTAAATCATTAAGGATGCAATTTAGGATATACCGATTATGTGAAAAAGCTGTATTTTTTACTATTCACCCAAAAATTGAAGTATTTCCGAAAAATCCCAAAATTTCACCCTAACCATTTATCAATGCATAGAATCAAAAAATGAAGTCCATTTTTCAAAAATAATTTTATAAATATGATTAATTTAATATTTAATTAAAATCATAATTTACTTGAAAAATACAGTTTTTAAAATTAAAACTGATTTTATAATGCTTTCAAAAATTACGTAGGGTCTTATAAAATTATCTAGAAGACATAGATTTGATAATTTATGAAAAAAAATTAAGAAAATACATTTTTTTAACTAATTAACCACTTATAATTAATTATTTGTTTACTATGGTCAAATTATCACTTTCTAAGATACCTAAATTTTATTTAATTATTCATGGGTAAAGTTACTCTTGTTTAGAAGATTTACTATTCATAAGGGTCGTAATACTATTCATAAGGGTAGGTTACTATTCATAGGGGTAGGTTACTATTCACCAAAAATTAATTTTTTCTTATTGGACTGTAAAACTCATCTTGAACACAGTCGTGTATGTCGATTTTTCAAAATTCCAAACAAAGTGACAAACTTATATTTAAAGGTGACTTAGAACTTAGTAGTTCATTTTGTTATGTTTTCATGTGATTTTATGACATATTTTTAAGAAGTTAATTTCCATTGAAATACTCTGGGTCGTTACGTTTAGAGGTGTTAGTCCCCAACATGTTAGGATAAAGTTAGAGAGTGAAAGCTTATGATACCATATATTGTCCAAAATTTGATAGAGAATGTTCAAGCCATTCAAAAACATATAAAATCTTCACAAAGTACATCAAAAATAAATATATAAAATAATAGGTAAGAGATGGAGTTTATAGTCTGATATAAGGTGTTCCTTTATATATAACTATGTAATAAAGTCATTAGTTTTGGTAATAATGGAAAGCTTACTCCAAGATAAATCAATGCCTTTGATATCTTCGATTGCATTAGAGTTGTCGCATATCAAATAGCACTCCCGCCATACCTATCAAAAGTACTTGATGTTTGTGTATGAACATGACTCACTTCCACATAACCAATATGTCAAAGGAATCCACAACAAAATATATATTTTCCCTTTAAAATATTGTGTTTTTATAGTTATTTGATTAATTTTATAAGCCTTTAATGAATCATCCAAAACTTATATTATATTTTTTGGTTTTAAAATCAATTTTGTATGAACATGAATCACTTCCACATCACCAATGGTATTATTAAAATATATTTAGTTCTAATAAATATCAAATATTTAAAACCACTCTTATTTTTTAGAATATAGGTGGAAAACCATGGTATTTTTTTTGGTTTTGATTGTTTTATCATATAGAGCCTGAAACATATGTTTAGAAATTAATAAATAATTCCACTCTATTTTTCTTTAAATACTCACCCAACCTCACATTCTTCTTCAATAAAACCCCATTTATTAACAAAAATTTTCTATATTTACCTTTATAAATCCTTCCCATAGTGTTCACAATATCTTATTCAGCTTATCCCAATAATTAAGAAGCCCCCTCTAATGGTAAGGTATTATCTCCTACTCCTCCTTATTCAAGAACTTTCTTTGAGTTAGGACACTTTATTTCAAATTTTTCATGTTGGTATGTTTTTTACACATCTCTATATTATTCTTATGATTCTCGAGTAATTATATTCTACATTTCACCCTTATTAAACCCTTCAATAATCCTTTATGTATGCCTATTATTCTATGAAATTATCCTATGATTTTCCCTGGAAAACATTTTTGTTGTGTATACCCATCCCCATTTTCAATAAATGGTATTCATCACATATACATATCCTTCATTAATTTTTAGAATTCCATTTATGTAAAAAACTACTTAATCTTAGGCTTAAAATTGGTGAAATAAATCCTTATGTTGTATGATCCATATGGAACACAAATAAAATTACATGATAGAAATGTGATAGGTGGGCTCGAAATTATATATCCCTCCAATGTATTATGTAATATTTTTATCTCATGAGATATTATTTACAGTGAATGAATGGTTAAACTAATAACACTTTGTTATGATGTCTTGGAGGTTATCCTGGATATAGGCTTATGATGGCATTCTTTATGTTGTTGTCATATTCTTATGTTGACTTGACGTTATTGTCTTCTATCATGATTAAATTTTTATGTTTCTTATTCTCACAACTTCTATATCACCTTGATATGATTCTGGACTCACATGAATTACTTTCATCATGTTATTATTTTATTATTTCCTTATAGGGATTTATAGCTCACCCATTTCTTATATACGTCCCAAAGTTATCACGTACAATATTAGAAGATTGATGGAACAAAAGTGCATGTTTTGGGGGTTTAAATAATGTTTTTGTAAAAACAAATCATGTTTTTGTGCTATTTATCTAAATACCCAAATACACTATCCCTCTTTATCCTTAGGTATTGTATTATATGTATCTTTATGTAATAAATGATTAATTAATGTGTTTTGAATACAGGGTCTTTCATATCATGATGTTATGTTATCACAATAACTGAGGTGGATTTTGAAAACAAATTGGTGATGGGTATACTTATTAATAATTAAAGAATATAAAATTTCTTATTATATTATAGTTATATGAATTCTTTCATAAGACATATTTTTAAGGGACATATTCACCTTAAAGAATAGAGGTTGAGTTATCGATGAAAACACCAAGTGGTATAATCATTTCATATTAAGTATATAACTCTTCATGAATTAATATTTTTTGAGAAGAGAATTCTAAAAACATATAGTAATTTTTTTTGTTATAATTTTATACTATGCTAGATAGGGACTGATTTTCCTTATATAAATTTAATATCAACTACCATTAGATGGAAATCACATATCTTATCTCAAAAAATTCATTTATTCTATACAAGTGAAAGAATAGTTATAATTTTACTTTGAAAAAAACCTTATAATGTATAGATATTATTTTCTTATTATTAAGTATATCTTAGTCAAAATATTTATACAAAAGGAAAGAATAATCCTTAAAGACATGCCCATTGTAAGTGTATATAATTATGTATTTCATAATGTGTTTCTAGACCTTTTATCTAATTGAGTGGTTAATTTCTCAAAATAATTTATACCTAGATATCCTCCCATGTCTAGGAGTGAATATAGAATGACCACCATTGAAATATAACTTTTGAGGAAGAAATAACATGGGAAATTTTACAAGGGTTATATACACCATAGTGCTTTACCATAGTGTGCCTATATCATCTATCACAAACAAGGATGGGTTAATACATATATGCCTTGACTGTCATAATATTAAAAAGATCATGATAAATAAAAAGTATCTACTTCCACAATTTTATATCTTGTTCAATCAATTGTATTGTGATTAGTACTTCTCAAAGGTGAATCTTCGATCATGATATCAATAATTAAAGGTGAAAAGGGAGTATATTCAAAGTATTCTCTTTCATACAACATATAGACACTATGAGTTCATAGTGATTCCTTTTAGAATCACTAATACTGCAATAATATTAATTTACATAGTGAATAACATAATTATATATTTCCTTAATAAATTTATGATGGTCTTTATATATAATATTATTATATACTGAAAAATTTAGGAAGAACGTGAGGATCATTTTAGTATTATTATAAAAGAATTAAAAAAGGATATGTTATATGAAAAGTGTAGTAAATATGACTTCTGAATAGAGATATATATATTCATGGGGTATATAATCACAAGCAAGGTGATATTTTTTTATAAATAAAAAAATAATATAATAATTGTAGAGACCAACATATGTAATGGATATCTATAGTTTTTTTGGAATATCTGGGTATTATTGATGATTTATGAGAAACATATTTTTATTTTTAAACAACTATCCATGTTAAAAAACATTAAATTTTTTATAGATTGATGAATAGAAAGATATATTCAATGGGTGGAATAAAAGGTTAGTTATTTATCATGTAATCACACTACCCTCAATTGGGGAAGGGTTTTTGGCATAATATGATGCTTTAAAGAATTTCTTTGATTGTTTACTCTTGAAAAATGATAAAGTGATAGCTGAGACTCAATAAATTTGAATCTTCCAGAAAAGAACACCCAACAAATGATTAATAATTGGATTTAGTAATGTTTACATTAATAATTTTGAGTAATTATCTAAATGTTAGGTAAATTATGACACAAATACTGATCAAAAAATTATAAAGTATATATTTCTAAAAAAAGGAGTTGAACATGTTCCAAAAATAAAGGTTAGAGTTTATCAAATAATATTATTTCAAAATTCATTATAATTATAAAAATATAAAAAAAGTATAAGATTCTATAAGAATAAAATATCATTAAACTGTAATCATGAAAATTATTTAAAGGGATCTAATATCTTAAAACATGCAAAGGATGGAAATGGAAATCATAATGTAAGGCAATTCATCCTATATTTCTCAAATGATTACTCAGCCATATATTACATAAAAGAAAATATAAGATCAAATAGATTATGTGGATATATAAAATAATGTGGAACCAATAAAGAAAGATAAAATCATAGAGATCAATATTTATAAATATAAATTTTTATGATTTGAGGATCCATTATGGGTACCATTAGTTCTTAAGATAATGAAAGAGTTGTGGATAATGCTTATACCTCAACATTATCTATCCACCCAGTAATTAGAAAGATTTAAAGTGGTCATTGGGATAACTTATTGAGGTATAGTATAAATAATGATATTGTTTAATATACTTTAGAATGTATAGTATTCCAAAAACATAAGATAGAATGGACAAATTTTAAGGGTATAATGAAACCATTCCCATACCAATATGAAACAGATAGAACATCACCACTAATTTTTTCATAGTACTTCCAAATAAAATTAAATTAAATAATGCCATATGGGTTGTGGTGGATCATCTTATAAATACTTCTCACTTTATCACTATTTGTGATGACTTCTCACTCAATGAACTCAGAAATATATATATCCTAGAAGTGTTCTTGCTACACGGAGCACCATTATTGATTATATATGATTGAGATACGATGTTTACTTCAAATATATATAGTATTATTCAAATGGAAATGAACTCAAGGTTAATATTTAGTGTGATATATCACCCTTTGGTGGTAAATCTTAAAAGACCGTTCAAACATTAGAAAATCAATCTCATATCCTAGTATATGGACTTTAATAGAATTTGGGATTTATATATTTAATTTAAAAGTTCTCATACTATAATATATTATACTCATGAATTTGTATGATTCATTATAAATACCTTTATGGAAAGAAGTGTATAACTCCATCAAATTATAATGATGTTAGAGAGTGTAAGATAAAGGGATAAAACTGGTCAATGAAATGACAAGGAATTTCCAAGACAATCAGAAACACATCATAGTATCACATAGTTGATAGATGATCTATGTTGAAAGTTTTTTATGTGACCTAGAGTGTGAGGTTTGGGATAATGTGTTCCTTTGTAAATTTATATAGAATATATTCATGGTGTTTGGTAAGATGGTAAATATAAGTCCCAAATACATTGTACATTTTAACATTTGTGACCTTGTTGGAGTTATGGGCTATAAAATTTACCTTTTATGTGCCCAAGAATATGATGTAACGTTGTTAAAGGGTGGTGGATGAATCAGTGACACTCTTTTTAAAACATAATTTATAAAATTAACATACGTGTCTTGTTAGAATCTGGATCTTATTAATCATTGAATCTAACCCTTACCTATATATATCCAAAATATAAAGTAACGTAACACTCATAGAATTTTTACATGGTTCAGCCCCAAAATGTGAAATTATAACATTTTTATGTTCAAGTTGAATCCAAAAAACATATTTTAAAAATAAAATTATAATGTAATTAAAAATTTGGTATGGTAAAAAACATTACCCAAAACTATCCTCTGATAGTATTCTCCCAACAATGATTATATTGGATACATCATGCTTACAACATAACAACACTAAAATAGAAATGATTTCTTATCTTCATGTTTCTTTTATATGGAATTATTAATCCTACTCTGATCCTTTATAAAAAATATAAATGAACATAAGTTACCCTTCACACCAATTTAATCTTTTGAACTCTCTTTATTTAGAATCATAATTTCTGGAAGTTGGTCTTTCTCACTAGTCTAAGAATCTCAACATCTTGAATATATATAGGTAAAACAGATCATTGGTATTGTTCACTGAACTTCTAAAACCTCAATTTAAAAAATCTCAATTACTCCTCCCTGACTCAATGAATATTTAAAATATGCAGCTCGGTCTCTTAGTATCATTAGTTTCATCTTAGACTTAACACTCCTCCTTTTAGACCTAGTATTATGTGTTAAAACCACTATAAAAATTATTGATGCAGGCTCTAAAAATTTCTCAAATTGAATTTCACATTTTCTCAATGCTTGATACTCCCTCTTTAAAACTTTCTCCTCCAAATTAATTTTTTAATTATGCCATTTTAGGAAAAATGGAAAAACCTGAGTACACTAGAAGTGCACCACTACGTGCAGAAAGAACTTACAAAATGGTTAAACACAAGACTAATATTATTTGACTCAGCTACTCTGTAAAGTTCCCAGTTTAGCATACCAACCTGGAGGTCAGGATCCGCTCTGATAAGCTCTTCAAGGCGGGTAATCATCCTTTCCATTGTCTGAACAAACTCTTATGCGCTAATTCTATGTTGATTTAAACCTCATGCAAGTATCCTATCTTGCTTATCCAGTCACACTTCCTGCTCCTCTGTGGCATCAACTTGCAGCCTTCGTTCATAAATTCTGTTGAGTTCCTCTTTTGAAACATTGGGTCGTATAGCTGGCTCCAGCATTTCCTCCTTGGAGTGCAGGATGAGTTTCAAACACTCCTCGTCCTCCACTTTATTAACTCTCGTGAGGCTACTTGAACCATCACGTTCCCCATCTTGTATGTATTTGTTTTCTTTATTCCTTCCCTTCTTGACTGACCTGGTCTCCATTGGTTTTGGCAGATGAGAATAATCCTTGCGCCCCTCTTTAAAACTTTCTAAAAATCATCTCAGGTTGAATCATGACTTAAGAAGCATGATATTCACTTCATTAATAATGAGACAACATCAACACAATTATTTAATCAACTCAATAAACTATTGTCTTTTATCTCCAGGTTCACCATCCAAAAACATCAGGTTACTCAGATATAGCCTTTAGATCTTTTGAGATAACACTACTAAAAAACAATCCTTTAACAACATTGTTATTTGTCAATGATATAACAAAATGTTGTTAAATGATATATTTATCTGCGCTAAATAAAGCACTGACAAATTTAACCTTTTATTAGTGTTTTTTTAGTACTAATAAAGGAAACCATTATCAGTGCTTTATTTTTAGCACTGATAAAAGTATTAATTATCAGCAGTTTATTTTTAGCATTGATAAAGGGTATCCTTTATTAGTGCTTTAATTTTAGCACTGATATAGGGTATCCTTTATCAGCGCATTAATTTTAGAACTGATAAAGAGTATCCTTTATCATCCATTTATTTTTAGTGTTGATTCATATTTATTCAAATAAAATGAAATAACTAAAAAATAAAAAAAATGTGTTTATTAAAAAATTTATTACAAAATTTATTAGTTAAATAATTATTTATAAAAATGAATAGATTTATTATTCATTATTAATTATAAAAAAATTATTAATTAGATAATTATGATAATTATTGTTATTAAATTTTTAATATTAAATATATAAATATATATTAACATATTTAAAAATGATATATATATTACAAAATATGTATGTGTTTTATATTAAATAGTCATATGTTTATTGAATAATATATTATAATGAAAAATTAATTTGAATTAAAAATATTGACTATAATTTCATAGTACTCAACATATAATTGAATGTCATTTGATTTTTTTATTTAATATAGATCAAATTTGTGTTATATTGATTTTACATATACGTAATTGATGCATTTTTATATATAATGCACATACACTAAACTTATCCATTTTTTTAATATTTTTAGTGTTCTTATTCTTAATTTATTCAATTTCACTCAATTTTAACATAGATGCATGCACTTAAAATGATATATTCATTAATAATGTTAAAAAAATATTTGTAAAAAAATATTTATAAATAAGTATATTTATAAATGTACATTTACTATATTTATACAATTATATATTTATAATTTTAAACAAATAAATATTTTTTATAATTATTTATATAATTATAAATATATATATACATATTTAAATAATTATTAAATTTATAATAAAATTATTTAAATAATGAATATATTTACTATATTTATATTTATATATATTTATTAAATGTATGTATATATAACTATATAAATATATATAATGATATAAATATTATTTTTTTAAAATATTTCTATAATTATAAATAAATAATTATAAAATTATAATAAATCTATTTTAAAAAGAATATATTTACTATATTTATATTTGTATATATTTATTAAGTATATATAAATATTTATAATTTTTTATTTAAAATTATAGTTATAAATCCTTTATTAGAGCTTAAGTAATAAGCGTTGATAAAATCATCCTTATCAGCTATTTATTCGCACTGATAATGATGAGGATTTATCAGCACAAACCAACATGCTGATAAAATAAACATTTATCAGTGCAAAAGTATTAGCACTGATAAAGTTTGATTTTATCATCATGTTTTTAGTGAGGATAAATTTCTACCTTTATCAACACTAAGAAAGTGTCGATAAAAAGTTATTTTATCAGCACTTAAGTAATAAGCACTGAGAAAATGGATCTTTATCAGTGATTATTTGTAAGCATTGATAAAATTGTCCCGATCTATTTTAAAACCCTTAATCATTTACAATCTCATCATGATATCATGGTATTTCCACAGAAGCCACCCTCAGCTGGTGCTTCTCCTCAGTGAATCGATGCTCAAATCACACAACTCAACTATTGTTTGTGCTCCAGCTGCACGAAAATCTCTTCTGATATTCAGTTATCGATTTTGGGTGTGATGCAGATGGGGTTTCACATCACTTTTTTGGAAATTTCTCCACCCAAGTTAGGTGGTTTTATGCCTTAACAATTTATATAATTTAATTTTCATGCTTAGTTAATCTTTTCATGCTTTATAGTTTATTTTAGTGATGATAAAATGTTTTGGAAATTCTTTGACATGCATTTGTGTAGAAAATAAATTTTCTAAAGAGAATTGTTTATGTTTATATATAAGCCTTTTTGTGAAAAATCAGTGGAAGTGTTCAATGAATTGTTTGAGTAGTGAGAAATGTGTTTTTGTGAGTGTTTAAGGTGCGCGTGTGTTGAAAAGGTATTTTTGATCGGGAATGGATCATTTTGGGCTTGTTATCCTTATTGTGCACTTTTGAGTATGATTTATGAAGTATTTAAATAATGAATATTCTGTTTTAGAAATGAAATTTGGGATATGGAAATGGTTTATTAAATAGTGTGAGTGATTCAAAATGTGTTTTCAAAGGTTTTGGCATGCTTTGTATTGGGTCTGGGTTTCATATTAGAAAATGGCTATGTTTTTTGTGTTTTTTTGTGTAGTGTTCTATGGATGGGTTTTATGGGTTGTTTGGAAGGTGAAAATCGTGTTTTTAAAGGTTCATAAATGCAGATAGGTTTGGAAGCACGTTCATAAAAGAAATTGACATACTTTTTCATACTGAACATGTTGTACATTTTTTTTAATGTGAATTGTAAACTATTTTAAAGGAAGGAAGAAATATTTTGAAAATGATTTCGGGTTCTTTACAAATTTTTTAAAAAAATGGACTTTCTATAGAATTGATTGTGAAATGGTGTAAACTCTGGTTTTGTTAATTTGAAGTGTTCTATAAATTTTTTAATATATTTATTAAATTATATATGTTTTTCCAATCATTTTTGATGTGGTTATGTGGTGCGTTTGTTTTTAAAAGTAGCATTTTCAAGTGAACATGGGTGTGTTTTTTATATAAAGACTTGTAGTGCCTATGGGGGTTATTTTAGAAATATTTTTAATGAATTATTAACATACATAATAGGTGTGAGTAATATTTGTGAAATGATTTGGTGTGTGTGTGTTTTCAAATGGGGTTTAGGTGTGCAAGTAGTGGCACACTATTTGTACATTTTTTGGAATGGCTTTTTTGTGTAAATTTTCTATTTTGGTGAAATGTGACTGTGAAACTTGATAGGGAACAAATAAAAGGGAATCCTAGGTAACTGGGTTACATGATTCTGTTGTGTTATGAAATATTGATGTTTGTAAAGTTAAATCATTGTCCATAGAATTAATGTATTGTTCCATATTAATGTTTAATTCCTTTATATTTAGTATTACTCACATAATAATTGTTTTCTTATATAGGTGGATTCTTTTGTTTGAGTCAGGGTGCTCTATCCAACTTTCATTCTTCTTCTCCATTAAAATATTTTCACCCATGCAGTGGTGCATTTATCACTTTCTTTCATGTTACCTCCACTTTCGTTGTAGGAATAAAAATGATGTTTCCTCTGCTCAATCATAAAGGTAATCTTGGTGTTTATGCAGTAAGACCATTTTCCATGGAATTAATGTTTTGTTTCGTATTTATGATTAATTAATTTTCTTTTAGTATTACTCATATAACAATTGTTTTCTTATATAGGTGGATTCTTTTGTTCGATTTGGAGTTATCTATCCAACTTTCATTCTTCTTCTCCCTTAAAATCATTTCACCCATGCAGTGGTGCATTTTTCACTTTTTTTAAAATTACCTCCACTGCCTTTTCAAGAAGATAAACGACACTGCCTCTACTCAATCAAAAATGTAATCTTGATGTTTACATATTAAATCATTGTCCATAAAATTAATTCATTGTTTCATATTTCTGTTTAATTTATTTCTTTTTAGTGTTACTCACTTAATAATTGTTTTCCTATATAGGTGGATTATTTTGTTGGAGTTGGGGTGATCTATCCAACATTCATGATCCCTTAAAACCTTTTCACCCCTACGGTGGTGCATTTATCACTTTATTTCAAGTTACCTCAACTACCTTTTAAAAAAGAGAAATGACTTTGTCTTTTCCCAATCAGATAAGTAATCTTGATGTTTTCATGGTAAAATTATTTTCCATATAATCAATGTATTGTTTCATATTTATGTTTAATTTATTTTTTCTTAGTATTAATCATATAAAAATTATTTTCTTATATAGGTGGATTATTATTTTTTGTTGATGTGATTTATTCAAAGCTAATTATGTAGTGTTAGAAATTCAATAAATAAAGTTAATGTAAATCATGGTAACATTGATAGTTAGGATTATTTTTAATGTATGTAATAATTTATATTTATGTAATTGTATAAATCAATGTTTGAAATCACTATAATATAGTGTTTTTTCTTACATTTGTGTAGTAAATTTCATTTCATTTAAATTTTGTATTGGGGATTTTTTTTGATATATCCGGTGTGTTTCTGGTTATCCTAGTGGTTCTGGTGCTGCGGTGCATTATAACAGCACACTATAGTGGTTTTATAGTGTGTTGTTATAGCACAATTCATTATGGCCTTTTATAAGCGCTTTTGAAAGTGATGACAAAGAACATCTTTATTGGTGCTTTTAAAAGCATTGAAAAAAACACATTTATCAGCACTTTTAAAAGGTGTGATAAAGGTGTCCTTTATCAGCGCTTCTACAGCGCTGATAAAAGTCCCCTTTATCAATTCTTTTTTATCTTTGATAAAATTCATGTTCATTTAATGTCGCTCACGTAATCAGTGCTTTTCTAGCACTAATAAAGGCCATTTATAGTGCTATTAATGGCCTCTTTTGTAGTGGTGTAATCCTAAAAATATTTTAATCAACATAATAAATTGTTGTTATATATATTCAATTTCAATCTCGCATTACTGAATGGAACCAGTAGTGTTTCGAGAGTTGAGGGTGGATTTGGATTGTCTAGAATCTAATAGCTTCATACAACTGATTATATCTCCATGGGGTTCTCTAATTCTCTTTTCCAAAGGCTGATGGATCCATGCATTTATATGTGGATTAGCGTAGGTTTAACTAGATTGTGGTCAATAACTGGTATCCATTTCTAAGTAGTTATGATCTTTTTGATTAGTTTAGAGGTGCTCAGATCTTCTCCAAGATTGATTTGAGATCATGTTACCACCAGTTAATGGGGAGACTAGTGAACATACCTCAAACTACTTTTACGAGTAGGTATGGATTATATGAATTCATTGTACTGTAATTTGGGTTAACTAATGTTTCTGTGGTATCTATGGCCTTAATAAATAAGATATTTCATCATTTTCTAGGCCAATTTGTGTTGGTTTTTGTTGACGATATCTTAGTGTACTCCTAGTTAGAAAATGGTCATGCCAAACATCTTGGTATCGTCCTGAGTATATTGAGAGAGCATTGGCTTTAAGCCAACATAACTAAATTTAGTTTCTGGATAAATAAACCACATTTATTAGGCCATTTCATATCAAATGTATGAGTGTCAGTGGACCCAGATAAATTTGTAGATGTGGTATCTTGAGAAAACCAAAGAAAATAGTCAAAATTCATATCTTTTTTGGTATAGTGGGTTATTACTATCATTTTATCCAAGATTTATCCTGTTTACAATCACTAATGACTAGGATGACCAAGAAAGGGGTGATTTTTTTTGGTTTTATGCTTGCGAAAGATATTTTTAGGATCTAAATGTCAGAATAGCCTCATCATCTATCCTCACTTTACATGTGTCAGGTAAAGCATATACCTTGTACTATGACGCATCTGGAGTTGGAATACGAGTAGTTCTAATGCAGGAGGATTTTGAGGTTTCTTGTGGATCTAAAAAACTAAGACCACATGAGAGTAATTGCCCAAATCATGATCTAGAGTTAGTGATCATGGTATATGCATTGAGATGTTGGAGACACTATCTCATGGATGAGAGGATTGTGGTATACATATATTACAAGAGCCTTAGGTACATATTTTCTTAATGAGACCTAAAAATTTAGTAAAGTAGGTGGGTTGAGTATCTATAGTCTTTCGACATTGAATTACCATATACACCAGGAAATGCCTTTTTCATTGTTGAAACATTGATCCAAATTACATAGATAGAGGCAGCATGGGATTCTTATGATGAGTGAAAGATAATTTCTTTCTCTATAGACATGTATCTGGATGTTTAGGAATCTCAAGGATGATTATCTCTAAATTTGATGACTATTATATATGTTCCTTTAAAATTAGTAGGGCTTAATTATGGGAGATAAATTATAAGGTGGGGAGATGCCATCAGGATGGTCTCTTGGTAGTGGAAACTATCTTCTTTTCAGTTCCTGAGTATGAGTTCCTACAAGATTGTGTGAGGAGTTGATGAGGTAGTTTCATGATTCTAGATGGGTGATTATTCTTGGTTTAAAAAATATGTTTTTTGATCTCCATAGAAAACACTGATGGTCATAAATGAAGAAGGATGTGGAAATATTTGTAGCTAGATGCTTCACTTGTTAGCAGGTGAAAGCCAAGCATCATATTCCAATTGAGATTTTTCATCCTTTTCCCATAATTGAGTGGAAATGAGATGATGTCATAATGGATTTTGTGATAGGATTATCTACGATGACCCATAAAAATGATGTTCTATGGGTTTTTGTGGATCGACTGACTAAGGCAGCCCACTTCTTACCTATTTGGGAAACCATCATGGTTGATGATCTATGAGATTTTTATGTGTGTGGGTGGTTTAGTTGGATGGTTTTCTGAGGAGAATTATTTCAGATATAGATCCTTCTTTCACATCACATTTATGGAAGGGTTTTCAAAAATCCTCAGGATCATAATTTCTTTTAAGTACATTCTATCATCCATAGATTTATGGTCAATCTAAGTAGACTATTCAGGTTCGGATGTATATGTTTTGAGTATGTGTATTGGATTTTGGTGGTTCATGGGAGAAACATATTACACTCCAAGAGTTTTCATATAATAATAGCTTCTAATTATCAACCCAAATGGCACCTTTTGAGGCTTTTTATGGTAAACCATGTCATTCACCTCTTTGTTGGCTATAGGCAGGTGCGCTGGCACTTGTTGGGCCTATTCTCATATAGGAGACATCTAAATGGGTTCAGTTAAATAGAAATAGGTTGGTGACCATGTAGAGTAGACAAAAATCATTTTCTAACAATCAGAGATGGCCTCTAGAATTTTAGATTGGCCATCATGTTTTCTATCAGGTGTCTCCTAGATTGGGACAATGACATATCAGGAAACAAGAAAAGCTAACACCCAGGTTTTCAGGCCATTTGAAATAGTTGTAAGGTTCGGTCCAATGGAATACCGTTTATCACTAAAATATTATTATAGTTCCCTTCAAGAAGTGTTACACATTTCATTACTATGAATATATCATCCATACACTTCCCATGTGATAGACATAGCAAAAAATGATCTTTTTGTTGATGTTCCCTTTCAGTAACATCCAATATAGGTTATTTATCATAGTGATAAATATCATTGTGATCGGAAAATACCATTGGATTGAGTGTAGTGGTAGAATGGGTGAGTTCAGGAGGATACCTATGATAGGGAGTCTGATCTATGAGCATAGTGACCAAACATGTTCATTAAGACCTCATAATGATGCTTGAAGCAGCTCGGGGATGAGCTATTATAAGGTAGGGAGGTTGGAAGATCCCATTTTTTCAGGTATGTTTCTTTCTACGTTTTTTATTTTATCTATGCTAGTCGAGTCTTGTTTAGAGATAGAGAGAATTGTTGGAGAAAATAACTTAAACATTCAGGCATGTATTTCTGTTTGAGTTAATGGAGTCTTGGTATAAATGTGTTAGGTGTTTTGCGTGTTCTTAGTGAGTTGAGAAGCTTTAAAATAAGTTTAGTTTTTTAAAAAGGAAAAATGGAATGAAAAATCAACTATAGAGTATTTAAACAACATTTACTTTTTGAGGGTTTTAATAAAATAAATCCGAGGCAATGATTGTTTTAGCATATCCCATTAAAAATATTTATATGACGTGTAACCACATTACAAACCATGTAAATTCATGGGATTCTGTTTTAAACATGCTATGCAGTTTAAAATAATTCTATTTCATTAAAAATACTATCCTATAGACCCTAGGGAATTCTCAAGGTAATATTAGGGTGCCAATATTCTTTATGGACATCTTTTTTTCTTGATAAATCCATGGTAGGTGGTTTTGGTCCTGTTTATTCCTCATCTTCTTTCTTCTCCAACCATTGTAGTGAGATCCCTTTCCAATTTCATTGTTGTTTTTGGTATTGATCAGTTTTGATCTAGGAAACTCTTTGAAATCATCTGAATATTCTTCTTCATGGTCACTGGTTTTTGGGAGCATTGTTGGATCTTTAGTTAAATGTTGGGGTTCTAAATATTAAACCTATGATTTTATAATTTCCAAGTTTATGAAGTATTGTGATATCTCCATCATTATGTAGACCCAAATTAATTAATTAAATGAATAAGATTACTACTTGATGTCTTTTTGTTTCAAATTTATTTTTAATGGATTATATCTACCCATGGGGTGAGCGAACCATGTTTATAATTGAATTGGAAAATGGATTAAAGTATGTATAGAATGACATTTGACCTATGGTGATTTATTGTTATAGAATCCATAAATTGTGGATTATTTTTTATTAATATAATTGGTAATCAATTGTGAATTGAATTGGAGGTCAAATATGAAAGAAGGGTAGTAATTATCATAATTAAATGTTGATAATTTTGATGAGATATTGAGATATCCATGCTATATGATGTTTCATGTTGTAATATTATATATCAGGCTCAATCCTAACACTTTCACACTTATATTATATAATATTTATATTGAATGGGCTCCGCCCAGTCCCAGTATGTTATTATAATAGAGAGTGGGATATGCCTAGTCCCATGTTGTAGTGCCTATAGGGCATTGACTCGGAATGTTGTAATTCTAACAGGTCTTTGACCAATGTGTTGTAATGTTTTATAGGGATTTGACCTAGATTTTTTTAATATACCATGTTTATATGGTTGTGGTTGTCATCATTAGAAGGCATGATTAGATATATTCCAACATGGAACTAAAGCATGTTGTTTTACCTTGGTTATATGGTTAGGTTTGGTGTGGTCATATGGCATGCTCAGAGATATTCTGGCATGGCTCTGAAATAGGTTGTTGTTGTATTTTATTAATTATTGAATTCATTAATACATTGGTTCATCACATTTTTGTACATACTTTTTATCAGACTGATTTAGTTTAGACATGGTGGTTTGAACCTATTGATTTATACTCACACCCTATTCAGGTCTCCATTTGGTACCTGAGAAGACTATGTTGACGTAGTTATAGACAAGGGAAAATGACCTTGATTTAGATTGTTTGTTTGCAGATGAGATGGAGTTTTAAGATGGGACCAACATGGGATTTGGGACCTGAGACATTGAGTCTTTTATTTGAGTCTTCTACTATTTTCCTTTTATTGTTCTATAATGACATCTAGTTACATTCAGGCACATTTTTAAATTATTATATTATTATTTTTTTGATTATTTAGTTGCCTTTTATTTTCTATTTTTCTATGTCTTTAATTTATTGATATTTTTATTTATTATGATTTTTTATACTATTATGAAACTTCATACCAGGGGGTATACTCTCCCCACTATACATTTAACACTTCCTTTACTAGTTGGAAGCCTCTTTCATATGAGGAGGCATGGTTGAGGTCCTGTAACGAATACTTTTCGGCCAAATGAGTGAGTTCCATATTGGGGTACATTATAGTGATGGTGGTGATGGATGGTCACATTGATACTTTTATTTTATCTTGTATGGTTATATTTTGAGGATTATTCTTTTTTGATTGGTGTTTTATATCTCATGGTTGTATTCTCTTCTTCTTTGTTGTACTCTATTTATCTATCTATTTATAGTAACTCTTGAGAGTTATTTTGGTTTATGTATTTATCTTTAACATGTGGTCGGTCCTCTTGAGTGTCATTCCATACTTACATAGGTTGGTTTGTTACAAAATGGTATCAAATACAGTTCTCATATGAAAGTGTGATTTCACTTCATGGATTTGGTTTAGATTCTATGGTATATAGAAGTTAATATCTGCAGAATTGGAGTATTAAGTATGGAAGGGTTTTTGGCTAGCTCACTTCCATATCATAACTTGATTTACCATGAGTGTTCATGGATTTTCATCATGCTTATGATTAATTTTTGAGGTTATTTAAATAAACCTGGATTGGTTTTTATTTAGATGAACCTAAACTTTATTAATGTTTTTTTCTATCCTTCATTGAATCTATGGTTTCATTAATTTCTTATTGTTTAATAGTTTTAAATTGGATTCATGAATGACAATTTTGATTCAAATAATCGATCTTAATATAATTGTATGTTTTATTTTGTTTTTATTAGACAATTTCCCCTAAAATAGATCTTATGAGTTCTGGAGATGAAGCTATGAGAAATATTCCACAAGAAAATCCTCTCATATACACTTAATTTGTAGATGTTTTTATCCATGCAGTTATAACACTAGGATGGGTAGGTTTTCAAAAATTAGTGATTAGAGGTGGATCATGGATCATAACTTACTAAATAAAATCGACCTATCATCCTTGGTGACAAGGGACCACAGAAATTTGAAGAGTGGATCAAGTAGATATTGAGGATCTTCCATTTTTTGAAAACCCAAAAGGACTTTAAGTTCAGTTTTATAACATATATTCCTAATGTACTTGGAATAAAATTTTGGGACTCTATCATACAGGACATGTTACATGAGGATCTTACCAGGAATTATTTCAATAGTACCTTAAACAAATAGATTTATCCAAATAATTTATGAGTAGAAATGACTCAAGAATTTATAACCTTAGAGAAAGGGGAGAATTTAATTATGTAGTATGCCACTCATTTTCTAGAGTTGGTCCATATATAACATGAGTTAATATTTAATTACCACCTTAAACCTCAGAGGTTAGATATGGGATTAAAGGATGATATTCGATCGATGCTGATTCTCTTAGGAATACCACCATTTTCTAAGGTGGTTGATAAAAAACTATGGATGAGTCAGACATGGCTGGGAAATAGCTTGAGGTGGAGATTTAATTACCATAAGAGGTAGTCTGTGTGTTTGATCGGGATAGAAAAGGATGTGTAAGGGTGTAGTTTATATCAACACTAGTTTTCAAGGCTTATATGAGGTAACACAATGTTGTATTATATTAATTTTTAGGTCTATTCATACTAAGAAAAACTATATGAAATCACCTAGGACATATAATTTTTGTCAAAAATAGGTTCCTTTTAAGTATTTTTGAGGAAGAATGTCAAAAGGTAGTAGATATAGATCCACTATCATGAAGGGATTTTAGGATTGTTCTAACATGGAAAAGGGTGGTGGATCTCATTCTCATGTTAGGGGGATACCCAATAAGTAAATAAATCTTAGTGAGGAAATAATTATAGATGTATTTATATATAAAATTATGAACCAGTGGATTTTGAATAAGGATTGGATGCAATTATAGTTATGGTGTTCATTTTATCCTCTATGTTTTTGGTTTTGTTTGATACAGGTAAAAATAATTCATTTATATCATCTAAGTTGGTTAACATGTTGGTCTTATGATTGTATCTTGTTTTGTTATTTTTCGATCTTTCAATTCCCTTGGTAAAGTTAAAAGAACAAGTTTTTAAATGTCTCAAGTGTTGGGTGGTGATTTCCAAATTTGAATTTGTGTGGGTATTCTTAGTCATTGATCACAATATCTTTAACCTTATTATTAGAATTTATTGCATGATTAGTATTAAAGCCAATTTTGACTACTAACATTGCCAAGTTTAGTTTCAATATATCAATGGGGTTACTCATATATTCTAGGGTGATTGTGATTCTAGATTAAGGAGAGTGGGGAATGTTGTTCCTTATGCTATAATTATCTCATTCCAGATGTCAGAGATGTTTCTTGACATTTTTTATAATTTTCTTGATCATTCCACTTCCTCTAGTGGTGTTTTCATACCCTGGGGTCTTTCCTGATGATTTTTACAGGTCATATCCCTAGAGATAAGTCTAGTTCACTATTAAACTTATCCACAAGAAGATTCCCATCTCTATACCATCATATCGTATAGAACCTACTAAGTTAAAGTATATTAAATATTAACATGGTGATCTTGATTCCAATATAATTATTCATCCTACTATGTCATCATGGGATTCTTCAGTACTCTATTTAAAGAATTAAAATAGAATCCTTAGGCTTTATTTTGATTACAAAATGCATAACTAAGTGATTGTTATGAACAAACATCCATTTACTATGTTTTTTATCTCTTCAATAAACTCAGAAGATCCTTATGGATTAATAAGATTTACCTATAGTCGGGGTACCATCGTTTGAGAGTCTATGAAGATGATATACCTAAGACAATGTTTAAGAGCCAATATGGGAATTTATAGTTTCTAGTTATGTCATTAAATACCACTAACACTCATATTGTATTTATATCATTGATGAAATGCATCATTCATTAGATCATAGACTCTTTAATTTTTTTATTTTTTCATAATACTTTGATTTATCTCAAGTTAGAGAAGGAATAAATTGATCATTTGGATATTATCCTTTAAATATTAAAGGAACATTATCTGTATGGTAAAATTTCTAAATGTGATTTTTTGATTCAATAAGTGAGTTTTTTGAGACATGTTATATATGATAGGGGTATCTAAGTAGATCTGAAAAAGATTCATGTTATAATATCATGGGATAAACTAGGAAATGTGTTTAGGATTCTAGGATTCTTGGGCTTAGCAGGTTATTATGTTCATATTGTTAATAATTTATCTAAGTTTGCATCTCTTATGACTGATTTGAACTTTAAGGGTATTAATATTGAGTATAATAAAAAATTGCAGATAGCTTTTGAGAAAATCAATATGAGCCTAAATTCAGACCTGGTTTTAATTCATCTAGAACTAGGTTTGAGAAATATTCTTTTCATCAATGCCTCAAGTATGAGATTAGGATGTGTATTACTATAGAGAAATATGGTGGTGGTCTTTGACTTTACCCAATTATGTACCCATGATAAGAACTATCCTACCCATTACCTTTAGTTTTCCTCAATGATTCATGATCTAAAACACAGTTCCACTCTCTATTTATAGAATGACTTATGATTTACTTAGATCATAACATCCTAAAACATATTTTTATTCAAAGGTATTTAAACATGAAACAGAAATTCTTGGTTGAGTATCATTAGACTGTGAATTTTGATATTGATTATACTATTTGAAAACGGAATGTGGTCACTCATGAATATTAAAGGATATTATCGACTCAAGCCCTAATGTAATTAATAGAGGAGTGGTCTCTGATGAGTTTATTTACTGAGATAATCTTGGGAGTAGAAGTTTCTAGTGGATGGTTATTCTTGGATTCTGTAAAGGCTAAATCATCAAAATATGATTGGATTTTTTTTTCAAATAGTTATCAAACTCTGATTACCAATGATTTACTAAAAATATATAATGGTCAGGAGACCTTGGGTGATTGGTCTAGGTCTCTTGTTGGAATTTTCTGATTCTGAGATTGTTTCATCATTCTGATATCTCTAATGCAAGAGTTTTTGGAAAGTGGACACTGATATTTTTTATATGTACACCCTAGGAATTAAAAAATTTATAATGATATGAAACATTAATATTTGTGGAAGGATAAGTGGAGGTCAGTTACAGACTTCATTTCATTGTGACATACTTTCCAGAAGATTTTAGAGCACTAGAGGCCTACTGGTTTTTTTCTACCTGCACATATTATAATTTAGAAGTGGGATGATAAATATATGTATATATATACTCCATCGTAGATTTACCCTATAATACAAGTGGGAAGGATTTGATATGGGTGATCACTAATCATTATATAAAACTGTCTCATTTACTTCCTTTTAAAGAGATATGAAAGGTAGATGAGGTTGGATATTTTTATGTCTAAAAGGTGGTAAATCTTCATGGGGTTCCTTCTGAAATTATTTTTGACAAGGACCCTCGGTTTTAGTCTAGGTTTTCTAAAGGTTTAAAAGATTATATTCGTACCCAACTAAATTTATTCATGACATACCTTCCTTAAATGGATAGGTGGACTACACAATCCATTCATATTCTTAAGGAATATTCTTTTTGTGTCATTCTTGATTTTTGTGGTTCTTAGGAAAATCATATTATTTTAGTAGAATTTTTCTATAAACATAATTACCAAGATTCAATTAAAATTTAATCTCTTAAAGAATTATTTGGTTTTACATTTGGATCACCCTTACAATGGGTGAATATGGGAGAGAGGTCTTTATATTGATCTAGCCTTATTCAAGAGTCAAGCGAAAAGGTAAATTTGATCTCTAAGAGGTTAGTGACTACTCAGATTCATCATAAATCCTATATGGACAAACTTTGTAACAAGTTGGATTTTGATTTTGGTAATTAGGTATTTCTTAGAGTCTCTCCCTTTTTGGGAAATCATTAGTGAGTAAACAGGGTAAGTTGACACTGTGGTTTGTTTTCCCTTTTCATATTTTTGAACATAATTCAAAGGTGGATTATTTATTGGAATTATCATATCAATTAAAATTGATTCATGATATTTGTCATGTTTTCCAATAAAATATGTATCAATTTAACCCTTCCCCTGTGATTTAATGGGAATATATTGACCTTAATCCCAACATCTCAATAGTTTATAAGTCGGTTTAGATTATTAACCAAAGGGAAAATGTGTTGTGTTGTAAAAAAATTCACTTAGTCTATGTACTATGGAATTGATGATGGGATATCAAAAATATATTAGACCGAGTGTCATTTATGAGTTAGTAATGTCCATACCTTTTTATGATTCTTGAATCTTGAGTTCCTTCTAAGGGTATAATAATTTGTAGTGGGGAGAATTTTGATGCTATTTAGGTTACATGTGTGCTTCGATTTGGTCATGGTTTTTCCATTCTTAGGTTCTAGAAATTTTGGGGGGTCTGAGGATGAAAATTTTATGATTTATAGAAAATAGTCTAGGTGAACTATCTATGCATAGTTATTAATAACCATGTGGTAGATGTGTGGAATGTATTTGTAAGTTTTATAGGAAATTTTCATAGTTTAAACACGATTTGTCTAACCATGTGAATTTCCAGAAAACCATGTCTGTGAATGGGTTTTTGTTCTAGTAGTTATCATAGAACTTGTGTATGTTTTGATAGATAATGAGGGAATCCCCTGGTAACCATACATTTTTTCCAAGTGGTATTTTATTACTATATAGTTAGTATATGGTTTACCTAACCATGTGAACTAATCATGTACTCCATACAAGATTCATAAAATTTCCAATTTACCCCCAATGAATATGGTAATTTTTAATCTAAATCCTCTCATAATATCTCTTAGTCTCAACATATCCTCTCTTTGATTCTCTTAAGGGTTAACTCAATGGATATTAGGTGATTTCCTTTCGTTCTTGGTGGATTTCCTCAAGGTATGTTTCTTTTTTATCTGATCTCTTCTCCTCTTTCTAGATATCTTTGTGATATCCTTTACCCTTATTCTATTAGAACCCAAATGGGTTGTGGTTTCCATATCATGAGGATTTTATTAGGAATTAATGGTTCTTTATTATTGATCTTATATTGTGAGGACTAGAACTCATCATTTCCAATCTCTTTTCTAGAAAGTGACTAGTTTTTCTCTATTGATAAAGTAAGTGCAATATACAATGGTGTTAACCCATAAATTAATTAATGTTCTTGTAAATTCCTTTATTTTTGTTTTTTTAATTGATTTATTTTATTGATATTTATATTAGGGTCATGAAAAGGGGGTCTTAAAATGGGTTTTTCTTTAAAATAAATTATGCACTTTATGTGTTCGATGGAATTTCTAAAAGATGAATTAGACTATAAAATGGACTTTCAAACCTAGGAGTAGTGTTTCTTTCATGTGAAAATGTTTTATATAATTGTTAACATGGTTTATTTAATTTTTTGGGTAAATATAGTGTATTTGGAACCTTAGGTGAATCAGGTTATGGACATATTCAACCTAGTGAGTGTGGCACCATTATGATTTTTTCTTATGATATCAATAGACTATGGAAGATGTGGTATTAGTAAGATTCATGGAATGTCTCGCTTAATGTTCCTTCACATGTCCAAGTACCTATTAAAATAGTCTAGAGCCCACTTGTGCTTGGTTTTATACATGATGGAATCATTTCATGTTAATTTCTCACATGGTTATTAAATGATATTTCCACATATAATTGTGTTCATAAATTTATACTATATTTAAGGTACTTTTCATAATATTTGATTGTATAAATAAAAAATTATTTTATGAAAACCAAATAATATTGTATAAAAAATATTTTCCAATTAATATTTCTTTATAAACTGATTTTTAAGCTAAAACTAATTGTTTCATAGTGATATACTTTAAATAAATTGTGGTATCCTAAGTGTTTTCCTCACACCGTAAATATGCCAAAAGGCATATAGAGATATGCTTTTTTAGGACTAGGGTAAAGTTAAGGGAATCGTGTAGTTCACTGAATTCTCTTGGTTTTCATCGTCTTTGAGGTGGGTTGTAGTGGTGGTGAAGGATGGTTACATGGATACTTTGATTTTATATTATCTTGTTATATTTTTGGGATTAGACTTTTTGTATGTATATTATATTCCTTATGTATGTGTACACTTCATCCACATTTTACTCTATTTATCTATCTCTTTGAAGTCTCTCATGAGACTTTTTTTGTTTAGGTTTTTATTTTTACCATGTGGCATGTCATCTATGGCGTTGTTCCATGTCAACCTGGGTGGGTACATTACATTCCTATTTTTAACAAATTACAAAATGTTTGGGAATATTTTAAACCCTTGAAATTTAAATTCAATTTTGGATTAGTGTAAATAGATATTTTAATATTTTAACCTGGAAAGTAACTCAAATATTCAATAAAGTAGGTAATATAAGAACAACACATAGAAATTACAAGGTTCGGTAAAATGACATACTTCTTATCATTCTTGGGATTTCTAATTCATGGATTCTCCATAATAATATTATCAACCATAAAATTGGAGTTGGAATGGTATCATCTTGAAATAAAGGAACCCCATATTACAGAGGTTTGAAATTATCAATATTATACTTGTGAACAAACCCACCATGATATTACACATATAGAGAGATCTTCATACTATTATACCTTTATCTTTTTATTTAGAAAAATCCTTCATCTCTTGAAGTAGATCAATTTTAATACATAGTAATTTCTCTACACCAATAAACATATATACTTCCTCTTAATAGAAGTGTCTTTGAATTCTAACTAATCATCAGGAACACAACTTGAAACTTAGTCATTGCTCACAGCTGAGCTTCACATAACTTATAAAGAATCTCATCACCAGGTTTCTGACACGCAATTATCCTTTGATATCTAATATCAAGCATCTCCCTATTATCTAAAAGTATAAATTCCAAGAACAATACCAGGAAAAATAGTTTTTATATCTCCTCGGATCTTAACTGTCTTCTTCTTATCAACTTCAAATCACTAATCTTATCATTAAATGATGGTTAATTCCATTTTCTTCCTTTATCCTTGATTCTAAATTGATATTTAATTTAGAATAGGATTGGTGTAATCATCTTATTTCTTTGAAATTTTTCATCTATATATCATATTAGTTCTTGGATACAACATATAGAACACTTATACACTATGTACTCTCTTTTAATTTTATTTATAGGTCACTTGAAAAAAGAAATTCTTATATATAGAATATAGAATTTATTCAAAACATTTAGTGACCGACAATTATCATTTTATCAATAGATTATACATATATTGTCTCCCAAAATATCATTTCCTTTCTCAAGGAAAACCCACATGGATCATTCTTTATGTTCCTAGTTTTAATTTCTACAACAATTGGTTGTATCCTATAAAATTACAAGATTTCACTCTTATTCTATATATTTTCTTCTTTGGATAAAATAAACTATTCTAGTATCTTCCAGTATTATCAAGCGCCTCTTATTATTTTCCACTTTATATTCATCTCATATTTCTCTATTGCTTAGCTGAATCTAATTTTATTCATACTTCTCTAAAAATAGTCATAGAAAATACACTACGGTATGGTTGATTTCATTTTGATCATCAATAAAAAATTTCCAACAAAAACAATTTCTCTATGGAATATTTAGACTATATATTTCTCAAAGTTTGAAATATATTATGAAATGATTAGAAAAGAAACCATGTAGAATTCACTATAGTGTGGTCATGCTAATTTCATATCTATCTATGGTGTATTACCATATTTTAAAGTATGGATCTTAATCAAAATTTATCTTATTAAATATATAACACCATGTAAATTCATTAAAGAATCCACATCATATTGAGTATATCATACCATTCTTGAATTACAGTCCTTTGTGATACTTTAAATAATAATGAAGGGCTCCAACATGAACGGATAATATATTCCTCAATTAATTCCATAATTTCACTATTTAAATGGAATTTAAAACATCCATAATATTCATATTTTTTAGATCCTTTCACTGCGCTTGATGATTAGTTTCTATTATATTTATATATTTAATCACACACCATTCTAAGTATTTTTTATATTTAAATCCATGAAAAATAAACCTTTCCCCATCTCATTGTATTTAATCATCAAATATAAAATCTAGAAATCTCACATTTGATATCTAAAGGTGATCGTAAATATTTACTTTGAGGTTCAACTTAATGATTGTACAACATGTAAAAATAATTATCCTTGAACAGTAACCATGAAAATCAATTGTGAGGAAGACAAGTGATTATATAAAGTGACTATCAATGGATCTACAACATGTCCGAACTATTGAACTTTAAATATATAAATAATAACCATTATGTGGTCTCATTAATTCACACTTTTCATTTATAAATATATATGAGTTTTAATATTGCCCTTACATAGGTTAAAGTTACGTTTATATGGGTATTGGTTTACCTTTATACAGCCCACATATTTTCAAGTCTAACTTTAATTAGCACATTATTTTTCAGATCTACCTTTCAATAGCCCTTGTAAAACATGGATTTCTTTACACAACCTTAAAAAACATTATTTTTTACACTAAAAGTTATAAAAATAAACTCAAAAACAATTAAACTATCTCCAGTAAATCTTCAAGTTAGACTATGACCACCCTTAACAACTCATAAACATATCAATTCACCTTTGAAAATTAATAAAACATTCTTAAACACTATAGTAGAACTGTCAAGGTCTGGTAACATATTAAAAACATCATTAATATGTTTACATTATATTCTACTACACTATATTTCTAGATTCAAAATTTGTCTTTATAAATCTTCATCCAAGTGTTCTTAAACACTAATTTCAATAGTAAATCATATCAGCCCACTAAGATGGATTATCTAATGAATATTTACTTCACTTATTGTGGGATTGGTGTAGATATACACACATGACAATATATCTTGAATATGAGTTCTAGTTCAAAAATCATATGATTTTATGGGGCTTATCACATAGCAGCTAGAGTTTCCAGACACTATTTCCAACTGTGAGTCTCATTTTTTATTTCTAATAACAGCACTAACATTTCTTATTTACCCAAAATATATGGGAAGAACCTTTAATATCCATGTAATGGGCAGATACATAATCCATAACCCATATATAACCAAGAACACATTGACTTCCACAATTAGTATTGAAAAAAATACAATACTAGTATCATAAAAATAGTAAGGGAACATCATAATGAAATAAGATCTGGAAGATAAAATAAAAATAATAGGTTTAAATCTATTTACACCCAGATTCAACCCCCACCCCCCCCCCCACCCCTTAGGGTGACTCCGAAACCAATCAAGATATTTAGTGGATTTTATGTATTTTATTTTGGAATAAGGATCACACCATAGTGAAGGACATCATGTCACAAACTAGAGGGAATTGAAGTACATCATGTGGTAATTGAAATATTTATAGATTATTTAATGATTCTTTTTGACATTCAAAATAAAGATGTGGCTTGTAATTTTTGAAGTTATCTTAACATAATTGCATTCATTATGAAAAATTTATTTATGTGGAAAATATGGAATGATCTTATAGAATTAATTAAAGAATAATCAAAACCAACCATTTCTAAATGGGTTGGAATCTTAGAGAGTTTATAAAAACTGCACATAGTTTTTCTTGAAAAAAATGATAGAATTAATCATATTTATATATCTAGTTTGGAGAAGAATAATGAAGAAGTGTCTTTCATTGGAACATATTGTGCTTTGAATTGAAAGGATCAAATAAAAATAAGTTATATTTCTATATTCAGATGTTGAAGTAATGAAAATATATTTTTCCATCTTCGAATAATATTCATCGAGAAGAAGCATTATTTTTGTGTCTTATTGGAAGAAAATTATTCAAATATCACATCATGGAGTCTATTTCATCCAGATTTTAAGGTTAATAGGTAAATTTAGTGGTGATAAGTATATAATATATTTAGGATTTGAAGATGCAAAGATATTCAGCAACTTCTATTAAAATAGAAGATACCATCATGTCTATAAACTTTTTAAGATACCCATGTATCATTAAACTAAGTGTCCCTTTGATTAAAAAATATATCTTAAACCTTGTGAAGATAATGATCCTTATAAATTATTCCCCTCTACTAAACTTTTATCCCCCAAAATTGAGTGAAGTATAATTTGGAACATTGAAAAATCATCATGGTGTGATCTATTGACATATATAATTTGGGTGATGCATTTAAAATCAATATTTCTTGTATGATTTGGCTTCTTCACTAATATTTGATATTTAGTGTGATTAATTATAATGGAATATTGATATTGAACACGTTATTTCTAATAAAGGGAATAATATCCATATTTAAAATTCAAATTCAAATATGAATATTTTTATTTTATATTCAACCAATTTCACATCCCCCTCCTTAAGGTGCATACATTTAGTTTATTCCCAACATAAATTTATTTAAAATACCAATATAATGAATTAGTATTACCTCACATGCAATTAGGTGAAAATAAAATATCACATAACCGAAGAATGTGATATAGTCACAATCACTTTGATTTCATCTTTGAACTAAGGATTTGGAAACCATGAAAAATTAAAATGAATCGATAGAATAATTCTTAATATATTGGAAGTAAACAAACTAATTTTAGTTTTTACACTAATATCATTAACATTTAATTAATGATCAAACCTCTTATATTGTTTTAGTGATGTTACATCAAATTACACATACACTTCTTCAATACACACAAGTTTTTTCTTCATCTAGAATATTGAATACTTGATGCACTTTATTTTATATCTTTATAGTGATAATTTAATGAATGATTGGTTTCTTTAGGTCCATATATGAGGATCCTAGTCACAAATCGAACATTTTTATTGAATTATTTTTCATTCTCTTGTTTTTTTAGGGTGACCAACCATTTTTCTATAGGACTATATTATTTTATTTATTTCCATAAAATTTTATATTAATATATATCTATAATTAATTTATACCATCATCATTCATTTAATTTATCTATTTCCATTTCTACTAATGGGGTATAATAAATTAATCTGATTAGCCTATATCAATATTTTACATGAGTTTATTGGATATATATATAGATGATAGACATCTTTATATTCATAAGTTGGAGTGGAGAGGGTCATTATCATACAAAAATTTCACAAGAATCTTGAATTTTAGTAACATTTATAGTGTTTTATAAATTTGTAAATGTGTTTCTTGAATTGGTTCATGAAAAAATAGATTAAGAATGTGTCTAATACTTTCAGGTTTCGAAATTTCTTAATGATTTTGTTAAAGCTTTATGAAACACCAAAATTTAAATGAAATTTATTTTATTATAACTAATTTTGAATTAGTAAATAATTTTTTGGAATTTATATACTTTATAGTTGGCTTTTATCAATATAAAAATTCCTAGAATGGAAATAATAATTCTTGGCATCATTTTTCAAGTAATAGAATGGTTTTTTAAATGGTTAAAGATGGAATTTTCTAGTATTTTTTACAAAAAAATATTATAATTATAATTGATTTCATTGATGTCAATTGATCAATACTAAATAAGTGTTAGGTTTTTGTTTGATAACAGTATATTTTTACATTGAAAGGGTGATTTTTTTTCATGAGATACAATATTTTGTTAATGAAAATTAATATGAACTTGTATTAAATTCTAGATTGGTGTATTGAATATTCTTTATCACTTAATAGGTACTTGATATCAAGAAAAAAATCCACTCAGGTAAAATGAATAATACTTTTATAGTTTATATTTTTTTAATAAATATTCAACTCAACACACATATGTTTGTTTTATAATGTCATGATTCTCTTGGTGTTCATTTTAATATCTGGGAAAAATATTTATGAACTTTTTTGAAATAATTATATTGGTTGAAGTGTGTAATTCCAATCAATGATAACATGGAACTTTTCAAGCTTGGGAAATAGTGCTAATTTTATATTAGTAAAATGACATGATAAGTGAATGATCCTATATGATGTGAGTGGGTATTAAATCGGTTATTGGAATTATTAAGATTCCACTACTTATAGTGATGTTAAGATGACACACTGCCCTTAAATTCACCCAGTGATGATAAATATGAGATCATTTATTAGACTTTTAAAATTTCAATTTCCTTATCATTCATTTTCATTGAATAGAAAAATTAATCTTTCTAATAATAGTTTGAATTTTACTTATCTCTAGACATTAAATGAATTGTTGGGATGATAATATGATAATTTATATCATCTTTTAAATTTAAATAACCAATTAAATTAAATCATTGGAAATGTATTTTATATACTAAAATATGAAATTAGTGATTGTATAGTGTCATGAATCAAGTCATATGTTGTTGGTTGTAAGAAACTTTTTAATCGTTATTTACTTATTTTTGAAAATAAATTTTTAATTCATTTATTCATATCATGTTCTAATATAATATATGATATGATAATAAAAAAATTAAATATATTATAATAATGAGATCTGACCAGTGGTCATCATGAATAATGAAGGTTTGGGATGATACATTTAGAGTAATGTGAATAATTTATGGGTTTTATGTAGTTCATCTTATATGATTGTCATAGAAATAAAACCCACTTTTGTTTGATCTACCCTCAAAAGAATCAATATGTATTTAAGATATAAAGATCCTAAAAACATCCATACATGAATATCACAAGAAACCACCTCCATTATCTATCTTCATGAGAGTTTCTTAATGGTGACCATGAATCTATAGATGGAGGTCCCTTTCCTATGAAAGATTTCAATGTCCAATTGATCCTACTTCGTAACCAAAGGGATATCAATGACTGAGGAGGTGGTAGTTCCTTCATATAGAAGTCATTAATGGTTTATTGGGATTATAGGTATCTATAAAGATATTTTCTTGAAAATAATGATCACAGTCACCTTCTATCACACACTCTTACCAATAGGAGAGATCACATCCCTTTTATAGGCCTCTTCAAATCTCCTTTATTACAGAAACACAACATCTATATTAAATGTGTCAAATAAACTTATTCTCATTCATAGATCCATTGAACTAAGTAAATTGATATTCATATAGTTGTAAATACATTAATAATGGATTAAACCAAAGATACCATGTAGGATATGTTGTGGTGGATATTCCAAGAGAATCCACACAAACTTTTGGGTGCAACATAGTCCTAGTTTTGTACCTAAGGTTTCATTTTTGGTGATGTGTACTTATTCTATTTGCATTGAAGAAAAATAATTTATGTGTATATCCAAAAATATCACACTTAATCTTAAATCCTTAAGGATATAATGAAAAAAAATCAAAAATGTCATTTGGATAGGGTTTCATCGAGCTCTCTTCATTTGGGGACAAAAACATTTTCCAAAACATTATACTTATCCAAGGGCCTAACTATGTGAAACCAAATGTCTCAATACCATTGATAAAAAATATATAAAATCTCAGTTTCATATATTTAATCAAAGAGATACATCTATCAGAGACAATCAGTGATACTCAAGATTTTAAGGGGACTGGTGTGATTTGTATCAACCATACTCTTATCTCTATACAAACATTTCCACAACAAGATATATCATATAAATCATATATACACATATATAATCCATTTTTTCTTGAAATCAAGTGACCACTATACATGGAACACGTCAATCTTGTATAGTCCAATGAAACTTTTAAAGATTATCTGAAAAAGACTAACCAGGTTGATGAATAGATCACATTTCATTCATCAAACAAATGAGAAGATTTCATGAACCTCTCCAATGAATTTGAAAACATCATATGTGACTCAACTAAAAAAATCCATTAATTTACTCGATATAATTAAATAATGTTACTGATTTCCTTACTCTTTATACATGTGTTAAATCTTATCTTGGTTATGTTCTAACCAATGACATTATCAATAACATTCCCAACCACCCCATGGGTAGCTAAGTCACTTTTGAAGAGTGTACATAAGGTATCAAAGTATAAGGTTTCACATGCTAGGTATCTCACAAACCATAGGTTAGAAGGATTGATAATAATAATATTACATTATGTGGAATGATGATGGTATTTCATACTAAGAGATATATTTTGGAATATCAATCCAAGTAATAATCCACTATTTATTACCTCATGAATTTATTCTTCATATCTTATATAAAACCATTAGTAATGATTATAAGACAATATTCATTTTAGTCTTGACATGTCATCATATCTCATTATACTTTATGATGATCATAAATTAGGGATAACTCAAAGTAAAGCTTTGATAGGATATCACCATTTGACCATTCATTTAAATTAATTTGTTTCACACATAAATGAATGATAAATGGGGATTCCTTTTAATATAAAATCATGATACATTTATAACAATTACAACAAATATTTAAAGTGTTTAACACCCATATATTATACATCATCGTCGTGTTCTTTTTGTAGTAATGGATTTTTAAATGGATCTACTACTTTCTTCTGTGTATTTATCATATAGATTAATGGAATGATATATAATTATAAACTATAAATTCATCAGAAGTTTAACTATAATATTTTCTAATATTCAATCCATTGAAAATCTAATATCCGACAATATTTATAAAAAAATTGTACACCACACCTCTCTGACTAAATTCTCTAGAAATTAGAATTCTTGAAATAACCCTAAGTCACAACACAAAAAAAAATATTCTAAATAAGAAATAACACATAATAATACAATAAAGAGTGAAACAATAAAGATCACCTTAGTTGTATAGGGTTTGGATTTTCATCCTACATCCATGGGAAAATAATAAAATAAGTTATTAATTTGTATTTAAAAATTTAAAATCATTGTGTTAGTCCTGTCATGTAGATCAATAACTCAAATTTTCTCTCTAAACCTCATAAAAGTAGCTTCACCATCCTTTTATAGAGGGTTCTACTTGATTATAATTTAACACCAACTTCCTACATTTCTAGGCATCTAGGTTTTTCATTGTACAATTGTTGAATCCATGTATCATTCCGTGGAATGACTACTTATCATAATTATATTAACCACCAATTAAAGAAACATAAAAAACACAAACTTATAAAAAAATAACATCCCACCAATTATAAAGACTTATTTTAATTTCTTCCATATGATGATCCAAGTTACAAACTTCCAATAAACTAAAACTAGAGGCTTGAATAGGTGACACATTCATAACAATATCCCACATAAATATATATTAAAGGATCCCAATAAATCTTCACCACTCAATTAGATAAGTGAACTTCACCTCATTCTGATCAGTACAATGTCCTCCACCCTTCTTAATCCATTCACCCCAGCCTCACTAATGCAATATGTAGTCTCATAAATTCTTAGTCAAACTTCTTAGTAAACATGTCTATTGGGTTTCTCTTCCCATAAATATTCTATAACACAAACTCCCCATTTTCTAGAAACTTTAATATATATTGGTTCTTTATATTAGTATGATTTTTCCTCACATGAAAAACTTGATTTTTGACCAAGTGAATGGCACTTTTTCTATCACAATAATGTGTTTTCAGGTCCTTAATAAGTCTAATCGACCACATCATTTCATTTTTTTTCTATTATTTCTTCAAAAAAAAATTATTATGTTGATGAGAAATATTCAACTAACTCAATACATGAGATACAAATTATATTAATTCTTATATAAGTAATGAAAAAATAGGAATTACTCTTCTAAGCATCAGAATATTTGGTAAATTTAAAATCAGTATATCCTTGAAATGTTTCATTCATGCTAAAAAATAATATAGTTTATTTTATTCCTCTAAGATATCATATAATCCACATCACAGCTTCCCAATGATCCCTATTTGGATTTTCCTCAAAATTTATAATATCTCCCACTGCATGGGAAATGTCCATAAATGTGAACACCATGAAATACCTGATACTTATACCACTGATCACATTGTATTCTATCAAGGTGTTTTTCACTTCTTCTGTTTGAGGTGTTTCCTCTATAGATAAAATGAAATATCTAACAAGAGGTGTTGTAATGGATTTATATAAATTCATCCCAAAATATTCATTAAATTTTTTTAGGTTCACATTCTGAAGTACATTCAGACATCCAGAGGTCCTATCTCTCTCTCATTATGCATACCCAATATCTTGTTATATTTTACAAGATAATTTATTTAAAAAACATTTAAAAATATTACTTATGCTCTTGAATTCATTTGAAATTAAGACCAATGAAAATCACATCATCCATATAGAGTAATAGAATGATAAAATTTTCATCCTAAAACTTCTTCTAATAGAAAAAATTATCCAAGTTAACTCATAAGAAACCTTTTTTTAATATAAAATATTCAAACATCATGTTATGGTACATTGGTGATTATTTTATCTTATAAATACTACTTTTGACCTTACACATCATGCCATGATTACACATATCTAAAAAACAATTATTTTTCCTTATAAATATTTCTTCTTTCAGATCACCATAAAGAAAATATATCTTGTATTTTTTCTAGATTTAGTAATTTTGGAGAACCCATACTTGATATAGTTATTATAGAAGTATTATTTAAAACTAGAGAAAATTTTTCTAAAAAACAAATACATTTATTTTTCTAGAAAAAAATCACCAAAAACCTAGAAATATAGATTTTTATTTTATTATCTTCTCACTTTAACCATAGAATCCATTTATTTTCTAAATCCTTCTTTTAATTTGTAAGTTATGCTAGCTCTCAGGTGTCACTTGTATGTAACGAATCCAGCTCATCCTTCACTGCTAACTCCCACTTAGTGGAATCAGTGAGACTTTAAACATATTCTAAAATTTAATGTTCTCCTCTATCCATTGAAAGTAATAATTAAATATGATTATAAAAAATATTTATTATTCATTTTATTCTAGAATATTTATTCAACTCTAAGTAACACTCTAAGATTTTAAAATATTTTCCCTTTAATAATTTTGATGTGTTGGATAGCATGTGTTGAATGAAATGAATAAATTAAGGTTATAAAGATATATATTTATAGATATATTGGAATAAATTTTTATATAAATAAATTAAATTAATAAAATTAATTATTTTATTAAAAGTATCTAATTCACTTAATAAATAACATTAATGTTTTTGAAATAATTTTTCTAAATTATGAATTTTAGTTAAATTTAATGATTTTGAGACATGATATGGATAAAATTTATTAATAAATTAAAGTGAAAATTAATAAAATTAGTTAATTATATCCAATAAATAGTTAATTAATAAAAATGAATATTATTCTAAGGATTATTATTTAAAATGTAAATTTTTTTCTTAAAAACATTGTTTTATTTATATATGATTTAATTTAAAATATAATTTTTATTATTTTTATTATTAATCCTATCGATTAGTTTTTTATAATTTTATAAAAATTTATAATCATTCATAAATTTGTTATCAATTTTTTATAAATGAAGACAATTTCATTTGAACGTAAAATAAGATTTTTTTCAGAATATCGTTATTATGTGTGCAATGGATTTTTTATCTTAATAAATTAAATGAGAAATTATTGATGAATTTATTTAATGGAATGTGTAGATAATATATTCAATTATAAAATTAAAATTCATATAGTGTTTATTAAAAGAAAATTAAGGAGGAATAATTCATTTTTATGCTTAAAGATGCATTTTTTATAAAAATGGATTTCAAGCATTTTGTGCACGGATATTAGAATTAATTTTAGGAACCATTGTAAAATGAACCTTTTAAAATGGATTATATTTTTTTAAATAATCCAAATTAATATTATTTAATGAGTTTAACCTAATTTTTATCTATAATAAAAAGTTACCATGGTAAAAATATTGTTACCATGATTAAGGTTAAAAAGAGTTATAAGAGATTAAACAAAGAGATAACGCATTTAATATCATAGAAAACGTATCTATATTTAGTTTTTCTAGATTATTTTGAACTACCCTAACCTTTTATTCTAAATTTTTTTAAATTGGAGCCATTTTTTATGATAAATACATTTATTATATTTAAATATTTTTAATATTTACAAGGGTTTCACTCCCCAGACTTATAAAAGGGTGTCTTCTTATCTCACTTCTCCACGTCACTTGAGCACCTTATATTCACAAATATTTAAAAACAATACCTATAAAATTATCCTACCCATGTATTTGAGTTCTTTTTCACACGAAAAGGCCAATCCTAAATAAATTAAGGTCCGATCTAAAGGAATATATCTATGGATGAGGTATAAGTCTTAACTGAATTCTTTCATGATTATTTCATCTTATACCTCCTTCGTATATTTTATAAACAAAAAAAAATAATTAAATTTTTATATTTAATATAAATAAATATTTTTATGATGATTTGACAATAATTTTCTACTTTCTTTCTATCCAATGGTAAATGAAAACTTCGCTTATGTGTATGCATTCCATGTCGCCTATATAAAGAGATGTGTTTCATTTTTCATAACCACCCCACATGACTAGTTATAAAAATATATTTAATGTGTATATATTATTTTTATAATATAATTATAATTATTTAAAGAGAAAATATTTTCTACCTTCTTATCTTTTCATTCATTGGAGAATGATGACAGCGCTTGTTCATACATGTGGACGGTCAACTCCACGAAGTGATGTGATTCATTTTTCATTTCATCCTTACATGGTAGCCCATAATGGTAGATTTAATTAATATTCACAATATTTATGAAATATTTATGACTATTTAATAATAAATTATTATTTACCTTTCTTTATTTTCATCTACTGAATAATGGAAACATTAAATGCACATACGTACAGTCTATAGTCTTCATGTTGTGATTTAACTCATTTTTTATCACATCTTCATATATAGTGTTGGTCGGAGTGGACACTCAAGAGGGGGGTGAATTGAGTTCCAATTAAAATTTCTGCTAAAAACGATTTCTATTAAAATCCCCCAAATTTCAAAAACAGATTAAACTGTAGTGAATTTATACAGATTATAAAGGTTCAATTAGTTTCTCAAAGATTGATTAGTTCTCAGTTAACTTAATCTGATGATTAAATTAACTTTTGAAACTAACTTACTGATTTATAATAAATATAAACACTTGCGAGTTTAACCATCAAAGTAGCTTTGAAGATAAATTATATTTCAAAGTAATAGCAGCGGAATATGAAATAGATATGTATTGTATGGATATAAACTTGAACTAAAAACACGGAGGAGTTAACCAAGAGGTTCAGTCTCAAGCCGAGACTTATTCCTCTCAAAAGCTTATATAAGGATGATCCACACCCTGAATCGGGGTTCAACAGTTTACAACTGTCCAGGTCCAAGACCTCTACCACTGTTATCCGTGGGAAACAAAACAACAACAACCAGCTGTCCAAGTCACACACGACCTCTTCCACTATCCACAGTGGGAAAAATAATGAAAAGATAGTGAGTAAGGATTTACAAATCCTCCAGTTAAGGTTCAGGAGACAGTGTGTGTGTAAAATACAACAGATAACACACACTGCTCGTAATGTAAAAATAAAATCACAGAGATAAGGATTTAGAGATTAGAAATGGCTCTAGTGATCTTCGTGCAGCTCTTGACTCCTTTTGTTGATTAGAATTCCTTCTGAGTCTTCTTCTGGTTTTCGTCTGGAAAACAGAGTACCATCTGCTTCCTTGACTTTGAGGTTCAGCTTGCTTTATCGGCTCAAAGAATGATGAGTTTTGTGTGGTTCTTATTTTGCATTGATTGCTCAATGTAAGCTCTATGTTCTAGAGGCTGGTAGTAGTAGTCTTGTGAGTGCCAGTTCTCCAGTTGTTCTTGGCACGTTCTTTAGCTTGATCGCCAGTATGTTCCGTGTGCTTGATCTCTTTTGGTCTAGTGTCTCCTTCTCTTGATACATACATGATGTCCTTTTTATGCCACTCCTTTTTTGCATTTCTGAGGAAAAATGATTATGCTTTTTGATCGTACTTGGTACGGTTTCCTGAAATGGCAACACAAATCATTTAATAACATTAAATGCATCAAAAGTAACAAATGTAACCGTTAGTATATTAAACAAATAGTGTCGAGGATATAGTATTTGACTCCACAGTTCATTATAGGTAGCCGTTTGTTTGTAGACATGTACAGTTGACTCGGTATCGGGATCTTCCATCGGTAGCTCTTCAAACTCTTATCAGTGGCTCTTATCAGTAGCTCTTATCGGTAGCTCTTACCGGTAGCTCTTATCGGTAGCTCTCTGTGCATCGGTAGCTCTGTGTGCATCGGTAACTCTGTGTGCATCGGTAGCTCTGGCTATCGGTAGCTCTGGCTATCGGTAGCTCTGGCTATCGGTAGCTCTGGCTATCGGTAGCTCTGGTATCGGTAGCTCTGGCTATCAGTAGCTCTGGCTGTCGGTAGCTCTGGCTATCGGTAGCTCTGGCTATCGGTAGCTCTGGCTATCGGTAGCTCTGGCTGTCGGTAGCTCTGGCTGTCGGTAGCTCTGGATGTCGGTAGCTCTGGCTGTCAGTAGCTCTAGCTATCGGTAGCTCTGGCTATCGGTAGCTCTAGCTATCGGTAGCTCTTATGCAAACCACATCTAATTGACTTAGAATTGTTTCAAAGCTAAACAGGGATAATCGAGATTAACATAAATCAGAGATTATTTAAAAATTATTATTAACTTGATCAACGATTTGAAAGAATTAAAATGTAGATCATCAGTAATTGAGAGTAGCATAATATATGAACACATAATTGGGATTATCAAAACATATAAATGCACTATTGGGATTATAAAACCAGGTGAGGTCAACAATCTCCCCCTTTTTGATAATCACAACTTATGATATGACATAAAACAAAATGAGAATATAGTATAAGAGAATATAGCATTTATATTCGAATTTATCAAAGAAATAAGTATCAGAGAAAATAGAGGAAATAGTAATAGATCAAATATTATCATAGTTAGTATGAAATACAATAGTATCAGAGATAATATTTGAAAGAATTGGTACCTAGGAAGGAAATATAAGAAATAGGATCAAAAGCTCAAATTTCTCCCCCTCTTTATATGTTCTCCCCCTTTATATGTATTTTCTCCCCCTTTGTGATAATCAAAAAGTGGGAAAGCAGACATAGAAAACTGATAAACAGAGATAGTGTAAAGAAAAGTAGTCGTATTAAATCAGACAAAAATTACATAAACAGAATGACAAAAAAATGATTCCTATCAAACAGACTGGCCACTTCAGCAATCCAGATCTTCAACATGAGATTTTCCCTTTGGATCAGAAGAGGAGGTAGGTGGTGAGGATGTGAGTGAGGGCTTTGGAATTCTAGAAATGATCACAGGAGGCTGAGCCACTGATACAGTGCCTGGCCTGTATTGCGAAGTTTGTTGACTGATCATAGGTGTGAGGCTTCGGATGGCCTGAGCAGGAGACATCTGGACTGGAGACTCAGTAGAGGCAGAGGCAGGCAAGGCAGGAGGGACAATAACTGGTCTGGCATCAACATGCAAGAAGGGAAGCAACAGATTTCTGAAATCCATAATGATTCCTCCTCCTCTTTCCATAGCAGGTATAAAATCATCTTTTTTATCCATAAATTTTTCTAAGGCAGGAGTCAGTTCCCTTAGCTTTCTCACTTGTTCTCGGAAGGCTTGAGTTACAGGGGGTAATTTCATGTTTTCCAACATCAGCTTGAAATGATGTGTGAGTTGTTGCTTGGTAAAAATCCTTTGGAAATAATAATCCACCTTGTTCTTGATTTCCTCCTGAGAGGCAGAGGCCTCTTTCATAGTGTCGGAGACGATTTTCATTATGTCCCTTACTGAATCTCTTGTAGAGAGCACTACCCAACTTAGATCTGATGAGTCCACAGAGCCACTGGTTGAAATAGAACCAAGCTCCTCCTTCATCATAGCTCGAAATTGATTCAGATCAAATGCAAGTTTTGAAGCTAGAGGACCAACCGAGAAGGATACAGTTTCTTTGAAACTTTTGGTCAAGCCACTAATCAGAGTTTGCAGTTGAGAGTCCTGATTTTTAACATGATCCTTTATAGAAGATTTGAAATCTTCAAATACTGAGACCATTTGGCTTACAACACTTTTCAAATAGGCTAAATCCTTATCAGCTTGAGGCTTTGAGCTCATGTAAGACTCTAAAGCAGTAATAGACTTCTTTAAGGCTTCAAGATCTGCTTCTATTCTAGAAGATTGGGTATGACACTCTTTAATTTCTTCCATCAGCTCACCCATAAAAGTTGACAGATTGAAACCAAGAGAAAGCTTAAAGGATTGTTCCATCGACTTCATTTCTTCACGAAAAAAGTGCTTCATCTCAGTAACTGAGGCAGTGAAGGATTCTTTCAGCTCATACTTCAGGGATTCAAGATCAGACTTTGTAACAAAATAAGTAGGTGCAACTGTAGTAGATACTCGTGCAGAAGCTAAGCTGACTACTGAATCATTCATGACTGATTGAATCGAGGAGACTAAAAAGGATTCCATTGTCTTTACTTCCTCTACAAAACTGACTTTGAGATTTTCTTTCAGCACATCTAAATCATGTACTCGAACCACATCATCAGGAAAAAACTCAGAATTGATGTCATAGCTGATCTTTGGTCTATTCAAGGATACTTAATTATCCGAATCAGGATAATCCAAACCAAAGACTATAAAACCTGGGTCTTCTACCCAGTCTTCAATCTCAACAGCCACTGTAACATTTCCAAGATTGGAATTATGCTCCCCCTCAATGAGTGCATTCCTATGTACAACAACTACATTTTCTGCTGGTCTTTATTCATCAGAGTCTTCCACAACAGCTTCCATCTCAGCAACAGTAAGGAGATTTTCTGAAACAGGTACAGCTTCTTCTCTTTCTTTTTCTACTTCATCAGTAGGCACAACTGAGTTTTCAATCAATGGACTCAGACTCAACCTAGCAGAATCAGATGATTCAGATACATTCTCTTTTCCTCCTTCTTGCTGAGGAACTGGCTGGTCTTCCTCATGAGTAGATAACACTCCCTCTACTTTTCCTTTTCTTGAGTATACAAACTCAGTAATAGGACTTGGGGGCAAGTCTGGATCTCCTCCAACATCCATAGGAGTTTCTTACTCTTCTTCTTCTTCTTCTTCTTCTTCTTCTGACTCATCACTGTACTTGGGTTCCTCTTCATCAGATCCTAAACCTGGATCTCTCTTATCCTTTGGCCTTGAAGGATAATCCATAGGATTAAACTTATCATACACCCTCTGGTCATCACTGACCCATTCTCCTTTCCATGGGTTCCAATTGATTTTCATGTACTTACAAACTTTAGTAGTGACACATAAGTTATTCTTAACTACAACTGTCTCATCCTGAGACTCAGCTATCCCTTTCACTTTTATCATCACAGAGATCATTTTGGAAAAGAATAAAGCATTAGTCTTTGATTTTGGCCTAATCATGTCTTCCATTTGATTCATCAGTAGTCTACACAGATTAACTTTCACACCATTTCTTAACAGATGTAGAAGATAAATATCTTGATATCTCAGATTAGAAAAGTCTCCTCTCCTCGGTATCAAAACATGTTGAACAAATTTGAAAAGCAGTCTGTTCTCTCCATCCAATTCAGTAGCAACCACTTGCCTTTGACTTCCATTACCCGTTAGCTCTTTTAAAGCGGTCTCATAGTCAAAGATGTTACTGGTAGGTGGAATTGATCTTGAGACATACCCGGATACACCTTCATGTAGGACTTTGAGACATTCTGCCCACTCTACTGAAGAAAATGACATTTCTTTTCCATTTAAAAAAGAACTTACCCGATTCTCATTTTCAGACTTCTCGAAGCTTACGAACTCGTAGAATTGTTTCACTAACTTCGGGTAGTATGGACCATTGTTATTTGAAAAACAATCTACCCATATCTGATCTTCCAGAATTGCAAGCACCAACGACTTGCTTGGTAGCAACCAATCTACGCATAGCTCCTTTTCAATCACAATATCTCTATTCTGCAAATGAGGGTTTACTGGTCGCTTTCCCGACCTAGTTCTGACATTACTTCCACGAGCTTCTTGCTGCACTTTCTACTTCTTTGTTTTAGGCTCTACACTGTCATCTCTGCTGGCAGGAATCTTGGTTTTTGCCATCGCGGATTTAGGGTTCTCAATCGATTAGGGAGCTAGGATTCAAAGGTGAAAGGTTTTGGGTCCGGTGGAGTGAGAAGCGGTTTAGGATTAGTTTTATCATGTAGGAATCATAAATAAACGAATAAAGTAAAATAAAAACAAAAAAAACGATTCATATTCTTGGCGGCAGACAGAAGTTTTTTTTTAAAAAAAAATCGGTGAGAATTTCATATCGGTGAGAATTTTCACATCGGTGAGAATTCAACATCGGTGAGAATTGATCATCAGTGAGAATTTAACATCGGTGAGAATTTTCACATCGGTGAGGATTCAACATCGGTGAGAATTGATCATCGGTGAGAATTTCACATCGGTGAGAATTTTCACATCAGTGAGAATTCAACATCAGTGAGAATTGATCATCGGTGAGAATTTCACATCGGTGAGAATTCAGCATCGGTGAGAATTTATCATTCCCAGCTCGTGCCTAATGTAACTTAACCTATCAGAACTTAAAGGTTTATTGAAAATATCGGCCAATTGATGTTCAGTGCCAATAAATTCAAGAGTAATATCACCTTTTTGATAATGATCTCTTAGAAAATGATGTCTTACATCTATGTGCTTGGTTCTAGAGTGAGATACATGGTTCTTAGATATGTTTATTGCACTAGTGTTGTCACAGTTAATTGAAACATGTTTAAACTCAAATCCATAGTCCAATAATGTGTGTTTCATCCACAGAATTTGTGCACAGCAACTACCAGCAGCTATATACTCTGCTTCGGCAGTAGACAATGCAACTGAGTTCTGTTTCTTACTACACCATGACACTAGAGATTTACCAAGTAAATGACATGTTCCAGATGTGCTCTTCCTTTCTAACTTACATCCAGCAAAGTCAGCATCTGAATAGCTAGTTAGGTCAAATGATTGTCCTTTTGGATAAAATAAACCTAAGTTTACAGTATGCTTAAGATATTTAAAAATCATTTTAACAGCCAATAAGTGTGATTCTTTAGTATTAGCTTGAAATCTAGCACACATACATACACTGAACATAATGTCTGGTCGACTAGCAGTAAGATAAAGTAAACTACCAATCATACCTCTGTAATTTGTTTGATCCACTGGTTTCCCAGTTTCATCTGTATCCAATTTACAGATTGTACTCATAGGAGTTTCACTTTCCTTAATACTATCCAAACCAAAACGTTTTAAAAGATCTTTGGTATATTTACTTTGATTTAAAATAATTCCATCTTTAGTTTGAAAAATTTGAAAACCAAGAAAATACTTAAGCTCTCCCATTAAGCTCATTTCAAATTCATTTTGCATACTTTTTGAAAAATTAGTACATAGAGACTGTTTAGAAGATCCAAATATAATATCATCAACATAGATTTGTACAACTAAAACATCTTTAGAAATTCTTTTAATAAAAAGAGTTGGATCAGCGATCCCTTTAGTAAAACCTTTTGAAATAAGAAAATTGCTGAGTCTATCATACCAAGCTCTTGGAGCTTGTTTTAAACCATATAAAGCTTTAGAAAGTTTAAAAACTTGATTTGGAAAATGAGGGTTTGTAAATCCATGTGGTTGTTCCACAAAAACATCTTCAATTATAAAACCATTTAGAAATGCACTTTTGACATCCATTTGATATAACTTGAAATTCAGATGTGATGCATATGCAAGTAAGATCCTAATAGCTTCCAGTCGAGCTACAGGTGCAAAAGTTTCTCCATAGTCTATACCCTCTTCTTGACTATATCCCTGTGCAACTAGTCTAGCTTTGTTTCTAACTATGTTTCTTGATTCATCAACTTTATTTCTAAAAACCCATTTTGTGCCTATTGTCAAGGTGTCCTTGGGTCTGTCAACTAATTCCCAGACTTTGTTTCCTTCAAATTGATTCAACTCTTCTTGCATGGCTATTACCCAGAATTCATCATTGATAGCATCATTGATATTTTTGGGTTCTAGTTGTGACAGAAAAGATTGATGTTCAACCTGGTTCCTTAGAGAAGCTCTAGTTTGTGTTCCTCTATCAAGATTACCAACAACAGCATCTAAAGGATGATTCTTTATAATCTTAGTCGATTTGGTAAAGGTTGGACTAGAAACTTCAGGTTCATCTATAGGTTTGGGTTCAACAGAAGCAGATTCTGGAGAAAGTCCCGAACTGGATGTTTTTATAACAGGTTATTTAGATTTATCATTAAGGTCCAGAATAGACAAATCTTCTTCAAGATTCTCAAGAGAGGTTTTAGGCTCATGTGGATCAGTTTCATCGAATTTGATGTGAACAGATTCTTCCACACATTTGGTTCTCTTATTGAAAACTCTATAAGCTTTACTTGAAATAGAGTAACCCAGAAAAATTCCTTCATCACTCTTGGATGAAAATTTGTCAAGATTGTCTCTAGTATTGAGAATGAAGACTTTGCAGCCAAAAACTTTGAAGTAGTTAACCTTAGGTTTCCTATGGTTCCACAACTCATAAGGGGTCCTCTTAAGAACTGGTATGATCAAGACTCTATTAATGACATAACAAGCTGTATTTACAGCTTCAGCCCAAAAGTAAATAGGCAGTTCATATTCATTGAGCATGGTTCTAGCTATTTCTTGAAGGGTTTGGTTTCTCCTTTATACTACACCATTTTGTTGGGGTGTCCTAGGGGCAGAAAAATTGTGATTATAGCCATTTTGTGAGCAGTAAGATTCAAACTCATGATTTTCAAACTCACGACCATGATCACTTCTTAGGATTTTAATCTTAAGTCCACTAAGGTTCTCTACAGACTTGGAATATTTAATAAAGTAAGAAAAAGTTTCACTTTTTTGAGCTAGAAAGTACACCCAAGTATATCTAGAAAAGTCATCTACAAGAACATAGACATAATGCTTCCCATTTAAACTAGAAACTCTTGATGGTCCAAACAAATCCATGTGAACCAACTCAAGTGGTTGAGAAGTTGAGACTTCTTTCTTTGATTTAAAAGAAACTTTGTGTTGTTTTCCCTTTTGACAGGGATTACACACTTTATCATTTGGGAATTCTAATTTAGGTAAGTCTCTAACTAGGTTTTTCCTAGCCAGTTTTCTAAGTGAGTGAATGTTGCAGTGTCCTAATCTTCTGTTTCATAGCCAAGATTCTTTATGAAAAGCATTCAAACAAGAAATATTTTTCTTGGCTAAAGAATTTAAATCAACAGCATAAACATTTTCATTCCTTAGAGCAGAAAATATTAAAGAGTTTTTGGAATTAAAAACATCACATGAGTCATTTTCAAACTTGACATTGAAACCATCATCACATAATTGAGATATACTAAGAAAGTTATACTTAAGTCCATCAACGAATAAAACTTTAGAAATTAATACTGAGTCAGTGTTACCAATCTGGCCTGGCCGATGATTTTTCCTTTAGAGTTGTCACCAAAAGTGACATGACCTCCATCAACCTTTATTAGGCTCTTGAAGAAAGAATAATCTCCAGTCATGTGTCTTGAGCACCCACTGTCTAAATACCATATCTTCTTGTGACAGCTCTTCAAGCAGGTCTCCTATAAAACAGATTTAAACAGGAAATAACTTTGGTACCCAGATTTTCTGGGGTCCAGATAGGTTAGCAATCAGGGCCTTAGGTACCCAAATTTGTTTTATGGGTCCCATACAATTAACAGAAGCAACAGATTTTGAAAGATAAACTTTATTTGGTCTATAACCATGTGAACAACCTATTGAAGCATATGAATTTCCAAAACTGGAACTAGCAGAATTGTTTTCAGACTTAGGAATAAATCGGGTTCTAGTGAACTATCTCTGTCTAGGTTGGTATCCCAAACCAGTAGCATATCTAGGTGCAACTTTCTTTCCTAGAATTTGAGTTAACACATCCTTTCCATTTGTGAATTTTTCTAAGTCCTTTCTAAGTTGCTCATTTGACAGTTTTAGTTCTGTATTTTCCTTTAGTAGTTGAGCATTCTTTTCCTTTTCTATATCAAGATCAGATTTATGCTTAGCACTTAAGGCATACTGTTTCTTTAGACCTTTGTATTTGTCTTTAATCTCATTACAGGTTTCTTCCAACATATCACAGTACTCAAATAGTTCAGATTTTGACATGTTTTCTGAATCAGAATCATCTCCAGAATAATATGAATTTAAAACAGGAGTGTCAGATGTTACCTCAGAAGTATTTGTCATGAAACACATGTTGGCTCGATTTATTTCAGAGTCCGAAGATTCTGCTTCACTAGTGCTGTCTTCTGAAGCACTCCAGGTATCCTTCATGGCTTTCTTGTAATTCTTGTCTTTGTAGTCATATTTCTTTTTGAATTTTAACTTTGGACAGTCTTCTTTGATATGTCCTTTTCGCTTGCATTCGTAGCAGACAACTTCATCAGTCCTGTCAGCCTTCTTCCAATCCTTTTTCCATTTGCCTTGTTGATCATACTTTCCCTTGTAATTTGGTTTCCTAAAGAATTTCTTTTTCCTATAAAACTTTTTGAATCTCTTGGCTATTTGAGCCATCTCGGCATCACTGTCAGATTCTGAAGTTTCACTCATTGAACTCTTAGTCTCCATTTGTAGTTTATCCTTGTCTTTACTCTTGAAGGCAGTAGTTTTAAACGCTACAGATTTTCTTTTGGGTTCCTCAGCTTCTTCTTTATTTACTTTAAGCTCTTCTTCATACATCATCAGCTTACCAATTAACTCCTTGACTGGCAGTGTTCCAATGTCACAAGATTCTCTAATTGAAACGGATGTACCTCTCCATCTATCTAGCAAACATCTCAGTATTCTCATAATTTGTTCTTTTGCAGGAACAATCTTTTCGAGTGAGCTCATTGTGTTCACTATCTCCTTGAACCTGAGATACATGTCAGAAATAGGTTCATCAGCCTTCATTTTGAAATTATCATATTTAATAGTATAAGTGTTTAATCTCATTTCTTTAACATTAGTTGTTCCTTCGTGAGAAACAGCCAAGGTATCCCAAATTTCAAAAGCAGTTTTACATGCAGAAATTCTATTAAATTCTTCATCTCCTAGAGCACAGTACAGAGCATTCATAGCTTTACAATTATTATTGTAAGCAGTCTTTGTAGGTTCATCCCAAGTAGATCTATCAGTAGTGGGAACTTTATATTCCGATTCAATAGCAGTCCAAATATCAAAACTCATGCTTTCTAAATGAATTTTCATTTTAAGTTTCCACTGAGCATAGTTATTTCCATTAAAGAAAGGTGGCCGGTTAGTAGCAGCACCCTCAAGTCTATTATCCATTATAAAGAAAATTTAAAGAGATAAAAATTTAGAAATAACAGAAATTTTAAGAACTTTAAAATACAACTAAAATCACAGTTGAAAACAGAGTAATTAGAAGGTATTAATAAATCCTTTGATACAAAATGTTGGTCGGAGTGGACACTCAAGAGGGGGGTGAATTGAGTTCCAATTAAAATTTCTGCTAAAAATGATTTCTATTAAAATCCCCCAAATTTCAAAAACAGATTAAACTGTAGTGAATTTATACAGATTATAAAGGTTCAATTAGTTTCTCAAAGATTGATTAGTTCTCAGTTAACTTAATCTAATGATTAAATTAACTTTTGAAACTAACTTACTGATTTATAATAAATATAAACACTTGCGAGTTTAACCATCAAAGTAGCTTTGAAGATAAATTATATTTCAAAGTAATAGCAGCGGAATATGAAATAGATATGTATTGTATGGATATAAACTTGAACTAAAAACACAGAGGAGTTAACCAAGAGGTTCAGTCTCAAGCCCAGACTTAGTCCTCTCAAAAGCTTATATAAGGATGATCCACACCCTGAATCGGGGTTCAACAGTTTACAACTTTCCAGGTCCAAGACCTCTACCACTGTTATCCGTGGGAAACAAAACAACAGCAACCAGCTGTCCAGGTCACACACGACCTCTTCCACTATCCACAGTGGGAAAAAGAATGAAAAGATAGTGAGTAAGGATTTACAAATCCTCCAGTTAAGGTTCAGGAGACAATGTGTGTGTAAAATACAACAGATAACACACACTGCTCGTAATGTAAAAAGTAAATAACAGAGATAAGGATTTAGAGATTAGAAATGGCTCTAGTGATCTTCGTGCAGCTCTTGACTCCTTTTGTTGAGTAAAATTCCTTCTGAGTCTTCTTCTGGTTTTCGTCTGGAAAACAGAGTACCATCTGCTTCCTGGACTTCGAGGTTCAACTTTCTTTATCGGCTCAAAGAATGATGAGTTTTGTGTGGTTCTTCTTTTGCATTGATTGCTCAATGTAAGCTCTATGTTCTGGAGGCTGGTAGTAGTAGTCTTGCGAGTGCCAGTTCTCTAGTTGTTCTTGGCACGTTCTTTAGCTTGATCGCCAGTATGTTCCGTGTGCTTGATCTCTTTTGGTCTAGTGTCTCCTTCTCTTGATACATACACGATGTCCTTTTTATGCCACTCCTTTTTTGCATTTCTGAGGAGGAATGATTATTCTTTTTGATCGTACTTGGTACGGTTTCCTGAAATGGCAACACAAATAATTTAATAACATTAAATGCATTAAAAGTAACAAATGTAACCGTTAGTATATTAAACAAATAGTGTCGAGGATATAGGATTTGACTCCACAGTTCATTATAGGTAGTCGTTTGTTTGTAGACGTGTACAGTTGACTCGGTGTCGGGATCTTCCATCGGTAGCTCTTCAAACTCTTATCGGTGGCTCTTATCGGTAGCTCTTATCGGTATCTCTTACCGGTAGCTCTTATCGGTAGCTCTCTGTGCATCGGTAGCTCTGTGTGCATCGGTAGCTCTGTGTGCATCGGTAGCTCTGGCTGTCGGTAGCTCTGGCTGTCGGTAGCTCTGGCTGTCGGTAGCTCTGGCTGTCGGTAGCTCTGGCTGTCGGTAGCTCTGGCTGTCGGTAGCTCTGGCTGTCGGTAGCTCTGGCTGTCGGTAGCTCTGGCTGTCGGTAGCTCTGGCTGTCGGTAGCTCTGGCTATCGGTAGCTCTGGCTATCGGTAGCTCTTATGCAAACCACATCTAATTGACTTAGAATTGTTTCAAAGCTAAACAGGGATAATCGAGATTAACATAAATCAGAGATTATTTAAACATTATTATTAACTTGATCAACGATTTGAAAGAATTAAAATGTAGATCATCAGTAATTGAGAGTAGCATAATATATGAACACATAATTGGGATTATCAAAACATATAAATGCACTATTGGGATTATCAAACCAGGTGAGGTCAACATATAGAGTTATAAATGTTTATATAATATATAGATATGATATTTATAATATCAATAATCTTCTAAAGTTTATGAAACTATGATTATAGTGCAAGGACTGGAATCTTTAAACAAAAATATACGTGGAAACCAGAATAGTAGACACCTCAATATTGATTTTAATGAAGATTTATTAATAAATGGGAAATTAGAAATTATAAGGGAAAGATATATCATAATATAAGTATTAATATAGTTTTATTATAGGTTTATATTATGTTCTAAATTTATTATAAATTATTTTAGAGTATTCATGAACAAATTCGGGACTTGAGGTTAGGGTTTATGTTACAATCTCATTTTTATCTGGATTGTTTTTATTTCAATTTCTATTATAGAAAATTATATTTTTGATATACTATAAAAAAACATTTATTTTTTATCCTATAGTTATTTTTTGGGTTTCAATTATTCTTTCTATTTTTCCATCATTGTTAATAAAAAATACCAAAATGATGGTTTTAATAAAACCAGATTTTTTACTCTTGTTTTGGTTTGGGATCATTTTTATCCATATCCATATTTTATAGATTTTTTTTTGAATATTTTTATGTTGAATAACAAAATAATAATTTTTTTTTATATTCGATTTTAATTTTTTTTACAAATTATTAAAATAAATCTTCTCAAACATTTTCTATATAACTTTATTTTGAATTTTTTTATAAATATATGAAATGATTTATTTTAAATGTGTTACATGAATAGATTTTCCCACCATTATGATAACTATTTTTTATAAAGATTAATTTATAAATTTATATGTTTTTTAAATAAAATCATATTCCTGCTATTATGATGATTTTATGTTTTTAAAACTAACTAAAAGAAAAGTTCATTTTCTCTAGTTTTTAAAAGTACATTTCTATGTATTTTATAAAAGAGTTTATCAAATATTTCAACATCCTTTATAGATTGTTATAATTAGTTGGGGATATTTTTTATAATTCCATTCATATTATTTTTTGGATAGTTTATGATGATAATTTTTTAATGATTTTTCATGAAACCAATTTATTTCATAGGGGTTAATTAAACTATTAAGAAATGATCAACGTTATTATATTCATGTATAATATATATGAATGGTTTGTTTTTATGTGATGGGTAGATACTTGACAAAGTAAATGATTTTATATGCATATGTTCATGACATAAACTTATTTTTTATACTTATGATATGATCTCAAGGATCGGGATTAATTTTTTATGATTTCATACTCTTATGACTAGTTTTTTTTGTTATGAAAAATCCCTATGTCCAGAATCCTGTTTTATAGTCTATGAATTTTTTGGAATGATATCATATGTTATGACCATGTTCTCTTACCCATAATGTTATTTTATTCCCACTTATGATCATTGATTTATATCTAATTTTTTTAACCCTTATAGTGTATCTCATCTCACCCTTACATATGATAACAATTTCCCAAGCCTTGAAGAAAGGTTTTAAGTAAGAAATATCTAAGAAGGGTACTATGTGAGAATATATTTTTGGGAGATGTTTAATTTCCTTCATGAAATAAGATTAATATGTATTTAGTTTCCAAATACACTAAACCTTTATGGTTCTCATTAATGTCTTATTGTGAGATATATTTAATATTCATCTAATTATATGTGATATTTATGTAAGTGATGCTTGGATCACTAGATATGGTATTAAAATAGGGTTTAGTTATATTTGGATATTATTTTATGAGAAATTAGAGGATAAAACCTATGAAAACCTATAATAAACCAATGTTATATATTATAAACCTAAAGTTTCCTAGTCTCATAAGAAGATGTCATAATTTAAAAAAATTTATTAATGATTTTCATTAATATATAATTTCTCATATTGATTTTTTGATAATCACAATAATATTTTTACTTTTAGTCAATTTTTGGAATAAGGAGGAATCATGTTTATCATGAATGTGATGGCCAATTCAATGACCATCCTCATGGGAAACCAAATTTAATGGGATTTGGGATGAAATATCTCATGGATATGCTTTCCCAATTCTCCCTACTATGAATGGTAACATGAATCATGATAAACATACAAACATACAAAGTAGAAAAATAACTATTTATTATTTTATGAAGAAATATCCACCTTCCTTTAGTGGGTCCTCTAATCCACCTATTACTAATCAACATGTCTACACTATAAAAAATTTATTCTACATTCTATAGTGCTTGGACTATGAGACGGTTGCTTTAGTTTTGTATCATTTGGAAGGTAAAGGTTTTCAATGGTAGGATATTATCATTAATATGAATAAATAAAAAAAAATCCATGAAATGTTAATAGTTTAAGGAGGTGTTTTTTAATAAGTATTTTCCTCAAACTATTTGTACTAAAATTGAGAGGGAATTCATGGAATTAGAGTATAATGATGACGACTCTAATGATACTAGTGAGGAAAATTTCACCAGACTTTCAAGGTATGATTCCAGTTTTATCATCAACCATAAAATAAAAATTTATTTATTCTTTAGTGTCTTTAAACCATGTATCTAAAATTAATTTCTTATAAGTGACTTTTGTGGATATAAAGAAGTCATTTGATATGCTCTCAAAGTAGAAATGGAGAGTGAAGTGCTGATTGTTCTCTTAGTTTTGGGTACACGAATAAAAAAGTGTATTTTCCTAGGGATTCAAATAATAAAACCCATAGTTGAAATATATTTAATGTTCTATTATTCCAAAAATATCCAAATAAGAATAGGGTAAATTTTCTCTACTGGAAAGGTAAATGCTTTCAGTGTGGAAGATAAGTTTATCGAGTGTGTGAATATTATAGTGATGTAAAGAGTTCATCCAATTAAATGAATGGAGAGAAAGTTTAACCAGATGTTCCACCCACACTTTAACATAGTAATAAAATAAATTATAAACATTATACAAACCAATGCACAAATGCAAGGTTTAATGATGACAATCATCATCAACAACCTACTAAACCAATGGAAAAAATGAATAATTACGGGGACACAACTGTTAAAGTGGGTCATGAGAATAAAGTGGTTAAAGGTACACTAATCATCTTCTCTAGTAATTATAAATGTCTTATTTGATTTGAGTTTTACCCACCCTTTTTTATCTAAATAATTTTATAAGTGTATCACATCACCACTTCAATTGTTAGATATTGATTTATTTATGGACATGCATAAGGGTATGGAGATTTCATCTTAATTATATAGCTCATATTCAATTAAATCTTGTGGTAATGTGTTTCCTACAAATTTTTGTATTCTCAAAATATATAATTTTATGTGATTTTGGTCAAGAATAGATCACTTTATATGGAGAAAAAATAAACTTATGAGGAAGAGAATTTACATTTGATATTTTAAATCAACCTATAATCATCTATAGGTGTGAGGATGAACAAAAATTTCAATGTAATTTTATTTCATTATATGGGTCTTATAACATATTTATAATTGGTATTTATCTCAAATAGTTTAGGAGAAACTCAACACTAAATATATTTTGTTAGGGAATATTATGATGTGTTCCCTTAAGTGTTTTTCGGTCTTCCCCTAGATCATGTAGATGAGTTTCCAATATAACTAATACCTATTTCTACACCATATTCAAAGAATCCTTATAGAATAGAACCAATTAATATGTAGGAATTGATGAATCAACTACAAGAGAATCTAGAAAAGGGACTCATATTCCCAAATTGATCCCCATGGGGTGCACCTATTCTTTAATTTAATAAGAAAGATAGATGATTGGTTAATGCATTTTTAAATTTATTATTAGTAAATTAATAAGTTAATTATCAATAATAATTATCTTTTACCCTGTATTTATGACTTGTTTTATCAACTATATGAATATCAATACATTTCAAAGATTTATCTTCAATCAAGATATTAGTCGTAAAGTGTTAAAAGGGATGATATACCAAATAAATACTTTTATTTTAGGGTATATTAGTGGATCCATAATATATTTATGTTATTAAACAATGTATCAAATCAACCAAATTTATTGAGATCCATAGTTTTCTTAGATTGGTTTGATATTATCAAAAATATGTGAGAAATTTATCACAATTATAAAATCCCATAATCAAGTTGATGTGGAATTTAGACAAGTGCATTTGGATAGATGAATGTGAAGAAAATATCAAGGAGTTTAAGATAATTTCATCCAATGAACCTATATATGCAATTCCCTATAGTATAAAATGGTTTATGGTATATTTTGATGCATCAAATAAAGTAATAGGATGTATTCTCGAGAAGAATTAAATGGTAGTATAAAATACATATTTTTAATTAAATATTCATGAGAAAAGTTACCCAACCCATGATTTGGAGATACCAATAGTAATTTTTATAATAAACGTATGGAAGTTTTGGTCCATAGGTGACTGTTGTCCACCCTCTCTAGTATTAATTTTTTTAATAATCACAAATCATGTCAATTCCTATTAATCATGTCTAATCATTTCCATAATGTTTATTTAAATTTAAAAATGTATAATTATGATTATATATGATTACATATTTGTTTAAAACACTCTGTTAATATTTATGTTGTAAGATAGTCCAAGAATAAATATTTTCTAAGTATGAAAAACTTACACCGACAGAAGAGATGACATACTAACAGTTCAACTGAGTCACTGATAGTGCAAAACGACTCACTAGTAGGTGACTCTCTGATACTGCAATCGACACACCAATAGACCGACTATCTCACTAATAGTTCAAAGGACATGTCTATGCATTAAAGTACTTACCGATGCAGGGATATGCCGACGCAAGGACCAATCAATGCAAGTACCTAATAACACAAGGACCTACCAACGCAAGGACTTACCGATGCATGGTGCTACTAATGCATGGACTCGCCGTCAGTTTAAATGAGTCATCAATGTAATGAGTCACTAAGGAATGGAAAGACCTACATAATAAAACATTGATGTAATGAGTTGCCAATAGAAGGAGATAACGATGAGGACTCACTGATAGACTATTTAAAATTCCTTTTATTAAAAATTACTTCAAGCAGTAATATTTTCCGAGTTTCAATGTGACTAATTAATTTAATGCTTTGTTAAAGACATCTTAAATGAGGATTTCACAAATACGAGGTACAATATCTACCTCAAACATTCACATTTTTAGGCTGTAAGAATATATATACAAAGAACAATGCATGAAAGATACGGAAAATAAAAACACAAAAGGGTACATATGTACACACAGTAAAATACCCCCACAGGCAACATACAGAAAGAAAGAACATATGACGAACTCTTCATTCCAATTTATTGTGAACCAGATAAATGTTGTTCATAAAGGTTTCCACATCTCTATAACATCCAACAAAATTTATGGAGAAGATCATCTCATCTTCCTATAAGATAGAACACAGTGATCCACGACACTTTGTTTCAGTGTGTGCTTTCATAAGAAGACTCTAGCTTCAACTATAATACATCAAAGAGTCCAAATTAGAAATAAATTACACAGAGAGCCTTCTAAACTTTATCTTATACTTATTTCTCTGTGGTGTACCTTCTTATTACATTTTTTTGCAGTGTGTGCATCTGTCTGTAAAACACACAATGGCTCTTGTACTGAACTGGAGAATACTAGATATCCTCAAAAATATAATTTTACACTTTTTAACCCATGAATAACTAATGAAGAAGTCATGTGTGACCTGGTTGTATTTAGTTCCCACGAAAAATATTGGAAGAGGTCTTGTGACCTGGACAGTCTGTGTACTATTGTGTTAACCCCAATCCATGGTGTGGATTAAAACCATTATCTATATAGATTTCTTGGTGGATGGTGATCACCAAGTAGAGAGGACTATGTCTCAACTTAATACTGAACCTCTTTTTTTATCCATTGTGTTTCAAATTTAGGTATCTATATATTTACATGTACTTCAGAAAAGCGAATTTCACTTTGGTAGTTAGTCTTGGGTAGTTTTTATAACTATTTTGTCTTATTAGATTGATTTCAAAAGTTTTATCAATATATCATATTGTTACAAATGATAAATAATCAATATTCTGATAAACAAGTTGAAAATTCATACTATTATAAATTCACTAATTTGATTAACTGGCATTTTTTATTTTAAATTGGGGGATCCTTTTTAAAATAAACCTTTTAACAGAAACTTTGTATAGTAACTCAATTCCCCCCCCCCCCCGTTCTTGGGTGTCCTACTCCGACCAACATTTGGTATCAAATGATTGTTTTTTTTCTACTATTTTCAAAGCTTTCAAATATTTTCAACTGTGATTTTAGTTATGCTTTAAATATCTCTAAATTTCTGTTACTTATAAATTTTTAGCTCTTTAAAAATATTTTCTTTGGTATGGATAGTATATTGGAAGTTGATGCTACAAACCGACCTCCCTACTTTAATGGAACAAACTACGCCCAATAGAAGATTAAGATGAAAATGCACTTAGAAAGAATAGGGTTTGATATATATACAATAATAGAATACAAATATAAAATACCTAAAACTCTAAGAACTATATGAATTGAAGCTTCAAAATATTATTATAATGAAAATTTCAAATCTATGAATGCTATATTTTTTCACTAAGGGATGAGGATTTTAATAGAATATATTCCTATAAATCTGCCTATGAAATTTGGGACACCATAGATGTCTCACATGAAGTAAATTCTAATTTTAAACAAATTATACTTAACACTTATACTATTAACTATGATAATTTTAAGATAAATCCTTATGAGTATATTTATGACATGTATCTCAGGTTTAATGAAATTGTGAACACCATGATCTCTTTGATAAGAGCTTTTATAGCCTAGGAGAAAATCGTGAGAGTACTCAGATTCTTACTAGATAGATGAAGAGGGACTTCTATATCAATTATAGAATAATGTGACATCAGCAAGATGCTAGTAAAGGATCTTATAGGTAATTTTATGATGTATGAGTAAGAAATAAAAGTAAAAAAAAGAGTATGATGAAACCAAAAGAAAATATGTTGCTTTAAAATCTACTTCCTCCAAGCTAAAGGAAAAATCTCAAGATGAACTGAAAGTTCAAGTGATGGAAAATCATCAACAGACAGTTATGAAGAGATGGTTCAAATATCTATAAGGTTTATGAAAATTTATAGAAAGAAGAAATTATTCAGAAATTTTAAATATAGAGAAAAGCATGATCATAAGGGGCATTGGAAAAAGGATTAAAAAAAGGTGATACTTCAAATGATATTTTCTATTGTAAATCCAAAAGAAAGGGACATGTAAAGGATAACTGTCCCAAGTTAATGTACAAAAATAACAATGATGATAAGGATAGAAAGTATTAAAATTTCATGAAGGAAACTTGGAGTGCTTCTGAGGGTAGATCAAGTGACTTAGAATCACATAATGATGAAAATAATAATAAATCAAATATATGTTTTATGAAAAACACATTTGAGGTAACATTAAACTCTCTTAAACAAAATGATTAGTATTCTAGAGATGAAAGTGATTCTTAAAATAAGACCAATGAAGAAATGTTTGAATATTGTAAAATTCTAGAAGACACTTATAATGAAATAAAAGATAAATAAAAATATTTAAATAAACATAATTCTTTGACTACCACTTTTAAATTTTAACTTTCTATAGAAAAAGGTAAAAATTCTCAACTACTTAAGGAAAACAATGAACATAAATTGTCAAATGTGTAATTGAAATAGGATGTCGAATGATTTTCCAATAGAAAATAAATATTAGTTCAGATGTTTGGTAAAAAATTATCTTCAAGGTATAAAATTGGAACTGGATACCAACCAGGAAAGATGAATATGACTAAAACTCATTTAGTATCAAAATATGAAAAATCCAGTTTTATGCCCAGTTTTGAAAAAATTTCCACAGGTTCCAACCATAAAATATCTTCTACTATTTCAAGTTCTGCTGGACCAAATAAATTCTATTTTTGAAAATACCTTGCATACTATTTATAGCAATCCCATGAAGCAAATGTGGGTTCCCAAATCTCTTATTGTTAATTTTACTAGACCCAAACCAATCTAGGTACCAAAATATTTTCTTTTCTAATATTTTTTTGAAGAAAAACTAATTAAAGAGCTCCTGTAAAATCTTAGTGTACTTGGATAGTGGATATTCAAGACACATGATAGGATATTACTCTTGCTTCAAGAACATGATAAATATTGGTGGTGGGTATGTCACTTTTGGTGATGATGCTAAAGGAAAAATCTTCAGCCTTATCCAGTTTGGTAACTCTAACTTAGTTTTAATTTATAATGTACTTTTTTTATGGATTAAAATACAACCTACATAGTATATATTAGTTATGTGGTGATTTTTTAATGTTAAATTTTAAAATTATGCATGCAGAGTTTTTAATTCTAAAAATAAGTTAGTATCTTCTTTTTTTTGAAATGAAAATTTTTATGTTGTTGATTTAGATTTTTTAATATCTCAAAATGTTTCTTATTTGAGTTATTTTCATAGAGTCTTGGATTTTTCATATGATATTAGGAAACTGTAATATAAACTCACATAGATAGATCACTAGAAAAGGCTTAGTCAAGGATCTACCCAAACATGAGATTCCAAATGAAAAATTCTATAATCCTTGTCAAAAGGGTAAACAACACAAAATATCATTCAAACCAAAGAAAGAAGTTTCAACTTCTCAAACTCTCAAGTTGGTTCACATGGATTTTTTTGGTCCTTCTATAATTTTATGTCTAAGTGGGATGAATTATCTTTATGTTCTAGTAGATGACTACTATAGAAATACTTGGACCTTTTCCATGGCTCAAAAAAGTAAAGCTTTCTCTCATTTCACCAAGAATGCTAGGACTATAGAAAATCATAGTGGTATTAAAATTAAAACCCTAAGAAGTGAACATGGTTGTGAGTTTGAAAACCAATAGTTTGAATCATTTTTTTCACAAAATGGATATAGTCATTAATTATCTCCTCCTAATACACCCTAGAAAAATGGAGTTGTAGAAAGAAGAAATATAAAGTATCAAAAAAATTCTTAAAACCATGCTTAGTGAGTATGACCTACCTATATATTTTTGGGCATAATATATTAATACATCATGATATATAATCAATAGAATCTTGATTATAACTATCCTTAAAATAACTCTTTATGTGTTGTGGAACAATAGAAAACCCAAGGTTGACTACTTCAAAGTTTTTTGTTTCAAAGTCTATATTCTTAACACTAAGGAAAATCTGGAAAAAAATTCCTCCAAGAGTAATGAAGGAATTTTCCTCGGTTATTCAATTTCTATTAATGACTATAGAGTATTCAATAAGATAACCAAATATGTGGATGAATATGTGCATCTCAAGTTTGATGAGACAGATCCACATAAGCCAAAGACCTCTATAGATAATCTTGAGGATGATATGTCAAATCTGGACATCAATACTAAATATTCGGACCATATTGTGAAGAAATCTATTAAAACATCCAATTATAAAAATTCACCAAATTTTAGTCATGATGAACCTAAACCTATTGAATAACATAAAGTGACTATCCCTTCCTTTTTCTAAAACTATTAGAATTCTAAAGTACCATCCTTTAGATTCTATAGTTGTAGATGTAGACAAAAGAACTCAGACTAGAGATTCTCTCAGATATCAGGTTGAACATCAAGATTTTCTATCAAAACTTGAACCTAAGAACATCAATGATGTTATTAATGATGAATTTTAGGTGATTTATATGCAATAAAAATTAAATCATTTTGAAAGAAACAATGTCATGAAACTTTTAGACAGACCAAAAGACACCTTGACTATAAGCACTAAATGGGTGTTTATGAATAAATTAGATGAAGCTGGTAACAAAGATTAAAAAAAGCTATATTGGTTGCACAAGGTTATAGTCAAGAATAAGGGATTGACTATGAGGAAACCTTTTCACCATTCACCAAACAAGAGGCTGATAAAATCATTCTTTCTTATGAAAAACAACTATATTTAAATCTTTATCAAATTGATGTCAAGAGTACATTCTTAAATGGTTATATAATTGAGAATTTTATGGTTGAAAACCCCCTGTTTTTAAAAATATTCACCTTCCAAATAATGTTTTTAAATTAACGATAGATTAATATGGTTTAAAGTAAGCTCCAAGATCTTGGTATGATAGAATGAACACTTTTCTTATTTCTAAAGGTTTTATAAAAGGTCTTGATGATCTAAACCTTTTTATAAAAAGAATTTCTATATATGTTTTAATAGTAAAAATTTATGTAGATTATATTATTTTGGGACCCTCTAAAAATTATTTATGTGTTTATTTTTAAAAAATGATGCAAATTGAATTTTAAATGAGTTTAATGGGTGAACTAGAATTATTTCTTAGATTTAAAATATTTTAAAATAATGAAGGAATTGTTTTGAATAAATGTAAATATACTAAGTATATTTTAAAAATATTTGTATTTTAAGGATATGAGAGTAGTGGCACTCCAATGAGTACCACTTGTAAGTTCGACCCTGATTAAGATGGTAAATTTATTGATCAAAACCACTTATAGAGGAATGATTGGGGGTTTACACTACATAACTAGTAATAGGCCAGATATTATGTTTAGTGTGTCCATGTGTGTACTTTTTCAAGAAAACCCAAAAGAATATCATTTAAATACAATAAAATGGATTTTTAAATACCTCAAATATACAACCAATTTAGGATTTTTTAATCCTATAGTACAACCTTTTTATTTAGTGAGTTATTTTAATGATGACTTTGGTGGCTGTATGTTAGATAGAAAGAGCACCTTAGGAACATGTCACTTTTTGATAAAGTCTCTAGTTTTATGGTTTAGTAAGAAACAAAATTGTGTTTCATTATCTATTATCGAAGCTGAACACATGGTTGTTGGTAGTTGTTGTACACAAATTTTTTTGGATGACACACACATTAATAGACTATGGATATCAATTCAGACATGTCCCTATAAATTGTGATAAAACTAGTGTTATTAAAATTTCTGAGAATCTTGTTCCACATTCTAGGAAAAACACATTGATAAAAAAAATCAATTTTTGAGAGACCATTAACAAAAAAGTGATATAACTTTAGAAATAATTGGCACTAAACATCATCTTTCTGACATTTTCACTAAGACATTGAACTATGAAAGAATGAAAAACATCAAAAATGAGTTAGGAATGATCAATATATAAGACCATAGGTTTTTATTATTTTGATTATTTTATGTGATGTTTTCCTGCCAACACAAATAGTATGACGCTGATAATGTAATGTTGACACTGATAACTTTGTCATACTAACATAGTTTCCATGCCAACACCGATGCTTTGTCATGTCGATTCCATATCATACGGATACCTTATCATGCTGACACTATCAGTGTCATGAAAAAAATTTCATGCCGACACTGATGAATCACTATTTTTATTTGTATTATGTTTTTTCCAAAATGATACTATTTAATTTATTTTTTTGGACCCAGTTCATGACTTGGTGATTTAAAAAGCCCTAAATGATATAAATTCGAGTCAATACACTCTACTCATTTACCCTTACACTCACTCAACTATTTCTCTCTCTACCCCTGACCTTTCACCTTTCGTCCTTCAAACCAAACAGTTGTAATAGTGCATGTGAAGCTAACTCTTAAAGGTGGAGAGTCTAGTATAGCTATGAAACAGAGAGGGTAATGGTTCCAATCTTCTAGAACTATGAATACTGCTCTGGAAAATCTTGTAGTGACTTCAGAAAAATAAGTTCTTATAGGATGGATACTGGAAAGAAATTATTTGCTGCTCAAGGTGTTACAAGATCAGGGATGGCTTGTGTGGTTCTCAAATAATGAAATACCCCTCTACCTAAATCTAGCCAATGAATTTTACATGAATATGGAGTTTATGCTAGAAGTAAGTGATGTTGCTTGGATTAAGTCCATAGTGAAAGTCAAGATAATTTCTTTTTCATTAAGACAATGTGATGAGTGTATAAAAGTCCCTCATGAGGGTGTGTTTGGTGATTATCAAGGTACCTATCCACCTGAGAGTGATATTTTTTGCTTTAAGACAGCTCTGAAGGAGCTCACTGATAATTATGTGCACAAGATACCCATTTCTATAGAGTTAGATGGAGAGTTTAGAATTAATTTCATGTTTATTCAGCCTCAAATCTAACCTTTTAAAGGGTAATTTTCATTTCTAAAGTATCAATATGTCTATTTGGTTTATCTGCAGAGAAAAGGGATTAAGAGAAATCTATGTAGATACCTTATTATGCACATAAATGAAATGATCAATCATTCTTGCAATACCAATTCCTTATTTTATCCAAGGTCAATATCAGCTATGTTAAATGTGAAAGTTTGTGTTAGTGAAGGAGATAATGTTTTTTTTGAGTGCAATGAGAACTTCTTAAGTAAATAGATATGTAAAATAATGAAGATCAATTGGAACCCATGGAAGAAATAATGGGTTGGGGGTGAAGATAAGATTTATGATAAGTTCAATCTAGTGGACCACCAAACTAGTCCTAAGAATATGGAAGATCCAAGTCAAGGACTAAATAAGGAATTTTTTTACTCTTCATAAGAGGAAGAAGAGCCTGCCACACCAGTCAAAGATCAAGGGTCACCTAATGATTATAGGAGTGATCTTGACACCACTGATGCTCACAAAGGTTTTTCTTTTTGTTCTCTATGTCTTCCACTTGACTTACCCTCTGATGATCCCACACTTGAAGAAAATAGAGATGAGGATACATAAGTCTTAGGCATTATGGAATATGTAAGTAGATCTAGTGTCTCTAAAGAAGAAGAAGGATGTGAAGAAGATGAAATTGGTAGTGGCATAGGCAGTGGTAGTGAAGAGAAAGAAGGTGAAAAAATGCTAACAGAAATTGATGTGAAGAGCATGTCTCTGGACATGATAAAGATTAAGGAAGTGAAATTTATGGGGACCATCATAAGGATGATCAAGGTGGAGATATAGAGATGGTTGAAATTGTGGTTCAGGAATGGTTGGAAGAACCTCTTGAAGTCGTTTTTGAAGAAATAGAAAATTTTGAGGTTCATGATGAAGTGGAAGTTCAAGTGATTCCTACACCTCAATTAGTATATGAAATAAGGGGACCTCATGCTGAAGGTGAGCAACCAGTGAGGAGATATTAGATTGAGGGGGCCTAATGAAATGAGATATAAAGCTAATGGGGAGCATCAATATGGAAGATTGAGAATTGATATTCTTGCTCCTCTGGATGATGAGGTTTTTTTTAATATGAAAGAAATCCTAGGTATGTAGAACTGGGTTTGGATTATAAAGAATCAGATGATGAGGTATTTGTACCTATTTCAAAATAATCTATGGCTGAGACCCTTCCTTTTGACTCTTTCACTAAAGAAAATTTTGAAAGATTTAAAGATGAAATTTGTTCAGTTGTAAGGGTATCAATTCAATCTCAGATGTTCCATGAGATTCAACAAGATAGAAGGCACAACACTAATATGAGTAATGAATTACACTATCTCGGATCTTTAATAGTAGGAATGATGTAGTTTGGGAAAAAAATTATGTTCCAAGTCAGATAGTGGGTATGAGTGAGGAAGATGTAAATATTGATTCAATGAAATTGATATAAGAGATTCAACCTAACTTAATCACAACTACTGAGAAAATTGTTGCAAATACTGCCAAGTTAAGAAAATAAATGACTGGGTTTAACTATACAATAAATATTTTCACCTCAGAGTATATAAGTTGTGTGGATAATATTCTTAAAGATTTAAAGACTCATACCTCAGATCTTACTCATAATCCTTCTACCACTGGTCAGACTTCTCAGAACATGGACATTGAGGCAGTTTGAAGTGTTGTTAAGGAAGAGATTCAAGCTCTCTTTGATGCTTATAGTTTGATTAACCTTGAAAATATTGAGAAAAATAGTGAACATGTTCATGATATGGCAAGACTCCATTATAAGAGTGATGAGACTACCAATGCATAGATCATAAAAAAGGTGGATTATAATTTCATGAATATCATTACCAAGAATCAGTTGATCAGTCTTTTTAAGTATTTGACAGAGAACCTGTCATTTCCTCCAATGAACAGAGCCTTTAAAGACCAAATACAGATTTTGAAGGACTTTACCCCTATTTTGTACAAATTCATTGAGAATAAAGATGATTTTGAGAAAGCTATGAAGTATAGTGGTGAAATAATTGAATATTTCATCAAACTGTTGAATCCATACCTTCATCAGCAATGTGAATCGATTTTAGTGTTTGTTGATGAACCTATAGAACCAGCTAGATTAGATCATCCACCATGGATGTTAGTTTCTTAGGACTTAACTCAGATTTGTTCAGTGATCCAAGAATAGGCTCAATTTCATAAGTTGTCACAATACAAACCCATCCTTTCACCTAATGTTCCAAAAGGAGTGATACTACCTCCTTTGAAAACTTATTCAGACCCTCTAGCTTCTAAGCCACCACATACTGGATTCTCTATTAACCCCTCTAAGAAAGGGAAGGAACCTCTTAATCCTGATCAGTAGTATGGACAACTCTATGATATGGATATTTGGTTTCCTTTTGTTATCTTTCCCTAAATATTTTTAATACATTTTACTTCATTGATTAATGAAATTCTGTTGTCTTGTCTTTCATTTATTTGTGTTCTCTCTATTACTATCTGATATATCTTATTCCTTTTCTTCCCATTCACTAATTATTTTATTTTTTATACATTTTCATTTTTTTATAATCTTAAAAGGGGGAGAACATTTTGGAATTATCCTTATTTACTTTACCTTTGATATCACTCTTATATATTTTGTTTTTCCTTTGATACCATTATTATTTATTTTACCTCTACACATTATCTATATATTGAAAAAATTCATTAAAAATGGGAGATGATAAGAAATATAGATAATATTCAACATATAATAATTGTACTAAATAATTCCATGATTTCTGATCATCAAAATGGGGGAGATTGTTGTCCCACAAGAGACTGTTGGACACCCTATCTAGTATTAATGGTTTTAATAATCAAAAATCATATAAATTCTTATTAATAATGTATAATAATTTCAATCATGTTTATTTATGTTTCAAAATGTGTAATTATGATTATCTATGATCACATAAAAGTTTAACACATTCTATTAATATTTATGTTTTATGATAGTCCAAGCAGAAATATTTTATAAGTATGAAAAACAAACACCGACAGATGAGATGACATACCGATAGTTCAACTGAGTCACTGACAGTGCAAGAAAACTCACTGGTAGATGAATCACTGATAGTGTAATTGAAAAACTGACAGAATGAACTTATCACTAATAGTTCAAAAAACCTACTGATGCATCAAAGGACCTACCGACATAGGTACCTACTGACACAAGGACCTACCGATGAAAGAACCTACTAATGCAAGGACCTACCCACGCGAGGACTTACGGATTCACGGTGATACCGATGAAAGGACTCACCATCAGTTAAAATGAGTCACTGACATAATGAGTCACTGATGCATAGAAAGACCGACATAATGAAATACTAATGGAATGAGTTGGTGACTGAAGGAGATACCGATAGAGGACTCACTGATAGACTGTTTAAAATTCCTTTTATTTAAAATTACTTCTAACAGTCATATTTTGAGTGTTTTAATGTGACTAATTGATTTAATGATTTTTTTGTAGACGTCTTATATAGGGATGTTAGAAATACTAGGTATAATATCTACCTCAAACATGGACATTGTCGGGATACAAGAATATATATAAAAATAAGAGTTAATGAAAGATACACACAAGAAAAACACAAAAGGGGACATGCATACTCACAATAACAGACCCACACGAGCAACATATAGAAAGAAATAACACACGAGGAACACTTTATTCCTTCTTGTTGTGAACCAAGTAATTGTTGTTCATAAAAGTTTCAACATCTCTACAAAATCTAACAAAACCTATAGAGAAGATCATATCATCTTCCTGGAAGATAGAACACAGTGCTCAACGACACTTTGTTTCAATGTCTACTTCCAAAAGGGGACTCCAGCTTCAACTCTGATACATCAAAGAGTCCAGAGCCAAACTGCATAACACAGAGAGCCTTCTAAACTCTATCTTATACTTATTGCTATGTTTTTTACCTTCTTATTACAATTTTTATTAGTGTGTGCATCTGTCTATAAAACACACATTATCTACTACACTAAATTAGAGGACACTATATATCCTCAAATAACTAAATTTTTACACATTTTTAACACACAAAGAACTATGGAAAAGGTCATGTATGACCTGGTTGTATTTTTTTCCCACAAAAAATAGTGGAAGATGTCTCGTGACCTATACAGTCTATGTACTATTGTGTTAACCTTGATTCAATATGGGGATCAAAACCTTTATCTATAAAGATTTCTTGGTGTCTAGTGATCACTAAGTGGAGAGGACTAAGTCTCGTCTTGAGACTAGGCCTCTTGTTTTTTATCAGCTGTGTTTTCTAATTTAGTTTTCTTGGTTTCTACCTGTACTTCAGAAAACTAAATTTCACATTGATTATAAGTATTGGATAGTTTTTATAACTGTTTTAGATTATTATGTTAGTTTCAAAAATTATATCAATATCTTATATTGTGACAACTGATAAATAATCAATATTATAGGAAACTAGTTGAATAGTCATACTATTATAAATTAACAACTTCTATTAACTAGCATGTTTTGTTTTAAATTGGGGGAACCTTTTTAAATAAACCTTTTCACACAAATTTTGTATAGAAACTAAATTAACCCCCCCCCCCCCCTCTTGAGTGTCCCTCTCTGACCAATAGGAATCATTATCTTTATGAGGAAGAATGTGATATATATATATCATACAATCTTGAAGTATATATTCAAACTAAAATAGTTGAGTATTTTCAAAAGTATATGGTTTGAGTTGATTAAATTTTATGATAACTCAATAAATTACCACCCTGGGAAGGAAAACATGGTGGTTGGTTCTTTAAGCAGGAAGGATCATGCTAGATTCTCTATGATAGGGATTGAAAAAGATATAATGATAATAGATTTTTATAGGATGGACCTTGAAATCATAAGGAATAAAGGGATATAATATCTTTCTTAGATTACTATTCAATCATCCATCCATGTGAATATTAAAGAACCGTAAAAAGAAGATAGGGAACTGTAAAAAATCTAAAGAGTGATCTAGAGTTCAGCCTTGACTATGATGGGATGATAAGGATCGATAATACAATATGTATTGGATGAAGTACATACACATTAATTTATTCTCCATCCTAGAAGTATAAATATGCATAGATATCTCAACATGAAATACTTTTGGAAGAGCATGAAAAGAAACATTATGGAATATTTATCTCAATGTATTTTATGTCATCAAATTAAGGTTGGGCGTCAAAATTATAAGGGTGTGAATAAAACATTACCATAAATATATGTGATTGGGGGAAAATCCCCATGGATTTTATCATTGGACTACCTAAGACATATAAATGTTATAATTCCATTTGAGTTGTTATTTATTTCCTTAAAAAGTCACCACATTTCATTTCTATTAGAGAATATTTCTTTCTTTTCTAACATTTCATGATATTTGTTAAGTGGTTATGTTTCATGTAGTACCACTCTTAATTGTATCTGATCTAGATATGAGGTTTACCTCGAAGTAATGTATATTTATAAAACAATCATTTAATACACATTTAATATTTATAACATTATATCATCCTCAAACTAATTATCAATCATAAAGGAAAATTAAAACCCTAGAATATATATTGAGAGATTACTTTATATATTTTATAGGTGTTTGGGATCAACACCATACTCTAGTAATTGTTTTTATATAAATATCTTTCACTAGAGCATTTATATAGATCTTTATGAATCCATCTATAAAATCAAGTGTAGAACTCAAACATTCTGGGATAATGTTAGAGAATAAAATCTATTTAGACCTCAAATTACTGATGATATTGTAGACAAATTTTGATCCATTAACTAGGAAATCAAATCATCTCAAAGTTGAAAGAAAAATTATGCTGAAAAATGATAGAGTGATCTAGATTTCAAAGCTTTTGAAAAGGTATTACTATGAATATCACCTCGGAATAAATTTATGATATTTGGAAATTAAGGTAAATTTTAGCCTTATATATATATGTCCATATGAGATTCGTAATCATATAAGGATGGTAGATTATCTATTGAAACATCCACCAAACCTCTTCTAAGATCACAATGTATTCCATGTATCACTTATGAGGGAGTACATACCTGATCTTTCATATGTACTAAAATCAGAGGTTGTATATATGGGGGATGTTCTTTCTTATGAGGAATGATTGGTGGTGAATATAAATCAAAGAAATAAATTGTTGTGGAAAAACAACAAAAAACTATTCAATGTTTTGTGTAAAAACCAAAATTTTAAGGAATATTCATGGTAACTTGAATATGTAATGATGAAAAATTATCCTCATAAATTTCTATTAGAATAATGGAATTTTTAGGTTGAAACTATTTTAAGTGTGGTAGAATGTAACACCCTGAGATTTTAGAATATTTTTAATTTAATAATTATGATGTGATTGATAGCTTGAGATTCATGTAAGTGGATAATTATTTATTTAAAATTAAAGATATTATTATACATTTTAATGAAAATGATAAAATAAATGAATATGTAAAAAGGTTCAAATTCACTTAAAGAAATACAAATAATTTTTTAGAAACAATTTTTGAATTATTTTATTGAATTGTGAATTTTGGTTAAATTTAATACTTTTTTAGGAATGATATCAATAAAAATTATTGATAAATTTATTTAATAAATAATAGAAATAATAATTCATACATTTATTGTTAATTTTTTATAAAATCATAAAAAACAGTTGTAAGAAAAATGATATATTTTTTCTATAAACTATTTTAATGTGTGCAATGCATCTTGATCTTAATAAATTAAATTAATCACCATTTATAAATGGTTTTAATGAAATATGTGGATAATATATTTAATAAAATATGTTAATATTCATTCATTGGTTGTTTCTATACATGTAATTAGAATAAAATCATTATTATCCTTAAAGAAACATTTTTATAAAATGGTTATTACATTTTTTATGCCTAGATATTATAATTAATTTCTTCAAATATTAGATATAAGATCTTATAAAATGGATGAAATATTTATAATAATAATAATTAATATTATATAATAATTTCAACTTTATTTTTACCCATAATAAATAGTTATCATGCTAAAAATTAGTTCACCGCTATTAAGCTTAAAATGGGAAAAAGACATTAAACTAAGATGCATGGAATCTAATATCACATAAAATATATATTTATCTAATTTTTTATTATAATTAGACTTAATATCACATTATAAAAAAATTAACAAAATTTTATGTGATTTCCATGATAATGATAGTTATTATATTTAAATGTTCTTAATATTTCAAAGGGAGTCTCTTCCCTCACTTACAAAAGAGAAAATTATTTTATCACTTATCTGAACTACTTGACCACATTAGATCAACCAACATATAGTCAAATACCTCCCCAACTCTACTCTCCACGTACTATAGGTCTCTTTATTTCTAAAATACCAATATATTAAGGATTAAGGTTCAAGCTAATGGAATATGTCTAAGGATAACGTGTGAGTCTTAATTGAATTATTTCAAGTTTATTTCTTCTTTGACCTACTTAAATTATAATCCAAACATCCTAGTATAATGAAACTAGGGTCATAAATATATTTAAATGTTATTATTATTATGTACAAAAATTATAATTTTTTTCCATCCTATGAGAAATTAAAACTTTTCTCATGCGTACATGCAGAGTGTTGGCTTCATGAAGCGATATGTTTAGTTTTTTATCACCTCCTCAAACACATGGTTGTAAAAATATATTTAATAGATATATATTATTTTTATAAAATAATTATTAATATAAAAACATAAAATATTGTCTATATTCTTACCCTATCATCCATTGAGAAATGATAACGTCGCACATTCAAACATTTGGAATACTACATCTTTGAAGAAATGTGGTTTGTTTTTCATTTTTTTCCTTACATGCATATTAATAAGGATGTATTTAGTGAATATAAATGATATTTATAATATATTTATGATTATAAATATAGAAATTATTATTTACCTTTCTTTCTTTGCATATATTTAAAAATGGAAACATGACATGTTTGTACGTATAATCTACCATCTTCATGAAGTGATGTAATTCATTTTTCAAAACCAACATGCATATCAAGTTATATAGGTTTATATAATGTCAAAATTTGATATTTATGAAATTATTAAGAATTTTTTTATTATTAAACCATGAAAAAGTTTCAAGTATCATTTTCTTTGAACCAAAACATATGTGTAATACATAACATTTGACACCCAAATAATTATTTTGATAAAGAATTGGTAACAAATAGGTAATTAAAAATTATAAGGGAATGATATATAGTAATATATGTATGTATATGATTATGTTATAGATTTATAATATGTTTATTTATATTATACATAATTTTATTGTGTGTATGAAGAAATTTGATACCTTAGGTAAGGGTTTTTGTTATAATCTCAATTTTTATCAGGATTGCTCATGTTTCAATATCTATTATAGGAAATTGTATGTTATTTCTCTTTTAACCCCACATATTATCTTATAATATGGATTTTTTTGGGGTTTTAAATCATTATTTATATTTTCCCCACTTTGTTACTCAATAATACTAAGAGGAGATTTTTAAAAAAGTCGAACATATTACTCCTGTTTTGTTAGGGAGACTTTTTCCATCGTATCTGTATTTATAAAAAACAAATTAGGGATTTTTTTATATTCAATAAAATTTTTGCCTGAGGTATTTTATAATAACTTTAAATTTATTTAAATTTTTTTAAAATTGACCTTTTTAAAGACCTTTTGTATAGCTCTCTATTGACTTTCATTTCGAAATTATGAAAATAATGGTTTTTTAAAAATATGTGGCATGAACAAATTTTCCTACCATTATAACCATTATTTTTTATCAATATTCAATTAAATATTTCTATGGTTTTTCAAAGAATATTTAATTCCCACTTTTTTGATAATTTTTAGTGTTTAAAAGTTACTAAAAAATAATGTTTCCTCTTTTCTCAATATACATTTCTAAGGCTTTTATAAAATAGTTTGTCATTTATGTCCACATACTTTAAGAATAGTTATGAGTAATTATAGATATGATATTTTTATATCATCCAATTCCTTTCATAGGGTTTTTTATTATGATGATGTTCTAATGATGTTTCATGAAACTCATTTCTTTCTCATGGGTTAATTAAACTATGTAAGAATGATGAATGCTCTTATCTTCTTATAAAATATATAAAAAAGGTTTGTTATTATGTTATGGATGGGTCTATTATAGTAATATAATTTATTGGGTAACCTTTTATATGTCACAATCTCAAAGGGTAGAAGATATGTTTTTTCAATCCCAAGAGGACACACCAATGATTAGCTAAATACCAATAGGGTACATGGGTGATTAGCCCAATCCCAATATGATACATGGGTAGGGGTATCCATGGGTAAATATGGATCATGTTTGGGAAAACAAAATCCACCAACAAAATAAAAAATAGTCAGGATTGGTTGGGTAAGCTCATAAATATTTTCTTGTAATGACAGAACCTGACTCGACCCAAGGTGGGTCTGGTTGGGTTGGGTTAGGTTAGATCTGTTGGGTTAAGAAAAGAAAAATTCCAAAAAATAATGACAAAGAAATCTATAAAACTATTTATTAAATTAAAAATAATAAAATATATCATTTAAATTAATCCAAATTAAAACAAAATAAAACCCCCCATTAAAGTCAATTAAAAATTATAAAAAAAATCTTAAAAATCCAATAAATTCATCATCACATAGAACACCCAATCTAAAGAAACTAGATTATGGATTGGATGGGGTTTTTGGGTTATTTTAGGTTTTTTTTCTAACCCCTGACCCAAATCAACTCGATCTCAACCCAACCCAAATTAACTTGATACATTCAAATCCCATGTGTAACTCGACCCAACCCAGTCATGTTGGGTCGAGTTAATCAAGAAAGGTTGTGTTTGTACACCCATATAAATAGGTGATTAGTCCAAGACCAAGAGGGTACATGGGTTTTGGTCAAATCCTAATAAGTTAAACTTGTTGATATACAAATCCAAATATGTGATGACTATCAAGGTGGGGAGTATGGACATATGATTTATGAGTTTATGGGAATGGGGAGTGAAAGCAATCCACTTTGGGAATATATCTACTCTAATAGTCTTGGTAGTGGTCCTTGACTAAGTAAATTATTTTATATTATTATGTGCATGGAAAAAAATTATATCATATTATTATGATATGATCACATGGATCATAATTTATTTTCAATGATTCTACACTCTTATGAATCATGTATTGTTTATGAAAAAGTCAAGTGTTGTGACTCATATTTTATGATCTATGATTTATTGGAAATGATATCATATGTTATGATCATGTATACATGCTCGTAATCTTATTTTATAGTCACTTATGAACATAAATTTATGTATTCTATGTTTAATCTTATTGAGCATCTAAGATCACACTTTCTTATGTTTCCATTTATCCAGGTTATAAAGAATGGTTTTATGTAGGAATTATCTAATAAGGGTAAAATATGAGTAGAATTTTATGGGATATTTTTAATACCTTTTATGAAATATGTTAATTATGTATCTATTCTCTAAATTCACTATACATTTATTGTGCATTGTAATAAATTATTATGATATATATTGAATATTCATCTAAAATGATGTAATATTTATATATGTGATGCTCGAGTCTCTACACTATACATGTGATTATACAGTTTCTAAAACTGATACTTCTATAAAGTATCTATCTAGTGCTCTACCATGAAATTCATTTGTTATTGATCTTTCTGGTAAAGCCTCAACTAGTTTACTATTTAAACTTATGATGCTACTTCATAAACATTCCTCCAAAAGGAGTTATTTTTCAGTAGACTCATTACAACTTGATCTTTTAAAAATTTGAAATCCTCCATAAATTTCATCCAATTAAAAATATATTTGAGATGATTGTTTTTTATCATTTTTCTTTTTAACCATGTTCCAATCCTTCCAAAGAAAATTCTTATTGATGAAAACATTATAACATATATTGAATTGCCTCTTCTTATCATCCAAAATTAAAAGTCTAAATTCATTGTTGAAATACCCTATAAAGAAACATGTGTAAGATATTTATTCATGATTTTATCAATCATTATCATCCACATAAATATAGGTAACATGACTAAAGATACCATGATTGTGTCATTATGGGTTTTTCCTGGACCATTATGATTCTAGTATCTTCATCCCAACATTTCAAGAAGAACATCGGATGACTATGTTTGTGGTCAAGTACACAAATTATACCCAAAACTCTTTAAGCATTATAGAGTAAATTATCAGGCTATAAAACTTCTCCATTAATTTTAAATTCATTCTCTCCACTATTTCATTTTTTGGGTATTTAAAGAACAATTTTCTCATATCTGGTTACTCTATGACTGTTGTAGTCCTATAAACACTTTTTAGTGAACTCACATTCATTATTAGATAATAAAAACTTAATTTTACAAAAAAAGTTATATATACTCCATTAATTTCTACAAATAAATGATTCCAAATACATATTACTTGTTATTAAAGAACAACCCACACTTTCCTTATATATTCATTAATCAATGTTATGAAATGTTATGATCCTATGTGTGATTTGACTAGAAATAGTCCTTAGAGATTGGTATATACAATATATATCTTTCGATTATTATGAATTCATATATTGATATTGAAATATTCCTTCCATTACTTATCAAGTATTAAACTTTTTCAACTTCTAAAGTCTGAATACTCAATCTCCAACATCACTTTCTCTACTATAATTTTCATTCTATTCTCATGAGGATAATAGAACCAGTTGTGCTAGAAATATGAGTTTTTGGATGTTGACACTTTGGTAAATCTGACTAATTTTTTCTCATGGTAAGGTAGAGAGTTCCATATTTCACTCCTTTAGCAATGAATATAGAACCTTATGTAATTTTACACACCTCATTAGAAGATTTTTTTCTGAATCCATCACCATCCAACTGACCATCAAAAATAATAATAATATTTTTCCCAAAATAAAATCACTTTTTAAAATCATCTCCAATAGTGGCCACTAAGGATGTTTTACTCTAACTCATTTTCATGATTTTATACTTCTCCTGATCAGTCTTACTCTTCCAATTACTAGAAGTGTCTCTTATACTATTAATAGAAAACTCAGTCAACAGTATTCTATAAACTAGAATTAAACCTATTACCCTTCCCTCCTATAGCCCATTCCCTAAATTTAGGACCTTTTAAAGAACCTACACATATATAATCAGGTCAAATCCCCTTACCTAACACATAATTTCTGGGCTAAGGCCTATCTTAAACAACCAATAATAACCATTATAGAAGAAAAAAGAAGAACCTGTGTGAATTGAGAAAAATAAACATAGAAATTTCTAGACCAATACTACAACTCTATGAACTCATGGTAACAGTCCAGCTTCATCATGTTAAGAAGATATTGCTATAGAAATAGCTCCTTGAAGGTCACCAAATAAGAAAATCTCATCTTCCACGTTGATTCGGGGTAGCCAATAATCTCCTAGAAGGTCCATGGAACATGATTTTCACCAGAATCACTTGCTCATCCTTAGGGGTCTAGACGAGCTCGAGGATGATCTTGATAAAATCCATACTGTCCTCTGCATCTTGTAGGCCACCAGTTCCTTAAAAATCCATAGGATGTTGAGATATAGGTCTCAATCATGATCATACATTCTCTTCTATATATTTCATCCTTGAATGGGAATTGTCTAATATATTATCAGATGAACTATATCGACATCATAAATCACTGGTGTTGCTATAAGAGCATGTAGAGGTACATCCTCCTATGCCATTAATGGTTAAATAGTGGCTTCCTCCCTAGTATGAGAATCTTTGGCTGCCACACTCAGCGGTCCCATTAGACATCTCTGTGATAAATTTTCTAAAATTCCAAAATAATGTTTGAAACATATAAATTTAATAGATCAAGATAGACCCTAACTATCATATAGAATTACAAAAAGGTTCTCCTAGGTAGAAAAACATAACACCAGGGTATATCCATCGTAGATCTAAGGATGGTTCTCCATCATTTCTTGTTAGTAACCGACAATATCACACACATGTATATATATATATATAACATAAGAGTATGATCAGGTTCAACATAATAATTCCAACAGATATATCAAAACAACATAAAAAATATATATATCACACAATCAAATAATATAAGCCCATCTTGAACAATTAGAACAAATCAGATCATTAAATTAAAGAACTAATATACAATAAAAACAATTATATATATATATGGAATGTAAATCAATGTACCCAATAATTATACATTAACACACCCAAATATCATTAAAATTAATATTAATTCGATTAATAATAACTGAGATGTTTACTACATATGATTTGGTCATGCACATGGAAACTCCCTTAAGTGAGTCATATATAGCCTATCTCCTTTCTACCATGTCTCGAGTTAGTCAAAAATAATAATTAACATATAATCGCATACCATTTTTGTAACTTCACAACCCAAAGTACCAAGTTTGGGTTGGAGAACCATAAGACCTAATTTGAACCTCTCTGTATGCAAGAAGATGTTGACTAGCAGTGATGATCTTAACTCCATCAGTGGGGAGACTATTCCATCAGTATTATAGTCTTGAATCAATAATATAAATTATATATAACACCTCAGAGTAAAAAATGTGGAAAAAATAATATCAAATTAAATACATTTCATATAATAAATAAATAAATAGGCTCTCAGTGTTTAAATAAAACCTAAGGTATATAATGGAAAGAATAAAAAACCATAGTCCATATTATGTCCCGACATTGCCTCCAACACCAAGTCTCCATCCCCTTAACTCCCTATTATAAGGCCCTTTCCCTTAACTAGATCTATACTCATGAAATATATACTCTCACTAAGATTACCATGTAATGTGTGAATAATGAACCATGTAGGACACCACCAATGCATCATTAACATTAGTGAACATAACATATAATAGTGTATGTCATGACATATGTAAATAATCAGATAAACATACAGCCACACATGTGTTGATTCATAATGTGTTAACCAATACTTTATGAACCCCGACCCTACCTACTTCAGCATGATTCTAGTAAGTATTTGAATATATTTCATCCCAATATCCACCTTTAAGAAAACATCACATGGACCACCTTCACATTGATAGATATCAAGAACAATGTATGCCCCACCCTGGCAGTTCTCATTATCCTCATATGATAGTAAGTCTCACATAAACAAATTTATATAATTGGATAACAAATCACCCATTCATGGTATTCTCCCAACATGGGTTGTAGTCAATGGACTATTAATTCACATTCAATTTCTACTCCTAGGTCTAAAAATGTTTCTATGATCCAACCCATACCATTTGGAAATCCATGGTATGTACCCATCTTAATTCCATCATAAACCCCATCCAAGGGTCTATCTTACCAAAACTAAGAAACTTGATTATCCTAATACTTAAAGCATGGTTCTATAGGTTATGCAATATAATAAATATGTATCCTAGAAATAAATAATAAGAAATATCAAAAACTATTCTCTAGATTATAGACACAAATTATATGATCACATGTTAAGTAAAGGGTCTCCATGGACACTCATTCACCAACATGAAAACATATATCAAGCATGATTTATCATGCATAAACAATAAATAATGACATCATCATATACAAGTCCATATTTTTAAGGAACATCCTACCTGAAGTTTATTAATGAATTACTTGTAGGTTTTCCAAAGGATTGAATATTAAACCATGTCATACACCCATATAGAATGACTTCACATGACAAGGATTCCTATTCCACTTAAAATTCATCAAGAAATATTTTTATAAAAGTGTATTAAGAAAATTACATGTCAAGAAGGTTGGTTCTAGAATCACATACCTTAAGGAGTCAGTCAAAAGAACAAATTTTGAGTTATATCAATGGATTTGTCAACAATTCATTATATATATTATCAATTTAAGAATAGATCATAAATTCTTCATTGATTATAGAATATAATCCTAGTTCTAGGTAGTAAAAATAGACCCATCACCAATTTTTCAACAAAAAAACATTCAAGATGAATATCAAGGAGAATGGATTCTCAAGATGATCGTTATATGATGACTTACCCAAAAATGTCAACAATTCATAATTATCATATCTTCAACCAAGGGTTTTTCATTAAAACATTAATACCTCCACCAATATACCATGTAATCATCAATTTATTAAGGTTAAATCATCAATGCAGAATAAATAATAGATCTAGGATGATGGTCCATAAATAATTACCCTTTGAATGCCTTTATTCAATAGTGGAACTTGATTTGATCATTGAATAATGGAAAATCACCTAATATATAACTAATATTAAAAAAAATAATTCATTATTAAATAATTGTAGAAACCATTGATTAATCCAATATCTATTCTCATCTCTTAATAAGGAAAATGGATTTTATCATATATCTAGGAATAACTCACCAATCTAGCACCAATGAATCATTTAAAGTTGAATAATCCAAATAAGATGTATGGGAGATATCCAATGTCAAGAGAGGGGGTCTAAAATCATAATAGGTCCATTGGGGTTGGAATTTGGTATTAATTAAGGTGAAAAACAAGTGAAATTTTAATTTGTGGGGTTCGTTTAATGTACCCTTGCATTGGGCACACCGGTTACCCAGTGGGCCTCACCAACCAGGCTATGTGCCATGCAGAACCACCTAGGTTCTTCAAGAACCACTAGTTATCTGATAGAATCTTTAGAATATAGCAGGCCTATTGGAACACCACCAGTTGGATGGTGGGTTCCACTGAAAAGCCAGTGACTATTTTCTAGTCACCCCAAGGCCAAGCGTCTCACCAACTTCCCAACCTTCAGTTCCCAAAACGTTGTCACTAAAAAACTCTTAATGAACCATATTATAGAAGAAGAAAAATATAAATAGAATACTCTATAACTCTAACATCTCATATATTGAAATAAATCAAGAATGTTACCTTAACTAAACCTTATTGAAGGGAACCTTCTTATTTCTTGACTCGTGTCATGAATCATCCACATAAAATGATTTTAAACAATGAGTAGATTCCAAAAAACCTTATTATTTTATATATAACCATATTTATTCTATTATGGGTTTATGAATAATATTTAGGTATTTAATTATTTAAAATATCCTTTAGTCATTTCATAAAAACTCTACCCAAGTGGTACATTTTTTCTTTCTTTTTCTAGATCATTCTCATAAATTCTCTATATTCAAACTAAATATTCAATGTCTATGTTTAATATTCAAATATGATCATCCCAGATGATTTAATTCATTTTTTATTTGGAATCATTATGATATATCCTTTATTTAGTCCATGAATCAAAATTGTGAAACTCACATCTTTCTCATGGGTTTAGTCATTCTTATGATTTATGAATGGTTTGTTTTCCACATGTGGTGTGTATATGTATTATTTTTCATAATGTGACATGTTGGACCATAATTATAAGTATATTCAATGCATTTGATAAATAATAATATCTCATGAGTTGTTATATAATTGATTAAGGTGTAAACCAAAATACACCATGGGTATTTTTCAACTTTATGATGATGGTATTGGGAAATTCCCTTAACATGTGTTTATAATAGCATGTTTTATGTTTTTTACACATGTTTATAATCTTCTGAAATAATTTTCTTATGTTTTTCCTCAAGATTATGATAATTCTATTTATGATATCATATTAGGCCTCTTAACACTCATGTTATACTTTATTTCCGTGTTTATTCCCTTATTGAGATTTCTATATCACCCTTTTCTTTAAGTATTTTCCTATAATATCATATGTAGTTTTAGAAGATCCATTTATGTTTAGAGAACTATGTGGATTTCTAAATAATGGTGATTTTTTATGTTTATTTTTATCTTTTTTTATTTCTAATATTCCAAATACAGTTGACATCTCAATCCTCAATGTGTATTTGTAGGTGAAAAATTTTAAGAATTATGAAATAATATATCTTTAAGTAATAGTCGTCATATTTCAGTTGTTTGATCTTTCATCATAATTTATAGTACAAATTCAACCAATGATACTCTCACCTCTATCCTGTTCAACATCCACTAGTAGGTTTGACACCATTCTAGGATGATGAGCTCTCAATTAAAGCACCAAGATGATATTTATATGAGAAATTTCCAATCATCTTATAATATTCGGTCAATGATTTATATAAAATATATTACATGTAATGGATAAAAATGGAATTAATAATATTCGTTGAAAATTTTGAAACAGTATATATAATATAAATAAAACTCTCCTAGAAGGTTCTCTAGGAGACAAGGCATCAACCACTTTCACCTGAAGATTCCCAGTAAGTTTTTCCCCCCACCATCCCTCCTTTAACAGAATAGAATGATTATAACTTTGATATTGGACAATGTACTATTACACCCTCCAGCATTAGTAATTTCTTGTTTCCCCCTAGAATAGTCTTTATATAGTCGAGGATCCAAGTACACTACCCTGACCTCCCTATTAGTGCATATTTGAAACAAAATTAAAACATGATAAATGATGAGAAAATTATGAACAAGGGAGTTTAAGATATATTTTAAAATGATACTCAATAAAAACACAAAAAATAATGGTTGGATGTCAAGTCATATTGAAAAATTCATATGTTCATGTTTTCAATCATTCAAATGTCATGGATAATATAAAAATAAAATTAACATATGGTTCATGTCTTTAATGATATATGGGAAATAATATTGGGATCTTTTGAGGTTTATAAAGTTAGGGACTATAGAGATATCCTTTATAACCTTAAACTCCTTCATTGCTGATGTAAATATTGATTAATGTTTTTTAATTCAAATAATATGATTTCGTGAACAACATTAATAGAATATACTTTATTTATACATTTTAATTATATAATTTTTTTATTATAGGATATTTTTTGTTTTACCTTAATAATAATCTTCTTCATGCATCAATTTTAAATGACTTTGCTTTTCTTCTAATAACATCACTATGATTTCTTATAATTTCAAATCAATTTTGATCCACTTAAAAATCCTTTTAATTATTGTTTATTTTATACTTATTGAAAATTTTTTCTTATTCGTTCTCTTTTAATTTCTTTTGTAAATTATCCCATATAATAAATCTATGAATATTTTGTAATTTTAATGTTTTAATTTCATCCTTTCATAATGTGAGGTGCAATTTTATCTCTTTATGCCTATTTTTTTATTATTTAACATATTTTATTAATTATTATTTTTTAATGCATTATTATATTCATTTTAAAGTATAACCATTGAATGTAATTTATTCCAGACTCAGCTTTCATCTATACCCACATTGAGATCCAACAATTCATATATTCTAATTATTCATTTATACTTTAACTATCTCAGTTGTTCTCTTCTAAAAATATGAATCTAGAATCAAAGACAAAAATATTTATATATTCCCATATTTATTTTTTATGATGATACACATCAGTTTAAAGGAACCAATTACTAAGACAAATCATTTTGACTAATTGTACACATGTTGTTGTTTATATTTTTCCTAAATTTAGAAATTAACATCAACTAGACACTGAATACACCCATTATTATTTTTTCTATTTTCATAGATTTCTATGTGACTAAAAAATCATAAAAAGATAATCGTTTTATGAAATTTTCATAATTTTAGTTGTGATTAAAAAATATCTAACACAACAATTTTTTAAAATCTAAATTTAATGCTATGTTAAAAAATACATTCATCACATGGTACATGTGGAAATTAGAAATTACCCAACCAATCTTAAGAAACTATATAAAACCATTTTATATTTAAAACAATCTCATTATCTCATCCACCCTAAAAATATAAAAAATTTCAATGGACACTTCCAGTATCTCAAACAACATTAAATTATACTAAATAAATTATATGTTTTAATAAAGGATTATTTAGGCATGAGTGGGAATTGTATTAAAATAAAGGAGAAACCATTTCAACAACTCGTGAAAGGATGATTTCAAATCCACCAAATGATGAAAATGGAAAAATTTATACCCCTCCCTATAATAAGATAAGGTGGTTGTTATGGGACTTTAAAATATAGAATTATGTTATTTCATGTCTTTATACAAGAATAAAATACTTCATAAAACTTATTTTTCAAAAAAACTATTATCTAATAGATTGATTTTATTGTAAATTTTTATATAAATTACTAATTCTAATTACTATATATATCAAGACCCAGATTGTTTATTTTTAAACATTTTTTCCATTCTAAGTGAAGGGTACTACTGTTACATAATATTTTAGGAACAAATTATTAGAACTAATGTTTTAAAAAATAAATATACTTAATTAAATTATGTCATGTGTATCATTTTTTCAACACAAAGCATTGGACATGCCCAATTGATCAAATTTCAAGTTCAATTGATCGAATTACCATATGGTTGATCATCTTTATTCAAGAATGGTAGATTAAATGGGAGCACATTTGATTCAATACTTTTTGGTGTGTTGGGATAGGCACGGTCGAATATTAATGGTCCAATACCATTATAGTCATATATATCCTTTGTAAAAATATTAATGCTTCACACAGTCTATTGTGAGTTCCATGTATGGTCAGTCTAGTCCTCTACCAAAAATTTGATTGACCACAAGATCACTTTAAAACACTACAAAATTCCATAATGAATAACTAATATCTAAAATTAAATACAAATGACTTAAATTAATTCAAATTCCATAACTAAAATTTTGAAACCAATTAAATATTAAAAAATTTAAAATAAAATTCAAAAATATTAAAACACCAAAATAAAAAATTTTAAATTAAATAAAAGTTCAATTAATTAAATATTAACAAAAACATTAAAATAAATGATTAATTAAATAAAATGCTTTCTAAAAAGAGAAACAATTAAAACTATTATACAAATAAAATTTAAAAAAAGTAGAGTCATGATAAAATTAATAATTTTAACATTAATTTCATAAATTAATAATTTTAAGAGTAAAGTAATCACAATTATATAGTTAAAAATTTTAAAATCATAAGTTAACAATAAAAACACTATTAGACACCAAAATTGATGTGGAAAAATACATAAAATAAAAGTCACATAAAATTATCCCACACATAAAACATTGAATGACCTCAAAAAATCACTCATTATAGATTAATAAGATAAAATGAATCTCAAATTAAAAAAATGGAATTATACTAAAAAAAATTTTGGAAAATGATTTTCCCCCATGAATACTCTTAGGAAGAAAGTGTGAATTTCATCTTTAGACAAAGTGGTTTTAGTAAAAACCCATATTATCAATTTAAAAAAACGATTATTTTGTAAATAAATAAATTGAATTATTCAAATATAAATATGAATTTTACTAAAACTTTTAAACTTCTCTCTATCTCTAGGTGAGTATACACATATATTTTAGTACAACAATAATTAGACATAATTTAATGGATGAGTAGATTTATTAATCATAGGTAGTCATAAATACCACATCAAATGGTTTTAACTTAGTGAATAAAAGAATTAAATAATGAAATAAAATGGTTTCAACCAGGATTAAGATTTTTATTTCATAAACCATTTAATTTCATCTCTTATAAGTTCGATTCAAATCAAACAGTTTCAAATGAAATATTGTATTACATTATCTCATCATTTGACCAAGAATAAATGATTTTAATAGGTGAGGAAATTAATAAACCAAATTGAACTGATTGGTTTATAAAGGTTTACCTCCTCAAAATGAAATATTAACTTTCAAATTTTTATAAGAAATTTTACCCACAAAAAATTCTTAGATTAAGCTTAAAACTGAAAATTTATTGAAAAAAATTTATGGGGGTTGGTTGGGTTTTACATTAAAGCATATATTAACTCATTTAAAAATACCATATCCCCCACACTTAAAACTCAACATTATATCCGATGTTGAATCTTAAAGAAGTAAGAAACGGATATTAATTTTGGTTCAAAACATATTTTCAAATTAGTAGTTCAATGGCATGTTCAAAGGTCAAAATGAAATTAAAATGGAATTTTCCACAAGTTCCATAAATTTTCCAAAATAGATTTTAAAATTTACATGTTTTATATTTTTAAATAAGAATGAAGTGTTATAATTATAGCTCAAAATAAGAATTTTGATTAGCAATTTTACATCAAATATAGTATTTATTTAATAGTATTTTAATGGTTCCAAACATGATTTTTTTTAATTGTTCAAACTAGTTTTCAGAAAAGCATATTACAGGAGGCTAAAAACCTAATATTTATAATAGAATCATTAAATTAAGTTCAAAAAAAAAACAATCCCACACAAACATAATGTATATTAAGTAAAAACATTCAAAATTAGAATTAATATTAATGCTTCAAAGAAACAAGAAATAATTTAAATAATTAAATATTCATGAAGAATGAAAGAGAAAAATCACATGGAATTTGTTACCTAATTTCCTTAATCTCGGCCTAGTAGTTACCCTCCTTTTATCATTCCATCTACACTTGGTATCTCCATATAGGCACCTTAAGATGGAATAATAGAAAAATATTAAACACATTCATTGAACATCCAAAATATGAGACTGATAATAGTGACAGTGAATAAAAGTGAATATTTAGAGCCTAAAAGGATGACTTACCAACACTAAGATCAATAAAATTCGGAGAAGAGGTTCAAGTGAGGAATTAGTAAGAAACATAATGAGGTATTTGTATTATAAAAATAAAAAACAAAAGAAAACTAAAACATTGGGTTTCATCCCAAACAATGAAATGATTTTAGTCTTTATCAAGACTCCCGTAAAAACTAACTATGGTTGTTAAAAGGATGTGTTTTCCTCCATAAACCAAAACATGTAATTTACCTAGTTTATTTGGTAGAGGATTAATGTTTTTTGACACAAAAAGTTCTAAAATTATAATCAAAATTATTTAAATATTCAAAAATACCTAAGTAGCACCCCTTAACATCAAGAGATAGCTTGAAAAAGTCTCCTAGTTGAATAAAAGTAACATAAAAAAATTCCACCCCTTTTTGGTTTCAAAACATTTAAGTTCAGGTAAAAAGGAAGGATCTCTTTTGGGATCTAGAAAGAAATATTCAACTTTAGTAATAGAAAATAAATCTTCAAAATTACTCTTGGTATGAAAATGATAGAGAATGACATGGTTCTACTAGTGGTTTGGCATTCCTAGTAAAATATCCTATCTTATTTTAAACCACAAAATCACCAAAATAAATTGTGTGATGAGATGATTCTAAACAATCATTCTCAAATAAAGGTTTATCAATATTGTTTTTTGAAGAATTAAAACCATTATAAATCACAATATTTTACTCCTCTAGGTATTTATTAGCTATAAAAATAAGTTCAAAAGACCTAGTTTCTAATTCAACATGAAAAGGATTTTTTTAAAATAATCAAATACACCCATCTCAACCTTTATAAAAAACACCATAAATAGAAAGTCACAAAAATATTTTTTTACCTCTAGTTTTATGAGTATTTCTAAACCTTAATGAAGTAAAAAAAGAAACTCAAGAATTTAAATAGACTGACCATACTCCATTGGTTATAATTCCATGGTTTCAATCTATTCTAGTTTCTCATGGGAGTATAAAAAAATAAAATATATATATAAATTCTTCATAATGTCACTATTCTGAAATTTGTGTTCCAACATAGTACTCCAAGACTAAATCTACATAACATTCAATTGAACTACTTTATCCAACTATTTTTCTACCAAATGAAATTGTTTATGGAAGTACCTTATAACTATAGTTAAACCAAAATTATATATTTTATCAGCATAGATAAAATAAATTATGAAATATTTGTCCATGAATACACAAAGAAGAATGATTTTTTTCCATTTAATTTTTTATTAAATTTTTACCATTGTTTTTTAATCCTTGACACCTAGTGAATTCCTTCCCTGGTAACTATTCAAAATTATGTATGGGTCTAAGGTCTTAACAATGATAAAAAATTAATTTATAAAATCACAATAACCTGACAGTGAAGGTTCAAACTCAATAGATGGTGGGTAAGTTATCAAAGGGATTATTTAAATTCTATAAACTATTAAATAGGGAAATAAAATTTTTCGAAAATTAAGAGTGTGGGGAGAAATAAATAATTAAATATGGAAAATAATTATTAACAATTTTATGAATGTTCATACTAACTATGTAAATGAGTAGAGGCATGAATTCAAGGTTAAAAAGTGGAAACTATTGTGGTTGATTACAAAATGTGATGATTAAGAAAAAAGGTTCCTATCAACATGATATTGATTTGTTAGAAGTTTCATAATCTTTGTTAAGATTTAAAAATATCCCCTTTACAAATCACACACTTTCTCAAGATGTGTAAAGATCAAGAAAAAGATAAAATCAACAACAGTAAAACATTCCTCAATTATTTTAGTTCAAAAAAGTAAAAATATGTACAAATTCTCGAATGAAAATGAAATGTGAAATAGAGAAAGAAGAGATAGAGGAAATGAGATATCTTCTCTCTCAAGTAAATTTTTATCTTTCCCTATTTTATCCTCAGTATCCACTACTGGTGAATCTCTTTTATGTTTTTTCATAAAATTATGTTCTTCCAATCAACTTTAAAGCTCTTATATTCTCTATTAATTAGGTTTGTGTCTCCAATAATTCAATTTGGAAGCTCTAATGGAGAGTCTATAATGTTCAATATTACTACTACATTCCTCTTTTAAAAAGTAATTCACTTAATTTTTACTCTCATAGCCCTGTGTGGTCATAATTATCTTTCACTACCTTAGCTAAATATCTTCTTCATCGCCAACTATGGGTCATTGGTCACTGAATTAAATCTCAAGACTATGACCTTATTTATTCACTTGAAACAAAATAAAAATAGATAACGTGCATCAACCTTCATCACCAAAAAAATAAATCTAGGTGTGGTCCTTATATCAATTTGTTCTCATAATTGATTTAGCATCATCATAACTCCACAAAGCCCTTTTCTCCCTCCTTCATAATATTGAACTTTTTCATTATTTTGATCTCAAAAAAACAAATTTTTTAGGATTTTCATTGGGAAAGTAACATTCACACACTTTTGAACTTGCAATTGGATTGATTTGAAAACTTAGATTCCAATCATCCACAGCATTGGAAAACCATGACTTGATCAAATTTAGCTTTGAATCTAATTGGTTCCATTGGGTTAAAAAATCATTTTCACCCTCCGATTCATCTTCCAGCTTCTACATACACGAAAAAAGAACCAAATTACTTTAATAAAAACACAATCATGACTTAAACGATATAAATATTTGTTTAGACTAGGCTAAATAGATTTATACAACACTTTTGGGTCCCTAAATATTTTGACTTAGCTCAGTCCAAATTCATATAGCATTGAGTAAGGATAGTCCCAAAACCATTTGGTCATTGACCTCCATAGATAATTCATACATTCCAAAAATTTATCACCAGGAATGCATGAATATTTAGATAAACAACCAAATATTTGGGCAAATGAGGCTTCATCACTGCATCATACAGACCTATAATTAGATATGAAAAATCCATAAAATGAAGACCACATCCTCGATTCTACACCTAAAATCTTCTTCAAGATTGGCCAGCATCCCAACTAAAATACATGGAAAACAAAAAAATAAATTTTTAAAAGATCTCTACTATGCTTGATATTTTTCTTTTTTTAGCTACGATTCATCCCACTTTGACTCATACAACCTAACCTACTTCAATATCTCCTATAGCATGCCTCACTGAAAAACCTGAATGAACATGAAACTTCATCACCTATGATTAACTCTTCTCCATGACTCATTGGTTTATGTGGTGCATCTTGTTTGTCTTCTCAAAATCCAATGGCATCATGGTAATGAAACAAATATCCTATATTTCAGTTGGCATAATTGACCCACATCATAAATTCCTTATTGATCAATTTTGGCTCCCCCTTCGATTTTCTTCTTTTTTTCATATATTTAGATCTATCTTGATTATCCTTTGGTCAATCTTAGTCCATTAAATCTTTATTTTCAACCTAAACCATTTCATTGGTGCAGTTGATCAACTTTCAAGTACAGTCAATCAATTTTTCATATAGTTGATCCTTTTTATTCAGGCATAGTAGATTGGAATGGAGCATAGTTGATCCAATAATTTGAGGTAAATTAGGATAGGCACATTTGAATTCTCATAGTTTAATACCATTACAGATTCTTGGTGTAAAGACATGTTTTCCCTATTTTTTATGAAATAAATATATCTTTTATGATGTAAAAATTTCATCCATGACCTCAACATATTTATGTCTTAATACATATTTTTACACTGTAAAAGGTGTTACTCAGATACTTTCACATTGAATTCCTTTTCCCTCATATGTTACGATAGCTAGAATAGCTGGTGCAAAGATCTATTCTTCATAATGTTGGTCTTTGTGCAGTTACATTGGTTGTTACAATATTAAATTCTGACAACCCATTTCAAAGTTAAATAGTGTTGTTATGAGATTTTTTCATATAGGTTAATCCATGGATAATTCCCTATATATACCTCATCTCCTTCCCTTGGTTTGGTAGAGTTATAGAAAATTATATGTACCACAAATAATACCTCCATTTCCCTATTTTGTAATTCTGACCACCTATACAGTGGAATCTACACCCTACACTATGAAGGGCACCCTGAACCACTTTTACGATGTAGGAATTTCCTTTATACCATAGCAGAAACAGATCACAACCTTGGCTAATCTTACATTTTAAGTTCAACATTTACACCACAAGAAGTGTGACTTATCTCTTATGTATTAAGCTCATCATTTATGACATAAAAAGCATTACCCTGATCTTATTCCCTAATTCATCTCTATAAACCATAAGTGGAGTGCTCCTCTAGTCACTGGGATCATTGATTCTTGAATCCAGGTAATCTCTCTCTACTTTTTGGGTCCTTTTTCTCCTCACCTTTCCATATAATCCTTGATGTGATATTTTTTTAGGATCAATGATTTATTAGAGTATAATAATTTATCAGTTTTCATGTGAGCGTGATTTAAGTGATGACATCTTCGACAAACTATAGTGTTTACCTTGACAACCATGAGGTAATAAGTTCCTTACCTTCTCAGGATTTTTTTTACACTTTTTGAAATTATATGATTATATTTGTTTCTGTTTTGATACCATGATTTATTATGATATCAAGTGGGTGTGTGTGTTTGGCCCATGATTCCCTTTGAGATGTTGATTCAATGAGTGACATTAGAGTATCTTGTTTCATTTTTTATTGTGAACACATTTCGTTATATATTCTTCTATATACTCATAATGATATGTTATGCCTTATTGTGTTCTCACCCTGAATGTGTGTTACCATTTCATTGGAGGCTTTATTTGTCACTTGGGATAGGTGGACTATCATGAAAAATTATCCCTTAGAAGGGGAGTGTTCTTAATTGTGATGATTGGGATAAGGGACTTAAGAACATGGTGGAGGTATGAGATATCCATGGAATTATTCCAATTTTGTGCTCGTGGTAGCCTGGATTTTCCAAGTGTCATTCACCACGTGATATCCTAGTCGATGTGAGTACTTGATATTCTCAACTAGAGGACCTAGGTGACATGGTCCTATTAGGAGATAGATGACATCTGATATCATATCCATGACACAATGAGGATGTCATATAGGGTATGATTTGGTCACTATCAACATCTTCCATTATATTTATGGAATGAAGATGAAATAAGTATGGTAAGTGGTTTGTGGTGGCCTGGTCAGCGCATGACCGCTTAATTTTTAATTGTTTATTTATGCATATTACACATTTATTATCATTATTGGCATAAATATTTTTATACTTGGGAGAATTATGTATGGAACATTGGTATACTCCTACTGAGTCTTTTACTAACCCCCTACTTGGGAATTTTGGTGCGATTATGGGTTTCATGAAAGATTCGAAGAAGTGAAAGGTACTTGTGTTAGATAGTTAAACATAGAATAATGGAGTTGGTAGTGGGTTAGAGTGGACTACAGTGACCAATAGTTTATTTTTTTGTTTATTATATATTTTCATTACTCTGGATGGATTTCCACATTAAGAGGTTTTCTTTATATGAAATGTATGTCATATTTATTATTCCATAAGACTAATATGATGATTTATGGTTATTTTTTATTTTTTATATATTATTCCAATGTAGTGATGTGATATAAAGGGTTTAGTCTCCCCACTATCAGACTTAGACCCTCATTGATAATCAGTATCCTCTTGAATATAGCGAGGAGTGCATGAGGTCCCATGGGATTCTAGCACAGACTAGGAGGTTCAGGTCAGGGTGTTACACTTGGTATGTTTTTAAAAAAATTCACACTGCAAACGGTTGATTGTGAGTTCCATAGTGGTCAGGTCTGGTCTTTTCCAAAAATTGTACTAGTAACGCAATCACTTCAAAATGCATTAAAATTATAAAATTAATAACCATAAATAAAAAATAAATTCCAATGATGAAAATTAATTCAAATTCAATAAATAAAATTTTGAAAGAAATTACATATTAAATTTTTTAAAATAAAATTCATAAATATAAAAACATGGAACTAAAATATTTTAAATTAATTACAAGTTCCATTTATTGAATATTAATAAATATAGAAAAATAAAAGATTAAATAAATACACACTATGATTAAAATAAAAACACCAAAATTTAAAACAAAAAAAGAAACATAGACACCATTGTTTAGGGATGAGAAACTGGTAGTTTTCATATTGTAGGGACCTACTAAGAATTGGTTGGGAGTTACGGGTCAAGTAGGATAATGTGAGGGTATCACATGAGAGTCCTTAAAGGACTTGTTCTTTAGATAATTCTTCCTTGAAATTATAATGATCATCTGTGAATAGGAATTTATGGAGCTATATCAGGTCTCTATGACAGTATCATCATATTCTTTACACTTTACTAAGATCCTCCATTTTTCACTTGTTCTGGCTGGTAAAGAGGCTCAGAAGGCCAGGAATTCAGAAATTATACTTTGAATTGACCTTAGATATAAGGTCCAATGTTTTCATTTAGCTTCATACCCATAGGATCTGAGGAATTCCTTGACCACTGAGAGGATTTTGGATAATGGATGAGAAACTTTCCTTTTCCTCCCTTTCACTACTCAAACGAGTGGAGATCCTATTTCTAGCATGAGTGAATATTATAATGGAAGGAAGAGAAAAGAAAGGGATATAAATTGGATTGGTGGAATGTATATGTCGTATATTTCATAGTCATTTTTTCCTTCTAGAGGTGACCCACAGTGTTTTAACTTTGGTGTGTTCGGACAGTACAGTCGGGTACACTCAGCACTCCAAATTCATTTCCAATAGTGTGGAGGGAGGGTAAATCTCCTAAAAGTTTTTACCAGAACATAAAATAAGATATAAAGATGGTCTTGAATAGGTAACTAGAGGTTATTACAAGGTTTTAATTAGTTAACTCAAACTATACATGCACCTCGAGGATAGGTTTATAAGGCTTAGGTTGGTCGTGTTTATGTTGTGGTTCAGACACCAGTAGATGTAGGTTAGGGGTCATATATAGATATAGGTATGTTCTTGATCACATCCACTCTACCTAATTATTTATTTGATATTTTTTCATCCTATTAAATTATTATTTCTCGTGTAGTTGTTTTACTTGACATACTAGTCAAGTTGTCTTCTCAACTAGTCGCTCTTGACACACCATTAGGAACGAAAGTGGATTAGTGATTCCTAGAATGTCCAATAATTTTCAATGGTTATGGATAACTATAGAAGATTATGATATTGGAAATGATGAACTTTGATTTGATTAAATTAATGGACTATCTAACTATATTCTAAGCTCACATAGACTCATATCAAAGGCGTGTATCATTCGATTCTCTAAAGGGAGAGAAGTTCATGATGATCGGAGAGTGAGAACTAAGAGTATGAAGAGTTGAACTAGAACTAAGTAATCTTGGAATGATCATATCACAAATGAAATCTATTTCACTCTTTAAAAAATTAAAAAAAAATCCCTCTCATCTTATCTTTCAGTCATATAACTCTATCAGGTCATCTTTCTAGATGATTTCAGCAGAATTCCTCTATACATAGGATTTGATTTTCAGATTGAGCTCATAGCAGTCGCACAACCCATTTCTATACCCCTATATCATATGGTTATGAACTATATGAATGAGTTCAAGGTGAAATTGTATGAATTGGAGTGAAAAATATTTATTAGACTAAGTACTTAACCGTGGGGTTCACCTGTGTTGTTAGTTAAGAAGGTGGATGCTAGTCTTTGACTCTATATATATTATCTAATTATAAACTAGGTTTTGGGGAAGAATTTATATCCTTTTTCCAAGATTTATGATCTTTTTGATCAGCTATGGGGAGCCTAGTGAATCTCTTAGATAGGTATTCAATCAGGTTATCATTATTTGTGAGTTTGAAAGGAGGAAATCCTAAAAACAATGGAGTAGTTATGGATTGTATATGTACATGGTGATGTCTTCCAGGCTAACCAATTCACTTAACGTGATCATGCTGATCAATAACAATATCTTCCACCCATTATTAGACTCATTCATCATAGTATTTTTTGACAACATCCACTAATACTATCTTACACTAGAGAATCATGCTAGACACCTGTAGATAGTCCAAATTATTTTTCAAGCCAGCTAAATTTACACCTTGTTGTTGAAGTTTAACTTCAATAATTGAGAGGTTATGTTACTAGTAAATTTTTTTTATGATAAGGGTATATATATAGACCCAGAGAGAGTGGAGGAATTCATGACATGGAAATGTCCCTAGCACATTTTTGAGATATGGATTCTTTTAGGTCTAGTAGGGTATTGCTGATTGTTTATTCAGTACTTCTCCTAAATGTAAACACCCATGACTACAATAAATAATAAGGTAGTGATATTCCAATGGTTGGACTAGTGTATAGAGGCTTTCATTGAGTGATAAGGTTGGAGATAGCTCTAGTACTGACACTCCCTGAGCCTAGAAGTGGTTATGCAGTGTATTGTGATGCATCAGTAATTGGACTCAGAGTAGTGATAATGTATAAAGACTATGTAGTGGTCTATGGGTCTAATCATCTATGACCCCATGGTCAAAATTAACCTACAGATGACTTGGATGTAGTGTCTATGGTCCATACTCTGATTTGTTTAGTGATATTATCTCTTCATAGAGATATTTTTTATCTACACAGACTACAAGGGCCTTCGTTATATCTTTACACATAGAAACTTGAACCTGATATAGAGGTGTTGGGTTGAGTATATAAAAACATTAAACTTTGTGATGGTGTATGAACCAGGTAAAGGTAACATCAATGTGGAAGCTCCTAGCCATAAGACACAGGTTGAGTTGTAGATTGGTGAGTGGCCATCCGAGGAGTAGTAGCACTTGATGAGCTTATCGGATGATTAGAAGATGGATACTTCATAGGAATAGGGCTACATGACATTTTCTCCAATGGTAGTCACATATTATCTTCTAAAATAGATGAGGAATAGGTAGGATTCATACCTATAGTCTTTTGTGCTGATGGGAATAGTAAGCTGGGGGATCCATTATCTAGCTAGTCCTTGAGTAATGACAATGCGGTCATGGTTCATGGGAGGGTAGTTGTCCATGTTTTTATTAGAGGGTAGTTAAGGATATATTAACATACCTCTATATGGAGGGTGTATCCTAGAGAAATTAAGATGTACAATTAGTTCAAGTGTAATTTCTAGTAACTAGGGATGAAGAGATACATTGCAGGTTTTCCCTCCTAAGGCATTACCTGATAGCGGGTGAAGGGAGAGCCCCAACGGCCTGGTGGGTTCCTCCAGATACTTTTGTTGTACATGTAGAATTGGGATGATTCCATGATGAAATTTATAATGGGGTTAACTAGGACCCTGAGTAGTTACAACATATTTTGGCTGGTTTTTTATTGGTTTATGAAAGATGCCCATTTTTACCAATTAGAGAGACATGCTTGGTGGAGGAGATGGAAAAGCTCTACATCTTTGAGATTGTATTCCTAAATCGAGTTCCCTTTAGAAGTGTGTCAGAAAAAGAAAGACACATGTTTTACATCAAGGTTTTGAAAGGTCTTGCAGATGGCCCAAGGGACTCATTTTATGTAACGACCCAAAGTTTCATTAATGGAAAATCCCTCTTGATCTAGTTAAAAGTCTCTTTATGAGAAAATTTTTTATAAGATGCAAAATTCTTTGGTTTTATGTTAAGAATTGTGACCGTTGTTAATATAGTCGTTGAATAGTGATCACATGATTAGTATAAATATAGGACCTTAACAAATCCAATTTACTCAGACAAAAGAAGTGATGGCCTCTTCCAATAGAATTTCCCCATATGATGCCCATTTGTCGGAGCTCGGAAAAGAGGTGGTGTCTTTGGGCTTCGCCCTTGACCAAGCCCAAGCTGAGCTTCATTATTTCAAGCTCAAACGGGACCATCTACGAGAAAAGTGGAAGTTGATAGAGATTACCACACGAGCAATGTTATCCGAGCTGCCCCAAGAGTCTGTCACCATCGCACACCTTACCCTTAGGTCTTATGCGGCTATTTTAAGGGGATATGTAACAAATAAGTAGTACTATGTTCATGTACATTATTTTTTTATATAATAATGAATATAATTTCCAGTCATTTTTGATACATTGTAAATAGTTTTTAAAGTACAAATGGTGTTTTTAGTTATTATTTAATTAAGAATTCTATTTTATTAAATTAAGGGATTTTTGAATTAAATATTATTTTAATAAAATATTATTATTAATATTAAATTAATTTTTATTAAATATAAATTATCTTATAATTTTATGAATGCAATTAAAATTTTATATTAAGGTTTGAAAGCTACTTCTATCAAAACCCGTGAATTTTCGATAAATGTTGGTTTTTATTTTAAAAGTCAAAATTAACATATTTAGAAAAAAAATAGATAAAATAAAGGTCATTTCTGGAATCAGGATGTTGAAATTATCCAACGGTGAATTTTTCATAATTTTCTGAGACAGCCAAATTTTTGGGTAAAAATTAAATACCGTTTAAATATATAATGTGTTTTATGACATCATAATGACCCAATGGTGATGTAATAAAATACCATAATCCTTATGTTCGGCCAATATATGTTTTATCATTAAAATAATATGATTTTGGGTTTGTGTGACTTACTTTTCAAAGAATTAATGGACCCCTCAAGACATATTCAACACTATGACTTTTAAAATTAATTTCCATGGAAGTGTGACTCACCTCCACATAAGCAACCTTATTATTTTAATAATTTCGGACACTGTCCTTATAAAATATTTTTTTCCTCTTCCCTTTTTCAAAATCCATGGGCAAAAACCATGGGATGGTTTGTGGTTTGGATTAATTTAATGTAAGGGGACCCAAACCTAAATAACAAAGAATTCCCTCACCTTTCCTATATAAACCCACCCAAGCTCCCACTTCCTCCTCACTAAAATTATTTGGAGTTCGTCCAACCTCTGCACTACTCTCTCTATAATCATCCCAAGGTTCCCCAAGCTCCCAAGAAGCCTCTCACAATCCTCTCTCTAGCCTTTGGAAGCACACTTCCAAGTAAGGGTTTTTTCTTCCTTTCTCATTTTTTGTCAATTTTCTTTAAGTTGTATTGCACTTTTAATTTCAATTATAAATGTTGGGGTATGGTTTCGCACCTCCCCCATACTTCCTTCTTATTTTTGGAATTATGGGAGACCCCTTTCTCTCTCATTAAATGCCTCCCATGTACACTCGATACTATGCCGAAATTCTGAAATGAACTTCTCCCTCCTCTTTTATATTCAGGCAATACTTTTGTATCATGAATCCAAATTTCATTACAATTATTAGGACATGTATCTATATGACCTCCTTATTGTACATTACATGTAAATATGATTAGGAACCCCTTTCTCTCTCATCAACCTTTTTTATGAATTCTTATGTCACGCTGTTACGCTGCCAAAATCGCACCGATTTTCTAAGCCAATGTCATTGTGTAGTGAATACCATGCCCATTTCTCCATAAAGGGTATTCACCTTTATGCACATTTTATTATTGATTTTAAAGTTTCATGTATGAATTACACATTCATTTATCATGGAATAAATGATTATGTTTTATGAATCCATGTTTTATGATCCATGTGGCACACTTATGCATAAAATGAAATGTTTAAGAAGGGTGCGCCCTTATAGAGCTCCAATGCATTGGGTAAAGTATAGTATCATGATACATCATGTGCAATTAGTTTTGACTCATGCTAATTCAATTGCAATGAGGGTTTACTCATGATTCATGTGCAATGAGGGTTTACTCATTCTTTATGTGCAATGAGCCTTGGCTCATGCTAATTCCATGTTAAGTGTTGTTGCCACATTTCCATGTTATGATTATCATGCTTTATCATGCCTTTATGTTCATGTTTCTTTTATGATCTATTGATATGCCTATTGTCTAACATGTATTGTACTCCTCATGTTATTCCATGTGTACTCCCTTACTAGTCTTTATAGCTCACCCTTTTCTTATGCATGTCCTCAGGTTATCACATGCAATGCTAAGTACAAGGGAATGTAGTGGTAATGTAAAGGAAGTTTTCAATAAAGATGTTGTATTTAATGTTTTAAGTTTTTATGTAATGATCCTAATCCCCAAAGACACTAAACCTCTTGATCTTCTTTTTTGTATCAAGTGAAGTTTTATGTAATAAATCATGTTTAAGTTGTAATAAAAGCAGGGTTGTCATAGTTGGTATCAGAGGATAGGTTTAGTTATTTTTGGGATTAGGAAACCCTAGTAAAGCCTTAGATACAAGACTAAGTATAATAAAAACATACCTATGTTTTGGTAAATACTAAGTAAGTGGTTTATCAAACAAATACATCCATGTCTGGATACAAGAAGGTAGAGGCGGCTCTGGCACAGATGTATCCTTGGGGTAAAACCCGAAAACACCGCTTTGAGCTAGACTCGAACGGGAACTGGTGCACGACAACGGGCCTTGCTGCACTCTTGGTTACGACACTCCAGGGGGATATGTTTTGATAAATTCACAATCTTAGTATGAACCCTTATTAAGGGAAAAAATGCCCCTAAGAATATATGATAGAAAGTAGATCATGAAAAGCCTAGATTGAAGCCTATAGACTCATGAGTTAAGGAAATAAAAGTTTATTTTTGAGTCATCAACTTTTGTCTTTGGATTACCTTTTATGTGTTACCCCTAAATTTCCTTTTATTCCAGCCAATGGCCGGTAATAGGAGGACTCGGGCTAACAACTGTTGTGAAGATCAGTGTGATGACTGTACTAATGAGATGCCAAATCCAATGGGAGCGGGAATCGTGAACTTTGTCATGCTTCTCTCTCAGCTAACTCATGTTTTGAATAGAAACACGGGTCAAGAGGAACGTTCAACCCCCCATAAGAAATAACAAGTCGCTATCGAAAGCTTCATGAGACAAAGGCCTCCTACTTTTAGTGGATCATCTGATCCCACGATCACTGAACAATGGATCAACTCCATTGAAAAAATCTTCTCCATCCTTTAATGTTATGAACAAGATAAGGTTCTCCTGGCTTCTTATCATATGGAGGGTGAAGCTGATCAATGGTAGACTTTGATCAAAAATATGAAGCCTGAGGAGGAGATCAAGGCTTTGGAATGGAAGGAATTCCAGAAGATGTTTTTCGATAAATATTTTGCGCGCACCCTCCGACGTAATATGGAAAGGGAATTCCTTTCCCTAAAGAAAAAAGATGAAGAATCTATTGGAGTGTATGAGGTAAACTTTACAAGGCTTGCATGATACGCTTTAGGATTTTTCGTTACCCCCGAATGCAAGGTTGACAGCTTCTTTGGTGGGCTGAAGCCTAGCTTGCAGAAAGCATTAGCGATCCATGACTTCAACAGCTATGAGGAAATTGTCCGATGTGCCCTCAAGGTCGAAATGGAGATCGGGGAATCACAGGGGTATCATGGGGACAAGAAGAGTAAGGTGGACTTCAATGCTAGTGGTCCGATGGATAAATCCAACAGCGCTAAGAAGTTCCAGCACCCCACTTGCCAAAAGTGCGGAAAGAAGCACCCTGGAAATTGCCTTAAGGGGACGAGAAAATGCTTCAGGTGTGTAAGAGAAGGGCACCTAGCTATTAAATATCGGCAAGAAGGACCCGCGGCTACGAAAGAGGAGAGGAATGCTCCGTTCAAACCTCAACGCGTTGTTCAATGATATAAATGCAAAGAACCGGGTCATTTTGCAAATCAGTGCCCTAATCCAAGGGTTATCGGAGGCAACCAACAACCTCCAAGATAGCAAGGAAGAGCTTTTTCCATCACTTCTGCCGAAGTGAATCCCGAAAATAAAGTGGTGACAGGTACGCTAGTTATTCATTCAAGAATAGCGAATGTACTTTTTGATTTAGGTTCTACACATTCTTTTATATCTCGAAAGTTTAGTAGAACAATCCCATCACCACCACAAATCATGGAAGTAAAGATGTAGGTGAGTACGAAAAATGGGGCAATCATTTCATCCCATGAATATAAGTCCTCCCCTGTTATAATCTGTGGATTTAATTTCCCGGAGAACCTAGTAATACTCCCTTTGGTGTAATTTGATGCAATTCTTGGCATGGATTGGCTTTCCTTATATAGAGCCAAAATAAATTGTTGGGAGAGGGAAATCACACTCCATATGGAGAATCAACCCCCGATTCTTTACAAGTGTCAGGAGGAAGATGAATCTTATTTAGCTCCATCATCTCAATAATGTATATTACTGCCTTATGAGAATGCATATCTGGCTCAGATGATTGAGTCCAAGGAAGAAACCATCCTTGAAGAAATGCCAATTGTGAGGGAATTCGCTGAAGTGTTTCCCGAGGAACTGTCTGGTCTTCCTCCAAGAAGAGATGTTGAGTTCTCAATTGAACTTATACCTGGGACACTACCAATATCCAAGACTCCATATAGAATGGATGTTGTTGAGCTTGAAAAGCTGAAGAAAAAACTACAGGAGAATCTGGATAAAGGGTTTATATGCCCAAGTGCTTCACCATGGGGTGCACCAGTCCTCTTCGTCAAGAAGAAGGATGGTTCAATGCAGCTCTGCATCGATTATCGTGAACTTAACAAAATCACGATAAATAATAAGTATCCTCTCCCAAGAATTGATGACTTGTTTGATCAGCTATGTGGAGCACAATACTTCTCCAAGGTGGACTTGCGGTCGGGATATTATCAAGTAAGGGTAAAGAAGGAAGATGTCCCCAAGACTGTTTTTCGTACAAGATACAGGCACTATGAATTTATATTAATGCCTTTCGGACTCACAAATGCTCTAGAAATATTCATGGACTTGATGAATAGAGTCTTTAGAGATTACCTAGACAAATTTGTGGTAGTCTTTATAGATGATATTCTAATATACTCCAAAACCAAGGAGGATCATGAGGAGCATTTAAGAACTATACTGGAGACTTTGCGCAAGGAGAATCTCTATGAAAAGTACAGAAAGTGTGAGTTATGGTTGAAGGAAGTCTCATTCTTGGGCTATATCATCAAAATAAATGGGATATCTTTGGATCCCTCCAAAATAGATGCAATTGAGGGATGTCCGAGGCCAACATCGGTAACGGATATCCGTAGCTTCTTGGGGTTAGCTGGATATTATCAATGATTTGTGAGGAATTTCTCACGATTGTCCAACCCTCTTACTAAGCTAACTCGAAAGGGAGTAAAGTTTTCTTGGAGTGATGAATGCGAAGAAAGCTTTAAGGAGTTGAAAAGGAGGATTATCACTGTGCTCGTGCTCACTTTACCCACAAGTGGGGAACTTTTTGTGGTATTCAGTGATGCCTCAAAGAAGGGCTTAGGTTGTGTGCTGATGCAGAATAATAAAGTGATATCCTATGCCTCAAGGCAGTTGAAAATCCATGAGCGAAACTATCCAACGCATGATCTGGAGTTGGCGGCTGTGATATTTGCCTTGAAAATCTGGAGGCATTATCTCTATGGAGAGAAATGAGAGATATATACTAACCACAAGAGTCTTAAATATATATTCACACAGAAAGAGCTTAATATGTGCCAGATAATATGGATAGAGCTCATCACGGATTATGACTGTTCAATACATTACTACCCTGGGAAAGTGAACAAGGTGGCAGATGCCCTAAGTAGAAAGGATCCAGCGATTCTATCAATGATGAGAATTGAGAAGGATCCAATATTCTTAGACTTGATGAAGATGGACGAGGGAATCATAATGAAGGGAACATCATCAATCCTTTCACAAATGATTGCTCAACCTTCTTTTTTGGAAAGGTTAAAGGATGCTCAAAAGGATGATGTGGGAATTCAAGAAAAAGTGGAAGCTATCAAAAAGGGAAAATCCTCATAGTATAATGTTAATGAAGAAGGAATTGTGCGGTTTGGGAAAAGACTATGTGTTCCATAAAGTCTGGAGATGAAGAAGGGACTTTTGGATGATGCACATAGTTCAAATTTCTCTATTCACCCAGGGAGCACAAAGATGTATCGAGATCTCCGAGAAAACTTTTGGTGGGATAATATGAAGAAGGAGATCGCCGAATATATATCAAAGTGCCTGGTGTGTCAGCAAGTGAAGTCAGAGAGTTAGAAGTCTAAGGGGATGATGAAACCATTTCCCATACCAGAATGGAAATGGGAAAACATCACCATGGACTTCGTCACCGGACTTCCAAGGACATACAAAGGAAACAATTCAATCTGTGTTGTTGTGGATCGTCTTACAAAGACTGCACACTTCCTTGCTATTTGGGAGGATTTATCATTGGATCAACTGGCACGGATATATATCAGGGAAGTGGTAAGGTTTCATGGAGTAACATTATCTATTGTGTCTGACCGAGATCCAAGATTCACCTCTATGTTTTGGAAGAGTCTTCAACATGCTCTGAATACTGAACTGAACTTCAGTACGGCCTATCATCCTCAAAATGGTGGCCAATCCGAGCGGACTATCCAAACACTTGAGGATATGTTGAGAGCGTTCTTGATGGACTTTAAAGGAGGATGGGATCAACATCTTCCACTGGTTGAGTTCTCTTATAATAACAGTTTCCACTTGAGCATCCAAATGGCACCATATGAAGCCCTATATGGGAAAAGGTGCAGAACACCGGCATGTTGGGATGAGGTCGGTGAACGTAAGCTGCTTGGACCAGAAATGGTCGAGGAAATGGTGGAGAAGGTAAAAACCATTCAGCAGTATATCAAGGCAGCCCAAAGTCGACAGAAGAGTTATGCAGATAATCGTCGACGAGACCTTGAGTTTAATGTTGGAGACATGGTGTTTCTACACATATCTCCGTGGAAAAAGGTCATGAGGTTTGGAAATAAAGGGAAGTTAAGTCCAATGTACATCGGCCCCTTCGAGGTTCTTGATCGTGTTGGGGTTGTAGCCTATCGACTAGCACTTCCACCTACTATGGCCAATATACATGATGTCTTTCATGTATCCCTCTTAAGAAAGTACATACCAGACCCTTCACATGTACTCTCTTCTGAGGTGGTACAATTGTAAGATGATATTTCTTAAGAGGAGAAACCAGTGAAGATCTTAGATCATAGAGAAAAAGTTCTACAAAATAAGACAATGCCCCTCGTCAAGGTATTGTGGAGAAACCACAAGTTTGAAGAAGCGACTTGGGAATCGGAGGATATGATGAAGCTAAGTTACCCACATTTGTTTTAGTGTGGGAAAAGGAAAATTTCAAGGACGAAATTTCTTAAGGGGGGAATATTGTAACGACCCAAAGTTTCATTAATGGAAAATCCCTCTTGATCCAGTTAACTGTCTCTTTATGAAAAATGTTTTTATCAGATGTCAACTTCTTTGGTTTTATGTTAAGAATTGTGACCGTTGTTAATATAGTCGTTGAATAGTGATCACATGATTAGTATAAATATAGGACCTTAACAAATCCAATTTACTCAGAAAAAAGAAGCGATGGCCTCATCCAGTACAATTGCCCCATACGAAGCCCATTTGTCGGAGCTCGGAAAAGAGGTGGCGTCTTTGGGCTTCGCCCTTGACCAAGCCCAAGTTGAGCTTCATTATGTCAAGCTCGAACGGGACCGTCTACGGTAAAAGTAGAAGTTGATAGCGATTACCACTCGAGCAATGTTATCCGAGACGCCCCAAGAGTCTGTCACCATCGCACACCTTACCCTTAGGTCTTATGCGGCTGTTTTAAGGGGTTATGTAACAAATAAGTAGTACTATGATCATGTACATTATTTTTGTATATAATAATGAATATAATTTCTAGTCATTTTTGATACATTGTAAATAGTTTTTAAAGTACAAATAGTGTTTTTAGTTATTATTTAATTAAGAATTATATTTTATTAAATTAAGGGATTTTTGAATTAAATAATATTTTAATAAAATATTATTATTAATATTAAATTAATTTTTATTAAATATAAATGATCTTATAATTTTATGAATGCAATTAAAATTTTATATTAAGGTTTGAAATCTATTTCTGTCAAAACCTGTGAATTTTCGATAAATGTTTGTTTTTATTTTAAAAGTGAAAATTAACATATTTAGAAAAAAAATTAGATAAAATAAAGTTCATTTCTGGAATCAGGACGTCGAAATTATCCAACGGTGAATTTTTCATAATTTTCTAAGACAGTCAAATTTTTGGGTAAAAATTAAATACCGTTTAAATATATAATGTGTTTTATGACATCATAATGACCCAATGGTGATGTAATAAAATACCATAATCCTTATGTTCGGCCAATATATGTTTTATCATTAAAATAATGTGATTTTGGGTTTGTGTGACTTACTTTTCAAAGAATTAATGGACCCCTCAAGACATATTCAACACTTTGACTTTTAAAATTAATTTCCATGGAAGTGTGACTCACCTCCACATAAGCAACCTTATTATTTTAATAATTTCGGACTCTGTACTTATAAAATATTTTTTTCCTCTTCCCTTTTCCAAAATCCATGGGCAAAAACCATGGGATGGTTTGTGGTTTGGATTAATTTAATGTAAGGGGACCCAAACCTAAATAATAAAGAATTCCCTCACCTTTCCTATATAAACCCACCCAAGCTCCCACTTCCTCCTCACTAAAATTATTTGGAGTTCGTCCAACCTCTGCACTACTCTCTCTATAATCATCCCAAGGTGCCCCAAGCTCCCAAGAAGCCTCTCACAATCCTCTCTCTAGCCTTTGGAAGCACACTTCCAAGTAAGGGTTTTTTCTTCCTTTCTCATTTTTTGTCAATTTTCTTTAAGTTGTATTGCACTTTTAATTTCAATTATGAATGTTGGGGTATGGTTTCGCACCTCCCCCATACTTCCTTCTTATTTTTTGAATTATGGGAGACCCCTTTCTCTCTCATTAAATGCCTCCCATGTACACTCGATACTATGCCGAAATTCCAAAATGAACTTCTCCCTCCTCTTTTATATTCAGGCAATACTTTTGTATCATGAATCCAAATTTCATTACAATTATTAGGACATGTATCTATATGACCTCCTTATTGTACATTACATGTAAATATGATTAGGAACCCCTTTCTCTCTCATCAACCTTTTTTATGAATTCTTATGTCACGCTGTTACGCTGCCAAAATCGCACCGATTTTCTAAGCCAATGTCATTGTGTAGTGAATACCATGCCCATTTCTCCATAAAGGGTATTCACCTTTATGCACATTTTATTATTGATTTTAAAGTTTCATGTATGAATTACACATTCATTTATCATGGAATAAATGATTATGTTTTATGAATCCATGTTTTATGATCCATGTGGCACACTTATGCATAAAATGAAATGTTTAAGAAGGGTGCGCCCTTATAGAGCTCCAATGCATTGGGTAAAGTATAGTATCATGATACATCATGTGCAATTAGTGTTGACTCATGATAATTCAATTGCAATGAGGGTTTACTCATGATTCATGTGCAATGAGGGTTTACTCATTCTTTATGTGCAATGAGGGTTTACTCATGCTTTATGTGTAATGAGCCTTGGATCATGCTAATTCCATGTTAAGTGTTGTTGCCACATTTCCATGTTATGATTATCATGCTTTATCATGCCTTTATGTTCATGTTTCTTTTATTCTCTATTGATATTCCTATTGTCTAACATGTATTGTACTCCTCATGTTATTCCATGTTTACTCCCTTAATGGGCTTTATAGCTCACCCTTTTCTTATGCATGTCCTCAGGTTATCCCATGCAATGATAAGTACGAGGGAATGTAGTGGTCATGTAAAGGAAGTTTTCAATAAAGATGTTGTATTTAATGTTTTAAGTTTTTATGTAATGATCCTAATCACCAAAGACACTAAACCTCTCGATCTTCTTTTTTGTATCAAGTGAAGTTTTATGAATAAATCATGTTTAAGTTGTAATAAAAGCAGGGTTGTCATATTTTAGGTTTATTACGGTTTACCATCCATAGAAAGATGGAAAATACAAGTTGGCTATTTACATATTGGAGGATATTCTTTGAGCTTGCATTCTAGAATTCAGTGTATCTTTGGATGATCATCTATCCTTGGTTGAGTTTTTATTTAACAACCATTATTTGTATTAAATTAAGATGACACCTTAAGAGGCTCTTTACTAGATATTATTTCATTCGCCACTCTATTTTCATGACGTGGGTTAGGTAGAATTTGTGGGGCCAATATGGTTCAGAAGACCTTTAAGAGATTAGAGCTGATTCAAATGTGGTCAATCACTACTCAGAGTAGACCTAGATCTTATTCTAACTATGGGAGGAGAATATTGTATCTCATTATGGGAAATTTATTTTTCTTGAGAGTGACTCCTTGGTTAAGAAACATGCAACTTAGGAAGTGTGGTTTGTTAGCACTAGGTTTTGTGGGACCCTTTGAGATTACTAAAATAATAAGGATAGTGGGGTACCATTTGTATCTTATTTATCACAACTAAGGTATGTATGATTTGTTTCATGTGTCATATATATGAAGGTACATACCCAACCTTGAACATGTTATCGATTGGGTGGATGTTGAGATAGAGCATGATGCATCATATGAGGAGCATCTAGTATATAGCGAGAAATTTCTTTGAGGGAAGATGATACAACTTGTCCAAATCTAGTGGAAAAAAGGGATGACCTAGGTGGGGACTTGAGATAGAGACTCATATGTTTGAGATTTGTGTATTGAGTTTTTCAAATAGCATCTCTAGAGAAGATTCTTGAGGATAATAAGTCTTTAGAGGGTGAGAATTATAAATCCATTTTCTCCCTATTATTTTATAATATAACTATATATTTTACAATGAAAATTTATTGATCAATCACATGACATATTTATTTAATAATACAGCCTTTTATATTGTAAAAAGAATCACTCATCGGGTTTCACACTGTAGTCATTTTTCACATCTTTTATGATAGCTGGAATAGCCAGTACAAAGAGTCGGTCCTAATAAGGCTAGTCTTTGGAGAGTAATAGCAGTTGCTAAAATATTAAATTTGGACAAACCATTCTGTAATTAAATATAGGCCTTATATAGTGATCTCGCACGAGTTGATCCTCAAAAAATTCCCTATAAATACAACCTCTTCCACTCTTTTTTCATAAGAGTTATATCAACTTGGATGTACCACAGAGAATACCTCCCTCACCCTACATAGTAGTTATGACCACCTGCACTGTGGAATCTCACCCTACACTATAGAGGCCACCCTAAACCACTTTTACATCATACAAAATTCCTTTAAACTATAAAGGTAGAGGATCCTGACCTAGATTGATAATATACTATAGGTTTATCATTTACACCATAAAAAGTGTGACTTATCTCTTACACTGTAAGCTATTCATTTACACTAAAAGAAGTGTGACCCCAATATTGTGCAATAAGTCCCCCCTATATACTATAAGATGAGCTCTCCTATAGACTCTAGGTTTTCTACTTCTTGAATTCAATTATGTTGGATCTAATAATTGGTTATTGTTTCTCAAAACCTTTCACTATGATCCTTGGTGTGATATTTTGGAGGTTCTAAGAGCAATTGGTGAATGATCCTTTTTTGGATGTCCTGTGAGTGTGGTTCAAGTAACATCTTCGATGAACCTTAGCACTGATATTGAAATATATGAGGTAGGAATTTCCTTACCTTATTGGGATCTCATGTACAATTATTTCCATTATATGATTATATTTTTTGGGATTTTTATACCGTGTTTGATTATGATCACATATGGGTGTGTGTGAGGCCCATGAGACCCTTTGGGATATTTATTCCATGAGTGATACTAGAGTTGATTGTTATCATGTTTGATTGTGATCACATGTTGTTATTTTGGATTCTATATACTCATGATGATATTTATGTCTTCCCATGTTCTCTCCCTATATGTGTGTTACCATTTCCTTGGAGGTTGTGATTGACACTTGAGATAGGTGGACTATTATGTTAGATTTACCTTAGTGGGGGAGTGTGCTTAATTATAATGATGGTGATGAGGGACATATGAAGAATGTGGAGGTATGAGGTAGCATTGGTTCCTTGCTAAGGGTGTGCTTGACGTATCCTTTAAATACCAATTTTCATTCACCACATGATTTATTGGTTGAGGTGAGTACTTGATATTCTCATCCAGAGGACCCAGGTGACATGGTCCTATTAAGGGATAAATGATGTTTGGTATCATCTCCCTAAAACCATGAAAAAAATTTAAAGGTTATGGATTTCTCACTAGTAGAATCTTCCATTATTTTTTTGGAATGGATTCAAATTATGTACGATTAGGGGTTTGTGGAGGCTTGGTCAGCACATGACTTGTTGGTTTTATATTGTGTGTTTATGCCTATTATGAAATTATTATCATTATTTTCATACACATGTTATACTTGATCACATCATGTAAGGACACTTTGGTGGTGTTATCTTAAGTCTTGTACTCATAACCTATTTCAACATTTCGATGATAGAGTAGAATTCATGAGAGATACAATGAGGGGAAAGGTCTCTATGATGGATATATGAATAGAGGATGATGGAGCTGGTAGTTGGTGTGATCAGACTCTAAGAGATCATAGTTTACTTATTGGTTTATTTATCTGTTTTCATTACTCTAGACATCTTTCCACATTGGTAGATCATCTTTATATGACATGTATTTCATATTTATTATCCTGCATGATTACTTTTATGATTTATGGTTATTATTTATTTTTTATATATTACTCATGTGCAATTAAATAATACAGAGCATTTATTCTCTTCACTGTCAGACTTAGACCCTCACTACTAGTCGACAACCTCTTACGTATAGGGGGTGTGCATGAGTTCATATGGAATTTATACATATACATGGAGGTTTGGGTTAGGGTGTTACATTTGTCCTCTTTTAAAAAAAATAAATTTCACATAGTCGATTTTGAGTTCCATGTGTGGTCAGCCTAAGCCTTTACAAAAAATTTGACTGGTCGCACAGTTTCTTTAAAACACATGAAAATTCCAGAATTAATAACCAACACCCAAAATAAAATTCCAATGACTAAAATTAATTCAAATTATATAATTAAAATCTTGAAACTAATTGTATATTAAAATTTTATAATAAAATTCAAAAATATTAAAACACTAAAACAAAATGTTTTAAAATAAATAGAGGCTCTATTTATTTAAAATTAACAACAACACAAAAGTAGAAGATTAATTAACTAAGAACTATGATTATAAGAAAAACACCTAAAATTAAAATACAAAAAGTAAATTAGAAAAAAAAACAAAATGAAATTGGAGGCATGAAAAAATTAATAATTTAAACATAAAAACACAAATTTAAATAGAAACTTCATAAATTAAAAATTTCAACAGTAAATTAAACTTAATTGTATAATTATACATTTAAAATCATATTTTAAAAAATAAAAACACTATTACACACAAAATGTGATGTGGAAAATTCCTGAAATAAAAGCCACATAAGACACGACATAAGGCTTTCATCTTAATCCCTCATCATTGAAACATATTTTAATGTAATGAACAAATTTCTTATTTATAAAGTGCATATAATGCCCAAGAACGTATTTTGGCATAATTAATGATTTAAATTACTTTACATAACCATATTTTTTTCATGCTTCTAATGACTTTTTATTAAAAAATTACTAAAGTCATAAGTGTTTGGTCTCAAAATTTCATTCATTGAGACACGTTATCTTTTATGTATCTAATTCCTTTTAAATGGTGTGTATACTAAAAATTTGGATGTTTAATATCATGAATTATCTTTTAATGTTATTTTAACTCCAATTACAATCTCTCTCTATATCTCTTTCATTAAATGGGTTTTTATTAGAATGTTTCTTATGTTTTAAGGGTTTTATGTCTCAATTTTCACTCATTGAGACATATTTCATATTATACACCATGATTTATTTGAAATGGTGTACCAAATACCCATTAATGTTTTTGAATCATGTTTATATTATATTTTATGATATTTGATGTTTTATTTATATTTATTCATCTCAAAGGGTTTTGACTCAGAAATTTAAAAAGATTTAAGAGTTTTCATCTCAAATTTCTCTCTTTAAGGCATGTTACAGTTTTTGCACCATGATTCCTTTTTTATGGTGTAAATTTGATTTATCATCTCATGAATTTGTTTATACATTATTTATTTATAATCAATTAAATATACTAATCCAGATCAAGTAATTTTCATAAATTTCATTTGAAAAAGGAGTTAGTTCAATTATAAAGGATCTTTCATACCTCCTTCATGACTTGTCGGTTACAAGTTCTCTTTATTTTATAAATTTTATAAATTTTTATTCCCATGAACCTATTCTATTTTTGAATATATTTTCCTTATATATATACTTAGTAAAATATATTATTCATTTTTTAGGGTTATACAAATTTTTAGTTTCCTTCTAAATTTACACATTTAACTCAACCCAGTTTAAGGGAACTTCTTAATTTATTAACTCATGTCGAGAATCACCCCTATAAAAAAAATTAAACCCTAGATAGATTATAAAAACCATAATTATTTTATGTAGAAACCTCTTGGTTCAATTATGGTTTTATGAAAAATAATGAGGTCTTTCCTTCTTTAAAATATCCTTTAGTCATTTCATAAAAGTTTCAACCAAGTGATGTTTTTTTAGTCTTTCCTCTCCTAGATCATTATCATGGATTTTTTATATTTGAACTCAATATTCAATACCAATGTTAATTTTTCAAATATAAACATCCCAAATGATTTTATTCATTCATATCTTGGTATTCCTTATAATTTATCCTTTTGATGTGCCTTGAATTAAAATTATTAAACTCGCTTCCTTCTCATGGGTTTAATTGTGCTTATGATTTTTGAATGGTTTATTTTCCTCATGTGTCACACATATGTATGATTTCAATTTATGTGATGGCTAGAACCAAAAGTATATAGTCCTATAATGCATTGGTTAATGATTTATATATCATGATATGTTATGTAATGGATTACTGAGTGAACCTAAATCAATCATGAGACATCATCCACTCTATGATGATGGTCTTGGGAGTGACTCTTGATTTATGATTATAATATCATGTTTTATGTTTTTGTAACATTTTTATGATATTATGACAATATTTACTTATAAATTTATTTATTCTTATGATCGTCCTCTATGATATCATTTATGTCTCTTAGCTCTCAAGTTATGTTTTATTGTCATGTTTATTCCCTTACTAGGATTTCTAGATCACCCTTTTACTCATGTACTTTCCTTAGGATATCCAACGCAATTTTACAAAATCTATTTATGTTATGAAAACTATGTGGAGTTTTAAATAAATATGATGTTTTTATGTTTAATTTCATGTATTTGTGTGTTTAATCTTCTAATGACACTAGACCTATTGATCCTTGGTGTGTAATTTTTGGAAAAAAAATGTTAAGAATTATGAACTAAGATATGTTTAATGTAACAACCCAACCCTTTGGGGACCTCCTAGTCGATGGAAAGAAAATTATTCACAATCCCTAGACTACCTAAAATAGGTTAGGGGCTAGTGACAAGCACTGAGAGGGAATAAATGAAATGGGTGGCCTTTTCATAATGTGCATGTACATATGCACCCAACCATCTCCATTGAAAAGAGAAGAAGAAGAATATTAATACTATCATATCTAGAGTAAATACATGCATGAAGTAAATACCAGGTAATACAAAAAAGTATAGAAATAAAATCCAAAACCTAGAATGGGGGAAAATACATGGCCATCCATAAATGAATTCCTAACCTAACCATAACTAGAATAAAGGAAAACTAATATAGCTTGTCTCCTAATCTCGATGTTCAACCACCGTATGCGGTCAATGCACCAAGGTAACACTATGATCCACCAATGTAACCACCAAATTCTTCATCGTATGCATAAGACATGACACAATCGGGCAATTCCCATGAATGGGTGAGTATATAAATAAAAATTAAATGTCCTGAAAATCATAAAGGGAGAAATAGAAAGATGTGATAATGGCCATCTCAACCCATAAAGGCCTGTCAATAAGAACATGATACAAAACCATAATAACCTAGATATTCTCAACAAGAATCTTCAACGAATAAAGAAATTGTATCTCTATCTCCAAAACATAGCTAAGAATGATGAATTGGCATACATCTCTTAGGGTCCATCACTGATGCTCAGCATCTCACATGTATATTCCAAAATTCCATGTGGATGACTCACACATCACCACTACTTCACATCCCTAGATGGCACAATCTTTAATAGAGGACTCATGTATTAGTATTTAAATGGGGTGTCACTTGATAGATAGAATACTCTCACCCTAGTGTGATAGGGGGTTCCACTTAGTAAACAATGGACCTATGCCCCAGTACGATACGGATAACCAGTTGGTATGTAGAGGACCTGCGCCCTCATCCATTAGTGGGGACACTCTTTAAATAGATAGATAGAGGAAAATATCCTTACTAGAATTAGGATTTCCACTCATATAATGGAGGTCTAGAACCCAAGTACAATAGGGTTTTCCACTCAATAAATAGAATAATCTCACTGTAGTAGGATAAGGATGTACCACTAAGTAAATAGGTAGATATGTGACTTGAACCTTATAATAATAAGGGGTTCCACTTAGTGAATAAAAAACCCACACCCTAGTGTGATAGGAGATTTAATTCATTTTTCCAACACTTTCATTGGGGAGACCACTTGCATGTTAATGTCAAATGGAAATCATGTTTCCCTACATTTCCTCTTTCTAAAGGTGGGTGGTTTTTATCACTTTTAATGGTGATGTATGACCCTTGATTGAAACAAGATGATGGGATGTTGATTACTCCTTCGATTTATTTCTACTTGGAACTTTTACCCTAGTTTGGGTCTCCCCTATAGAGTTAAGTCATGTTCATGGAACTCATTACTACCATCTATTTGTGGACACCAGTTAATTGCACTGTTTTTTTCTAGACACTGTTTCAATCTGGGAAAGGTAGCAACCTATGGTCAAAAGAATATTCATATTGGGAATATTTTTTCATGTATGAATTCTGGAAACATTATTCACCTATATTATTCTTCTTGGGATGGAATATCACAGAGGTATATTAGGTGTGTAACCTAATGAATCATGTTCCAATCGTAAGGTATCTAACATAGGAGATATATATCTTCTAAGGATTTCACCTCAAGTATACCATGTTTTTTATGAGGTATCTAATACCATGGGTGAATATCTTACAAGGCCTTCATCTGGGGAATCCCATTATTTGTATGAGGAAACATCATGAGATCAGTCATGTGTTTTACATCTTGTAGAGATGGGAAAGGTTTATCAAAATTCCTCATAGAGACAGCTCAAGGAGGTGTAAACTAGAATGTCCCTTGAATAAAATATAAGATGGGTGGATCAGAACACCCCTTGAGACGAGTCGAGGATAGGTGAACCAGAATTCCCCATGATTCAAATCTAGGATGGACGCATTAGAATACCCCTTGAGATGTTCAGGGAGATGTCAAATAGAATTCTTATTGAGGAAAATCTATGATATATGGATCAAAACACCCCTTGAGATGGATCTGGGAGGTACGTCCATAAGAGGGAGCAACTAATTTTACCATTGGTTAGGTTCCCCTTGAGGTTGACCTGAGAGATTGATCAGAATGTCCCTTGATATGGATCAGGGAGGTACGTCCCTAGAAGATAGCATCTGTGTTTTCAATAGGTCAAAATTGAACATTAGAGAGGCATCATATGTACCTTGTCTAAAAGATAGGGATAAAACCCACATAGTTTGATTCCTTAGTTAATGGTTGTGTGACTGGACTAGTCCATATATTTTAACATCATGCGGTAAGGATGCTTGTGTCACAAATGAAATATCGATGAGAGATAATATGGGCTTTACGTGTGAAATTTTACCTTTAAAAGAGGATTACACTTGGTTGGAGGGTGTGGGGATTATGAATTGAGATGCCTAAGGGACCTGTATGCGATGTGGTCTCTCATGTGAGGGGGATGACCTTACCAGGTATGTGGCTTGAAGAAAATTAGGATGGATGTGGATGTTGGGTTCGTACCTCGAGGAGGCTTCTTACATATCCAAGTTAGGTGGTAATCAAATACCATGTAGTTCAGAATGGTTGGGGATTATACCTAAGGAGGAAGCCCATGGGAGAATGTGGTTGGGTCTTACACATGGGAGCATCCCAAAAAGGATGAGTATGGTTGTTGGGTCTTACAGTCAGGAGGATTCCCATTTGAATAGAGTTTGGGGATTACGTGTAAAAGTACCCCATATGGTGATTATGGATATTGGTAATTATTCATAAGAGCATCCCATTAGTGTGGAGGTTGGGGATTATATCTATAGTGAAGTCCCAAGGTGGGGGTTGGGTAGATTTCATGGTCACTACTAACCTCCAATTCCACACATGTAATTCTCAATGTGAGAAGAAAAACGAATGTAGTAGATCTGATGCTCATGTCACAAAAGGAGAATCAACGAGAAATGGTGTGGGGTTTAAATGTGGATGATTACCAAGGAGGATGTCATTATATGTGTGGTTAATCATATTCCATATGAGTAGGATCTCATTCCCTATGAGGGTAGGCAGTGGGGATACTATCCCATGCCACTCACACATGGAGAATCTTGTGTTTATTACCCATTGTAATGTCACAGTTTAATGTCTTATGTTGAGTACATTGAGACTAGGTATTTTTACATCATTTATCTTAGACATAGGGGACTCACTCCACACCCCTTAGGCATATATAACCACTACACATGCGCCTATGGGCGAGGAATGGCTTTGGAAATGCCAGGGTATGATGATGGGGAGGTGTGTTCAATTATGTGTTCCATGTTATTGTGCTTATTATGAGAAGAAATAGGCATTAACATACCTATACTAATAATAAAAATGAAGGTGGGAGTCTAGAGCCACACTTGAAGTGGAGTGGGCCACATGAATAGGCATCATAAGTCACATAGGGACTCAAGGTGTAGTTGAACTAGTCCCAGATAAGTGTGGGGTATTTGGGAACTCAAACTTCACAAAGAGGTATCAAGGAAATGGATATGGATTGGAGAGGCCTAGAAGAGAGGTTTCTAAATGCTTAGGGCCTTGTAGATAGGTTCTTCACAAATATCGGGTTCTTATCATAGGTCAGGGGATTTATTAAGGAGGAGGCTTTGTGAAATAGGGTGACCCTACCTCAGGATGAAGCCCTGGATTAGGAAATGAGTGCATTGTGATGGTTGAGTGCTTCATAAAGACTCATGTTACCCATAGGGATTTCTTCCATCATAAATGGAATATGAATTTTTAAAAGGAATCTCCACCTTGGTTGGAGGATTTCAATAACACATTAATGGGGTTTCATGAGGCCCAAGTACCTTATATGATCCATTTTTGGTTCAATTCACGATGCTCAGGATGTTTTCAAATTTGGAACAATTCAGAATATGAAAGGTCATATAACCATCCCTTGAATATAAAACTGCAGGGGTCTTTATAGGTAATAGGTTTTATGAAGATTAGAATTAGTTCGTGAAGAATTCACGGGCTTAGAGAATGGGTGTGGCCCTATCGGACTTGAGAAGGAACATTGTCAATCATTCAGACAGTCATAGAGTTCCATCAAAATTGTGTAGGAACACCATCAATTCTTCATGCATTAACGAAGGGGGATTATTAGCTAAGTAGATTCATGATCTATATCCATTAGTGATGCTATAGGGATTCACACAAAAGGCTCCTTTATAGGGATTCTGGGCCATTTTGGATTGTATTTTCTCTGAATTTCCCATGCCTTCCTTGAATATTCCCATGGAATGCATTTTGGCACCAAAAAATAACCCACCCAACCCCTCTCCCCACCCCAAATGGGATCCAATGGAAAAATTAGGGTTGTATTCTGAGTTAGAATCACCAAAAATTGAAAATTGACTCCTTCTCACAAGGCTCACTTGCAAAGGTATCTCAGGAGGCTTGCATGTTGTGGCATCTGGAGCATAGGCCATTATAAAGCTCGGCCTGGCTATATGCTAATAAAAAATATCAGAGGGATCTAAAATGTAGTGAACCTTCATGCAATTAAAATATCATTCTCTCTTTTTATTAAGCTCTTAATCTCTTCAAACAAGCTCTGTGAACACTACTTTAGTGAACTATACTTATATATATTCACTCTGTGAATCTTGCTTATAGATCCAGACACTGTGAACCATATTTTCAAGAAGTGATCCCTATAACCCAGAACTCCATGAATTGGATCCACGAATAGGATTTGAAATTGAAATTTTCAAACTAGACCTAGAAACAACTTTAGTATTGAATCCAATGGCTGCTCAAGAATTCAACGCATATTTTTTTCGGAGGGAAAAGATAGTGGACAACATCATGATCATAGAGTGTGTCTGAAGAACCTCAGAATATGAAACACTTTTGGATCTATTATTGGAAAATCAAAGGGAATATACTTTGTGAAATAGGCTGCTACATTATAGATTTGGTTTAAGGGATGATGTTTTCATCATAGGGGTGATCACAGATGATCCAACTTACTGGTTCAAAGGCATACTGGGGAAATAGTAGTGGCATAGTACTGATGTAAGCCATATATAAAAAGACCATGTGCCACTGATAGTAGGACTTCTCTACAACCACATCAATAAAGTTGATGGAGGTAAGTTAGAGGATGTGGAATCCCCATTTTATCATCAAATGATCATCAATATGGGTTTTGTGGATCCACTAAAGGGATGGAACAATGGATGGGATCTACTATAGGATGGAAACTTCACAGATGAGTGGCCCTGGTCATACTGGGAGTATGAATCATGCACTAAATTTGAGGTAGATATGAAGTGGGTAGATCTTTACGAAGTGGCATGGGATTTAAATTTCCATATTTACTAACCACATGAGATCTTTCCCAAAATGTTGAGAAGATGGTCACATGGTACCAATACATTCCACTTATATCATGGGGAGGTCAGCTTCATCCTATGGACCTTCACCAAATATTTGGGATCCAAATCATGGGGGTGATGTATGAAAAATTACTCTCCATAGTGAATATATGGGGAGACCAAGAGTAGCTTCCAGCTCTGGAAAAATCACTTTTGGGTATGGTGTAGGGAGCCAGTGAAGAGAAGCTAGGTATGAGGTACTTTCCCTTAAATAAGTGGTTCAGATATTTCATGAATGAACTAGTGATATAACCAGTTGAAGGATGTAATACAGCAGAGAAGTTTCTAACTAGGACTCATGTGTGTCCTATGGGATACCAATGAGGAAAGAAGGGCTCCTACTGAATAATTCTAGAGGTGATCTAGTAGAAATTGTGGGGATACAGTCTCAAGAGTAAGGCTCAACCCATAGTCAATATGGTGGGATTCATCATGGAGCTCATTTGTGGATGAATTATCCTAGTAAGGTATGCTCACATGGGGGTGTAGTATAGATCCTTCACAATGGTGGTGATGTTGATGATGGGGAAGATTGTGAATTTGATATTGCTAATGCTGGAAAATTATGTGAGGACCTTCACCGCATCAATGAGGAGAATATATTGCTGCATGTGTGTAGGCTTTTCCACTTTCTGTACAGCTGGGTGGTTTCACGTATGGGAGACTACAAGTATCTAAACCTCATTTTTCCTCCCTCAAAAAACATCCATCTAGTGATTCTGAATATCATGGGAAGTAACCCGTTCATGTTGGGTTTGGTGTAAGTGTTGAAGAAGGTGTGGTTGGTCTGGAACTTCATATTTCATCCATTCCCCCTATATATGGGGGTGGTGATTGATGAAAGTGAAGGAAACATAATGCAAAGATCATACATTATTTCCGTTCTAGGTGGGGTACTTATAGGAAAGGTCAACTATGATCTGCTTTATGATTCATACAATCTACACTATTTTGTAAGGCAGTTCATGTGTCTACAGATAATGACTATGAAGGTTCACTAATTGGTTATTCATGAGTTCCACCCTTTAGTGATGAGGAATTTATGATGCATGTTCACACATGAAGATGGAGAGATATATAATGAGTTTATTCCATGGATGGATACACATGGTCTTACCCATGATTACGTGTGGAGTTGGGTGATCATGTATCCTGGGGTTATGCTGAGGCAATAGGAAACTGGATCCAATGAAGGGTTATTCCCTCATCTATGAGGCGGATTACAAATGAAGGTAAGAGGGAATTTTTGTGGAAGAGTTGGTTGAGTGGTTATGAAAGTAGTATTAGGTACAACATTTCATGATCCTAGACAAGAAAGAGGTAAATGGATAAGAGTAGCAGTACCAGGCCCAACATCCATTGGAGAAATTGAACTCAGAAAGAAGGGGAGCCATCAGGGGCAGCCCCTGGGTCATTTTTCCATGATCCCAAGAAGTTATTATTCCATGTGGACACTCCCATCAATGTTTTCTTTCCCCATGCTTGGGACAACTGGGATGCTTACATGTATTTCACTAATTCTTGTGAAATGTGGTAGCATATCAATAAGTATGGGATGCACCTCACCAGGATTGGTCATGCCAAATCTAGTTTCCTCTTGTCTTTGGATGAGGGAAAGAAATATGTGGTGGATATGAAAAACCTAGTGCATTCTCAGGTCATTGTGTGTCCTTTGATTGATTGGGTGAAAATTTTGTTGGACAAAACCTCTCCCCTGAAACAATTTGAAACTGAACTGGTCATGTGTGATCCTTTTCCCTAGGATTCAGTAGAGTCTTGGTGAAGAAACACCTATTGAATATATTCTATGGGAGGTAGAAATACTATTGATTAGGTAAATATTCAGATCATATATTACTTGAATATAACTATTTTTCTATAATTGTTGTCTATCTCTTTTTTTGACTTGCATAGGAATCAACCACAGAGGAAAGAATGGTCCAAGAAGGACTTGAAAATTAGGGTGAGGGGACTGCAACCCATGAAGGGGAAGACACAGGGTCCATTTTGGATATTTTTTCAGTAGACATTCAATCATTGGCACCCACAACTAGGGAAGTGGATATAGAAGGAACCCTGCCTGGGGGGTTACCTGTCAACCTCCAGGAACTCCTCAATAGAGTATACAATTCACATAAGTCAATTTCCACTTACACCTCTTTGACTCCTCTATTTTCCATCCTATTATTAGCTGACATATTTTGGATGGGAAATTTTAATGGCACTTAGGACTCATCCATCAATGATAACACTCACATTAGGTGCGCCTGAGGCTAAGATGGTGATAGTAGATGCTGCTTCCCCATCGAAGATGGTCATAGAGGTTTTGGGGGTCGGGAAAACTATATAGATTCCATTAGAGGGGACTATTGAGATCATGCCTTCAATGGAGGTGGTCAATATAAGACCAAAAATAGGTCTAGCTGAAGGAACTATGATGGATGAGCTGATCATAAAGGTTCCACCGAAGGCATCTACTAGAGCCAAAGTTGTGATGGGGGAAGCGACAATAGTTTCAGTGGCTAAGGTGACTGGGGAGGCTGCATTGGGTGCACCTTCTCCGAAATTTCAATCATTGGAGGCTATGGGAGAAAGGGTGATGCTACGCCACCAATAAGAGTAGAAAAGGAAGCTGGTATAATTATTTCTACCTCTGTGATACCATGAGGTCTAGAATAAGATTCTTATATGGGTGGAGAGGTTGATGAGTAGTTGCTTCTAGAGATAGTTATCCAATTTCTCACACCTGAGGATAAACACCTGTATTATCTAGTCGATACCACACTAGCAGTCTTCCCTCTTTAAGAGCCTATACAGCCCAAATATTTTCATTATTTTCACCCATAGTTCATTGAAGATAACTAGGATATCTATCGCAAGGTGTGGCACAACGTATAAAACCTTATCACCCACATCAAGATATTGATGTGCCAAAGAGGGTGGGATATCTCCGCCATTGGTTAGTCAGTATGGGGACCAATGGGGTAAAATCCTCCAACCTTCACATTCTATCTAGGTATTTCCTTATCAAGCAAGCACATGTGGAATGGAAGGAGTTAGATCAATCTCGAAAGAATCACAAAGCCGAGAGCTCCCAAGTGCTCTAGAAATCTAAAGAATAAATTTCCTATATAATGGGGATGGAATAAGTGAATCCCATAATCAGTGCAACTCATGTTGAGATCATAATCATTCTAAGGGATAAACTGATAATGTTGAAGTCCAAATAGACAGAGGAAAACAAGGAATATTCTAAGTATAGGCCTGAGCAAGACCATAAGTGGATCAGAAAGATGTTCGCTCTGAGGTTGACAAAGAGAGAGGAGAACTGACAACATGGAAAAAAATCCTGTAGGCCACCAAGAAAGGTAACCAATCTTAAGCACTCAATTACTGAAGTGGAGTAGAAAATGAGAAATATTATTGAGGATAGGCTCCATATGTGGACAAACCCCTGAAACATTTATTTTTCTAATTTTCATGCTCAAACATTTTTCCTTTTTTTACTATCTTACTTCGATCATATTTCAAATACAACTAACAACCAATCCCTAAGATAACATGGGTCTTGACTGGTGTGATAAATAGAGGATGGCCATGTGATATCTCTTCATACGAGAGTGCTGGACAATCATAGAGCACTTGAGATCTACTATTATTGACTGAACACTTAGCATTTTTAGGTTGAGAAGGGATATTACTAGAGGAGGGGGCCCTCAAAATAGCTAACTTGGCTTTCCAATGTGTGCTAGTGCATGAATGGGAAAATTATAGGGGTGTTAAATTCTACCCAAAAAAGATGAATGGGAAGTGTGAATCATACTATACAAGATCTATAACACAAGGAGAGTGGCATAGAGATACATGATTGCTGCTGAACATGTTCGAAACATAGAATATATACTGTTATCTGGGAGTGGATATGGAAAAATGAGAGTCGACTACTAACCATGTTGAAAAAATGGGACATGTCTTAGAATGTCATCAAAATTCTTCTGGGTTATGTAACCAAGATGGTAAGTGAGCCTTATCCATACACTATTCCATTATAGGGGTCCCTTCAAACTTGGATGAGGATGAGGATCTATATAAGGGTTGCATGAAGCATGGAGATGAAGTGATGGAATGTTCAGATGGATTCAAACACCCTTGTAATTATGTCCTTGTGACTTGGAGAACATTGGGTGTGGGTGTATTGGTATGAACAAGGGTCAAACTCGTCTTCATGGGGTAGCATCATCTTAGATTCCGAGAAACATCTAAAGGAACATGATCAATGTGGTAGATGACTAGCATTGAATGAAGGGGTCCTAGGAAAGGGGATAGAATTCCCTACAGTTTTTCATTATATAATGAGGATGATAGACACACAGTTTAACATCATACGGTGAGGATAATTCATGGTATAGTTTAACATCATGTGATTAGGATGTATCACATAGTTAAATGTCATGTGATCAGGATGTTTCACACAATTTAAGATCATACGACATGGACCAAGGAAAATCATTTAAATTCATGCCACACAAACCAATGCTTATTAGTTTAAGGTCATAAATTTTGGACCTAAAAGTGGGTATCCCAAGAGCGATATGTGTGGAATGATAGGAACAATCTAATGTGAGTGAGTTTCAAGGAGGCCCACGTCACACAACACACTACCTGTGGAACAACCCACACACACAGTTTAAAGTCGGGATGCTTGGACTTGGATTCTTCATATCTTGACCACAATGGTAACTTTTCTGCTAAGAATCCTAATCCCATGTGATTAATGATCAATTGTGAGAAACAAGTAGTGATGAAGTAATTTCCTAAACATGTGGAAGTGTACGGTGGGGGTAGAAAGGACTTGGGTTTGAGAATGCCCCAATGACCAATTTTCTTTCTCAAAAAGTGTAGACACAGAGAGGGTGACACTAGGGGTGTTAGAATTTCACCAATAGATAAGGAGGGGAAAAGGTAGAGAAATAAATACATTTAGGGTCTATATAAACAGTGAACAATACCGAGGTAACAACTGTTGTTCATATTAAAAACATAGGTACTACAACTGCATCAGTCATGAATCGAGCAAGCAGATGTAGAATCGACTATTGACCAAGTTTGAAACACAAGATCTGCCATTTGTTACTAGATATCCATCAAGGCATTGGACTAGGATGGTAGGTGAGCCTTTTCTGGACACACATTTCATTAGGGGTGCACATTTGGATTTTAAGGTCGATGGAAATCCAAACCAAGAAGGACTCTAAGTGTGGAGATGGATTGGGGGAATGTCAATGTGGGATTAAATGACCTAGGTTACATTCCATAATGCATTTGAAAATATCGATTGGTCATATTTTAATGTAGGACCGAACCCTCTAGGATAGGGAGTATCAGACCATCTCACCTTAGGAGGAATCATGGGTATGTTTGAGGTATCATGTTCATCTCATGTTGGTCATGAGGAATCCAGACTTTATTTAGGGTAAGTTTGTCATTTCATGTGCTAAGAATGACTCCTTATATTGATCTATAAAGGAATCCGAGTCCATTAATGAGTGATGGTACATAAATGGGACTTATATCTAGAATAAGGAAAATGGGACATTTTAGGGTGACAATACCATAGATAATTTTTGGTATTATAGTAAATATGCAGCTTAGCCCGAGGACAAAATGCCTAGGCATCACTATGTATCTCGTGAAGATGGTAATCAAACCACATATAGTTTTGGGAGTGAATGCACATAGTTTAAGGTCATATAGATTGGACCATGGGGTGATCAGTTTAAAGTAATGATGTAATGACTATAAGGAGTGTTTTCTTCAAGGATAATTATGCAAAACTAAAGAGGTAAAACTTAATGTGAATGGGGACCAAGGAGGACCAATACTACACCAGTACCAAGGAACAAATGGTACACGGTTTAGGGTCATAAGGCTTGGACCAAAACCAATTCCAAGGAGATAAAGGGTTGATGAACTTTTGACTATGCCCAAAGACAAAATGTTTGGGCATTGCTACGTATTTCATGAGGATGGGAATCAAGACACACATAGTTCTGAAAACAGGATGTGGTAAAAGACCAACATAGGTGGGGGAAATTATCTATGGAAATGGAACTGAGGCATCCCAAGATTATCATGGGGCCTTCAATATTTTGAGAATGGGGTATAATTTTTTCACCATATCATAATATTCATACGAGGCATCCCAATTTTAAATGGGGTAAGAACCATCTCTCATGAAGTGTTGTAGGACTAATGGAGGATCACCAATAAGGATCCATGAATTTGTGAAGGGGACTTATTGGCATGGGATCTTCACAAGCTTCGACCATTCACGAAGTGGAAGGGCTTCAAGAAACAAACTCTTTTAGAGGGATTTTGGTCTATTTTGGTTGGAATTTACTTTGAACCATTTGTTTCTTCCTTGACTATCCCTGTGACATGTATTTCAGATCCAAAAACTCAATGAATATAGGATCCACACCCCTGGTGTTTTAGAGTGTACCACTCATCAGATAGAGAGGAATATGTGGAATCTATGCCCTAGGGAGATAGGGGGTTCCCATCCTCAAAATCTCTTAGAGGATCCCACCCGATCACTACTATTAGTCAAGCATAACCTAAAAATGTTTCATTCTTTCAAAACATCAAGCCATATATTATAATACACTATGAAGTATTCCATTTCATTATATATAGAATAATGCTCAGGATAGGCTGCTTGCGGTCCAAATTTCGAGTCCAAAAGGGTGAGATAAGAAAGGTGGAAACAATTGGGAAAAGTACGCAGCATGTATTGTGGTCACACAGTGTGTGAACACACCTAGTCACCTATTCTTATCCTCACCTACACATGGGATGGATAGCCATGTGGAAATACACTATTTGTACAAGGGGATACATGGTTTATCCTCTTTTCCAGGGTACTAGTTGTATTTGTCTTGCCCGTTCTTGTGTACCTTGGTTCATACCCATGTACACTACCCATGCCTATGTACTCATGAAGTACATGTCGGGATAGAAGCATAGGTTCGTATGGTGTGAGGTAGTTCCACATGGTTTCTGATATTTATTTCTTCCTAAACCATAATTCTATATCCAAGGAGGCTATATGGCATGTGTTCATCATATTACATGTTGTGTAGTAGGGGTTTTCACATAAAACCTAAAACTTTTCACATATCGCTTCCATGTAACCATGGTTTTCGTTTCCATATTGATTTACATATAGGGTCCCAAATCGAGATTTGTATGTTCCCAATCTACCACTAATGGCTAGATTTTGGCCACTTGAACCCCGCATGGCTCCTTGTCTCCACTATAACCCTCCTATTGTCACTCCATATCTCGAATCCATGGAGGGATCACCATCTACCATAAACTCATCTTGATTCATCCTCAACTCTCTAATCCATTAATCATTTGTGAAACTACCAAAAATCCTAGGGTTTTATAGTTCTTGAATTCGCCCCAACAATGTCAAACCATAACCCCATGGGCCGATGGTGATAAATGGAGCGGGAAAAGCACATAAGCATTATGAATCAATCATTAGCCAAGCATTATTTTCCAATGATCAAAAAATCAAGGTATTCAGGGAAATATGAGGTGAAATGGAAGAATTATATTGGATAAATATAACTAACAAATTGTGGGGTTCATGTGAAGAATAAATAAATCGAAAATCAAGGAATGTTTATAAGGATCCACGCTTAATATTTTAATTATAAGGGAGATAACCAAAAATGACAATCCCAACCTATAACAACCCTGGTAATGATAGAATAAATAATTTTCATAATTATTAATATAAATTATATAGTTACATTAGTTATTAAAATATTAAGTAATTTTTAATCCAAAGGTAAATAGTTTTAATTAAACACTTTTTATTTAAACCATAATTTATAAATTTTAAAATTTTAATTTGGTAAAATTAATATCAGTTTTAAATCATTATATTAAAATTTACTTTTGGTGAAAATTTGTATTTTTTGGAAAATGTTTTTTTCAGTGAATAGACAAAAATGATGATTTTTGTAAAAAAATAGTTTCTTTAATAAATTTAGAAATTTAAGAGTCTCAATAACCATTGAATATGTCTTCAATTAGCCAAATTATTATTTAGTATTATTTAATTCACTTAAATATTTTTCAATGAACTTCATATTTTTTTAAAATAAGTTTGTTTTTAGGTTTAAAGATGGGTTTTTTGAATAACCCTTTTAAAATTCATAATGTTTTTCCTTTTTAATTAATTAAAATAATAACTAATGGGGAATGATTTAAATTAAATTTATAGACTATATATCATTAAATATTAATTAATTTTCATACAATGGTTATTATTTATTATAGAGTTGATATTGAATCATATTTTTTTTTTAAAAATACTCTTCTTTAAACACTTGTTGTCTCACCACGTCTATGGGATTAATATTAAATTAAAATTTTCCAATTATGTGAATTGAATATGGAAAAATGGATTCTATTTTTTGAATCAAAATATTTCATAATTCTTAATAAGGCCAAATTAATTTTTGACCAAAGTGATTAGTGAAAACAAATAAAATTAATTACATCAATTAAGGTTAAAAAATAGGTTTAATTAGTGGCTGAACATTAATCTTAAGAGGTCAAATGACCTAGAAACATGTAAAGTACCTATTTTCTAGACATATTTTGATATTATCCCTTTTAGGCTATAGTTTTTTTCATTATTAAAGCCACTTGACATAGGAAAAAATGGGTGGAAATCATTATTAAAAAAATTTACAAGTTTTCCACTCACCCCACTTATAAATTACCTTCCACTCTCCACCTATTTTAACATCACTTGAGAAATTTGGGTCATCCAATACCTACCCAAATCACTTCTCCACTTTCCTTATCTCATCCTAGAATCCTTATATTGGGTAAAAATCCAACCAGGGCCTTTGGTGAAAACCAAAAGGAGTTACCTGAAGAAGAGGAAGATAAAAGAAGAACCTTTGTGTTGTGTTGTTTTAACAATGTTTATTATTTTCTAAAAAATAATATTTTTTAAATTAATTTATTTGAAAAAAGGTGAAATTTGTTGAATATTTGAACCCAAAAACAAAGTGGGATATAATTTTTGTTTTTTAGAAAGTTGTTTTCCGAACACAGAGTATTGGACTGAGCATCACCAGATGTATAATGTTTCAGAAAGATAAATTTGTTGGTCAGATGAACCATAAATCTCAGATCTATTTTCATGATGTTCAAAAACTATCTAACATGGTGTTTTTTTACTAAGTTGGAATATACTGAGAAATAAAGTTAGAATGTTGCTGAAGCCTAAAAAGTATGTTTGAAGGAAGTTAGGAGTTAGAAAATTCTTTACTTTATAACCTTAACTCAGACGATGCATTTCTTATATTGAATTTCTCATAAATCATGTAAACTCACATGATAAAAGATTTTTGTTAAATTTAGGAATATTAAAGGTTGTATCGGTTCCAAAAATCAAGACAACGATTTCATCAGATCCAGAATTACCAGACATTGAAGTTTTTAGAAGTATTAATGAGAAATAGGTGATGAGGTTTGAAGTTTATAAAATTTGTTGAGAGGATTCATCATCAGATTCAAAACATAGTAATGAGTACTTCAACTTAATGAGAAATATGTCATAATGAAATTCAATCTGACAAAATCTGAGGAGGAAATTCAATCGGACTGATTCTAAGGAGGAAACTCAGATCGTACTGAAGTTGAGGAATAAATTCAGTTATACAAAATATGAGGAAGATCCATCATATCAGAAATAGGGACTGATCTATTAGAATTATGCTTCAATCTGATAAAATAATTGGATGTATAACATCAGATGGACCAAAGATAAAGACACCAATAAATCATCAGTCAAGAAAAATTGTATGGTAAATTTCATCGAGATGAGAAGACAATCGTAATGAGGAAGAATTTGAAAATGAGAAAAATTTTAAGTTTCAATATTTATTTGAAGTTCTTAGAAGTTGAAACCATGTTTTTGGTAGATTCAGTTCAATTTTTATGCATTAGATGAGAACCACAAACCTATATTCCATCTAATTCATAATGTTCTTCGAATTCAGTTTAATTAAGAATGTCTTTCAGACTAATTTTGAGGCAGAAAGAAAAATCAACATCACAAAATGAAATATAATCACACTAATGAAAACTTACTATGTTTGAGAAGCATAGTTTCTGAGAATACTCAAGAAGATTTGGGAAAGTTCCAAAAGAGTTTAGAAGAGTTTAAGTGCTCAAACATGAAGTTCAAATGTGAGTGAATTTTGGGTGTTATGAATTTGATTAAGTGGGAAAAGTTTTTTAGTTTCTCACCTTGGCTATTTTGGGACACTTATAAATAGATGCATAGTACATTGGTACTTTGTAATCTTTTCACATGTGTGAAAAAAGAAGAGCTCTATAGAATTTGATTCAAAGTTAATTTCCATAAAGATATCTCATAAGAAGATCGGACTACTAAAAGTTTTGTTTACCAGACCGAGAAGATCTAATTGAGGAATATCAGACTAAGGAATATTGGACTGAGAAATTGAGTATATATTGATAAGTGTAGATTAAAAAAGGGTTCATCATAAAGATTACATTAGAATTTTTTCAATAGATAGAGGAAATTAGACCTAGGGACATCAAATTGAGGTTTCGGATAAAGTTTTTTGAATAAAAAGTTTTTTTGATTCTTTTCATTTATGGATCAAATTGATTGAATGAAAACTTTGTAAACTAATGGGAGTTAGTATAATCTTTCATATCGGGTGATAGAGGGTGTTCAATAGGAGTTGGCACGAGTTGTGTTCACTTCTTCGTTATAGTTAATTTCTATAGACCCGTGGGAGTGGTTATAGAATGGATGTAGGTTCTCACACTGAGGTTGAATCATATAAATCTTGTATGATTTACTTTCATTACAACTTTTTCATGCATTAGTTGTTTCTAAAATATGATAATTTAATGAACTTTAATAGGTTATAGGGGTTAAGTTTCTAAAATTATTGAAACTTATAAGAAGTGTGCAATTGATTCAACCCCCCCCCCCTAATTGTTATTCATTCCTTGGGGCATTACTCAGTATCAAAGGGATCTTCCTTTTTTGAATCATTATCAGGGATAATATTAATTCTATCAATATTAGAGTAATTCCTTTATTTTATAGAAAAATAGGATGATTACATACCTCCTATATATTTTCCTAGAAGTTTCTGATGCTTCTACAATTGGGTTTCCACCTATAGATAAAAATGTCTCGATGACTTTTGCTGATAAAATAAATATTGAATTTTATGGAAAAGATAGATATTTTATTCTCATGAATCTTTCAAAAATGGTTATATAAATTTGATGTCTCTCAAAACTTTAAATAGTATGTGGGACAATATATAATGTTTTTTTGAAGTAAATACTAATGTGAAGGAAGCAAAACTATAAATATGACATAGTAAGTTTAAAGACATTAGAATGAAAGATAAATAAACTATTGATGGATACATTACTAGGTTAAATGAAATTGTTTGAAACATCAAAGGATTTGTATAAGTTCTAAAAGAATCTACAATAATGAATAAACTTATGAGAAGATTTCTGGATATGTTTGATTCTAAAATTTACACTCTACATAATAAAGAAGATTTATCTCTTGATGAATTACATAGAATTATTATTGCTTATGAAATGAGAAAAGATTCGACATTCAAAAATAATATGAAATATGAAATGTCTTTTGAAACAATGAAAAATATAAAAATTAAATATGTTAAAGATATTGATTCTTGTGATTCTAAAGATAATTAGGATTATGAGTTAAATGAAAAAATCATGTCTCTTGTCTTCAAGAACTATCAAAGAGGAAGAGGAAATTATGGAGGAAAAATTCTTCTAAATTTTTTTGAGTGTGGTAAAATTGGGAACTCTTCTATGAATTTTAATAAGAAGAAATTTTTTGAATATCAATATGATTTAGATGAAAAAACTCAAGGGAATAATTGGGTTAAATATTATAAAGAAAAAAAGTCATCCAAAAAATATAACAATAAGTCTAGTGGGAATAAGATAAGTTTGTTGAGTGAGAAATATTAATTGGAATCAATAGGAAAAAAATCTAAAAAAGATAAAATTTTAGAAAAGGTTAGAGCTGTAATTGAAAAATTTTAAAAATGAAAAGAAGAATCATCAAATAGTTAAAAGTGGAAGGTGAATAATCTTACACAGAGTATCATATTAGAACATAACTTTTTTTAGGTCTTGAGAAAAAAAATATCTCAAAAATGAACTTAGAATAATAAATAAATACTGTGGAAAATTTTCTAAATGTTAAAAATATATTGTGAAGAATGAATAAGAATACATCTAGGAGATCCTTACTTAGAAACTTATAATTTTATAATTGGTAAAGACAGTTAAAGATCTCAGTAAGAAGCTGGTAGGTGAGTAATAAGAAGTTTTAAAGTTTCAATCAATACTTCTTGAGTCTAGAATTACTTTGAGGAAGATGAATTAAAACATCAAAAAATACTTATAAGTAAAAGCAGAGACTTATACTATTATTGAGAAATCTCAAATAAAGAATTGGATGAAATCCTCAACCTCCAAAAATAATGTTTCCTATAATATTAATAACATTTTAGGTGATAAAAAATTGCTGGGAAATTTTATATTGAGAAGGGATGTGAGAAACCAATAACATCTACAAAAGTTGAAAATCCCTCCGTAGGAAAGTGTGTCCATTCCCAGAGTATGTTGAGGCAAAAATAATTAATCAACCTCAACAATTTTTTACATATAAATATCTTACATCAATAGAAAATAATTATTTGATTTTTTTCGCTGGTTTCTTTGGAATCTATGAGAACTGGGATAATACTGTTTTGTATAACTTTTCACTTCTCAGAATAAAGTTTGAAAAATGTAAAAGCAATGATGGAAGAAGAATGAGTAAAATTCATAACATATAAGAAGTTATAAAATAAAAATATTTGGTTGTTATAAACTTTCTAAAAAAACAATTTGAATGTCTGGAAGAAGTTTGTGGAAGATTTGATTAGGCTGTTCATTATGTTGAAAGATGTATGACACTCATTCAAGAACATGTTTCTTTTAGAAGAAAGAATAAGGAAGTTGGAAAGAATAAAGTTGAGGAAAGATATTTTTTTGTTGAGACAACTTTGAAAGCAAGTAAAGGGAACAAACCATGGATACTTGATAGTGGTTGTTCTTCGCATATTAAAGGTGATATAAAAACCTAAAACATATTTAAAATCATGATGGAGGATCTGTTTCTTTTATAAATAATAGAACCTTGAACATCAGTGGAATAAGAACTATGAATATGTAAACTCAAAAACTAAAATCTAAAGAAGTTCTATTTCATGGAGGGATAAAACATAACTTACTAAGTATAAGTCAACTTCATTATGATGTAAAAGAAGTTATTTTCAGAAAATATTCTTGTATCATCATAAGAATGTGATATGGAAAAGTTGTGACCATGGGAGAAAGAACCAGTGGAAAACTTTTTCAAATTGGGGAACATAACAATTCATGTTATCTAAGTGTTGAAGATGAGAACAACTTGTGGCACTAAAGACTTGTCCACCATGAGTAGAAAATTATGAACACACTTTATAAATTTTATATTGTACAAAATTTTTCAGAAATGAAAAGAAGAGAAGAATATGTTTTTTTCTCTTTTTAGAAATGGAATATGACTAATAAAAGTCATAAGAAATTTGATATTCAGTCTACCGGACCTCTTTAACTTATTCATTGTGACTTATGTCAGACAATGATACATCAGTAAAAAAATTTATTTGTTCTTTATCACATTCAATTATTATTACACTAAAATAACAAAAATTATATTTATGAAGCACAAATCAAAGGCTATTGAAATGTTCTGATTCTTGAAGAAATATGTTGAGAAAGAAATGGGGATTTACAAAAACATGTTGAGAATAGGTAATGGTACAAAATTCACATTCAATAATTTTGAAAATTATCTAATAAATAATGAAATAAAACATAAATATAGTGCTCCATATATACCAAATAAAAATTGTGTAGCAAAAAGGAGGAACAAAAGTTTAGTGGAAATGGAATGAAGCATGTTAGCATAATCGAAAATTTCAGAATTCTATTGGATTGGATTTGTTTGTACTCTTATACATTTTTAGGAAATATTTTTGTTGTGGCCGAAATTTGACATTACTTCTTATGAAATGTATCATAAAATAAAACCTTCATTTAAATACTTTAATGTTTTTGAAAGTCTATGTTTTCTAAAAAAAATCTGAATCTTGGAATTTTTTATGAGAAAACTGAAAAGGAACTCTTTTGGTTTATTCACCCAATGGAAGAAGTTATAAATTTTAGAATAAACAAATAAAAAATTTGGTTGACTCGTATTATGTGGAAGTTAAAGAAAACAAAAACTCCTTAACAAAAGTTTTTGAGAATTTTTAGGAGGATAATCTAAAGGGTTATGATGAAATTGAGAATGATTTAAAATAGACTTATCAAGATTCATAAGAATTGTGTGATAAAGAAAGTCCATATGGAATAGAAAATTTAAAATTTAATACCTTACCAAAACATGTTGAGTCCAAAAACATTATTGGAAATCATAAGGCTCTAGTTCAGACTTGATGAAAGTTGAGATAATAAATTTAGTCTTAACTTACCTCAAAATTTGAACTTGAATCAGTTTCAGAAGCTATTAAAAATGAATGTGTGGATTCAATTAATGAATATTTGGATCAAATTGAGAAAAATTAAACATGGGAATTTGTTCCTCAACTAAAAAATAACAATTTCATCAAGAAAAAGTTGGTTTATAAAAACAAATAGATTAAACATGGAGATGTTTCATGAAACAAATCAACACTTGTTTGTAACTTCTATGCATAGGTGGAAGGTATTCATTTTGAAGAAACTTTTTCTCCAATTAAAATATTAGAAATTATTGCAATGTTTCTATCATTGGTTGCACATTAAAATTAAAAAGTTTATCAGATGGATGTAAAGCCATATTTCTTAAGTGGATTTATTAAGGTATTAAGGAATAAGTTTACATGATATAATCATGTAATTATTTACTTGATAAGAATGAAAACTAGGTTTGTAGATTGAATAAGTATTTGTATGGGTTGAAACAATCCCCACATTCCTAGTATTTCAAACATTATGGTTGTTTGAAAATGTTGAATTTTTATAAAGGAATGGTTGATAGTAACTTGTATGTGAAAGAATTTAACTCCAAATCATAAATTGTTATTGTGTATGTGGATGATATTTTTTTCTGTGGGGAAGACAAATTTTGTAAATAATTATCTAAGGAAATAAATATGAATTTTGAAAGGTCTATATAGAGAATTTAACTTTATTCCTTGGTTTACAAGTTCAAAAAAAGGAAAAGTATGTTTTCTTCTCCCAAGAAAAGTATGCTGGGGAATTGTTAAATAAGTTTGGGATAGAAGAATCCAAATAAGTTCATACTCCTATTTTAGGGAGCACAAATTTGAGTAAAGATGAATCAAGGAAAAATTTTAAATCAGAAATAATTTCATAATCTGACAGGAAGTTTGCATTATCTCACAGAATCAAATCTTGATATTTTTTATATCGTGACTTTGTGTGATAGATAACATAGTTAACTGAAATAGTCTCATATGTTAGAAGCAAAAATAATTGTGAGACATTTTAAGGGAACAACCTCACATGGGATTCTATATGAAAGGAGTTTCAAAATGAACTTTTATGGTTATGTTGATGTTGATTGGGTATGAAATTTTAAAGATATGAAATCAATTTTTGGAGTAAAATTTTTCTTGAGTAAATGTTGTATGACTTGTAATAGTAAGAAAAAAAGTTTTGTAACTTTTATAATAGAAAAATTAGAACATGTTCCATCTACTCAATCATGTACTTAGATGATGTGGATAAATGTTTAGTTGGAATATTTTATAGTAAACATTTATAAATCATTGAAGATAATTTGTGATAATCAGAGTGCAATTGATATTTTTATGAATCATGTCCAACATTCAATATCAAAACACATTTATATAAATCTTCACATTATAAAATAGAAAGTTACTAGAGATGATTTGTAGGAATATATCTCAACAAAGTATCAAAATGTTGATATCTTCACAAAATAAATGCCAAAAAATATATTTTTTGAGTTGAGGTTTCAACTTCATGTTCAGCCTCCTCTATTGACTTCCTAAATATAATAAAGAACACCCCCACCATGCTTCAGATTATTTTAAAAAGAGGGAGATAATGTAACAACTTTCTAAATTATAAAAAAAAATTACTTATCTTTCCTTTATGAATATAATTTTTTGTCTATCAAATAATGTGGGAGATAATAATCCATGGGGATAGGAAAAGAAAAGTGATAAAAGTAATGTGAAGTTTATATTTACATGGACATAAAATTTTCTTATCCCCGAGGAATGTAATTCCTTAAAAAAAACTTTATCCAGTAGTGTAGTGTCAGAACACTCTCTTTTGAGAAAGGTTGTGTTTTGGTAAAAGTAGAAAAATTTGACTTTTTTACAAAATTTTATTCATGAAAAATTTATGAGAGTTGAAAAAACTATTAACAAGTGTTTTCAAAAAAATACAAAGGGTGAGATTAAAGAAACTTTGTTTTTTTTTTGTTTTAACAATGTTTTTTATTTGTTGACTACTAATATTATTTAAAAGAATGTTTTTAAAAATAGGTGAAAGTTGTTGAATGTTTGAACCCAAACACAAAGGGGGAGAAATTTTTTGTTTTTAGGAAAGCTTTTTTCTAGAAACAAAGTATCGAACTGAGCATCAACAGATGCATAAGTTATTATAAATATAAATTTTTTATCAAGCACACCATAAATCTTAGATTCATCATCATGAATTTCAAAAACTATCAGACAAATTGTTTTCCAGTAAGTTATATGATTCTTTGAAAGAATATTAGAATGCTACTGAATCCTGGAAATTAAGTTTCAAGGAAGTTAGTAGTTATAAAGTTATTTACATTCTAACCTCAATTCATATGATTATTTGATGATTTTTGAAGTTCTCATGAATCATGAAAACTTAGATGATAAAATCATTTGAAGAAATGGAGGAATCACAAAGGTTGTATCAGTTCCAAAAATCAAGACAAAGTTTGTATCATGTCCAAAAGTATCAGGCACAGAAGTTTTCAGAAGTATGAATGAGTTATAGTTGATGAGGATTGAAGTTTTTCAAAGTTGTTGAGTGGTTTAATTATTGAATTCAGAACAACAAAATGATTATTTAATCGTAATGAGAAATGTATCATAATGAAAGTCAATCTAACTGAATCTGGGGAGGAAAGTAGATTAGAATGAGTCTGAGGAGAAAAGTCAGATTGGACTGAAGCTGAGAAAGAAATTCAATCATACTGAGCTAAGGAGTATCCATAAAATTTGGAATAGTAATTGAATCATTAGAAGGATACTTCACATAGATAAAAACATTGGATGTAGAACATCAGATAGACCAGAGCTGGTGACACTGATAAGTTATCTGTTTGAGAAAATTGTATAAATAATTCCATCATGATGAGTAGACTATCCTAATGAGGAATTTTTTGAAAATGGGAAAAAAATTTAAATTTCCATAGGTATCTGAAGACTTTATAATTTGAAGCCATGCTTTTGGAAGAGTCACTTCAGTTTGTTTCATTGAATGAGAACCATACATCGATATTCCTTTGTATTTATAAAGTTCATTGGATATAGTTTCATTAAGAATGTCCATCAGACTAATTATAAGGTAGAAAAAAACATTAGAGTCACAAAATGAAATGTAATAAGACTCACTTAATCTAACTGAAGAAAAGTTAAAAATTTTGATAAGGTTTATTTTTTATAATACTCAAGAATATTTGAGAAAATTCCAGAATAGTTTATAAGAGTTGAAGTGTTCAAACATGAAGTTTAAATGTGAGTTAATTTTGAGTATTATGAATTTGAGTGAGTGAAAAAAGTTTTTCACATTATCACCTCTTTTATTTTAGGATTATTATAAATAGATAAACATAACATTGATAATTTTCAATCATTACACATGTGCAAAAAAATATGAATTCTACAGAGTTTGAGTCATACTTTCTTTCTAGAAAGAGATCTTGTAAAAGGATCAGTCTACTCAAAATTTTGTTTACCAAACTGAGATGATCGGAAAGAGGAAGATCAGACTGAGAAATTGAGCAGAGTTTGAGAAGTGAATATTGATGGGTTCATCATACTTCGTAAATTAGATTGAGTTAAATAGACTAAATAAATCATACCCAGGGATATCAGATTGAGGTTTTAAATGGAGTTTTTTAGAGTAAAAGTTTTTTTGATCCTTTTCTATTATGGCTTAAATTTTTTTCAAGAAAACTCTATAAACTAATAGGAGTCAGTATAATATTTCCTATTAGGAGATAAAATATGTATAATGGTAATTGGAAAAAGTTATATTCACTTCTTTCTTATAGTGAATTTCTATAGATCTATGAGAGTGTCTATAGAAATGATGTAGCTTCTCACACGGAGGTCAAACCTTGTAAATATCTTATTCTTTACTTGCTTTATTAATTTTTCATGCAATATTTTTTACTAAAGTATGATAAGGTGATGAACTTTAACATGTTACAGTGGTTAAATTTCTAAAAGCCTTGAAACTTTTAAAAATTAAACAATTGATTAACCCCCCCTGTCAGTTTTTATTCTATCCATGGAACTTCAATAAATAAACATGTGATGAATGAGACTCAAGGTAAGGGAAATCGCCTCAATAAACTTTCATTGAGGTATATTTTATCTTATATGCCTATACTCTTTTATGAGGTGAATATACATAATATTTGATAAGTTATATCCTGAATTTATCTTGTATAGTGGTATTTAATGTTTTTTTAATGTTATCGTTTCATAGGTCCTATGATTCAGATATTTCCTTAATGATAATGGATTTTTTCTTTAAAAAACATTCTATTTTAATGTTTTATTTAAAACTCTTCCTTTTCTATGTCAATGTTTTTAAAATGTGTTTCTGCATATAAAAGATTTATAAAGTGTATTTTATATGTATTTTTATTTTATTTAGATGGTTTTTAAAAGGAATATTTTTATGTGTTTTACATGAAACATTGTGACAAATAATAAAACGTATTGTATATTCTTGATGTACACAACAAAAATAACTTTTCTACCACCATGACCATTATTTTATTTCTATATTTCTTTGAAATTTTTCATATTTTCTTCAAAAAACCTTTTTCCTTTTTTTGGGTATTCTGGTATTGAAAATGGGATTTTAAAATATAGGGGTATGTTGATATCCAAAAGTGATTTTTTATGATTTTAAAAGATTTTTTCAATTAATTTACAACAGAAAAGTCAAATCATAAAAAAATTATACATTATATGGTACTTGAGAATTATTCATGATAAATGTGTTTGCCTAAATAGCTTCAGGTCAACTCGTTACATCTTAAAAATGGGGTGGATCAAATTGCATCAGGTGAGCTCCTTATAGCATAAGCATGAGGTGGCCATGATAACACTGGGTAATCCCACTACATATTAAACATGGGGTGGCCCAGTTAGCACTGGGTGAACTTGTTATAGCTTAAACGATGGGTGCATTGAGATAGTGCTCTATTTCATTGGTAATGATAATGTTATAATTTGTACATATGGTTATTCTGATTAAAATAATTTTAAATATATATATATATATATATATACATAATTGTCTAATTTTTTTAAAAAAAAAGAGGTTTTAATTACTTGTTATGGGTTTTAATGCTTTTCATTGAGAAAAATGTGTTCTTTTTCATGAGAATTATTTTATTTCATATGCTTTGAGAACATTTAAGATAAAGTTAATTGTTATATGATTTTTCATGTTTTCATTGGACTAATGGTTTCCTTTATTTTATATCCCTTATTGAGATTTTGTGTTCTCATCCCAAATTTTAAATTGATTTTCATGGGATGGGTATTAAAAAGGATTAAGTCATGTGGAAAGTCATGAAGAGTTTTCATGGATGAAATAATGTTTTCTTTAAAGAGTTTTATATAGTAAGAAAAATGGATACTCATTGTAAGTGTCCACTTTGTATTATATGGTTTTTAATATATGGTTTAAGACCTAATTATCTACAACTATAAATCTGAAAAGACCCTCATAGTGAAAGAAATTAAATTTGTAACTAAAACTCAGGATTATGTAATGTTTAAGGATAGGGCCTTATAGTTGGAATCAAAAAATGATTTAGATAAATTTAGAGTTTATGATAATGGTAATAACATTCCCTTGAAATATTTTACATTAGGGTTAAGTTAAAATGATATAGCATTTAAAGATTAACATGTTTCTTTAACTAAACTATTTCTCTTTAGAATTGTTTTCCATGGAGAAAATAGGGAAGTTTTAGTGGGAAGGAACCAAGAGGATAATATATTTCTAAATAATAATCATGATATGGTTGGAATTAGAATAGAACTATTTGTTATAGTGATGGAATAGTTGACCCAAGCAATAAATGGTGGTGGTATCCATGCTAGAGATGAACCTGATCAACCATATATGTCTTTTTTGGGTAATTTTATGAAGAAACATCCCTCGTAATTCAATGAATCATCTGACCATGTGGTATCCTAAGTATGGATCAATGATCTGGAAAATATATTTAAGGTCATGGGATGCTTGTAACATAAAAAGGTAACCCTTGACGTTTATTGTTTTGGAGGTGAATTTGATCGATGGTGGTCCCTAGTTAAGAATACAAGAAATAAATATAATCTTGATTTCATGTAATGGGAAACATTAATGTATATTTTCTTGAGAAATATTTCCCTAAGTTTTTTCAACTTCAGATGGAAAAAAATTCTTAGAATTGAGGCATAAAGATAATGATTTTATAGCAGTATATGAAGAAAATTTCACAATATTGGCTAGGTATGCGCCAGATTTTATTCAGGACACTGATATAAATATTAATAGGTTTTTCTCAGGGTTAAAAACAAGTTTATGAAGGGAATTATCAACATGAGAATTTTAAATTTATGAGAAAGCGGTTTTTTGTGAAGATAAAGTTGATATGAAGTTTTTTGACACATATGTTCCTCATGTTGAAAACAGTAGGAAAAGGTTAAGGTGGTAGGAAATAGAGAAATAATTAGCCAAGAAGTCTGGTTGTAAGCCCCAAAATATTTCAAGTGTGGTTAATGACATTTCAAATAATTTTTTATAGGATTTTGGAAGTGTTTCCAATGTGGTTAGTTTCATTATAGAATTTATAACTATAATAAAAGATTCATAAATAACTAAAGAATGGGGTAACCATTATCCATCTAACATTGATTTGTTTTAATTGCAATGAATTTAGTCATTATGTTAATTCATGTCTGAATTTAGTTTCACGGGATGGAAATAATCATGATCAGAAATATAAAGGTGTAGAAAAGTTATTTTCTACTACTATAGTTAATGTTGGGCTATCAAATGAAGTGGTGGAAAATATGTTACATGTGTATTCAAATTATGCTAATTCCCTATTGGACTCTGGATCATCACATTCTTTCATTTTTTAGAAACATTAAAGTAAACTGAGAATATCAAGTAATGAAAGTAAGATATAAATTTTATTGAAAATCCACATGGAAGTATTAAAGCAACAATGATTTATAGGAATCTTTCTATTGTTATCTGTGGGATGGTATGTCCTATAAATATAATTTAAGTGGCCATAGTGGGGTTTTATATCATTCTTGTTATGAATTTTATTTTAGTTTTTCATGCTAAGATAGATTACATTGCTAATATAAAAAATTCAAAGATTTTTTGCCAATGATAACCTACCAGGAAGCTGAAAATTTGATTAGATATGGTAGTGAAATTTACCTTGCTCATATTATTGAAAATAAATATATTATTCATATTTGTGATTTTTCAGTAGTAAATGAATACCAAGATGTTTTTTTGGATTATTTTATTAATTTTATTCTTGATCAATAGGTTGAGTTTACTATTTTCATAATTAATTATGCTAAGCCTATTTCTAAACCCCATTATCAAATGGCTCAAGTGGAACTTTTAAAATTCAAAAAGTAGTTGTGGGGGTTATTATATAAAGGTTTCATCTAACCTAGAATTTCAAATTGGGGTACTCCTATTTTTTTCAAAAATAAATATGTTTCAATGAGATGTCTCATTCATTATAGAGACTTGAATAACATCACGGTTAAGAATAATTGTCCTTTTTCACATATTTATGACTTGTTTGATCATCTCCAAGGAGATCAGTATTTCTTAATGGTTGAACAGTGGTTAGGGTGCCATCATTTGAATGTGAAGGAAGTATAAATTCTAAAGACTATGATTTTCACTATAAATGGGTACTATGAATTTGTGGTTATGTTGTTTGGGTTATCAAATGCACCTACTGTATTTATGGACCTTATTAATAGACTTTTTTATGAGTTCTTGGGAAATTTTTTGGTTGTGTTTATTGATTAAATTTTGTTAAATTATAAAATTAAATAGGAATATAAAAAGAACCTAAGAGTTATTTTTCAAACTTTAAAAGAAAAAAACTTTATAGGAAATTTTGCAAGTATGAATTTTGGTTTCAAAAAATTTCATTCCTTGGACATATTGTTTCTAAGGATGAAATAAATGTTGACCCCGATAATGAAAATTTTGTTGAAGAATGAACAACTCCCAAAAATATCATAAAGAATAATAATTTTCTTGGATTATAATGTTACTACCGACGGTTCGATGGAAACATTTCTTGGTTTTCAGGCCCACTAACTAAGTTAACTCGAAAAGGAGTTATGTTCATCTAGAAGAAAGTATGTGATGATTGTTTTTAGGAACTAAAAAGAAGATTGGTAAATGATCTGGTTTTGGTCATGCCTTCCATAAATGGTGAATTTTTCATCTACAGTTATACTTCATTAAAAGTAATTGGTTGTTTTTTAACACAGAATGATCGGATAACTTCTTAGGTTTCACATTAGTTGAAACCTCCTGATTTAAATTACCCTACACGTGATTTAGAATTAGATTATATTGTTTTTTTATTTAAAAATTTGGATATATCATTTTTATGAAGTAAAGTGAGAAATATATATGGATCACAAAAGTTTAAAGTATATATTCACTCATAAAGAATTGAACATGAGATAGAGAAGATTGCTAGAACTAATCAAGTATTATGATTGCATTATTTATTACCATACAAGAAAATAAAAAAAGTGTTTGATTATTTGATTCAAAAAAGTAATGATACATTAACCATGTTACATTTAGGCTTTAACCCTTTGGTTAATGATTTGACGGATTCTGGCATAGAAGTTTTGGATGTAGGGAAAACCTTTGTTTTGTTTTAGGTTTCAGTATAGTCAACTTTGTCATAATGAAATAAGAAAGATCAACAGGAGGATAAATATTTGAAGCAAATGGTTGAATCCTTAAAGATGGATAAATTACCTAATTTTAATATTAAAGAAGAAGGAATTTTAAAATTTATAAAAATATTATGTGTATATTATGACTCCCAGTAGAGGAAATATTTATTGACTAAACTCATAGTTCTCTATTTTCTATTAATATGGGTAGAAATAATATGTATAGAGACCTTTGAGATTATAATTGGTGGGATGGAATTAATATAGATGTTTCTAACTTCATCATGAAGTGTTTGAATTGTCATATAGTTAAATAAAAACAATAGTTATCGAAGGGTATGCTTCAACCTTTTTTAGTGCCAAAGTGGAAATGGCAAAATATTTCAATGGATTTTGTGGTAGGATTTACAAATACTTTTCAATGTAGTAATGCGATTTGGGTTAGTTTTTATCGATTAAAAAAATATACACATTTCCTTCCCATTCGAGATATAATGAAATTAGATCATCTTTCTAGACTATATGTAAAGGAGATAGTTAGGTTTTATGGAGTGTCACTCTTTATTTTATTAGACTATGATCTCAGGTTCAAATATAATTTTTGTAAAGGACTTTAGAAGTCGTTGGGTACTGAATTAAATTTCAATACAACATTTCATCCTCAATATGATGGACAGTTTAAGAAGACAATTAATAAATATAAATATATTATTCATTCTTTCTCAATGTATTTCCAATAAATTTGGTATTGAAATATTTATTTGGTTTAGTTTTCTTAAAATAACAGTTTTCATTCTAGTATATAGATGGAACCATTTAACGTTTTATATAGAAATAAGTGTTGAAAACTAGGATTTTGGAATGATATAGGATAAAGTAAGTTGATGGGACCAAAGTTGGTAGATGAAATGGCAGATAATGTTTAGTTGATTCAATGACACACAAGGACAGTTAGATCAGGTAGAAAATTTGTGCTGCAATTCAGAGTAAGGATCTTTCATTTGAGGTAAGTGATCGTGCCTTTCTAAAAGATTATCCATGGAAATGTGTGATGCGTTTTGGTAAGATGTGGAAGTTAAGTCCACAGATCATTGGACCATATGAAATCTTATAGAAAGTTGGATCGGTTTCTTACCAAGTAACCTTATCTCTGATTTTATCTCAGGTACACAATGTATTTCATGTTTCAATGTTAATGAAATATGTTTCAAATTCATCTCATGTTATAAACCATAATGCAGTTTAGTTGAAAGAGAATATTTCTAATGGGGAACAATCGGTTTAGTTTCTTAGACATTGAGATAAACTGTTGTGGAATAAGTTGATTCACCATGTTAAGGTTTTATGGAAAAAACATATGGTTGAAAAGGAAATATAGAAATCTAAAAATGCAATGAGGGAAAAATATCCCCACTTATTTAATAAGTGAATAAAATTGTGAGGATTAAATTTATGAATTGGGGTAGGGATGTAACAAACTACATAATGATAGAATAAATAATTTTCATATTTATTAATATGAATTCTCAAGTTAAATTATTTATAAAAATATTAAGTAATTTTTAATCAAAATGGAAATTATTTTAATTAAACACTTTTTATTTATAAGTTTTATTTCTAAATTTTGTAATTCTAACATTATAAAATGAATATAATTTTGAAATCATCATATCAAAATTATCTTTGGGTGAAATTTTGGGATTTTTTAGAAAATACTGATTTTTTAATGAATAGTGTAACATATCAATTTTTTTGTAAAAAAGTCATTCTTTTAATAAATTAAGTAATTTAAGAGTATAAATGTTTTTTGAATATGTTTTAGAGTAACCTAAGTATTATTTATTTATATTTAATTAACTTAAATACTTTTAAATAAACTTTATATTGGTTTTTAATATAAGTTTGTTTTTGGGTTTAAAGAATTGGTTTTTAAAAAACTATTTTAAAAATGGATAACGTTTCCCATTTAAATCAATTAAAATAATCCATAACATAAAATATTTTAAATGAAATGTATATAATATATATAATTAAATATTAATTAAGTTTATACAATGATTATTATTATTATTCATAGAGTTGATAAATAATAATCTTTTTCTAAGAAAATGCTCTTCCTAAAAACTGGTTGTCTCACCGTGTGTGTAGGATTAATATTAAATTATATTGTGAAACTTCTACGAATTGAATTAGGAAAAATTGATTCCAAATTTTGAATTATTAAAATTTATAATTTCCAATGATCCCAACTTAGTTTTTTACAAATTTGATTAGTTAAAACAATTAAAATTAATTACTGTGATTAAGTTTAAAAATGAGATTACTTAGTGGTTAAACATTAATCTTAAGGGGAAAATGACCTAGAAACATGTCAAGGACCCATTTTATATCCATATTTATATATTATCCCTACTAATATCAAGTTTTATGTATTATTGGTGCTACTTGAAATGGAAAAAACGTGGTTGGAATTCACTATTTCAAAAATTTACAAGTTTTCCACTCACCCCACTTATAAATGGTCTCCCCCTCTCTTTATATCATCACACCTCTCAAGAACATTTGATCAGCCAAGACCTGCCTAAATAACTTCTAAAATTCCTTCCTATAATCTTATAAGCCTTACTTTGCGCAAAAATCCAACCATGGAAGACCTTTGGTTCAAACCAAGAGGAGTTACTCGAAGAAGAGGAAGATAAAGACACGCGTGATGAATCAAACTCAAGGTAAGGGACTTCATCCCAATCTCCTTTAATTGAGGCATTATTTTATTTTATACACATATACTCTTTATTATGTGTATATACATCACATTTTATATGTTATATCATGGATTTCCCTTTTTCTCATGGTATTTAATTTTTTATTTAATGTTATCCTTTCATGGGGATTATGATTCAAATATTTCCCAAGTGATAAGGAAATTTTTCTTTAAAAAAATAAATTTTAATGTTTTCCTTACAACTCTTAATTTTCTATATATATGATTTAAAAATAAGTTTATGTACATAAAATATTTATAATCTATATTTATGTATCTTTTTTACTTAATATAAATGGTTTTCAAAGGGAATATTTTTCTGTATTTTATAGGGAATGTTTTAACAAATGATAAAAGGGGTGTTCTATTATTAACATACATGAAAACAATGAATTTTCCTCTATCATGACCATTATTTTATTTCTATATTCCTTTTCATGTTTTCATATTTTATTCAAATAAAACCCTTTTCTTTTTTTTGTGTATTATAGTATTGAAAATGGGTTTTAAAGGGTATTTTGTTATAAAAAAGTTATTTTTTTATGAGTTTAAAATAATTTTTCAAATGTTTTAGAGTGAAAAAGTGAAAACATAAAAAAAATTATTATTCACTACATGGTAATTGATCATTATACATGAGAAATGGGTGCGCCCAAATAGCACCAAGTGAGCCTGTTACATCTTAAACATGGGGTAGACCAGATAGTGCTAGGTGAGATCAGTATAGCTTAAACATGGGATAGCCCAAATAGAAGTAGGTAATACCATTACAGATTAAACATGGGGTGTCCAATATAGCTTCAGTTGATCCCATTATAGCTTAAATGATGGGTGCACCCAAACAGTGCTCTAATGCATTCGGTAATGATAATATCGGAAGTTTTTCATATAGTTATTCCAATTAAAATGGTTTGAAAGGGTTTTATATATATGATTCTCTAAGTCACCAAAGGGGGGTTTTAATTATTTTCTATGAGTTTTAATTATTTTCCTTGAGCAAGATGTAAATGTGAGTTTTCATGTGAAATTTTTTTATTTCATAAGCTCAATAAATATTGAAGATAAAGGTAAATATTATATGAGTTTTCATGTTTTCACAACACTAACGGTTTCCTTTATTTTATATACCTTACTATGGTTTTTGTCTTCATCCCACTTTTTTATATGTTTTTCGTAGGATGGGTAAGGTAAAGGGAAAATTGATGTTGACAATCATGAAGAGTTTTCATGAATGAAATAATGTTTTGTTTAAAGAGTTTTATATGGTGAAAAAATGGATATGGATCGGAAGTGTACATTTTTATTATAGGGTTTTGTAATGTATGAGTTAAGAACTAATTCCCTAAAACTATAAACCTGAAAATCTCTTAAAGGTGAAACAACATTAAATTATTGACTAAAAATCGGGATTATGTAATGATTAAGGTTAAGGCCTTATTCTAACACGATTTAGGATCAATCGTTGGTTAAGAATGTGTTTTCTAGTGATGAAGAAGATCTATTGTGTTTCATACCTCTCTGTCTACTTTGATCCAATTGTTTATTGTCCTCCAATGTGATTCTCCAATTAATAATGTATAATCCTCCTCTAAAATCCTCTCAAGGTTATGCAGCTACCCCTGGTGATTTTTTTAATTGGGTATTTATATAAGACTGGATTTATGTCATTTAATATAAAATAAATAAATTTTTTATTTACATTAATTAAACGCACACACTAACAACTTCTTTCCTTAGAACATATGACATCAACCAACCTTATTTTACACCTAAGAGAAACTTCATATTCCAAGATCAATTGGGGTCTCAAATTTTCCATCCTAGGTCTTGAGAAATGGTAAAAGCATTATAAAAAAAACTTGTGCATGATATAGTATATTTAATATTTATATTATATCAATATTGGGCCACTTTGGGCCCCTGAATCTCATATTGACTCAGAACTTGGATTTAAAAATATTCCCCAAAATATTGCAGACTTATAGGGGGAAAATGGAGTCATTACATTCTCCCTACCTTTAAGAATCTTCATCTCAAAAAGTGAAATCTTACACGCATGTGGGGATACTAAGCTCTCACACCCACAAGATCCCATAAGGGTTCTTATTCTTCCAACAAACACGTACCTAAGGGAAACACTTTCCCATGAAGGTTATTCTCTGGTCAATTATCAAATGCCATTGGGCACCTCAAAAAGGTAATTCCACCCCTGATTTCTAGCTCACCTTGGTCGACAACATGAAAAAATTCATACACATATATCCACAGTTGCGACGTGTGGAATGCATCAAGATCCCACTCTAACTATGATCACATGGTCAAGACATACGCCACATCACTAACCAAACGTTGTTACTAGAATAGGGCCTTCAAATCTCATAGATAGCGTGTAGTCCTGGCCATATCCCCTTAATCCTTGATGAGTTGAAATATTTCAGAACATATGATCTCCTCATCAAACTCTAAATTCTACCATCATCAATCTAAAAAGGACTCCTAGAGGTTCTAAGAAATTATCATCCGCCTATTGGTAAATAAAACCTTTTATAACCATCTCTAGCACCAACTATAATCCCATAAGAATTGTCTCCCACTAGATCTAACCATTAAAGTACCGACCAACAAGATCTCTCATACACAATCTCAAATCGTGCTTCACTAATGGTGGAGTGGTATCTATTTTGATACACAAAATCCATCGATGGTAGATGATTGTACTAGCTATGGACCAAGATAATCTGGAAAACTCAAATCATGTTCTCTAAAACCCTAATGGTTATGTTTATCTGGTGATCTACATGGGGTTGAAACATTGTGCTCAACCAAAACCAAGTCCCATGGTACACCTACATCCTCTCTATAATCATGATGTGAAGTGAGCATCATGGTTTGAAATTATCATCGAGGGAACACCATGATGTTTTACTACCCCTGTATGCACAAGCATCCCAAACTCTTCACTGAGGTCAGCTCTCAGATGGTTGGGAAGTGGGCCAACATGAGAAGTCAGTCTACGATTGCTCAGAAAGAGTCATGACCTATCTCTACTCATAGAATAACCATAATGAAAACAATAAAGATATCATCCTACTTAAATTTCCATCTGAGAACCTAAGACACCACCAAAAGGCGGGTGAGACATCAGGAGCTAAACTCCACCACCATATATAGTATCCTTAGCCACCAAACCTAATTCCAAATGATCCCTCATACATCCTTACCTTCACCTAGATGCACTACAAAAGGAAAACAACCTCCTCATTACATATCATCGCATGATTGGTGTCATCTTCTATCCTCAAACAAGGATTATGTGCTCACCACCTTTATAAAATCTATGAATATAAAACATAGTTCACTATCAGTATCTCCAAACTAGGCCTCCCCAACACATTTTAGAATCAATGGGGTAACAATCATCGACTAGTGACATGTTGCACCTTCATAAACCTTAATGTTCATCTGTACAGAGGTTAACTGCTCAGTAACCTCGCTCAACATAAGTGAATTAAAAAATTCTTTTTGAACATCTTCTACCTTAGCCATGCCTTTGGTCTACCTTCAATCTAGGACATCCTCAACTATTACTAGTCATCTATCACACCCATGTCTAAGAAGATGCATCCCAGGAAAGTGGACCTCCTAAAACCATCACTGACTTTATGATGGCTCCCCATAATATGGTACTCCTAGAGGGTGTCTCAAACCATCCTCAAGTGTCTCTCGTGATCTACCTTTGATGTCGAGTACACGAGGGTGTCACCGCAGAATACCACCATGAACCAATCCAATAAGTGTTAAGGATCTAGTTCATAAGCCCCAAAAAACTCTAATGAGGAGTTCTGCACGCTGAAGGGTATAATAAAGAACTCAAATATACCATATTGGATCTAGGAAGCCATGCTTTGTACATCCTCCTCTTGAACTAAGAGTTGTTGATAACTTGTCCTGAGGTCAAAATCTAAAGCAATTGCACCCTAATCCATTGGTCAATGAATTCATCAATTCTTAGGGAAGGATGCTCCTCTATTATAGTCACCTAATTCAAGTGAAATTAATACACACCTAACCTCATGATCTCATCTTAATCCTAGGTGAAAAACACTGGGCTACCAAAGGAAACACATTGGGTATAGAAATTCCCTTCTCTACAATATCCTCAAAAAGAACCTCTAACTCTCATAGCTACACAAGGTCATCTGATATTCTAGAATAGGTATCAGGTCATCTCTTTTTTAATTTCATTTAGGAAGAAAACTCTTGATGGGGTGGTAAACTTGAAACATCTTCAGGGAAGATGTACTCATACCTCTCTAACATTGCAGGAACTGAAATATCATAGCATCCACTTCTACAAGGGTTATTCTGGAAAAATGATAAGGAATTAGTTATAAATTCATGCACTTTAACTCGTAATGATCTATATAGGATCACACCTTATCAAAGGGGGAAAAATATATCCCATAAGCCGGAAAAATTGCAACCCTCACAAGTAATAGTCACCTGAGTATTGATGGTAGGAAACCAGTCCATAATGAGGGGAACATCATAGGGTCTCTCCACCACTATGGAATTATTTTGGGTGAGGATATCTCATTCCTCAATATTTAAGTCACATTATTGATGGGATTTAATGACCACTGTCCTCTCTGGAAGGGCCTCCAAAATAAGGATCCAGCAAAAAGGCTCAATTGGTATCACTAGGTCATGAATAGGGAATACACTGAGGGGAATGTGGTTCAATGATTTTGGAAAACCTACAGTGAGGGCAGTGAAGGGACATGTCATACCTCTAACTATACTCAAGACTCCATGCTAGAAGCCCCTTTTACATGAAGATCATCATTTCACTTTCCTACATGTCCACCACAACCAAGGCCTACTCTGACACCTCCCCACAATAGATCGAACTCAAACACACAAATCCAAGAAACTCATTTTTCATACCTTGAAACTATCTGCTTTGGGTAGTTCGGACTCACCTGCATAGTTTTGAGATTGTGTCACATGAACATGTCTCAGTGGTAAAAGTTTCCCTCTTCCTTGTGTGTCCAAATCCACATCAAACACCACCAACATAAGGCACTACTAACACCCTTCATCACCTTAGAGAAGTCTCACTTCCAGGACTACCATCAAGAGGGGTCCTATCCGAGTGGGGCATCCATGCCTTAGGCTCATGCCTATCCTTTACCACCTAAAAAGGTAGGGTTGGATCTCCATGAATTATAAGTGATCTATAACACTACCACTCATGAAGCACACACATATTAGGTGTGTCATCTTTCAGTACCACTGGAACTAACTACTTCTCCATGAGGAAGAATGGTTTCCAATGCAACCATCTGATCAGTCGAGGTCCCAACATTGAAAAACCTGCACCACTACCTCAAGTCAAACCTCCACTATCCAAGGGTCTATCTCACCCTGAAACCTCAACAGTTACCAATGTTGGAACTCATGTAATGCGATAAACCTAGGTGTACCATCAACCAATCCTATTGGAGTCATCAAATTCTCAACACATGGATGATCATCCACCTAATACACTTATGAACCCATTCACTTCTCAATATGTGGTAGAATTTCTTGGTTCCCACCTAGAGAGAACACCTCATGAACGGGTCAATGAACCATGGCCTCATCACTCAACTATTTATCATCAAGAAACATTATCGAAATCTTAGGCATACATATCATAAAATAATCTTGAAAGTAATCAAGATGTAACATGGTCAATGATCATATCTGCGGAGATGATTCAAGAAGGACAGTCAAAGTACTCATTCATATATGATGTATGTATCATTTGTTCCCTGTAACCAATGTCTTTGTATACCAAGTCGACAAGTTCAATGTTCGAGTTTATAGATATGTCATCTGCCACACCAACACTGGGTTCCCTAGCCTGAAATCTACAATCAAGACACCCTGACATCGTTTCCCTAAGTCCCAACCAATTCCTCATAAGGGGTCACCTACAAGCATATTACCAAGGAATAAACTACTTTGATCTCACTCTGTAATGACTCAACCCACTGAGGCCCACATAGTTGGAGACCATCTAAGCTGTCAAAACCCCAAGCCCACCTTCAATAGGCTAGGGGATAGAGATAAGAGGCAAGAAGGAATAAATGAAAAGGGATGAATTTTCTTAATGTATATGTATGCACGCACCCAACTATCCCCATGAAAAATATAGAGTAATGATATAAATATATTAACATATAGAGTAAACGCATGCATGCAATAACCTCTAGGGAATAAAAAAGAGTACAATAGTAAAAACCAAAGAATAAAAGGTGGAAAATACACACCCAACTAGAAATGAAGTCTCATCCTAACCAAAACTTGAATAAAGGAAAAAATGAGATAGCCCGACTCCAAATCTCCATGTTTGGCCACTATACGTGATAAATGCACCCATGTAACACAATGCTCTATAGATGTCATTATCGAACTGTTCTTTATATGCATATGAAACAACACATGCGATAAAATATCATGCAAGGGTGAGTATATACATACCTAGAAATAAACCCCAAAAACCAAAAAGTAAGTAATAGAAAGATATGATAATGGACAGATCAACCCATAAAGGTATTTCAATCAGAATATGGGGAAAATCATAATAAACGATAAATTTTCAACAACAATCCAAAATGAAGAGATAACGGGCATCTACATATCTGTATCCTAATAAAGAATTATGAGTCTATCTATAGCTCCATGGGTCCATCATCAATACCTAGCATCTCATGTGTCTATCTAAGAAATCCATGTGGAGGACCCACACCTTGCCACTACTCCATGGCTCAAGGGGGAAAATCTCTAATAGAGGACTCACACCTTAGTATGATAATGGGGTTTCACTCAATAAATAGAGTACATATGATCTATTGTGATATGGAGATTCCACATAGTGAACCGAGGACTCGTACCCTAACATGATAGGGGTTCCACTCGGTAGGTAGAGAACCTTCACCCTGTTCCATCATGGGGGTACCACTCAATAAATAAATAGATAGAAGACCCAATGCTAAATAAGATAAGGGGTGACACTCAGTGAGTAAAGGACCCAAACCCAGGTACAATAGGGGTCAAACTCAACAGATAGAGAAACTTCACCTTAGTACAATAAGGGGGTACCACTCAGTAAATATATAGATAGATAGATTGCACCATATTATGATAAGAGGTTTCCACTCATTGAATGGTGGACCCACACTATAGTATGATAGTGGTTCCAATTAGTGAATAGAGGACCTCGCACCCCTAGTGCATCAGGGGGTACCACTCAGGGGATAGAGAGAAATGTGGGGGACCATTGCCCTAGTGTGGTAGGGTGTTTATAACCTCGACATCTCTTAGATGGTCCTATCTGATAACTGTTATATTTCAAGCATCACCTTAAGAATCATCACGCTCACAAAACCTCACATTGTGTCTTGAAAAACACTATAAAGGTTGTCTTCATGTTCTATGTGGAAAACTGCTCAGGATAGGAAACTCATGAACCAAAATCTGTGTTTATGAGGAGATATACTAGGTGGAAACTCCCAAGAAAAGTTCACAGCATGTACTAGGGGCCACATGATGTGTTACCAAACCTAGTCACATGGTTGTGTCCTCAACTTCAAATAGTCTAGTTGGCCATGTGGGTATACATAGAATGTACAAGGGGGTACACAACTTATCCTCTCCACCCAGGACTTATCCATGTCTGTTTGTACAATGCCTATTTACCTCAGCCCATGCCCATATACATTGGTCATATCCATGTTTCTTGTCATACATGTGACCATGTAGTCTCAGAGTACACGTCGGACTGCTAGAATTGGGTCACATGGTTTGTGGTGGGACCACATGATGTGTGATCATTATTTTTTCCTAAAACCCTAGCACCACATCTAGGTGAAAAAATGCTATTTTTTCATCATAGTATGTGTAGTGTAGTCATTTTTATCACAAAAACACTAGAAATGTTCACTTTTCACCATCATACCATTTTCATTGTTGTTTTCACCATGATTTAGGTCAGGGACCCATATCTAGGGTTTTTGGTGCTTGATCCATCACTAGTGGATAGATTTTAGCCACCCGAAACCCCCAAGACTCATTCAGATTTCCACCACAATCCTCTCATTTTCGATCTGGATCCCGAATCCACATAGGCCGCACCCACTACCTAAATCTCATCACAATCCATCCTCAAATCACCAATCTATTCTTTTTTTCACAAAACCACCATGAATCTGGTGGTTTAATCACACTCAAACTAGCCTCAGCATGGTCAAAATGTATCCCCATGGGGAAATGATGAAGAACCCAATGAATAGAGGGGAAGAAGAAGATAAGAAAATTTAATCCATCATTTTCCAAGATTTGTTGAATAATAATCACAAAATTAGGCTATCCAATGTTATAGTAAGTGAAATTAAAGATTTATATCGGATAAATATAACCAATAAATTATGGGGATCATGTGAATAAAAAATAAATTATAGATCAAGGAAAGAAGATAAGGATTCATGCTAAATATTTTAATCAAAAGGGTAGAAACCACAAGTAATGAGCCCTACCTTGATTTAGGAGTGATCGTTGGTGAAGAATGAGTTCTTCAGTCATGAAGATCTTTTGTGTTTGTTGCCTCTTAATCCAACTCGATCAGATCATCCAAAGTCATCTGATATGATCCGCCAACAAAAAAAATCATTCTCTCAAATTCTCATAGGGATATGAAGACAAACTTATAGATTTTTTATAATTGGGTATTTATAAAGGTAGATGTAGGTCATTTAATATGAAATAGATAATTTATTTATTTATTTTAACTAAATGCACTGCCAATAGCTGTTTTCCTTGGAACGTCTGATGTCAACCAACCTTAGGTCACACCTAGGGAGAACCCCATATTCCAGAATCAACCATGGTCTTGGATTTTCCATCTTAGGTCCTGAGAAATAGTAAAACCATTAAACCTAAAAAAATTCTCACATGTGATATAATATATTTAATATTTTTATTATAACAATATCAGGCATCCCCAGGCCATGGAATCTTACTCTAACTCAGTGTCAGAATTATAAAATATTCCTTACATTATTCAAAGTCTTATAGGGAAAAAATAGATTTTTTACATTTAAGACATAGCTTTCCATATTTTGGTTTTCAACTTTCCATATAAGATCTAGTGTAGATTAAATTGATGCTACTATTACCTCCATCTTGGTCAACATCCACCATCAAGTATGGCTCTATCCTAGGACAATGATATCTTAATAAAAGCACTAAAATGGTAGTACTAGGATAAATTTTCAATCCTATTATTTTATTATATAACATCCCGACCTGAGTGCTACTAAAACAGTGCTCCAATCTGGTTCTTCACATGGCCTCAACCGGGCCTTCCCGTATGCCAGTGGATACTGACTAACAACAAGGGTTTCATGGTGGTATAGTGGAGAGACTATACCCTCATGATTAGAGTATTAAAATGGTATATACAATAAAGAAATAGCTGAAGTAGATGAATAGTTGAGCAGCATAATATAATAACTTACAATAAATAACAAAATATAAAAAACCATGCATGTACATGCTATAGTGTACAAGAAGAAGACATGAAGTTCGAAATACATAAAGAATACACAATGAAAAAAAAATCCCTAAAGGTTGTATCCATGATAATCTTGAGCTCTGTCATAGACCTATTCTCATAATCTCTCATATCAAAGTGCAGAACACAATCTAGAATCTTGATCCAGTAACTATAAGGTCTGCTCGGGTACCAAATGGCGGCCCAAACATGGTATGTGATAAACTCAGTAGGCTAGCACCAACGGTGTCTAATGACACCCAGTATATAAATATAAAATATAGAAGTGTGTAGGTAAATTAATAAGACATTAAATAAATAAATTCAAACAAGTACAAATCGAATTCCCCAAATGACACTCAACCAAAAATACCTATTTTGGCCAAACCATATGCCAATTGTATAGTCTCACTATATATGTGTCACTACCTATGAGGTCTAAGCGCACAGGTTTATAAAATTGTTTGTAGCCCATGCGGCCCCTGTGCATTTTACTGCAGAATGCCATATGGTCGTGCATCCTCTTATACTCTATTAAATTAGCCATGCACCTCCTCTTACGGGGTAGCATGGTTTAACTTCAGTATTAAAAACAACACCCAAAAAATCTCCAGACACTCCCAAAACTCCATTGAACACTTGATTAATCTCTCTAGACTTAAACCCCTTTTAAAAACAAAATTTTTAAGTGTTACAGTGCTTAGAATTACATTTTGAACCTTACCTTAATATTTGTCCCATTCACCAAACAAAAAGGTCAAAATTCCCTTATAATTTTCATGGTTCAAAAACATAAGACCTTATAATCTCCCCACCTTAGAACATTGCATCCTAGAGAAGCCATGGGTAACAATGAAAACATTATCCGGCCTACTTGGGTTGTGAAAATTCTACTAAAATGGCCACATTGGGTTTTAAATTCCCAATTTACCTTCATGCATCTCTTCTAATCATATGATATGAAAGCCATTAAAACTCGATCCAACACTCACATTAAAAACTGAAACATCAAGATGGTTCTTACATGAGCTCGTCTAACCCAAGACACAATCACATTGTCATCTCTTTCATGAACTATCCTATGATAGACCCCACCATAAGTTCTAACATTAAATAGAAAATTATAAACCAAGATACTTCCCACTGTCCAAATTTCCTAAACAGCCCATCTCATAGCATTCTAACGATGCTTCTGGTATGTTTCCAAATTCGATCAAATGGTTGATTCCCAATAGACCTCACATAGCCTAGTCGCGTCAACTTTTCCATGAAAATCCTCTACTTACCTTTGCACAGCACTCAACTCATCCAGATGACATGCTAGACATAGTTCCTCGCCGACTACATTCAACCTAGAGGTAAAAAGGAAAGTCAATCCACCACTAGATTAATATCTTAAAGATGTTCAACTTTAAAGTCAGTATATACCAAACGCAGTCATGATGCCTTCAATCTAAAGAACCTTGAGACTATTTTGAGTATGCTCACTGAATCCCATGACCAGATTCCGATAATTTATCTAGCCAAAACATTAATTTATGTTATCATGCATATCACGAACATGGGTGTATACATGATCCAATGCACTTGTATCATCACACTCAAATCGTATTGGCTGAGTTTCATGGTAAGTATGGGGTAATCTCACAATCAATCACGAGAGTCCAAGGAGCTCATCTAAGGTATTCCATACTCTATATTTTATGATTGGGATGTTGATACATAGTTGAGACGTCCATGTAACCATAAACATGAAAAAACCCCAAAATAAATTTCTCACATGGAAATCAATTCAAATAATTGGTCAGTATCCATGAGTTTATCCAAGGCCTTCCTACACAGGAATCCCACTATCACTTAGTACAACCCATTCCATTATGACTATCCATGATCTCAAAATGAAACTCCCAATATTCTATTTATCAGTGCAATAAGGTGTTAATTTTAGATCGGAGCATAATCGACGTTCTCTAATTATACCTAGGATGGTGTCAAGATAAAGGGCATGATCAACACATAGCAGAGTACACTAACATGATATTAATGATTACCAATAAGACTAGATACACTCCTATCATATCTGAGGCGAAGTTCCCAACATGGTTTCCAAACAACCACATCCATGTACACATAGGAATGAACGTTCGAACCACCTATGTGTTGTAATAGTGGGTGACCTAGGCCCAGTTAAATAGTAATTTTCAATTACCATATTATAGATATAGTGAGAAATTCATGATGTACATATAACATTATAGTGTATACATTTCTCCATTCTCTATTTAATGGTAATTTCAATAGATTTTTTATGTATCAAAAGGTTATAGAAGATCCCAAGCTATAATGAGAACCTCGAGATACTATGAAATGAATCATAAATATATGTCTTACATTCAAGATACATCATACTGACTAGAAACAGTTTTTGTATGACTATCAAGTGTTGAGGACTCATAAGTATTGATAATTAGCCACATGAAGTTCTCACTTCGTGATCTTAGGTAGGTGAGATCATGAGGACATACCCTCCAACAGGAACACCATAGCTTTCAAGTGTCATTAGTTTTTCCTATCTGAAAAATGTATATTAGTCTCCTAACATGAGATCATTATCAATGGGTTCCATTTGATCACATACTTTGATGTAAGGAAAAAACCATGATAATGAAGTTGTGGTGAAGTATCTTATGTTAGGTGCATCATTGGTGCTACAGAATTGGTTGAATGGTCAAGATATAATTTTTCACTTCCAAGTTGAGGATGTGATATCTTAGGGAAAGTTGATTTGGATGGTAATACCTTGAAAAAATTATTTTTATGGTAGTCGAAGTTAAATTTTTCTAGTAAGGTCAACAAATAATAAATCCAGAAATGACGATGATACAAGTGTAAATCATTCTTTATTAAATATCGAATGATAAAGAGATTATATTACACAGTGCATGTTTGTAGGTTGATTTTCATTTCTATAACCATTCCTTGTCTTTTTAGGGTCCATGATGGGTTTTTATACTCTTCTCTTGATCTGTGAAATTTTTTCATAACTATCAAGATTAAGGGCCTAGAGGGTCACACACAATATCGTATTCAAGAATATGCCCAATTCTAGTGAATATGTAAATTGAACACAGTGGGTCCCACCATAAGGTCTGAGAGTTTGCCAAGTTTTATTGATCACTAATAAATTATTTATTTATTTATTATTTGAGTATAGAATAATAGTGTTGAATTTATTTATTAAAATTATTTATAAGTGTTTAAGTAAATACAAGGAATGATATTACATGAATGAATATTATTTTAATATTCAAGGTTCATTTAATACTAGCAGAAATTACTAATAAATAAATAAATTCATTATTATTGTATTCAAGAATATTCCTTATTATGGTGAATAGGTAAATAAGACATAGTGGGTCCCACCATAAGTTATGAGAGTTTTCCAAGTTTTATCGATCACTGATAAATAAATAAATTCATTATTATTTGATTATAGAATAATTTAGTTGAATTTATTTATTAAAATTATTTATAAGTGTTTAAGTAAATACAATGAATGATATTATATGAATGAATATTATTTTAATATTCAAGGTTCATTTAATACAAGAAGAAATTACTAGACCAGTAAATGACTCGGGTTTATCATGTAATATATTTATTAAATATATTACAAGTATGTGATAAAATATAAATAATACTTATGATGCAGTTTTTTCATCGTAATTATTTATCTATTACTTATATAGTGGATGTTAAATATACGAGAGGTGGGGAACCCAAACTGGGTATTTGAGGCATCCACTATATAAGTGAAGAAGAATCTCATTTCATGTATTATTCATTCATTCAAAATGAGATCCTCTCACTCCTCCCACTTCCTAGAGATATAAACTCTCTAAAATTTTTAATCCAAGACACCTTTGATGGATCAAAGGAACAATATCATGGTGAACATCGTGAAATCAAAGAGATAATCATAGCTCTATAAAAGCACCTGGAATTCAATGAACGACATGTGCATAGGTTCTTAGAGTGTGTTTGGATGATCTATAGGGGCTTGGATTCATATCCTTCGATCAATGGTTGCTGGAAACGTGTTGTAGTCAAGCAACCTCTAAATCAAATGAGGTACATGTTTTATTTTATTTTAGGAATTTTTAATAATCCATGTGATATCCTTAGACCATATCGGGACTTGGATCATCATAGATGACACATTTTTCCACTTTGGTGATGAAAAATTTAAAATTCTTGGCCCACCGGCTTCCACTGCACACCCAAATACCAATCTTGTTCGAGTATCATGTGTAATAAGGGATTTCATGTTGGAGTATCATGTGAAAATAATGGATTCTATTCCCTAGTAACATGTGTAATAAGGGAAGTTATACGTGAGTATCATGAGAAAATAACGGACCCCATGTTTAAGTATCACAGTTCAAGTATGATTAATAAATAGACTCTATCCATAATCATGTCATATCACAATTCTAATAAACAATTATGGCCAATTCATTTATAATTAATTAATAAGTCCATGGAAATTTCCATTCCATTTAATATCCTAATTAAGTATATATGATTATCCCTTTTTATTAATTAATACAACACACCTCTTAGGTGGTTTTGTTAGAAAATGGGGAATGGTTGTCATTCTATCTCATTTTATTCAATCCAAACATATCTTATATTAGAGTTAATCCAACACACATTGATGGTTATTAAAGATGTATACAAGGTTTATAAATATAATCATTTACACTAACAAACACCAAGGGTGGTCTAGTTTCCTATACAAGGCATACAAGTCACGATTCATAAGCAACACACACAAAGTGTGTGGTTTAGGTTGGGGAGAACATCCCCTAATGGTTCAATTAAATTCACAATGGGTACCCAATTTAAGGAATTTTCTTCTATATAATTACATTCAAATATTAATGTGACACATGGAAAATACAGTGCATAGAAAAATGAAATATTTTACAAATCCATGAAACATATAGGAAAAAGTCATAGACTACCTACCACATACTTATGACACTTCACTCATCAAATATTAGTCTTTGATTCTAGCCAGATTGAGAGAAAGTGGAAGAATAATAAAACTCGCTAAAAATAGTTCATATGATCTTTCATTGAAATGAAATTCAATATGACAAGATAAATAAAGGAAGTAGGTAAAAGTAATCCTAGAATAATAATTTCCTCAAATGGATTTAACAAAACTGGATTCCGAGTCCGAATGAAGGAGAACCATGGAATCCTAAGAGGAATAGAGAATAGCTCCACGTGTGGGAGGATTGAATATGGGTTGAGGGGAGAAAATTATAGGAGAAGAGTTAAAGAAGGTAGGGGAGAAAGGATAATTTCGCACCTTTGAATGAGGTGCATAGTTTGGACACACGGTTTGGCCAAACCATATTTCATTGTACAGGATCACTGCCTAAGTGGTGCTACCTGTGAGGGCTAGGCGCATGGATTTAAAAAATTGTACACATCCCATGTGGCCCCTCTTCAATTTACTACAGCATCATATAAAATGATGCGGCCTACTGTGTACAGTTAAATTAACCTTGCTCCTCCTCTTATTGGGTTGCATAGTTGAACCACACTGTTAAAAACAACACCTGAACAATTCCCAGACACTCTTGAAACACCACTGAACACCTAAGTCACCTCTATGGCCTTAAAACCCTTTTAAAAAACGATTTTAAGTGTTATAGTGCTCAAAATTCAATTATGAAGCTCACTTTAATATTTGGACCATCCCCAAAACAAAACGTTCAAAATTCCCTTAGAATTATTGAGGTGAAAAAACATAGGACTTTACAATCTCCCTTCCTTAGAACTTATCATCCCAAAGAATCCTTAGGTAACAATAAAAACATTATCCAACCTACTAGGTTTGTGAAAATTTTGCTTAAATAGCCACATTGGGTTTAATATGCCCAATGTTCCTTAAAGCATCTCTTCTAAGTGTATGATATTAAATTCATTAAAACTCAGGCCTATACTCACATTAAAAACTGAAACATCGAGATGGTGCTTACCAGAGATTGTCTAACCCAATACACAACCACTTTGTCATATCTTTCATGAACTAGCATGTGATAGATCCCACCATAAATTCTAAAATTTAATGGGAAATTTTGAACCATGATACTTCTCACTGTCCTAATTTTCTATGCAGACCAACTCATAGAATTCTAATGATGATTCTAGTATGTTTCCCAATTCAATTGAATGGTTTATTTCCAATAGACCTCACTTAGCCTATTTACATAAAATTTTCCATGAAAATCCTTGGTCTTCCTTTGCACAGTACTCACCTCATCCTGATGACATTCTAGACACAATTCCTCACTTACCACATTCAACCCAGAGGAAAAAAGGCATGTTAAGACACTACTGGATGACTATCTTGAAGATGTTCAACTATTAAGTTAGTGCATACCAAACCCATCCATGATTCCTTTGAATCCAAATAACCTTGAAACTACTTCGATTATGATCACTAAAGCTCGTGAACATATTCAAGTGGTGTTTATAGCCAAAACATTCATTTATTCTTTCATACATATCATGAAAATGGGTGTATACCCGATCTAGTACCCTTGGATCATCACACTCAAATAATATATTCTGAGTTTGACCATAAGTTTGGAGTAAGCACAGAATAAACAACTAGATTCCAAGGATCTCATCTAGGGTATTACAGACTCTAGAGTTTATGAGTTGGATGTTGATACATAGATGAGATGTCTATGTAACCATAAACACAAAAAAAACACAAAATCAATGTCTCACATGGGAATCAAGTCAAATAATTGGTCGGTGTCCATGATTTCGTCCAAGTCCTTCCTACACAAGAATACCAGTATCACTTATAACAACCCATGCCTCTATGATTATAAATGATCTTGGAGTGCAAATATCAAGATTCTATTTATCAATCCAATAAGTTGTTAATTTTAGATCAGTGTATAACCGACGCTCTCTCATTATACACAGGACGATGTCAAGATAAGGGTCATGATCATCACTTGACAAAGAGTACACTAAGAGGGTATCCAAAATTACAAATAAGACCTGATACACTCCCATCATATCTAAGTCAAAGTTCCCAGCATGGTTTCCATCTATCCACATCCAAGTACACATAGGAATGAACAATCGAACCACCAATGTGTTGTAATAGTAGGTTTCCTAAACCCAGTTAAACAGTACTTTTCAATTACTATATCACGAATACAGTGATACATGCATGATTTACATATACCATTATAGTGTATACATTTATGTATCTATTATTTAATGGTAATTCCCATATATTATTTTATGTATCAAAAGGTTTTAGTAGACTTAATTCTATAATGAGAACCTCTAGATATAATGACATGAATCATAAATATATATCCTAAGTTCTAGATACATCATACTGACTAGACACAGGGGATTTCTGACTATCAGGTGTTGGGGGCTCATAAGTATTGAGAATTATTCTTATGAAGTTCTTAGTTGGGGGTCTCTGGTTGGTGAGATCATGTGGACAAATCCTCTAATAGGAACACCATAGTTTTCACGTGTCATTGGTTGTTCTTATCTACAAAAATGTATATTGGTCTCCTGACTTGAAAACATTATCAATGGGTTTCATTTGATCACACACTTTTATGTAAGAAAAAACAATGACAATGAAGTTTTAGTGAAGTAGCTTGTGTTAGTTGTGTCATTAGTGGTATGGAATTGATTAAATGGTAAAGATAGAATTTTTCACTTCTGAGTTGAGGATGTGATATCTCAGGCCTAGTTGATTAGGATGGTGTACATCCTGCTTTATGAAATATCAAATGGTAATGAGATTATATTACACAGTGTGTGTTCATAGGTTGATTGTCATTATTATAATCATTCTTTGTCTCTTTAGGGGAATTGATGGGTTTCTAGACTCTGCACTTGATCTGTGAAAACTATTCATATCTATCGAGATAATGGACTAGAGGGTCACACATAATAGCGTATTGAAGAATATTACCTATTCTAGTGAATATTTAGATAAGACAGTGTGGGTATTACCATGAGGTCTAACCAATTAATTAATTAATTCTACGTATTAAATAATATGCCCTATTCTAGTAAATTTATAGCAATTTAATTTTATCACACATTTATTGTATATAGAGACCAACCTATTGTGTATTTCTAATTTTTTTAATTAATTAATTAACTAATTGTGTGTGAGATGAATGTAATTAAATAAAGCGGTATTTGCATCGCCATTTTTTCTCATTTAATATGTATATGAGTCTATGTGTCCGATTTATCATTTTTTATTTTTTTCACTCTCTAGACCCCCTCCCCTACTTGATAGTATTTTTGTACTATAACGAGGATAATGTAAGTCATGGACTAAGCCATGTCAAGGTGAAATCAAGGCGCTAAGTGAGTACACTAGATGAGTGTGAGATGCATCACGAGTCAAGCTACGACCCACATATGATTCCCCTAGTCTATGGTTGATCCATTGAGTTTAAATGGATTAACAAATATTAGATGCTCAGGAGCAGTCATGTATTTTTATTTCTTTTATAGATTTGTTTATTATTTTATACATTTTCATGATAGAAGGTAACACATAAAATAATAAATAGTAAAATACATAAAGAAACAATGAATGTTTTTTCTTTTAATAATCAGTTGTGAGCATGACAACATAGAATGAATAGATTAATAAAAAACTATTACATTAATTGAAAAAATATTAAAAACTCTCACATAAATATTAAGTCACAAACACCTTCCGTTATTTGAATTTATAACACCTAGATGTTTGGGGTGCTTGTCAACCATAGTTGAGGGTGCCTCTTACTATTGGGGAGTTATTATGAGAATAAGAGGATGACTTAACTGAAGTTGGAAACAAAAGAGTAGTCATAGAAAACTTGTTGAAACTTTAGAGGAGAGTTTTGTGTAAATTATTTTTATGATTTTAGAAGCTGAGACTTCACTCAATAGAACAAGGAGTCATTATTTTATGTAGTTGGCCATAAAAACACAAACCTTAGTCTCTCTGAGTAGTGGCGTAGACATGGATTGTATATTATAATGAGAGGTTCAAGTATCCTTGCCACTAGAATACTCAAGAGACATATTATTCTGATTCTAGTACATAAGGTTCCTAGAATTCGATAAAATAGTGGGAGAAATTTAATGATTTAATTCATTAATCAATAATGTCAGAATCAGTAATCAAGATAAAAGTACAATCTTTTAGATTTTATTTTTGTAGAAAATGGAAAGTAATAACACAAGATACAATGCGATAATATTGGACAAAGAAAATTCCCAAACCGGAACGATTTTCCAATAGTTAGAATTGATGCTTGTGAAAAGTATTATAACATCAGAAATTCAATGTGTCAGTGTCCCCAATACCTGTCAAGCCACCTCAAAAATCAAGGGGTAAAAATGATTACAGAAGACTCATGCATCATGCATATGATGGTTATTTCATAATGTTATCATCAACATCTGATGTGAGTCATGGATACAATGTCAGGACATGGATTATTTCACATGTTTTCTTGTATCTAAGAATCTTGCAAGAAAAAGGTGAAACAAAATATGAAGTAATGTGAATTTTACATTGGATATGTGTAAATTGAAAGATGGATCACGATCTTTCAATGGATCCCTTTCTCATATCATTTTCATCTATTTACCCTAATTTTATTTAAGATTAAAAAATGAACAATATAGAGAAATGCTTCATTTCATTTTAAGGTACGGTTCCTTATGCAATAAGAACATTAAAGAAAGATTAATAGTTAGTTCTTATAGTGACCATGTTTAAAGAGAAGAAAAAAAGGTCAATGGAAAGAGTGAAGTCAGAAGAACCTTCGCAATGTCCTTCAGAGAAAGTGGTATTAAAGAGGATATTATTTTCTTCACATATCATGAAATAAATCTATCGAAATTTAAATGCAATGAAATGAATTGAATAAGTAAGTACTCACTTATTTAGTTAATATTCTCCATTATCTGTAATGTTTCTATTATACTTTTTGGGTATTGAGTACAATATGCCTATAACATATATGTATATTAATACAGTAACCATGTTTGTATAGAAGTGTTATAAGAAGTAAGGTGTGCTCTCTAAGAATATAAGAAATGGTGGTTCCTAAGTTAGTGGGGAGAAGCACACAACTTCTAATTTTTCAAGTAAATGATTCAAATAGATATTTTATTGAGTATAACTAAAAAAATTATCTTACATGTCCTTTGGATAGAAGGAGACATTATTTCATTTCATGAATTAATGTTTTTCATGGTGTCTTACACTAAATCAATAGTTCAGTGATACTTGAATAATTAGAAATACCTGATGAATATAAAATGGAAGACTTATGTACCCAGTTATGGAAAAGTAAATTTTTTTCAAGAAAAACTAAGTATTTTTCAAGTGCATACCTAGTTTTTTTAGACATTTTGGAATTAAAGACCTTAGGTATTGTCAACACACATATGTACTTAGTTTTGGATAATGAAACCATTATAAATTATGGTACGCCATAGAGCTTTTAGAATTAGTTCACCTGGAGAGTGTGAACCATTCCAATGGTAAGGTAGTGGTAAATATACTTCATTTTATACTTTTAATGTTTATTAATTAATTTTAAAGTGAAGTATGCATGGTCATAAGATATGAGATGCTTCAGACTGGCGTGCCAAAGAATATATTAACCAAGCATCCACTAATCATTATAATGTAGCATGAAGTAATTCCTAAATGCACATTACTTTATCCACATTACGGCTATGATGCTAATAAGGAGGATTAATGATGAGTCTTACATGTTAACATTAGTCCATAAAATGTAGCATGGAGAAATTCCTAAATGTATATTTTTTATACATATTTGATTCATGATGTAAATATAAGGAGCATCAATGTTGACATAAATATGCATCGTAGAAAATTCCATTATTTTTCAATACATGAATCTCCAATAACAGTGTTATCCCACAACAATATGCTAACTATAATGACCAATGGATATCATATGGGTTATTATATAATGGAAATAAATTATGTTATAGGAACATGTGGTAAGATACAAAGCATCTGTTAAGGAAATAAACAAGCTTGAAATAAGAAAAATACAATGTGAATATAAATTGATTATCCTAAAAGTTTCTTATGATATTATAGAAATTCCTAAGATAGAAACCAGATAGTCAAGTAGTAGACTATATTTCTATAAAAGGGTTCCCATATCTATTTGAGATAGTGGTAACAAGATTGACTTGGTTTTATTTAATGATAGAGATGTAAAAATAGTTGACATAGAAACGAGTTCTATGAGACATGTGGAAAGATAATGTTCTAGAGAAACATACTGCATAGGAAGGATAGAACCATTACGATGGTTTTATATTCACCATAGTTGGTGATACATTATTCATTCAGAAAAATAATCCCTATAAGTAAGCAATATATAGAAACTATCTAAGATTGACAAGATCAACTAAATACTATATTCCATGTATCAAAGTTTGGGGGCTTATTATTTTTAATATTGGGGTGGGTATTCAAGTGAGACTATGCATGGATGGTGCAAGCATGGTACCAATAAGGCTTGATTGGTAATACAAAGTCATTATGTCTAAATCCATTATAATTTTACAAATCATGTCTACATTATATGATCATTAAATTGAGCATTGGATGTCAAGCCCACCAATCATGGAAGGTGTCAATAAAACGCAACCAGAAAGGGATAGTGACATCATAGAATGCCAATAAAGGGTGAAAATTACTGAAATCTAGTTCAAGATTAAAAGTAAGTAACAAGATCTTACAGTATTCATTTGGAATGAATCTTTTACATGTGTATACCAGATGTTAGTGGGAGAATCATTTTTCTCCAAGAATAATATGTTTGGTAACATATGAAAAATAGTTATTGAATTTACAGTAAGCTAAGACCTGAATGAAAGTAATTCTATAGTGATTGACTTAAAGTAGGAACCTAATTCGTAGGGAACATAATTTACTAAGGTAGATATAAAAATTGTTTAGAGATAGTCCATCATACATATACTAACATAGATATTGAAAAATACATGTTGGAACAATTCAAGAAAGATTTGTTATCAAAGTCACATGGAATAAGTCTCTTCAAGAAGACATTCATGGGCATGAGAGGAGATTAATGTAGCAGGTAGAATTTTATACACTTTTGTGATGGATCTATCACAGATGCCATGATATGTATAAGATGTGATATTTACAATATATAGTTTATAGTATAAAAATATCATTTATATCTAGGATAACTACAAGGGAAGAATTCAGAACAATCTGATTGCACTTGAGTAAGTACAAAAGACATGTACCTTGTATATGGAGAAGAAGGGATACAAGTTACAAGGGGACATAAACTTGTCTTCCTATAAGGTCAATATGATCTAATATCATAGTTAAGCTAAGTTAATGAGAAATACATATTTATTCAAGACAGTGGTAGTCATTTCTACTTATATAGAGTGCATTGTAGCTTCTTAGGAAGATAAAAAGAAGTGTAAAATGCGCAACAATTTATTCCAATTATTAAAATAGAACCTAGTAATTAAAGTATTGTCATAATATAAATGATGATACTATTACTAGAAAATATTTCAAGCTTTAATGGTGTAAAAAAGGTATACACTTAGGTATTACATCTCTTGAGGAGCTTCACTTAAGGAGATGAGGAGGCACATAGCAGAATAGCCACACAACAGAGATGTGGCATACCCAGCAACAAAATTCATGACTCGTTAGAAACATGATCTTAATCATGTGATGGCTAAAAAGGATGTCTAGAAAGTTGTCTCTAGTTATAATTGGGGTTTTGTAATAGTGGGTTCCCTAGACCCAACTAAACAATACTTTTAAATTACCATATCATGGATATAGTGAGATATGCATGATGTACACCTATCATTATAGTGTAGACATTTTTGCATCCACTATTTAATGGTAATTTTCATAGATTATTTTTTGTATCAAAAGGTCATATATGATCTCAGTCTATAATAAGAACCTTGAGATATTATGATAGTAATCTTAAATATATTTCTTATGGTATAGATACATCATAATGAATAGACACGATTGATGTCTGACTATCAGGTGTTGGGAACTCATAATCTTTGAAGCTTTTTCTCATGAAGTTCACACTTAGTGATCACTCAGAGATGGGATCATTAGGATGGGCCTGCCAATAAAAACACCACATGATTTAGGTGTTATTGGTTGTTTCTATCTACAAACATGTGTAATGGTCTCTTGACTGGATATAATTATCAATTTATTCCATTTGATCATGTACTTTGATGAAAGTAAAAAACCATGATAATGAAGTCATAGCGAGGTAACTTGTGTTGGGTGTTTCATTGGTGGCATGTTATAGGTTGAATGTTAAAGATATAATTTTTCACTTCTGAGTTTAGGAAGTGATATCTCTAGCCTAGTTGACCGGGATGGTAGTACCTTCATAAATTCATGGTCATGGTTGTCAAATGTAAACTTGTCTAGTAAGTTCAATAAATAATAAATCAAGAAATGATGATGACCCAAGTACGTGTCCTGCTTTATTATATATCAAATGAATAAGATGTTATATTACATAGTGTGTGTTCACATGTTAGTTGTCATTGTTATGATTGTTCCTTGTCTCTATAGGGGCCTTTATGTGTTGAAAAAAAATCCACTCCTGGTCTACGAATACTACTCACTACTATCAAGATTAGAGCCTAGAGGGCCACACACAATAGTGTATTTAAGAATCTTCTCTATTATGATGAATAGGTATATATGACATAGTGGGCCCCACCACAGTGTTTGAGAGTTGTCAATGTTTTATCGATCATCGATAAATAAATGAATTCATTATTATTTGATTATAAAATAATTGGTTTGAAATTATTTATTTATTTTTTACAATTTTTTTAGTAAATTTAAAGAATAATATTATACGAACAGATATTATTTTAATATTCAAGGTACATTTGATTTTAGAAGGAATTATTAGTTGAGTTAATGACTTGGGTTTATCATATAATATATATAACAAATATATTACAAGTATGTGATAAAATATAAATATTATTTATGATGTAGTTATTTTTTCATAATTATTTATCTATTACTTATTTTGTGGACGTTAAATATACAGGGTTCGGGGAACCCTAACTGGGTATTTGAGGCATCCACTATATAAGTGATGGATATGCTCATTCCATGTATTGTTCATTCATTCAGATTGAGAGAATCTATCTCTTCCCATTTCCTAGAGAGAGAAAGTCTCTCTTGAATGATTGATCCAAGATGCCTTCGACAGATCAAAGGCACGACATCATGGTGATCGTCGCAACGTCAAAAATTGTGGTTGACCTCAACGCTAGCACACAGAATTTGATGAAAAACATGGACATAGATTCTTGGAGTGTGTGGAGATGATCTAGAGGGGTTCAACTTTAGATCCTTCGAGTAATAGTTGTTTGCGATGAGCTGTAGTTTAGAACACTCTAAATCTAATGAGGTATATGTTCTATTTTATTTTCAATGCTTTGAATAATCCACATGAGATCATTGGACCCTACTGGGCCTTGGATTGCAGAAGATGATAATTTTCATCACTTTAGTGAAAAAAATTAAAATCTATGGCCCATATATTTTCATTCTGCGCCTCGATACCGACACTATATCCAACTCCCCTTAAAGATCTCAATTTCACCTACTGACACATCATCATTTAACAAGCATTATGCCCTGCTACCAAGGAATTTTGTGATTGTTTCAAAATCCCCCACCATTTTCAAATATCAACTCATGATATTCTCAAAGGTGACATACACAACCAACCATTTTATCATTGTGTTGCCTTGAAAACACCGACATGCATGAAAAATTTTACTTTCCTAGGTTTCTCACACACCCAGAGTCTAAATATAGCATCCAGACTTGATCAAAACTTCTAACTGGATTTCTTCTCATGCATCATCTCAAGGAACACATAACTTGAAATACTTGCCTCACATGCCTTCAGAAGTTGTTCTTAGCATTTCCAAATTCCCTTTTCGGTTGTGCTCCCTGTAATTAGAAGGAATTGCTAAGACACATTTGATGTGATGCTCCCTGCCTAAAGAGTGTCATAGTCTTCATTTACTAAGAATGGGAACTCATCCCATGACACACAGTCCACCCACCACCGAACATGGGTTACGGATGTGGCCAAAATGATATTTACAAGAACGAAATCAAGAAGAGAGGAAACCAACCTCTTAAAAGCATGTAAGATCAGGTTTACTCTAGATGTACACATGATGCTCTACCAAGTCACATTCATGATCGTCAATAGTATCAGGCATAGACGCCAAATCTAAACTGATCAGTAGAGTTATAGGCATGTAATTTTTGGGTCAGTAGCCAGAAATCCCAACAGGCTTGGCCAAAAAGCTAGAGCGGCCCAGCTTGACAAAGCTTGACTCGTGTCAGTCTGGGCTCGGGATCATGATTCATCAACCTAGGCCTGGGCTTCTATGAGAAATCCCACAGGCCAAGCTAACCCTCTGGTGGCCCACTCATTGTTCCGTATGAAGCACGGACTGTAAAATTCCACCAAATCTAAAAAATAACTAGAAAAATGCTTGTTGGGAGACTCAAACCCACTTCCACAACCTTCTAAGGTTTCTCTTAGACCAACTAGTCCAAGTGGTGTGCATGGTTTTAAATTATCAAAAAAAACTTAATATATATATATATATATATATATCATTCTATATTAATATTTTTGTGAAAAAATGGTCAAATGTCATATTAAAGTTTTTTAATTAACTATCTTTAGATTATAATTTAAATTAACATGAAATTAATTATTTTATGTCTATTTTATGATTTATAATTATTATGAATGTTATTTATTATGTTGATTGATATTTAGTTAGATAGGGAAGTCATGGAAGATTCATTAATTTTTTAGTCTAGCCTTTTAAAAAAAATATTTGGCCTTTAATTATTTTTCGAATTGTTCTATGTTTTATATTTTTATTAAATAAAATAAAATATTATTACTATAATAGGAAAGTAATGTTGTGGTTTTGTGTTCTTATGAAACGTAAGTTGAAAACAATTTAAAACATGTAAAATGATTCAGAAGAAAATGTAAAATATTTCAACTACAAAATGTTAATAAAAAAAGAAAATAAATATTTTAATTTTGCAAAACATTTTTATGAAAAAAATAAAAAAACAAGTTTAATTTTTTAAAAATAATTAAAAACCATTTTAAAAAAAATGATTATAAACAAACATTTAAAAAATGTTCCCAAAAAATACTTTCCAAAAATGTTTTGAAAAAACATTTTCAAAAAATGTTTCAAAAAAATGTTTTTAAAAGTATTTTTAAAAAACATTAAAAGTTAAATGATTGGAACAAACATTTTCAAAAAAGGTTTTCGAAAAATGTTTTAAAAAACTTTTAAAAAAATCAACAAAAAAATTGAAAAAAAAATTTCACAAAAACATTTTAAAAAACATTTGAATTTTTTTTTCAAAAAACATTTTCCAAAATGATTAAAAAATGATTAAAAGACATTTTAAAAAAAAGTTTTCAAAAAATGATTAAAAAATAATTTAAAAAGATTAAAAAATGTTTTCAAAAACAGATTATTTTTTTAAATGTTAAAATAACATTTAAATAAATGTTTAAAAATAGATGTTTAAAAAAACATTTAAAAAAAGATTGCATGTGCCTACCCGTGGCCTGGCCCTACCCAACCCGATTTGAGTCGGGCTGCTCCGGGTTGAAATTACACCCTTATTTTCTTACAACACCCGATCATTTTGCAACATCATCCCCCAGCACCGGGATAACTCAATTCCTATAACGCTTTGGTCATTCTTCTCTAAAGATAACCTGTCAATGCAGTTTAACAGCTCAAGGCTTAAACGATTTCCACATAACTCATACTGTTCATTGTACCATTTTACCAACTTAATGAGTACCGCATGTATCAATGCGTACAACATTAAGATTTCATCAACATAACAACACGTCATTAAATACTATCCTTAGGCCAATCGGCCCTAGGTATCCTAGTATTTGATGGCTCATACCAAAAGATTCAACCTAGAGTCATATTATCCCATACAACTTTTAATCACGCTGATGACCTCCCTAGTCATCCATCAGTGAAGTATAAGAAGGGTCACACAACTTACTACGTGTTCGATCATGCCCTAGGCATGTCTAACCCATTAAACTCTAGGATTACATGATGCTCATGTCCCTAACAAGGGTTCACTTATAGAATGACGACCCTCCTTTCTCGATGTCGTTCTAAAACTAAGAGTCCTACTGGAGTCAAACGACGTCTGAAAAACACCTCTTTCCTGGAACTCTACATAATCATTTACTGATGCTAATCTAACACTGAGGATGCAACCTCAACTTTTCAACCACTTTACTAAGGTGCAAGCACCGACCTTTTAACTAGATCATGCCATAAAAGGTCGCTAGGCTTAAAGGTATAACCTCTATATCAACATAAGAGTAAGGTCAAAGAGATCCATGAGTAATGTTCATATTTCTATTCAAGTAAACTCTAAATACAACCTTTAAACTACCCTTCCTCGAGAATTAATATGGCATCCCACATTTTTATTACATAACTTTTCATTACATGGTAAAAACAGATAATATTTTAAAGTTAAGTTTCTTGGAAATAAGGTATATAAAAAATAAAAACATAAAACAATATTTTAAATCCTCTTAAGAAATCTTCATGGGTTCATCATAAGATACTTTTACTGCAACTTATATCTTATGGATATACATCAAAGGAAAGGGGTGAGCATGAATCCCAGTAAAGGAATAATCAAGGGAGACAAAAGCATGTGATCATGAGACATATCAATAAGAAAATGAGGCATAAAATAAGGCATGAAAAAGAGACATGATAATGACATGAATCATAACATGTAAATGTGGTGACAACATTTAAATGTGACCTACATGAGTATATCCCGAAGTTTAATCACCAAGTTTTATCACCAAGGTGTCATAAATGAAAAATATAAAGGTTATTCACCAAGGTATCGTAAAATATGTCATCTCTCGAGATTAAATTATTTACCCAATGCATTGGAGAGCTATCAGGGTGTTCCCTTCATATGTATTAATTAATGTGATCCACATAGATCATAATAAATCATTTCATTAAGAACCCGTGGAGAATAAAGAATGACATTATTATCAAAATAATGGCATACAAAAGTGTATAAAGACATTATCTTTGTGTCATTTTTAACCCATGAAAAGGGAATGTGGGTTTCGTGTATGTAAATCCCCAAATCAATTATTTGTTTTTATATCTAGTTGAATACACAATTAATATAAAATGAGTTTGGATATTTAAATAAAAAGGAAAAGATAATTTCTCATGTAAAAGAGATAAAATCAAGAAAAAAAAGATGCAACACAACTGGTATAAAACATGGTTTTAGAAGAGGATAAAATGAGGGAGAATGAAGGTCTCCCATTGATAAAACACTTTTATTACAGTAATGGGATAATAGAAAGTGGAAAAAATACTATTATTGCATAACTTTTCCTGGTGACTTTTCCATTCCTTTATGTTTTGACTATCACAAACACTTTCCTTATGACTTTTATATTCCTTTATGTTTTGAAAATCACAAACACATTTTACTAAGGAAAATTATCTTTCTCTAAGAATTTTTTTCTTAAGGAAAATTTTTTTCTCTAAGAAAGGCTTTGACCTTACCCTTGGTTTTCAATGCCTTATCTAATGTTTTATTAAATGAACCTAACCATATTTTTATTTTAGTCAAAAATATAATCCTTATCTAACATAGAACCTTACAGTTCCTTAGAATCTGTTTTTTGTAAAATTGTGAATATGATTTCTCCTGAAATCAGACTCTGATTTCTTCTAAAATCATACTATAATTTCTTCTAAAATCAGACTCTGATTTCCTCTGAAATCATACTCTGGTTTCTCTAGAAATTTTACTCTAATTTATTCTGAAATCATACTATTATTTCTTCTGAAATCAGACTCTGATTTCTCTAGAAATCAAACTCTGATTTCTCCTAAAATCAGACCCTGATTTCTTCTAAAATCATATTCTGAATTGATCAGAACATAGACTCCATTTTTCAATTTCTTAAGAATCTGATTAAATGTATTTATTATAGTTACATCATTTCTTTAAAGTAACATTTCATTTTATTGGATCCTATTATGCTTATGTTTCTTAAACATGATAATTCATTTCTTACATATTATTTTTTTCTTACACGTGATAATGTTTCTCATGTTTTCTTACATGAAACGATGGCATACAATCTATTTTTAACTATCCATTTTCTGAGTGACACATGTATAGGTCCCTCTAAAATTTAAGGAAAAATATGACCTTTAAGGAGGAAGTAAACCATTTTAATCCATGCCTATAAATACCCATCCATTTGAGTGAGAATAGTTCTAGAGTTTTCATTGAGAGCTGTTGATCTCTCGAGTGAATTGATACTTTCCGAAAGCTTTGCAAAACATGCCTTGTATGAATGTTGTGAACATCTTGTTCAAGTTGTGAACAACTTGTTCGACCTACTCTATGTGAATATGATTGTTTCTGATCAATTGAGGGATTCCAGGGATAGGAAGACAGAGCTACCAATCACCTTAGAGATTGAGGGATTATGGGGATAGTAAAGAAAATTCCAATATTTTTATCTGGGGCTTACCCTGGTGTGGGTAAGACATACTTTCTTGAAAGTATAAACCAAGGGACCTTAATCCATGGTTATTGGATACTCTTATCTTTGGGTTAAAAGTTGTATTATACTTTTATAGTTTTGTTACAAATTTTAATTCTACTGCATTTTGTTAAAGAAATAAAGTGTAACTTTCTTATACTTTCTTATACTTGTATACTCTGATATAAATAAGATTATATATGCTTTAAGTTATAATCCTTCACTAAGTAAACATGTCTTATGTTTATTTATTGGATCCATATTATTTGATCCTAAGCAAGTTAGTTTATCTGTTAAGAACTAAAGAGGGTTTGTTAATCTATCTTCTTTAACTTTGTTAAACATATATTTTATTAAGGATAAAAAATGAAAGTTTTTAAACCTATAATTCACCCCCCCACCCCCTCTTATGATTGAGAATATTTATATACATTTCGATCTTACAGCTCTAAAGGTGTGGGGTGTGATGGTCTTAGTTTTATGGGGTGGCTCGGCTAAAATCGACTGAGTGTTAATCTCAACTAACTTGAACTTCTCCCATAGCTCATTTCAATCAAGATTCACTTGTTGAATCTCTCCTTGGGCTTGGCCAAGGGAGAACCCCTATTGACTCTACCTCCCTCTCAAGTTTAGAGAAATGGGATTTAAACGGCATGAATCTAATGGTCAAGACCATCGATTCTCCTTTATTAATTATCCTTTTTCATTACTACTCATAAACACTAATTACAATGGTAAAATTATCAACCAAGGGTATATATTCCAATAGTCATATAGACTAAAGGTCATATTGACCAATGGTCATTTTTGACCAATAGTCATATTTGACTAATGGTTATATTTGACAAATGGTCAAATCTCAACTATCACAATTCCCTTTATACCATATAAATACCACTTTATTATTTCATTAAATATTCACTACAATTTCTCCACAAGGTTATATTTTTATTTCTTAAGATGATGATTTGTTTACTAATATATTTTTTTATTTCTATAGCATTTGATGTGGGGTCAGGATTCTAGTAGACAGGGTAGATCCATACATTCCCATTTTAGCTATTCAATTTTTATTTTTTCGAAATTTAATATTTTTATTTTAATTTGTTTCATGGCTGACTAATGTAATGATCATTGTTCATTAAATAAAAAAAATCAGTTTTTCTGTATTCTATACGTGTATAATATTATATAATATGTAACAATCATTTATTCAAGAAACAAATGTCATTTAAAAACTCTAGGTCACTACATTCTTCCCCTTAAGAAATTTCAACTCATTCTCTCAGTTAAGAAAAGGTGAGGGTACTTTTATCTCAGTATCTCCTTTGGTTCTGACATTACTTCTTCATGTTTATGGTTCCTCCACCACACTTTGATAAGGTGGGTAGTATTATTGTGTAGAACCTTGTCTCTACAGTCTATGATCTCCACCAGTTTCTCCTCATAAGAGAGGTCATGTTCTAGTTGTACCAGTTATAGATTCAGTATATCTGAGAGATCAGGTATGTAATTCATCAAGAGAAATGTGTGGAATACATCATGAACTGGGAAAGATTTGGTGTAAGTGTTATCCAATATTTCACTGCTTCTATGTGATCAATGATTTCAAAAAGGCTAATATACCTAGGTATAAGCTTCAATTTCTTTCCAAATCGCATGACTCTTCCATGGAGACATATGAAAGAAAACTTTTTCTCCAACATCAAACTAAGATTACCTTTGATGGTTGTCAGTATACATCTTCTATAGAATCTTAGAAGCCTTTATATGTTGTTGGATTTCATAAACCTTTTCTATAATCTCTTGCACAAGATCGGTCTCAACTAGCTTTCTCTCAAAAACATCATCCCAACATGTAGGAGTTCAATATTTCTTCCCATATAGAGCTTCATATGGTTCCATTTGAATAATCGAGTGGAATCAATTGTTGTATGAGAACTAAACTAATGGTAGGTGTTGATTTCATCCACCTTTAAATTCCATTGATCATGTGCTCACCATGTCCTCGAGTGTTTGAATATTCTTTTCATATTGGCCATCAATTTGGGGATGATAAGTCATATTGAAATTCAATTTGATATTCAGTTCATATTGTATAATTCCCCAAAAGTTAGACATGAACTTTTTATCATGATCAGAAATAGTGGAATGTGGAACTCTATACAACCTCACCACTTCCTTTACGAATATCTTGGAATGTTGGTGAGGAGAGAAATCTTCCCAAATAGCGATGAAATGGGAAATCCTGGTGAATCAAACCACTATAACCCATATCTCATTATTTACCTTGGATGTTCTTGGGAGACCATTGATGAATTACATAGAGATATTATCCCACTTCCATGTTGGTATGGGTAGTGGTTACAATACCCCTTTAAGAAGTTGTCTCTTTGCATTCACTTGCTAACACACCAAGAACCTTGCAGTGTAGTCAGAAATATCCCCTTTCATATTATCCCACCAATAACGATCACATAGGTCTCTATACATTTTTGTGCTTTTAAAATGTATAGAGAATGTATAGATATGAAATTCAACCATCAGATCCTTCTTTATCTCTGAGATAGATGGAACGCATAGCCTTGTATGAAATTTCAATACACCTTATTGATCAATATTGAACTTAGGAAACTTATAATTCTTCACATCTTATATCTTCTTTTATAACAAAAGATGTTCTCTTTGATCTTTCTTGATATTATCTAGTAATGATGGTTAATAAATCATTTAGGATAGGGTTGATTATTTCTACTCCCTTACGATTCCCATGTCTGATTTTACTAGGTCCTTTAATAATGGATCTCCTTGAATCCTCATCATTTCCATCACAACATGGTCATTCCTACTTAATACATCAGCAACATTGTTTTCACTTCCAAGGTGACAATAAATTGAATAGTCATAGTCTTTAAGAAATTCCAATAATCACCTTCATCTCATGTTTAATTCCTTTTGTGAAAAAATATACTACAAACTTTGGTTGTCTATGCATATATATCATTTTTTTCATAAAGATAGTACCTCCTTATTTTTAGAGAAAAAAATTACCACATATAGCTCTAGGTCATGTGTAAGATAATTCTTCTCATGTATCTTTAACTATCGAGATGCATAAGCAATCACCTTGTCATTTTGCAAAAGGATTCACCCAAGACCTTTCATAGATGCATGACCGTAAATAACAAAACCTTCTCTGATAGAGGGTAGAGATAACACAGGTGCAGTAACCAATCTATTTTTTTAGTTCGTCGAAACATTCTTCATACTTCTTTTTTTGGGTAAACTTATCCCCATTTTAAGTTAACTTTTTTAGTGGATTATAAATTTATGAAAAAAATTTCAAAAGCCTCCAATAATATCTTTCTCAACCCAAGAAATTGTGAATCTCAATTACTGTTGTGGTATTAGGCAAATCCTATACAACCTTTGTCTTCCCAGGGTCAACTGAGATTTTTTCATTGGTTATAATGTTCCCCAAGAATTCACCTTTCTATATCCAAAATTCACATTTGTTGAACCTTCTAAAAATATTCCCCATCCTTAGAGTTTTCAATATAACCCTGAGATGATCTTCATGCTCCTCACAACGTTTGGAATATATTAGAATATTATCAATAAAAACTACCCTAAATCTATTAAGGTATTTCTTAAAGACTCTATTCATCAAATCCATAAATATAATGAGATCATTAGTCAAGAAAAGTGTCATAGTAACAAACTCATAATGCTCATATCCTATTCAAAATACAGCCTTTGGAATATCTTCTTTATTTACCCTCAATTGATGATACCCATATCAAAGTTCGATCTTGGAGAAGAATCGATCCCCACAAAGCTGGTAAAATAAATCATCAATCATTGGGAAAGGGTACTCTCTTCACTATGGTCCTGTTAAGTTCTCTATAATCAAAGCATAGCCGCATTGATCCATCCTTACTCACAAAGAGAAAAGGTGTTCCCCAAGGAGATGCACTTGGTCAGATAAATCACTTCTCTAGACGATCTTGACGTTGTTTCTTTAATTCCTAAAACTCCACATTTTCCATTATATACAGGTTCTTTGATATCAACTAGGTTCCAAGTATGAGTTCGATGGAGAACTCTAACTCTCTTTCTAGGGGAGGTCCAGGTAACTCTTTGGTAAATATGTCAGTGTATTCTTAAATTATGGGAACATTATCTATTTTTATACTTTCATTTCATTCTCTCTCTTCACCAATCATATCCACAAAGAAGACATTGGGGGATGCTTCTAGACAAAGCTTAGGTCGGGATATATCTTTTTTGAAAATGACTTTTGGTTGTGCATCCAAGACTTCTGAAATTTCATTGCTTCTTCAGTTAATCTTAGCATTACATGTTTAGATCCATTCCATCCCTAGTATAGTGTTGAATTCCCCCATGAGAATTACTACTAGATTTTTTATGAGATTATACTCTCCAAAGTTAATACTAGGGTTTCTATACAATATTGGTTCTAGGATAATTCCTCTATGAGTCTTGACTAATAACTCTACTTATAGAAGTTCAGGGATTTATTCTATATTATTTGAAAAATTGGATGAAATAAAACAATAAATAGAACTAGAATCAAAAAAATACTTGATAGCTTTGACATCATAATGAGATTACCTTCTACCACATCATTGGGAGCCTCTACTTCATCCTTCTTGATAGAAAATTCTCAACCTTTCTCCCTTTTCCTATGTGGAGGTTGTTAGTGGTTCCCCTCTATTATATTTTGTTTTGTAAATTTATTAGAAAAGTTCTCAAGATATCCATACTTGAGTCATTTAACTTATGGATCGCCTATACCATCGTCCCTTTCTCATTAGTGTTGAGAATTTTAGGCTTCACCTCACCATGAGCTATATTCTCATATCTTCCACATTTGTATCACTTTTCACTCCTAAGAAAGAAGTTTGTCAAAAGCTTCTTCCCACATTTTTTTCACATGGGAAGTTTCACTTTATTTCCCCCTCTTCCATGATCAAAGTTACTCCATGAGTTTGTCTCTGTTTCACTCTTCTTTTTATTCAAACTATGTGACCACTATCTCTCTCTAAACTCCAATTCAACCTTCATAGAACTCTGCATTATTTTCTTATAGCTTTCAATGTCTCGATTTTCAAGATTTATCTACATTTGGGGTCTCCGACCATAGAATAATCTATCAACCTTTCCCTTAGTATCTATAACAAAACTACAGGTGTATCAGTCAAGTCTTGAAAAGTTCATCTTGTGCCTTTCCACTAATTCAATTTCCTTCTACATAACTTCTTGTAGTTCTTTATCCTTTTTCATTTACATCAAATGAGAGAAATATTTTTTGAAAAAGATTCCCCTAAACTCTTCCCACTTTATAGCATCAATCTTCCTTCTTGGGATTGTTCTTTTAATCAGTTTCTACCCCTGATCAACTTCTCCTTTTAAGCGGTATATTGTCAGGGTAACTTTCTCTAGCTCTAAAAAACAGTGTACAAAAAAGATCTTTTCTATTGAGAATATCCACAATTCAACAATCAATGGGTTGGTAGATCCACTAAAAGAATATGGTCTTTGATGTATAAAGGACTCAATAGAAAGTTGTTCCTTCCAAGGTGAATCCAATATTTTGACTTGATTCAAGTTATTGTACATAACTCGAGTTAGTTGATTCATAATTATCAAATAAAAATCCATTCTATATTCCATTAGAATGACGTTAGTGCATCACCTGTGGCACTCATAATTTTTGTGGTTCCTCCTATTTCTCTCCATTTCTTCTAAATAAAGAAAAACTTAGTGGGAATATTGTTACTTTTAATAAAATTACAATTAAAAATGGATTTTATGTCTTAAAACATAATGCTTAAATTTGTTATTAATCCCCTCTAATAAGAATTACATTTTCTATATATCCTTCATAATGGTTCATAAAAATCTTGTGATTAACCAAACATATCCCTCAAGAGTGTAAAACTAAGTGTGCCGAAATGCCTATTTTCGTGCACCCATTCTAGTAGAGTATAGCTCAATGTAGTGTTTTTGGTCATTACCCCTAGATACATATGTTTCAGATCTACATCCACTTGTAGTATCCAAATAGTGATATATTTGTTTGGAAACCACTTACTTAATACTAACCAAAATACAAAGATATTTTCCTATATTTAATCTTTTTCTTAGGGTTCTTCATAAAATTTTCAAGTCCTAATTTTCACAAATAACAAAACCATAATTTTATACCAACTATGGCATCTCATATTATTATTACATAACATTTCATTACAGGGTACAAACAGGGGATCTTTTAAATTTTAGTTTCTTGAAAACAAGGTACATAATACATGAAAACTTAAAACATTATTCTAAATCAACTTGAATACATCTTCATGGTTTCACCCAAATATACTTTTACTGAATATCATATCCTAGGGAAATACATCAAAGTAAAAGGGTGATCATGAAGACCAGTAAGAGAATAAACATTGGAGACAAAAGGATGTGATTGTGATACATATCAATAAGAACATGAGACATAACAATAAAGCATGAACAAGAGACATAATAATAACATGAATCATAACATAGAAATGTGGATTCAATATTTAAATGAAACTTTCATAAGAATATCACAAATCTTTATCACCAATGAGTTATAAATGAAAATTAACAAGGTTATTCACCAAGGTATCGTAAAAATGTCATCTGTAGAGATTAAATTCTCTACCCAATGTATTGGAGTGATATCATGGAACACCATTCATATAACTTAATTAATACAAGACACATAGATAATAATAAATAATTTCATTAATAACCTATATAGAATAAAGAATAGTTTTCATATCAAAATCATGGCATACAAAAGTGAAAACAAAAAAGATCATTACGTCATTTTTAACCCATGAAAAGGGAATGTGGGTTTCCTATATGTAAATCCTAGAATCAATTAGTAATTTTTATTTTTAGTTGAATACCCAATTAATAGAAAATACGTTTGGGTATTCAAATAAAAACGACAAGGTAATTTCTCATGTAAAAGAGAGAAAATTGAGAAATAAATTCTACAGTATGACAGGTATAAAATATGGTTTAGAAGATTGTAAAATGAGAAATAATGTGGGTCCCACATTTATAAAAGACTATTATTATAATAATGTGATAATATAAAGTAGAAAAAATAACTTAGTTTGGAAATTAGAAGTCATACCACATTAAAAGTAACTTGAATGGAAAAGGGAAGTGGAGATTTCCCTTACCATTAAGAGTTGTTCATAAAACTTCAGGATGAAACCTTAGGGGTTGGAAGAAACCTTGGGGGAACTCCTTGGGAGTAAAATCACTATAACTTCATGGATGATGGATTAGGATTGAATGGAAATGGTGAAATGGGTGGGTATTTATATCCAAAGTGGAGGAATTGTTTAGTAATTTCCAAATATAGGTCTTGGAAATCTAGGTTGTGTAAAATGAAAAACAATCAGATTTCCATGGTTTTTGCTCATAGTTTTGGAAATTTGGGTCACATTTTATGATATTTTAGTCCACTATAATTGAACACTATATTTTAATACTTTTTTGGAATAGAAAAGTAAACATTCCACAATATGATGTTGTTAAAAATCAACGTTTCTTCTTAGACTATGGAAAGTTACTTATGTTTAAGAAATTGATTAAAATATATTAAAATACTTAATATTGATAAAATAAAATATTTTACATCATGTATTTTGTTAAATGAATTATTATATCATTATGGCATAAGTATGAAGTCATAAAATATACAGAAAAACCAAAACTATATTTTTACTATTCAAGAAAAAATAATGTATTTTAGAAAATTCTCACAAATTCATCCTAACCTAATTTCAACATGCTGATTTAGAATATAATGTTTATTTTTTAGAATGATAATATAAATATGATAATTTAAAGTTTTAAATATAAAAACTCTTATTTATTTAAAAATAATAGTTTTCCAGGTACAATCAAATTTCTGACAATTATAAAAAAAATTCTTCAACCATTATAAAATTATTTTATTATTTATATTTAGGTGAGAGTGTTTTAAAAGATTATTTTATTAAAATAAATATTATTCAGAATACTTGATTTTATTATAAAAATAGTATATATTTTTTAAATGCAATTATGCTTCGTTTTTGTCCAAAAATCAATTTATCAAATACATCTCAATTAAACATATATTTTTTTAAGAAAAATTATTATTAAAATGAAATTGATGGAATATTAATTTTATTTATAAAAAGATGATTATACTTTAAGTAACTAAGGACTGGACATTTAACCTCTTATTAAACATGTATACACCCTAAGGATGAGGTGTGTGATGGTCGTAGTTCCATGGTGTGGCTCAGCTGACATCGACCAAGTGGTAATCTCCACTGACTTGACCTTCTCCCATAGGAAATTTCATTCAAACTTCACTTATTGAATCTCGCCTTGGGCTTGGTCAAGAGAGAATCCCCAATGACACTACCTCCCCCCCATGTTCAGACAAATGGACTTCAAACGGCATGACTCTACTGGTTGAGGCCATCGATTCTCCATTATGTATAAATTATCCTTTTTTGTAACTACTTATAAAAACTCATTATAATGGTAAAATTATCAACCTAGGGTACATTTTATAATGGTCATATTTGACCAATGATCATATCTGACCAATGATAATATATTTATCTAATCTCATCTATCATATTTCCCTTTATACCCTGTAAATACCACTTTATTCTTTCATTCAAAATTCATTAAAATTTCTCCCTATGGTTATATTTTCATTTCTCAAGATGTTTATTGGTTTACTAATATTTTGTTTTATTTCTATAGAATTTGTTTTGGGGGAAATAATTCTAGAAGACTAGGTTGATCCATACTTTCTCATTTTAGCTATTCTATTTTAAATTTTTTGCCCAGTTGTCATGTTTGAAATTTTAATTGGTTTCATAGATAAAAAACATAATGATTGTTATTAATGAGATAAAATGCTATCAGTTTATTTATATTTTATGCATATATAATATTATATAATATGTAATAAATATTTTTTAGGAAACAAATATCCATTAAAAAGTTTGGGTCGTCACATTCTCCCCATTAAGAAATTTCATCTCTAAAATTTCAACTAATACTCTTGGTTAATAAAAGGTGAGGGTGCTTCTATATTATTATCTCCTCTAGTTGTCATTTTTATTCTTTATATTTATGGCTCCTCCACAAAACTTTTATGGGTTGGGTAATATTGTTTCTCATAACCCTATCTCTACGGTCCAAGATGTCCACTGGATTTTCCTCATAAGATAGGTCACATTCTAGTTGTATCACATCTGAATTCATTACATGTGAGGGATTAGGTATGTACTTCTTTAAAATAGATATATGAAATACATCATGAACTGGAGAAAAATTTGGTGTAAGTTCTAACTTATATGTCACTACTCATATACGATCAATTATTTCAAAGTGTTCAATGTACCTAGGGATAGGCTTCCCTTTATTTCCAAATTACATGACTCTCTTCCATGGTTCATCCAAGGAAAACTTTTTCTCCAGCATAAAAATCCAAATCCTTTCGACAATTGTCACCATATCTCTTTTCCTGACTCTGAGTAGCCTTTATATGTGGTTGGATGGCATGAAATTTTTTTCATCTCTTGCAAAATATCAGGCCCAGGTATCTTTCTCTCACAAACATCATCCCTACATGTAATAGTTATACACCGCTTCCCATATAGAGCTTCATATGGTTCCATTTGAATACTCGAGTGGAAACTATTCTTGAATGAGAAATCAACTAATGGGAGGTATTGAGCCCATCCACCTTTAAATTCCATTGATCATTTTCTCAACATGTCCTCAAGTGTTAGAATAGTCCTTTAATATTAGACATCTATTTGGGGATGATAGGTCATACTGAAATTTGATTTGATATTCAAATCATGTTGAATAATTCTCCAAAAGTTAGAATTGAACCTTGGATCATGATCAGAAACAATAGAAAGTGGCACTCCATGTAACATCACCAATTCATTTACGTATACCTTGGAATGTTTTTCAAGATCTAAACCTTCCCAAATATCAATAAATGGGAAGTCTTGGTGAATCAAACCACTATAAATCATATTGCATTATTTCCTTTGGATGTTCTTGGGAGACCGGTGAAGAAATCCATAGTGATATTGTCTCACTTTCGGGTTGGTATGGGTAGTGGTTGAAATATGCCTTTAAGAAGTTTTCTCTCTGCCTTCACTTATTGATACACCAAGCACCGTGCTGTGTAGTCGACAATCTCCCTTTTCATATTATCCCGCCAATAATGATCATGAAGATCCCTATACATTTTATTGCTTCCAGGATGTGTAGAAAATTTAGAGCTATGAACTTCATTCATCAGATCTTTCATTACCTTTTGGATAGATAGAACATAGCCTTGTATAAAATTTCAGCACACCTTCTTGATCAATATTGAACTCAAGAAACTTTTCATTCTTCACTACCTTTATCTTATTTTGTAACAAAGGATCTTATCATTGAACTTTCTTGATCATATCTAGTAATGATGTTTGAGAAATCATTTGTGATAGGGTAGATGATGTCCCCTCTCTTATGATTCTCATGTCAAGTTTTACTAGGTCCTTGATAAAAGGATCTCCTTGAATCCTCACCATTTTCAGCACAACAAGGTCATTCCTATTTAATGCATCAGGGACTCTGTTTTCTCTTTCGAAGTGATAATTAATTGAATATCCATAGTCTTTATGAAGTTACAACTATATCCATTGTCCCATGTTCAATTATTTTTTCTTGAAAATATACTTAAAACTTTGGTGGTCTATTTATATATCACATTTTCCTCCATAAAGATATTGCCTCCATATTTTCAAAGAAAAAAATAACCAGAACTAACTCTAGGTCATGCGTAGGATAATTCTGCTCATGATGCTTTAACTACCGAGATGCATAAGCAATCACCTTGTCATTTTGTATGAGGATTCACCCAATCCCTTTTAAAGATGCATCACTAAAAATAACAAAACCTTCTCTGATAGAGGGTAGAGTTAACATAAGTGCAGCAACCAATCTCTTCATTAGTTCTTGGAAAATTTCTTCACACTCCTTTTTCTAGATAAACATAGCCCCTTTTTGAGTTAACATGGTTAGTGGATTATAAATTCATAAAATATTTTTCACAAACCTCTTATAATATCCTGCTAAACCCAAGAAACTGTGAATCTCAGTTACTATTGTGGGATGAGGCCACTCCTTAATAACCTTTGTCCTCATAGGGTCAACTGGGATTCCTTCATTGGTTATAATGTTCCCCAAGAATGAATCTTATTGTAACCATAATTCACATTCTCTGAACCTTCCAAAAAATTTCTCCTTCATAAGAGTTTTCAATATAACCCTTAGATGATCTTCATGCTCCTCAATAATTTTGGAATATATCATAATATCATTAATAAAAACTACCAATAATTTATCAAGGTAGTCCTTAAAGACTCTATTAATAAAATATATAAATATAGCGGGAGCATTAGTCAAGGTAAAGGTCATAATAACAAACTCATAATGCCTGTATCTTGTTCAGATGGTAGTCTTTGAAATATCTTCTTTCTTTACCCTCAATTGATGATACCCAGATCGGAGAAATCATCATGGGTTCATCCTAAGTTACTTTTACTACAACTTATATCCTGGGGATATACATCGAAGGAAAGGGGTGAGCATGAATCCCAGTAAAGAAATAAGCAAGGGAGACAAAATCATGTGATCATGAGACATATCAATAAGAACATGAGGCATAACAATAAGGCATGAAAAAGATACATGATAATGACATGAATCATAACATTTAAATATGGAGACAACATTTAAATGTGACCAACATAAGCATACCACCAAGTTTTATTACCAAGTTTTATCACCAAGGTGTCATAAATGAAAAATATCAAGGTTATTCACCAAGGTATCGTAAAATATGTCATCTCTAGAGACTAAATTCTTTACCCAATGCATTGGCAATATATTAGTGTATACCCTTCATATGTATTAATTAATGTGATCCACATAGATCATAAGAAAATCATTTCATTTAGAACTCGTGGAGAATAAATAATGACTTTATTATCAAAATAATGGCATACAAAAGTGTATAAAGACATGATCATTATGTCATTTTTGACCCATGGAAAGGGAATGTGGCTTTCATGTATGTCAATCCCCAAATCAATTATTCATGTTTACATCTAGTTGAATAAAAAATTAATATAAAAGATGTTTTGATATTTAAATAAAAAGGAAAAGATAATTTCTCCTATAAAAGAGATAAAATCAAGAAAAAATTTCAGCAACACAACTGGTATAAAACATGGTTTTAGAAGAGGATGAAATGAGGGATAATGAAAGTCTCCCATTGATAAAAGACTATTATTACAGTAATGGGATAATATAAAGTGGAAAAAATGCTATTATTCCATAACATTTCCCTATGACCTTTTCATTCCTTTATGTGTTGACAATCACAAACACTTTCATTATGACTTTTCTGTTCCTTTATGTTTTGAAAATCACAAACACATTTTACTAAGGAAATTTATCTTTCTCTAAGAATTTTTTTCTTAAGGAAAATTTTTTTCCCTAAGAAAGGTTTTGACCTTACCCTTGGTTTTCAATTCCTTATATAATGTTTTCCTAAACAAACCTAACCAAGTTTTTCTTAATTCAAAAATAAGATCCTTATCTAACATAGAACCTTACAGTTCCTTAGAATCTATTTTTCGTAAAATTTTAAATACGATTTCTCCTGGAATCTGACGCTGATTTCTCTGAAAATCAGACTCTGATATCTTCATAAATCAGACTCCAATTTCTTCTAAAATTAGACTTTGATTTCTTATAAAATCATACTCTGGTTTATTCTAAAATCAGACTCCGATTTCTTCTAAAATCATACTCTAATTTCTCTTGAAATTAGACTATGATTTAGTCTAAAATCATACTGCAATTTCTTCTGAAATCAGACTCCAATTTCTAAGGAAATCGGACTCCGATTTCTTCTAAAATCAGACTTCGATTTCTCTAGAAATCAAACTCTAATTTCTCTTGAAATAAGACTATCATTTCTCTTAAAATCATACTCTAATTTATTCTAAAATCATATTCTGAATTGATCAGAACATAAACTCCGTTTTTCACTTTCATAAGAATCCGATTAAATATCTTTCTTATAGTTACATCATTTCATTAAAGTAACATTTCATTTTATCAGATCCTATTATTCTTATGTTTCTTAAACATGATAATTCTTTTCTTACATATTATTGTTTCTTACACTTGATAATGTTTCTCATTTTTTCTTACATGAAACTATGTCGGTACAATCTGTTTTTAACTAACCATTGGCTAAGTGACACGTGTATAGGTCCCTCCGAAATTTAAGGAAAAATATGAACTTTGGATGAGGATTCAACCATTGGAATCCAGGCCTATAAATACCCATCCATTTGAAAAAGAAGAGTTCGAGAGTTTTAATTGAGAGTTGTTGATCTCTGGAGTGAAGTGATACTTTGCGAAAGCTTTGCTCAAACATGCCTTGTGATAATGTTTTGAACATATTATTTAAGTTATGAACAACTTGTTTAGCCTGCTTAGTGTGAATCTGATGGTTTCTAATCAATTTAGAGCTTCTAGGGATAGGAAGATAGAGCTACTGATCACCTTAGAGATTGAGGGCTTGCGAGGATAGTAAAACAAATTCCAATCTTTGTATCAGGGGCTTACCCTAGTGTGGGTAAGACAGACTTTCTTGAAAGTATAAACCAAGGGACCTTTATCCATGGTTGTTGGATACCCTTCTCTTTAGGTTAAAATTTTTCTTATACTTGTATTTTTTTGTTACAAGTTTTAATTCTGCTGCATTTTGTTAAAGAAAGAAAGTGTAACTTTCTTATAATTTATTATACTTGTATACTCTGATATAAATAAGATTCTATATTCTTTAAGGTAGATTCTTTCCCTAAGTAAACGTGTCTTATGTTTCTTTATTGGATCCATATTTTTTTATCCTAAGCAAGTTAGTTTCTCTGTTAAGAACTAAAGAGGGTTTGTAAATCTATCTTCTTAACTTTGTTAAACATATATTTTCTTACAGAAAAAAATGAAAGTTTTTAAAACTACAATTAACCCCCCTCTTGTGATTGAGAATATTTATATACATTTCAATCTTACAGCCCTAAAGGTGAGGTCTGTGATGGTATTAGTTTCATGGGGAGGCTCGGCTAACATCGACCGAGTGTTAATCTCAACTAACTTGAACTTCTCCCGTAGGTGATTTCATTCAAGATTCACTTGTTGAATCTCAACTTGGGCTTGGTCAAGGGAGAACCCCTAGTGACTCTACCTCCCTCTCAAGTTTAGAGAAATGGGCTTTAAATAGCATGAATATAATGGTTAAGACCATCGATTCTCCTTTAACAATTATACTCGGTCATTATTACTCATAAACACTAATTACAAGGGTAAAATTATCAACCAAGGGTATAGATTCTAACAGTCATATTTGACCAACGATCATATTGACCAATGGTCATATTTGACCAATGGTCATATTTGACCAACTGTTATATTTGACCAATAGTCAAATTTCAACAGTCACATTTCCCTTTAGACCATATAAATACCACTTTATTCTTTCATTCAAAATTCACTACAATTTCTCCATAAGGTTATATTTTCATTTCTTAAGATGTTGATTGGTTTACTAATATTTCGTTTCATTTCTATAGAATTTTTTATGGGGTGATTATTCTAGTAGATAGGGTAGATCTATATATTCCCATTTTAGCTGTTCAATTTTATTTTATTTTTTTCAAATTTAATATTTGTCATTTTAATTAGTTTCATAGCTGACTAATGTAATGATCATTGTTAACGAAATAAAAAAATCAGTTTCTCTATATTTTTTATGTGTATAATATTATATAATATGTAACAATCATTTATTCAGGAAACAAATGTCATTTAAAAAGTCTGGGTCATTACATCATTCCCCCTTAAGAAATTTCATCCCTGAAATTTCAACTCATTCCCTCAGTTAAGAAAAGGTGGGGGTACTTTTATCTCATTGTCTCCTTTGGTTATGACATTACTTCTTCATGTTTATGGTTCCTCCACCACACTTTGATGAGGTGGGTAGTATTTTTTCCTAGAACCTTGTCTCTACAGTCTAAGATCTCCACTGGTTTCTCCTCATAAGAAAGGTCATGTTCTTGTTGTACCACTTCTGGATTCAGTATATGTGAGAGATTAGGTATCTAATTCATCAAGAGAAATGTGTGGAATACATCATGAACTGGGCAAGATTTGGTTTAAGTGTTATCCAATATGTCACTGCTTCTATGGTATCAATGATTTCAAAGAGGCTAATGTACCTAGGGATAGGCTTTCATTTCTTTCCAAATCACATGACTCTTCCATGGTGATATCTGAAAGAAAACTTTGTCTCCATCATCAAACTCAAAGTCCTTTAGATGGTTGTTAGTATACCTCTTCTATCAACTCTGAGAAGACTTTATATGTTGTTGGATTTCATGAACCTTTTCTATCATCTCTTGCACAAGATCAGTCTCAAGTAGCTTTCTCTCAAAAACATTATCCCTACATGTAAGAGTTCAACATTGCTTCCCATATAGAGCTTCATATGGTTCCATTTGAATAATCGAGTGGAATCAATTGTTGTATGAGAACTCAACTAATAGTAGGTTTTGATTTAATCCACCATTAAATTCCATTGAGCATGTGCTCACCATGTCCTCAAGTGTTTGAACAGTATTTTCAAATTGGTCATCAATTTGGGGATGATAAGTCATACTAAAATTCAATTAGATATTCAGATCATATTGTAGAATTCCCCAAATGTTAGACATGAACCTTGGATCATGATCAGAAATAGTGGAATTTGGCACTCTATACAACCTCGCTACTTCCTATACAAATATCTTGTAATATTGGTGAGGAGGGAAATCTTCCCAAATAGCGATGAAATGGGCAGTCCTGGTGAATCAAACCACTATAACTCATATCGCATTATTTCCTTTGGATGTTCTTGGGAGACCAGTGATGAATTACATAGAGATATTATCCCACTTCCAGGTTGGTATGGGTAGTGGTTACAATACCCCTTTAAGAATTTGTCTCTTCACCTTCACTTGCTAACACACCAAGCACCTTACAGTGTAGTCAGAAATCTCCCTTTTCATATTATCCCACCAATAACGATCACATAGGTCTCTATAAATTTTTGTGCTTTCAGAATGTATAGAGAATGTAAAGATATGATCTTCATTCATCAAATCCTTCTTTATCTCTAAGATAGATGGAATGCATAGCCTTGTATGAAATTTTAATACACCTTATTGATCAATATTGAACTTAGGAAACTTATCATTCCTCACATCTTATATCTTATTTTTTAACAAAGGATGTTCTCTTTGATCTTTCTTGATATTATCTAGTAATTATAGTCAATAAATCATTTAGAATAGGGTTGATTATTTCCACTCCCTTACTATTCCCATGTCTAATTTTACTAGGTCCTTTATCAATGGATCTCCTTGAATTCTCATCATTTTCATCACAACATGGTATTTCCTACTTAATACATCAACAACATTGTTTTTACTTCCAAGGTGACAATGAATTGATTAGTCATAGGCTTTAAGAAGTTCCAATAATCTCCTTCATCTCATGTTTAATTCCTTTTGTGGAAAAATATACTACAAACTTTGGTTTTCTATGCATATATCTCATTTTTTCCATAAAGATAGTACCTCCGTATTTTTAGAGAAAAAAATTACCACAGATAGCTCTAGGTCATGGGTAAAATAATTATGCTCATGAGTCTTTAACTATCGAGATGCATAAGCAATCACCTTGTCATTTTGCATAAGGATTCACCCAAGACCTTTCATAGATGCATCACTGTAAATAAAAAAACCTTCTCTGATAGAGGGTAGAGTTACCATCGGTGCAGTAACCAATCAATTTTTTTAGTTCTTGTAAACATTATTCATACTCCTTTTTCCGGATAAACTTATCCCCATTTTAAGTTAAATTTTTTAGTGGATTATAAATTCATGAAAAAAAATTCATAAGCCTCCTATAATATCTTGTTAAACCCAAGAAATTGTGAATCTCAATTACTGTTGTGGGATGTGGAAAATCCTCTACAACCTTTGTCTTTCCAGGGTCAATTGAGATTCCTTCATTGGTTATAATGTTTCCCAATAATTCACCTTTCTATATCCAAAATTCACAATTGTTGAACCTTCTAAAAATATTCCCCTTCCTTAGTGTTTTCAATATAACCCTTAGATGATTTTCATGCACCTCACAACTTTCGGAATATATTAGAATATTATCAATAAAAACTACCCTAAATTTATTATGGTATTCCTTAAAGACTCTATTCATCAAATTCATAAACATAATGAGATCATTAATCAAGAAAAGGGGAATAGTAACAAACTCATAATGCTCATATCTTGTTCAAAAAACAGCCTTTGGAATATCTTCTTTATTTACCCTCAATTGATGATACCCTTATCGAAGGTCGATCTTGGAGAAGAATCGATCCCCACAAAGCTGGTCAAATAAATCATCAATCCTTGGGAGAGGGTACTCTCTTAACTATGATCCTGTTAAGTTCTATATAATCAAATCATAGCCGCATTGATTCATCCTTATTCCCAAAGAGAAAAGGTATTCCACAAGGAGATGCACATGGTCAGATAAATCACTTCTCTAGATGATCTTGAAGTTGTTTCTTTAATTCCTAATACTCCACATTTACTATTCTATATGGGTTATTTGATATCAGCTAGGTTCCAAGTATGAGTTCAATCAAGAACTCTAACTCTCTTTCTGGGGGAGGTCTAGGTAACTATTCGGTAAATATGTCAGTGTATTCTTGAATGATGGGAACATTCTCTATTTTTATACTTTCATTTAATTCTCTCTCTTCACTAATCATATCCAAAAAAAATCATTGGGAGATGCTTCTAGGCAAAGCTTAGGTCGGGATATATATCCTTTGAAAATTACTATAGGTTTTCCATCCAATACTACTGAAATTCCATTGCTTCTGTAGTTTTTCTTAGCATTATACTTTTAGATCTGGTCTATCCATAGTATAGTGTTCAATTCCACCATGGGAATTACTACTATATTTTTTATGAGATTATACTCTCCGAAGTTAATACTAGGGTTTCTATACACTATTGATGCTGGGATAATTCCTCTATTAATCTTGACTAATAACTCTACTTATAGAAGTTCAGGGATTGGTCCTATATTATTTGAAAAATTGGATGAAAGAAAGGAATGCATAGAACTAGAATCAAACAAAATACTTGCTAGCTTTGAGATCATAATGAGAGTACCTTCCACCACATCATTGGGAGCCTCTACTTCATCCTTCTTTATAGAAAATCCTCAACCTTTCTCCCTTTTCCTAGGTTTAGGTTGATAGTGGTTCCCCTCTATTATCTTTTGATTTGTATATTTATTATAAAAGTTATCAAGTTATCCACACATTAGGCATTGAACATATGGATCAGCCTGCACCATCATCCCTTTCTCGTTAGTGTTGATAATTTTGGTCTTCACCTCACCATGAGCTATATTCTCATATCTTCTACATTTGTATCACTTTTCACTCCTAAGAAAGAAGTTCATAGAAAGCTTCTTCCCAAATTTATTGCACATGGGAAGTTTCACTTTCCTTACCCCTCTTCCATGATCAAAGTTACTCCCAGAGTTTGTCTCTATTTCACTCTTCTTTTCATTCAAACTATGTGACCACAATGTCTCTCCAAACTCCAATTCAACCTTCATAGCACTCTGCATTATTTTATTATAGCTTTCATTGTCTCAATTTTATAGATTCATCTACAAATGGGGTCTCAGACCATCGAATAATCTATCAATATTTCCCTTAGGATCCATAACAAAACTATAGGTGTATCGATCAAGTCTTGAAAAGTTCATCTCGTGTCAGCCGACTGATTCAATTTCCTTCTACTTAACTTCTAGTAATTCCTTCTCTTTTTTCATTCACATCGAACGAGCGAAATATTTTTTGAAAAATATTCCCCTGAACTCTTGCCACTTTATAGCATCAATATCCCTTCATGGGATTGTGTTTTTAATCAGTTTCCACCCCTGATTAGCTTCTCCTTTTAAGTAGTATACTATCAGGGTGACTTTCTCTAGATCTAAACAACAGTGTACATAAAAGATCTTTTCTATCGAGAATATCCATTATTAAACAATCAATGGGTCGGTAGATCTACTAAAAGAAGGTGGTTGTTGATGTATAAAGGACTCAACATAAAGTTGTTCCCTCCAAGGTGAATCCAATATCTTGACTTGATTCAAGTTATTGTACATAACTCGATTTATTTGATTCATCATTATCATGAAGTTTTCCATTCTATATTCCCTCAAAACGTTGTCAGTGCATCACCTGTGGCACTAATCGTCTTTGTGGTTCCTCTTTTTTCTCTAAATTTCATCTAAATGGAGAAAAACTTAGTGGGAAACTTGTTACTTTTATGAATCTTACAATTCAAAATGGATTTTATGTCTTAAAACATCATGCTTAAATTTGTTATTAATCTTCTCTAATAAGAATTGCATTTTCTATATATCCTTCATAATGGTTCATAAAAAGCTTGTGATTAACCAAACATATCCCCCAGAAGTGTCAAAATAGGTGTGCAGAAATGCCTATTATTTTGCACCCATTCCTAATCGAGTCTAGCTCAATGCAGTGTTTTTGGGCATTACCCCTATATATATATGTGCCATATCTGCATCCACTTGAGGTATAAAAATAGTGATGTATTTGTTTAGAAACCACTTACTTAACACTTACCAAAATACCAAGATGTTTTTTTATATTTAAGATTTTTCTTAGGGTTCTTCATAAATTTTTCAAGTCCTAATTTTCAAAAATAACTAAACCATTATTTTATACCAACTATGGAATCTCGTATTTTTATTACATAACATTTCATTACATGGTACCAATAGAGGATCTTTTAAATATTAGTTTCCTGAAAACAAGGTACATAATACATGAAAACTTAAAACATTCTTCTAAATCAACTTGAATACATATTCATGGTTTCATCCAAAGTTACTTTTACTGAATATCATATCCTAGGGATATACATCAAAGGAAATGGGTGAGCATGAAGACTAGTAAGAGAATACACATCGAAGACAATAGGATGTGATCATGATACATATCAATAAGAACATGAGACATAACAATAAAGCATGAACAAGAGACATAATAATAACATGAATAATAACATAGAAATGTGGTTTCAATATTTAAATGAGACTTTCATAAGAATATCACAAAGGTTTATCACTAAGGAGTCATAAATGAAAATTACCAAGGTTATTCACCAAGGTATCATAAAACATGTCATCTGTAGAGATTAAATTCTCTACCCAATGTATTAAAGCGCTATCAGGGCACACCCTTCATATACCGTAATTAATACAAGACACATAGATCATAATAAATAATTTCATTAATAGCCCATATAGAATAAATAATGGTTTTCTTATCAAAATCATGGCATACAAAAGTGCAAAAAGACAAGATCATTACATCATTTTTAACCCATGAAAAGGGAATGTGGGTTTTGTGTATATAAATCCCCAAATCAATTAGTAATATTTATGTTTAGTTTAATACCCAATTAATAGAATATAGGTTTGGGTATTCAAATAAAAATAACAAGGTAATTTCTCATGTAAAAGAGAGAAAATCGAGAAATAAATTCTACAGTACGACAGGTATAAAATATGGTTTTAGAAGAGGTAAAAATGAGGAAGAATGTGGGTCCCACATTGATAAAAGATGATTATTATAATAATGGGATAATAGAAAGTGGAAAAAAGAACTTATTTTTGAAATTAGAAGACATACCACATTAAGGTAACATGAATGGAAAAGAGAAGTGGAGATTTCTCTTACCTTTAAGAGTTGTTCCTAAAACTTCAGGATGAAACCTTAGGGGCTTGAGGACACCTTAGAGGAACTCCTTGGGAGGAAAATCACTAGAAATTCATGTATGATGAATTAGAAGTGAGTGGAAATGGAAAAATGGGTGGTTATTTATATCCAAAGTGGAAAAATTATTTAGTAACTTCCAAATATAGTTCTTGGAAATCTAGGTTGTGGAAAATGAAAAACTATTGGACTTCCATGGTTTTTGCTCATGGCTTTGAAAATTTGGGTCACATTTTATGATATTTTAGTCCACTATAACTGAACACTATTTTTAATACTTTTTTTGGCATAGAAAAGTAAATATTCCACAATATAATGTTATTAAACATCAAATTTTTTTTAGACTTTGGAAAGTTAATTATGTTTAAGAAATTGATTAAAATATATTAAAATACATAATATTGATAAAATAAAATATTTTAGATCATGTATTGTGTTTAATGAATTATTATATCATTATGGAATAAGTATGAAGTCATAAAATATGCTGAAAAACCAAAACTATATTTTTACTATTCAAGAAAAAATAAAGTATTTTAGAATATTCTCATAAATTCATCCTAACCTAATTTCAACATGATGATTTAGAATATAATGTTTATTTTTTATAATGATTCTATAAATATGATAATTTAAACTTTTAAATATAAAAACCCTTATTTATTTAAAAATAGAAGTTTTCCAGGTACAATCAAATTTCTGACAATTATAAAAAAATTCTTCGACCATTATAAAATTATTTTATCATTTATTTTTAGGTGAGAGTGTTTTAAAATATTATTTTATTAAAATAAATATTATTCAGAATATTTGATTTTATTATAAAAATAGTATATATTTTTAAATGCAATTATGCTTCATTATTTTCCAAAAATCAATTTATCAAATACATCTCAATTAAACATATATTTTTTAAGAAAAATTATTATTAAAATAAAATTGATGGAATGTGAATTTTATTTATAAAAAGTTGATTATAATTTAAGAAACTAAGGACTGGACATGTAACCTCTTATTAAACATGCATACACCCTAAGGATGAGGTGTGTGATGGTCATAATTTCATGGTGTGGCTCAGCTAACATCAACCGAGTGGTAATCTCCACTAACTTGACCTTCTCCCATAGGAAATTTCATTCAAACATCACTTATTGAATCTCGCCTTGGGCTTGGTCAAGGGAGAATCCCCAGTGACACTACCTCCCTCCCAAGTTCAGACAAATGGACTTCAGACGGCATGACTCTTCTGGTTGAGGCCATCGATTCTCCATTATGTATCAATTATCCTTTTTTGTTACTACTTATAAACACTCATTATAATGGTAAAATTATAAAACAAGGGTACATTTTCTAGTGGTCATATTTGACCAATGATCGTATCTGACCAATGATAATATATTGATTGAATCCCAAATATTATATTTCCCTTTATACCCTATAAATACCACTTCATTTTTTCATTCAAAATTCACTACAATTTCTCCTTAAGGTTATATTTTCATTTCTCAAGATGTTGACTGGTTTACTAATATTTTGTTTCATTTCTATAGAATTTGTTTTGTGGGAAATGATTCTAGAAGACTAGGGTGATCCATACTTTCTCATTTTAGCTATTCTATTTTATATTTTTCATCCAGTTGTAATGTTTGGAATTTTAATTGGTTTCATAGATGAAAAGCATAATGATCATTGTTAATGAGATAAAATGATATCAGATTATTTATATTTTAAGCTTGTATAATATTATATAATATGTAACAAATATTTTTTAGGTAGAAAAATATCCTTTAAAAAGTTTGGGTCGTCACATTCTCCAACCTTAAGAAATTTCATCCCTGAAATTTCAACTAATTATCTTGGTTTAGAAAAGGTGAGGGTGATTCTGTCTCATTATCTCCTCTAGTTCTCATTTTTCTTCTTTATATTTATGGTTCCTTCACAACACTTTGATAGGGGGGTAGTATTGTTTCTCATAACCCTATCCCTACGGTCCAAGATATCCACTGGATTCTCCTCATAAGATATGTCATGTTCTAGTTGTATCACATATGGATTTAGTACATGTGAGAGATCAGTTATGTACTTCCTCAAGATAGATATATGGAATACATCATGAACTTGAGAAAAAGTAGGTGTAAGTGATAACTGATATGTCACTACTCCTATACGATTAATGATTTCAAAGGGTTCAATGTACCTAGGGATGGGCTTCCCTTTCTTTCCAAATCGCATGACTCTCTTCCATGGTGTATCTAAGGAAAACTTTGTCTCCAGCATCAAACTCCAAGTCCTTTTGACAGTTGTCATCATATCTTTTGTACTGACTCTGAGTAGCTTTTATATGTTGTTGGATGGCATGAACATTTTTTTCATCTCTTGCAAACGATCAGGCCCAGGTACCTTTCTCTCACAAACATCATCCCAACATGTAGGATTTATACACCGCTTCCCATATAGAGCTTCATATGGTTCCATTTGAATACTCAAGTGGAAGCTTTTGTTGTATGAGAACTCAACTAATGGGAGGTGTTGAACCCATCCACCTTCAAATTCCATTGATCATTTTCTCAACATGTCCTCAAATGTTTGAATAGCCCTTTCATATTGGACATCAATTTAGGGAAGATAGTTCAAACTGAAATTTAATTTGATATTCAAATAATGTTGAAGACTTATCCAAAAGTTATAATTGAACCTTAGATCACGATCTGAAACAATAGAAAGTGGCACTCCATGCAACATCACCACTTTAGGTATATCTTGGAAAGTTCGTCAAGATAGAAACCTTCCCAAATATCAATGAAATTGGAAGTCTTAATGAATTAAACCACCATAAATCATATCGCATTATTTCCTTTGGAAGTTCTTGGGAGACCAGTGAAGAAATCCATAGTGATATTGTCTCACTTCCAGGTTGGTATGGGTAGTGGTTGAAATAGCCCTTTAAGAAGTTTTCACTTGACCTTCACTTGCTGACACACCAAGCACAGTGCAGTGTAGTCAACAATATCTCTTTCCATATTATCCCCCCAATAATGATCATGAAGATCCCTATAAATTTTATTGCTTTGAGGGTGTATAGAGAATGTAGAGCTATGAACTTCATCCATCAGATCTTTCATTACCTCTAGGATAGATGACACATAACCTTGTATAAAATTTCAGCACACCTTCTTGATCAATATTGAACTCAAGAAACTTCTCATTCTTCACTGCCTTTATCTTCTTTTGAAACAAAGGATCTTATCTTTGAACTTTCTTGATCTTATCTAGTAATTATGTTTGAGAAATCATTTGGGATAGGGTAGATGATGTCCCCTCCCTTATGATTCTCATGTCCAGTTTTACTAGGTCCTTGATAAAAGGATCTCCTTGAATCCTCACCATTTTCAGCACAACAATGACTTTCCTACTTAATGCATCAGTGAATTTGTTTTCTCTTTCGGGGTGATAATAAATTGAATATCCATAGTCTTTAAGAAAATCCAACCATCTCCTTTGTCCCATGTTCAATTCTATTTCCTGAAAATATACTTCAGACTTTGGTGGTCTATTTATATATCACATTTACCCTCATAAAGATACTACCTCCATATTTTCAAAGCAAAAAAATAACCAAAAATAGCTCTAGGTCATACGTAGGATAATTCTTCTCATTATTCTTTAACTATCAAGATGCATAAGCAATCACCTTGTTATTTTGTATGAGGACGCATCCAATCCCTTTTAGAGATGCATCACTATGAATAAAAAAACCTTCTCTGATAGAGGGTAGAGTTAACATAGGTGCAGTAACCAATCTCTTCATTAGTTCTTGGAAAATTTATTCACACTCCTTTTTTCAGATAAACATAGCCCATTTTCAAGTTAACACGGTTAGTGGATTATAAAGTCATAAAATGTTTTTCACAAACCTCCTATAATATCCTGCTAAACCCAAGAAACTGTGAATCTCAATTGCTATTGTGGGATGAGGCCACTCCTTAATAACCATTGTCCTCATAGGGTCAACTGAGATTCCTTCATTGGTTATAATGTTCCTCAAGAATGAAACTTATTGTAACCAGAATTCACATTCTCTGAACCTTCCAAAAATCTTCTCCTTCATAAGAGTTTACAATATAACCCTTAGATGGTCTCCATGCTCCGCAATAATATTGGAATATATCATAATATCATCAATAAAAACTACCAAGAATTTATCAAGGTAGTCCTTAAAGTCTCTATTCATAAAATATATAAATATAGCGGGAGCATTAATCAAGGTAAAGGTTATAATAACAAACTCATAATGCTTGTATCTTGTTCAGAAGGTAGTCTTTAGAATATCTTCTTTATTTACCCTCAATTGATGATACTCAGATCAGAGGTCAATCTTGGAGATGAATTGATCACCACGAAGCTGGTCAAATAAATCATCAATCCATGGGATAGGTTACTTATACTTCATTGTGATCCCTTTAAATTCTCTATAATCAATGCATAACCGCATTGATTCATCCCTCTTTTTCACAAAGTAAACAGGTGCTCCCAAAGGAGACACAATTGGTCAGATAAATCCCTTCTCTAGAAGATCTTGAAGTTGTTTCTTTAATTCCTCTAACTCCACATTTTCTATTCTATAAGGGTTATTTGATATCGTCTTGGATCTAGGTATGAGTTCAATAGATAACTCTACCTCTCTTTCTAGGGGAGTCTCAGGTAACTCTTCATGAAATATATTAGTCTATTCCTGAATGATGATAAAATTCTTTATCTTTATACTTTCATTTCATTCTCCCTCTTCACCAATCATCTCTATAAGGAAGGAAATATTTGGTTCTTCAATACAAAGCTCAAGTTGGGATATATATCCTTTGAAAATCATTGTATGTTGTCCGTCCAATACTACTGAAATATCCTTGCTTCTACAGTTGATCTTATCATTATACTTTGAGAGTCTATCCATCCCTAGTATAGTGTCAAATTCCACCATAATAATAACTACTAGGTTTTTGAGGAGATTATCCTTGTCAAAGTTAATACTAGAGTTTATATACATTGTTGATGCTAGGATAATCTCTCTAAGAGTCTTGAGTGATAACTCTACTTCTAGCAGTTCATAGATTGGTTCTATATTCTTTTCAAACTTTTATGAAATAAAGTAATACATAAAACAAGAATAAAAAAAGTACTTGCTAACATCGAGAGCACAACAAGAGTACCTTCCACCACATCATTTGGAGCCTCTACTTCAGTTGTCGTGATAGAAAATGCTTGACATTTCTCCCCTATCCTATGCTAAGATTGATGGTGGTTCCCCTCCATTATCTTCTGATTTGGAAATTGATTGGAAAAGTTCCCAAGATGTACACACTTGAAGCATTAAACTTTCGGCAAGGCCTGAACCATCTTCCCTTTCTCATTTGTGTTTAGAAGTTGAGGCTTCACTTCAAAAAAATGTGTGGAGAAGGTACTCCATGATCAATGTTACTCCTTGAGTTTGTCTCTACTTCTCTCTTCTTTTCAATCGACCTATATGACCATTGCGTCTCTCCAAAATCAAATTCATTTTTCATAGCACTCTCCACTATCTCCTTATTTCTTTTATAGTCTCAATTTTCTCGATTCCTCTGAAGATGGGGTCTCAGTCCACTGAAGAATCTATCAACCTTCCCCTTAGGATTCATAACAAAGCTATAGGTGTATTGAGAAAGTATTGTAAATATCATCTCATTGCTTCCCATTGATTCATTTTCTTTCTGCTTCAGTTCTAGAAATTCCTTATCCATTTTTTTCGCATCGAATAGGGAAAATATTTATTGAAAAAGGTTCCCCTGAACTATTCCCACACCATAGCATCAATATCCCTTCTTGAATTTTTGTAAATAATTAGTGTCAACCACTAATCAGCTTCTCCTTCTAAGCGGTATACTGTCAGGGTGACTTTCCATAGCTATAAACAACAGAGAATAGAAAATATGTTTTCTATAGATCTTATCTATTTTTCAAAAATAAATGGGTCGGTATATCCACTAAAAGAAGGTGTTCATTGACGCATAAGGGAAAAAATAAGAATTTATACCCTTTGAGGTGAATCTAGTCTCTCAACTTGATTCAAGTTATTGTTCATAACTCATGTTAGTTGATTTATCATCCTCATGAAGTTTTCCATTATAGCTTCCATTGAAATGCCACTGGTGCATCATCCATTGCACTCATCATTTACACGGTTCCTCATATTTCCCATCATTTCTTTTAAAATAATAAAACCTTAGTGAGAAACATGTTACTTTTAGGAATATAATGATTCTAAAGGGATTTTATGTCTTAAAACATCATGATTAAATATGTTATTAATCTTATCTAATAATAGTTATATTTTCTATATATCCTCATATGGGTTCATAAAAAGCTTGTGATTAACCAAACATATCCCCCAAGACTATCAAACCAGGTGTGAAGCAAGGCCTATTTTCATGTACCAGTTCTCGATCGAGTCTAACTCAATGCGGTGTTTTCAGGTGTTACCCCTAGGTATGTATGTGTCAGAGCCACATCCACTTGTAGTATCCAGATAGAGATGTATATTTATAAAAACCACTAACTTAATACTTACCAAAATAAAAGGATGTTTTCCTATATTTAGATTTTTTACAAGGGTTCTTCCTAAAATTTTCATGTCCTAGTTTCTACAAATAACCAAACTGTCCTTTGATACCTACTATGGAATTCTACCTTTTTATTAGATAACTTTTCGTTACATAGTACAAACAGATGATCTTTTAAAGTTTTTTTCCTTGGAAATAAGGTACATAATACATTAAAAATTAAAACTTTATTCTAAATCCACTTGAATACATATTCATAGGTTCAACCTGAGTTACTTTTATTGTATATCATATCTTAAGGACGTACATTAAAGGAAAGGGGTGAGCATGATGCCCATAAATGGAATAAGCAAGGGAGACAAAAGCATGTGATCATGAGACATATCAATAATAACATGAGGCATAATAATAAGAAATGAACAAGAGTCAAAATAATAACATGAATCATAACATGGAAATGTGGCTACACCATTTAAATGAGAACTTCATAAATATATTACCAAGGTGTTGAGTAAAAATTGTTTCAACTATCTCGTTGATCTTTGTGTCTTGGAAATTACAAATTAATTCTTGTTTATCATGTATGTTGTTTTACAACGTAACCAGACATGTTGTTTTAAAATCGCAATTCCATACTTTGCTTTCCATCATAACCACACTTGCAGTTGATTTTATATCATAATCATATGATGATTATTTTCATTCGTAATCACATATATTGGTTTACAATCATAATCAATTATTTTTTGTCTTCAATTGTAACCACACATACTTTTTCTTTGCATCGTAACCAATAATCGTAACCTGGTTAAGTAGTGCATCATAATCATGCATTGTAACCAGATTATATATCATGCATCGTAACCACGATATATATTGAAACCACTTTATGTATCTTATCCATGTTATGAATCAAAACTATATGTATCGTAACCACATGCATTGTAACCAGGTCATGTATCATAATCAAGTTATACATTGTAACCACATGTATTTTAACCAGGTTATGTCTCATATCCATGTTATGCACCATAATTATACATATCGTAACCATATGCATCATAAACAAGCATCGTAACCATGTTATGTATCATATTAATATTAAGAATCGTAACCAGGATATACATCGTAATCACATTGTTCATTGTAACCATGTTCGATATTGTAACCAATATATGCATCGTAATCATGACATGAATTGTAACCATATTATTAATCGTACTCATGTAATACATTTTACTCATATCTTACTCCAATACCGTATACATGTTTCTCATACTCATTGTTTCATACCTTTACACTTACAATTTTCTAACTAAAATGATGTCATTGAGTTGGTTATATACCAATCAAAATGATGTCATGTATTCTGTTTGTTTTGACCATTGTAATGCCAGGTGTCCAAGTCCCATCGAATTTTCCAGAGAAATATGACCATTGGGGGAAATATGACCATTGGAACATGAGGGATATAAATTGAAGGTAATTCAAACCATAATAAAGAACTTTTGTTTCTATCAAGTTCTAGGGAGAGAGATAGAGTGACTTATCTCTTGCTTCATGCGAATGTCGTGAAGATACAAGACGTGAACGACTTGTTCCAAGTTCTTATATTTCTATAAGTTCTTTGTTCTACTTTGTGTGACTATTCATTTTGATAATGATCGAGGGATTCTGGGGATAGTAAGACTTGTTACCGATCATTGTATCAAGGGGTTTCAAGTGTTTGAAAGATAGAGGTGTCAATTACCTTCTTAATCGAGGGATTTTGGGGATAGAAAGACAGTAGTGTTTATCATCGTATCGAGGGATTACCAGGGTGGTTGTAAGACAAACCTTTTATCCTAGGTGAAAGGATACCCTACTCTTTGGGATAAAATAATTACAATAGATTTACATTTCCACTTCTATTTGTAATATAAAGGAAACTATTTTGATTCTTCTTTCTATTCATATTCTTTTTTATTGTAATTGTTTCAATTACAATTCATTCATTACATATTGTATTAAGAGATTCTATACGATGCATGGTAGAATCAATTACATTTTTATGACTCTAATCATTGTATTTAATTCAAATGTAATTGTTTTTCATTACTTGTGGTATTACATCATATCATATCCATCATATCCAAGACCTGTATGGTTGAATTCTATTAGTTTAAGATCTCTTAAACTAAGTTATTTCTTAAGAGTTTAAATACAAATTTTTTAAACCTACAATTCACCCCATATTATATTATTCCATAGCATATACATATACATCTATATTACGATCCAACACAAGGTTTATCACCAAGGTTTCATAAATGAAAATTTTCAAGGTTATTCACCACGGTATCGTAAAACATGTCATTTCTATAGATTACATTTTTTACCCAATACATTTTATCATTATTAGGGAACTTCATTCATATGTATTAATTAATGTGAGGCACATAGATCATAATAAAACATTTCATCAATAACCCTGAAGAATATATAATGAGTTTCTTATCAAAACCATGGCATACAAGTGTGCATAAAGGCATTATCATTACATCATTATTAACCCATGGAAAAGGAATTTAGATTTCATGTATGTAAATCTCCGAATCAATTATTCATGTTTAAATGTAATTGAATACCCAATTAAGAGAAAATAGTTTCAGGTTTTCAAATAAAAATGAAAATATAATCTCTCATGTAAAAGAGAGAAAATCGAGAAAAAAATTTAACAGCATAATGGGTATAAAACATGGTTTTAGAAGAGGGTAAAATGAGAGATAAAAAAGGCCCCCACATTTATAAAAAACTATTATTACAGTAATGAGATAATATAAGGTGGAAAAAAGAACTTAGTTTGGAAATTATAATACATACCACTAAAAATGGAACTTGAATGGAAAAGAGAAGTAGAGATTTCTCTTATCTTGAAGAGTTGTTCTTGAAACTTGAGGATGAAACCTTGGGGGCTTGAGGACACCTTGGGGGATCCTTGTGATAAAAATAACCATAAATTTGTGGATTATGTATTCTAAGTAAAGGTAAATGGTAAAATGGTTGGGTACTTATAGAAAAAGAGAAGGAATTGTCTAATAATTTCCAAATATAGGTCTTGGAAATCTATGTTTTGGAAAATGCAAAATAATTGGCTTGCCGATACTTTTTGCTTATGGTTTTGGATATTTGGGTCACATTTTATGATATTTTAATCCACTAGAACCTAAAACCATTTTTACTACTTATTCTGGCATGTAAAAGTAAAGATTCCACAAAGTAATGTTTTTAAAAATCAAATTTTTCTTTTTAGACTTTGGAAAGCCACTTATAGTTTTAAAAATTAATTAATATCTATTATAATAAAAAATATTAATAAAATAACATATTTTATGTCTTTTATTGTGTTTAATTAATTATTAAATCATTATTAAATAAGTATGAAGTCATAAAATATACCTAAAACTCAAAACTATATTTAACTATTCATGAAAAAATAAAGTATTTTAGAAAATTCTCATAAATTCACCCTAACCTAATTTCGACGTGCTGATTTAAAATATAATGTTTATTATTTTAGAATAATTCTTTAAATATGAGAATTTTAACATTAAAATAAAAAAAATCCTTATTAATTTAGAAATAGAAATACTTAAGGCATAGTCAAATTTTTGACACTTATAAAAAAATTCCTAGTCCATTATAAAATTATTTTATAATTTATATTTAGGTTAGAGTGTTTTAAAAGTCTATTTTATTAAAATAAATATTATTCAGAATAATTTTGTTTATTATAAAAATTTTATATATTTTATAGAAAATACAATTATGTTTCATTTGTGTCCAAAAATCAATTTTTGTAATTCATCTCAATTAAACATATATTTTATTAAGAAAAAATATTATTAAAATGGAATTGATGGAATAAAAACTTTATTTATAAAACATAAATTAAATTTTATGTAACTATGGTCTGGACACGTGACCCCTTATTACACTTGCATATGACCTAAGGGTGAGGTGTGTGGTGGTCATAGGTTCATGTGGTGGATTGGCTAACATCGATCGAGTAGTAATATCCACTAACTTGAATTTCTCTCGTAGGAGATTTCATTCATGTTTCACTTGTTAAAGCTTGACTTGGGCTTGGACATGGGCGAACCCCAATGATGCTAACTCCCTCCCAATATAAAACAAATGGGCTTAAAATGACATGAATCTACTAGTTGAGGTCATCGATTCTCCTTTATGACCAATTATCCTTTGTCATTACTACTTATAAAGACTAATTATAATGGTGAATTTATCAACCAATGGTATAGTTTACAGCGGTCATATTGACCAATGGTCATATTTAACTAACAATCATAAAATGTTTGAATACCAACTGTCACATTTCCTTTTATACCCTATAAATATTACTTCATTATTTCATTCAAAAATCACTAGAATTTCTCCTTGAGGTGATATTTTCATTTCTGAAGATGTTGATTGGTTTACTAATGTTTTGTTTCATTTCTATAGCATATGTTGTGGGGTTATGACTTTAGTAGACTGGGGAAATTGATACTTTCCCATTTTAGCAGTTCTATTATTTTTTTTTTATTATAATGTTTGGCATTTTAATTAGTTTCCTAGCTGACTAATGTAATGATCAATATTAATGAGATAAAAGAAATTTCAGTTTCTCTATATTTTGTACATGTATAATATTATATAATATATGACAAGCATTTATTTAGGAAACAAATATAATTTAAAAAGTTTGGGTCATTACACTTAAAGCTAAGAACACCACATTAAGGATTTATTCAAGTCGTTACAGAGGTTCACATTTATTATAAACATTAAACGGACTAAATTTAAGAACATAAAGTAATATTTATAAATTAAGACTATACTTAATACTTTATTTATCATATGCCACAAGGAAACATAGGTAAGTTATATCAGAACCTCCTTCCAAAAATTATTTATTTAGCTGACATCCTGTCACGTTTTAGGAAATTTATATGATAAATTTCTTTTAACCATTTATTCATACATAAAGTTTTCACAATTCAACTTAGTTAAAGAAAATGTCAATTTCAAGCTATAGATGAAAATGAAATTTAGATTGAAATAGACATTTTAATTAGTTAAATCCTCACATAATAATAAGGGCCCAAAAGTATACCATAAGTTCTCTATCATTTTAAGGGCATTGGTTCAGTATGATGTCACCATACATTTATATGTAACACCATATAAGTGGCTGCAGACACTTTAAATAATCTTCTCTATGTATCTTGAGTATAACCCCATGGGGTTAAACACTAAGGCATGTTAGAATAAAGGTGACCTACTAGGGTCCCATCACTCCAACCTACATCCATAAAAATTCAACCCAAAACATTTTAAATATTATGATTTGAAACACCCTTTGTGGGCTTATCATATAATCATATCATGTCAAGCCTCACTTACTAGGGTCATGTCTAGTTTATCTCATAAGAAGCATTCCCTAAGTGTGATACTTGGATCTAGTTGTGCATTCAGGAATTCAGTCATATAGGTTGTCATTTTCAATTTAGGAAGGTACACGCCTTTTAAGTTGCAACTGACACCCATTTAACCGACATCCATAGGCAATGGTTTGATTTTATCAAATCAACCCAATTTCCATAAAATTTTTAATTCAACCATTTAATGTATGTATATATGTATATGTATGTATATATATATATATATATATATATATATATCCTGGTTCAATTAGATGAATTATCATTCTGAAGTTATAAAAGAACTTGCCTTTATAAATTACAATTGGCATTCATGTAACTGCAATCAGGTTTTCACCTTTGGTCTCAAAGTATAACAAGTCTATATGATGGTTTGATTATATGGGTCACCCTTAAAAATTTATAAAAGCTCATACTCTTCAAAAATTTTCATTGAAACTCATTTAATCACAACCACTAATGTTCAAGACCATGAAACCAGTGATCCATGACTCAAACAAGTAATAATTAGTGGATTAACGTGTCTTCATCAAGATATAAGGGAAAACAAAACATTTTAATAACCAATTATTTTATCATTATTATAACAGTAAATCCTATGAAATAACAGTAAATAAGAGTAGGCATGAAATACAACCACATAAGTAGAGAATATGGGTAAGCATGCTAAATAATCCCCTAAACTTGATATACAGATAAGCATGCTGCAAAATCACACAAAGCACATTCAACATGAATTGGGAAGTCAAACAATTCAACCTACATGAAATGAAATATGAATGAAATGTGAATATCTATATACCTATAATGATTCATGTAACAATACTTATTTTTAATAATAGGCTAAGGGTAATATAATTTAAATCCCATAAATCATCGAGCAGCGAAAAGTAAATCAATTACTCAAGGTGAAATAATAATCAATCGTAATAAAAAACAACACCAACAACAGTATCATCCCTAGACACTTGACATTTCCCTCATATGTGGGTTGATAACTCACTAACAAGATCTATTTATCAAGTTCTGACATGCTCCTAGTCTCTTATCTACCAGCCCAAAACAAAAAGATAAAAGAAAAGAAACCTCTGATACCACTTTGTAATATCCCATCCTGGGAGAAACTAAAATGATGTTGCAAGTTGGTTCACCACATGGATTTATGAATGCATCTGCATATGTCAGAGACTGCCGACTAGAAATCAGGGTCTATGTGTTGAAAATAGGTACCCTAGAATATGGCGTCCCACCTCTTTATTACATAACATTTCATTACATTTTACAAACAGAGGATCTCTAAAAGTTTAGTGTCCTGGAAATTAGGTACATTATACATGAAAACTTAAAAAATTATTCTATTCCACTTGAAAGGATTATTCATGTTTAATCTTAAGTAAATTTATTGTATCTCATAACCTAGAGACATACATCAAATGAAAGTGTGAGAAGAAGGCCTAGTAAGGGAAAACAAGGGAAACCGTTTACTTATGATCTTGAGGAATATCAATAAGAACAAGAAGAAATACATAAAGGCATGAGCAATAGGCATATCATAATAATAAGAACACGAATAATAAATTGAAGATCTGGCTAAAAAATTTAATTTATACATACATAATCATATCACCACTGTCCATCCCCAAGGTATTATAAAAATTACCAAGGTTATTCACCAAAGTATCATAAAACTTTTCATCTCTGGAGATTAAATTCTTTACCCAATGCATTAAAGCACTATTAGGGAACACCTTTAATATGTCTTTATTTTCATGTGATCCATATAGATCATAATCAAACATTTCATAAATAACCCATAGAGAATTAAAAAAATGGGTTTGATATCAAAATCATGGAGTTTTAAAAAGTGCTTAAAAAACATGATCATTATGTCATTTATAACCCACAGAAAGGGAATGACGGTTTTATGTATTTTAATTCTATAATCAAATAAATAATTTTTATGTCTTGATGAATACCCCTAGAAATGAAAGTGTTTTGGGTATTCACATAAAGAAAATAAAATAATTTTTTGAGAAAAATATAGAGGTTTTGAGACAAAAATTTAGCAGCACAATGGGTATGAAACATAGTTTTATAAAACATTAAAAAGATAGGGGGAAATGGTCACCAATTTAGAAAAGAATCATAATACAGTATAGGGACAGAATTAAATTGAAATAATAAAATGGTATGAATATTTGAGAGACATACCACATAAAAGAGAACATGGAAGGAAAAGAAAAGTTGAAAATTCCCTTGTGAAATTTTGGCTGCCTAACATCGTCACTTAAAAATTCATAAAATGAGCTGATGAGAGAAAAAGTGGTCCCTTATAATTTGTAGATAATATGGATAGTATGTGGGATATGGAATGACATATCCCAACATAATAAAATTGAAATTAAAAAGGCATAACATAAAAGGATTTTTTTAAAAAGATAAGGGTGGTAGATTCTCATACCTTGAAGAGCAACTTCTAAAACCCTAAGATCAAAACCTTGGGGGTTTAAGGACACCTTGAGAGGAATTCTTGGGAAGTATTACTATCAAAGCTTCAAGGATAGTGAATTGGGAATGAAATATAAGGGAATCTGGGTTAGTATTTCTAGCAAAAGAGAGGTAGTTTTTTATTAATTTTTTAGGACACCTCATTAGTGGTATTTGCAAAACCATGAGCTTGCCCATAGTATTTATCCATGGTAATGGACACTTGGACACCTCATATCATATTTTAATTTAAGAGTTAAACAGAATTATTACATCATTATTACATCATTATTACATCATTAATGATGTCATTAAACACACTGAAAACTCAAAACAGTGTTTTTACTATTCATCAAAAAACAAAATATTTTATAAAAATATCATAAATTCATCGTAACCTAAAATGAACCTTATGAATTCAAAATTGACATTTATTTTATCATAATAATTCTCTAAATATGATAAATTTAACTTTTAACTCTAAAAATACTTAATTATTAAAAATAATAGCAAACAAAAAATGCATAGTAAAATGCATAGTAAAATTTTTGACACTTGAAAAAAATAAAATTATTTTATCATTTTTAATTAGAAAAAGAGTATTTTTATAACACTATTTCATCATAATAAACATTATGAATAAAACCTTAGTTTATATAATAATTATTCTCTATGAAAAGTATAATTTTTACCCGAAAAATCAATTTATCAAATTCCATCTCAATTTTTTATGCAAAACTATTCTTAAAATAGAAATGATAAAATAACAATTTTATTTATAATTTTTTAAGTGAGGTTACTATTCCATTGGTTATATTAATATTCATAAGGGTAACATTACTATTCCAAGGGGTCAAGTTACTATTCACCAAAAAAATTAAGTTGATCATATTAGACTCTAAATATCCTACTGTTCACAACCGTGTATGTCTGGTTTTTTGAAAATTATTTCACAGAATCAAATACATAGAGTATAATAATTATTTAAATGAAAAATACATTATTTTTCATAATTCTTCAAAAATATAAAACTTCTTAGAAAAATATTGAAAAACACCCTACATTAATTTTGACATTCAAAATTCAAAAATGATATTCTCATGAAATAAAATGTCATTCTATGTGCTTCTATTGTAAAACATAATAAAAAATTATTGGGAGGAAAGTGATCTATAAATAAAAGAAATAAATTTTTAGGGTTTTTATATAGACCCAACTTATGTGTGCACTTTGATTACCATTACATGTATACAGTTTAGCATTTATGTATGTGTGTTTATCATACCAGAATAGTGTTGATATTTTTGCATCCACTATATTTATGGTAATGTCCTTAGATACATGTTGTATCAAACGGTTATAATAGTTCTCAAACTACAATCAAAACCTAGATATATTATGATAGTAATCTTAAAGTTATGTCATATGGTCCATATACATCATAATAACATAACATAGATGATGTGTGGTCATCAGGTGTTGGGGGCTTAGAAGCATTGAGACTTCTTCTCATAAAGTTCGCACTTGGTGATCTTTGTAGGTGAGATCATGAGGACATACCTGTCAATAGTAATACCACATGTTTTGAATGTCATTGGTTGTTCTTATCTGCAAACATGCGTATTCATATCCTGAATTAAAATCAATATCAATGTGTGTCATTTGATCGCGTACTTTGATGCAAGGAAAAAATCATGACATTAAAGTCGTGGAGAGATAGCTTGTGTTTGGAGTGTTATTGGTGGAATGACATTGGTTGAATGGTCAAGATAGAACTTGTCACTTCTGAGTTGAGGAAGTGATATCTTCGGCCCAATTGATTGGGATGGTAGTACTTTCACTAAATTCATGGTCATGGTGGAAGAAGGTAAGTTCGTCGAGTTAGATCAACAGATAATAAAGTAATAATGGATAATGACGTAAGTGTGTATCATGCTTTATGAGATATCACAAGACAAAGAGATTATATTACACAGTGAATGTTCGTAGGAAAAGTTGTTGTTGCTATGATTTTTTCTTATCTACCCAAAAGATTAGGATCCAATGGAAGTCGATCCAAAAAAAATTATTAAAAAGAGTAGCAAGGAAGAGCATTACAAGAGATTATTACATAAACGGGTGTATATGACACCATTCATATCTGCACTCACCATTGAAACATAATAGTCGGGGATCCTAAAAGACCACATCATGTTCATCTCCATGATCGCCTTCTTTGATAGGACATCCGCCACTTGGTTTTCCTCTCTATACGCATGTGAAATGTGCTGGTTGAGTCGATTGATATTCTGAAAACATTCAATACAATGAGGAAGAAGCAATGGTACATTCCATGTTCTATTTGCAAAGTCTTGACAGCAACTTCTGAGTCATATTTAATCCATAAAAATCTCCAGTTATATTGAATGGCATACAAGACAACATACACAATGACCCATAATTCAGCTTCATGTGTCATTCCAATTCACTACTATCTAGATGAGGGCCTAGAGGGTCACACACAATAGAAAATTTAACATTCTTCCCTATTCTAGTGAATAAGAATATAAGACATGGTGGGCCCCACCATGTGGCCAAAGAGTTGTCAAAGTATTAGCGATCACAGTCAAATAAATAAATTCATTATTATTCAAGTATATAATAATTGGTTGAATTTATTTATCAAAATATATTATAAGTATTTTCGTAAATACATTGAATAATATTATAAAATCTAATATTAATTTAATATTCAATGTTCATTTAATATTAGTGAGAATTTTTGAGTTAAGTTAATGACCCAATTTTATCATGTATTGTATTTACTATATATTACAAGTATGTGATAAAATATAAATGATGTTTATGACACGTCTCATCATATAAATTTATTTATTACTTATTTAGTGGATGTTGGATATACGAGGGTCGAGAAAGCCTATCTTTGTATTTTGGACATCCATTATATAAACCCAGAGGAGCTCATTTCCACTAGACTATTCATTGCAATAGATTGGGACCTCCTCTCTCCTCCCGCATCCTAAAGAGATAAATGCTATATTCGAGCGATCGATCTGAGAACCCTTTTGCAGATTGAAGACACAAGATCAAGATGATCATCGTGATGTAGAAGGAATCATCAAAGCATCTCTCTAGCACCCGTAATTCAACGAACAGTGTACATGCGGATTCTAGAAGCATGTGTGGACAGATCTATAAGGATTAATCCTCGAATCCTTTGAGAAATGGTCATCGACGACGAACTGTAGTCAAACGTGCATCAAATTGCATGAGGAAACTATTCTTGAAAAAATTATGTGCATTGATAATTCACGCAAGATCCTCGGACCTCTACCGGGGCTTAGATCTCTGAAGACGATGAAGTTGCGTCACTCCGATGATGAAAATTTTTAAATCTCTGGCCCACTAGCTTTTGATGCGCACCCTGACACCATCAATTGGTATCAAAGGGACCGCATGGATTTTCTAAGTCAATAAAAATCCAAATATTGGGGATCATCATCTTAATCCATGCGTAATGAACACAAAAAAGGTGTCTATTAGGGTGAGGTGACCTGCACATTTCAAAAGGAAAAAAAACAGAAGCTTCATTTGAATCTTCTTTACCCAGACAACTCATGGCCCACTCCTTTGTTTGTTGCCCTGCGGTCATCGCCTGAGTCACCCCTATCTCGTCACCGAATGATGCCACCTCGACTGTTGTGTCGTCTCCCTCGAACAACGTCACCAAATGTTGCACGCCCTGTCACAAACCAATCTGGGTCGACACTGAACCGGTCACCCGATCCGATTAGCGGCAAGGCCCGAGAGGCATTCATGATCCTCCTGGGCTGGCGACAAGCGCCAGATCATTAACCGAGAGAAAATGGGAATGATTCCACCCAATGAAAATAAATAAAGCAGCAGAAAAAGGTAGAACAATGAAAAGTAAATAAATGACAAGAAAAATAAAGAGTGACCAACAACAAAACACTACCCTAACCACGACCAAAACTCCTCATGATCGCGACAGTCACTCTTCAATCCACAACCAACTCTCGCCCACGACGAACAAGATCGAGTCGAACCTACAATAGAAACTAAAAACAAGAAAACACTATAGGCATGAGTTTTAAAACTTAGTAGGCATGCCCAACAATCTATTCCCAAATCACTACCATTAAATAAATAATTTTACTAATTTCAAGTTTGAATATAAAATATGGGTTTTCACATACACTTTCATTTCTGAAGCAAGTAATAGTCTATTTCAATTTTCAATTGAAAACGTGTTTAAGGTTTGAAGGAAAAGGTGAATCGCATTTTAAAAACATTTTCGTGAACAATTTAAAATCGAAATTTAGTTGTTAAACAAAAGAAAATCATACACAACACACAACACACAACAAGGGCAATGGAAAAGTGGCACACAGGGGCCAGTAACCAAACTAAGCACCTCAAATGACCGCCACATACAAATAAGTGCCAAAGAAAACATGGTTCAAACCTAGGAGCTCCTGAAAAATCCATAAAGTTTTATACATGTGAATCATCCTAAAGGCATGCCTACTCTCGATGATGTTATAACACCCAAATGCACAGTATTTCCTTATCGGGCCTAACTGAGGGGCTCAATCCCCTAGTAGAGCAAAGTTTGTACTAAGGACCACTAGCTGCTGCTAAATCTAAACTAGTGCAGTAATCGTTCATAGAAAATTCACTTACTATGTTAGGTTCTCATGCTGAGTACTAAATGAAAAGAGGGTTGAGTCAACAATGTCAATCAACTAACCAATCATGATGCAAGAACATCACACACAACAACTCACACAATCGGCGTACACAACAAGATCACCCCGAGTTAATCCAAAGAGAGTTTTCAAAATAATTTATTTTATTAAAGTGTCAAACGGGCCTTAACTAACCATTCAATGCCAACACATTTTTAGAAGAACCAACACACACCACTTTTAAAGCCAAAATCCACTTAGACACTAATTTCAAAAAAAACAAAATCACCATTTTATAACTAAGACACAATTATAAAGGCCAATGGGGAATTTTGTCAACACTTAGTATACACATTTGATAAAAGTTTTCAGACAACACAAGCACCAAGGGGAAACTACTCTCTTTCACAACATATATTTATTCTAAAACTAATTATTTAATATTATTTACCATTTATTTAAAATCAATAAAATATCAAAAATTAATAAATTCTAAATATAATGGCAAGTGTGGTGGGGGACCTACCTTGACTCACAGCTCCAACACGATGACGCGACACACCTCGCACGGGCGCACAGGCACACACAAGCCGATGACCCTAGTATCGCGGAAATTCCTTTCCAACACATTGCAAAAGAAAAACTAACTAAAAACACATAAACGTTTATTTAAAATAATCCAAACAAGAAATAGCGCAAAACTCACCTAAACCCCAGTGCAGGTGAAACGGTGTGAACCCAAACCGATCGCCTTCGGCGGTGGGCGTTTGTCGTGTGATCGAAAGAGGTAGGGGTCAGCGCAGGGTGCACTTGACCAGTAGGGTCACTCGAATGGGTGAACGGTTTGGTGTGGTGCTGTGGTGAAAGGAGAAGGTTGCCAACATCATAAACGGTTGCGTGAAGGCTAGCGTGGTTGATGGCGGAGCCGGTAGAAGCAGCTGGGGGGTTGCGATGCATCGTGCAACGATCATGGGACGACAAAGGGGTCATGCGAGGACTGCGAGGCCAAACAAGAGGTTTGCGGGATGGCGCACTACCGAGCCGGAGGCACGTCGGGCCAGAGATGCACGCCATGGCCGAAAAGAAGGGCGTGCAGCGTTCGGGGCTGTGTTGGCTGGTCGGAGCTACACCCGCAAGAGGGCGCATGGCTGGTGGGTGCACGGACGGAAAGTGCACAGCAGCTGGAGTCGCGTGGTGGCTGGAGTTGTGCTGGTAAAAGGGCACACGGCCATAGGGATTCACTGTCGGTGGTTGTGAGGCCGGAAGGCATGCAGCGGAATGAGTCACGTGGTGGTCGGAGCTAGACCAGCAAGAGGGCGCACCACGGGGGTAGCCAGCCGGAGGAAGGGCCGCGTGCGGCTGCTGGCCAGAGCAGGAAGAAGGGGGACTGGGCATCACAGCTGGTGGGGTATGGGATCTGGGCATCGCGGTCGGTGAGGAGGGCGCGGGAGGTGCACCGGTGGAGGCGGGCGGTGGTCAGACAGCAAGTGTCGAAGGGGAGCTGGAGGGGGACGTGCCACCAATGGGGTGGCCATAGGAGGAGGGCGCCACACTGGGGAGAAGGATGAGGGTGTGAGAGGGGAGAGGAGGGGGTGGCGGTGCACCAAGAGAGGGAGAGCAGAGGGGAAGGGGGTGCATGGATTATGGTTAGAAGAAAAAAAATTAAAAATAAAAGAAAAATAAAACAAAAACAAATAAATAAAATAAAATAAAACATTAATCTATAATAAAAATAATACACATAAAAATAATAAAAAGAAGAATAGTTATAAAAATAATAATAACAAGGATAAAATTAACAATTTTAATTTTTCTCCTAAAATAAAAAAATTAAAATTTCTTAATAACAATAAAAAAAATTAATAGACACAATAAATTACCAAAATTATTCATTTTAGTTTTTCAAAGATAGACAGATCGTGTCATTGCCAGGGTAAAGCCGTGCAGGGTTTCCAAAACATGCTCCACCCTCGTACCCAATGACGTCTACTAAAAAACGTGCACTTTTTGACAAAACACAAAAATATCATTCTGGATTCAACTCGAACCTCGACAAAAATTTATAAAAGCCAAATAAATAATAAAATAAAATAATTAGATAGGCCATGATGGGACAATTCTCCCCACCATAATTCTTTCTGCCCCTGGAAAGCCACAAAAAGATCTAGACTCAAAGATAAAACTTCTTAAGTGTCAGCCACCTCCAAAAGTTTAAGCGCCTCCAGTTGATAGATCCAAATAGACACTGAAATCCCATGAGTTACAACTCGTCATCAAAACACAAACACCTTAAACACAACCAAACAGAACCCAGAACATCCATTTCAACCAAGGATTGAGCGAACTTAAACCACTTCTAATACTTATACCAATAATCTTAGTCCAACGGAACCATTGGGTATACTCCAATACCAACTTTTACTCAAGAGGAAGAACTTAAAATTGGGTGGTTTCGTACGAGACCACCCACCGCCCAAATAGATACCTGAAACAAAACTCTGATACTCACATGGGGAGGCCCGAACGGACTCCCCACCATAAAGATCGGGATAACACTAAATTACTTCACGTGTAACTCTGAGAGACCAACTGTGGGTCTCCCCACCATAAGATGTAATGAGATTAACCGAACTTTAAGACCTCCCATAAAGACCAAAAAAACCCCACCATGAGGGGGGAGAAGGGAAGGGGCCGACTGATAGAGCATCAAAACTACCACCATCACTATATCAACAACATCATACCCTTAGAAGAACACAAACCCTGCCACACTAAGGAAAAAGATTAAACCATGGCCCTTTTATACTATTGGGGTTCTCTTGACTACACGTCAGCTTCACTCCAAGACCTATGGTTGGAGCTCCGATGATTGAAGCATCTCTTGCCTCATAGTCAGACTTTATAAATTCCCAAACATAACACATGAACCAGAATTTCACCAAACAAACCTTCATTAAAATAAAAGTTTCAAAGAGGTTCGATAATAACCCTTCTTACAACTGAAGGAAAAGAATCAGCACAAAACACAACAAGAGACGACCACTACATCCAGGTAACGCAACAAAGAGAAAACCCTAAACAGATCCCAAACATTGTCCTACTCCTACTAACGGGTTGAGGTGACCTTCAACGAGCCAGGTCTGGCTTCAGTGCACTTCTTGGAAATACCACGGTAGAATAGATACAAGTGACCCAGATGTCCGTAGGTGTGGCAAGTTATTGGAACACTTGAGCACAACGGCTTTTTGTGACCCTTCTTCCCACACTAGTGACAGATCACGACATTGTTCTTCAAAAAAATTGACTTCTGAAGGCCTCTTAATTCCCCAACCAGTACCACCAGCATTAGGCCGTTTCCCATTCTTCCTATCGATATCCTATACACTACTTTACAAGGCCAGAGGAGGATTTTTCATCCCAAGTTCTCCTCCTAAGTCAGCTTCAGCATGAAAGGCTTGCCTCACAATATCTAAGAAGGTGGTTAGTTTGAGCTCCGCCACATTCGACTGCAGTTCTGTTCGGAGCTCAAACTCAAAATGTCAAGCCTTCTCAGGATCATTTGCAATGAACAATTGGTCAAATAGAACTAGGTATATGAAGCGTTGATATAATTCTAATTATTGGTCCAACACCCTGCTGAAGACAACACAACTCCATCTTCTTCCTCAGATTCATCAACTTAGAGAAGTATTGTTGGATAAATGAAGACTTGAAGAACTCCCAGGTGAGATCTTCTCAAGGCTTGCTTCGAGACACAGACTTCCACCATTTCTAAGTCGGACCTTCAAGCATAAAGGTAGACATCTTTACCTTCAATGACTCAGGCGATGCAAGAAAACAGAAGTTCCTCTCAATCTTCCACGACCACTCCTCCGCCTCAAGAGGATTTGCTTGACCATAAAAGAGGGGAGTGTTCAACTTTAAAAACTTGATGACGTAGTCCATAGGTTGATCAACTGGAATGTTTGCCAAGGATGTACCACCCGAAGTTGCACCTTGGGCCTCCATCGAATCTTTGTGAGGGCAGGAACTAAGGAACAAGGAAACAATGAGTTAGGTTAAAACATGGTCATTACTATTTTAAATTCAACTTTTCATAATTTCAAAAAAAGATTTTTCAAAGAAACTTTCACAATGAAGGAAAATTCAAACGATCCATAAGGGGAAACTAGTGTCAGTGGGTGACTTAGACACATGGTTGGCGGCCATATGTCAGTCACGCCACCATCATAGAGAGAAGTCTAGGGAAATTTCCCCGACTCTACATAGCTTTCTAGGCCCTGGGAGCTCACAAGGCTACCTTCCCAACTCCCTTTTCATTTCCCAACATAAAATAGTTCACAAGAATCAAAGGATACCAACAAGCCCGGACATCCCATGGTACCCTGAGGTTCGAAATGAGAAAGGGTTCATGATGTCCTTCTTGTTTCAACACATCGAGCCCCGACAGTACTACTCCTTCTACCATGATACCCCAAATAATGATGGGTGCTCTAGAAAGAAAGATCCACTAAAAAGCTAACCTTCTCTGATGCCATTTTTTCACGAACCAACCTAGTTCAACCCTGAACCGTTCACCCAAGACGATCTACAACAAGGCTCGAGAGGCATTCTCAATCCTCTCAGGCATGCGACAAGCGCTAGGGAGTCAACCGAGAATAAATGGGAATGATTTCACCAAATGAAAATAAATAAAGCAGCGGAAAAAGGTAGAACAATGTAAAGAAAATAAATGACACGAAAAAGAAAGAACGACCAACATCAACACACGGACTTGACCATGAACAAAACTCCATGTGACCCTAAGAGTAACTCTCCAATCCACTAACAACACACGGACTTGACCATGAACAAAACTCCACGTGACCCTAAGAGTAACTCTCCAATCCACTAACAACTCTTTCCCATGGAGAACAATCTTGATTCGAACCTGCAATAGAAACTAAAAATAAGAAAACACTATAGGCATGAGTATTAAATCTTAGTAGGCGTGCACAAAAATCTATTCCCAAATCACTACCATTAAATAAAGAATTTTACTAATTTCAAGTTTGAATTACATTATATAAAATATGGGTTTTCACACACACTTTCATTTCTAAAGAAATTAACAGTCCATTTCCCTTTTCAATTGAAAAACAAGATTAAAATTCGAAGGAAATGGTGCATCACAGTTTAAAAACATTTTCGCGAAAAATTTAAAATCCAAATTTTGTTGTTAAACAAGAGGAAACCGTACACAACACACAACACACAACTAGGGAAATAGAAAAGTGTCACACTGGGGCCGACTACCAAACTATGCACCTCAAACATTTTCCACAGACAAATAAGTGTCAAAGAGAACATGGGTTGAACCTAGGAGCTCATGAACAATCCAAAACGTACTATACATGTTACTCATCCTGAAGGCATGCCTACTCTTGATGATGTCATAACATTCAATGCTTGGTATTTCCCTACCTAGCCTAACTGAGGGGCTCAATGCCCTAGAAGAGAAAAGTCTGTACTAAGGGCCACTAGCCAGTGCTTAATCTAAACTAGTGCCGCAATCATTCAAAGAAACTTCCCTTACTATGCCAGGTTCTTATATTGAGTACTAAATGAAAAGAGGGGTGAGTCAAAAATGTCGATCAAGTAACCAATCACGATGCATAAACATCACACACAACAACTCACACAATCAGCATACACAACAAAAGAACCCCCGAATCAATCAAAAGGGAGTTTTCAAAATAATTTATTTTATTAAACTTCCAAACAGGCCTTAACCAACCATTAAACACTAACCCGTATTCAGAAGAACCAACACATGTCACTTTTAAATCCAAAATTGACTTAGACGCCCATTTAGGAAAAACAAAATCACCATTTCATAACTAAGACACAATTATAAAGGCCAATGTGGCATTTTATCAACACTTAGTATGCACATTTGATAAAAGTTTTCAAACAACACAAGCACAAAGGAGAAACTACACTCTTTCACAACAAAGATTTCTTCTAAAACTGATTATTTAATATTATTTACTATTTATTTAAAATCAATAAAATGTCAAGAAATTAATAAATTCTAAATATAATGGAAAGTGCAGTGGGGGACCTACCTCGACTCGCAGTTCAAACATGATGACGCGACAAGCCTTGTACGGGCACACAAGCACGCGCAAGACGATGACCGTAGTATCATGGAAATTCCTTTCCAACATGCTGCAACTGCATAAATAACTAAAAACATATAAACGTTGATTTAAAATAATCCAAACAAGAAACAGTGCAAACCTCACCTAAACCCCAGTGCAGGTGAAACGACGCGAACCCAAACCGCTCACCTTCAGTGGAGGGAGTTAGTCCAATGAACGAAGGAGTCAGGGGTCTGTGCGGGGGTGCGCTCAATCAGTAGGGTCACCCAAAAGGGTGAACGATCTTGTGTGGTGCTTTGGTGCATGGGGTAGGTCACCAACGTCATCAATAATGGTGCGAAGGCTGGCGATGTTGATGGTGAAGTTGGTTGAAGCAGCTTGGGGGTTACGATGTGTCGCACGATGATCGAGTGACAACAAAGGGGTCAGGTGGGGCATGCGAGGCCGAATAAGAGATTCACGGTGCGGCGCACTGTTGAGCTAGAGGTGCATTGGGCCGGAGATGCACGCGACGGCCGGAAAAAAGGGAACACATCATCTAGAGCTGCATCATCTGGTTGGAGCTACGCCGTCACGAGAGAGCGTGGCCGGTGGGTGCGTGGCCGGAAGGTGCATGGCGGCTAGAGTCGCGTGGTGGTCGGAGCTGCGCCATTATGAGGATGTGCGGCTGAAGGGATTTGTTGTTGGTGGGTGCGGGGCTGGAAGGGGTGTGGAGGCTAGAGTCATGTGGTGGTCAGAGTTGTGTCGGCAACAAGGCGCGCCAGGGGTGTAGCCGGCTAGAAGAAGGGATGTGTGCGACTGCTGGCCAGAGCAGGAAGGAGGCGGGCGGGCATCGCGACCGGTGCGGGGTAGGGGAGCTCGTCGTCATGGCTGGTCAAGAGGGTGCGGGAGGCGCGCCAACGAAGGCGGGCGACAGCCGGACAACAGGTGAGGGAGGGGTGCACGGCTGGTGGGGGACGTGATGCCGACAAGGTGGCCGGAGGAGGAGGGCGGCACACTAGGGAGAAGTCCAAGGGTGTGAGAGGGGAGAGGTGGGGGTGGCAGTGCGCAAAGAGAGGGAGAGAATAGGGGAAGGGGGCGCATGGATTACAGTTAGGAGAAATAATAATAATAATAATAATAATAATAATAATAAAACAAAAAATAATAAATAAAATAAAATAAAACATTAATCTATTATAAAAAAATTACACATAAAATAATAAGAAGAAGAAAAAATTGTAATAATAATCATAATAATGATAAGCATAAAATTAACAATTTTAATTTTTCACCTAAAATAAAAAAAATAAAAAAATTTAATTACAATAAAAAATTTAATAGATACAATAAATTACAAAATTTATTCATTTTAATTTTTTGAAGACAGGCGGATCGTGTCGTTGCTTGGACGAAGCCGTGCGGGGTTTCCAAGACACACTCCGCCCTCGCGCCCAATGACATCTACTAAAAAATATTCACTTTTTGTCAAAACTCAAAAAACTCATTTGGGATTAAATGCGAACCTCGACAAAAAAATTTAAAAGCCAAAGAAATAATAAACGAAAATATTTAGATAGGTCAGGATGTGACAATTCTCCCCACCATAATGTTTTCTGCCCCCGAAAAGGCACAATAAGATCTATACCCAAAGATAAAACTTTTAAGTGTCACCCACCTCCAAAAGTTTAAGCACCTCCAGTTCATTGATCCAAAGAGACACTGAAATCCCATGAGTTACAACTCATCCTCAAAACACAAAAAGCTTAACCACTACCAAAAAGAACCCAGACCATCCATTTCAACCAAGGAACAAACGAAATTAAACCACCTCTAGCACTTATTCCCATAATCTTAGTCCAACGGAGTCATTTGTTGTACTACAATCTCAACATTTACTTGAGATAAAGAACTTAAAATTGGGTGATTCTGCACGAGACCACCCACCACCCAAAACAACACCTGAAACAAAACTCTGATATTGACACGGGGAGGCCCGAATGGACTCCCCTCCATAAGGATTAGGCTAACACTAAATTACTTCAGGTGTAACTCTGCAAGATGCACTATGGGTCTCTACACCATAAGAACTAACGAGATTAACCAAACTTGAAGACCTTCCATATGGACCAAAAACCCCCACCATGAGGGCGGAGAAGGAAAGGTACCAACTGATAGAGCATAAAAACTACTGACATCGCTATATCAACAACATCACACCCTCTAAAGAACACAAACCATGCCACACTAAGGAAAAAGATTAAACCAACGCCATTTTACATCGCTGGGGATCTCCTGACTACGCGTCAGCTTCACTCTGGGACCTTTGGATGGAGCTCTGATGATTGAAGAATCTCCTACCTCGCAGTCATGTTTCAGAAGTTCTCAAACATAACACACAAACCAAAATTTCACCTAACACACCTCCATTAAAATAAAAGTTTCAAAGAGGTTCGGTAATAACCATTCTTACAACAAAAAGAAAAGAAACACAACAAAACACTATAAGAGATGACTGCAACATCTAGGAAACACTACAAAGAGAAAACCCCAAACTGATCCCAAACATTGTCCTACTCCTACTGACGGGATGAGGTGACCTTCGACGAGCCAGGACTGGCTTCAGCGCGTTTCTTGGAAACACCTCGGCAGAATCAATGCAAGTGACCCATATGTCCGTAGGTGTGGAAGGATTATTGAACACTCGGGCACGCTAGCTTTTTGTGACCCTGCTTTCCACACTGGTAATAGATCACGACATTGCGCTCCGAAAAAGTTGATCGTAGGTCTGAAGGTCTCTTAATTCCCATACCAGTACCACCAGCATCAGGTCACTTCTCATTCTTCATATCGTCATCCTCTTCACTACTTCCCAAGGCTGGAGGAGGAATCGTCATCCTAAGTTCTCCTGCTAACTCATCTTCCACATGAAAGGTTTGCCTCACAACATCCGAGAAGGTGGTTAGGTTGAGCTCTATCACTTTTGACTGTTGTTCAAGTTGGATCCCAAACTTAAAATATCAAGTCGTATCGGGATGATTTACAATGAACCATTGGTCATATCGAACTAGGTCTAAGAAGCGTCCATAAAATTCTAATACCGATCCAACACCCTGCTGAATACAACAAAACTTCATCTTCTTCCTTAGATTCGTCAACTCAGTGAAGTATTGTTGGATAAACGAAGACTTGATGAACTCCCAGGTGAGATATTCTCGAGGCTTTCTTCGAGACACAGACTTCCACCATTTCCAGGTTAGACCTTCAAGCATGAAGGTATCCATATTCACCTTCAATGACTTAGGCGGCGCGAGAAAATAGAAGTTCCTCTCAATCTACCAAAACCACTCCTTCACCTCAAGAGGATCTACTAGACCATAAAAGGGGGGAGGGTTCATCTTTTAAAACTTAAGGATGTAGTCCATAAGTTGATCAACTGGAGTTTTTTCCAAGGATGTACCACCCGATGCTGCACCTTTGGCATCCATCGAATCTTTTTGGGGTAGGCACTGAGGAACAAGGAAACAAAGAGCCAGGTCAAAACATGGTCATTACCATTTTAAATTTATCTTTTAATAACTTCAAAACAATATTTTTCAAAGGAACTTTCAGAATGAAGGGAAATTCAAACGATCCACAAGGGGGAAACTAGTGTCAGCGGGTGACTCGGACACATGGTTGGCGGCCATATGTCAGTCACGCCATCGTCACAGAGAGAAGTTTAGGGTAATGTCACTGGCTCCACATGGCTTTCCTGGCCCTGCAAGCTCATGGGGATACTTTCCAAACTCCCTTTTCATTCCCCAATATAAAACAATTCACAATAATCAAAGGACACCAACAAGCCTGGACATCCCATGGTAACCCAAAGTTTGTAACGAGCAAGGGTTTATGACGAGCTTCGTGTTTCGACACCTCAAGCCCCGGCAGTCCTACTCCTTCTATCATGACACCCCAAATAACGATGAGCACTCTATAAAACAAGGTCCATTAAAGAGATAACCTGCTCTGATACCATTTTGTCACAAACCAACCCGGGTCGACCCTGAACCGGTCACCAGAGCCGATCCGCAGCAAGTCACGAGAGGTGTTCCTGATCCTCTCGAACTAGAAATAAGCGCCAAGGAATCAGCTGAGAAAAATGGGAACGATTTTACAAACTAAAATAAATAAAGTAGTAGAAAAATCTAGAACAATGCAAAGTAAATAAATGACACGAAAAAGAAAGAACAACCAACAACAACACACTAACCTGGCCATGACCAAAACTCCTTGTGACCCCAATAGTCACTCTCCAATCCACAACCAACTCTCCCCCACAGTGAACAAGCTCGAGTCGAACCTGCAATAGAAACTAAAAACAAGGAAACACTATAGGCATGAGTATTAAAACTCAGTAAGTGTTCCCAACAATCTATTCTCAAAGCACTACAATTAAATAAATAATTTTACTAATTTCAAGTTTGAACTACATTATATAAAATATGGGTTTTCACACACACTTTAATTTCTAAAGAAAGTAACGGTTCATTGCCCTTTTCAATTGAAAAACAAATTTAATGTTCGAAGGAAAAGGTGCATCACATTTTAAATACATTTTCACGAACAATTTAAAATCCAAATTTAGTTGTTAAATAATAGAATATCATATACAACACACAACACACAGCAAGGGAAATGGAAAAGTGGCACATAGGGGCCAACAACCAAACTAAGCACCTCAAACGTCTGCCACATACAAATAAGTGTCAAAGAAAACATTGGTCGAACCTAAGAGCTCCTAAACAATCCAGAACGTACTATACATGTGAATCATCCTGAATTCATGTCTACTCTCAATGACATCATAATGCCCAAACGCTCGGTGTTTCCCTACCTGGCTTAACTGGAGGGCTCAATCCCCTAATAGAGCAAAGTCTGTACTAAGGGCCACTAGCCAGTGCTTAATCTAAGCTAGTACAACAATCATTCATTGAAAATTCACTTACCATGTCAGGTTCTCATGACGAGTACTAAATGAAAAGAGGGGTGAGTCCACAATGTCAATCAAGTAACCAATCCCAATGCACGAACTTCACACACAAAAACTCACACAATCAGCGTACACAACAAGATCACCCCTGAGTCAATCCAAAGAGAGTTTTCAAAATAATTTATTTTATTAATGTGCTAAACGGGCCTTAACCAACCATTCAACACCAACCCATTTTCAGAAGAACCAACACACGCCACTTTTAAAGCCAAAATCCACTTAAACACCCATTTAGGAAAAATAAAATCACTATTTTATAACTAAGACACAATTATAAAGGCCAATGGGGCATTTTATCAACACTTAGTATGCACATTCGATAAATGTTTTCAGAAAACACAAGCACAAAGGGGAAACTACTATCTTTCACAACAAATATTTATTCTAAAACTAATTATTTAATATTATTTACCATTTATTTAAAATCAATGAAATATAAAAAAATTCTAAATATAATGGAAAGTGTAGTGGGGGACCTACCAAGACTCGCAGCTCAAACACGATGATGCGACATGCCTCGCACAAGCGCACAAGCACGCACAAGTCGTTGACCGTAATATCACAGAAATTCTTTACCAACGTGCTGCAACTGCAAAGATAACTAAAAATACATAAACATTGATTTCAAATAATCTAAGCAAGAAATAGCGCAAACCTTACCTAAACCCTAGTGCAGGCGAAACGACGTGAACCCAAACCACTTGCCTTTAGCAATGGGCGTTTGTCGCGTGATCGAAGGAGGTAGAGGTCAGCACGTGGGTGCGCTTGATCAGTTGGATCACCAGAAAGGGTGAATGGTCTAGTGTGGTGCTGCGGTGCATGGGGAAGGTCACCAACATCAGCAGCGACGGTGCGAAGGCTAGCGCAGTTGATGACGGAGCTGGTCAAAGCAGTTGGGGGTTGCGATGCGCCGCACGACGATTGAGGGATGACAAAGGGGTCGTGTGTGGACTGTGATGTCAAACAAGAGGTTCTCGAGGTGGCGCACTACCGAGCCGTAGGCGCGTCGGGCCGAAGATGCACACGACAGCTGGAAAGGAGGGCGTGCAGTGTCTGAGGCCGCGTTGGCTGGTCGGAGATACATTGGTAGGAGGGCGTGCAGCTAGTGGGTGCGCGGCTGGAAAGTGCGCAGCACCCAGAGCTGCACAGTGGACAAAGCTGCGCCGGGAAGAGGGCGCCTGACCGGAGGGCTTCACTACCTGTGGGTGTGAGGTTGGAAGTCGTGTGGCGGTAGGTGTCACGCGGTGGTCAGAGATGGGCCGGCAAGAGGGTGTTCCAGGGGGGTAGACGACTGGAGGAAGGTCCGCATGCGGCTGCTAGACGGAGCAGGCAGGAGGGGGTCGGGTGTCGTGGTCAGTGTTGGGTAGGGGAGCTGGGTGTCACAGCCGGTCAGGAGGGGGTCGGGCGTCGTGCCTGCGGAGGCGGGCAGCAGCCAGACGGTAGGTGCTGGAGGGGAGCACGGCTGGAGGGGGGCACGGCGCCGACATGGTAGCTAGAGGAGGAGGGCAGCGCGCTGGGGAGAAGGTTGAGGGTGGGGGAGGGGAGAGGTGGGGGTGGTGGCGCGCGAAGAGAGGGAGATCAGAGGGTAAGGGGGCGCATTGATTAGAGTTGGGAGAAAAAAAAAAGAAAAATAAAACAAAAACTAATAAATAAAATAAAATAAAACATTAATCTATAATAAAAATAACACATAAAAATAAGAAGAAGAATAATAGTAGTAATAATAATAATAATAATATGGATAAAATTAACAATTTTAATTTTTCACCTAAAATAAAAATATAAAAATTTATTAATAACAATAAAAATTTTAATAGACATAATAAATTAAAAAAATTATTCATTTTAATTTTTCGAAGACAGGCGGATCATGACTTTGCCTGGATGAAGCTGTGCTGGGTTTCCAAAACACGCTCCACCCTCGCGACTAATGACGTCTACTAAAAATGCACACTTTTTGACAAAACTCAAAAATATCATTCTGGATTCAACCTGAACCTCAAAAAAAATTAAAATCCAAAGAAATAATAAAATAAAATAATTAGATAGGCTAGGATGTGACAATTCTCCCCACCATAATCTTTTCCACCCCAAAAATCCACAAAAAGATCTAGACACAATGATAAAACTTCTTAAATGTCACCCACCTCCAAAAGTTTAAGCGCCTCCAATTGATCGATCCAAATAGACACTGAAATCCCATGAGTTACAACTCATCCTCGAAATGAAAGCACCTTAACCACTACCAAACAGAACCCAAACCATCCATTTCAACCAAGGAATGAACAAACTTAATCAACCTCCGACACTTTTTCCCATAATCTTAGTCCAACGGAACCGTTGGGTGTACTCCAATCCCAATGTTTACTCAAGAAGAAGAACTTAAAATTGGGTGGTTCCGCACGAGACCACCCACCACCCAAATCGATACCTGAAACAAAACTCTGATACTGACATGGGGAGGCCCGAACAGACTCCCCACCATAAAGATTGGGCTAACACTAAATTACATCAGGTGTAACTCTGCGAGACCCACTATGGGTCTCCCCACTATAAGAAGTAACAAGATTAACCAAACTTGAAGACCTTCCATACGAACCAAAAACCCCACCGTGAGGGGGGAGAAGGGAAGGGCCCAACTGACAGAGCAACAAAACTACCACCATCACTATATCGACAACATCACACCCTCAAAAGAACACAAACCATACTACACTAAGGAAAAAGATTAAACCAAGACCCTTTTACACTATTGAGGTTCTCCTGACTACGTGCCAGCTTTACTCTGGGACCTATGGCTAGAGCTCCGACAATTGAAGCATCTCTTTCCTCACAGCGAGGCTCCAAAAATTCCCAAACATAACACATGAACCATAATTTCACCAAACACACCTCCATTAAAATAAAAGATTAAAATAGGTTCGATAATAAACATTCTAACAACAAAAGGAAATGAAACACACAAAAAGAAACAAGAGATGACCACTATATCCAGGGAACACTAAAAAGGGAAAACCCCAAACTGATCCTAAACATTGTCCTACTCCTGCAGATGGGCCAAGGTGACCTTCGACGAGCCAGGTCTGGATTCAGGGCGCTTCTCAGAAACACCTCGGTAGAATCGCTGCAAGTGACCCAGACGTCCGCAGGTGTGGCAGGTTCTTGGAACACTCGGGCACACTGGCTTTTCTTGACCCTGCTTGCCAAACTAGTGACAGATCACGGCATTGTACTCTGAAGAAGTTGATTGTAGGTCTGAAGGCCTCTTAATTCCCCTACCAGTACCACCAACATTAGGCCGCTTCCCATTCTTCCAATCATTATCCTCTACACTGCTTCACACGTCCAGAGGAGGGTTCTTCATCCCAAGTTCTCCTGCTAACTCAGCTTCAGCAAGAAAGGCTTGCCTCACAATAGCCGAGAAGGTGGTTAAGTTGAGCTCTTCCAATTTTGATTGCAGTTTAGTTCGGAGCCCAAACTCAAAATTTTGAGCCTTCTCGGGATCGTTTGCAATGAACCATTGGTCATATGGAACTGGGTATAAGAAGCATCGATAGAATTCTAATACCGATCCAACACCCTACTGAAGACAATACAACTCCGTCTTCTCCCTCATATTCATCAACTCAGAGAAGTATTGTTGGATAAACGAAGACTTAAAGAACTCCCAGGTGAGATATTCTCGAGGCTTGCTTCGAGACACAGACTTCCACGATTTCCAAGCTGGAGCTTTAATCATGAAGGTAGCCATCTTCACCTTCAATGACACAGGCAGTATGAGAAAACAGAAGTTCCTCTTAATCTTCCACAACCACTCCTTCGCCTCAAGAGCATTTTCTTGACCATAAAATAAGGGAGAGTTCAACTTTCAAAACACAAGGACGTAGTCCATAGGCTGATCAACTGGAGTGTTCTCCAAGGATATACCACCCGAAGCTGCACATTGGGCGTCCATAAAATCCTTGTGGGGGAAGGCACTAAGGAACAAGGAAACAATGAGCTAGGTCAAAACATGGTCATTACCATTTTAAATTCAACTTTTTGTAATTTCAAAATAATATTTTTCAAAGAAACATTTGGAATGAAGGAAAATTAAAACGATCTGCAAGGGGAAAACTAGTATTAGTGGGTGACTCAGACACATGGTTGGCGGCCATATGCCAGTCACACCACCGTCACGAAGAGCAGTCTAGGGAAATGTCCCCGACTCCGCATGGCTTGGCAGGCCTTGCGAGCTCACAGGGCTACTTTCCCAACTCCCTTTTCATTTCCCAACATAAAACAATTCACAATAATCAAAGGACACCAACAAGACCAGACATCCCCTGGTAACCTGTGGTTCGGAATGAGTAAGGTTTCATGACGTCCTTCCCGTTCCTACACCTCAAGCCCTGATATTCCCACTCCTTCTACCATGATACCCCAAATAATGATGGGTGATCTAGAAAGAAAGTTCCACTAAATATCAAACCTACTCTGATACCATTTTTCTATGAACCAACCCAGGTTGACCCTGAATCGGCACTACCACAAAAACAGTTTTTCGCAGCGCCCCCCTTTATCAGCGCTTGCTTAGTAGCGCTGATAAAGGGCCCCCCTTTATCAGCGCTTGCTTAGTAGCGCTGATAAAGGGGGGTCTTTATCAGCGTTTTTTTAGCGCTGATAAAGGGTCGGCTTCAAAAAAAATTAAAAATATATTAATATATAAATATAGTTATATTGTTATATAAATATAATATATAATTTTTAAATATATTTTAGATAAGTATAAATGTACATTTACACTTATTATACTTAATATTTAAGACATTTAGTGAAAATGACTTCTTAAAAAATTAAAAAAATATTTTTAATTAATATTTTGATAATCATTATGGAGTAATAGTCATTTAATAACAATTTGAGGACTAAAAAAACTAAAAATTTTTAAAAAAGATCCAAAATATGTTGAAAACGCAACTCAAACTTCAAACGGCCATAACTTTTGATCCGGGTGTCCGTTTGAGCTCTACCACATATCAAATCGAAACCTGCAACGAGCTCTACGTCGTTGTGACTCGGGGGAGACCCTAGTCAAGCGTTTTTCGAGGCCAAAAGAGGCCCAGAAGGCCTCCAAAACTGATTTTTTTGTCGGGGTACCCAGATTTTTTAACATTTTGTGGATTTTCAAACTCGTTTAAGGGTGTATTGTTGGCTTTTCTTGGTGGGGACTAAATTTATTCCAAGGTATTATATTCATATTGATATTATGTCTTTGAAATTTCATCCTTTTTTATAATGAACTGCTATTTATAATCAAATATATAACTATATGTACATATTTTTTATATATTCACACCTAAAAATTAAATTTTTTAAATAAATAATTAAACATATTTACATATAAAATATATTAGCTTTATCTAAATAATAACTAATATCCATTTTATTTAAAATACCAATATATGAATATTTATATACCTATATATTAATCTAACTATATATATATATTAATCTAACTATATATATATTAATCTAATAACTATATATATATTAATATAACTACATATATATATATTAGTATTACTATAAATATATATATTAATATCACCATAAATATATATATTAATATCACTATATATATATTAATATAACTATATAAATATATATTCATATAACTATATATATGTTAATATAACTATATATATGTTAATATAACTATATATATGTTAATATAACTATATATATGTTAATATAACTATATATATGTTAATATAACTATATATATGTTAATATAACTATATATTAATATAAATATATATTACTATATGAATAAATATAACTAAATATATATATATATATATAGATATAGATATATATTAATACCATTATATATATATATATTAATATTACTATATATATTATAATATAACTATATATATATATTAATATAAATATATATTACTATACGAATAAATATAATTAAATATATAAATATATATATAGAGATATCATGAATTGGAAAGCAAATAAAAATAGAGTAGTGGTAAGGGCTTAGGCGCGCAGGGGGGAGGTCTGGAGTTCAAATCCTGGTGGAGGGCAGAGGTGCGCGCGCATGAGGAATATTGGAGCAAGCGCTGTTAAAGGGTGGAGGGGGTGTGTGGGGTGCGTGGGGTGTTGTATAGGGGCCGAAAAGCGCTGTAAAGGGGGGGGGGGGGGGGTTCAAGCGCTATAAAAGCCCCCCCCCCCCCCCCGATTGGCAGTATTTTTTAAATTTTTTAAAAAAATTTTAAAATTTTTTAATTTTTTTAATTTTTTTTAACTTTTATCAGCGCTTTTTTAAAAGCGCTGATAAAAGGGTCCTTTATCAGCGCTAAAACGAGAGCGCTGATAAAGGAAGCGCTGATATAGGACCCCTTTATCAGCGCTAAAAAAAAGCGCTGATAAAGGGGTACTTTTATCAGCGCTTTTTTTAGCACTGATAAAAGACCCCTTTTATCAGCGCTTTTTTTTAGCGCTGATAAAGGGGTCCTATATCAGCGCTTTTCGGAGCGCTGATAAAGGGGACCCCCCCTTTATCTACGCTGGCTTTATCAGCGCTTTTCTAGCGCTGATAAAGGCCATTTTTAGCGCTGATAAAGGCCGTGTTTGTAGTAGTGCGGTCACACGATCCGATCTATAGTAAGGCCCAAGAGGTGTTCCCGATCCTCCCGGGCTGGCAACAAGTGCCAGCGCATCAACCGAGAAAAAATGGGAGCGATTTCACCTAATGAAAATAAATAAAGTAGTAGAAAAATGTAAAACAATGCAAAGAAAATAAATGACACAAAAAAAAGAACGACCAAAAACAACACACTAACTTGACCATGACCAAAACTCCTCATGACCCTGAGAGTCACTCTCCAATCCACAACCAACTCTCACCCATGGTGAACAAGCTCGATTCTAACCTGCAACCGAAACTAAAAAAAAAGATAATATTATAGGCATGAGTATTAAAACTCAGTAGGATTTCCCAACAATCTATTCCCAAAGAACTACCATTAAATAAAGAATTTTACTAATTTCATGTTTGAACTACATTATATAAAATATGGGTTTTCACACACACTTTCATTTCTAAAGAAAGTAACAGTCTATTACCCTTTTCAATTGAAAAACATGTTTAAGGTTTAAAGGAAAAGGTGCATCACATTTTAAAAACATTTTCGCGAACAATTTAAAATCCAAATTTAGTTGTTAAACAATAGAAACCATACAAAACACACAACACACAACAAGGGCAATGGAAAAGTGGCACACAGGGGGTCATAAACCAAACTAAGGACCCCAAACGTTCGCCACATACAAATAAGTGCCAAAGAAAACATGGTTCGAATCTAAGAGCTCGTGAAAAATCCAGAACGTACTATACATTTGACTCATCCTGAAGGCATTCCTACTCTCGATAAGGTCATAATGTCCAACGCTCGGTACTTTCCTACCTGGCATATCTGAGGGGCCCAATCCCTTAGTAGAGAAAATTCCATACTAAGGGCCATTAGCCAGTGCTTAATCTAAACTAGTGCAACAATCGTTCACAAAAATTTCACTTATTATGCCAGGTTCCCATGATGAGTACTAAATGAAAAGAGGGGTGAGTCAACAATGTCGATCAAGTAACCAATCATGTTGTACGAACAACACACACAACAACTCACACAATCGGTGTATACAACAAGATCACCCTTGAGTCAATCCAAAGAGAGTTTTCAAAATAATTTTTTTATTAAAGTGCCAAATGGACCTTAACCAACCATTCAACACCAACCCATTTTCAGATGAACCAACACCCACCAGTTTTAAATCCAAAATCCACTTAGACACCCTTTTAGGAAAAAAAATCACCATTTTATAACTAAGACACGATTATAAAGGCCAATGGGGCATTTAATCAACACTTAGTATGCACATTTGATAAAAAATTTCAAACAACACAAGAAAAAGGGGAAACTACTCTCTTTCACAACAAATATTTATTCTAAAACTAATTATTTAATATTATTTACCATTAATTTAAAATTAGTGAAATATCAAGAAATTAATAAATTCTAAAAATAATGGCAAGCTCAGTGGGGGACCTACCTCGACTAGCAGCTCGAACACGATGACGCGACACGCCTCGCACGGGCGCACAAGCACGCACATACCAATGACTGCAGTATCGCGAAAATTCCTTGCCAACACGCTGCAATCACAAAAATAACTAAAAACACATAAACATTGATTTAAAATAATCCAAACAAGAAACAATGCAAACCTCACCTAAACCCCAGTGCAGGAGAAACTGTGCGAACCCAAACCGCTCGCCTTCAACGGTGGACATTTGTCGCGTGAATGAAGGAGGCGGGGGTCTGCGCGGGGGTGCGCTCGATCAACAGGGTCACCCGAAAGGGTAAACAGTCTGGTGTGGTGTTGCAGTGCATAGGGAAGTTCACCAACATCGTCAAAAGTGGTGTGAAGGATGATGAGGTTGACGATGGAGTTGGTCGAAGCAGCTGTGGGGTTGCGATGCGTCGCACGACGATCGAGGGAGGAAAAGGGGGTCGCGCAGGGCATGTGAGGCTGAACAAGAGGTTCACAGGGTGGTGCACTGCTGAGCCAGAGGCGCATCGGGCTGGAGATGCATGCGGCGGCCGAAAAGGAGGGCACGCAGCGTCCAAAACTGTGTTGGCTAGTAGGAGCTACACAGACAGGAGGGTGCGCGACCGATTGATGTGCGACCAGAGGCCCATGACGGCCAGAGCCATGCAGTGGTCGGTGCTCCACTGTTAAGAGGGTGTGCAACCGAAGGGCTTCACTGTCGGTGGGTGTGAGGCCGGAAGGGGCGTGGTGGCCGGAGTCACACGGTTGTCGGAGTTACGCCGGTAAGTGGGCACGCTAGGGGGGTAGTCGGCCGGAGGAAGGGTCGTGTGCGGCTGCTGGCCAAAGCAGGCAGGAGGGGGCGTGCAACGCGGCCAGTGCAGGGTAGGGGAACTGAGCATCGTGGCTAGTCAATAGGGCATAGGAGGTGCACCAGTAGAGGCGGGCGGCGGGTGGACAGCAGGTGCCGGAGGGGAGCGCGGCTGGTGGGGGACGCAGCGCCGACGGGGTATCCAGAGGAGGAGGGAAGCACGCTGGGAAGAAGGATGAGGGTGTGAGAGGGGAGAGGTGGGGGTGGCAGCGTGCGAAGAGAGGGAGATCAAAGGGGAAGGGGCACATGGATAAGGGTTAGGAGAAAAAAAACAAAAAAACAAATCAAAAACAAATAAATAAAATAAAATAAAACATTAATCTATAATAAAAATAATACACAGAAAAATAATAAGTAGAAGAAGAATGGTAATAATAATAATAATAATAAGCATAAAATTAACAATTTCAATTTTTCACCTAAAATAAAAATAATAAAATTTCTTAATAACAATAAAAACTTTAATAGTCACAATAACTTACAAAATGTATTCATTTTAATTTATTGAAGACAGAAAGATCATGTCGTTGCCTGGGTGAAGTCGTGCGGGGTTTCCAAGACACACTGCAGTCTCGCACCAAATTAATTCTACTAAAAAATGCTTACTTTTGGACAAAACTAAAAATTATCGTTCGAGATTCAACCCAAACCTCGAATTTTTTTAAAAACCAAATAAATAATAAACAAAAATAATTAGATAGGTCAGGATGTGACAATTCTCCCCACCATAATATTTTCCACCCCCGAAAATCCACAACAAGATCTAGACCCAATGATAATACTTTTTAAGTGTCACCCACCTCCAAATGCTTAAGCGCCTCCAGTTGATCAATCTAAACAAACACCGAAATCCCATGAGTTACAACTCATCCTCAAAACACAAACACCTTAACCACTACCAAACAGAACCCATACCATCTATTTAAACCAAAGAAACAAATGAACTTAAACCACCTCTGACACATATTTTCATAATATTAGTCCAACAGAACTGTTGGGTGTACTCCAATCCCAACATTTACTCAAGAGGAATAACTGAAAATTGGGTGGTTTCGCACGAGATCACCCACCACAAAAAATGATACCCAAAACAAAACTCTGATAATGACACGGGGAGGTTTGAATGGACTCCCCACCATAAGGATTTACTTCAAGTGTAACTCTGCAAGACCCATTGTGGGTCTCCACACCATATGAACTAACAAGATTAACCGAACTTGAAGACATTTCTTAAGGACCAAAAACCCCCACCACGAAGGGGGAGAGGGGAAGGGCGCAACTGATGGAGCATCAAAACTACCACCATCACTATATCAACAACATCACACCCTCTAAAGAACACAAACCATGACACACCAAGGAAAATGATTATACCAATGCCCTTTTACACCGTTGGGGTTCTCCGGACTACGTGCCAGCTTCACTCCGGGACCTATGGACGGAACTCTGATGATTGAAGCATCTCCTGTCTTGCAGTCAGGCTTTAGAAATTCTCAAACATAACACACAAACCAGAATTTTACCAAACACACCTCCATTAAAATAAAAGTTTCAAAGAGGTTTGATAATAACCATTCTTACAACTGAAGGAAAAGAAACACCACAAAACACTACAAGAGACGACCACTACATCCAGGGAACACTGCAAAGAGAAAACCCCAAAATGATCCCAACCATTGTCCTACTCCTGGTGACGGGATGAGGTGACCTTCGATGAGCCATGTCTGGATTCATTGTACTTCTTGGAAACACCTCGGTAGAATCACTACAAGTGACCCAGATATTCACAGGTGTGGCAGGTTCTTAGAACACTCGAGCACGCCCGCTTTCTGTGACCCTGCTCGCCACACTAGTGACATGAAGGTCTCTTAATTCCCCTACCAGTACCACCAACATCAGGCCTCTTCTCATTCTTCCCATCGCCATCCTCTACACTGCTTCCAAAGGCCATATAAGGATTCGTCATCCCAATTCCTCCTGCTAACTCAGCTTCAGCATGAAAGGCTTACCTCACAATATCTGAGAAGGTGGTTAGGTTGAGGTCTTCCACTTTTGACTGTTATTCAGGTTGGAGCCCAAACTCAAAATATCTATTCTTCTTGGGATCGTTTTCAACGAACCATTGGTCATATAGAACTAGATCAAAGAAGCGTCTATAGAATTCTAATACCGATCCAACACCCTGCTGAAGACAACAAAACTTCATCTTCTTCCTCAGCTTCGTCAACTTAAAGAAGTATTGTTGGATAAATAAAGTCCTGAAGAACTCCCATGTGAGATCTTCTCAAGGCTTTCTTCGAGACACGAACTTCCACCATTTCCATGTTGGACCTTCAAGAATCAAGGTAGCCATCTTCACCATCAATGACTCAAGCGGCACAAGAAAACAGAAGTTCCTCTCAATCGTCCACAACCACTCCTTTGACTCGAGAGGATCTGCTTGACCATAAAAGAAAGGAGAGTTCAACTTTCAAAACTTGAGGACGTAGTCCATAGGTTGATCAACTAGAGTGTTCTCCAAGGATGTACCACCTAAAGCTGCGCCTTGGGCATCCATCAAATCTTTGTGGGGTAGGCACTAAGGAATAAGAAAACAAAGAGTTGGGTCAAAACATGGTCATTACCATTTTAAATTAAATTTTTCATAATTTCAAAACAAAGATTTTCAAAGAATCTTTCAGAATGAAGGAAAATTCAAACGATCCACAAGGGGGAAACTAGTGTTAGCGGGTGACTTGGACACATGGTTAGAAGCCATATGCTAGTCACGCCACCATCACAGAGAGCAGTTTAGGAAAATGTCCCCAGATCCACATGGTTTTCTAGGCCCTACGAGCTCATAGAGCTACATTACCAAAACCCTTCTCATTTCCCAATATAAAAAATATCACAAGAATCAAAGGGCACCAACAAGCATGGACATCCCATGGTAACCCGAGGTTCAGAACGAACAAGGGTTCATGAAGTCATTCATGTTCCTACACCTCGATCCCTGATAGTCCTACTACTTCTACCATGACACCCCAAATAATGATGGGTGCTCTAGAAAGAAAGGTACACTAAAGAGATAACCAGCTCTAATACCATTTTGTCATGAACCAACCCGGGTTGACCCTGAACCAGCCACCAGAGCCAATCAGCGGAAAGGCCCGAGAGGCGTTCCTGATCCTCTCGGGCTGGTGACAAGCGCTAAGGCATCAACTAAGAACAAATGGGAATAATTTCACCCAATGAAAATAAATAAAGCAGTGGAAAAATCTAGAACAATAAAAAGTAAATGAATAACACGAAAAAGAAAGAACGACCAACAACAACACACTAACCAGACCATGACCAAAACTCCTCATGACCCTGAGAGTCACTCTCCAATCCACAACCAACTCTCACAGCTCGATTCAAACCTGCAACAGAAACTAAAAACCAGAAAACACTATAGGTATGAGTATTAAAACTCAGTATGTGTGCCTAACAATCTATTCCCAATGCACTACCATTAAATAAATAATTTTACTTATTTCATGTTTGAACTACATTATATAAAATATGGATCTTCACACACACTTTCATTTCTATATAAAGTAACATTCAATTTCCCTTTTCAACTGAAAAAACAAGTTTAAGGTTTGAAGGAAAAGGTGCATCACATTTTAAAAACATTTTCGCCAACAATTTTAAGTCCAAATTTAGTTGTTAAATAAGAGGAAACCATACACAACATATTGGGACCAAGTTGGATGAGGAAGTTTTTGGATGCATGAAGTATTGTCTTTTTTTGTCAAGGAAGTTTGAGAAGAAAGGAAATCACTTCACTTTGTATAAGTGGGTGAGGAAAGAAAGAAATGTTACAATACTTTCCACGGAAAATCTGACGATGCTTTGCTGATATGTATTTCAAAATTATCATAAGTTAGTTGGAGAACATGTGATGAAAGTTTTATGAAGGAAAGGGGGAGAAAAGATGTGGTCAATCAGTATGGTTGGTCTTGCGGAAGTAGGTGTCTAAGGTTGCGCAGTTTTCCAGTGTTTGCCAAATTTTTGGGGTCCAAAATTCGGAGTTGGACTAGCATTGAGAAAAGTGGATTTCCTTGAAGATCTCATCAAAATATGGTAGGGGAATGAGTTTTGTGAAGATAAGATTCATGAAGAGTGTTTTATAGAGAATCAAAGAAAGCTCACGGTGTTCTCTGCGACTACAACGAGCTTCGTGAATGGCTGAGGTGAAGAGCTTTGCAAGAGAGAATTGCGACAGTGAAGAGCATTGCGAGTGGGGCATTGTGGTGTTGCAAATGATTAAGGAGAATCACGATAACACAAAGGATTTGATAGAACGCTTCACAATTATGATGAGCTTTGTGAATTCAGAAAATAATCATGATGATTCGTGAAACAAAGTGAATTTCGGCAGAAATTTCAAAGCTCTGCAATTTGGTGCGGACGTGGCACTGAAGTGGCTGGAAGGTTTTGGAGTCGGTGGGAAACGCCTATAAATAGGCCCCTACCCCCTCAAGAAACGTAAAAAGATTTAACGAGAATTTTAGAGCCCTAGAATTGCGAAGAAGGTTCATGGAGAAAGCGAGCTCTGCGAAGGCATTAAGCTCCGCAAAGGAAAAGAGCTTCACGACGAGCTGTTGAGCTTTGCGAAAAAAGTGAAATTTGTAAAGACGCATCTGTGCTCCGGAAAATAGTGAGCTCTATGATCTAGTGAGCTCTTTGAACTAGAGAGCTTTGCGAAATATAGTGCTCTGTGAAGCTGGGAGCTTCACGAAGGAGCTCTACGAGTAAAAGATTTGAGTACCCAAATTAAGTGAAAAATGCTATCAAGTGGATCAAGATAAGACTGCGGTATATGACTAAGTATTATTATGAAGTCCAGGTAGTTCCTATCAGCTTCTAGATAGGAAAGAGAAGAGATGTTTTCAAATATCATATTTGTGAAGGTTTTTCAAGAAGCACAGAGATATTGCATTACCCTATTTGTTCTAAGAGGGTGCACACGCACTTGATGATTATCTCCAAGTGCTACATGGCGAGTCATTTCACCGAAGGTATGTTATCAGTGTCCCGAATTATTTTTACCCTAACGAGTATAGCACCAATAAGGGATCGATCCACAGGGAAAAAGAAGTTATTTTTGTCTTGTTTAACTTAGTTTGTATTTTTGTCTTAATGAAGTTTTCTGAATTTAAAGTCGATTTTTGATGTGGTGAATAAAAATAATAATTGGTTTTAAGTTTCTTAAATAAATTACTTAATGAATAGAAGAAAATATGGGAAAATTGGTTTTGATGTAGATAAAGAGAGAAATGTGTTGGGGTTATGGATACATGAGAAGTTGATTATTAAATCAAATTGCTTATGAGGTTGTGTTGCTCATAATAACCCAACACTCTGGGTTTCAATTTGTAATAAAGTTTCCTTGGTCTGGTAAACTTATATTTAGAGCTGAAGAAACTAACTCCTTGGTTCGGTGGTTATTGTTTAACAGTTCTTTATTTGGCTTAGTCCATTTTTGAGTCAACGAATACTTCCAATGATTATGAAAATATTCATTGGTATTCTTCTTTTGAATCCTTGAAAATTATGCCATTGGTCTGGTTCGGAATTTTCAGTGATAATATGAAGTGATTTAAGAAGAATAAGAAGTTAAAAGAAAAAACACATTCATAGCAACTAATTAAAATTACAACTCATCATCTCCCACAACCCCAACACACTGGGTATTTAGTTACACATAGAGAAAAAGATAAGCATGAATCCCTTGATACCTGATGTGATCGTGATTTGAAACTTCGAGGAGGGAATGATTCTTCGATAGATGGTAGTATGGCGGCAAAGCTTCTCTCCTTCGAACCTTCAACCTTTTCTCCACGCTTTCTCTCCACACACCACTCTCTTGAACCGAAGGCCAAGGCCTCCTTTTATAAAAAATATAACTACACAGCGTGTGGCAAAAGTACACGGCGTGTACTTTTGTCAATGCACTTTTTTCCTTGTTTTTCTCCGCTGGTAGGCGGCCTAACACGTTGTCTTTGACTTGGAACACGGTGTCGCCTGGTAGGTAGGTATACACTACGTGTAGCGCCACCATACACGGCGTGTAGTCTCATTTTTCGATCACCAACCGCTTCTAGAAAGGTATACACAACGTGTATATGTGGAACACGGCGTGTCCCCTTCAGCCGGCCACATGGGCGTGTTGACGCTTCTCGTCCACCAACTGCTTCTAGAAGGGTTTACACGGCGTGTAGTATGTGAACACAGCGTGTACCAGCTTCTGGTTATTTGGGCATGTACTTGTCCTAGTCAACCCGTGTCTGAGCTTGAATGTACACGGCGTGTATATATGTACACGTCGTGTAGTTGTAAAGTTTTGCTCAGTTCTCCCTTGGTTTGTGTATTTGGCCATAAATCTCTTGAAAATGAACAAGGTCACCAAAATCAATGTATTTGTCCACTAAACAGTAAGCAATTGCTGAAAAATTGTTCTTATTTTCAATAAAGTATGTGAAAATGTATACACAAATCGGGTGCATCACTACATGAGTGTAAGGTTATATCCTACTCATTATATTCCACATCAAAGGATTGTTTTCTAGTGGATTGTGTGGTACTGGATTATTTTTGTACCATACTAAGGACGTAACTACTCTTGTTGAGTAGTGAACCTTATAAATCTTATGTTCATGTGGTTGTGTGCGTTCAGCAGAGAAGAACTCTTTAATAAGAGGCGAAGGATGTTTCAAAAATAAAGGGAACATAAAGGAAAAAAGATATCACTGATTCACCCCTCATCCTCTCAGTGATACTTGGATCTCGACCGGGTAACTTCACAACACACAACACACAAGAAGGGAAATGGAAAAGTGGCACACCGGGGGCCAACAACCAAACTAAGAACCGTAAACGTTCGCTACATACAAATAAGTGCTAAAGAAAACATGGGTCGAACCTAAGAGCTCGTGAACAATTCAGACCATACTATACATATGACTCATCCTGAAAGCATGCCTACTCTCGATGGCGTCATAACGCCCAAATGCTCGGTATTGACCTATCTGGCCTAATCGAGGGGCATAATCCCCTAGTAGATCAAAGTCCGTATTAAGGGCCACTAGCCAGTGCTTAATCTAAACTAGTGCGACAATTGTTTACAGAAAATTCACTTACTATGCTAGGTTCCCATGCCAAGTACTAAATGAAAAGAGGGGTGAGTCAATAAAGTTAATCAAGTAACCAAACACGATGCACGAACATCACACACAACAACTTACACAATCGGCGTACACAACAAGATCACCCCTGAGTCAATCCAAAGAGCGTTTTAAAACTAATTTATTTTATTAAAGTGTCAAACGGGCTTTAGTCAACCATTCAACACCAACCCATTTTCAGAAGAACCAAAACATCCCACTTTTAAAGCCAAAATCCACTTAGACACCCATTTAGGAAAAACAAAATTACCATTTTATAACTAAGACGCAATTATAAAGGCCAATGAGGAATTTTATCAACACTTAGTATGCACATTTGATAAAATTTTTCAGACAACACAAGCACAAAGTGGAAACTACTATATTTCACAACAAATATTTATTCTAAAACTAATTATTTAATATTATTTACCATTTATTTAAAATCAATGAAATATCAAAAAATTAATAAATTTTAAATATAATGGCAAGTGTTGTGGGGCACTTACCTCGACTCGTAACTCGAACACGATGACGCGACACGCTTCGCAAGGATGCACAAGCACGCTGATGACTGGAAATTTCTTGCCAACACGCTGCAACCACAAAAAAAAACTAAAAAACATATGAACGTTGATTTAAAATAATCTAAACAAGAAACAGCACAAACCTTAGCTAAACTCCAGTGCAGGCGAAACAACGCAAACCGAAGCCGCTCGCCTTCGGTGACGGGCGTTTGTCGCGTGAATGAAGGAGGCATGGGTCAGAACGGGAGTGTGCTCGATCGGTAGGATGAACGGTCTAGATTGATGTTGTGGTGCACTGGGAAGTTACCAACGTCATCAACAACGGCACAAAGGTTAGCCCGGTTGATAGGGGAGCTGGTCAAAGCAGCAGGGGGTTGCAATGCGTCGCGTGACGATCAAGGAACGACAAAGGGATCGTGCAGACCCAACAAGAGGTTTGCGGGGCGGCGCACTGCCAGGCCAGAGGTGCGTCGGGCCGGAGATGCACGCGGCGGCCGGAAAGGAGGGCGCCGAGCGTCCCGAGCCGCGTGGGCTGGTCGGACTTCTCAATTTAGTGCTTCAACACCACATTCAGCGCCAAGACATATTTGCTCTTGATTACTCTTGCGACAGAGACCCTGCCAAATTTCCCCCTGCCAAGAGGCTTTCCAATCTCGAAATCCTCCAATGAGAACCCCTTCTTGGCTTTCCCCTCTGCACCATCTTCTTTGCCCCGTGCCTCTTGGTTGTGATGGCTCTGGTCTTGAAATTGCATGCTCATTCCTCGTAGCGATTCTATAGATCCGTCGACAGGAGCTTTGATCCAAGGGTGGAAGGCTCTTCGACCGTCAAACGAGGATAGGTGGCTTCGTCCAGGATCTGCCCGTCACTGCGTTAAGGGGGGAAAACCTGAGAAAAATTGAAATTAGCTTCACTGTAGAAGGAGAGGGCGAAGCAGACCAGGAGAGAAATGTTGGAGAGAGGCGTGATCAAGCTTCTTCAGCTAACCATATGCGTCTTAAGCCGTCGTAGAAGCACTGCGGGAGAAGTGGCAGGAACCCAGAATATAGGCGATGGATTCGAACCAGAGATAGATAATCTATGATTTTGGTGGGTTAGGGTTTGCCGCTCCAGACTCTCATCTCAGGCGAATCTCTGCACATGCTGAAGTCATGATGGGATTCTTTGCACATTGGGCTGAAATGAATTGTTGGGCTTGACATGGGGAGGGATGGATTAAAGATCCCGCTGGATAAGAGGAACCGGTTGGGTGTTTTATCACAACCATTCGATCAACCACTGGAAAACCCTGTCCGACGATATGTTTCCTCCCACATTAGGGAGATAAAATCGGATGGGTGTCTGAATTCAAATCCGAGAGAGCTCTAGGAGGAAGGTTTCATGAACCTTAATTTGGGCGAATGACATTGGAGGGCCAAAATAGCTCTGATTACAGTTAAAGAGCTAGATCCTTATTATGTTAGCTGAGGACCTCAATTCATTTGGAAATTCTGAAAAACACTAGTCCTTCATTGGCATTTTCTCATTTTTTTTGGTCCTCGATTAAGTCTCTATTTTGGTCCTGTAATGCCATTTTTCCTAATTCTGTTGTTGAGAGAGGTAATCAGTTGGTATATTTGAGTTTCAAATATGTCATTTCTTGTTTATAATTAATTTGATTATTATAATTCAATAATAGTTAAAACTGATTAGGCTGTGTGGCAGGAGACCGTGCGACGCGATGGAGATCCACATTGCAGCGCGTGTGCGTGCGATGCAGCGTGATGACATGCAAACAAACACAATGGGAGGGGGTAGTGTGGCCTGAAGATCGGTGTCATGGCAAGACATAGGGTGCTCATTTGGGACTTCTGGTCTTCCTTCAAGGGCCTCTAGGTCACACTCTACTGGGTATTTGGGTCATCTACACCTTGGGTCCTCGGGCAACTTCTATGTAATAAAATAGTTCCTTTAGGTGTTTGCCAATCCTTATGAGGAGAGTTGAGACTTGATCCACTTAGGTGTCTAAGTGCGTGTGTATTTGTGTATTTGCAGTTTTTAAATTTCCACTATTTAATTATTGTTATGTAACATATGTGTGTGTTTTAGGGGTGTAAATGAGACAAAGATACCCACAAACTATTGGGGTTCAACTCAAAGAATATCCAAATTTGGCTTGATTTTTTTTTTCATGTTAAGCATGAGTTATTTTACATGCATATCACCAATTATGAAATCTAATTCAGACCCTCTATCCTTGGAGTAAGCATCCTGGTAAGGTAAATCCAAATACATAATTCAGCTCCTCCAATTATTTCACATGGAGATACTGACACCCTTGCAGGTATAAGCCCTTAAGTCTATGGGTTTACAGATAGAGCTTATATATTTATCATTTTCTATATGTATTTAAATTATTTAGACCCTCAAAAAGTATCAATTTGAGATTATTTGCATCAATTTTGGATTTATGGTGTGTTTTGGACTAAAACGTGAAAATTACTTAATTCTGGAATTTTAACGGATTTTAATCACTTCGATATTTAGGGCATAACTTTTAACATATTATTCAAATTTGAGTGATTCTTTTTTTAGGATTACTTGATTTATTTTATTCAACTTTTTCTTTTGTATAAAGAGCTGATTCAAACAACTTGAGGCCTGAAAAAATCAATCAAGTTGACAAATTGTTTGGGCGGACAGGGTGGACCCCACCTTTGGAAATGAGTCATAAATCGTGTTAAACACCTACAATTGAGGTGATTCAAAGTGTATTTGAAATAGAGTTTATTACTGCATTTCTTCATTAAATTTGAACGAGTTATGCACTCATTAAAGGGACCATTGAATGATTCAGAAAGTATTCGGGCAAAATAAAATCTTAGAGTAATTGAGCTATAACTTCTTCTACACGTGGAAAATAGAGATGAAATTTTGTGGGAGAATGGAAAAGATATTTTGGAAAAACTTTCTAGAATACATTGTTCACTCATTCTATAAAAACGAGGGGGGTACCTTGTGAAAAAAATTTAAAGACGGATTCCGGAACCTAAATTTCAACCTTTGACGACCCATTATGTCCTACAACACATTAATGGTCATTTATGACACCCCAGAGCCTCTTTTATTCCTATAAATAAGAGGCTAGGGGTGGATTGAAAAAAAGATCGATTGACGAGGGAAGCTCTGGATGACGACCATTATTTAGGACTTTTTTTTATTTTATTTTATTTTATTTTCCCATGTAACATGTATTCATATTTTAATTAAAGAGTTTCTTTTTTTCTTCTTCTATATCTCTTTCTCTACCAACCATAATTTATTTCTCTATTCCCTCTTCCATCGTGATCTATTTTCACTTTTCAATGGAATGTGACTAACCTGAGGCTTGGCCCTGGGGGAGGATTCACAGTGTTCTTTATTATTGCGCTTCAATGCGACATGTTTTTATTCTATTTATGGTGAATACAAGAGTATTGAACGGGTGTGGTAGTTTTCCACCACAACATTATTTTCAAATCCATTCCTTTTTTTGATTCATTATTTCCCTCCCTTCTCTTAGGAAAACTCTTCATACAGTGGAGATGAGGATTCCTTAAGGGACGAAACAACATACGGTGGATCCAGACCTTTTAGGAATAGCATTATCGATTGATGTGTTATCCTATTTAACTATTGGATGAGGTGTGGTTTGGTGCGCTAAAGGTGTGCTGAAATCACACACTCAATAAATCGAAGGAAAGTAATTAATTAATCACATTTCATAAAATAAATTATCAAATTGAATTTAAACAAAAAATAAATAACGAATGAACCTGCATTATCAAACTCTCAACCAAGACCTTTCTTCTCTAATATCATTATGTATGCATCTGCATTTTGATTTCAATTCTCCATTTCATTATTTTCCAAAACCCTAAAAAAAATTATTTTCACAAATAATATAAAAACCAAAATGAATTAGATTATTTTAATTAGAATGCAGTGATTGAATCGACTACAACACTCCTCAAGTGAGACGTCCCTAGTCAACCACTATACTACACTAAGAAAACATAGAAATTTTCTTTTGCCACACCCTACGATAGACGTGCATCAAAACTAGTACCGTTTCTGGGGATCTAAATAGTTTTTTCGATCAATTTTTCTAAATTTAAATTTTTTTAAATATTTTTCTTTTTTTTTCTTTATATATTTTTTTAAAAAACCCTCTTTCCATGACGTATTCAAATCCATATTATTATGCATAGGAATATTACACACAAATGCAATGTCAATAACAAGAAGTTGATTATAGTGATTTAAATGATCTGGTACAAAAGAGGAATGATTATCTAGATGACTTGGGGAGAAAAATGGAAAGGGAATTTGACTATGTTTGTGCATTAATAGAGCAACCCAACCTTGAGCCAGAGTAAGAACTTAAGGAAGTTTTGGAAGAAATTTCCCCACTTGTCATTGAAATTAATGAACCGAAGAAGGAAAAGGTGGACGTAACTAATGATTCATTCATCCTCGCTCAACAATTTCTTAGAGAGATAGATGAAAAGGATGTGCCTTTTGAGATACATGTGAGAGATCAACAAGAATTGGAACACTTTTAGAATGAATGTGAGGAACTACTTGATATCCCAAAACCATGCAAAGAAAAAGAGACACCACCATTGCTTATCTCCCTAGATATGGAAGAAGAAGCTACCCTAGTGGTGGAATTTGAATATAGGATAGAAGAGCCTAACTACCCGCCTCCATCCAGTGAAGATCAACTCCATGTGGCACTTTCAATTAAAGAGGAGATTCAAGATGATCCAATTTAGGGAGTTAACCCTTTCATTAACTCTTTATATTATAATTTAATTAAAACTGAATTGAGTATCACTCCCTGTTATTTTGATTTTACAGATTTGGCTGACTCACATTTTTCCATGGAGGAAGATGATGAAAAATAAGATGCACCTGTTGAGGAACACATGGAGCTCCCTAAACATATTGAACATATACTAGAGGGTGCCCATGAAAAGATCCCAGTGGCTCTGCCTGAAGAACAAGAGACACGTGCTGCCGATATAAAAGGGGAAGAATCAGATATAGAATTTTAAAATTTGATTTTTTTTAAAATAAAACTAAACTCTCACATCCCTTTTAAATATTATTTTAATGAATCAAATCTAGAGAAACCATTTGAAGGAGAAGAAGATGTTGAACAAGTAGAAACAAAGGAGGATAAGGTTCCATACTTTATCCTACCCCCACCATACAAGCTATATCATATTGCGAAGGTCACATATCTAGTGTATTCTATACATATAATTCTCCTCAACAAGAAAAAATAAATGGATGCTGGAAAAACCACATGTGGTGGTTAAAGTCAAAGATGCCCCTGCCACCATCAGACTTTGGATAACAACTGGTACTTCCCTCTAGAGTTTGTAAATATTCAGGGCCTGCTTAGGGGATCTTACCAAGATTTATCTCTACATGCTTTCTATAAATTTATATTTCAGTTTAATTCTTAGAATTATTCTAGCATGCAACCCACTCCCTCTTATATTTTTGAGATTAAATTACATGATTCTTGTTCTTTATTGAGTGATTATCTTTTGTAAGTTCATGTTGGTAGGAGGAAGATCCAAATATCCAAGGAGGAAAGAGGAAAATGATTTATTTAAAAATAGAGTTTACTTTTAATTTTTATCTTTTAAATTACCTAATTTTTTTTCCAATTTATTTTGAGATTCAAAGTTGAAATTGCATACCCACACTTGAATTATGATTTAAATGGATTATCTAGGATACTTGGATTTATTAATAATCTCATGATTCTATGTTTTAGATTTCAATGTTACTATTAATGATATTGAATGAGTACAATGGATAATTAAATATTTAAATTGAATCATGAATATTAAAATGATGACTCATGATTTGAGGGAATTGATCGATTCATGTAAATGAAATTTCCCAACAATTTTTCATGCTCTGAATTATTTAAATTTATGTGAATTGATTTGTTATTGTTAATTATACCTTGAGTGATTTTCTAATATCATATTCCCATTACCTAGATTATTTCTAGACCAACTACTTTCTATTTTCCCTTGAGAATATTTCTAGAGTGATCATGGGACATGCCACTGACCAAAACTTGCATGTGAACTTGCCAAAGCTATGACTGTGCAAAAGCACATTTAAATTTATTGAGACATATTTTGATAAACCACTCATCATTAAAAGACCACATTTAAATCAATGATTATTTATCCCATAGAGACCAATAATGACCTTTATAGAGATGATCCATGTTTCAAGCCAGTTTTATCCATTCCTACCCTACACTTGGTATTTGCATGATATTTTAATGTTGAAGTGTGGGGGTGAAGGGAGTAATGGTGGAAGGAATGATTTACATTGTAAGGAAGGTGTGTGGGGTTTATTATTGTGGGAATAAATTAAGGTTATTTATTTATTCATAATACTTAATTGTTTTCCCTTCTTGAAAAAAAGGAAAAAAGGAATGGGTTGTGACTTAGATGAATCAAAAATTACCATTACATGACCAATGATTTTTACCATGTGTGGTTAGATGGTTGATGTGAGGGTTATTCTAAGAATAAATTTTGAAAAAAATAGAAAAAGGAAAAAATATACATTGAAAAAGAAAAAAAAGATATAATTTAAAAGTAGAGAAAAAATCAAGAAGGTGCACATCATTCATTATGCTTTCATTATTCATGACGTTTTATTTGAAATTTTATGGGAAGAGAGAGTCGCTAATTTGAAGGGGATAATTTCATTAAACTTTTATTTTTTTTATTATTCATTCTACTTAAGATATAAAAATAATCCTTGAGCATTAATTTTTATAGAATCAAATCCTACCAACCTTAAGCCTTAAAATCATTTGAACCTTTAATGAAATCCCTCATGATTTTATGTGAATTTTTCCTTTACAAAGTGGAGAAAGTAGTTCCTTTACAAGACTTTGGATAAGGATAATGTTATATTATATGAGCATAACTCCACTTGTATTGTATCATGAAATATGAGATAAATGATTCAAGTGAGGTAAATCATGATTTAGCATAATTAATTATAATGAATTAAGGATCTTGAATGAATGAAAGGAGAAACTCCATCATTTTTTAAAAGGTAAAAGTAAAATACATGGATTGGTTTTTTATTTGAAAAATGGAAAATTGAATTGAATTTTTTTTTGGAATTTGAAAATTTTATTTGACATTGATAATTGTTCGATTTTATTGCTTTTCAATTTTAATACTGGTAATATTGGTTCCCTCTGAATTCCATGTTTAGATTTTATGCTTGAGAACAAGCATGGTTTAAGTGTGGGAGAATTGATAGAGATAATATTTTTCTCATTTTATATATGTATTTAAATTATTTAAACACTCCAAATTTATATAGTTGAGATTATTTGCTTCAATTTTGTATTTATGGTGTGTTTTGGACTAAAATGGGAAAATAACTTAATTGTGGAATTTTGGCAGATTTTAATCACTTTGGTATTTTGGGAATAACTTTTAACATAATATTAAAATTTGAGTGATTATTTTTATATAGGATTACTTGAATTATTTTCTCTAACTTTGTTTTTTGGACCAAGAGTTGATTCAAACAACTAGAGGCCCGAAACAATCAATCAAGTTGGCAAATTGTTCAGGCGGACAGGGTGGACCCCACCTCCCAAAATGAGACATAAATCATGATACACACATTAAATTGGGGTAATTACAAGTGGATTTGAAATATGATTCATTTAAAAATTTCAATATTAAATTTTAATGAGTTATGAACTCATTAATGGTTTCATTGAATGCTCAACATTGATGAAAGATTCAGAAAGCATTTGGCCATAATACAATTTTGGAGTAATTGGGCTATAACATATTCTACACATGAAGGATCGAGTAGAAATTTTGTGGGAGAATGGAAAAGATATTTTGGAACAACTTTAAAACAGACAATGTTCACTGATTCAGCAAAAACAAGGGGGTTCCATGTGCAATCTTTTTAAATACATATTTTAGAACAAAAATTTCAATTGTTGATGAGCTATTATGTCCCAGAACACATTAATGGTCATTTATAACACCCCAAAACCTCTTCCATTCTTATAAATAAGAGAATATTGTGGATTGAAGTTGTGGTCTATTGGAGATGGAATCTCTAGATGACAACCATGATTTAGTACTTTTATTTTATTTTATTTTTTTGTTTTATTTTCCTATGTAACGTGCATTCATATTTTAATTAAAGTGTTTCCATTTTCGTCTTCCATGTCTATTTCTCCTCATACCTAATTTATTTTTCTTTCCCATCTTACAACATGATATATTTTAAATTTTCTATGGAAATTGGCTAAACTAATGCATGAATCTGGGGGACGTTTCACGACATTATTTATTATTGTGATTCAGTACAACATGTTTTTATTTTATTTGTAGTAGATGCAAGAGTATTTCATGGGTGTGGCGGTTTTCTCACATGAAATTATTTTCAAATCCATTCCTTTTCTTTGATTCATTATTTTACCCTCCATTCTCTTAGGAAAACCCTTCATATAGTGGATTTGTAGTTTCCTTAAGGGATGAAATGACATATGGTGGAGCTGGGTATTTTAGGAATAACATTCTCAGTTGAGGTGTTATTCTTTTTGAATATTGGAGGAGGTGTGATTTGGTGAACTGAAGGCATGCTGAAGTCACACACTCAAAAAATAGAAGGGAAGTAATTCATTAATTAGGTTTTATAAAATGAATTATCAGATTGAATTTAAAAAACAAATAAATAACAAATGAACCCACGTTATCAGTGATTGAGAAGATCTCAAAAGACACCTCTTGCAAAAATTATTCCCCACATCTAGGAGAATGATAATAAAAAGCTATATTTATGTCATACAATAATCAATCATAGAGACTATATATGAATATTAGAAACATTTAAAGAAACATTGTGCAAGATTCCTGCACCAAAAAATGGAAGAAAAACAATTCCTTGTGTTCTTCTACCAAGGATTGATCGACAATGATTGAAATATGCTAGATGCCTCATCTGGAGGAACCTTGATTGAAAATTCAGCTACATATATTTTAGTTTTGATAGATAATACTACAAAAAACACAACAATTTGGAACAAGATGTTCAAGAACAAGGGGAATCCATGAGGTGAGAACATCAGATTCAATAGATTTAATAAAAAGTGAAATGGATGAACTCACCAGGTTAGTATGATGAATGGATGGGATGCATATGAAGGAACAACAAGTCCTGACTCAGGTATGTGGTTTATGCTCTTCTACTTATCATTACACCAACCATTTTCCAGAAGTGTAGGGGAAAGAAAGTTGTGTTGTAGCCTATCAGTAAAGGAAATTATAATTAAATTATCCATTTCATACCCAAACCCAGCTAGGATATGGATTCTAGTAGAACCAAGACATATATCCTTTTCAAAAATAATACCAGAACCCACCTTTATTCCAAAAATCCTATAAACAACCCTTTTAGCAACAACAAACCTTTCATCCACCACCATTTCAATGAAAGACTTATGAGAAGCCTTCCACAAGTGCATTGAAAATAGAAGAGAAGAAACTATGAACCAAAATTGTTGGGTTGGAATATAAGATTGATAAGTTAATTAATCAATTTGAATGTTTTATAGAAATTATAACCAATAATCAAAGAAAACTCCCAACATAAACAGTTTAAAATCCCAAATAAGACGCGAGCATCATTATAACATGAAGTGGAAAAGAGCTCATAACACTTGAAAAAAGTGAGGATGATGATTTTGAGAAACATTACGAAGATCAACCCATATATACAAAATAAGGAGATCAAAACAAAAAAACATAAATTACTAGGTTTAGTAAGGAAAGGCCAGAAACACCTTTGCAAAAACATCAAAGGTAAAAAAAGGATATCCATGAACCATTCCCATATACATTAGTTCAGTCGAAGAAGGGTGAAAAATAATGACTTCAACAAGAAATTCAGGAAACATTCTATAATGTTTAGATCTATATCCCACTACTAGAGGCAATCCATCAAATCCATAAGTATAAAATATTTCTGAAGGATTTTTTCACTAAAAGAATGAAGCTGGATGGAAATGATAGAATCATCTTAGGAAAAAGAATATTAACACTGATCACACCACTGATATCACAAAAATATCAAGATACATGGACATTTTCTATTACCTGAACCATTGGGTCTTTAAATTTTACTGATTCACTATGTGATCTAGGAGCTTCAAAAAATGTTATGCCTCACTATGTATTTTCATCCTTACAGATCATAGAACATAACTAACTTGAGTGGTGGTATAATTAGAAAATAGATCGTCTTCTTTCTGAGCTAGAGTTGTAGAAGATTTTCTCATGGGAGTAAGGGGATTGATCTTTCTAGCAGACATTTATATCCTTACCATGGAAGAAGACCAAGCATCATTCCACTCTCCCATTATCATGGGGAGACCCTTCCTGAAAACAATAAGGATTATCATCAATATCCATGAAGTAACACTCACAATTGAACTTGGAGATATTACAATACACTTTAATATTCTTGATATGATGAAGCATCCTTCTAGTAATCACTCACTTTATGAAATATCGCATGAAAAAGGTATATAAGAAATTGAATATTCATGTATGCTTCATGAATTATTATCACTAGGAGAACATTTTTCATTTGAACGTTCCAATTTCTAAGAACCTGAAAATCTAGATCTCATGTTTGAGGAAGAGGAAAAAACTTTTTTTGATGATTTACTAAAAGATAATGAGATGATACTATAGATTCCAACCTTAAAAGTAGGCAACCTAAATTCAATATCATCTATTGAAAAACCCCCATGTTTGGAACATAAGCCATTTCCATGTGATTTGAGGTATGATTACCTAATGGAAGGGTAGAAATTACCAGTAATCATTTCTAGTAACATATCCCATTCACCAGAACAATCTTTGATTGATCTTCTCAAAAGAAACACCTAAACTGTAGGATAGAGTTTAGGTGATATAACCGAAATCAATCCCAATGTATGTTTTCATAGAATATTTTTATAAAGTGATTCCCGACTAGTTATATAACCTCATAGAATCATCAATACCACCATTATGGAGGTTTTTAGGAAAGATATAGAGAAATTTCTAGCAACTGAAACAATTTACCCAATCTCTGATTCTCAGTGGGTCAGCCCCATTCATGTTGTCCCAAAGAAAACTGACCTAAACAATGTTAAAAAATAAATAAATTAACTGATCCCCTTGAAATTACAAAATAAAAAGTGAATGTGTATAAATTATAGGAATCTAAATCAAGTTACCCAAAAATACAACTTTCTCATTCTGTTCATCGATCAGATGCCAAAAATGTTAGCTGAAAAAACTCACTACTATTTTTTAGACGGATTCTCACGATACTTCTAGGTACTGATCACACTAGAAGACCAAGATAATACAGCCTTCACATGTCCTTTTAGAACATTAACCTATAAGAGGATTCCATTAGGGCTATGCAACACCCTAGGTACATTTTAACAGTGTATGGTGAGTATTTTCTCAAACCATATTGAGGACTTCCTAGAGGTATTTCTCAATGATTTCACAATTTTTGGTAATTTATTTGAACATTTCTTAGGAAATTTAGAAAAAAGTTTTGAAAGCATGCATTGAAAAGTGTCTTGTCTTAAATATTTAAAAATTTAATTTCATGATTGAAAAGGGAATAGTTTTAGGGAACATGATTTCACAAAAAAAGATTGAGGTTGATAAATCAAAAGTTGAAGTTATTAATTCCTTTCTATATCCATCATGTATAAAACATGTTAGACGCTTTTTAGGATATGTAGGATTTTACAAATGATTCATCAAGGATTTTAGTAAGATTTATCTACCTCTCTCAAGATTACTACTAAAGGAGGATGACTTTAATATTGATTATTCGTGAAAGAAATCATTTGATGAATTGAAGAAAAGGTTTATCACACCTCCAATAATGAAACCAGCCAGTTGGGAGTACCCTTTTGAGTTGATTTTTGATGCATCCAACCAAACGGTGGGATATTCACTTTCACAAGGAATTGAAAAAATGTCTCAAGTCATATCCTACGCATCAAGGACCTTGTATACCACACAAATCAATTAAAAACCCACCAAGAAGGAGTTCTTTGCAGTCATCTCTGCACTTGATAAATTCTGATCATATCTTCTTGGAACTAAAGTTGTTGTTTTTTATGATCATGTAGCACTCGGGTATTTAATGAAAAAGGTGGATGATAATCCAAGGATAGTGAGATGGATTATTCCCTTAAAAAATTTCAGTTTGTAAATTAATGATAAAAATAGAACTGAAAATCAGGTGGCTGATCATCTAAGTCGAATACCCCACATTACTGAAGTAGAAATTCCAAACCAGAACCCACTTAATGATGAGCTTCCTGGAGAAAAAATCTACATCATCACAAGTGAAGTACCATGGTACAATAATGTTTTCAATTATTTGGTTACATATTAGGTACCCTCTCATATAAACTACCATTAAAAACATAAGCTTAAATATGAATTGAGATTTTAAATTTGGGAAGACCCATTTCTGTGGAAAATCTGTAATGATCAAATCATAAAAAGATGCTTACCATGAAGTGAAATTGAATCATTGTTTAAATTCCATCATAAATAATCTTGTGGAGGACACTATACCTCATAGGACTATCTAAAAGGTTTTAGAATCTAGAATTTATTGTTCCACCATATTCAATGATGCATATGAATTTTGTAAAATATATAAAAAATTCTTGTTTTCTTATAATATCTCAAAATGATAAGAAAGTATTCAAAAACCAATTACTTTTTTTTGAAATTCTTTAAGTATGGGGAATTTAAGTTTGGGACCATTCCCAATGTCATTTGGAAATTCATATATTCTTTTAGTTGTTGACTATGTTTCAAAATGGGTGGAAGAAAAATTCACCAAGACTGATGATACTAATGTTTATTGTGATTTTCTCAGGGATAACATATTCGTTAGGTTGGGAGTGTCACGAGAAATCATTAACGAACAAAGAACCCATTTATGTAATATTAAAATGGAGGAATTGTTGAAAAAGTATGGGGTACATCATAAAACTTCAACACCATAAAATCCACAAAAAAATGGCCAATAAGAAGTCACTAATTGAGAAATAAAAGGCATTATCGACAAGACTGTTAAAACCAAAAGGAAGGACTAGATCCAAAGGTTACATGATACCTTAGGTGATTATATAACAACCTACAAGGCACCCATAAGAATGATCCCATATAGATTGTTTTATGAAAAGATTTTCCACCTTCTTGTGGAATTGGAACACAAATTCTACAGGGTATAAAGAGAGAGGAATATAGACCTTGATAAAGCTGGGAAAGAGAGGATATTGTAGTTTCAGGATCTAGAAGAAATCAATATGGAAGATTTCAAAAATTCAAAGATCTAAAAAGAGAGAACAAGGATGGTCCATGACAAGTTGATTCAACTAGGAACCTATAATCCTAGAGATCGAGTGCTGTTATTCAAATCCAAAATTAAACTAATGCCAGGTAAACTTCATTCCAGATGGGAAGGTCCCTTTACTGTTATTCATTTATACCCCTTTGGGGTTGTGTATATTGAAAAGGAAAGAGGATAAAATCCATTCACTGTAAATGGGTAGAGTCTGAAGAAGTTCCATGGGGCCATACCTTAAGAACCAGTGGAGGAGATCGCACTCCTTCAACCAGATTACCAATAAATACATACTAGGTTTTATGTTTCCTTTAAACTTGATTAAAATCAGTAATTCCATTTTTTATATACTTACATAAAAAACCAGTTTAAATGAACTGAGGGAACTGCATAAATTAAATGTGGGGGAGAGAATCTTGTAGTCTAGGATTTTTCAAAATTTTCAATTTTTGAGTCGATCTAATGACATTAAACAAAAGATCTTCAGGGAGGAAACCCACGATTTTTTTTCTTTCCTTAGCCCACTCTTCCAATTGGTCATATTCAAGCATGATTGAACATATCTACAGTATCATTTATTTTTATTCTTATTTCTTAGTTCCATTAATGAATTTGATTCAAGGCTGAAAAATGGAGATACTTAATAAAACTCATAAGTGAAAGTGATGAAGAACATAACTAAAGGAACATGACATGAACCACACAATTGAACCATTATTAAAAAAATAGTGTTCAATTTTACTATTTATATTTTAAACTCTCTACATTTTTTCAAAAAACATCTTTTTATCTTTGAATTAGAAATTTAATTCCCATTCTTCAAAAATGATTTACTTGACTTATCTATGAGACATGAGTTTCTTAAAAATCTAGTTATTCCGTGTTTTATATTTCAATGTTAATGATATTGAATGAGTAAAATGGATCATTATATTATTAAAATGGAGAAAGGATATTAGAACGAGGACTCCTGATTTGAGGTAATTAATTGATTTATGTAAATGAAATTTCCCTAACATTTTTCATGCATTTAATTTCTAAAATTTATGTGAATTTATTTGTTATTATTAATATTACTGTGAGTGATTTTATAATATCATATTTCCATTCCCAAGAGAATTTCTAGATCAAGTTCTTATTACTTTTTCTTAAGAATATTTATTGAGTGATCTGGGGACATGCCACCTACTGGAACTTGCATTTGAAATTATCAAAGATGTGATTGTAAAAAATACATTTAAAATGATTGAGGTATCTTTTGAAAAACCATTCTCTTTAAAAGACCACCTTTATATCAATCGTTTTTTAGACCATAGAGACCACGAATGACCTTTATAGGGATGATCTATATTTCAATCCATTTTTTCCATTCAAACCCTACTCTTGTTATTTTCATAATATTTTAAAGTTTACGTGTGGGGGTAGAGGGAATCATGGTGGAAAGGATGAAATTGATTATAAGGAAAAAGTGTGGGGGTGATATTATTGGAATAAATAAATATTTTTGATTAATTAATTATAATTAATTGTTTTTCCCCTGTTGAATAAAAAAATAGAAAATGGAAAAAACCTAAAAAATGAGAAAAATGGGTTATGATTTGGGAAAACAAAAAATCACAACTACCAGACCTATGATTTTAATCATGCATGGTTAGGTGGTGGATGTGAGGTTTATTCTATTCATGAATTTTTATAAAAGAAAAAAATGAAAAGTTTCTTTGAAAAAGAACATAATTATAAAATTAAAATATGTATATATATATATATATATTCAAGAGGGTGCATGAATCATTCATTATTCATTATTTGAAGATAACCGTTACTTTGAGTTTTGAGGAAATGAGAGTTTCTACTTTGAAAGGGGAGAATTTAATCACACATTTATTTTCGATATCATGCATTATAATTAATATATAAAAATCCTCTTTGATCCTTAATTTTCAAACATAATTTCCTACTAACCTTAATCCTCAATGTCATTTGAACCTTTAATAAAATCTCTCATGATTTTATGTGATTTTTTTTCTTTTCAAAGTGAAGAAAGTAGTTCCTTTACAAGACTATGGATATAGAGAATATATTCATGATATGACCATAAATATACTTGAATTTTATCATGAGTGATGGGATAAAAGAATCAAAATATATGTAGATCATGATTTTTCATGTTTAATAATAATGAATTAAGGATCTTGAATAAATGAAAAGAGAAGCTCCATCATTTTTAAAGGAGAAAATTAAAATAACGAATTGATTATTTCATTGAAAAATGATAAATTTAATTGATATTTTTATTACATTTGATAATTTTAATTCATATTTATGATTGTTTAATTTTATTTCCTTGAAATTTGAAAAATGATAGCATTCATGTCCTATGTTTTTTAATGTTGAGATTTTATGCTTGAGGACAAACATGGTTTAAGTATTGGGGAATTGATATATATAATATTTTTATCATTTTTATATGTATTTAAGTAATTTAAATCTTTCTAAATTATTAATTTGATATTATTTTCATCAGTTTTGGATTTATGGTGTGTTTTGAGCTAAAATGTGAAAATTGCTTAATTTTATAATTTTAAGAGATTTTATTCACTTTGATATTTTGAGAATAAATTTAAAAAATATTGATACAATTTTCATGATTATTTTTTTGTTCCTCTATTTATGGTCTTCAAGCTTCTCTTCCGGATAAAGAACTAATTGGAAAATCTAGAGGCCCAAAAAATCAATCAATTTGAAAACTTTTCTAATGAATAGAGTGGAACCCACCTCTGTAAATGAGGAATAAATAGGGATAAAACCTTTAATTTAGGTGATTATTTTTTTATTGGAAATAAGACTCGTTTTCACATGTCAACAATAATTTTCAATGAGTTATTCACTCATTAAGGCGGCCATTGGACGTTCAAAATTGGATGATGATTTATGGAAATATTAAGATAGAATAATGTTGTTGAGTAATTGGATGATAAATTTTTCTACACATGGAGTATGAAACTAAAATTTTGAATTCAAAGTACCAACACATTTTTTTAACAACTTTCTAAAAGACTACATTCGATTATTTGGCCAAAGAGAGGGTACCACGCAGAAACCTTTTAAGAAACACTATGGATCCAAAATTTCAACTGTTGATGAACCATTATGGCCTGAACCCCATTAATGGAACATTATATCATCCTAATGATTCTTTCATTCCTATAAATAAGAGGCTAGAGGTGGATTGAATATATATCTATTAGTGAGAGAAGTGATTGATGACGACCTCCTATAGATTGATTTCCCTTCTTTCTTCTTCTTTTATTTTCTTTACTCTGCAATGTCTCCTCTCTCCCACATGAACCCAACATCCTCATATTTGGGTGTGGGGTGGGAGGGGGGGTAGTTTCATTGAGTGATTGGGAAAGGGGGAGGCTAGACCTATGTTCTTTTCTCGAGTTTTTTTTAATTCAATTTATTAAGATCCCTTCTTCTTTCTGCATCTGGTTTCTTAATTCAGTTTTAAATTCCAAATGAGGTTGTGTTAGGTTTTGATTTTATTATTTTTAATTTATTTGGTCAATGATCCATACCACCCTACACTAAATTTTTTTATATAGTGGAACATGTTAGGTTTGAGTGGTGAGTTCTTGATGGTCTTTAGCATGTGAGTAATATTGTACGTTGGAATATTGGTTTATTAGGGAACAACAATCCCTAGTCAGAGATTATATTAATTAATCAATAAAACCTAATGAAATGGTATAAAAATATTAAAGAGGGTAGAAAAACCTGTCATAGGGCCTAGAAAAAGAAAATTTCTAATTTTTATTAGTGTAGTACAGTGTCCAACCAAGGTTTTCTCACTTGAGGAGTGTTGTAGTCGGGTAAATCACTACTTTATAATTCACCTAATATAATTATTTTTGGTTTTTGTATTATTTATGAAAATATTTTTTAAGGGTTTTGGAGAATAATGAAATTAAGAATTGAAATATAAATGCATATGTAAAAAGAATGAAATTAGGGAAGAAAAGTCTTGGTGTAGGGTTTGACAATTTAGGTTCATCCATTATTTATTTTTTGTTTAAATTTAATCTGATAATTAATTTTATGAAACCTCATCAATGAATTAATTTTATTTGATTTAATGAGTGTGTGATTTTATTTTGCCTTTGTAATACCAAACCACACATCCTCCAACAGTCAAATAGAATAACACCTCAATCGAGAATGCTATTCCTAAAAGACTCGGCTCTATCGTATGTAGTTCCAAGCCTTAAGGCAACCCCAACTCCACCGTATGAAGTGTTTTCCTAAAATAAGGGAAGGAAAAAATAATGATTCAAATAAAAATAATGGATTTGAAAAAAAAATCATGGTGGATAACCACCATACTTGTGCAATACTCTCACATCCACCACAAATAAAATAAAAACCATGTTTAATTGGAGCACAATAATAATTAATTCCACGAAACCTCCCCTGGGGAAAAGTCTCAGGTTAGTCACTTTCCTTTAAAAAGTGAAATGAGATCATGGAAAAAGATACAAGAGATAAATAAATTATTATTTGAAGATAAATAGAGATGGAATAAGAAAATTAAAACACTTTAATTAATATTTGAATGCACGTTACATGGGAAAATAAAAAATAAAAAAATAAAATAAAAGTCCTAAATCATGTTCATCATCTAGATATTCCATCTAAAATATATCTTCTATTCATTATATCCCTAAAATCTTATTTACAGGCATGGAAGAGGCATCAGTGTGTCATAAAGGACCATTAATCTGTTTCAGGTTATAATGGGCCATCAACGCTTGAAATTTCCGTTTCAGAATATTCTTTAAAATTTTTTAAAACATATTACCCTTGATTTTATTGAATCATAAAAATTTGGATTCTATAAATTTGTTAAAAAATATGTTGGTCTCTTGACCTCAAAATTTCAGCATCATCCTCCACTTTTAAAAGAAGTTATATCCCAATTACTCAATAATTTTATTCTAACTGAATGCTTCTTGAATATTCCTTCAATGTTGAGTATTCTATGGACGCATTAATGAGTGAATAACTCCCTGAAAATTAATGGGAAAATGATTCAATGAATTATATTTCGTATCTATTTTGTATCACCTCAATTAGAGGTGTGTAGCCTTATTTATGCCTCATTTGCATAGGTGTGTTCCACTCTATCTGTCTGAAAGGTTTTTAAATTGATTTAATTTTTAGGGACCTTATATGTTTGAATAAGATCTTGGTATAAAATAAAAAGTTGGATTAAATAAATAAATTAATCTTTCAAAAAAATAATCACTTAAATTGGAATAATATTCTAAAAGTTATTCCCTAAATTTCAAAGTGTTTAAAATCTACTAAAATTCCATAATTAAGTAATTTTTACATTTTAGGACAAAACACACTATAAATCCAAATTTGATATAAATAAACTAAAATCGATAAATTGGGAGGGTTTAAATAATTTAAATACATATAAAAATGGTGAAAATATTTGTTCTATCAATTCCCCATACTTAAATCATGATTGTCCTTAAGCATAAAATCCCAACATGGGATTCAAAGGGCACCCATGTTACCAATATTAAAATTCCAAAGCAATAAATTCAAGAAAAGTTCAATATAAATCCATGTTTTCAAATGTATGATAAAATATCAATTTAATTTCTCATTTTTAAATTAAATGATCAACTCTAGTATTTTTCCTTCTCCCTTTTGAGAATGGTGGAACTTATCTTCTCATTCATTCAAGTTCCCTAATTCATTAATATTAAACATTCCAAATCAGGAATTATCTCCCTTTTCAATATTTTCTCTCATAAATCTTGATATAATTCATGTGGAGTTATGCTCATATCATGAATACATAATCCTTATCCATAAGCTTGTAAAGGAATTATTTTCTCCACTTTATAAAGAAAAAATGAACATAAAATCATGAGGGCTTTTCAATGAAGGTTCAAACGAATCTAAGGCTTAAGGTTGTTGGGATTTAATGCTTTAAAAATTGTGGCTCAAGGAGGAGGTTTATCTCTTAAATACAATGCATGATATAAAAAAAATTGTGTAATGACATTCTTCTCTTCAAATTATAGACTCCCATTTCCCCAAAATTCAATGTCAAGATTATGATCAAATAAAGCATAATGAATGATTTTTTCACCCTCTTGAATATTTTTTTTTCTAATTTTATTCTTTTTTTCCCTTTTCAAAGAACCATTTCATTTGTTTTTCATTTTTTTTAAAGTTATGATTAGAATAAATATCACACCCACCACCTAACTATGTATGATAAAAATCATAAGTCTTTTAATGTTGATTTTTGGTTTTCCCAAATCACAACCCATTTTCTCATTTTTTGGTTATTTTTGATGTTTTTAATTTTTTTTTAAATTCAAAAGGGGAAAACAATGAATTATAATAAATGAATCAAAAACCTTAATTTATTCCCACAATAATCATCCCCACACATTTACCTAAAAATTTAAATAACCCCTTCCACCATAATTCCCTTCACCCCTATAGTTCAAATTTAAAATATAATGAAAATACCAAGATTAGGGTAGGAATGGATAAAAATAGATTAAAACATGGATCCTCCCTACAAAGGTCATTCATTTTCTCTACGGGCTAAAGAAGGATTGATGTAAAGGTGGAATTTTAATGACAAGTGGTTTATCAAAAGATGCTTCAATCATTTTACATGTGTTTTTTCACGGTCATAGATTTGAAAAGTTTAAATGAATGTTCTAGTTGGTGACATGTCCCTAGATCACTCAAGAAATGTGCTCAAGAATAAATAGGAAGTACTTGGTCTAGAAATTCTCTCAGGAATGAGACATATGGTTTTCGAAAATAACTCATGGAATGAATAATAATAAAAAATAAATTCACATGAATTTCATAAATTCAAAGAATGAAAAATGTTTGGGAAATTTTATTTACACTAATCAACTAATTCCCTCAAATCAGGAGTACTTATTTCAATATCCATTCTTCACTTTAAACATTAAATTATCCATTTTACTCATTAAATCTCATTAACATTGAAATCTAAAACATGGCATCATAGGATTCTTAAGAAACTCATGTCTTAGTGAGAAGTCAAGTAAAGCTTGAATTCAAGTGTGGAAATTCAATTTCAATTTAAGTATCAAAACATGTCTTTAGGCAAAAATATTGAGAGTTTAAAAGGTAAATAATAAAAGTGAACTCCCTTTTGAAATGAAGCATAGCCTTCTTTCCTCCTTGGATATTTGTGTATTTCTTTATTCCATCATAAACCTATAAAAGAAAATTACCCAATTAAGAATAAGGATCATTTCATTTAATCTCAAAAATATAATAGCGAGTGGGCTGCATGCTGGACTACTTATAATAATTTAACTAAAATAAAAATTTCAATAAATCATGTGAAGATAAATCTTAGTATGATCCCCAAGCGGGAGCTTAATTTTAAATGCCTCTAGAGGGTAGTACCAGCTATTATCCAAAGTCTGATGGTGTTTGGGGCTTCTTTTAATTGAACCACCACATGTGGATTTTCCCAGTATCTACTTATTTGTTATTATTGAGGAGAATTCCATGTATAGATTACACTAGATCTTCCCCTTAGCAATGTGTTATAGATTGCATGGCAGGGGTAGGATGAATTATGGAACCTCCTCCTCCTTTATTGTTACTTGTGAAACATATTCTTCTCCTTACAGTGGTTTCTCTAGATGTACTTCATTAAAATAATATTTAAAAGGGAATTAAGAGTTCAGTTTTATTTTAAAAAAATTTGAAATTTAAAAATTCTATATCAAATTATTCACCTTTTATATAGGCACTAGGTGTCTCTGGTTCCTCAGTTAGATCCACTGGGATCTTCTCATGGGCTTCCTCTAGTAGATGTTCAATATATTTAGTGAGCTCTATGTGTTCCTTAATAGGTGCATATTTTTTCATTATCTTCCTCCATGAAAAAAATGTGATTCATCCAAATATATAAAATTAAAATACCATGGAGTTGTACTTAATTCAGTTTTACTGAAATTGGAAGATAACAGGTTAATGAAAGGTTCAATTCCCTCAATTGGATCAGTTTTAATCTATGCTTCAATTGAAAGTGCCACTTGGAGTCTATCTTCACTGGATTGAGGTAGGTAGATAGGGTCCTCCATCAATTTTTCAAATTACACTACTTGGGTGGATTATTCTTCCATAGTTAGGGAGATATGAAATGGTGGTGTCTCTTTTTCTTTACAAGGTTTGGGGAGATCAAGTAGTTCCTCACATTCATTCCAGAAGTCATCCAGTTCTTATTGATCTCCCACATGTAGCTCAGAAGTCATGTTCTTTTCATCTATCTCTCATAGAAATGGTTGCACAAGGATGAATGAATCTTCAGGTAACCTCACCTTTTTCTTATAAGGTTATTCTATTTCAATGATGAGTGGTGAAATTTCTTTCAGCAATTATTATGGTTCTTGCTTCAGCTCAGGGCCGGGTTTATCCATTAATGCATGTGTATAGTCGAATTCCCTTTCCATTTTTCTCCCCAATTCATCTATAGAATCAATAATCTTTTTCACCTGATCATTTAGATCACTATAATAAACTTATTGTTCTTGATATTTCTCCTACGAGTAATATTCCCATGAATAATAATATGAATTTTAATACATCATGGAAAAAGAGTTTTTTAAAATTTTTTATAAAGAAAGAAGATAATTTTTTTAATAAAAAATATGAATTTAGAAAAAGTGGTCAAAATAACCATTTATATCCTTGAAAAAAGTGCCATTTTTGACACATGCCTATTATAGGGCATGGAAAAAGTAAATTTTTATGTTTTCCTATTGCATCAAAGTGGCTGACCAATGTCGTCTCACTTAATGAGTATCGCGGTCAGTTCAGTCAATACTTTTTAATTCACCTAATATAATTATTTTTGTTTTTTAAATTATTTATGAAAATATCAATATTTTTAGGGTTTTGAAAAATAATTCTATAAAGAATTGAAATCTAAATACAGATTCAGACAGAATGAAATTAGAAAAGAAAGGTCTTGGTCCAAGGTTAGATAATGTGGGTTCATTCATTCATTATTTATTATTTAAATTAAATATGATAATTCATTTTATGAAACCTAATTAACAAATTAATTTCCTTCTATTTATTGAGTATGTGATTTCAGAATGCCTTTGGCACACCAACTTACACCTCCCCCAATAGTAAAATAGGATAACACCACAACTGAGAATGCTATTCCTAAAATACCTGGCACCATTGTATGCCATTTTATCCCTTAAGGAAATTGAAACTCGAATGTATGAAGATATTTCCTAAGATAAGGGAGGGAAAAATATTAGATCAAATAAAAGGAATGTATTTGATAATAATGACTTGGTGGAAGGCTGTCACACCCATGCAATAATCTCACATCCACCACAAATAGAATAAAAACATGTTGTATTGAAGCATAATAATAAATAACTTTGTGAAACCTACCCTAGGGCCAAGCCACGGGTTATTCACTTTCCATTGATTTCTTTTTTCAAAAATATGCTGGTCATTTGACCTCAAAATTTCAACTTCATCCTCCACTTTTAGAAGAAGTTATACCTTTATTACTCAGCAATTTGATTCTGAACGAATGATTCTAGAATCTTCCTTCAATGTTGATAATTCAATAGCCCCCTTAATGAGTGAATAACTCCTTCAAAATTAGTGGTGATTGCAGTTGAAAAAAGTGTATTATGGAAGAGATAATGCGTGAAGTGTTATGATTTATACCTCATTTTTCATTTTTTGATCTTTTTGGAATGATGGTTATGAGGTGTCATTTTTTTCATTTAGATTCTTGTGTAATGGAAATTTATTCCCTTGATATTTTCTTTGGATTTTTTTTATCATGATAATGTTTAGTGGAGTGAGGTATGCCAAATCCTATGTATTTATTTATCTTACATACCCCTAAGAACAATTGGGGGGGTTATCTATGTCCCCTAAAAGTTAGTGGAGGAATGTGGTTTAATTATCTTTTATCTATTTATAAAAAGTAAAATTATAGAATACTCTTGTCATTTTTTTTATAATTTTTTTATTTTAGGATGAGAAGTATATTTGAAGCCAAACCATCCCCTGCTATTTTTTCTTCTAATATTGTCATTGGTTGTCAACCTTCAAACACTTGATGCTATATTTGGTCCAAAATCAACCCATATATAGCCATGAAACTTCTCTATACTGGTTCTAGTGATTCTTGGTGTTAGTTTGGGCATTCCATCCACTGATGGTCATCATCTACTTCAGCTTCAATACACCTGTTGGTACTCATCGGGCTCAAGGTGAAGTGGAATTGTCGATCTAAATGTTGATGGATTCTAAAGTGGCTTGAGGTTTTCATATGTCCGTCTTGAAGATGAAAGTTGGTGTTTTCCTCAGGTGATGTGAATATTATGGGAATATCGAGATCATGTGATAGAATATTTCAGCATTACTTTTAGTGGTGAAAGTCATGGATGATGTGGGCAGCAAAAAAGCATCAAAATTTGTGGATGATTGTGAAAATGTGGTTGGTGGTTGCTTTCTAGAATTGGATAGTGTTCTCTCTGCATGTTGGCTAGATTTTTTGGGTTTTTTCAAATTTATTGTGTATTTGGGTCATTTTGTGGGTTTTTCCTATTGGGATATCGATCCATAACCCCTAGGCCATATTATGTGAGTAGTTGATGATGTTTCATTTTTTTGGTAAATGTCTCGATGCATTTGGTTGGTAGTGTGGAGGCATTACCGGGTGGGTGGTATCAATTTGAGGGATAGACTTGAGAAATATTATCATCTAACCATTCATCAACTTGGTTCACTGGGGGGGGGGATGAATGGGTGACCTGATTTTTGGATTTATGATCTTGGGACTGGTCTAAGGATGTGGAGAATTAGGCAGGTGGTGTCAGCAGGGGGGACTTCCTAAGTGATGGGTGTACTGGTAGTCATAGTTTAGACCTTCTTCCAATCTTTGGTTGGAGGGGTGATTTGTAATTATGCATTAGCCAACATGATGAAATGGTTCATGGAAGAGGGATACACGATTTGAAATGATCCATGGTACGATGTTCACTTTCAGGGGGTATGTGACGTTTTGTTTAGTGTTATTTTGTGGTGTAGATTGTTCGCTCTGTGCCTTGGTGTCATGCTTGGACTTCGTGCCACTAGGTCATTCCTTTGTCTTTCAATCCACTAGGTCTTTGGGCCATCATATCTTATTGTATATTTGTGTCATTGAGCCTTCGGTTCAAGTTTGAGTTACCTCTCAACCCTTTTGAAAAGAGGTATTTCTTCATTAATAAAAAAGCAGGTGATGTCCCATTCATGTTTAAAAAAAACTATCATAATAATATATAAAAAAATCACCATAATTTATAGCATGTTTCATATATGAAAAATTTATACGTATAATATTATTTAACTATCATATATTGCTCAATTTTTAGTAGGGGTTCCATGTTACACTTTCACATTGAAAAAATATAATAGTACATTACAAAATTGGTCAATGTATATTACCAATGCAAAAAGGTGGGACTATATGATATTTTTTCATAAGATAATATTTGATACTCACACAATGAAAATTATAAAATTACATAATACTTGAGAGTGGTGTTATTTTGACTCCCAAAATTGACACCAATTACATACACCTTAATTCACATAATCAATAGATACCCTGCCCCACATTAAATTCACAACACAGATATATCCTCTCCCATGTGCCTCTTTTTTTCCTCTCTTAAATCCCTCTCAGTCTCCTCTCCTCACCACATATCCTTACCCTCTCCACTAAAATTCATCAATTTTTAGTATTGAATTTTATTTTTAAAAATAAAATTAAAATCTCATAAAATTTATCTCATGTACAATATAAGATAAATTTTTTTAGATTTATTATTATAATTGAAATTTATTTTATCTCTTACATGAAATAAATTTAGTTTTATTAAGAAAAAAATATTAATTAGAATTTATCTCATCTCATACCAGTGAAATATTTTATATTTATAATATAGGAATCATTGTATATGAAATTTATCTCATCTCATATAGGAGAAAATTTTCATTTTCTAAAAGATATAGAATAATACATGAAATTTATCTCACCCTCGTACAAGAGATATATTTATTTTTTGAAAATATGTATTATTTAGGATTAAATTTATATCATCTCATATGTGAGATAAATTTAAGTTTTTTTTAAATGTATTGTCTAATGTGAACTTTTTCAAATATGATAATGATATAAAATTATTTTTTAAAAAGATATAAAAATTTATATAAAATTTTACACATCTCATACATGAGATAAATTTCATTTTTTAATATAATCATTAATGTAGATGAAATTTTTCCAAATTTCATACATTAGATAAATTATACATGTGATAAATTTAATTTCATAAAATATAAATCATTTTATAATGAATTTATTTTATCTTGTACATGAAATAAATTTAATTAAAAAAAATAAAATAATAAAAATAATTACTTGCCTCATATATAAGATAAATTTAATTTTTTATAATATATAACATAGTATGTTAAATTTTCATCATCTTATATATGAGGGATTTTTTTTAAAAGATGTATCACTATAGGTGAAATTTGTTTCAACTCATACATAAGAAAAATTTTATTTTTGAAAATGTGAATCATTTTACATGAAGGGAATCTCATCTCATACATGTGATAAATTTAATTTTTAAAAGTCTTGTGTTATATATATATCTATATATTTTAAAATTCTTCCTTCAATATTTTATATACATGTCAAACAATACCTAACATAATTCCTTATTTCATGCCTAACATGGGACCCTATTTCTTCTTTTTGTGAAAATTATATTGAAAGATGTAGGGGATATATACCACTAACCTTATAAAAATTAAGCCTTTCTAGTTTCATGGAAAATTATTGAATATAATGAAGGAAAATTCTTAGAAAAATTGTCCATATCTTATACTCTAGATGAACCTATATTCATACAAGTTCACCTTTAGTTCCCTGATAAATGTAAAGTATAACAAAATTTCTTATATCCTCTCAAACATATTTAATATTGAATCTTATTTAAAATAATGACTATTTTTAAGAGACATCAGGGGTTTAGGAAAACACTAGAAAATTTAAATAAGAATTATTTAGAGATTGGTTCCATGAGACACTCAGTGCCTAACATATATATATAATTATATATAGAGATATTCCCCAATAACGAGTGCACCAATGAGAGGGGGATGAATTAGTGGTGTTAATATTTTATAATTTAATCATCTTTAAATTAACCTATATAATCTGTTAGGATTCAATATACTCAAATATATAACTCAACCTCACCCAAATGAAATAAAAAATTAAAACAGGGGAAGGAACACACAAATTTTTTCAAGGTTCTGACCCAATATGGGTGCGTAGTTCTTGATGTGATTAGGGTTTCTGAGATCCAGATTCACTACTATAATGACTCATAAATGAAAAGTGGTTATTGAGGTATCATGCTCTAACATGGTGTGTTTCCCAACACTAAAAACATATCAGTGTCGTTTCAAGTTCTCAATGTTTACAATGTGATGAGAACACAATGAGTAAGATCACATAAAATTCGATGTTACTTTAACAACTGATTTTGATCTTCTTATTGAGCCTTCAAGATGATCAGATCAAGAAATTTTCACTTATCTAAGAACTTCAACCTATGATATCATTTTATAAACTCATAAATTCACGCGTTCTTGAATTATGTAAAATAAATTAACGATCTTCTTCTCAATATTGAATCCTTGAATAGCTCATACTCTTAGAAGTTTTATAATCACTCTTCCCAACTTTAGTATTTATTTTTCTCAGTTTTAGTGATATTCAATCTCTCTCTCAACTAAACCTTCAATCATACATTCTCAATATTCTAGAATTAGTTAAATTTTAAAAACATTTAAAACTCATATTCTAGAGAACTTATATTACCATAATTATAGAATGTAATCATCTTCATGTCTCCTAAATCAACTATTCACATTGGCATGATACCACAATCACCTTATATTCCATTCCCCATTTAACTATTGCGTATAGTGATATTATAGAAATAACCTTCTAATAAATTCTTTCGATAAGAAAAATTATCGGGTAATTCTTCCTTAGTGATCACCATTTAAAATAAATCACAAAGAAATGAATTTGTGAGTTCTAGAGAACTCTATTAGTTATATCCTTTCACAAAATTAACTGGATTAGATTTGGTTGATATATTTCCCAAAATTCATTGTGATGTGAATAATTTCATCACCAACAAAAATTCTTAAACACTCATATTGAATCACAAAAAATTAATTTTCATATGATTAATGAATTTTTGAACTACACAACATCATCCCATTTTTATTCCAAATTTGTTTTTTGGAGCTTCTCCTTTAATATAATAAATATTTGTTGATTCTTACACATTTATTTTTTCTCATTTTGTGATCATTTTAACCATGATATTATGATCACAATCTCTTCATTTTATTTGAACTAGAATTCCATTTGTGATGTTTAATCCATTGAATTTTAGTTCCATCATCATCTAATATATTTAATCTTCAGAATATTCATTATCCAACTCTTAGATATTTATTCTTCATAATATCACCAATTTATCTATGTGTAAAAAATTACATAATATAATGATTATATTAGGTATCATCAGTGTACTAGTCACACATATTACCTTACACATAAGATAATATCATTTTCCATATTTCTTCTTTATCTCAAAAAAATATCTTTCACATGAATAATAAAAAATGTTATGCGTCTCTTGATTTTTTTATTTTCTCATCATCTATAAAAATATATTACACATGCCTCAAAAATATCATACATATCAAAATATATTCTATGCATGTTATTACTTTAGATTTTTTTTCATCTTATGGAGAAAACATGTTACTTATCATCTTAGTCTATAAAATATATTGTGCATCATAAAAATATGTTACACATCTTAGGAAATTTCCAAATTTTTAGAGGGATTAAAAAAAACATATGTAAGAAATAAAATATTATATACATCATTACCTTTTTCAATTTATTGCACTTTATCAAGGAAATATCTTATGTAAGAACAAATATATTAGGTATGAACTAATATTATACATATGAACATAGACTTAGACCAATTCAACTCTGAATAACCACAATAAATTAAATAAGACCATAAACACTTTCAATCTACTAAAGGCTTCTCACATCAGCTCCAAAACATTATTAACCACTTTAAATACAATCTACAATGATTCTCATACATGATTGAAAACAAATTTAATTATTCAAAAATTCCATTTAGATCATTAATATCCTATAATGTCCCAGATTTTTCCATATATTATTTTAATATTATATGGAAATTAATTCAAGACTAGGCTCTAAGACGGCGTGCAGTTCCGTAGCCCAGTGAGCCCGGAACAAACGTTTGAATTTAATTTAAAAATTAAATTACGTGCGCGTGTGGTTTTCTTGAAAAAGTGGAATAACTCCCAAACGGGTGCTCGGATTAGAAATTTGAGAGAACCGTTGCATTCGAAACAATGTTTTTACCTTAGGAGAGGCCTAAATTTGGTCGGCGTAGGTTGGTAGTGAAATCTTGTTTTTGGACATAACCGTAATAAAATATTTAATTAAAATATTTTATGTAAATCCTTGTTAAAACAAAATCTCTTATTCTTTTAAATAGATTTTTCACAGGGAGGGTCAGGGTTACAATCCCCCTAACTCGGATTTCCTCTAGAGAGCTCTTGATAAGACCTCCCGATGTGGCGATGACGTTCTTGACGATTTTTGCTGGCAACGACGATGTGGAAACCGAATCATCGCCAATGAACGCCACAGAATCTAGGTAGGATGTTTTGCTTATGATTTTTCTTCCCCGTGTTTTATTTCTATGATGAACGCGGAATAATCTATGAACAGAGTAGCCCACGGATCGATCATTCTTGAGGGATGGGATATTGCGAGAATATTGGGGATTTGATTCTTGAAATTGTTTTGGTTTCGTTCAACCTCCTAACGGTGATGGATCAAGAACTACACGAACATCGATCGAGGTTCGTCCCTCTCGTTTTGTTGTGTTCTTCTTCCCTAAATTCTCACGTTCTTCACTGCATTCTACGCGTTCTTCGTGGGAATATGAACGATTAATCGTTGCGCACTCGTTGTGCGATGAAATAGTCTCAAATTAAAGATCTGGCATCGGTACAACCAGACGGAGGTGCAGCTGCGGTGGCATCGGACGGATCGGAGCGGATTGAAAGAAATCGTTCTTTGAATGATTTCCGAATGGGTGACCAGAATCAGATTTCGAAGCCAATCGAAGGCTCGAAACCCAAAGATTCGGCATCGTGACGTCGAGGCGCCCCTCGATCTTGAGTTTCACGGAAAACGGACCAGAGAAACGCGATCCGGAAGATCAGCCGAAGAGTGAGGAAGAAGATGGAATTTCTGGAAATTTCCTGACTATACATCGTGTAGTATGGGCTACATGGCATGTGTTCGTCGGCCAGATTACATGGCGTGTACTTCAAAAGTACACGGACACGGTCAAGGTACACGGCCAAGGACACGCCGTGTATACCCCTCCTCGGCCAGATACACGGGATACCCCATGTACTGGTACATGGGCAGACAACACAGACACGGTCATAGACCGTGTACAGGCACATGGCTAGCGTACACGGAGCAAGCCCCGGGTGCTTGGACACGGCGTGTGATCATTCTACAGGTTGTGTAGTTTCTTTCTAACCGAAAATCCGGGTGACACGAGCCGTTTACACAGGCAGTACCCAATGTCAGGAACACGGCGTGTACTTTTCTACACGTCGTGTAGTTGAGTTTTCCATAGACTGGACAGACGACATGGGCCATTTACACGGGAAGTACCCAGGGTCAAGGAACAAGGTGTGTAATCATACTACACACTGTGTAATAATTTATTAAAGGCTCGAGCTACTTTCCTTATGTGACTTGGACTAGTTTTCTTAGGGTTCGTGCCCTTGGTCCTTTCTCTGAAGGTTCTGGTATCATTTCCTTTACAAAGGAGTATGATCCCTTTAGCAGAACTTCCTAAATAGAGTTGTTGGAATCCCCTCTGTGAGACTTAGATCCAGATCCTCTATTCATTCCTGGAACCCTAGGTAGAGTTCTTGGTATCGACATGACCAACTTTACCCCGGGATCCGATCCTCTGCTTAGCGGATTAGCTAAGACTGAGTTGTCAGAATCACCCCATGAATTGGCCATGATCCTCATCTGAGCATCATGTTCTCATAGTACTTGCGGAGTGTGTTCTACAGGAACTAGTACTTCCCGTCCCTCTCTTCAGACCTAGGAGTGTGTTCTCCTTGTTATGTGCTTAGTGGAATCTTCGAGCTGGATCCTAGTGGTGGTATCGCGATGGTCGTTTGTGTATGAGTATATCTGGATATTCTTGTTATATGTTCTGTAGACATATACTGTGTGGAGCTGACTGTATCTTTCCTTTGTGGTATTTTCCCTTGTTGTATTTCCTTTATGGTTTTGGGGTGTCCTACTGGGTATTGTTATACTCACCCCTGCACAGGCTTTGCCCGCACGTATCGTGTCTTGTGCAGACGAGCGATCCTTTGATAGGATTTTAGGTGGACCAGGACCGGATGGTACTCAGTGAGATCAGACAGGCCGAGGTGTGTTCCTACAGCTTCAGATTGCAGTCCCAACACCTTTCCTTATAGGTTGGACCTTGTTACAGACTTTCTTTTGGTGGGCTTGTACTTTTGGCCCAGGGTTTTACACTTGTTGTACTTTACTTTCCTGTCATACTATTTTGGTTGGGATTTTTAGTGTATGCATGCATTTCCTTTTTTAGTAGTTTTTACTTTTAATCTTTGTGGGCTTGGGGATGTGTGTGTGTGTGTGAAGGTTTATAGGAAATTCCTCCTATGTTAGTAGCATGCCTACTCGGTGCTAGTCACCATCCCCTGGCCTATTGGAGGCGGGCTTGGGGAGTTGCGGCTTGGGCCCCACTGATATGGGTCATGACATATCCCCCTTTGGATTTTTTGTCCACATCACCCAACTATTTAAAATTTATTCAACTTGTTTCATGAATTGATCAATGTACACTAAAATAATCAGATAATAACCTTTCTTAAATTAATATTTTCTTGACACCACATTACCATATTAAGTAATGTTTTTGAGATAATTCTATATCTTAGTGAATTTATTTTATCCTAGTGTTATCGAAGTTCATTCCCTCAATTCATATGCCACAATCATTTTTATCCTCTATTTAGCAAAAACCACAACAATAAATTACAAAAAAACAAGTAGAGTTACAAACGCACACCTCCTTCAAAAAATAGGTGCACCATAATCTCTTCCCTTTAACAACACAATCTAAATCCTTGTAGGGGTACTACCAAACATCCTCAATTTAAAGTGTAATAAAGAACATGAAGTTTCATCCCTAATTTATAAAAACTATCTTTTGGAACTTACTTTGTAAAAATATTCGCAATCTAATATTTATTGTAAATATATTAATGTTTCCTATATCCATTGGCCCATATTTCTTCAAGGAAATGATATCTGATATCAATGTGGATTGATCTAGATTATTTTACTATATTCTTCGATAGATCAATTACACTATGATTATCATAATAAATTCAAAACGGTTTCTTATATTTATCTTTCAAATATTATACCCGAGCTTGAAACCATAACATCTGTGTACAAGCATGTGTTATAGAAATATACACTGTCTCAGCTGTACTCAAAGAAATTGAATTCTGATTTATACTATTCCAACTCACACGGTTCTCACCGATAAAGAATTATCCACTAGATTTGAAATTTATATAAGTACAATATCTTTCCTATTTTACATATGTGAATCCCTATAAGTTCAAGTTTGATCTATTTTTATATAGAATCCCACATTTTACAATACCTTTTACATATCTAAAATTTCTTTTATTTTACAACATATGAGACTCTTTAAGATAAAACAAAAACCTTTAAAAAATGTTCATCTAAAATATAACATATGGTATTGATGTTGTAAGATGAAGTAGAATTCCAATGATTCTCTATATGTCCTTTTGATTAACACTACTTCCATATACATATTTTATCTCTGTTCTAACTGAAATGGGTCTATAAGTTTCATTACAATCTTCTATATTTTTCAATAATACTTTGGAATATTTATCTTATAATAAGAAGATATAATGAGTTTTCTATGTAATATACAATCTTAGAAAGTATTTCATCTCACCCAACATCTAAATATCAAATTGATTCTTCATTTTATTTGTAAATTCTTTATATATGTAATTTTTGTCACCAAAAAATATAATTTTATCAGCATATACAATAAAAATTAGAGTACCTATGGGTAACTCTTTCACATATAGATTTCTATCAACACACACCTTTGAAAATTCTATATCTCTCAAATAACTATCCAATTTATAATATTGAGCTCTAGTGGATTTTTCAAGACATTAAAATATTTATTTAACCTTCGCACCATACTACCATCAATATCAAGAATGAAACCCTTAGGTTTTTAACTGAAAATTTCTTCTTCTAGACCTCCATTAAGAAAGATATATTTAACATCCATTTGATAAACCTTTTAATGTTTTCATGATACCACTACCAAGAACATTATAAATGATTATAGACTACCCATTGGTGTAAATAATTATTCAAAGTCCATCCCTTCAATTTGTGAGTACCCTTTGCAATCCAGTCCAGCTTTGCTTCTTCAAAATCCACCTTTATCATTTAATTTGATTCTGAAATCCCAATTGGTTCTATTTACATTATTATTTTTAGGTCCTAAAACAAGATCCCAGGTAGAGTTCTTATCAATCTGACAAAGTACCTTATTCCTATAATTGATCTATTCATTATGTTTAACTACTTCTAAAATAGTTTTTTGTTCATCCTGAGAAATGAGAGAAGTTTAATTTTCAATCTTCAATGTTCTTCTTGTTTGAACTAGTGTCTCTTGATTGCTAATGATATTTTACAAATCAATATTATTTTTAATCTTTTATTACATAGACATTGATATTTAGTAGTCTTATCTTCAAAAATAGTTTTGTCAAAATCAATGAAAAAATAATTATGTACCATTATTGATTCTTCTCCAATATGTTTTTTATAAATCTGCATGATGCTAACTTCAATATTATCCATAATCACTTAAACTAACACTTCCATATTTTACCATTTTCCAATAATTTTCAAATCAGATCAATCAAGAAGTTTGTGTGTCATTGTTTCCAACATCTATAACCACCTCTATTAGATAAGTATCCCTTGAAGATTCCTTCTTCCTATTTTTCTTAAAAAATTCCCAGATTACTGTTTTTGATCTTCCCATAATAAGGGATGATAAAAAAATTAAATTAACTCACACTTGGATTTATTTTGTACCACATTTATTAATTTTTCATGTATATCTGAGGTCTCATTAAACACTTGTTTTGACTATGAATAATAGTACAACCAACTTCTCTCTAGAAAAAATCTTAATGTTTATACTCAACTCACATATTTCTTCCCATATCAATAATAATTATATTATTTATTTATTTTACTCCATTATACTTGGGATTATATGGTGTACTATACTAATTCTTGATTACATTCTTTCCAAGATAAATTTTAAAAGCATTACATTTGTACTGATATTTGTATTTCACAAATATATTTTATAGTATTTTAATGAATTGATTTATATATTTAAATGATTAATCTTTCAAATTTATGATCAATTTGATATGTTTTTTATTTTATGTTAAGGAAAACAAATATATGAAAAAATGAAAAGAGATGAATATTGGAGAAAAAAGACAGTTCGCATTGCAAGTGAAGCGAACCGGCATGAAACCATATTTTTGAGGATACAATGGAGTTTGAAAACTTAAGAATACCAATTTACACATAATGTATTCCATTTAAATGATGTGAGTTTTCTTTTGGGATGAGTTTTTGGAAGAGATACACCAAAATTCCTGACACATGTAAATTAAAATATCACACATCGTGTAAACACATTATATGTCGTGTAAAGATTCAGGATGCGATTCAGCGTATCTTTGATTTTGGAAAAAATATATGACATGGGACCCACCAATGACCACATTTGGACCAATTATTAATGACCTTAATTAATACTAGATCCCATATGGAGTCTATAAAAGGAGGTTTATCCTACTGCTATTAAAAGGGATCTGGATACCAAATCTTGGAGTGAGAAGCTATGTTATGTATGGCACTCCCTGAGTTCATCTCCATCTTCATTATGATTTAATTTTATTTTCTCCTTCCCTCTATTCTGCTCATCTCTAAGATGAGTGGGGTAAATCTTCATTGTGTTAAGGTTATGTAAATAGAATGGGGAAGGTGTCGTTGGATTAGTTTATTTTCTTTTATTCATGTATTTGGTTTGTGTGATTTCTTCAATCAATTTTCAATCCTTTTATTTTTCTTTTATCATGACCATCATTATTTGAATCTAAAAGGAACTTTAAAATTTTTTCAACAGAAAAACCTAAACGAGGCATGACCATTTTAGAATTCACGGTAAATCAGGTTTATATATGGTATTAAGACAATATTGATTCGAAAACCCCCTAAATTACCAAACCAAGATAAACAGGGTATTACTATTTCAAGGAGGGGATACCATGACCATTGTATCGTTTTTGTCATGAATCTAACCCAAATCATGAATTAATTGACCTATTTTCTAAAATCCAATTTCATTTGAATCCTAGAATTACAAAACTCAAAGCATGCTTTCAAAATATATTTTCAAACCGATCAATCAATCTACTTCATTTTCATTCTGATTATTAAAATGAATAAAAACAATATTTTCTCACCTCTTTCTTCAATATAATAAAAATAAATCTTTTCAAAAAATAAATAATTTTATAATTTCGACATCCTCTAACCTTTTCTTCAAGAACACATCATTTTTTATTATAATATAATCCTCAATGAATGAAATAAAACATTGATTTCCTCTAGTAGAATGATTTCATTATGAAACACACATCTAAATTAATATTTTCTAGTGGATTAGAGGAATGAATCTACACTATTTTTATATTTCATAAAGCATTTTCCCTTTCTGAAATGTTTTGAAAAGAATATCACATTCTCTATTAAGTTTTATTAGGTCACTCCCTAAATCACACTTTGCAATTTTAATCAATTTTTTAACCAAGCTGGACAAGTTACCTATGCTATAGTTTTGTCACGACCCGTCCTAGGGGCCCGTGCCGTGACTACCCCAAGCCCGCCTTCCATAGGCCAGGGGCTGGCGACTAGCACCAAGGCGTAAATCCAGGTAAAAAGGGAAGGCATTACCTTTGTAAAGTAAACAAGCACCACAGAGCAAGCAAGCGGAAAAGTAAACACTAAGTAAAAACAGAGTACAACTGAAGTGCAGAAAAGTAAATGGGCCAGTATACAAACCCAAACTGAAAGTAAAGTACAACTCGAAAAGGAAAACAACAACTGAAAAGTAAAAGCTGCTACGCCGAGCTGTCCACTGAAAATCCCACCTGAAGGGTAGATACAGATGGCTCCACTGCTCCTCGGGTCCCGCCGTCCGCTTCGAGCACGTTCCGCCCAGTGGTCCACCTCCAGGTACCGTCCTGCTCTGCAAGCCTCAACCACGATCAATGTTGTCCGTCGTCTGCAACCAACACAACGTAGTGCGGGCATAGCCCGTGCAGGGGTTAGTATAAGCTACTCAGTAGGGACCCCGAGAGCCCCGAAGGTCTCCCAAAATCCACAAAGGATAAACCAAAAAAGAAAGATACTATCACGAAGTAACAACCGACACTACTTAGGTATATGCCCATACATATACCTAAGTCATCAATTCCAAAACGCTCTAACCTCCGAGCCCAAGTACAACCCCGTCCACACAGGAAAGTATACGTATTCCACACAGGAAAGAAAAACGTAATCCACACAGGATAGCACAACACAATCCACACAGGAAAGCAAACAGGATTCAGATCACATAGGTATACTTCTTCGAAAGACGATAGAGAAGATCACTGATCCATCTAAGTCATCGGACCCACAAAGGATCGATAGGTACTAACCCCCGCAAGACCCACACAGGATCAGACCCACACAGGATCTGTAGGCGCTGGCTCATACAGAGCCGCTGAGCGCTGACCCACACAGGATCGGACCCACACAGGATCGGTAGCACTGATCCACATAGGATCGCTGAGTGCTGTAGTCATTGTTGTCGAATCCACTGAGGATCTCTGCACAGTCATCGTCGCAGTCACAATAGCAGTCGCAACCAGCACTAGGGTTCCCGCACACAGCAAGCTCGTTCGGGAGGGTCCGCTCCACGAGCCGATAGGCTGATACATCAACTTTCACAAGTCCAAAGTTGATGTATCCAAAAGTTCTGTATCGTCAATAGGAACTCAATACAACAGACGGCGCGTCGATCGGACGCCCGGTCTGAGAGTTATTGGCTTTTTTGTCCCAGGGGCCCGGTTGGTTTTTAAGGCAAAACCAACCTGACCGTACTCCACCTGCATCCAAAACTCGGGCGGAGTATGCCAAAAGATCCGTCTCACTAAGAGGAACTCAACAAAGCTGACGGCACGTCAATCGGACGTCCGTAGCTCAAGATATGAGCGTTTCCGCTCCGAGGGCCCGGTTGGTTTCGTGGATGAACCAACTCGATTGAACTCAAAGTATTCCGAAACCTTGAGTGCGATATACTGAAACAACCATCTCGATCCAAGGATCACATCTCCGCTGACGGTGTGTCGTTTGGAGGTCCGTAGCCCGAGTTATGGGCATTTGAACCTAAACAGTCCGATAACGGGGGTTTCAGGCCCGGACCGACCCGACCCGAGACCCCCAGTTGGCCCGAACCGGGTCGACCCACCCCGGTCCGGGTCGGCCCGGCCCGGCACGGCCTGACCCGGCTGGGCGCGGCCCGACGGCCCGCGCGCTGGCCGGTCGCTCAGCCAAAACGGCTGAGCCGTTTTGGCGGCCCGTGCACATGGGGGCGCTGCCCCCTCGGTTCCTTCGAAACAGCGGCCCCTTAATGGGGCCGCTTGCTGCCAGCCGACCGGGAAATTAATTCCCCCAGTTCTCCAAGTCCGGCCGGCCCGCCATGGCCGGCCGGTTCCTGCACCATGGGACCGACGACGGCCGGTCCCCCTTCCTGCACCGACGCCGGCGGCCCGATGCCGGCCGCCGGTCACCCTGCTCCGCCGCGGCCCGGAACCGGCCGCGACCCTTGTTTTCCGGCGTGGTGCGACGGTACCGTGCCCCTCCACCGTGGCCCCACACTGGTCGCGGTATTTTCCGGGTATCTCCGACGCGGCGCGACGGCGTCGCGTTCTTGTTCGTCATTTCACGGCGCGGCGCGACAGTGCCGCGCATTTTCTTGTCGCAAGGTTCCGCATGGTGCGACGACACCTTGTCTCCCGCACCGAACCACAAAGAACCAACACGAAAAAAAAGGAGGAGGGTCGGCCGTGTTCGTGCGGTCCGGCCCCCTCACGTTATTCGTTATCACTTGGTTTTAAACCACAAAGTTCAAATTCGATAACAAATGGTTTTAAACCACGATGATCATCAAGTCGGAATTCTCGAACAAATATAAATAATTGAAAACAAACCCCTACATCGGTTCAGGAACGGTGTTCGTCAACGACCAGTGGAAGACGAGCGTCGCGGAGGTTGGGCGTCGTGGGGAAAGAACGTCGACGTCGCGAAGCGAGGATTAGAAGTCGTTGACGGCGATTTCGTCGCAAAAAACCGTCGCGGAAGAGAACATCGCGTCGCGGATACGGTGTCGCCGAAGAACCGTGTTCTTCGGCGGAGAAGTTCTTCGTTGAAGAACGGTGTTCTTCGCGTTCTTCGTCGAGGTTGAAGAAGATGAAGAAAGCTTCCCAATCCTCTCAAGGTTGCAAAGAAACTAACAAAAATAAAATAAGTCTAAGCCTTATTTTATTTACACATCCTAACCTTTTTGAATTTCAAAGGTTTGAAAATTAAGTAACTCATCTTAATTAATAACACAAGTTGTCAAATTAATTAGAGTGGAGTTATTGGGGAGTTTAAGGGAAGTTGAAGAGATAGGGCTCGTGTGGGCCCCACCACACTTTATCCTCTCAAGGGAGGTTATGTGGATGTGGGCCCCGCCTCTAACTCCCTTTGGGAGGAATTAACCAACAAAGTTAAAAAAATAATTATGTTCCACAATTATTTTACTTCTTCTAATTTTCCCCAAAACTAACTCTCATCCCGCATAAAACACAACCTCGAAAAAGGTCTCCTTATGCGAATATCGGTGCTGCGAGTTCATTGGTGCCCTTAGAATTTGATTCCGGGCACCTATTCAAAAGTTAGAAAAACCCGCTCGTTCGTTCACTGAACGTACCCGAGCCAAACTTCAGAAATTGATTCCGGGCACACCGGGCCTCGGAATCAGGTGCCGTCAGAAACCGCGCTCTTGTAAAATTCCAAAGAAAATTAAGAAAAAAATTTCACTTGAATTTTACGGGTCTTTACATTACTCCCACCTCAGGGCTTTACATCCCCGTAAAGATACATCAAAACTAGGGAAACAAATGAGGGTACTGAGTACGCATCTGAGCCTCCCGCTCCCAAGTGCTCTCCTAGAGGTTCCCGTGCTGCCATATGATGCGCACTAGAGGAATCGACCGTCCTCGTAGGACCCGCTCCTGTCGATCCTCGATCTCCACCGAGACCTCCGTAAAAGTCGCCCCATCGTCAACGTTAAGCTCCCCATGGTCAATGATGTGCGTCGGTTCGTGCACGTATCTCCTCAGCTGAGATACGTGGAAGACGTCGTGCACCCGGTGCAACTGAGGTGGTAGAGCCAGGCGATAAGCCACCTCTCCAATCTTGCTGAGGACCTGGAATGGTCCGATGAAGCGCATGGATAACTTTCCATCACGACCAAATCTCCGTAAACCACGTCGAGGTGAGACACGCAAGAAGACGTGGTCACCATCCTCGAACTCTAGTGGCCTCCGCCTCCTGTCAGCGTATGACTTCTGCCGGCTCTGAGCTGTACTCATCCGCTCCTGGATGACCTGGACCTTCTCTGTCGTGGCCTGGACCATCTCCGGCCCCACAGGTGCTGACTCCCCAGGGTCTGTCCAGCACAAAGGAGATCTACAAGGTCGGCCGTACAACGCCTCGTAAGGTGCCATCCCGATGGTGGAGTGGTAGCTGTTGTTGTACGCAAACTCCACCAAGGGTAGGTGGTCCTCCCAGCTACGACCAAAGTCGAGGACACATGCATGGAGCATGTCCTCGAGAGTCTGAATGGTCCTCTCCGTCTGACCATCCGTCTGAGGGTGAAAGGCGGTGCTCAAACGTAGCTACGTCCCGAACGCCTCCTGAAATCCCTTCCAAAGCCGGGAAGTAAAGCGAGAATCTCGATCAGAGATGATAGATGATGTCACATCGTGAAGTTGAACAATCTCCTGAACGTAAAGGCGTCCCAAGCTCTCCACTGAGCCCTGCTCTCTGATGGGTAAGAAGTGAGCCGACTTGGTGAGTTGGTCGACAATCACCCAGATGGAGTCGTGACCTCTGGAAGTGTGTGGAAGTCCAGTCATGAAGTCCATAGATATCCCGTTACACTTCCACTCCGAGACCTCCAAGGGCTGTACCAAGCCTACTTGTACCTGGTGCTCAACCTTCACCTACTGGAAGGTGAGGCATCGAGAAACGAACTCCGCCACAACCTTCTTCATGCCTGGACACCAGTGCTGTCGTCTGAGATCCTGGTACATCTTTGCCACTCCAGGATGTACCGCCAAAGGAGAAGTGTGAAACTCTTTCAGTACCTCCTCCCGTAAAGCGACTGGTATCATGGTACATCCTCTGAAAAAGATGTCGTGCTCTGCTCTAAAGGAAAAACCATCAGGTGCCTGTCCTGAGGATATCTGTGCACGCCGCGTCTCACAGTCAGCATCCCCACGCTGTGCCTCTATGACCTGCTGCAGAAGTGGAGGAGTGACTGTGAGAGACTGAAGGAAGGCTGCTCCATCCCTATCCATGAAGGATATCTGCAAAGAGGCTAGCTGCTCCGTTACCTCCTCAAGTATCTGAATGCACATTCTTATGATGAGGGCATCAGCTACTACGTTCCCCTTCCCAGGAGTATAGAATATCTCAAAGTCATAGTCCTGGAGGAACTCGAGCCATCGTCGCTGTATCAGGTTCAGGTCTTTCTGAGAGAAGATGTACCTGAGACTCTGATGGTCAGAAAAGACTGTAAAGCGCTCGCCCATCAGCAGTGTCGCCATGTCTTCAGAGCGAAGACCACTACTGCTAACTCCAGGTCATGGGTAGCGTAGTTCTGCGCATGCGGCCTCAACTGTCGTGATCCATAGGCGATCACTGCCCGCTCCTGCATCAGAACACACCCGAGTCCGGTCCCTGATGCATCACAGTAGACTACGTACCCTACTCCCTCCTCAGGCAACCTCAAGATAGGTGCGCTGGTCAATCTCTGTCTCAGCTCCTGGAAGCTCTGCTGACATCTGTCTGACCACACGAAGGGTTTCCCCTTCTTCTTCAAATCTGAGAGTGGTGCCTCAACTCTAGAGAAGTTTGGCACAAATCTCTAGTAGTATTCAGCTAATCTCAAGAAACTCCGCACCTCCTTCACGCTCCTGGGTGGCTCCCAAGCTAACACTGCCTCGATCTTCGCAGGATCCACTGCAACTCCCACCGCAGAGATGACGTGTCCCAAGAAGTGGACCTCACGTATCCAGAACTGGCACTTCGAGAGCTTACCATAAAGCTGGTGCTCTCGGAGTGTGTCTAGTACAACCCGTAAGTGGTAGGCGTGCTCCTCCTCAGTCGTCAAGTAAATCAAAATGTTGTCGATGAAGACCACAAAAAATCGATCGAGGTATGGCTGAAATATCCTATTCATGAGGGCCATGAACACTGCTGGAGCATTGGTTACACCGAATGGCATAACCAAGAACTCATAGTGGCCATACCAACATCTGAATGCCGTCTTCTACATGTCCTCGTCTCGAACTCTGAGCTGATGATAGCCAGACCTGAGGTCTATATTCGAGAACCACCGTGCTCCCTTGAGCTGATCAAAGAGATCATTAATCCTCGGTAGAGGATACTTGTTCCTCACTGTCACCTGGTTCAGGCGACGATAATCGACACATAGTCGCAAGCTCTCGTCCGCCTTCTTGGCGAACAATATCGGGGAAGCCCAGGGTGAAACACTGGGTCGGATGAACCCCTTGCCCTGCAAGTCCTGCAACTGTACCCATAGCTCTCGAAGCTCAGCGGGGGCCATCCGATATGCTGGAGTCGATATCGGGGCTGTCCCGGGGTACAAGTCAATATAAAAGTCTACCTCTCTGCGAGGAGGTAGTCCTGGAACGTCGTCGGTAAAAACGTCCGCAAACTGATCCACCACTGCAGGAAAACCAGGACTCCGTACATCAACTGCTCCTAGGATGAGGCTAGCCAACTGATGAGTGATGGGTTGTCCTCTCCTCCGCGAAAGTCCATCCTGTGCTGCAAAGGCTCCCTTATCGCTGGTGAAGGTGAACCTGCTCCCGTCGGTGCGTACACATCACACCTTGCGCCTAAAACAGTCAATCTGTGCATGGACCATAGATAACCAATTCATTCCCAAGATGACGTAATAAGGCCTCGACGCTGCTACAAGAAGATCCCAGCCGAAGTTCTCGCCTCCTAGAGTAAGCTCACACTGCCGGCACCAGTGCGTAATCATCGAGTCTGCTCCCATAGGAGTCTCTAGCCGTAAGGATCGAGCCAACGGCTCTGTCAGAATCTCCGAGCTCCGAACAAGGGCAGCGACTATGAAAGAGTGACTCACTCCTGTGTCTATAAGTACTGCAGCAAGGGTGGAATAGACACAGATAGTACCTCGAATCATCTCGGGCGCGCCGTGGTCATAGGCCTCTGCTGCCTGGAGTTGTGCCTGTCTCTGCCCGCCAGCTCCCTGTGGTCGGGGTGGACCTCCTGGTGGTGGTGGTGGTAGAGCCTCAAAGCGTCGCCCACCACCTGCTGCTCGGCCAGCTCCTCTGCCTCGTCCGCCTCCTCCCTACGGACCACCACAGTCGACCCTCTGCCTTTGCATCAGTGGTCCCTCAACCGTCTGTTGCTCCCCGGCACAGCGGGTCGGGCAGTCACGAGCCATGTGGCCCTGCCCGCTGCACGAGTAGCACTCTCTGCCTCTCAAAAGACTGGCTTCGTGCTGTGTGCCCCGCACTGCTGAGCCAGTGTCTTGAGGTCGTCTGCCTGAGGGTCTGGTCTGCCTGGTCCCCTGAGTCATCCGTCGATTGCCTGCTGCAGAAGACTCTGCTACGTGCCGCCCTGCGGTGGGTCTCGGCGCTGGTGTAGACTCAGCAAGAAAACTCTCGATCAAAAGGGCCCGCTCCAGTACTCCTGTCTGAGTCGGAATGCTGAGGGAGATCAGTGATGCCCTGATCTCGTGTCTCAAACCCTTCTCAAAGGTCCGGGCCCAGAAGAATGGGTCCCACACCATGTCGGTCGAGTAGCGCGAGAGATCAGTAAATCTCGCCGAGTACTGAGCGACCGTCATGCTGCCCTGCCGCAGCTGAAGAGGCTCCTGTATGCGCACTGCACGGAGGGTGGCTGGGAAAAACTCTGAGCGGAAGAGGATCTCAATGTCTGTCCAGAGTAGAGATGCCTCATCGTGCACCTGGAGAATCAAGATCCACCATCGGCCCGCTGCTGCCTGTAGTAGGCTCGCAACGAGGATCACCATGAGGTCTGCTGGTGTCCTCACTAGCCTAAAAACTCGTACGATTGCCTCCAGCCAGTCCTCGGCTGCCTGGGGGTCCGTCTCCCCACGGAACCTGGGCGGTCGCTGGTGCTGGAACTCATGCAGTGTGCTGAGGTGACGTGCATCGTCAGCGGCTGGTGCTGGAAGTATCGGTGGCTCGGCGGGTAGTGCTACCGCCGGTGCCACTGCTGACAAAGGGCCCTGCACTGAGGCCTTGTCGCTCGGTGGGCTGTCATCACGCTCGAATCTCGAAACCCTAGCTGGCTGCTGTCGTGGGGCCATCCTGAAAAGGAAACAGGTGTGCCACGGTCAGAACAATATACCTGGTGAGCTGATACAAAGTAATCACAAAGAAAACTTGAAACACACATGCAATCAATGTTTTCGTGCATTAAGTCGGAAATCAGAAGTCAGGGTCCTGGTGTACAGATACGTCGGCTGCCGCACCAACACTGGACTCCCTGGACTAATAACCACACTCAATATGATGAATACTATTGATTCACATAGAAAAGATCAGAGTTTGCGGTAGAACCGAACTCCTCTGATACCAATTTGTCACGACCCGTCCTCGGGGCCCATGCCGTGACTACCCCAAGCCCGCCTTCCATAGGCCAGGGGCTGGCGACTAGCACCAAGGCGTAAATCCCGGTAAAAAGGGAAGGCATTTCCTTTGTAAAGTAAACAAGAACCAAAGAGCAAGCAAGCAGAAAAGTAAACACTGAGTAAAAACAGAGTACAACTGAAGTGCGGAAAAGTAAATGGGCCAGTATACAAACCCAAACTGAAAGTAAAGTACAACTCAAAAAGGAAAACAGCAACTGAAAAGTAAAAGCTGCTACACCGAGCTGTCCACTGGAAATCCCACCTGAAGGGTAGGTACAGATGGCTCCACTGCTCCTCAGGTCCCGCCGTCCGCTCCGAGCACGTTCTGCCCAGTGGTCCACCTCCAGGTACCGTCCTGCTCTGCAAGCCTCAACCACGATCAACGCTGTCCGTCGTCTGCAACCATCACAACGTAGTGCGGACATAGCCCATGCAGGGGTGAGTATAAGCTACTCAGTAGGGACCCCGAGACCCCCGAAGGTCTCCCAAAATCCACAAAGGATAAACCACAAAGGAAAGATACAATCACGAAGTAACAACCGAAACTGCTTAGGTATATGCCCATACATATACCTAAGTCATCAATTCCAAAATGCTCCAACCTCCGAGCCCAATTACAACCCAGTCCACACAGGAAAGTATACGTATTCCACACAGGAAAGCAAAACGTAATCCACACAGGATAACACAACACAATCCACACAGGAAAGCAAACAGGATTCAGCTCACACATGTATACATCCTCGAAAGACGATAGAGATGATCACTGATCCATATAAGTCATCGGACCCACAAAGGATCGATAGGTACTAACCCCCGTAAGACCCACACAGGATCGGACCCACACAGGATCTGTAGGCGCTGGCTCACACAGAACCGTTGAGCGCTGACCCACACAGGATCGGACCCACACAGGATCGGTAGCACTGATCCACATAGGATCGCTGAGTGCTGTAGTCTTCGTCGTCGAATCCACTGAGGATCTCTGCACAGTCATCGTCGCAGTCACAGTAGCAGTCGCAGCCAGCACTAGGGTTCCCGCACACAGCAAGCTCGTTCGGGAGGGTTCGCTCCACGAGCCGAGAGGCTGATACATCAACTGTCATAACTATAGAGTTGATGTATCCAAAAGTTCCATATCGTCAACAAGAACTCAACGCAACAGACGGCGCGTCAATCAGACGCCCAGTCTGAGAGTTATTGGCTTTTTCGTCACAGGGGCCCGGTTGGTTTTTAAGGCAAAACCAACCCTACCGTACTCCACCTACGTCCAAACGTCGGGTGGAGTATGCCAAAAGATCCGTCTCATTAAGAGGAACTCAACAAAGCTGACGACACGTCAATCAGACGTCCGTAGCTCAAGATATGAGCGTTTCCGCTCCGAGGGCCCGGTTGGTTTCGTGGACGAACCAACCCAGCCGAACTCAAAGTATTCCGAAACCTTGAGTGCGATATACCAAAACGACTATCTCGATCCAAGGATCGCATCTCCGCTGACGGCGCGTCGTTTGGAGGTCCATAGCCCGAGTTATGGGCATTTGAACCCAAACAGTCCGATAACGGGGGTTTTGGGCCCGGACCGACCCGGCCCGAGACCCCCCGGTGGGCCCGAACCGGGTCGACCCGCCCCGATCCGGGTCATCCTGGCCCGGCACGGCCCGGCCCGGCGACCCGCGCGCTGGGCGCGCTGGCCGGTCGCTCAGCCAAAACGGCTGAGCCGTTTTGGCGGCCCGCGCACGGGGGGGGGGGGGGGGGGGGGGCGCTGCCCCCTCGGTTCCTTCGAAACCGCGACCCCTTAATGGGGCCGCTTTCTGCCAGCCGGCCGGGGGAATTAATTCCACCGGTTCTCCAAGTCCGGCCGACCCACCATGGCTGGTCGGTTCCTGCACCATGGGACCGGCGACGACCGGTCCCCCTTCCTGCACCGACGCCGGCGGCCCGATGCCGGCCGCCGGTCACCCTGCTCCACCGCGGCCCGGAACCGGCCGCGACCCTTGTCGTCCGGCGTGGTACGACAGCACCGTGCCCCTCCACTGCGGCCCCGCACTAGCCGCGGTATTTTCCAGGTATCTCCACCGCGGCGCGACGGCGTCGCGTTCTTGTTATTCATTTCACGGCGTGGTGCGACGGCGCCGCGCATTTTCTTGTCGCAAGGTTCCGCATGGTGCGACGACACGTTGTCTCCCGCACCGAACCACAAAGAACCAACACGAAAAAAAGGAGGAGGGTCGGCCGTGTTCGTGCGGTCCGACCCCCTCACGTTATTCGTTATCACTTGGTTTTAAACCACAAAGATCAAATTCGATAACAAATGGTTTTAAACCACAATGATCATCATGTTGGAATTCTCGAACAAATATAAATAATTGAAAACAAAACCCTACCTCGGTTCAGGAACGGTGTTCATCAACGACCCATGGAAGACGAGTGTCGCAGAGGTCGGGCGTCGTGGGGAAAGAACGTCGACATCGCGAAGCGAGGATTCGAAGTCGTTGACGGTGATTTCGTCGCGGAAGAGAACGTCGCGTCGCGGATATGGCATCGCGGAAGAATCGTGTTCTTCGGCGGAGAAGTTCTTCATTGAAGAACGGTGTTCTTCGCGTTCTTCATCGAGGTTGAAGAAGATGAAGAAAGCTTCCCAATCCTCTCAAGGTTTCAAAGAAACTAACCAAAATAAAATAAGTCTAAGACTTATTTTATTTACACATCCTAACCTTTTTGAATTTCAAAGGTTTGAAAATTAAGTAACTCATCTTAATTAATAACACAAGTTGTCAAATTAATTAGAGTGAAGTTATTGGGGAGTTTAAGGGAAGTTGAAGAGTTAGGTCTTGTGTGGGCCCCACCACACTTTATCCTCTCAAGGGAGGTTATGTGGATGTGGGCCCCGCCTCTAACTCCCTTTGGGAGGAATTAACCAACAAAGTTAAAAAAATAATTGTGTTCCACAATTATTTTACTTCTTCTAATTTTCCCCAAAACTAACTCTCATCCCGCATAAAAAGCAACCTCAGAAAAGGTCTTCTTATGAGAATATCGGCGCTGCGAGTTCATCGGTGCCCTCGGAATTCGATTCCGGGCACCGGTTCAAAAGTTAGAAAAACCCGCTCGTTCGTTCACTGAACGTACCCGAGCCAAACTTCGGAAATTGATTCTGGGCACACCGGGCCTCAGAATCAGGTGCCGTCAGAAACCGCGATCTTGTAAAAATTCAAATAAAATTAAGAAAAAAATTTCCCTTTAATTTTACGGGTCTTTACAAGTTTATTCTCATAATTTTTAATCAAGTAGTTATAATTGGCCGGATTAACAAATTGAAATATATTTCAAACCTTTATTTATCCTCTAGATATGGATTTTCTATCTTTTTATTTCTTGATGATGCATTAATATTTTTTAGACTTATACAAGGGACATAGAGTGATATTATCCCAAGAGGGGAGGGGTTGAATTAGGGTATACACTATGAGAGATAATTAAAACTCTTTATTCATTAAATACTCACTTTCACTTTAGGATATTGACCTCTCAAACTTTAGGGTCACTTTTTATTCTCTTTAATATGATGTTATTTAAATTAGAAGATCTATTTGGATATGCATGCATAAAGTAAATATAGACATGATAATTTACATGGTTCACCACAAAGGGATAGTCCAAGGAGTATGATACCAACATTTTGGCAGTGCACCAAACATACTAAGCTCACTTCTTGTATGTTTGGGTGAGGTCACTTCTATGCCCATGCTCATTTCCTTATAATATTTTGGGATATATCACTACTTACCAAGGGTCGCTCCCTCAAACCTTTCTTAAATGGATCACTACTAGTGACAAGTATCACATTATTCTTCTTCCTTTACTCAATACTCCAGAATGGATCCACACACAGTTTATGGACTTGTAGGTCCCTTCATCAAAAACATTGGATGAATCTTAAAATAATGTGGATGCTCTATTGAATTCTTTACTAGGCCACTCCTTCGGTTTAGTGAAACCACCTTTATTCAAACCCTATAATTTCTAAAATTAGTCTGGAATGATTCATCTATTTTCTATAGATAATGAAATCAAAACCCCTACTTGACAAGACCTTCAATAGTTTTCAAATATTTAATCTTTATACCCACCAATGGAACAACACCTTATTTCTTTAATATAAAATGATCCTGCAATATTTCTTATGAAAAAATAATTGTAACATATTTTTATAATTTATTCGAAATAGAACAATAACTATGCATGTGACAATGACTCATTTAATCCCATGATTTAGATGTGGTATGAATACCAAATTTAATCTCCCTCATTAAAATTTGAATACTTACTGAATGTTGGGTATTTATTTACTTACTCATTAATTTTGGAGTTAGGGCCCTAGAAACAACTTATTTGTACGTTATGATAAACATGTGTTCATTGGATGGATATTAATAAACTCTTTATCACATAATTATTGTTCTTATGCATGATATTGTATGTGATAATGTCCTAAGAGTAGCTGTCTCACTAAAAGGTTATAGTGGATCCCTGCTATGATGAGAACTCGGAAGTGCCATGACATTATTATTGATTAAATGTTCTATAGCTAGATGTCATAATTTCATGGGACACAAATGATATAGGCTATCTGGGGTAGAGACTCATAGGACTTTGAGGCACCTTCTCATGGTGTACACCCTTGGTAATGTCTAGAAATATATTATGAGAACAAGGCTCGCTAGTTAGAAACCCATATTTATAAGTGTCATTGGATGTCCGTATCTACAGACATGTGTATTTATCCTTATACTTTAAGATTATTATTAATGGGTATTATGACTCATGAACTTAGATTTATTGGTGAAAACCATGAATAAATATGTTCGCGGTGAGGTAGGTTATGTTGGGTATGTCGTGAGTAATACTGTATTAATGAATAATGTGAGAAAAGATTTGTCCCTTTTGTTCTATAATAGAAGTTGATATCTCAGGCCCTTTAATGAAAATGATATAGCATAAATAAATCCATGGCCATGGTTTTCTATAGGCAATCTCAATTTTTGGGCAGTAAAATAATGAGAAATTGAGCACATGGTTTGATGAAACTTGCATGAAACTTGCTTGATTAGAGATATCAAGACAAAGGGATTATATTACATGGTAAGAATTTGTATGATGTGACATGTCGGTGTGATATTAACTTCATTATATATGGGTTACTTGGTGCGTTTCTATATACTAACCTTGGACTTTAGGCCGCTCCTCTTAATGCCACTACAAAATAGTCCTAGAGGGTCACACACTAAGTGTATCCAGTAACTCAATTAAATAATATATTATTTATTATTCAACAAGTTGAATAAATATTATTCCTGGTTGCAGTTTAATAATTATCCATGGATTCCTGATCACATTTATTTTGACACTAGTTATTTGAGAGAATTTATTTTGGGTGGAATTAATAATAAATATTAATTTGGTATTTAGTGAATATAATAGTTATATATTTTTTAGCGAATAATGAAGTGATATTTATTTAATAAATAAATATTCATTATTCAAGGTTCAATAAATATGCTGGAGGATTGACGAACTAAGTTAATGGTCCACTGAGAAATAAATATAGTGAATATTATTTTATTAAATAATATATAATTATAACTCACAAGTTAAGAACATGTCTATAAATAATAATGTTGTTGTTATTATTTTCAATTTGGTTTCACTAGGATTAATAAAATCATTAAGGAAATTGTGAAAATTATTCATTATTACCCTAGTGAATTAAATACCTATTTATATTATTCTTTTATTAGCCAAACACTATCCAAGCGACGTAGATAGTGTTGTGTACAACATTTGGAGAAAACCTCTCGAGACTAGAGAGTTCTTCCCTATCCAATAATTCTCTCAATAATAAGAGCGATCCTCCTCCACTGGATAAAGAAGAACATTTTGGAAGCTGTTCTCAAGGTGATTGAAGGTGGAAATTGCAAGCATAAAGACTTTCCATTTTAGCACTCGGAGACTCCTTTGATAAAGTACAGAGATACGTGGAACATGTGTGGATCACCACTAGAGAAGATATACCTTTGATCTCTACAAAAAAACGAAGGGGCACTGCATATCAATGTTTGAATGCATCAATGAAGAAAGAACCACCTTGGAGGTAATTCTTTAAATTAATTATAAACAAAATATGTTAATCTTCTCTCTTGGTTCCGGGTTTCTATTCCTTTTTATAAATCCTTGATTCAATTCCAAGGATACTGGCATTCATCATCATATTGATCTCAGATTGTTCATTGAGTATAGAAAAAATTAAAGTTTGGAACCACCCCTCCCACCCTTTCGCTGTGCCCGAAACCTACAAGTGGTATCTGAGCAGGTAGATTATTTTTTATTATTATTTAAATAATTCATTGATCATTTGTGATTTAATAATTTAGTTTATCAATTCACGTTTAATTATTCTTTTTTATTTTGAATTATGATATATATTCTTACTCCACTATTTCTTGTAGATATAAAAGAAACAATTAATTTTTGTATTAAAATTAAATCGGGGAACTCATCTAGATGTTCCAAGGGTTCTGTTTAGGTAACATAGAAATATATGCTGTATAGTTAGATCTACACTCCATGTAGTTGTGTTAAATGCATCATGAGTAGTTGGTAATTACTTATCCCGTGTACATTAATAAAATGCAGTGTAGCTAATTCTTACAATGCGTGTTGACCAAGACAGACTGGTGCACAGTCATCCGGACTATACACTGTGTGGCCTACTGGACATGGTGTGTAGTTCCTTTCGGGTTAGGGTCAGGCTGTGTATTACATACATGGCCTACCTGACCGGTGACTGTGTAACATAGAGTCAACACAACGTGTGGCCCACTAGACATGCTGTGTACTCCAAGATTTCAGAAGTATGCCTCACATGTTGAGTCCCTAGGTGTGTACTTTGAATACAAAAAGAATAATGCACATGACATATAGATAATATCTACACACCATGTACTTTTACCAGTTACGTAGATTTAAAATTTATTATATTATGTAACCCTTAATACATGTACATTCATCTAGGTGTAAAGTCGGGACACACCATGTGATAGAATTTAATATATATATATATAAATGTTTTATTAACATCTATGTAATATTCAATATCTACACATCTTGTATGAGTTGTATTATAGTTATTATTCTATGTTCATGTTATATGTCACAAAGAATAAAGTGTATACAAGTATAATACATGTTGGGTAGTTTTGAATGGGTATTCACTGGGCTACCTCCAAGGTACAAGTTATATATACAATTAATTTTAAATGAATTTATTAACTTGTTTAAAATTATAATGGATGAGAATATCAAGGGAATTCAGAAAATGGTTAAGTTAAAAGTAATTATTAATTAAATATAATAATTAATCAAATTAGGCATAATTTATCTTAAATAAGAATTATTAAAGAATTAAATTATAGTTTTATTAAATGCGTAATTCATTACATGTGTGTGGATGACCATGAACAAGACCAGACCTTTGTATGTGATTTGTTTCCTTTTTAATTTATTTTTAAATTAAATTGTTGTCCTGCATGTCTTCTCTCATCATTAATATGTAAGTCATGCATTCCAATGGTTGCTTTTATGTAAACCCCCTTTTACCCCTCACCTGCGTGTGAGTAAAATAATATGTAATGGATGGAGATACCAAGATAGTGGAGGTAGTTCAAGATAGGAGCTGAGGCAAAACCAATCCAAGGAGAAACAAAGCTGGACATGTGGAAAGCTATAAACACGAACCTAATTGGTTCAATGTGTTTATCCCCTATGTTAGTGGTTAGTTTATCAACCACTAGATAAAATAACCATTAGAACAAGCTCGTAATCATACCCTTTATTTTACTTCTGTTAGTTGTATGGTTATTCATTATGGATGTTTATATAATTAATGAATTAACAAGCATCCAATATGGAACTAAAATAAACTGTATTATACATAAATGTTATCTAATTCATGGTTAATAACTTATGATTATCCCACTTAATATTAACAAGCATGTGAAAAAATAATAAATGGAAATTTACACATAAAGGATAAAATCCCTCAATAAAATATTAAGTCAGTTTAGCCTTCCATTACTTCGGTTAGAATCGAACCATAGTTCAAAGTTCTTAACCAGCCAAATTTGGGGTGATTTCAATTATTGGGGAATTCTAATTTGAGGTTTTGTGATGACATGATTTATTTTACATCAAGGTTTGACTGCTAAAGCAGGACTTTGTGTAACTGAGAGGAAAAGGTTTAAGAAATCCAAAATTAAGGATTTCAAGTTTGGGGAGTCCACTCAATGGATCAAGGATATGTGAGTTAATGCAGTTGGAATTTGGAATGCCTACTAAAAACCTTTCAAATGGAATGACCAAAAAAAGTTGGGGTAATGCGATGGGAAATATAGATCCTTGTCGCAAGAATGTACAAGCAATAAGATATTCAAAAGCCAATGGTCAGGGGTATTGGGTTTCAATAAAATAGTAGGAGACTAATGAATATTTATTTATTTATTTGTCTCAATTTTATCAGATAATGTACTAAAACTTTGTTGAAATTATTTGTAGAAATGACATTAAAAATGACATCAAACATATCGTTGCGATCCATACTCGAGAAGGAAAACCTTCTCACTGACACTAATTTCTAGGAGTGTAAAAGATGCCTTCGGGTCATCCTTTTACATTAAAGGAAACTATATGTGATGGAATAACCTTTACCAGTTGTGCCTGGAAATGAGTTGAGTGATGAGGAGCTATCTGTGTATGAGAAACATCTGAATGATGCTACATATGTTTAGTGACTCATTCTATCATCCATGACCAATGAGCTCTTAAGGAAACATTAGAAAATGGATGATTATAGCATGATTTCTCACCTTTGGGATCTATATCAAGAGAAGGAGAGACAACAGATGTATAAGATCTCTAACGCTTTGTTTACCACTAATCTTAGAGTGTCTGTGCTAGCTGGGACATATATAGTCAATATTATTGGCTACATTGAACATCTTGAAATTTTAGGGTTTAAATTTCTGGATGATTTGCGTACAGATATCATACTATCATCACTTCCCAAGACCTTCTCTAGTTTTATTCTGAATTATAATATGAGCAATAATGAGAAGAGTATATCAGAACTTCTTACTTTAATTCACCAAGTGGATAAGGACATGAGGCGTGAAAAACCCGCATTGATTATGGTGAATAGGAATATGAAGGAAAAAGAAAAGGGGCCTAATACTTATAAATAGTATAAATCCCCTGAGAACCATTTGACAAAGAAGAAGAAGATACAAATAAAGGTCAATAAAAAGGAGGTAATATTTTTTTTCAGGTGGAATGTCAAGCCACTGGAAGATGAACTACACCCTTATAAAATAGGAAGCCAAAGGTGTGTTCATTATCGAGTGAAATCTTTCCATTTCTATACACTAGGTATTAGATACTACTTTTGGTGCTCACATATGTATTCAAATGCAGGAACTAAGTAGATTCTAGAAAATTTCTAGAGGAGAGGTGGATCTGTGAGTTGCTAATGGTGAAAGGTTAGATACTCTTTCCATTGGTGACTACCACCTTCCATTCCCAACATAAATGATTTTGGTTTTACATGGCTGCTATTATTTTCCTAATGTTACCAAAAACATAATTTTTGTATCATGTTTGGATACAAATGGTTTTATTTTCATGTTCAGAAATATTTTTTTTTTCTTTTATAAGGACAACATATGTTATGGTATGGCACATTTAAATGATAGCCTATATGTATTAAATTGAGACAAACATGTATTGGAAATTGATAACGAATCAAGTTCAAATGAATCATATAACACCCAGTCACAACATCACCATCTCAGTCATATAACCAAGAAGTGTTTGACAAAGCTTTGTCAAGATAGTTATTTCGAATCTTCAGAGATAAAACCACTTGATATATTTAATTCTTTTTTATAAGAGAAAATGACAAAACCTCAATTTAGTGGATAGGGTGAAAGGTCCAAAAATCTTATAGGATTGGACACACTGATGTGTGTGGACCATTTTCAATAGAATCTAGAGGTGGGTTTTCTTACTTCATAAATTTTACTGACGACTTGAGTAGATATTGATATATCTACATGATGAGGTATAAGTATGAGTCCTTGGAGAAATTTAAGGAATTCAAGAATGAAGTAGAGAATCGACTTGGTAAGAAGATAAAGAATCTTTGATTGTATCGAGGTGGAGAATATCTTAACCAAGATTTCATTGATTTTCTGCGTGAGTTTGGGATTCTATCTCAAATTAGTACACCAAATACACCATATTGTAATGATGTTAGTGAAAGGAGTAACTTTACCTTGTTAGGAATGGTAAGATCAATGATGATTCATGCAGATATTTCATTATCCTTTTGAGGATATTCATTAAAAACTACGTCATACACATTAACATGAGAAACAACTAAAGTAGAAAACAAAATTCACTTCGATATATGGAGAGGAAAGAAACCCATTTTATTGACCACATGTGTATGGGGATGAAAATCATTTGTTAAGGCTTTCTCAGACAACAAAATAGCACCTTGGGACATGAACTATATATTTATAGGGTATCTCTAGGAAATAAAGGGATACTACCTATACAAAACCTCAAAAAGTAAAGTGACCATAGCTAGTAAGCCATATTTTTTGAGAGGGAGAATATCCTTAAAAAGGATTGTGGGGGAAAGATTTAATTCAATAAATTTGATGCTCAAGATATAGAAGAGTTGGTACATGAACAAGTTCCATAGGCCCCCATTGAAAAATTGGTTTCTAAAACTCAAGTACTATATAGGAGTGTAAGAGAGGTAAGGGAACCAGAGAGATATTGTTTTCTCATCATAGAGGATGGTGAATCATTATTATTGGACAATGATGATCCTCTATCCTACAAAGAGGTAGTATAGACCTCATAAGCTATAAGATGGCTAGAATCTATGAATTATGAGATGGATTCTAGGTATCAGAAACAATTTTGGGTTCTGTTCGATGTGCCTGTTGATGTAAAGCATGTTGGGTATAAATGAGTATTCAAGAGGAAACTGGACATAGAAGGTAAAGTAAGTAAATATAAATAAAGACTAGTAGATAAAGGTTTTAAATGATGTTAATAAATTGACTAAGATGAAAACTTTTCAGTACTTTCTATGTTTAAATCCATCGGAATCATATTTTCCATAACAGCTTACCATGACTATGAGATTTGGCAGATGGATGTAAAAACTACATTACTTAATAGGAACCTTCATGAAGGTGTCTATATGACATAACTCGAAGGGTTTGTGAAACTATGTGATTCCAAAAGTATTTTCAATTTGCAGATATCCATTTATGGATTGAATAAAACATCTAGGTCATGGAACATTTGATTTGATGAATCCATAAAAGAATTCAATTTCATTAAAAATAAATGTGATCCATGTGTTTAAAAAAGGTTTATTAGGAACATGGTCATTATCATAGTATTATATGTTTATGATATATTAATTATTGGAAAAAACATACCAGTCATACAATCTGTTAAGGACTGGTTGAATAAGTGCTTCTCCATGAAGGACTTAGGTGAAGTAACCTACATTCTAGGGATCAAGATCATTAGTGATAGATTCAAGAGGCTTCTTGGACTATAAAAATGTATATATATTGACCAGATAATAAATAGATTTATTATGGGACAATCCAATAGTTTATTGGTTCCAATATAACATGGTTTACATATTTCTAGGAAAATGTGTCCCCATACACAGTGGGAGAAAGATAGAACGAGTAAGATACCATACACTTCAGTGATAGGATAAATCATTTATTCCATGTTATGTACTAGACTTGATGTTTCTTATGCATTGAGTATGGTGGGTAGATATCAAGAAGATCCAGGAGAACAACATTGGATTGATGTTAAGACTATCCTTAAGTATTTGAGAAGAACTAAGGATATGATCCTAGTGTATGGAGGATACAAGGATCTTGTCATCAAAGGGTATGATAATTCTGGTTTTCAGACAGATTATAATGATTTAAAGTCGCAATCAAGATATGTTTTCTATCTCAATGGAGGAGTTTTGAGCTGGAAGAGTTCAAAGAAGCCAGTTGTAGCTGATTCTATAGTGGATTCTGAGTAAATAATGGCTTCTGATGTAGCCATGGAATCCATATAGATTTATAACATTGTCTTGGATCTTGATGTGGTACCTATTAATAAAGACCCTATCACATTGTATTGTGATAATAATACAATAGTGGCTCTTTCAAAATAGCTAAGGTCACATCAATGGAAAAAGAACGTACTCCTAAAGTATCACCTCTTGAGATATTTTTATCATAGGGGTGAAGTTGCATTGAGCATAGTATCCAAAGAAGAGAATGTTGAGGACCCCTTCAATAAAGGCCTATCTTAGTAGAAACATGAATATCATGTGAGAGCTAGCAGACTAATGATTGTTAGCAGTTGGCTCTAGTGCAAGTGGGATTCTGTTGGATTTGGTTCCCTAGAACCGCCTTTTTCATACTCTATGATAAACATGTATTTACTGGATTGATATTAATAAACTAATTATCATATCAAGATTGTTCTTATGTATGAAATTGTATGTGATAATGTCCTAAGAGTAGCTGTTGCACTAAAAGGTCATAGTATATCCCTGCTATGATGAGAACCTAGAAGTGCCATGACACTATTTTTGAATAAATGTTCTATATAAAAATGATATCATTTGAAGGGAAAAAAATTATACAGTCTATTATAGTTAGATATTCATAGGACTTTGAGGCACCTTCTTATGGTGCACTCCCTTGGTAATGTCCAAGAGGATATTATGAGAACGAGACCCTCTAGTGGGAAACCCACATTTATAAGTGTCATTGGATGTTCCTATATGCGGACATGTGTATTGGTCCTTATACATTATGATTATTATTAATGGGTATTATGAATCACACACTGAGATGTATTGGTAAAAACTGTAATGAAATATGTTCGCGAAAAGGTAGGATATGTTGGGTGTTCCATGAGTAATACTACTTTAATGAATAATGAAAGACATGATTTATCCCTTCCATTCCATAATGGATGTTGATGTCTCAGTCCATTTTATGGAAATAATATAGCCTAAATAAATCCATGACCATGGTATTCTATAGTCAAGCTCAATTTTTGAGAAGTCAAGTAATGAGAAATCAAGAACATGGGTTGATGTCACTTGCATGCAACCCGCTTGATTGAAGATATCAATACAAATGGATTATAATATACGATAAGTGTTTGTATGAGGTGGCATATCATTACAGAATTAAATTCTTTATCTAGGGGTGCCTTAGTGTGTCACTATATGCTATCCTTGTACTTTAGGCTGCTCTGCCTAATTCCACTAAGAAAAATCCCTATAGGTTCACACGCTAAGTGTATCTAGTATCACAATTAAATAATATATTATTTATTATTTAAAAAGTTGAATACTGATTATTCTCGATTGTGGTTTAATAATTATTCATAGATTCCCGATAGCATTTATTTCAACACTAGTTATTTGAGAGAATATATTTTGGGAAGAATAATTAATAAATATTAATTTCTATTTAGTGAATATAATATTTATACATTTATTGGTGAATAATGGAGTGATATTTATTTAATAAATAAATAAGAATTATTCAAGGTTTAATAAATATGGTGGAGGATTGGCGGACTGAGTTAATGGTTCAGTGAGATATAATAATATTGAAATTATTTTATTAAATAATATTTAATTATAACTCACAATTTAAGCACATGTCATTAAATAATAATTTTTCTATTATTATTTTCGATGGGGGTTCCCTAGGATTAATAAAATAATTATGGAACTTGTGCAAATTATTTATTATTACCCTAGTGAATTAAATTCCTGGTTATATTATTCTCTTATTATCTAAGCAACGTAGATAGTGTCGTGCACAAAATTTTGAGAAAACCTCTCAATCCTAGAGAGTTGTTCCTCCTCCAAGAATGCTCTCAAGAATGAGATTGATCCTCCTCCACCAGATAAAGGAGAATGCTTTGGAAGAGGTTCTCAAGATGATCATAGGAGGACATCACAAACACATATATCTTCCTTTCTATAACCTAGAGACTCCTTCGATGATGTTCGAAGATGCATGGAACACGTGTGGATCACCATTAGAGGAGATTTACCCTTGATCTCTACTATGAGAAAAGGCACACTGTAGATCTGTGGTCCAACACATCAACGAAGAAAGAATCACCTTGGAGGTAATTCTTTAATTTAGTTAAATTAATTATAAAAAATATTTTGATCCTCTATCTTGGTTATGAGTTTCTATTCCTTTGTCTAAATCCTTGATTCAATTACATGGATTCTAAAGTTCATCGTCGTATTGATCCCATATTATTCATTGAATATGTTAAAAATCAAAGTGTGTCACTGTCCCTCCCACGCTTTCGCTGCGCCTGGAACCTACAATTAATAACCAAAAATACTATGGGAATTATTCTTCATCATTTTTTTTCATGTGTACTATGACATATCCATATCTCTCACAATGAAGTACATAACCCATTGTGGTATAACATTTCATTTACAATGAATCACCCTATGGATTTCTAGAAATGCAAATCTCAATCATTTCTCTTAGGGTAAAATGTTATTCACCATGTCATAGATTCTTGCAGATACAAGCCCTTTCTAATTCCAATTTACAACATTACATGATGTAAGCAATGGTTATAACATATCCATATTGTTTAGAAAAAGATTGTGGTGTAATCTCATGAATTATGCAATATCCCTATATAGGACTAAATTTATTCTTTAGTTATGACCTTTCCACAGTGTAATGAAATACACTATGACATAGTAAAACTTTAGCTCTTAACTCACTTATGTAAATTTAGAATCCTCTACAGTGGAATGAGGCAATGTAGTGTAGCCATCTCATTTGGCCATGGAGAATTCAGTGAGTTAAAATACATTATGGAAGGGAAATATCATTCTTATAGAGATTCTAAGGCATAACCATCACATCAAAAAACAAACACATTCCCCAAACCATCTCCTCATTAAAATTATTGAAGACTTAGTCTTAACTATTTCTTCACGCGGTCTCATTATCACTCGAGAATATTTTTTATTTTCAAAGCATATTCATGAAAGTGTAATTCCGTGAATAAATAATTTCAGCAATACCAGTGCATTTATCTAGGAATTTACTTTTTAAACCATCTATACTTCATCAGGTGATATTAATGACTAGGATATTCTGTTCATACATGGATGTTCATGAATACCGCATGTAATGAGTGTTTGGATCTCACTTGGATCTAAGGTGTTCAATACAACCATGATCATGGGACAAACACTCAAATTTTTTTTATGTCATTATTACTGAGGCTCAATAATGGTGGAAGAACCTACCTATTATAACACTTTCAAGTAAATTAGGAGAAAGATGATGCTAAACTTGATCAGATGGCTTGAATCTGAAACATCATGCAAATTGTGTTATGTATACATCTCATTAAATGGAGTAACAATGCGAGATGATTTTTCTATTATACATTGAACTCAACCATGATTGAGGCATGGTATATTATAATCTATATCCCATTGAGCTCTTGGTGAGTAGTATGAGGTATTCTCCCATACCCACAAATGTAGACACTTGGGATCATGGGTCTTGCTGACCCATGATAACCCGACTTCCTTTTCCCATGCACACTCACACATGATTAGGCTCCTACGGCCCTATGAATTGTACCATGTACTCTCACGCACCTTTAAAATCATGCTGGGATTATGGGCTGGCTCCTCCATGGTGAGACATGCTCCCACACATGTGGTTGATCTACCCTTACTTATATATTAGGGTTGGCCATATTTTTTACTAAAACTCTCCTAAAAGTAGTTAGTAAAATATTCAAAAAGAAAATGTATGCCTTTTTAAAAAGACATCATGAAAAATATAAATACATAATATTTTTTTTCTTAGCCCTCCATAATCTTACAAAATCTCTCTTCATGCAATAATGTCTATATTGTATGGCCTTTATCTACATTAACTATTGAAAACAATGTTCAATATCCTTATCACATGTATTTGACATTAAATATCACTTTAAAGAATCATCATAACATGAATAATTGTTCAATCATGTCATCCAATGTCATCAAGTGAATCTATACCTATTTTCTAATAATCACCACTTCACCTTCAATCATGTCATATAATTCTATCAAGTGAATCCATTAAAAATTTCCAATAATAACCACTTCACCATCAAGCATGACATACAATTCCATTCAACACATATTTTCAACAAATCCATCCCACACTCTTAAGAGTCCAACAATTTTTATTGAATAAAACATAATCCCATCATCACACATTTGGATTACACTTAGAATATTATGTTTAATCTCTTTATCCTAGAGAAAATATTTACATTTGAGCTTTTGTTCTTTAAACTCACTAGTACCAAAACCTTTGATTCTAAGAGAATTATCATCTCCAAATTTTATTTCCACTCCATATTGTTCTTCTATGTTTTTTAATTTTTTGTAACATTTGTCATATGTAATGAACAATCACTCTCAAGAATCAATAGACTTATTTTATTTCATGCATTCAATGTAACTTAAACAATATGATATTTTTCATCACAATTTACCTTTTGAATCCATTTCCATTTTTAATTATAAGTTATTTTTATTGAAATATTTTTCATTAATTCCTCTGTACAATGAACTTTTTGGTCACATCTTCAACATTTTTAATCAAAACACTCAAATATGTTATGTATAGACTGGTCTGATGAATTTTTATTCGCAATCTACATTCTTTGAGAAGTTATTTTATCCTTCTCATAGTTTCTCCCCTTGATTCATGCCTTATCCTTGGTAATGAAATTTTATAATGGAATGAGTATTATTTATTCCAAAAAATCACACAGCACCAATAATACCCATTGAATATCAAACTTCTTTAATGATAGTAGTTATGTCCAGAATTATATTGTTTCAGACCTATGATGTGGTGTTCTTACATTTGTCTTTATGAGGACAAATTTATAGAGATATTATTCTATACTTTTGAAATATTAGAGTTTTTCTCATAACTCTTCTTAGAACAAACAAGTTTGAATTTGGAATTTGAACCTATATTATTAGTAACAATATGTTTATTTTGATATCTATTAGGAAGAGTTTTAACCTTATCTTTTGAGATCATTGGTTTGACAACTTTTGATGATTTTTATTTGATTTAAATAGCCTTGTTAAAGTATTATCTCATTTTATTCAATGCATTATCATACTCTAGAAACTTTTATTGTTCCCTTATTAGCTCTTATTCTTTTAGTATGAGATTCTATTAAAGATCTTTTACAATCATTCTGTGGTCAACAACTTTCAACTTAATGTTTTTGATTTCACCAATGTGATAAACATCCTTCATGACAATTTATTCCTTAGACTACATTTTTTGTATATATTATTTCTTTAAAATTATGATGTAATTCTTAATATTTATATTTTTTTAACACATGCTTCTATTTTTGATTTCACAATATGTTTCATATATGTTATCTTGCTATCTTTTTATTATTCACCACATAATAAGTCTTCAAGTTTCTCCACATGAGTTGTGAATTTGGTTAATTTATCAATTTTTTAATTAGTTTCTTAAAGATAGTTTACCTCTTTCTCTTTACTCATTACACTACCATAAAGATAGGTTTTCGCAGCGCCACCCTTTAACAGTGCTAAAAAAGAGAACTTATAAAGGGTACTATTAATAGCGCTAAAAAAGCGCTATTAAAAGTACCCCTTTTTCATTGATTTTTTAGAACTAATAAAGGTACCCCCTTTATCAGCACTTTTTAGCACTGTTAAAGGGCCCCCCTTTATCAGCGCTTTTTTAATAGTGCTGATAAAGGGGGGTATTTATCAAAACTTTTTTTACTAGCACTGATGAAGGGTATATTTTAAAAAAAATTCATTAAAAATAATATATTCTTGTATAAATATATAAATATATTTATATTGATATAAATATAATATATATTTCTTAAATATGCTTTAAATAAGTATAAATAGGCATTTACACTTAATGTATAATAAAATTACTGAAAATGGATTATAAAATATTTAAAAAAATATTATTAATTAATAATTTTCTAATTATTGTTGAGTAATAATCATTTAATAAAATTTTGAAGACATAATAAATAAATAAATTAATAAAATATCTAAAATAAGTTAAAAACATAACTCAAACATCAAACGACCATAACTTTTGATCTGAGTGTCTGTTTGAGCTCTACAACATATCAAATGAAATCCTGTAATAGATATACACACTAGTGAAAAAATAGAACCTTTTGTCACATTTTTCAAGTCCAAAAAAGGCCCAAAAGGCCTCCAAAACCGAGTTTTTAGTAAGGATACCCAAATTTTTCAACATTCGATTGAATTTCAGCCTCATTTACGAGGGTATTTTTTTCCCTTTTTTAGTAGGGACTGAATTTATTCCTAGGGATTACATTCATATTTATATTATGGCTTTTAAATTTTTTATTTTTTCATAATGTACTATTATTTATAATCAAACATATAACAATATGTACATATTTTTTATATATTCACTCATAAAAATTTAATTTTATAAATAAATAATTAATCATATTTACATATAAAGTATATTTCTCAATATATAAGCCATATAATATTCATTTTCTTTAAAATACAAATATATGAATATTTATATACCTATATAATGTGTGTGTCTATGTATATATATATATATATATTAGTTTGTGTCTATATTAACAAACTGATATATATTATCTATATATTCTAATATATGGATATACATATGAATATATAATATATGTAAATATATATAAATATGTTTAATTATACTTAAAAATACACATATATATATAATATATACATGTGTATGTATGTTATATATATGTATGTATGTATTTATTTATTTATAAACACACACAAAAAAGCATATTTTATAATTTTATTTAAAAGTAATCTTATAAATATATATTAATATAAAAATAAATATATGGATAAAAAATATAACTAAAAATATATACAAATAAATAGATATAAATAGATATAAATATATATAAATATAAGAATATATATATATATATATTAATAGAACTAAATATATACATATATATTAATATTAATATATATTAATATTAATATATATTAATATTAATATATATTAATATAAGAATAAATATTACTAAATATATATAAATAAATAGATATATCATTAAATGGATAAAAAACAAGATGGAGAAGTGGTAATGGTGAGGGAATGTAAGGGAGAGATCTCAAGTTCAAATCCAAGTAGAGGTAGGGTGAGAAGGCATGTGTGTGTGTGTGTGTGGGGGGGGGGGGGGGTAGCGCTGTTAAAGGGTGGGGGTGGGTGCACCTAGAAGCTATTAAAGGGTGTGGCGGGGGAATGGTTGGGTCTTTATAGCACTGTTAAGGGGGGGGGATCAATCACTTTAAAAGGGTGGGTCTTGGATTTAATAATTTTTTTAGTTTTTTTAATTTTATCAATGATAAAAGGGGACTTTATCAGTGTTTCTTGTAGCGATGATAAAATGGACCACCTTTTAATAGTGTCTTGATTATCTGTGCTTTTTTAGCACTGATAAAGGCCTTTTTTAGCGCCGATAAAACCCTATTTTGTGGTTGTGTTAGATCAAATATTTTTCTTATTGGAAACTTCTTCTTTATCTCAATAGATTTAGAAACTAATTTATGTTTTTACCCCAATTATTTATTTGAGGCTTCTCATTTTGATCATTATCATTATACTCAAAACTTTTATTCTTTGTGCAGTTTATGGAAAAGCGTCCAATGAAACTAAATTTGAAACACTTGAGGGGAATATTTCCTTTATAATTTACCATTCCATTTTAAATTTATTTTAGTTAAGAAACACGATTCTCCTATAATCCTTACCTTTTTCTTCTTCACTATTTGAGTAACTGGAATCTCTAACTTCTTAATCATTGAATTTGAGTTTTCTCAGGGATTTAAATTATGTTTTCTATTTAACTTAATTTTTGAATACATGACCCTTTCTCATCACATGAAATGAGAATATTGTGGAATTATTCAAGGGTAAGATCCTCTTTATCTTTCAGTACAAAATTTTTTGGATCGAACATGTTATAATGGTTTCTCATCAACATCTTCCCAATTATATAATCTTCCAACTTTTCTCTATAACCTCTAATATTTAATAGAATTTCAATAACTCCAATAAATTACTCATATATAATTTCATCTTCATAGATTTTTATATCTCTAAATATGATCCTCAAAATCTATAAATTAGCTTATTTAACTTTCACATTTATACTTTTCAACTTGTCCCATATTTCATTTACGGTTTGAAGTCCCATCACATTGGTATAAAATTTGTATAATAAGGATATGAAAATTAAATTATTTTCCTTTACATTAACCTACAAATTATTCTTATCCATAAATGACATTTTTGAACTTCTATTGATATGTAAAAATTAAATTATTGCTGCATCAACCACATCCAAGACTATGGATCGAAGATAGGGTGATATAGCATTCTTCTAGTCATGATTTTTTTCCATCAAATATAGGAACACCCATATTAGTCAATGAGTTTATATTATCTATCTCCAACTATATAATGATATGATAGAGGGAACCAATATTATTTTATTACACTTAATATAACCCAGGAATGGGTGCACTACTAAGAATGGTGGTGTGATGAATCAGTGATGCTAATATTTTAAAATAAACATCTCTTGAAATTAAGGTCTATAATTTTTTTGGACTTAATACCCTCAAATATATAACTCAACAATACCTGAATGAAATATAAATGAAAATCAGATAAGGTACACAAAATTTTTATAAGGTTTGGTCCCATTATGGGTATCTAATACTTATTAAGATCAGGGTGTATGAGTCACAAATTCTTATCCAGAATGAATCACTAATAATAAGTTCTTAGGGAGGAATCATCTTGTGCCTTGGTGTGTTCACCAACACTGTAGAACATCATACTTTTTAAAATGAGATTAGAAAAATATGATTTAGATAAAAGACAAGTCTGGGTTTCTTTAACAACAGATGTTGATCTTCCTGTCAAGCCTTCAAGATAATCAGATCAGAGAATTCCTAATTATACAAGAACATAGACCTCAGATATCATTTGATAAACTAATATCTTCTGATCTTTCTCAAATCATGCACAATTAGTTGATGAAATTCCTCTCAATATTGAATAAATTAATATCTCAAACTCTTGTATATTTTTTTTCACTCAGACTCCCGAATTTAGTATCTATTTTCATCCTTTATTTTTCTTAGTCCTAGTGATATAAAATATCTCTATCTCATATTCCCCATCAATCAAGGATTCTCAGTATTTTTAATTTATTTAAAATTAGAAAAATAATTACTCCACACATTATAAAGAATTTACATTACTATAATTGTGAAATTCAATCCGCCACATGTTTCCTCAATCAACTATTCATATGGGAATGCTCCTACAATCATAGAATATCCCCTTCCTCATTTAAAAATTATTTTTAGTGTTATTATAGAAATAAACTTCTTATAAAGTTAGATAATAAGAAAAATTATTGGGATACATTTGTGAATTATAGATAGTTTTATAAGTGATCACCTCTTTTAATTTCACCAGATCTAGTTCGGCTGATATCTATCTCAAACTGATTCATAGTTCAAATATATTAGCCCACAGACATGACCATTTCATACACATAACTTAAAGAAAATATTTTATTTTAATATATTCCCAATACCTTTTAGTTTTAGAGTTTTAAAGAGTTAGGATGAAACAGTAACTAACAAAACCTATGTTCTTTGTATAAATTGGAAATTTTCCCCATTATACATGATACTACGTAATCCATAATGTGTATCCAACATCTCCCACAAAATTATCCACATAGGAAACTATTCTATATATTTCATAATTTTCATATCTTCATCACAAGGGGGAAGCATTAGAAAAGGAGTGATATTGGATGCTCATTATGGGTAAATATAAGTGATAAAAATCAAATATAATTAGTGAGAATAATATGGGAATATAGTTATAATAAATATATATAATAAAATTTTACCCAAAAAATCATAGATTATAAATAATTGCATAAGACTTGGAATAACATAATATATGAATGATTCAATAAACATGAGCCACAAGAGTATAACATAAAAATGAGAATAATCATAAAATAAGGGAAAATCTTTGAAACATAGAACAAATATCAGTACAGGGAACATTAATTTCATAATCCACACCATCAGTTCCCACGGTTATGATAAACACAAAAGGTACTCATGAATACCTTATCTATTGAGATATAAACTTTTAACCAATGTATTGGAATGTAATATATGACCCCAATCATCATTTATCCATACTTATTAATTCCACTTCAAAACCATTCAATTATCCCAATATAAAGAACCGTAGGAACTAAAATGGGTTTTATAAAACATTGAAATAAAAATCATTCAATTTTTACTGCATGAAGAGACCATGGAAAAAAATGGGTTTCATTAAACACATAAAAAACAACACATGAAAAAAATGGTTTTCATATCCTTTTTTAATATATTTAGATAGGGGAATAATTTATAATTCCATTAATAATAAAAACATGAAAAATCCATGGAATATAAATTTTTATCCAATGTAATTAAGTAACATTCCAAGAAAATACCATTCAATCAAGAAAATAAAGCATATAGTATTTATATCGTATATATAAAGGGTATACTATTAAGAAAAAAATTTCCCTAATCAATCAATGTATGACATATAGGTGAATATCTTTCCATAAAAGGAATCAAAAATAGGGTTTTCATAATGGAAAGGCATCAGGTAAAACATTAGGATTATACATAATGGATGATTTGGTAAGAAAAATCTAGTAATGGATGATTCCCCAAAAAGTGAAGGAAATTACATAATCCATTCAAATAAAGACTTTAGATAGTATCCTTTGAATAATTTCTTGGATCAAATATAAGACATGTTAAGTAACAATGACTTATATTAAATACAATTTTTCTAGTTTTATAAAAAAATATTTGAAAATAAGAAATATTCATGATATTTTGAAATAATTTTAAAAGAAAAATTTTATAAAAATTGGGGAAAAATAAATTCTTTTAGAAACCATAAAAACATATAGAGACATAATCATATAAAATAAAAAAGGCAGTGGAATAACATGTTCACACTCAAACATTAAAAAGAGAGGCTTTTCACAAACAAATTTAAATCTCAAAAACATTAAACCAAAGTGAAAATATTTATACTTCCAAGAATTAACACTTTATTTAACTCTAAAATGGTATAAAATCAAATTCCAACAATTATATTCCACAATCCAAAAAATGTGATGAACTTCACCAAAAATATCATGAATAAATTATCAATATCAAGGTTACAAATACTATCTAACTTATTTTTTCCAAATAAATAAACCCTTTATTATCACAAAATCATTAATATATTAAACATAAGAGTTATCCCTCCCTCAATCATGTGTTCTCTTATATTTATCCACAAAAATATAAACTTACTATAAAATCAATTTTCAAGGTTATTGATCCCATTTAATATATATTTCCAAACAATTAAATATAGAACTACTGAAAAAAAATCCTTAGATGTCTCAAATAATCCTCATAAATTTAGAATATACCAGAATATTGTTGCTAAATATCAATCGCTAATGAAAATATCTAAAATTATAAAAAAAAATCAATAATGATATTGATGCCACTAACTTATATAAGACTAGAAAACTAACCTTTTCAATAACAACAGAAATATATTATGATTCTCAACCCTTTAAGTATACTCCCTTATTTAGTTATAAGATATAATTACTTCTAGATATATACCTTTCCAGCTTCATTTTTGTGATCATATTTCAACCAAATACTAAAATAGATTATGATTATTAATGAAATCAATGTAAATGATCATATGAATAGAAAAACGCCTTCCTAATATGTATTTTATAATTACAAATTCATTTCATCCTTTTATACTTTCAGTTCAATCTAATTTTCTATAAGTTATGATATCTTATAATTCTTAACCTAATCCCTTAAATTAATTAGGAAATAAATCCTTCATAATGGTTCGTAAAAATAATATGATTGACCAAATCATATCCCCTATGAGTGTATAGTTAGGTGTGCAGTCTTATGACCACTCATCATGCACCATAGTGAATATTAATTCAGTTCTCAACCATATTTTTTGGGGTGATTACCCCTAGGTTCATCTATGACTCAATCACATCAACATTATAGTGTACAAATAAGGGTTTAACTGATAAGATAACCACAAAATATAAAATTTATCAAAACATTAGGATGTTATTCTATACTTATACTTATCCTTTAAAATTATACTTAGGATTTTAACTAAATTTCATTTATCATAAACCAAAAAAATATTAAATTTTACCTCAACCAACCTAAAATGTTATCTATACCTTTAAAATTATAATCATTCTTAACTTGTCAACCCTTGAAAATTACTCAACAAACATCCAAACCTCTAAATTCATTTAAAACCTACTCTGATACCAACTATAGTATCCCATAGACATGACCATTTCATCCACATAACTTAAAGAAAATATTTCATTTTAATACATTCCCAAGGCCTTTTAGGTTTATAGTTTTAGAGAGTTAGGAAAAAACATTAACTAACAAAACTCATGTTATTTGTATGAATTGGGATTTTTTCCCATTATATATGAAACTACATAATCCATAACGAGTCTTCAATATATACCACAAAATTCTCTACATAAGGAACTATTCGATACATTTAATACTTTCCACATCTTCATAGCCCAGGGAAATGGAATCATAAGAAAAGGGGTGAGCTTAAATTACCATTAAGGTTAAATATAAGTGATAATAATAAAATATCATTATTGATCATAATATGAGCATATGGGTATAATCAACATTCATAAGAAAATTATACCCAACAAAGAATAGATCACATATCATGGCATAAGTCATGAAATAACATAATATATGTACGAGTCAACAAATATAATCCAAGATATCATAACATAAGAATGAGTATATGCATAAAACTATGTAACATCTTTCAAATATGGAAAAAACATTAGTATATTGAATATTAATTTCATGAGACACACCATCAGTTCTCATGCCTATGATAAACTAAAAAGTTACTTGTGAATAATTTATCTCATGAGATATAAACATTTAACGAATGCATTAGAGGGTGATATAGGACCCACCCATTATTCATCTACACTTATTAATACCACTTGAAACTCATTCACTTATAATATCATAACAATCCCATGGAAATAAAATGGGTTTCATAAATCTTTTAAGTGAGTATCATTCACTTTTTAGTGAATAATAAACCTATGGAATTAAAATGTGATTCATTCAACACATCATAAAGAACCCATGGAAAGAAAATATGTTTCATATTATTTTCAAATGGTTTTACATAAGGAAATCATTAAAAACTCTATCAACAATCAAAATAAGATGAACCCATATAAAATGAACTCTAAACTCCTGTATAAAAAATGAAACTATATTAATAATCCATTTAATAACATTTTTTAAATCTAAAAACTTTTATAAACTTTATTTATTATTTTTATATACATTTATATTAGTTAGTTATTATCTATTTTTGATATCACATGTGAGTAATCTTGATTGTTTTAAACTAGTTTTGTAATAGTTGTGTTGTTATTCATTATTATCCAAAATTTCATCATTACCATATCATAAAAGTTACTATAATTTATGTTTTATAATTATTTATAATGTTATAACTTCATTATATGGGATTTTTTGGTTACAATCTTTAAATATTAATTTAGCGATGAGTGTGTTTCGATGATTCTTAGCGAATGAAGGGTGTTTTCTTAAATAACGAGTTAAATTTTTTATATTACCATTAGAAAACCCAAAAAAACTTGTTATTTAATTATTTATACAATATATTACAATTAATTAATGTTCCATAATCATCCATGATATAAATTTATAGCACTATTTAATTAGGTTGTTAAGCCCACCCAAATAAGAACTTAGCATAATTAATAGATGATTATAAATTGATTTAGTGGTAATATTGTTATAAGAGAAGTATAATGATTATATTTACTATTTATTAGTGTGATATAATAGAATTTTAAATAATTATAAGACTAATATATCCTATAAAAATTTATTTTATGATGCAATTATATCAATTTTTTATCTTAGAAAACTCTTTTGGATGATTGAATTTACTATAGTTATTTTTTTCTCATATTTTTAAAATATTTTAAAATTTTCCTATCAATAAACTTAATAAATTCATAAAAATAATATTTATATATGAAACCAATTCTGATAACCATCCATGAATGGAAGTGATGAAAAGAAAAATGGAAATCAATCGTTCCATAGAGGCGGTAGTCCACACAAACACATGGATGATGATTTTATTTTCCGCAAAATAAGAAAAAGGAGTACCATAGTTCATAACATCAAAATATAAAATATTTAATAAATACAAAAATACTATATTAAATTTACTATTATTACTAGACTTTTTTTGGTGAAGGAAAATGAAATATTTTGCATCGTGGAGGCAGTAGTCTGCATACTGCATGAATGAAAGTTTCATTTTTCTTAATGGAAAAGGGAATGGTGGTAAATGATTAGTTCATAATTATAATAATATAAAAATATATTAAATATTATGATTTTATCATTTTCATTTGTTTTAATAGAATTTGAGGAATTAGTAGTGCACATAATGAAATAAAAATGAGAAAGGATTAGTTAGAAATTCATACCTCACTTATTAGATTATCTGCTTTGCAAAGGAGTTATTCTTTTGAGGGATATAATTTTAAGAATACCAGAACCTAATGAGGGTGGATATTAATTTTTAAATTTTTTTGGGTAGATTTTGGGTTTCACTTATTGGGTTGTGGTGTGAGGGGTAGTGAGGAGAGGAGATCCCCTTTTATAAGTCAAAAGTGATGAAATTTTTTTAAATACCCAAATATTTTCAATAACGAGAAATCAATATCAAGAAAAGTGGCTCAAATTGATAAATATTGGATTTGGGAAGATATATTTTCTATATATTCCTTAAAAACTAACTCCCAAACATTTTATAAACATTTTTTATGTCATTGCCATTATTTTTTTTACTTTTATCATTTTATTTTTTATTGTGGTAACTAGTATTTACATAAGGTAAATTATCCTTTATGGAAAAAAATTTAATATAACTTATCATATAATTTTAATATAATTATTCCAAATTTGAAATCCATTTTATTATATTAATATTATAAAATTTATAAAAATCAAATTTAAAATACCAACTGTATAGTGCCTTATTTTTTTTTGAAAAATATAACTTCAGTTCTAAAATGTAAAATATTGGTTTAAAAATTTAATTTTTTTTCAAAAAATATAAATTCATTTTAAAATACAAATTTAGTCTTAAAAAAAGGTTTCATGAATTTCCAATTCAAACTTATAAAGTCATGTTATTTGAAAAAATGATATATTACACCATTTAACTAAAAAAAAATATTTTTTGAAAAATGAAATAAACTCATATTAAAATATTATTGAAAATATAAATACCAAAATTATGTTTATTTTCTTATGTTTAATTTCTAGATTTTTTATTTTTACTTTTAAATAAAATCATAAAATATAATGAGAAAGTATTTTTATAGGAAAATAATTTTTTAAAATACTAATTATTATTATTCTCAATTTCTATAAAACACTAATAAAGATATAATTAATAAATCAATGATATATTTTATTAAAATAACCATTCAATAATAATATACTTAGTTTTATTTAATAAAAACTACAATGCATAAAATGATATATTCTTAAACACAATAACGAATGAAGTAATTTTTTTAAAATAACATTTATATATAAACATATATATTTTTTAATATATTTCATAATTCACTTAAATCCATACCAAATAATTTAATGGTCATAATTTAATGGTATAAACATATAATAGTTTCATTTCAGTTCGACCTTGTGCGTGGAGCAAGCTATCGACCACATTGATTATTTTAAAAAATATACTGTGAAATCTCAAGTCGTTATAAAGAAGCATATCATCAGAACATAATAGTCTTAAAAACATACCTTGAATAATAAAAATATCATTTTCATGTGATTAATTAATTTTATAATAGTGAAACATCATTCTATTTTCATTCCATAATTATCTTATAGAGGTCAACTTTAATAGAATCAGTTTCGGTTGATTATTTCTAATCTAGTTATTCTCATTCTATGATCCTGTCCACCATGATATGAGGGTAAAAATATCTTCTTTATTCATGAATCATAATTCTATTTTTTTATGTTTAATCCATTAGTGTTAAATCCAATATCATTTGATATATTTTATCTTTAGAATATTCATTCTAGAAGTCTCAAATATCCATTCTTCAGAAATGTCACAAATTTCTCTAAGTGTAGAAACTCAAACAATATAACGAATATCTTATTTATTAATAGTGTGAGGGTCAAAAATATTATAATAGATGTAAGATAATTTAATTTTTCAAATTTATGCTTCATCTCAAATCAATATTTGACAAATTCTCATTGAAATATGTCATGCATCTCATGTCATTTCCTTATTTTATCATCCACTAGAAAAATATATTAAACATGACTCAAAAATACCATACATGAGATAAAATATTTTACACATACCATGAATTTTCTAAATTTTATCATCCTCTAGAAAAAATATATTATATATCATGTCCCTTTATAAAAAATACTACATATCATAAAAATATGTTATGCATCTCATGATCTTAAAGAATTCTCAGAGGGATTCAACAAAAAAAATACATATGAAATAAAATATCATAAACATAACTAAATTTTCCATTTTTATCACTTAATAAGAGAAATATATTACATAAGAACAAATATATTATGTATAAACCAATATCATACTTATTAACACAGACTTAGGTAGATTCAACTATGAATATCTAAAATATATCAAATAATCTTAGAACCACTTCCAATCATCCCAAGTATTATAAAATTATATCAAAAAAAAATTTAAACACTTAAAATACTATGTCCCATAATTCCCATAAATGATTGAAAACAAATAAAATCATTCAAAAAATTCCATTAGTGTAATGTCTTAGGCTCTAGAAACCTAGATCTGGTAGTTATATTACATCATTGATATATAATAAAATAGTTCACATAGGATCGAGAAACTTAGTATTATAGAAGACTAGATACATATATAAATTACACTTGAAAACATAAAATACAACATGAAAACATTGTGAGATCATTATTATCCCTTCTATAATATCCTTGAAAATTACACATAGTCATCCTCTTGATTTATTAGGGAATGGTTGAAAAATAAGGGTGATCTCAGAATCTCTGTAAGGAGTAGTATACATAAAATTATTACATAACAAGAACATGGAATATGTTATATAGAAATAATAAATGAAAAATATTATTCTATAATCAACTGACACTGAGGGAATACTATATCCATGATAAAAAAAATGAAAACATGGATAAAAATAATCATTTATCTCATACCGATGGAATTCATAATATCTGACATCAAAAATTGTTATCAAGGACTTGTTCCAAGAAACTTATCCTATTATGAGAATAATTATACACTATAAACCAACCTATTTTGTCTCATGAGACCTATCAATGCATCGAGGGGATATATAATTCCCAACCCCACCCATCAATTGATTATGTTCAATGTATTCACCATATGAGTCATAAAGACCTTTCATACAATTCCTTGAGGACCCTCTTGCTGAATAAAACATGGATATCTATATATTGGAAAATAAGAACATCAAATAATTCCCCATCGAATTGAATAATTTCTATGTCTATGATAACATCCCTTAATCAACATGGAAGCCGTGGGGTATCATCAAAGTAACCGATAGTACCCTTATCAAAGAAATATAGGGGGTACCATTAATGGGATGGGTTATCTATGAAATATGGTATTTGTGTTCAATATTTTTAATTTTTAAAAGTCCAAGGTAATAATATGAAAAATATTTCTCATGGTTCATTAATATCATGTGAATATTCGAAAGCATATCCCCCAGGAGTGACTCGCTATGTGTATAGTCTTAATCCCACTCGTTGTGCATCAGGGTGATGATTGAGTCAATACTCAACCAAAACTCTTCGAGTTGATTATCCTTATGTGAATCTGAACCAACACCATATTCACTTTCTTTGATCTAGATATGGATTTATTTTTTATGAAATTACTCACACTTTAACTTTACTAAGTCATAAGATGGGTTTCCCATCATAGAAAATATTGAGTTTGATAACATTTTTGGAAAATACTAAATAAAAATAATATAAGGTAGGGATATAAATATAGAAATTTAATTCCATTAAATTTTCATGATTAATATGTAAAAAATTCTTTCATGTAAATATATTCACCACATAAAATAAAATAGAAGGCAATTTTAACTTGAGTCTCAAATAATGAAGATTGAGACTGAAAAATTCCAGTTATGGATTGGGTAGAAATTAAATCATACCTAATTGAAATATAGGGATAAAAAATAATATTAAAATACCATGATTAAAGGGATTTAATTATATAACATCTCAAATAGGAAGTATATACACCATATAAAGGGAATTAGGTTTATAACACAAAACTTGTCTCAAAGAGAGAAATTTGAGATAGAAAACCCTTACCACTTGTACCGAATTCCAAAAACATACATTAACCTCATGTATCATAAAAAAACTATCTTAATAACTTTATTTTTAACCTTAATCATTCCTACTTTCATTAATAATCTTCATAAATATTCATTTTCTATGTGATTTCTTCTAATTTTACAGATCAATGTTTATAGTTTTAATCATTTGTCCTAGTTTCATAATATATATGTTATTATTCATACTTATTTTAAAGTTTATTATTAAAATGTTTTTTATGTTACAATTAGGTATTATTTATCATATTTTTTTTTTAATTTTAAAATTTGTTTGATGATTTTTTAGTCCTTATCCTTAAATATGAAGTCAATAATAAGAATAGTTTGGTGAATTGTGATGAATAAAGGATATTTCCTTAATTAATTAAATATATATTTATGTAATGTATCCTAAACAAAAAAATAGTTATTTTTAAATTTATATCATATTATACTAGTAATTATGTTTCCATATTCATTCATGGTACAAATTTAATGAATTATTCAAGTAGATTGTTAAACCAACTCAAACATGAACATACCCTGATTTAATGAATGATTATGAAGTATTTTTATTATAATATAATAATAACATAATAATAATTATATTATATATTTTTTATTAGTGAAATATATCACATTTTTAGTAATAATTAGAAGAATTAATTGATATGATATTCTTACATTATTTGAATAAAAATATTTTATTCTTAGCACACATATTTTAAACGATTAAATTAACATTGATCATTTGTTGATCATATCATTAATAGGTTACATAATTATCCATAATAGAACCTTAATGATATCATAAAAATTATATGTATCCTTTAATACCATCCTTATATAAAACCTTATCATGGATAAAAAAATTTTAAAAGAAGATAATTACGAATAAAACTATGTAGTTGATAATCCTCACATAGGGGACATGAATTTTCATTGGAAGTATCCTTGGAAATGAAAGGCCTTATGTTAGCTAAAAATGACCACAATATTATTAGAGTGGAATATTGTACCAGGGGAATGAAAAAGAGAAGTTTTTATTTTGGAAACTGAATTCATAACAGTGTATTGAAGGACTAGTGAGAGACCCCTTTTATAAGTGGAAAGAATGACATTTTTGTAAATATTTCAACTTAATATAAAGGAAGACCATGTTAAACATGTCACGTGGCTAAAAAAATATGAAATAATGTAATAACGGAAGATATAATGTCAATAAATACCACATAAAATCAATTTTATACATATTTTTATCATGTTTCATTCTCTTTAACCCTTGAATTATTACTTTTACCATTTTAGCCTTTACTGTAGTAACTAGTTTTTACTTAAAGTAGCTTAATATTTATTTCTAAAAATAATGTGATCTTAATTTGATACTTTGGACCTATTGATTAAAAATTTGTAATCCATTTTTTTTGATTTACTCTCTATAAGTATTAAAAATTAATTTTAATATGCAAAAGTTATAATATATTAAACAATTTTTTAAATAAATTTTTGAGAAAATTATTACTTGAGTTCTAAAATACCAATAATGGGTTTATAAACTACAATTAATATTTTAAAATAAAAATTTTCAAATATAAAATACATATTTCATTAATAAAAGGGTTTAATTAATTTTTTATATACTAATAATGGTATAAAAGTTATAATATTAGTAAAATCAGTATATTGTACTATTAACCTAAATATCAATTTTTTAGAAAAATCCAAAAATTAAATATTAAGATAATTTCATTATGGAAAATTAAAAAATTATTTTTTTAGAATAAAATTCTAAAATTTTGAAATAAAATTTTCAAATATAGTTATTAATAAATACACTTTTTAGTGCGCATTACATGACAGTTCATGATATTGTGTTTACCTACTACAATAAGGTATCGGGTATTACATTCTCCTCACCTTGATAATTTCATTCTAAAAATTAGGGTATATATTAGCTATTTAAAAGTGTGGATTTCCATTCCTCATAGATTCTTCGGTCTCCCAAGTCACCTATTCTAGTTTGTGATTTCTCTAAAGGACTTTACCAATCAAGTTGTCAGATTTCACAATACATTCTATCTAGTGTTAAAAATATAGAAAACTTATTTATTATAATAGAAGTTAGGATATAAATACATTCCCTTATATGTGATCACATTCATTAAATTCAATATGTATTTCCTTTGTAATGAAACATGAAAGACATCACATACTTTAGGAAGGTTGGGTGACATAACCAATCAATATGCTATAACCCCAATTCTTTCTAGGATTTCAAAAGGACCAATGTGCTTAAGGATGAAATTAACCTTTTTTAAAAATATTATGATTCTATTCCTTGGTGGAACCATAAATGATACATAATTACCAACCTAAAATTCCATTCCTTTCCTTTGATTATCAGTATAGATCTTATCTCTACATTGGGCATCTTTAATGTGACCTTGAATAGTTCACACTTTAATAATTGTATTCCCTACATTCTCTAGGAAAACTAAATTTCTATCTCCAACTTATTCCCAATAGGTTGGAACAAAACACGTGTTCCTATATATTTATTCATATCGTTTCATCGGGATGTTCAAATTGAAACTATTATTGTATGAAAATTCCATCAATGGTAGATACTGATTCGACATAAATTTGAAGTTAAAAGAACATGATATAAATATGTATTCCAAAGTATGGATAATATTTTTATACTGAACATCCATTTATGGATGATAGGTGGTGCTTAATGTATCTCAATGTTAAGATCCCCTTGAAGACACTTCCATAATTTCGATGTGAACTAGGGGACACAGTTATATATAATCGATATAGGTTCCCCATAATGTCTTATAATTTAATTGATATAGATATGGGAAAGATGATAAAGGGGTAGATACTATATTATCACTAATAAATGAGAAGAATTATTAAGGCAATCAATTATAATCTAATAATAATGTTCTTCCTTGGAGTATTTAGGTTTCTAGTGAAAAATTCCATTGTATCATTTTCTGAGTTTCATATTGGTAAATTAAAAGGTTATATGACTCACTTAAGATATTTTATTTCATCCTTCACCTACTAGCATATTAATAATATGGAAACATATTTCATAATTTCCCACTTTATACAATCCCATAAAAAAGTTCTCTTAAAACCCAATACATCTTTGTGATACCAGGGTGTATAAATAAATTTGAGCGATATGCTTCATCTAGTAGTTCCATCTTTAATTTCTAGTATGAATAGAACTTGTAAAATCTTACAAAACATCAATAATCTACCTTTATATATTAATCATATAAATTTCCCATCATTTACTTCTTTAATATTCCTTTACAAGTTCTCATAATATTTCTAGTACTTCCCTATATTTTATAGTAAAGAGGGTGTAAGAATTGTTTTGAAAATAAAGGATAGACCCCTTGCCAAAAAATAACCATGTTCATATTTACTAGATATCTGTATATATTATCCTTATTAATAATCATCATGGTAATAATTCCATGGTCCCTACTACTCAATGAATCAACCACCTTGTTTTCCTTTATATGTTGGCAGTGTATTGATAAATCATAGTCCTTGAGTAGTTCCGACTATCTTTATTGCCTCATGTTGAGCTCATTTCAAGAGAAGATATTCATAAAACAATTGTAGTCTGTATATATATCACATATTTTTCTATAGAAGAAATTTCAACATATTTTCAAAGAATATATTATGTTTTCTAACTCTAATTAATGATTTGGATAGTTCTATTCTTTTATTTTTAATTTCCTTGATACATAGGAAATCACTCTATCATTATGCATAAGGACACAACGAAGTCATTTCATAAATGTGTCAATATATATTACAAATAATTTTTTACTTGATGGAAGAGTTAATACTATTCCATTAATAAGGTACCTCTTCATATCTTAAAAAATTTCCCCATATTTCATTGACCATGTGAGTATTACCCATTTATGTGTTAACTTGGTTAAGAGTTTGTCTAATAGGGAAAAAAATTGAACAAACCACCTCTAGTAACCTTCTAATCCTAATAAAGTTCATATCTTTGTTATATTTTTCAGTGTAGGACATTATTTTACTACCTTTATATTTGAAGGGTTAATAGGTATCACATCCTGGGAGATAATATGGCCACGAAAAGAAACTTTATTGAGCCAAAACTTACACTCACTATTCTTCTCATATAATTATTTTTTAAGGGTATCTAGAATTATTTCCAGATGACTCTCATGATCTTCTTATCTCTTAGAGTATATCAAGATATCATCAATGAATACAACCAAATGTTATTAAGATAATCCTTTAATACCACATTCATAAGATCTGTAAATATAGAAGGTTCATTAGTCAATCCAAATTACATTACCATAAAATCATAAAGTCCATACATTGTTATAAATACCCTTTTTGGTATATCATCTGTCTACACCCTTAGTTGATGATAACAATAGTAGAGATCAATTTTTGAAAAGTACCACACTCCTTGAATTTGATCATATAAGTCATTAAATCATGGTAAAGTGTACTTATTCTATATAGTGACGACATTGATCTCCCTATAATCAATGAACAATCTCATGGGCCCATCTTTCTTTTTTATCAATAAAACTAAGAATTCATATGGTGAAACACTAGGTCATATAAATACCATATAACTCAATTATTGAAACTATTTATTTAACTCCACCAAATCCCATGCTTCCATTATGTAAGGAGTTTTAGCTATATTCCATGCATTAGGAATGAGTTAAATAGTGAAACCAACTTCATTCTCTCGTGAATGACCAGGTAATTATTCTGAAACAATATCAATGATTTCTTATACCATAGGTACATCATCTATTATTAGGATATATTTCTCATCCATATATCACAATTAAACTTCCTCCTGACCCAAAATTTCATTAAGGAGAGTTATTGGGGGAGGATATAAACATGGTTTAGATAATAAAGTTTCCCCCACTAAAGATAAGATATTCTACTTTACCTTTGTAAATCGTAATCTACATCTATTATAAATAAATATTTTGAGTATAATTTGAAAAATAATAAATATTAATGATCATGTAAAATTCAACCATAGGAATGATAACTAAATTTTCAAATATTTTAATCCCATGCATCACAGTTAGATCTACCTGACACATCATTATTACAATAAGACTCCCTCTTTGTGTCTTAATTGATAACTATCTTAAAACGTTTCCAGGGAAGTATTTAATGTTTTTGGAAAACATAGAAGATATAAAAGAGTGGGAAGATATATAACCAAATAAATCATTAGCCAACTTTAAATATATGATCAAAGTACCAACTATTATGTCATTAGGAACTTTGAATTTGACTCTGTTAATCACATAAAATTGTCCTTTCTCCCTTGAAATTTTCTACAGTAAATTTATTTTATGTTTAAAGAATTAGTTTTCATAATGTCACTTCTCCATAAAATTAATTCATTGAACATCAACAGATTTTTTTTTAATTGCATTAGGGATATTGATGGCTTTTTTATATACATGTGTAATAAAATCATGTTCCCTTCCCACATTCCCCAGGGTGTTTCTTCCCATAGTTATTACATGTGGTAAATCATATCCTTTCTTTCTTCCCCATAGCCTCATTAATCTTCCAATGATTCTCATTTAACCTCATCTTCTCCTAATTTCTCTATAATACATATATCCTGACAAACTCATTTTTCATCTCAATAGAACTTGAGACTATATCCTCATGTAATAAAAAATCTTAAGATATCAACACCCTCCAAAGGATCAGTTTTAACCCATAAAATAAATATTCAATATTGTTTTCTGGTCTACATACATAGTCCACAACATTCCTAGCTAATCATGAAAATTTATCCTTATATTAAACAACATTTTCCTACCCCTTTTTTATAATATTGAGTAATTGTGTTTCTATTTATACTCTCTATTCACTAATAGATTATTTTTCAATGAATACCTTCTTAAATGTTTCACATTCCATTCACTTGATATCATCTTCCTCTTTAGTGTTTTTAATTATAAACCACCATTGTTCTGTATTCTAGTTTAGAAGATAGACCAATATAATGAATTTTTCATTTTCAATAGTTTCCAAATAATGAAATATCTTCTCTAGGTACTTGTATCATTATTGAACCACTAATGTAATAGTATTTCCACTGAATACTAGAGATTTTTTTCACATAAAGTGGTCCAATATTGTTATTCCATGTTGTGGATCAGTAGATCACTCTATGCTAGTGAGATTATCTATCTTCACATAGGTCAAATACCCTAATATGGTTATGAACATTTTATCACCAACTCTGACATAATTAACTTTTTTAGGGGGAATATCCCATGATTGACTGCAGTCATTGATATGGTTTCCATTCCTCTTATAAGTATCCATCATTATATAATGAAATACATGTAATTATCTCATAACATGAATTGGAAAATACATTTCCTATAATGATTTTAAGAGTGTTCCCTATAAATCATGAGTATTTTTTATAGAACATTGGATATATAACTTTGTTCCTCTAAATATAGTCCCCGTGGTTCCTACTAAACTTTATCTGATACTAAATATAACATCTCAAACTCTAGAAACCTAGGGCTAGTTGTTATATTAAAATATTGGTACATAATACAAGAGTTCACATAGAATCAAACAACTTAGTAGTCTTGGATGAATAGATACATACATATAGTACAATTGAAAATATAATATAAATCATGAGTACACTACAAGAACGTTACTATAAATTTCATAATATCCTTGAAAATTACATATAGTCCACCTCTTGACTTCCCAAGGAATGGAAGAAAAATAAGGATGATATTAGATTCTCAATAAAAACTAGATTTCAACTGAATCATGCATAAATAAAAAATTTCATAAGTTGTATGGAAAGAGTAAATTAATAAAATGAATCCATAATCAACTAAAATTGAGTGCATACTATATCCATGTCAATAAATGGAAACCTAGATAACAATAATCATTGATCTCTTCTTTATGGAATGCATAATTTTGGACAACATAACTTACTGTCAAGGCCTTGTTCCAAGAAACTTATAATATTATGGGAAGAGGTATACACCAAAACCCAACATTTTTTATCTCATGAGTCATATCGATACATTGAGGGGTTATATAATTTGAGGTCCCACCCATTTCTAGATTAATTTTAATGCGTTCACCATAGGAGTCATCAAGACCTTTCATACCATTCTACGAGGAACCTCTTACTTATTAAAACTTTTCCATCTTTATATTAACAAATAAAGCTATCAAATACTTCCCCATTTAATATAATAATGTGGATGTCTAGGAGAACATCCCTTAATCAACTTGGAAGCCATGATGTATCATCAAAGTAATAGGTAGTACCCTTTCTGAAGGAATATATGGGTGGGGGTACCATCAATATACTGGGTTATCCATAGAAGATAATATTTGGGATAAATAGTTTTCATTGGTAAGAGAACAAGGCAATGGATGAAAAAATTCTTCATTATGGTTCATTTATAACACATGAATAATCCAAATCATATCCCTAAGAGTGTCTCTCTAGGTGCACAGTATTAGGCTCAATCATCATGAATCAGGGTGATGATTGAGTTAATCATCAACAAATTCATATAATCCAAAGTTGCATCCACTTTTAGTATCCACAGAGGGATTTATTTTCTAGGAAATTATACACACTTTTACTTGACCAAAACTCAGTATAGTTTTTCCACAATGGAAAATATTGAGTTTTATAATGGTATTAGTAACTCTTGAATCAAAATAATTTGAGATAGGTATAAAAATATAGAATTATAAATACCTTAAATTTCAGGAGTATTGAGGAAAAAAGTCTTCCATGTCAAATGAACTACCCAAAAGAAAACATGCGGTGATTATAATATGAGTCCCAAAGAATGAATATTGAGATAGAAAAACCCCACTTATATCTTGGGTTTTAATTCAATAATAAAATATAGAAATACAGGTCTTAAAATTAATTTTAAAATTACATGAAAAAATTCATTTCATGACATAAAATATCAATTATTAAGTATATACACAACATAAAGGAAATTATATGCATAATACAAAACTTGTCACAAATGGGGGAATTTGATATAGAAAACCCTTACCTCTGGTCTTGAATCCAAAAAACATACATTAAAAACTTGTATCATAAACATAGATATATTAACCACTTGATTCAGAACCTTAAAAATATTCATTATAATCAATTATCTTCATAAATTTTCATTTTCTACCTGAATTCTTCTTGTTATCCACATCAGGGTTTAGAGTTTTGATCATTTGTACTAGTTTCATAATTGTGATGTTCATATTCATCATTATTCCAAATTTAATTAATAATATATCATTAAATATAATTTTAGGTATGATTTATAATAATATATGATGTTTAGAATTCCCTTCATGAGTGTTTTAGACCTTATCTGTGAAGATGAAGTTGATAATAAGCATGTTTTGGTGTTTTTTTGACGAACAAAGGGTTTTTGATTAATTGATGAATTAGATATTAGTATAATGTATCGAAAATAATAATAAAAATTTACAAATTTAAATCATATTATTCTGTTAATTATGTTCCCATATTCATTTATGGTATAAATTAAAATTATTGTTCAATTAGGTGGTTAAACCTATCCAAACATGAACATACCATGATTTAATAAATGATTATGAGGTTTTTGTTTTTGTAATATCATTATAACAGAAGTATAATGATATTATTTGGTTTTTATTAGTAATATATATCATCATTTTAAGGAAATATAAGAATAATTAATGGATATGAAAATATTATATTATTTAAATAAAAGATTAACTCCTTAGCATTCTTATTTAAACGATTAAATTTACGATGATAATTTGTTGATCATATCATTAATATGTTCCCTAATTTTACATAGAAAAAAATTAATTAAATCATAAGAATCATATTTATCTTTTAATACTATCCTTATATCCAATCTTGTAATGAAGTGAAGGAAAACAAAACATGATGTGTTGTGGAGGTGGTAGTTTATAGAATGCATAAACGACCATTTTTTTCTTAATGGATGGGGGTAAATAATAATAATAAAATTAATTTAGTAACATTAAATAATATAACTAATAATAATTTCCTTATAAAGTTATGAAATAAATAAATCTTAAATAATATAATTAAGAAGGAAATTATGTAGTTGAAAATACTCATGTCATGGATTTGAATTTTCTTTGGAAGTCTACTCAGAAATAAAGGACTTCTACTAAGTAAATATAAATGAAATCTTATGAAAGTGAAATATAATTCTAGGGGAAGTAAAAATAGAAGGTTTTAATGTGAAAACTAAATTTTTAGGAGTTCCATGTAGGGGTGATGAGAGGCCCCTTTTATAAGTGGTGAGAATGTCATTTTTTAAAATATTTCAAATTAATATAAAGAGAGAACATGTTAAACATGTAAAGTGACTATAAAAATAAAAAATAATGGGGAGTGGAAGAGATAAGTTAAATTAAAACCTCATACACTCAATTATAGACATGTTTTCATCATGTTCAAGAGCTTGACCCCTAGAATTATTACTTTTACCATTTTATCTTTTACCATGGTAACTAGTTTTTACCTTAAGTAACTAAATGTTTATTCGTAAAAGTAAAGTGGTACTTATATATAATTTGGACATAATGATTATAAATTTGAAATAATTTTTTTTCCAATTCAATTTCTCTAAAGTTTAAAAATTAATTTTAATATGATAAATGTATAATATGTTAAATAATTTTTGAGAGAAATATTAATTGTGTTCAAAAATACCAGTCATAGGTTTGTAAACTATAATTAATATTTTCAAATTTGTAAATTAAATTACAAAATACATATTTTTTCAATGATTGGGTTTAATAAATTTATTATATAACAACAATGCTATAAATTTCATAGTATTAGTAAAATCTGTATATTTCACAATTTACCTAAAAATTAATTTTTTTACAAAAATCCCAAAAAAAAACTATGTTGATAATATAATTATGATGAATTTAAAATGAATTTTATTTTGATAAAATATAATTATAAAATTCATAAATTAAACTTTTGAATATACTTATGAATAAAGGCTCTTTAGACTGTGCATTTCATGACAATTCAAGATATAGTGTTTACCTACTATGGTAGGGTCTCAGGTATTACAATTCAGATCTTCATATGGGTTATATATCAATGAAATTAATCCCTCACCAGGCTTTTTGGAAGGATTATATGACTAGTTGTGATTCTTTCTAGGTTATTTAAGGCCATTTTTTTCTTCGATCTATTCCCTACCACCTTAAATGTCTATTTTGTGATATTTTACTTCCTAAAAGAAAATATGTTTTAAATGATCAAGTTTTTTTGGATGATCAAGAAGGACATGAGGATATAAACTATTATAAATAACACAATATATGGTGTTTTCATGAAGAAAATAGTTCTAAAGTGCACGTTCAATGGGTTTTTGGTAACTTTTGTTAAGAAGGAGAGTGTCGTGTCTACCCAATTCATGGAATGAAATATTAGCCTTTGGACCTATACTATCTTGATCACCTAAAAATTACTCAGCCTCTATAACACTACTCATCATGATCCATAAATCCAATACTAAATTGATAAATGAAATTGTATAAACACATACACACAAATTCATTCCATGTACATAGGTAAGAGGAAAGTCTAATGACCTGGTAGGCTTTCCCTGTTATCTGTAAATCACTGAGTTCTAGTGATATAAGTGTAGTTTTTTGGTGTCTCAGAAGTGTACAATGGGTCATGCCCAACATTTCTTTTTTATCATGATCAATGATCAATCTTAGATTTACACAATGATAAATTTCATGATCTACATAATTTAATCAAATAATATAAAAAAGGGATAGAATTCCAGAATGAGAGAGAGGATCATCACATATTCTTTATAATAAATTTAACTAATTAATAATTACCTTATTGGAATTATTTCTTTGTTGATGGATCTAAAAAAATATCCGTGTTGTACTGTCATTGAGTTTTAGGAATCAAGAGCATATTTTTTCTATTGGTGATCCACACATGTTCCAAAAATCCTTGAATGTCACCGTAGGAATCTTTGAGTGCTGGAACAACAGATCCTATCGCTTACATCATCTGCCTTTGATCACATTGATAACCACTTCCAAATCATTCTCCATGATCTCTCTTAACTTTAGAGTGGGAGGTGTAGGAAGATCACTCTGCATTATTGGGAGTATTCTTATATAAGGGAGCTCTCTATGGATTTAGAGGATTATCTAAATCCTTTGTGCATAACCAAACAAATGAATTAGATCATAGAGAAAATAATATAATTAGGTTTATATATCGCTAGGTTTATAAACAAATAATTACACTAGTGTCCTTTATTATTTATTTAATCCTTGTGAAACCCCATGTCAAATAATAATAATAATATTATTTATCTACATGCACTTAACTTGCGAATTAAATTAAATATTATTTAATCAAATAGTATTCTGTATTTATTATTTCTCATCAAACCATTAAAATCAATCCACCATTCATCCATAATATTTATCATGCCTTAAATAATGACTATTAATTTATTATATAAATATCACTGCATTATTCTATAATAAATAAAGAAATATTATATTCACTAAATAACAAATAAATATTTATTAAATATTCTGATCACATTATATTCTCTCAAATAACTGGTGATAAAATATATGTGATCAAGAAAACATGAATAATTATTAAACCACATGAAAGAATAATATTTATTCAACTTATTAAATATTAAATAATAATAATATTATTTAACTGATATTATGGATACACTCAGTGTGTGACCCTCTAGGCATCTTTCTTAGTGGAATTAAGCGAAGAAACCTAAAGTCCAAGGTTAGCATCTAGCAACATGCCAGGGAACCCATAGAGAAATAATTTAATTCCAAATCAACATAATAACTCATATATAAACTTAATATATAATATAATCCCTTTATCATGATATCTCTAATCAATTAGAAAGCATGTCCATGCCATCAACCTATGTGCTCTATTTCTCATTCTTTGTCTTCCTAAAAATTAAACTCTCCTATAGAACACCATGGACATGGATTTATTTATTCTATATAATTTCCATCAAAGGGAATAAGATATAAAATTATTTTAAAGATCATAAAGGTTAAATACTTTCTCGCATTATTCATTAATAAAATATTAATCATGATCCATCCAACATATCCTACCTCACCATGAACATCTATCATCATAGTTTTCATTAATACATTAACGTATGTGACTCATAATACTCATTAATAATAATATTAAAGACTAAGTATCAATACACACATCTTCAAATAGGAACATATAAGGATACATATAAATGCGGATTTCCTACTAGCGGGTCTCGTTCTCACAATATACTACTGAATATTACCAAGGGCGCACACCATGAGATGGTGCTTAAAATTCCTATAGTTCTACAACCCTAGTAGCCTGTATCTTTTATGCCCCTCAAATGATATCATCTGATTATAGAAAATATATATAAGAATAGTTTTATAGCACTTTTGGATTTTCATAATAGTTGGAAACTGCTATGACCTTTTTTCATGACAGCTACTCTTGAGACATTATCACATACCATGTTACACATAAGAACAATACTGATGAAATAAGTAGTTTATTATTATAAAAAACCAAGAATAAATGTTATCATAAAGTAAACACAAGTTGGTTCTAGGGAACCAACTCCAACAGACTCTCACTTACACTAGAGCCAACTGCTAACAACCTTCAGTTCATGAGCTCTCACATGATACTCATGCTTCTGATGAGATTGGAATTTAGTAAAGGGGTCTTCCACATTATCTTTTGTGGGTACTCTTTTTACTATAACTTCCCCGCTCTGATACAAATTTCCCAATAGGTGATACTTTCAGAGTATATTCTTTGTTCATTGGATTGAACATAACTATTTTTCAAGAAATAGTGGTGGAGTATTATCACAATAAAATATGACATGGTCTTTATTACTAGGTACCAAATAAAGATCTTATAAATAGTTATGAATACAAATGAATTCATTGGATACATTATAAGTCACTATATTCTCAGACTTTGTTATATAATCAACAACAACTCACTGCTTTTAACTCTTCCATCTCACAACTCCTCCGTTAATATAGAAAACATATCATGATTATGACTTCAAATCATTATCATATGTCAAAAAACTAGCATCAGTATAACCCCTAATAACCATATCCCCGTATCCTCCATACACCACGAACATATCCTTTGTACTTCTTAGATAGTTAAGTATAACCTTAATAGCAGACCAATGCTGGTCTCTTAGATCATCCTTATATTTTCCTACCATTATCAATGCGTAGGAAACATAAAATCTATTACATAACATTATATATATTATTGATCATATAAACAAAGAATATGAGATATTAATCATTCTCTATTTCTCATGTTGTGTCTATGGACACATTTTCTTACAAATATGGAAACCATGTGACACTGGAACCAATCCCCTCTTGGATTGTTCCATACTAAATCTCTTTAGTATATAGTCAATATATGTACTTTTACATAGTCCAAAAAACCTCTTGGATCTATCAAAAATGATATATATCACAAAAATATAGGTTTCTTAACCAATGCCCTTCATGGAGATACACTTGCTTAATCTGTCCATAACAGACTATAATAATGGTATGTTATTTCCAATGAGTAATATTTTGTCAACATATACTAATAGGGTAATGAACACATTCTAACTAAAAATATTATAAAAACACAACTCACATTCATTCTTAATGAAACCAAATTCTTTTATGTAGTCATGAAATCAAATTTTCCACGACCTAGATGCTTACTTCAATCCATAAATTGATATCTGTAACTTGAAAAATATTTTAGCATCACCTGGAGTCACAAAACCTTATAGTTGTGTTATATAGATATCTTCTTGAAGGTTACCATTAAGGAATGAAATTTTTACATCCATCTTCCAAATATTATATTCATGGTAAGATGATATATCAAGTAGAATTTTAATGGATTTAAACATGGAAACTGGTAAAAAGGTTTCATCATAGTCAATTCTTTAACACTATTTAAATACTTCAGCCATAAGAATTTATTTATAGGTATTTAATTTACCTTCCATTTATAGTTTTTTCTTAAATACCCATTTCCATCCCATGGGATTTACATCAACTGGATCATCAGTTAAAACCCAAACTTGGTCTTGATACATGGAATCTATTTTGTAATTCATGACTTCTTTCCATCTTTCTGCTTCTATGATCTCTACTACCTCCTTGTAGGATAGAGGTTCATCATTGTCAACTAATAATGATTCAACTTCTCTAGGGACTAGAAAATAATATCTATCTAGTTATCTTACATCTCTTATGATCCTATGCATTACTTGTGTTTTAGGAACTACTTATTCCATGAGGACCTATAGAACCTATTCCTATACCAAATCTTGTGTATCTTGAGCATAAAATTCATCGAATCCAATATTTCTCCCACTATCCTTTTTTAGGATGTGTTCATTATCAAGGTATATAGATTTTTTGGTAATAATCAATTTCTTGTCTAAGGGGTTGTATAGGTAGTGTCCTTTTGTTTTTATAGGATACCCTAGAAAGATAATATTTGTTACATAAGGTGATAGTTTGTTGCCTGATAAGGCCTTAAAAAATTTCTTGCAATCCCATACATGTTTGTTCAATAAAATGGGTTTCATTCTACTCCAAATATCAAAGGAAATTTCATTTTCTTCTTTAGTTGGTACTCAGTTTAATGTGTATGATACAATTTTCAATTTGTATCCCCAAAAGGATGATAGAATATTTACATGGCTCATTATTGACCTTACCAGGTCTAACAATGTACATTTCATTTTTTTACTAACACAATTACACTATGCTGTGTAAGGTGTATTGAGTTGAGATAGAATCACAAAATCCCATATAAATTTGATAAACTCTTAGTTAAGATATTCAGTACCTTGATCTGACCAAATATTCATTATCTTCTTACCAAGTTGATTCACTTATTCATTCTTGTATTACTTGAATTTCTCAAAGGACTATAAAATATACCTCATCAAGTTAACATAGCCATATATACTTAAGTCATCAGTAAAAATTATGAATTAAGAATACCCACATTTAGCTTCTATTTGAAATGGTGCACACACATCAGTGTGTACCAATCCTAGGATATCTGAAACACTTTCACCCTTTCCAAGAAATGATGGTGTGGTTATTTTACCTTATAAACAAGCATGAAATATTTTAATTGGTTTTAGCTCAGAATAATATAAATAACCATCTTGATAGAGAGTTTTCAAACTCTTCTCTTTTACTCGACCAAGAAGGTGATGCCATAGTTGGGTGTTATATGAGTCATTTGAACATGATCCATTATCAATTTAAAATACATGGTTTTTGTAATTTAATATCCAAATATTGTTATTTAACTGTTCCATACCATAACATATGTTGTATTTATAAAAGAAACAAATTTTATTTCCAAACTTGAAAATAAACCCATATGTATTTCAGTATGATACATAAATTATGTTCTTGGTAACTATAGGTACATAATAAAAATATTTTAAAACCAAAATCATTACTATTGGAAATGAAAGTTGGTAGTCACCAATGGAAAGAGAATCCAGCCTCACACCATTGGAAGCTCGCATATCCACCTCTCCTAAATAAATATTTAGGAATTTATTTGGTTTTGAAACTTGGATACAGATGTGAGAACCACCAAATATATCTAATACCCAATGTGTCGATATTAAAAGATTACCCTTGATAATGAATTCACCTTTAGATTCCCCTTGCTTATAGGTTTAGTTCTTATTCCAGTGGCCTATCTATCCACATGGAAAACATACCACATCCTTTTCTTTTCCCTACCTTTGGATCTTCTTCTTCTTGGAAGGATGATGCTTTAGAGCTTTATAATTTTTATGAGTCTTAGGCCCATTTTCCTTATTCTTCCGTTTCATGTTCACCAAAATGAAAATAGGTTTATCACACCCCATGTCATTATCCACTTGGCCAATCAAATTAAGAAGTTTTGAAAGTCCCTTCTCATTATTTCTCATATTATAATTAAAAATAAAACCAAAAAAGGTTTGGGGAAGAAATTAAAGTATAATATCTATATAAAACTCATCTAGGAATTTAATCCCTAAGATGAATAAGTGTTCAATGTAGATAATAAGATTGAATACATGAGTCACAACTATCACATACTCTCTAATATTAGTTGTAATCAAATCATTGAAGATCTCTTACCTCTCTTGTATTTTTTTCTTTTTTTAGGGATCTCGAAGGTGAGACATCATGCTATAAACATCCATGACCTCATGTTGCTTCAAAATATCATTGGTCATGAATGATAAAATGAATCACTAAAAATATTTAGTATCATTCAGATGTCTCTCATGGATAGATAACTCTTCATCACTTACCACATTACTAGGTGAATCAGGAATAGGCTCTTTCAGCACATACAATTTTCATTCATGGTGAAGGATAACATGTATGTGCCTTTGCGACTATTGAAAATTTTTTCCAGTGAGAAAAATATCCTTATAATGTATGGATCATAGTGATATGTTTCAAGTCATTTTAATGTTGTTTCTACAAATAATATGACTATAATTTTTGTATTTTATCTAATAAAATTTAGACAACTAAATAATTAAATATTATATTTATTAGTCTCCCACTATTTTATCAGAACCCAATAATCCTCACCATTGGCTTCAGAATATAATATTTCTTGGAAATTATAGTATTAAGGATCCATATTCCCCTTCTAATTACCCCAAATTTTTTTGGTCAAGCAACATGAATGGTTTTAGGTAGGTGTTCCAAATTCTAACTACATTAACTCAATGTTCCTTGATCTATTGAGTAAACTCCCCAATCCTGAAATCCTTAAATTGGATATCCTCAACCCTTGCCTCTCAGTTACACCAAGTTATACTTTAGAATTCAACCCTTGATGTGAACTATGTTAAGTCAACCCAAAAAATCAAGTTTGAATTCATTGATAATTGAAATCACCACAACTTTGGATGGTTAAACACTTTCAACTATGATTCGATTTCAACAGAATAATTGGAAGCCTATATCATATTAATATATATAATTGAGGTATTTTATCCTTTTATGCATAGAATTACAATTTTTAACTTTAATACATGCTTGTTAATATTAAGTGGATTTACTGAAGTGGTTAACCATGTCTAATATAATATTTACACATAATCTAATTTATTTTAGTTCTATCTCGCATGCTTGTTAATTTTATTAATTCATGTGATCACAAGAAAACATACATAATGAAATAAACATGAAACATTATATAAATAAAATAATAAAGTAGTATGATCACGAGCCTTTAATAATGGTTGTTTTATCTAGTGGTTGATAAACTAACTGTTGACCAAGGGGAAAAAACCTTGAACCAATTAAGGTTCATGTTACAGCTTTCCACCTATCCACCTATGCATCTCTCTTGGACTGGTTAGTACTTTCCTCCAAAATTGAACCACCTCAATTATTTTGGGAGATCCATCCATTACATATGATTTTACACACACACAGGTGAGGGGAAAATGGTTTACATAAAAGAAACCATGGGAATGCATGCCCTTACATAATAAGAGGAGAGAATGCACACATGCCAAAAATTTAATTTAATAATAAATTAAATGAAACCAATGACATACAATGTACTTGTCTATTATCATGATCATCTACATGCATGAAACGAATTATGAATTTAATAAAACTAGAATTAAATTCTAAATCATTCTTATTTAAGATAAATCTCACTCTAATCAATTAATTATCATATTTAATTAATAAATTATTTTATCTTAGTTCTCATGTTAATTTCCTTGAGATTCTCATCCATTATAATTTTAAACAAGTTAAAAAAATTTATTTTAAATTAACTTTGTACATAAATATACCTTGGGGGAAACACAGTGAATACTCATCCAAGTCTACCTAACTTGTATTATACTTGTATACATTTTATTCTTTGTGACATATAACATACTTGAATTATCATTTACTTTAATGACATGTAGTATCAAATTAATTATTACATGAATTACATGATATTTTTGTAATGTTTCATACATTAATGCATGTAGAGTAACAACTATATTACAACTCATACATGATATGAATATCTAAGCATCACAAAGTTATTAATTAAACATCTATATATTTATATTAAAACCAATCACATGGTGTTTCCTATCAACTTAATGATCACACACAAGCACATGTCGATATAGTTTACACAGTATAATAAATAAAATTTTAACCATCATAATTTGGTATAAGTAAAAAATGCATACAAGTTTGATATACAACATGTATATATCACACCATGCATTTGAGGCACAATCCTAGGGACTCAGCATGTAAAACATGCCTTTGAAAATTTGATTACACGACATGTATAAGCGACTACACGATGTGTGGTAATTGAGTTACATGGTCACCAATCAGGTAGGCCATGTATGGTAATACACTGATCATCTATGACTCAAAGGGACTATATGTCGTGTATGGGGGATACTTGGCCTGTACTTTGATTAACCGTACACCACTATGGCCAGGTCAATATGTGGTGTAAGAAATAAATACATCACATGTAATTAATGAAAATAGTTTGAATTAATTACTGAATTAATTCCTAATGCATTGAACATAGGTACACAATGTGTAACATTGGTTACATGGTGTGTACTCCTATGTTATTTGGCTAGAATCCTTGGAACCTCCAGATGAGTTCCTTGATTTTATTTCATTCATAAAATTAATCGTAATTATTAGATCTACGAGAAATGAAGGAGGAAGAAGAAGATATAAAAATTTAGATTTAAAGAATTATTGAGATTGAATTTAAAACTAAATAAAAAATTCATAAATCATTCAATGATCTTTAAATAATTATAAATAATTATGTGACCGTTTTAATACCACTTTTAGGTTTCGGGAACAACAGAATTGTACGATGGGTCATGCCCAAATTTACATTTTTTCATGATCAATGATCAATCTGAGATTTACACAATGATAAACATCATGATCCACAGAATTGAATCAAAGAATATAAAAAAGAGATAGAATTTCGGAACCAGAGATATGATCATCACATATTATTTATAATCAATTTAATTAATTAAGAATTACCTTGTTGGGATTATTTCTTCATTGATAGATCTAATAATAGATATGTGTTGTACCATTATTGTGTTGTATGAATCAAGAGAATATTCCCTCTAATGGTGATCCACAAGTGTTCCATATATCTCTGAACATCGTCATGGGAATCTCCTGGTTCTAGAATTATAGATCCCATCGCTTTCATCGTATGCCTTTGATCGCCTTGAGAACCACTTCCAAAGTGTTCTCCTTGATCTCTCTTGACATTATAGTGGGAGTGGGTGGAAGATCAAAATCCATTCTTGGGAGATTTTCTGTAGATGAGAGATCTCTAGAACTTTATAAGATTTTCTAAATTCATTGTGGACAACCAAAAAAATTAATTTTCTCTTAAAGAAAATAATATAATTAGGTTTATATATTACTACGGTTATAAATAAATAATTAAACAATTTACCTTTATTATTTATTTAATCCCTACAAAACCCCATGTCAAATCATAATTATAATAATATTTCTTTACATGAACTTAACTTGTGGATTAAATTAAATATTATTTAATGATATAATATTCAATATTTATTATTTATCATCAAACTATTAAACTTGGTCTTATATTCCTCAAAAATATTTATTGGGCCATGAATAATGACTATTAATTTATTAAATAAACATCACTACATAATTCTCTAATATATAAATAAATATTATATTCACTAAATAGAAAATAAATATTTATTAGATAATCTGCTCACATTATATTCTCTCAAATAACTGGTGACAGAATATATGCGATCAAGAAAACATGAATAATTATTAAACTACAAAAGGGAATAATATTTATTTCACTTGTTAAATAATAAATTATAATATTATTATTTAACTAAGATTATGGATACACTTAGTGTGTGACCCTCTAGGCCTCTTTATTAGTGGCATTAGGCGAAGTATCCTAAAGTCCAAGGTTAGCATCTAGCAACAATCCAAGGCACCCATAGAGAAAGAAGTTAATTCCATAAGAACATAATACCACATACATATTCTTACTATGTAATATAACCCCTTTATCATTATATCTCTAATCAAGAAGGTTTCATGTCGGTATCAACAACCCTTGTGCTCAATGTCTCTTTCTTTGACTTCCCAAAAATTCAACATTTCTATAAAACACCATGGTCATGGATTTATTTAGTCTATATAATTTACATCAACGGGTTTGAGATATCAAATTACATTAAATAAAAGTAGGGATAAATCTTTTCTCACATCATTCATTAATGCAATATTACTCATGATACACCCAATGTATCCTACCCCACATCGAACATCTGTCATCATAGTTTTCATTAATAAATCAAAGTACGCAACTCATAATAATAAATAATAATAAATAATAATAAATTATAATAAATTTAATGTCTAAGGATCAATACACACATACTAAGATAAGAACATCTAATGAAACATATAAATGGGGATTTTTTTACTAGAGGGTGTCGTTCTCCTAATTTCCTACTGGATATTACCAAGTGCGTACAAAACTAGAATGTGACTCAAAGTCCTATGAGTCTTCAACCCTGATATCCTGTATCATTTGTATCCCTCAAATGATATCATCTGACTAAAAAAACATATATTTAAGAATAGTGTCATAGAACTTCCAGGTTCTTATCATACTATGGAACTTCTATGACCTTTTAATGTGACATCTACTCTTGGGACATTATCACATAATATGTTACAATGAAGAATAATCATGATGTGATAAAGAGTTTATTAATACTAAAAACCATGAATAAAGGTTATCATAAAGTACACACAAGTTGGTTCTAGGGAACCAACTCCAACACTAACTGGATTCATATTTAGGTCTTTGGTGAGTGTCACTAAAACCTCCCAAAACACATATAACATGCATGTTCTAGTAATACAACCTTACATATGTTTCATTTTAGTATACAATATGCACACATACCTAGGGACACCTAATTTTTAATCTAGTATCACCCTACCTATTATTAGAGATATAGAAATCTCTTTATATCATGTAACTTATAAGGACTCACCTCATACCCACAAGCACTAACTCACCCATTTCAAAAGAATCCTACACAAACCATTGGTTATTTCATAGAAACCACAATAGAGTTTTCATCTCTTATATTTAGTACTATCTCATCTCACCAATCCTTTATGGGATAGTCTATACACAACTACCCCTTGAGAAATTATTGGCCCCTCTCACAAACTACATTGCATCATAGGGAAACTTACCAATTATGAGCATGAGGAGTACCAATAATCCACAATCACACCTCATATAAAATCATTCCATATCAATAATTCCAAATATTCTTGGATCACATTAATGTTCCATAATGTTGGTAACTATGTTTCCTAATAATTAGCCAATATAAATATATTTGGATCTAAGGGATTTTAATTTGAACACAGATCCCAATAGGCCCATATTTGGACTCAATTAATATTCTCTACATACCAAAATGAAATACATGTATCAAAGACTAGAAAATTTTCCTCAGAATCATGGGTCTCCATGTACTTATCATCCATCTGACAATTTTCTTTGAATAATGAATCAACAAGATCATATGTGGATCATAATAATTTTCCAATATACAATGATTTAGTATGCTCATATCTATCTATTGGGTGGTGTCATTCAAATATTGAGTTGATAAAATTATATCCGACTCTTAGGAAAGAGCCTCCAAATAATTAGTCTAACATACTTTTATTTTTTACCTCATGATTTCTCATTCAATAACATTAAGGGCAAGTAAACAAATAATCATTACATCACATAGTTAATATCTCTTATACTAACATAAAATTTTACCTTATGTGATAAACATCATGATATACCAAATACCATTCTTGGAAACCCCATAAAATATCTCTCATAAAAGGCATAATCACATAACACTAAGGAAAAAATCCACTAAACTACAAACACTAGTCTTTAACATGAACCTCCGATAATGAAAAGGGACTTGTGCTACAGTTTCCCCCTCAATATAATCCTTTAATCATAACATTAATGGGAGTACGTTTCTAGTTAAAGTAGAATCATTCATGTGAAATGTAATGGAATTGACTCTTTACTATGGAATTGACCAATAGGTAAAATAACACTCAAATTATCGCACACCCTAATCATTTAGGTCTATAAAAAAGTTATTCCACTTAGAACCAAGGAGGTCAAAACTAGCTCATAAAAGGACATGAGGTCTTTATAATGTTTTTAAAAAATCTATCCAAATATATATAGTAAACTCTCTCAAACATATATATGTAATGAAAAAGGTTACTCGCACCTTCCTGAGGCCATCATATGAAATTATAAACACCCATATGTGACCATCGACAAGTCCCAATATAGTATCACAACCCATATCCAAGTATTAAATAAAAAATAGAAATAGATCCTATCACAATTCTAATATACCTATCAAGGTTTATCACATATGTTTTCACTAATGTTTCCCAAAATAATTTAGTATCAATTTTTCTTCAATAATTACAACATGTCAAATAACATATTCCACATGAAATATCAATCTAAAATAATTTTTTTTTATTTTAGTAAGGTAGAATAATATAATATAAAATGAAATAAGCATTAATATTATAAGAAACATACATGTAACAAAATTATAAAAACTATAACAGTATAGTAAACACAATTAACTAAAAATAATTCAACCTTGAATTATTCTTCATTATGATCTCCCATGAAAATCATATTATAGAGTCTAACTAAATAATGGATGAAATTTTATTGAAATATGATAGAAATTTTGAGAAAAAAGAGAGGAATGGGATAAATGATTTATATAAAAGTATGTATGTTCATATATAGTAATGTAAAATGGAAATGTTTTTTACTGGTAAATAAATTTTATTGAAAGGGAAAAAATAGTTATAATAGTATGAAGTAAGGAATTTTAGAAAATTCTCTCTATAAGAGAGGAATAAACTCTCCAGGTAGAACTATAGAGGATATGAGGTTCTCATAGCTCACCCAATTATTTTCAAGTCCATAAGAAGGATAATTTTCCTCTAAAAAAACACGCGTGATGAAATAATTCATTCTTGATAGAGAGTCCAAGAATTTAATCCACTAAGCGATCGTCTTCTAGGATAAATGAAAGTTTCCTGATATAATAGCATGAACTATAATAGTATATTCTCATTCAAACCATAAATTATTCTATCTTATTTATCACACCATCTATAACTCTTTGATCAGACCAATAATTTGAACCTCAATAGATGATTCTACTCCACATGGACCATAAATAATGACCATTATGTAACTATTATGGTGTATGAAAACTATAGAAAAATCCATAGGGATAGAATTTTTTCGTGAAGCACCATAGGAATTTCATTTGATGCATCCAATAAAAGGTTAGTTTCATATAAAATTCAATTTTATTTTTAGAGGACAATAATTACCTAAAATATTAAAATGTTTCAAGATAAAAAATTCATGAATATAGTTATTACAATGATCATTTTGGATAAAGTTGTCATCCCAAATAGCCACTATTATTTGAGACATAGAATAATGCATGTTGAATGAAGACCGTCCATACCTACTAATATTCTTACTAAACCAGATGATGTGAAACACTTTAAAACAATACATTAGGAGAAGATTAAAATATTTCTGAGAGAATTGAAGGTTACAAAAAGCCTTGATTAGATTCTGTATATAATCAACATACATCAGACTAACCTCAAACAAATAAAATACCATATTCTATAAAGATGAGTCTGTGTTAAAACTAAGGAAGAGATGGATGGCACATTATTTGTTTTAGTTTCATTAAATACATACAGAACATAATAAAATACCCACTGAATGTAGAAAATCATCAACTAGAAGCATTTAAAAGGCAATCCTCCAGACTAGTATAACTCTGGATGGTCTCACCCATTTTTTTTGAATATTTTGAGAAAACTATTCAATTTCAAATGGTTATAATTCATATAAAAGAGCATTTAATTCATCATACCATTTTTTTGGTTCCTAAATAATAAATTTCTCCATGTTTATGAAATTATAGTTCATCACATCATACATAATCTCCTCTAAAAGGCTATCCAAATTATTCATCTGGTCTTTGATTAAAATGTTGAGATTAACCTCAATATAAGAAGAGTTAAAGAGATCCACCAGTGGAATACCAATCTAATTAACAAGACAAAAGTTCAATGAGGAGTTTTCATTGACAATACAATAAGAGTTTAAAATAATACTGGAAAATACATTTTAAATTCTTTCCAGACCGATGTTTCAACATAGTATTTTTTTATTAATTAAATTTTATAAAAATATAGATATGATAAATCCAAGAGGGTATGATTTTTTATTGATCAATCTATATATGAAATGATATTTTATGGATTTATTGAATTTTTAAATTTTCTTGATTTCAAGGCCTCCAAGAGAATGAGGCTTACAACATTACTTCTAAGGCACAATGATGATCTTTATTTCAAGGATTAAAGAACTCAAATTTTTTATGGAGGTATTAATACTTTTAAATATAGGGGTGAGCCATTTATAAACCATAAAAGAGTATAAAAAATTGGAAACAATAGTAAGATTCAAAAGAAACACTCTTCCCTACATTGAGAGGGATTCACTTTTATATGAAGCCAAGAGCCATTGAACTTGACCAAGATACAATTAAAGTGGATGGATCATGGTTGTCACAAAAATAAAGAAAAAAATAGTAAAATGAAAGTTAATAACCCTTAATTTATTTTTGTGTGATTAATTATGTCCACTTTTCTATTTTTTGAAATATTTTTTCCAAAAAATATAAACTTTTACTCTAGATGATCACCATCCCCAAAACTCTTTCATAATGTAAGAGATATTTTTTTATGATTTCTAATATTCCTTTTATCCTATTTAGAAAACAAGATAATTTCATAAACATATAATAGGTGTAAGGGAGAAAATAAATCTATGTCATCCTTGATGGATTTCAACATACCATTATCCACCATATATAGAAAAATCTTTCTGAGATAATCCTCAATAATGAAAAATATAATAGCTGAAAGGGTGTATCCTTGTCTAATACCTCTTGAACATATGATATATTTTTCAAAAGATCCATTAATAATAATTGAAATTTGTTCTGAGGTAAAACAATTTTGATCTAATGAATAAATCCATCATCAATGCCAAAAATATCCAAATACCTAATTTACATAAAAAATGGGAAATTGTACCCATGAAATTTCCTCCAAGTAACTATAAATGTTTTTAATCATGGTAAAGGGGGACATCAAAGATAATTTTTCCAAATATAAATAAAGATATAGGTCAACCCAATGTGGGAGAGGAAAACTAAACTTAATACACCACCCATACTTATAATTTTCAATTATAATTTTTTTCATTATGTAAATAAATGAAAAAAATCTAAGTGTTAATGATAAAGATTGATGTTATAAATCTCTAAAATCAAAGGAGAAATGAAGACCTTATAGAATAAATACTACCAAAGTGGATAATGAAGATGATGTAGTGAAACATACACATATTATCCACTAATGAATTACAAACAACTTATTTTATTTTGGTTTTATAAACTCCTTTATATCATGAAAGTTTTCCAAGAATAATAATTCATTACTATAAAGATTAGATAATAAAATATCGGTGAGAAAAATAATGGTGGGATGATTATATTTTAGGTTTATAAATATTCTCTAATTGAGGTTTATAGGAAGACACTTCTTGAAAATACAGTCATCCTTCCTTTGAAAGAATTAAATATAAAATTGGTAATGGATTTAAACACAATATATAGATCTTATATAATCTACCAAGATAAGGAAATATCATTTCATATCCCAAATCATCCCATTATTATATATATTATTGCAAAGAGGATTATAAGTCCTAATGGTAGTTAATTTTTTAATATATATGTTTTTATACCCAATAATGAGGGATATTTGGATCAAATAATTAGGGATAAAATCAAAATTAAAGATATGAAAATTTTTATAGAAATTTTTTATAAATTTATTAAAGAGTTTCATAGAATTATACCTAGATCACGAGGTTGAGTTTTTAATTAATCTCATACTTAGAGTTATGCCTATATCAAAGAGTCCTTACAGAATAACCCAGTGGAATTAGAATAATTGAATAAGAAACTATAAGAAAATTTAGAAAAGTGTTTTATATTATCAATAGATTTACCATGTGGTGAAATAGTCCTCTTTCTAGAAAAAAATAGGTCAATGTGCCTTTTCATTGATTTTTGAGAGATTAACAAGATCTTTATCCAGAAAAAGTAACTTATAACTTAAATTAATGATTTTTTTCATCAAATTCATGGGGATAAATAATTATAAAAGGCAGATATTTGATATGGATATCATTAACTAAGTAAAAAAGGAATGATATGTAGTGAATCTATTTTCTCATTATAGGACATTGATATATATTGAAGAATTTTTTCTAAGCTAAGTGTGGAGACAACTTGAGATTCTGATGTCTAATGAGATCGATATTGATATTATAGAAATATTAAAAATATTAATATCATGCATGAATAGTTTTTATAAAATAGTGGAATAACATATGAATGGAGTCTCAGATCAGAAATATGAGACCAAAGATGTTTCGGAACAAGGGTTTTACCCTAGGTGCAACATAAGGTTGGCTAACACCAGATGTTCAGTTGAGGCAGGTGTTGGCCGATGCATTTAATAAAATAAATAAATAAATAAATAAATAAATAAATAAATAAATAAATAAATAATTTATTTTATTAAATTAAATAACCTAGATAAACCTCTATAAGCACCCACGTATAACAAAGTTACAGGGTTATTCACATAAACATGGGAGCATTTGAAAGGATATATGGGTTTTCTTCATTGGCGGATCACATTGGAGGATAACGGGTGGTCAGATCAAGGTGAATCAAGAGGTAATAAAAAAATATGAATTCTTATTCATTGATGAACACATTCCTCACTAAAAATTGATCCAAAATCAAGGTACGAGTCATTAATTTTAGTTTTAGCCTTGTTGATTAAATTGTTAAAGCATGGATTTTATATGAATTATTTTCAATTTGGGACCGTACGTTCTTATCATGAGATTGATATCTGAATAAAATTATTTAATTCAATCTATTATTATTATTCCATGTTATCAACCTATATGTCTTTTTTGTGTTATTGTGGTATGAGATCACTTTTCCAATGTTTTTACACATTTTTGTGATTTTCCCCACCCATTATTTATATTCTTCATAATTGGACAATGATGTCATGATTCGACATTACCAGGGTAGGTTCGAGCAAGATCAAAATACAAGATTAACAGTGGTTGTGTTCATAATGAATAAATTGGAATTTTGAAAATAGATTAGGATATATTACAAATGATACTTTATGGATCTAGGATCTACGAGTAGAAACTGGCAACATGACATGCACATGACGTGTTTTAGTATTCAAAAAGATGATCATTTTTTGTTTTTTGGCCACCAAAGGCTGGGATACTACAGTCAAAGGCATTTACCATCTATTAAGGGAATTAAAATGGAAGAAATCATGGTGATAGAAGAAGATTTAAAGATGCATGAAAACCATGCTATTTGACCTATGAAAAAACATGAAAATATGCCATGTATTTTGGCAGAACACATGCTGTGTAGTATCCCATACACTACTAGGGTTTTGAGTGGAGTTAAGGATTAAAATTTGTGTGGCCAAGACCACATTCCGTGTAACCCTCCTCAAGTGGATAAGACATGTTCTAGCTGGAACATGCCCAGGACCCCATGTAATCAGGCATTCCTTGTACTCTGGGAGTACATGGGCACAACTAGGTACAAGACTTGGTACATGGGTATGTTTTGAAGTATATAGGCGTGACCAGAGGTACACGAGTATAGCCAAAAGTACATGTACCTAACCAGGAACACACGAGTAGACCTTGGGAAGAAGAGACATGTTGTGTACCACCTGTACACACCGTGTATTTCTACATGGATATCCAAGACATATTATTGTTAGAACATTACTAGGTGTCCAGGAATGTTCACATGTTGTGTAACCCCTAAGACACATCATGTAACCCTACTAAAAACTTCTTACTCTCATATTTTCATCTCCAAAACTTGGATTTGGGCCCACAGGTAGCCTGTGCTGAGTATTTTTACACACAGAACATAATGGTTATCTTTTATATGGAATACAAGAATTGATGTGATGTGTTATAAGAGTGAAATGTCTTTAGGTGATGCTTGATTATGGAAATAATCAGGGTAGGATCATTAGAGTGATTCCAAGATTGGAATTACCATATCACTCTAATGTGCAGGTCTCCATACTCTTTATAAGGATAGATATGGTACTCCCCTACAGTGGGCTCGATTCCTCTATCTAAGGAGTGGAACTCCCCCATCTTAGATCTTTGGCTATGTGTGGGTCTTCTATTGGAGTGAGTGATCCATTAACTTTAGAATTCAGTAGTAAATCATGAGCCCCTATAGACAGATTCTAGTGAGGTTGCATTTAATGCTGGGCATCAGAGATAGAATTTTCGAGCTACAAGTAGACTTCTCAACTTTAGCTGGGCTATGAGAAGAAGATCCCCTTTCTCCATCATCTAGGTTTCTTTATGAACATATATGGTTCTATTTGGTTTTTTCCCTCTTGCTTTAGATTGAGATGACTTTTTTTATATCTCTCTATTATTCCATTTATGGTTTTCAAGAAATTTTATAAGGTATGTATATAATAACCTCTATATGAGATTTCCCTCACTTGTTTTGTCTCATGTAGACAACGAATATATTGATGATGTATTTGGTGGATCTTAGGGATACATGTGTGCATTGATCATGTATGGTGGTCAGACATGGATATAGGGATCTAAAAACTCTTAATTTTTATTGTTTCAGATGTATTCTATTTGGGATTTCATTTCTAGTTAGTTGTGTATTTTACCAATATTTACACACTTGGTTTTATTCTATTGTACTATAATTTATTTCCTAGAGGTTATTGCATGCATGGTTTTACCTAAGATGTTAACGACATTTATTTTTACTTAGCATTTTCTTTATAGAGATGGTTGGGCTCTTATGTATAAGTAAATTAGGAAAAGGCCACCCATTTTATTTATGACTTATAGGAACTTATCACTAGACCCTAACCTGTTGGATGTATGCTTGGGGTTATGGCGGCCCAACCATCTACCAGCCAGGAAGGCCCAGGTGGGTCGGGTCATTATAGAGTGGTATCATAGGTTTTTTATCCTTGAGTCAGAGTTGGAGTTGGACCCATGGTGAGGATTGGTTTGAGAACTTAGGGAAATGGTGACATAGTGTCTTGACTATGTCTTTCAATCCAGTGAACCACTACTACAAATATGGGTTTATTCCACGCTAGCCATTATCACCGCTAGCTAAAAAAATTGATAAAGGAACACTTTATCAACATTAAAAGAAGAACTAATATGGGGGGTATCAGTGCTACAAAAGTGTTGATAATTTGGGGGGTCTTTATTATCATTAAAAAAGGGCTGATAAAGATCACCCTTTATCAATGCAACTATGAAAGAACTTATAAAGACCCCCTTCTTCAATATTTCTTTTTCTAGTGTTGATAAGGGGTATATTTTATAAAAAATTATATATCATTAAAAATAATATATTAATATATTTAGATTGATATAATATAATATTTTTTTATTAAATATGTTTTACATAAGGATAAATATGCATTTAAACATAATATATACAATATTTAGTGAAAATGACTTAATAAATAAATAAAAATATTATTAATTAATAAATTAATAATTATTATTGAGTAATAGTCAATTAATAACAATTGGATGGAATAAAAAATAAAGGAATTAATGAACAATCTAAGATAAGTTGAAAACATGACTTGAACATAAAATGGACATAACTTTTGATCCTGGTGTTTTTTGGGCTCTACCACATATAAAATTGAATCCCTTAAAGAGATATACACTTTCGTGACTTAGGGGGAACCCATATCACTAATTTTAGATGCTAAAAAAGGCCCAGAAGGCCTCCAAAACTGAGATTTTAGTTGGGGAACCCTATTTTTTTAATATTTGTTATTATTTCAGCTTTGTTTAAGAGGGTTTTATTTTATATTTTCATTGAGGATTGAATTTATTCCCAGGTATTACATTCATATTCATATTTGGGTTTTGATGTTTTATCCTTTTTCATATTTCAGTTTTATTTATAATTAAGTATATACAAATGTTCTTATATTTAATTATAATAAATCAATTGTATAAATACATATTTACATAGAATTCTACTTTTACGTATATAAACCATATGGAAATAAATATTTATTGTTAATTTCATTTAATAAAATTAATTATCTTTTTTATTTAACTCATAACAATGCATTAATATTTATATATATACCTATACAAGTAAATATGTTTATATTTAAATATGTGTCTGTCAATAAAAAAATATAAATTTATTTTTATATTATAATATTTTTAAATAAATACATATATGTAATTATTTTTCCATGTACGTGAAAAACATAAATGTGTACGTCTATGTATAAATATGTACTTATGTGCATGTGTATCAATATTGTGTAAATACATCATATATAAATATATTTTTATAAATAATTTGTTATCGTTATAATTATAATTAAATATAGTATGTATAAATGTTTTTAAAGTGAATATTTATAAATAAATTATAAAAAAATTATATCTAAATATATATACAATTATATGTGAATATGTTTATATATATATGTAAAACAATATCTAACCATTCCTTTTACATTATAAAAATATATGAATATATATACACTTATATAAATGTGTGTATAATGTTTATATATACATATATGTGTGCATTACTAAACAAATATATATATATATATATTCATATATTTAAATTTTAATATATGTAAATGAATTTTAATATATAATTTTTTAAATAAATATAAGTATATATATCACAAACACTCACAAACAAACACAAACATATATTTTATAAATGAATTTTTTAAAAAATTATATAAATATATGAATAAAAAATGCATGTAAATATATATATATATATATTAACATAAATATTGTAAAAGATAAATTTAAAAAATCTTGGTGTAGTGGTAAAATTGTTGAAATGGAAAAAGGTAGGTTGAGGGATCAAATCCAGACGAGGGCGATGGTGTATAGGATCTGGGAATTTAAAAAGCACTACTAAAGGGGGTGGAAAGCATTGAAAAGGGGGATGAAAGGTGGTAGAGAGATGGGGTGGTGCGAAAAAGTGCTAAGAAGGGGGGGGGGGTGGAAAGAACTGAAAAAGGGGGGATGCAGAGTGCTAAAAAAGTATTATTTATAATTTTTTTCAGTGACTAAAAGAACCAATAAAGGGTACCTTTATCAGGGATTTTGAGAAGCACTAATAAAAGGGTCATTTATTAGTTTTTTTTGAAATCACTGATAAAGAGTATATTCCTCAGCACTTTGTATAACACTTATAGAGGTTAATGAATTTTAACATCATTAAGATTTTTATCACTTTGAAGTGTGGATATAGGTCATTTTTAGAACTTTTAAAAGAGCATTTTGTTGTAGTAAACCCATTGTTGGTATGGTGGATGACATATCCATTCAACATGACTTTGAGTAACTGATTTACAACTTGGAATACTGAGATATCATTTGTAGGGAACTTGGTAAATGAATCATAAAAGATTTAGTCCATCGACTATCCTTCATGAGTTATATCACTATATATATATTCTCATCTAAAAAATGTGTTTGAATAACTTAGAGAAGTTTTGTAATAGAAACTTAGAGATAAGTATGATTAAAATGGACCTTTATAAGAATAATTTAGAGGAGATATAATTTGTTGCATTATGATGAGGAACACTATGCTATAATGGAGTTGTGTAAGAATAACTCAATGAATTTATGTTATGTAATACTCTAGGAAAAGTGAGAATTCAAAGAATAAATGTTACTACACATATTAACAAGCTGAACCTTTATTTTCTAGGGCCAAATTAACCATAAATCTAGATTTAAGCATATATTTCCTAGAGTTGTGTTAGGATGAGTGACCTCATGGTAGGTTTCCAAGGGTGTGTGATAGAGAGGGAAAAAATACTAAAAGAATATGTGTTGGTCTATGAGGATAATTATTAGTATGATAAGTAACCCAAATGGTTAATATATTTTAGTTTTATACTATATAATTCAAGGTATTATAGGATACCCATGAGGTCATATGAATAGTTTCATATCCTGTGGAGGTCAAGTTGTGACATTTATGAGTAGGTAATAGGAGATACAAATGGATAATTCAATGGAGTTGGACTAGAATAATTTAGAGTAACTAATAAGATAATTTTTCATAATGGATTTGTTCATCATGGGATGGGTTTTCACAATAAAATACACTTGTATAATCCTTATATGATCACAATATTTCTTAAACCTCTTGTTTCAGAATCACATAAAGGAAGCTAAAGAGGAAAATCCTTAAGAATCGCACAAAAAATGACTCATATTTCATGATGTGATAAGCCAGAGAAAGCTGGGAAATGATAAGAACATGATTGAATACTTTGGGGTGTCACAACACGACATCCATGTATTTTATAATTTTAATAGGGAAAATATTTCTCTCACACCATTGTATTAGTCATTACATAATGACAGAACTGACCGAGAAGAATGGATAAGATTTATATCTTTAGTTTTTATCATTTAACTTCATGGTAATAAGTATTTCACCATAATGAATTAAAATTCTATAAATAGGACATGTTAGTTTAGTTTTGGAAGATTTTTTTATTATTAAAAATTATCTTAGTTTCTTTGAGTACTTTTATCAGACTAGCCATTAATCCATGTAAGTTCATTTTTTCTAACTTATTTTTGTTTCATTATTTCTCCTTCACTCACTTCTTCAAATGGTGAATTCAAACATGCATGAGTACCTCTCAACCATGGTTATAAAGTCATTTAAAGGTCAAAAATATCAAGATTAAAAGAAGGGTATTTAAATTCTTATACATATTTTATCCATGAATACTAATTTTTATTAGGAATTACTTTAAGAATTAATCTATATATCATTAAATAATAAAAATTTAACCAAAATAATTATAAAGGGATAAATTACAATGTTATTGAGTAGATTAAACTATTACATATAGTTTTTATTTGTATTATTCTTATCAAATCAAGTTTAATGCAATTATATTTGATTATTTTTCTGACCAAGGGATCTTGATTGACCTAAGTAGAATAATTGGATTTGACCATAAAGAAGTGAGTAACCTTTGAATGATCTTTAAACTAATTAATTTTATTTTTTCATGAATAAAATAGGTATTCACCTTTTATTGAACCATCCTTTGAAATTTATTCATTGTTTTCAGTTTAATCTATTTTAGGAAATTCTCTTTAAATTCACACATTTAAATTTTGTTTGATGCATTTTAATTAAAAATAAACATATTAATAATTAATCATCAACGCACTTGTGGATCACTCATATTCTCCATGGTACTTTCTTTAAACACATAATTTTCTATTTATTATTAATATAGTAATATATTAATCACCCTCTTTAATTATAAACTTGATTTTATGTTGGAAGTAATGATGTTGGTGGTCATGTCAATGTTTTTTGTGGAATTTTATGGAAGCACAATAAACTTAAGATATTATTAAGTTCATTTATTAACCTATTTTATTCTTATAATATTTATATATTTAATTTTTATTCCTTTAAAATTATTATGTTGTGTTGTTTTTGTCTTGTTAGAAGATTAGTGCATGCAAAGGATAATGAAAACTAGATCAAGGAGTGTTATTTCAGAAGAAACTTTGGAATATAAGTTCAATATATTTTTTTGTCTCCTATCATTGATTATCCTCCATGGTAGGACATGGAAATCACTCTGGACCATATATAAAATTCAATAATGATAACCAATAAGGAAGATCATAAAAATCACCCCATGATAGAACCATCATGGACTAAGATCTACCATCTATTGATGGGGATGTCTCATTTAACACCCTATAAAGATAAAGGTTTAAAAGAATAAATTTTACTACCCATGTCAAAAAGGTGTACCTTTTTTTGAGAGCCTATTGGATTAGAAAACAATAGTTAAAGTGGATTATAAGGGAGTATTGTTCAAAATGGGTGACATCCTGGTAAGTTTCATAGGGTGTGTGCGAGTGATGAAAAAGTACACTAAAAGGAAATGTGTAATCCCGTGGAGAAAATCATTAGTATGATGATCCATTTGGGAATATTGGTGGGCCCTAGATAAGGGAAAATATATGTTTATTGGGAAGATGGGGTGTTTATGGGGTCCATTTTCTACATTAGTATCAAAATAAGTACCTAGCCAAAAGTGAAGTGGAATTACCTCGGATGAAATATTGGATCAGCAATAGGAATTTTTTACTCTAGGGTGGGGTGGGGGTTATTGTAACACCCTAGAAAGATAAAGGGTTAAAAGGATAAATTTTACTACCCATGTAAACATAGTGAACCTTTATTTTTGGGAGCCTAACTGATTATAACTCCATAGTTGAACATGTTTGTCCTAAATTAGTGATCAAGATGGATGAATCACTATGAAGTTTCAAAGGGTGTGTTTGAGTGAGGAAAAAAACACTGAAAGAACATGTGTTGGAATATGAGGATGATATTTAGTCAGATGACCTACTCAGGCACTTGGGTGGGCCCTAGGGAGGGAACAACATGTGTCTAATGAGAGACTGGGGTTCCTGTGGGGCTGAGTTGTTACATTAGTATAAGAGGGGGTACCCAACCAAAAATTCTATGGCACTGCTAATGTTAAAATGTAAGTTTCACAATGGGGATGTTGTTCTCTAGGGGGTGATTATAATATACCATAAAGATAAATGGTTAAAAGGGTAAATGTTTTTACAAATATAACCAAGGCATGCCCTTATTTTCAGGAGCATACTTGATTATAACTCCATAGTTAAATAGGTTTGTACTGGATTAGTGGTCAGGATGGGTGACCTCCTGGTATGTTTTCCAAGTTGTGTGTGAGTGAGGAAAAAGAACACTGAAATAACATGTGTTGTCATGTGTGGACATTCATTAGTTTTATGGCATATTCAATCATGTGGGTGAGACCTAGAGAGGGTAAAACACATGTCAGCGAGGAAAATGGGGTTCATGTAGGGCCTAGTTGTATAAAAAATAATGGTGAAACATGTTGACATGGGTAGTAACATTTAATATTTAATTCTCACTTTTACAAGGGTATTACACTCCCCCATTTAAATCACAACTTACTCATTGTGGACCATATATCTCAACCCAGGAAGTTCCCCTAAAGACAACTGTTGACCACTCCCTGGGGCCCACCCACGTGCCTGATCAGGTTATCAGATTGAGGACTATCCCTATATGCCAAACAAAAGTTATTTTAGTGTGGTTTTTTATCACTCACACACACCCTAGGAAACTTTCTAGTATTTGAAACATCCCGATCATTAATCTAGGTCAAAACTCTTTTCCTGTAGAGTTCAAATCAAATAGGCTCCCAAAAATAATTGTGCACCTTATTTAATTGGGAATTAATATCTATCCTTTTAAATATTTGTATTTCTAGTGTGTTACACCCCAAGAATTATTCATCCTCACATTTAAGTGAATAGTTTTGAAATCAATTTGAGTCTTTTATAGAGGATTCAAAATATGGGAAAATTTAGTGGACTATAATGTAATGATACTCATAGTTATCTATCCAAAATTTTCAAAATTTGTGACACATTCAAGAATAATAGATTATCCTTGAATTCCATCCAGCTAAGTGTATTTATATTATCATTATGATATTGGGAAATGTATTGGTTGAAAATACAACTGGTATAATCCCTCACAACTTTGGATTACCATGAAAAAATATTCCTTGATAATTATTTTTCTATTAGTGAAAGCCCGAACACTGAGAAGTGGCATCCAAAATTTTTCTCAAATTGATGGAGAATACAAATTTGAGGCATAAAATAGATTTAAGGATATATTTAGGGAGTGTATCAATGATTTTGGATGGATTTATAACATCAAAAATATAATAAAATAACAACTCCAAAACATAATTAAGCATGTAATCAATATTTACATTTGGAATGAATAAAAAACAAGAACAAGTATAATATACCTCATAGTAGTTGATTCGACATATTGATGACCCTCATAAAAGTTTTATCGAGATATCTAAGAAATATTTTAAATAAACTTTCATCAAGAAGTATCTATAGATCATACAAATGAACTGATGATTGGAAATGATCTCTCTATCCATGTTCTGTTAGAACCTTATGATTAAAGAATTGAGAGAAGATATAGTTCAATTCTTGAATCATTTTTTTGGAGTTATAATAGTATTATCAACAAAATGGAATCCAAAACTTTTCTTGAGGAATGAATCGATTTGTATAGGCCTTAAAAATCTCTAATGGTTAACCAATATTGATTGAGAGTTTTATAAATACTCTAACTATTTCAACTCTTGAAACAACTAGTTAAATATTATTAATTATTTTTTAATGTTTAAAATATCATGTTATGCGTTCAAACTACACAAATCTATCATCATATGATAAATAATTTAGTATAATAACATTTAGGTAAAGAGACTATATAATCCATCCTGATATCATATATCATGATAATACCATGAAAGTACACTACTGTGTGGTTATACTTAATATGTCATGGTATAATTTAAGTCTGAAAATGCCATGTCCTAAACCACCATTACATGGTGGTGACTATAGCGCATGCATCTAATAATATCCCAGTTACACTAAATACGTATAGACTTAGTAAAATTTTACGATATTCCACATTATATTCAATAACTTAGGAAAACATATGCAAAAATAATTTTTTATATTTCCAAAACTCATATTAGAAAAGCTATAATCAATTCACCATGTATCATATAATTTGAAAAACCTTATAAATATTCGTCTATATCTTCTTCTGAATATCCACCACAACACTTTTAAGATAAATCTAAAAGTTTAATAAACTTTATCCAAATATACATGAACAAAAAGTGACCCTATGGTATTTTATAGTGTAAAAAAAAAAAATTCCTAAATTCATAAATTAAAATAAATAGAGGCACCTAGTAAAGCATCAATTATATTCAAGATACAAATGGATCTAGTGTAATCTTTATCAAACCCATTGATATCTATACCTAAGTCCATCAGATGTCTCATATTTAAGTATGAATTTTCATATAATTGATTAGTCTTAGAAATCAAGTAACCATGAGTCATGGAGTATGTTAATCCCATATAGCTACTCATAGATTCTCAATTCTTCAAGTATAGACTAACTAGGTCGATGAATACATAGATGCAATTCATCATATGTGGGTGATCGCATCACATTCCCCTCACTTAAATAGGTAAAATAATCACATGTACTATATTGGTATGAACATACACTTCCTAGTTTATCTCAAATAAGGTCCTATATTTCATACTCATTATATGAGATAACAATCCCTTCTAGTTTAATCTCAAATAGGAAACATGATCAACAATATAACCAATTATCCCTTTACTAGATAATCCTCAAGGATTGTGTGAGAAATAAATCAAAGTATTAAGGCTATCATGTTAGGAATCTCACCAACCATAGGTATAGGGAAATATGGATATAAATCATGAACCCATATTATACTAAATACATAGTGTATGACACTTAATGTGGTACATACTTGGGGGTTATCTAGTTCAAAAAACCTATTTTCCCCATGAACATATTATGTATCTATATATGAAATACTACCCACACTAACCTTAATATTTAATAAAAAACTTTAATAATCCATGGTGAAAATTGGTTAAGGATAAAATGAAGTCACATTTTGAGAGGTTAAATATCATTTCACTTAAAATATATAGACAGTGTGAAGAAGATAATATAGAGTCTAACTTTTATATTAAATGAAAAATTTATATTTTTAAATTCAATTAATAATATTAACAAACCCATATATAAGTTCATTTTTAATCATATAACATATGTTAGAATTTTAGATCATCCTTATGTTATCTACACTTTTAAGGATAAGTTGAACTCATTCCATACAAATATAATTAATACTGGATACTGGTATGATCATCTAAAAAAACCCTCCCACTAAAATATTTTATCAATTAACATTTATTAATAAGTAATGCTTGAAAAATGGTGAGATTAAGAAATCACATTCTGAATGTTCAACTCATTGAATAGTTATATAAACCCCTTTAATTTACAACATCACATGTTATGATGTTAATAAATTTTTTTTATAGTTATAACACATTCTAATTTTATCATTTTCATAATTACTAGAACCTTTCCCACAAAACCCTTTTCTTTGAGATCCTATTTTCATATAATGTAACTCTTTACACTATATCATTTCCAATTTATCCTAAACTCCTTTAGAATATAAAGTGACATTCTCCTCCTTATGGAAATTTAATATAACTCTTTTAATTTCCAATTACCATCAAAACGTAAACTCTTTTAGAATATTTAGTGATATTCACTTTTAATAATAACTATAATAATATTTTTCTTTTTAACTTTGAACTTATCAATGCCAAAAACACACTCCCACTGGCCTCTTGGAAACTATATTTTCTTAAAAATATAATACTAATACACAAAAAATCCTTTATCTATAATAAAGAAAACATATTTCATTTAGTGTTAATATTTAAAAAATAAAATATTATATCCATATCATATATTATATTCTATGTTTTTGGATTATTATTATGAAAAGAAGAATTAATTCATTAAAATATTCCACTATTGAGTGATGGGAACTCTTTCACTCATATTTTAATGTATACCTTGGATAAATAATTTCATCCTAGATGATAATACATTAATAATAACCTTAATTTTAATCTATTTTATATAATCTAATGAATCATAAACCATGTGTATTAAAATAATTAACTCGATGTTAAAAAAACATCGATTTCAAATAAGAGAAATGAGATAATTATACACATCATTTATATAGATCCATATATTCTTGATATATTCCTTAAAATTAATAATCATGATTCAAAAACCCTTTTCCACACCATTTAAATGAAAACAACAAGATCTAACATTTATTTCCATTATTTTAAAGTCTGGTATAATCAAAACGTTTTCAAAGTGTATATTTTGTATCATATACATTTTATAATGAATGAATTGACTTATATAACACTGCTAAATGAAATTTACATTCGAAGGTGTTTCTAAAAACTCATTCAGGTGTCCTATAGAATTCCATTATATGGAAATAATTTTCTTTTTGATATTACCTTTAGGTTTTTATCACCCAAGCTGATTATTTAAATAAACATTATGGGACTCTCTAACTAAATTTTCATTTTATTATTTAAAAACTTACCCACTTGTACTATAAATGCAAAAAAAATCTAGAAATATCATTCCAAATATATATTACCTAAACAATTTTAGAAAATAGGGTAAATATTTCATAAACTCATTCACATTTTTTGGAACATTTTCAAAGATGATTCCACAATGAAGTAAACCATTAAAACAAGACTTAAAAGAAAACACATGTCTCTCTAAGTCATTAATATATTCAATCATATTGAATATATGAGTGGAGATTAAATATCTTCAGGTCAATACGTATCTAATTATTTTAAAACCTTAAGCGAATTATTCTATTTCTCTCATAAGCATCTAGATTAAATTGTCTGTAAATCCCTACTCCTTTATGAGTTGTTAAACTGAGTATAAATTTGAATTTTTTGTTTTAGTGAGGAGTTAATATTGATAACTAGAGTTTAGATCAAGATTTTAAGGTTTATGAAATATCAAGGATATGTTTTTGGATGGGTATCAAATCTCGGGATGTGTTTTGAGTTCTTAAGTTGGTGTCCCAACAAGGTTGGGTGGACTTGCAATTGATTTTAGCTGTAGGTGCTCCACCATGCTATAGAGATTTCTAGCATGGATGGGTGCCGTGACCAGGTGAGTGTGGAACATGGATATTTGATGATAGGTCGGTTTTTTTACTTGGGGTTTGTTCCTATGAGAAATGCTCGGAAAAAAATCATGGGGTACTAGGTGTTTTGGTTTGCAATGATAGATGGGAAACCTCACCACACTATAGTTCTTATGGAACTGGAGTTTTGATGATCATGGTTCCATGGTGTGCGACCAATGGGAAACATAAAAGAAAAAATGATTAACTTATAGGTAATTTCACTTTGGATAAGTGTAGTTCCTAGGGGTTCTCTATTTGTGAAAGTGGTAGTGAAACTCACTTTTCACTCGGTATGGTTCGATGGAAAGTAGTGTGAATGAAGATGGAATAACCATAGTGAAAGGGATGGAAGGGTTCCTCATGGGATATATGGTGGAACACCATGATGTGGTGCATGTTGTGGTGAATTTCATGGTGCATCCCTGCATTCTTAGAATAGGAAAACCCCATTTTTTACCTTTTTTATGTTAAAATACCCTTCTATCCCCTCTTTTCCTCCCATGCATATGAAAAACCATGGGAGATCTAGGGAGCTTCCTCACACATTTCCTCATTTGAATTCCCTTAGAAATGGGGTTTTGTTAAAATTTTCTCCAAAAATAAATTATGAGTATCTTTATACATCTTCTATATTTTTGTTTTATTTTTCCCCTAATTTTGGATGATTCAATTTAGGATTTGGTGATGATTTTTACCAGATCATGGTGGAAATCATCAGATATTTTGTAGATTTTTCATGTTCTGGGTAGAGGACATCCTAGAATGATGACCATATATTGTCTCATGCTGCTTTGATGAAGTCACATTACCATGTGAATTTATTTAGAGTTTTTGATTAAAATAAATTTAATTAATGTCTAATTGGTTTTCATGTGATACTGATTTTATTAGGATATTTTTGAGGGTATGCCACAAACATTCTACAGGCTCTTAATCATTGTTTCAAAGTGCTAATGTTTCTCAGTGAAATTCTAGGAATTTTTATAATATGAATTAAATCGAGAAATTAATTATAACTTATTATAATTGATTTGAATAAATAATTATAAATATTTATAATTAATTATTGGATATTTGGATTTTGTTAGGGATTCATATAGGTGGACGATGGTTAGATGTCTTAGATGATCTCAGGCGAGATCTACTGGACTGTGCCTAAGAGGGAATAACTATAGATTTATAGAAGGCCATCCCTTTAGCATACCCATTTAGTAAATGAATTTTATTTAAATATGTATGGGATATTTGGTCTCTCTAGGGATGGAAATTGAACCTTTTTAAAATAATTTTTTAATTAAAACAAAATACCTTTGAAGGAACTGAACAAAGTGCTAAGGTCCATAGTGGACCCTTGTGCATAGGCTTGATGACTCAAACATTGATGGTTAAGATAGTGACTATAAATGAATTCCTTGGGATATAAAAACCTTATGTAGTGATACTTAAATGAATTATGTAGAATAATGGCCCTTAATGTAGGTGCCTTGGTAACCTACAATTAAAGGGATGTTATGGGTGGGAGTGATTGGTGCTTGTAGACCTTTATAAACCCTTAAGGTACCATTATTATAACACCCTGATATTTTTTTGAAATATATTTTTCAAATAAATTTAATACTTTCAATATTTTTTGTTACACACAACATCAAACTTAGATTGTATTACACGCAATACTGATTTTATCTTGCATTACACACAACATCGATTTTAAACGAAACCTGACATACTATTAAAATATTATTATTTAATATGATAGTTATCACCTAGACATTGGAATAAATGGTATGAATATGATTAAATAAATTATGAATATTTATATTTTACACATTTATTTAAAATTAATTCTTTGGTGAACAATTAATTAGAAATGAAAATAAAAACTATTTAATAATAAAGGAAATATTTTTATGAACATAAATGATTTTTACCTAAATAAATTTAAAAAATAAATTTATGTGAATGATTTTAATGAACATTTTAAATTATATATTCGATAAAATGTTTAAAATTAATATTATGTTTTTTAATAAAATATATAATAATAAATCCATTTTTTTTCTTAGAAACTATATTTTTCTAAAAAGAAGTTTTATCACCATTTTCAAACTTAATTTAAAAATAATTTTTTTCACTTTTATAAAATTTATTTGAAAAAATTGAATTTATTTTTTTAAATAATAATTTAAAAATAATAATAGTGTGATTATTTTTGAATTTTATGAGAAGATAAAATTTTCAATGAATAGTGAAAAATACTGGTTTTTTAAGAATTATCATTTCTTTTATAGTATTTAAAAACATAAAAATTAATTTAATATAGTATTAAAAGTAAAATTAGTTCAGTTATATATATTAATCCAATTTATTTCATTGGAATCGATTTTATATTGAAATTTTATATAAATTGTTTTTAATCTTTTGAATATTTTCTCTTTGGAGAACCGCTTTTTCTTCATGTCTACATGATTAATTTAAATTTAAAATTTTCCACATATGTGAATAGAATTTGGAAAAGTGGATTATATAACGTTAATATGAATAATTAATATTATCTTCCAATTTCAACTTAATTATTTACCATAATTAATAATAAAAGTAGAAAAAATTAATTATCGCAGTTAAGGTGAAATGGGTTTACCGGGTTGTTAATCTAAAAAGATAAGACATAAAATAACCTAAAAACTTTTCCAATTTTTTATGGAAATATTATGATCTTATAATGTATAATATTTTATAATGTCTCATTTTTTAGGTAAAAATAGTTGTTACACCTTTTTATTTTAAAAATTTATAGGTGTGCCACTCACCTCACTTATAAAAGGCCCATCCCTTCTCCTCTCCTCTTCACACTTACAAAACCCATTGTCCAGACAAGAAATAACAAAAAAAATCACTTGATTACCACATATAATCATATATTCCATATTTATGTTATAAATTATACTTAATATTCCTTTTGGTTGAAATGAAAATGAAGTTGTCCGAAGAAGATGTAATTTTCATAATCGAGCGTTTTATTCTATTTCTTCATAAAACTTATTAAATTATTATTAAAATATTATTATATAGTAAATAAATTATCTTAAATATACTTATATATTATTATATAAATTTAATTACATATTTATTTCTCCTTTTACTTCAAATGTGCTACTAAATCAAAATTCTGGTTTACGATGGACTACCGCCTCACGAACTGATGTTATTCACATTCCATCACCACCTATCACAGATGGATATAGTGATATATTTATTGTTTGTATATAATATTTATTATATTATTAAACTTATGGAATCATGATATCATATATTCCTTTTTAATTTCCATTCTTTTGGAATATGATAACATCATTTCTGGGTAAAGCGGACTACTACCTCGTGTAGCGATGCGATTCGTTCTCCAAAGAGGATTTAGATGGAAGGTAATTTGTAAAAAATTAAATACAAAATTGTGATATATATAAAATAAAATTTATTATATAATATTACTATATTTTTTCCTTAATTTAATTTCTTCTATTGAGAAAATAGAAACAAAGTTCATGCGTACGTATGACCTGCCATCTCCATGAACAGTGTATTTCATTTTTCTACCTCTAACTTTTATAGATTACTATAAATAAATATATAATGAATATATTTGATATTAATATCATTTTTAAAATTTAATATATTATGCAATAATTATTAAATTAAAACGACATAAAATACCGAATTAAAATATATAAAAAATACAAAACAGTTATTACCCGAAATATGACTTTAATATGAAATGGTTAATAAATGTGTAATAATTAGACATAACTAAATAATATATGATATGATATATATAAATATAGTTATGTAATATATGTATAATAAATTTTTATTTATTATACATGAGGTTCGAATGTGTACGGATGAAGTCGTGACTTATAATAAGGGATTTCCAGTCTCTTTTATTTCTAAGAGAGATATACAAATTCACAACTCATTTCTTTTATATGTTGTATATAATACCCATTTTAAATGTTATATGATGAATACACTTATTTTAATTATATTTAATGTTTAATTTTATGTTATTATTTATTTGGGTTTATGATTTGAAGTTACCAAAGTGGTAAGGGTTTATGTTATAATCTCATTATATATTGGTATTGTTCATGATTATGCTTCTAGTAATGAAATAATATTATCTAAATCTCATGAAACTAAAAAATATTATTATCCTATGGTTATTTTATTAGAATACATGTTTCCCTTCATTTTCTTCTTTTTATGTACTCAATAGGTCAAAATAATGTTTTAAAAAAAATCAGCGTTTTTTATCTTTATATTTGGAAAGCCATTGTTTTCATCCAAAAACATATTTTCTAAAAATAGTTTAAAAATTATTTTTAACATTATCTAAATTATTTATTAAATATATATTTACCCATGTTTTACTCTTTACAAAAGAGGTTGAAAGGAATATTTATATTTTTTCTAAATAATTATCATTTGAGTTTTGCTGAATATGTGATAGAAATATTTGTTTAAACGTATATGACATGATTTTTTTTACAAATTCATAACTATTATTTTTATTTAAGATTAATTTATAAGTTTTCAAATGGTAGTTTCAATGGAAATTATTTTTAAACAATTTTATGTTTATTTTTTCCACAATGGAAAGGATATTTTCCTCATGAAATGTTTTAATTGATCTTTAAATCCCCCTTTATAAAATTTCAAGGTTAGTTTCAAAGAAAAGTATTTTAAAGATGTTTTATATTTTAAAAAGTGTTTTTAATGTGGAAATTATATTTTTATAAATAATTGTTCAAAGTGATTTTTCAAAATTATTTTTCATTTAAGATTTCATTTTTTGATATTACTATGATTTACTGGGGATATGATTCAAGGATACCATTATTATTATTTCTATGGATGGTTAATGTTTATGATGAAAAAATATTTATAAAACCCATTTCTCTTCATTGAGTTATACTATGATAAAATTCTTAGGAAAACCCAATTACTTTTCCACAAGCTATGCTTTTATGTAATGAGGAAATGATTATAAAACATGTTTCTTTTCCACAGGTTCTATAATGATGAAATGTTTATGAAACCCATTTATTTACATGGGTTTTTATATGATGAATATTTTATGATCTTAGGGCACACAAATGTAAATATTTTGTGATGGGTGGGACCTATGTATTCCTCCAATTAATAGGGTAAATATGGATAACTCATGAGTAAATATGTTATGTGTGAACCTGATTACATGTTCATAATGTTATGCATAAACCTGATTATATATTCAAAATGTTAAGAATATACCTAGATTTAATGTCTATAATCTTATCATGGACTTGGTTTCATTTTCGTAAGTTTCTTTTAGGGATTTATTTTACATCCTTAATGAAATGAGTGAACCTGTTTCTATTTTTACACGTTCAAAATTTCATAAGATTATGTATATGACACAAATATATTCCTTATTACAATGTTTTCTTCTCATGGTTCATATTATTTTATTCCATTATGATTCATGTCTTATGAACTGAAAATATTTATTCCATGACTCATGTTTATAATCAATGATATGTAGGGTATGGTTTTGAAATGTTATTCTCCTGTTATTATACCTTTATGATCATGATATATTGATATCTCCCTTGTTTTCTATTACTAAAAATCTAGTGTCACACTTTATTATATTTTATTTCCACATGTTATGATGGAAGGTATTATGTATGATATGTCTAATAAGGCTCTTAGTTATGAATAATATAGTGGGAGATAATGTAGCTCACTTATGGACCAATTTTATTTGTGTCCAAGTTTCCAAAGGCACTATACCTAAGTGACTCTATTGTGGATCATTATGTTATGTAATAAATATTTTTTTATTAAGATGAAATATTTATTTGGGAGAAATTTGGGTGTTTAGAGTTGGTATCAGATAAAAGTTTTAGTTAACCTTTGGAAACTAGTATAAGAAAACATTAGTGATATCTATAGGAATATGTCTAAGGATATGTCTATGGATATATCTAAGGATAATTTTAGGGATGATTAAATGTATAATAAAATGCTCTAGAATTTTTTTAATGGATAGAATGATTGGTTTCCAAGAAATTACATCTCTATATGGATACTACAAGTGGATGTGGCTCTATCATAGAGGAACGTAGGGGTAATATCTATTAAAAGGGAACATTGATCTAGACCTGATCATCACTCGGTGAACAACAATGGGCCAGTTACACATTTAGTTTGACTCTCCTGGAGGATATTTTTTTCGAAATTCACTAACTCTTTATAAACCATCATGAATTTTTTTAATAATGAGTATGAATAACCTAGGTTAATCCTAAGGTATCATAGATTAAAAATTGATGTCATGATTAAGAAATCCTATAAATGATTTTTCATGACTATGTAGTTTTTCAGTATGATTAGTGTTTATCAAACTATGATTTCTAGTTTTAGAAAATGGATGGAACCCGAAGGGACCATGTCAAATCATAATGAAATATAAAATTAAAATATTTTCCTCATGATAAAATGAATGTTATGGGAGTTGAAATGAAATACCTTGTTTTTGTGATCAAACAAATTTCTCAAGCTATGAATCATGATGAACACCCAAAATAAAAAAGGTGGGAACAATGTTCTGCTGAGTCCATAAAGAGGAAACATCCACCAATTTTTTTTAGGTCTACTAATCCATTAGTCAATTAGAAATATATTGGTACCACTAAAAAAATATTTTATATTCTCATGTGTTTAGAGCATGAAAAAGTAATTTTGGCTATCTATTTTTTGTACAAAAAAGAATATCAATAGTGTAACCTTTCTAATAATATGAGTCAAGAGGAGGTAATTGAATCCATGAAATGTGTTGAGTTTAAGAGTATATTTTTCAGTAAGTACTTCACTCATATTCTATGAATAAGGACAACGAAAGAATTTCTCTATATCAAAAAAAGTATGGTGAATCTATTGGTACCTATGAAGATAATTTTACAAAAATTTCACACTATACTTCTGGTATAATCCCCATTATAGAAAAAATTTGATCAATTATTTAGTGTCATAAGAAAAAATCTCTAAAATGAATTGGAAATAAGAGACTTTATTAGTTACAAAGAAGTCATTTGATGTGCATTGAAGATAGAAATATAAATTGGAGATTCTTAAAATTCCCATGGTATTGATAAGAAAAGTAATATCAAGTCCCATGAGAACTTAAACAAATTAAATGGTAGAATGAAATTATAGTCACCTACATGCCCAAAATGTGGGAAGAAGCTCTCAGGTGAATTTCTAAAAGGAACATGAGGGTGTTACATTTGTGGAAAGCCTTGCTATTGAGAAAACATATATAGAAGAGATATGAAGTGGACAATAAATGAAATGAATTAAGGGAGATTCCAATAGAATGAACCACATAAAATTCAAATTTTCAAGTGAAATGAGTTATCTAATTTTGTGAATCAATGAACCAATCCAAGGGTTAATGGGGACGACAATCCATAGAAACATCTGAAGAAAAAGGACAAAGGGAAATCTTATTCAATTATTATTTATGAAGTGAATCAGAATAAGTATGGAAAACTTATCCTCCCCTCCATAGTTGGGAATTTAATTTTTTAGTTTTTATGAGTGAGCCCTATGGAAATATTATTTTTCATCCTTTGGTAAAATTACTTATGATTATATCCCTCAACAAGTATTTTGGAAAAATTAAATCACATTTGATATTATATCGATACATGGATGAACGCAAGATTTCAATGAAAAAATATTTTTTATAATATAAGAGATTATATAAGGAATAAAGGGATAATTAAATTTTGGAAGTGTATATATATCCATGTAATATCAACTTAATTCTTATGGATATCATCATGGGTTTATGAGTTTAAGGTTGATCATAAAGTTTAATGTCATTGAAAATCCTTTTTTAGGTTTTATGTAATGAATGTTTATCAATATTAAGGATATTTTAAGATACATTTATGGAAATAGAAAATTTTGGTTTTGTATATGTTTTAGTGAAAAATTAATTTTATGAGGAATACCTTTACGCTTTGTGGACATATGATTAAAGGTACTGGAAACCATTAGGGTTTATCTTATATTGGATGTTGTGGTAATAATGGGTTGTATTTGATCACCTTATGAAATAATCACACATCATTTCTATTAGAGTTGATTTATCTTTGGATCTTCTTTACAGAATATACATTGAGGAATTGATAAGATTTCATAGAGCATCACATTCAATTGTATCTGATCAAGATCCAAATTTTACCTCAATGTTTTCGTGAAGTTTTCATCAATATCTTTATATGGAGTTGAAATTTATCACTTCATATCATTATTATATATATTTTCAATATAAGGGAATAATTAAAACTATATGGGATATTATTAGATAATATTTTATCGATTTAAAAGGTGTTTGGGATCAAAAAACTTCTCTAGTTGAGTTTTCTTACAACAATAGATTTCTTTTGAGAATTATTATGGCTCTTTATGAATCCCTTTATGGAAAGAATTGTATAACTCTAACATATTATAATTAAATTGTAGAAAGAAATATATTAGTACTTAAACTACCTAATGAAATGGTGATAAGGTTAGATCTATTTTGAAACATGTAAGGTAAGCAAAAAGTTGAAAAAATGTTATGATTATAATATTCAATATGATATAGAATTTGAAGTTAGTGAGAATATGTTTCTATGGATTTTTCCAAGGAAGAAATAAGGGAAAACTATCCCTAGTTATATTGGTCTCTTTGATATTATTGATCATATCAAGACCATAGATTATCATTTGACGCTTCAAGAAAACAAATATTAGGTTCAAAGTGGGTTTTGTGTTTCTCTCAAAAGGAATTACATACTTGATCCATCACATGTACTGAACTGAGAGGCCATACCATTGGAGCATGATCTTTCATATGAGGAACAACTAGTGGGGATTCTAGATATAATAGAGAAAGTTATAAAAAAGACCACTCACTTTTTCAATGTTTTGGGAAAAAACCCCCAGCTTGAGGAAGCTATATGTGACCTAAGGATGTAATGAGGAAGAAGTATCCTCAGTTAGTCTTAGAAAAGTAATTAATTTCAAGAGTGAAAGGTATAATTTAAAACCCTGAGATTTTGTGAAATATATTTTTTCCAAATAAATTTAATTTTTTGATATTTTTCTTTACACACAACATTGTGTTTATCTTATGTTACACACAACAATAAGTTTAGCTTGCGTTATGCACAATACCGGATTTCAAATAAACATGACATACTATTATATTATTTTTATTTAATAAAATAGTTATCAAATATCCATTATAATGGAAAGTTTGAAAATGATTAATTAAATTTAAAAATATATGGTTTACACATTTATATAAAATTAATTATTTAGAGAACAATTAATTTTAAATGAAAATAAAAACTATTTGAAAATAAAGAAAATGTTTTTCTGAAAAACTATTTTTAAGAAAAAACTGAATTTTACCTAAATAAATTAAAAAATTAAATTTTGGTGAATTATGGGAATTAAATTAATATATTATATATCCAATAAAATGTCTATATAATATCCCAACCTTTTTTGGAATCATATTAGGAGCATTTTTAGGTACTTTTTGAAGTTTTTAAGTACCTTAGTTTTGGAGTTGTGGCTTGGTGTGCATTTTGGTGAGTTTTTAAGAAAAGTTAACAAAAAGTGGGTTATGCATGGTTTGCACATGGTTTGAAAAACCCTATGATAAAAGCGAGCTAATCATGAAAACCTGGGAAAAGAGGTCCTCATGGTTGGTGCACGATTTACCCTAACCGTGATCCCGTGAACAGGAAACCATACACACAGATTTTAATTATTAAAAAATTAATTTTAAAACCACCAGAAACTACGAGACTCTCTTATTTTGACCTAGTCATAGTCTTTAAAATTCTAGGTAATCCTAGAGATTTCCAGATGGATTCTAAGGTGATTCGAACACCTTTCTTCGAGATCTAAATCTCAGATTAAAGTTCCGCTCTCTTCCAGGTAAGAATATTTTATCCCATTACTTCTCGTGTTATTTCCTATATCTTTATTTTATATTTTCATGTAAGATATCATTTATTCTATAGATCTAAACCTATGAGTTTATATCTAGATCTAGGATTGTGTATATAGATCTAGAGTTTCAAGATCTTGATTCTTTTGATCTTAATTTTGGGTTTAGGGATTTATATCTAGAGGTTGATCGATGTTGTTATGCCACTCAGATTTTGGGGATTTCTATTGGCCTAACAACTATAAACTAACTGAGGTAGGTGGTCTAAATCGAACTCCCATAGTCATGAATTAGAAATGTGTATGCGAGATTATTGATTTTCTAGCTTCCCTTGATAATTTATTTTCATAAATTAGAGTAATTAGAATTGTCCAGTTGACTTTTGATTTCCTTGGTGATTAATTGATGATTTAATCATGAAACAAAGGGGGTTTTCCAAATATATATATTATTTAAATATTTTTTATGGGTTGATATATTGTAATTATGATATTTAATTGGTTGTGTTAAGACAATTAATTGAGAGAAATTAATTATAAGATGATATTAGACTTGTAAGACAATTAATGGTGAATTAATTAAGTTACATGGTGATGATAAATGATAATTAATTGTGAGAAATAGTTATTACAAGTTTAGATTTGATTTGGATAATTATTTGTGAAGAATTAATTATGGAATAAAAATTGTATTTATTGATTAATTAATTGATTAATTAATTAATGGTTTATGTTCTTAGTTAATTGTTGGGTTAACTAATGGACTTTGAAAATTTTAACTAATATTTGGATTAGTAAAGGAATTATGTGGTTAATTATATGAAATAATTAATCATTAAATGGTTGAGATTTTTGGGTGCTAGAAAAGACATTTTAGACTGATTAGAAGTTGGGACTTGGACATGGAGTTCCTCCCCAATAGTTATCCAAGCTTGATATGTGGGGTGTTAGACATGGAAATCTACACTAAATGATATTTGGGGTTCTTGAAATGATATTCAACACCAAATGATATTTGGGGTGCTTAACATTGAGTTCAATAAAAAATGAATAACAATAATGAATTATGATTTAAATGGGAGACATGAATGGTAACTGGGTCCAATGAGATGATTTAATATTAAATGAAAATATGATAACTGTTTAATTATGCATTGTTTTTTTATTTATAGGATTTTATACACTATATTTTTACTAGACTTGTTTTAGACACAATTTGTGGTGGACTACTGAGTTGTACTCACACCCTATTTGGCCCACTTGATCAGCACTCGAGTAGACTTTGTTGTTGTAGGATAGGATAACGACAGGGCCCTAGGATAGGTTGTTGTTTGGGAATGGATCATAGGAGAGGGAAATCAACGTGGTTTGGGACCTGATTTAGAGTCACTGTGTCTTCACTTTTTGTTTCATTTTTAGAAACTTGACACTTTCATTGTCATAGCATGTTTTATCTTTTATTTGAGTATTATATTTCTTATTTTGACTACCATGAGACACAGTATTGTTCTGGTTATTTATATTCTTCCACACTTTTTATTGTTTTTTTACTCCATTGATGTTTGATTCTAATAAAATGGGGTATAGTCTCTCCATGAATGACTTACCAGACCCTCACTGCTAGTCAACACCCTCTAGCATACAGGGAGGCGCACTTGAGGGCATGTGACCAACCGGCTCAGGGAACTGTTTAGTGGTACTCGGGTCGGGATGTCACAAAATGGTATCAAAGGAGTTTTCTTTTCATTATTCTTATTTGGTATTATTTTTTTGTAAAGCTAGGAATGATACTAGGATGAGTTGGGGCTTGGTAATGAGCTCGTGCATGGGAGTTTCAAACCCATGCATGTGGGAAAATTCGGGTACTCAGGGTCGGATTGTTGTTATTGATGTTTTTTTTGTTACAGTAGAATATTATTTCACCTTGGATGATGCACTTGTGGTGTGATGTGATATTTGTTTTGAAAATTGTTGAATTTTTATTCATGGCCTAAAGAGGTATGATAGTTGAGTCTGCATGAATCATTATAGGAACTCAGGGTTGTTGTCACATGCAACATTCTAGGCACTCATAGGAAAACATGTTATGGGTAAGTTGTTGAAATGAGCTGTTTTAATTTTTGTGATATTGAAATTATGAAGAAAAATGAGAATAAATGGGTGTCTAATGAGAATCTTGATTGATGAAATGAGTATGATTAATTAATTAATTGTTTAATTAATTATTTTGAGATAATGTGATTAATTAATAGTTGTGTTAATTAATGAGAATGTGAATGCCCTTGTTAACCAAGACCTAGGAGTAAGATGGTTAAGGGTAGTGGTAAGGCCTTGGTGTTGACCGCATGGCGAGAAAAATGGGGAATGGACATGTTGAGACTTGTTGTGTTTTTTTCTCCTCTTACATAAATGTTATAAGGTTGCATTATGAGATCTGAGATGTGTGTTCAGATTTGTAGAGATATTCCTCCATGACACTTGTTTAGAGGGTGACCGAAGGGTATGGACCAGGATGAACTTATTGATAGGGAAATTGAGGCAATATTGGTGAATTATTATGAGGAAGGGGAGAAGTTTTGAGATAATTTTCCTTATTTCATGCAATTTTGGGAGAGAGACCCAAGGTGAGTTCTGAAAAGCATTTCTGAGTTGACAAGGAAATTTCAGCTGCAGCACCCTCCGACTTTTTATGGAGAGGGTGGAAATGAGGGATCTGAATCCTCGATTAAATCCATAAAGAAAATACTTGACCATTTGGAGACTCCAGCTAAGAGGATGGTCAAGTTGGATGCTTATATGCTACAGGGGTCAGTGAAGCGCTGGTGGGACATTCCGGTATGATCTGGACAAACTGATGATATGTTATAGAAGGATTTTCTGAGGAAGTTCTTGGAGCACTTCTACCCAGAGATGCCGAGACAAGATAAAGATTTTGAGATTATGCATTTGACCCAAGGAAGTATGTCTATAATGGATTATGATGAACATTTTACAGATTTATAGCATTTTGCTTCATCTTTGGTGGAAGATGAGGCTTCTTCAGCAAAATGATTTTAGGATGGACTTAATTGTTAAATTAAGTCCCATGTGACTATATTTAGGCTAACTAAGTTCTCAAAAGTGGTTAATCAGAATCTCATTTTAGAGGGGACCTAAAAGAGGCATCCAATACTAGACAGGTAGCTATCACTAGATGATCAGGGAGTGTGCCTTCTGAGAGCAAGAAGCACCATTATGAGAACCTTATTTAGGATAGTGGAAAGAATGATGGACAATCTGAAAAATCTATTTCATAGGATCTTGCTCATGTGCATTTACACTAGTGTGGTATGTAGGTAAACTATCGCACATGTTGTCCTAGTCCACCAATGGAGTTCTGTTTTTGTGGAAATATGGGTCACCTAGAAAAGTTCTGTAGGAAATAGTGACAGGTTGGTACTGAGGGATCAGGTGCTTAGAGTCAGAGTGTAGGAAGGGGGTCTTATACACCATATAGGTATGAAAGTTGGAGTTCTACTAGTAGTGGTAGTAGAGGTAGTGGACGTGATGCATTTGGGAACAAGCGCTCGTAATAGCAAAGTGGTCCTACTCAGGGGAGTCAGACAAACCCACAAGGATGAGGGGTAGGACAGTTACATACAGTGCAACCTACAATTGTGGGAAAAGTGGTTGGTCCATCAACAGTGAGAATTACTATTCTTGTAGATTCTAATTTATCTAGGTCCTTGTTTGATACTAGTGCCTCTCATTCCTTTATATATGAAAATCTTGTTAATGGTTTGAGCTTGGATGTGGGGTCCGTAAGCGGAATGATGAATATCGATAAACCTTTGGGAACACATTCTAGAGATATCTATTTATGAAATGGATGTTCTATATAGACCATAGAGTATCATTTTCTTTGGAATATCAATGTATTTGATATAACAGGCTTTAACCTGATTATGGGTATGGACTAGTTTGTCGCATAATGATCCCACACAGACTGTTACTGCTAGAGAGTGACCTTTTTTTCTTATAAGGAATCTATAATTTTCATAGTGGAGAATGAGATTTCCATTCAAGCTGAGCAAAGCCAATTACTTAGAAACTGGGAGAGATCACAACCCAAGTTACTAGTCTTTTGATGGATTATGATAGTGGTAGGTAAGATTTTATTCCACTAGTAGTAGATATATTTCAGGATGTATTTTCTAAATACTTCTCAGGGTTTCCACATGAGAGAGATGTGGAATTAACTATTGATATTATGTCGAGGGATGATCCTGTATATATTCCACCTTATAGAATGGAACTGACTGAGCTTCAAGAGCTCAATATGTAGTTAGAGGAGTTGGAGGATAAAGGGTTTATCCATCCAAGTACGTCGCCTTGGGGATCACCTGTCCTGTTTGTAATGAAAGCCGATGGGGGTTTATGCTTGTGTGTCGATTATCAGAGGTTTAATAAAATGATTGTGAAGAACTTATATCCTCTTCTACATATCGATGATCTTTTTAACTAGCTGAAGGGGGCTTGTGGGTTCTCAGAGATTTATCTAAGATCAGGGTATCATCAGGTAAGATTTTGGACTTTTGATATTCCAAGAACTGATTTTAGAAGTAGGTATGACATTTATGAGTTTGTTGTAATGATGTTTGTGTTGAAAAACACTCCAGCAGTGTTTATGGCCTTGATGAACAAGATATTTCACCTATACCTAGATTAGTTTGTGGTGGTGTTTGTGGACAGATTTTTGTTCTACTCTAATACCCATGAAAATCATTCCCAACATCTTGACATCATCATAGGTACACTGAGAAAGCATTAGCTATACAACAAGATATCTAAGTGTTAGTTTTGGATTAAGAGGGTACAATATTTGGGGTACATCATCTCAGAAAAAGGTGGGGAAGTGGACCCAGAAAAAGTATAGGTAGTTGTTTCTTGGGTGTAGCCCAAGAATATTTTTTTATATCTGAAGCTTTATGGGATTAGCTGGATATTACAAGAGGTTCATCTAAGACTTTCCCGATTAGCAGCACCGCTTATGGGTTTGACAAAGAAAGGGGTAAAGTTTTATTAGATAGAAACATGGAATAATTCTATCTAGGATTTGATGAATCTCTTGAAATAAGCACCAATTTTTATCTTACCAGAGTCATGTGGGGAGTACACGATGTATTGTGATGCTTTTCTGAACAGACTAGGAGCTGTGTTGATGCAATGGGATCGAGTCACTGTTTACAGGTCTCGGTAGTTGAGGCCACATGAACGGAATTACCCAATGCATGACCTGGAGTTAGAAGTGGTGGTTCATGCTCTTAAGTGTTGTTGAAGCTATCTTTTGGGTGAAAAATTTATTGTTTTTATAGATCAAAAAAATCTTGAAGTATATCTTTACACAGTGTGAATTGAATATTCAGTAGCGAAGATGGGTAGAGTATATGATGTCTTTTGATTTTGAACTAGCATATACACCCAGAAAGGGTAATAGTGTGGCTGATGAATTGAGTATGAAAACTCAGACTTATTTGGTACATGAGTCTAGGCTAGAGTGGAAGATTATGACCTTTTTGGATGAAATTCATGTGGTGGTTCAGGAGGTTCAGGAGAGGATGACTCTAGTTTCTATAGCAGTAGAGTCTACACTCTTGAGATAGATCAAGGATTGATAATATGAGGATCTAGAGTGTTTAGCCATAAAGAAAAGCCTTTAAGGTGTAGAGACACGTTCATACTAGTTGATAGATGTGGATGATGTCATCTATGTGAAGAATTGGGTTGTTATGCCTACGATTTTGTGAGAGGAAGTCATGTGAGAATTTCATGCCTCAATGTGGGCGGTACATCCTTAGGTGAAAAAAAATCATGACCTACGATGGTAGTTTTTATGGCCACACATGAAAAATGAGATAGAAGGGTTTGTAACAAGGTGTTTCACATACCATCAGGTTAAATAAAAGCATCAATGACTTAGAGGCCTATTTCAGATGTTTCCTATTCTAAAATGGAAATAAGGAAACATAACTATGGATTTTTTCGCAGGTCTTCCACGGACACATTGGATGAATGATGCTATTTGGGTCATTATAGATCGACTGATGAATATAGCACATTTTATGACTATCTGGGAAACCATCACAGTAGAACAATTGGGAGAGATGTATATACGAGAGATAGTTTTATTTCATGGGGTTCCACGGACAATAGTTTCAAATCACGATTTTCACTTTACTTCATGCTTCTGGCATGGCTTACAGAAGGTTCTTGTCATGCAAGTTTTGTTAAGTATGGAATTCCACCCACAGAAAAATGGGTAGTCAGAGCGTACCATATAGGTGTTAGAGGATATGTTGCGGGCGCGTGTACATGACTTTGGTGGTTCATAGGAGAAGCACTAGGATTTAGTAGAGTTCTCTTATAAAAATAGATATCAGGAAACTATACATATAGAACCATATAAGGCACATTATGGTATACCTTGTAGATAACTTCTATGAATCTTAGAGGGAGGTGTGTAAGAGCTATTGGGGCTGAGTCTTGTGTAGGAGACGTCAGAGCTAGTGTAGTTGATTTGAAAATGTATAGCTATGGCTCAGAGTAGGAAGAAGTAATATGCTGATAGATAGAGACGAACCCTAGAGTTTACAAAGAGTGAACATTTTTTCCTTCGGGTGTCGCCTAGGTTGGGTCACCATAGGATACAGAGGTAGGTAAAGTTGGCATGCAGATTTTTAAGACCTTTTTATGTAGTGGAGAGAATTAGGTTTGTGGCATACCGATTGTCCCTTCCACATAAATTCATTACTATGCATGATGTTTTCCATGTGTTGCAACTACGATGGTATCACCACAACCCTTCTCATGTGATCGATGTGGAAGAGGTTTACCTCGAGATAGATGCATATTTAAAGGAACATCCAATACATGGGCTGGATCACAGTGAGAAAGTGTTTCAAGGAAAGATCGTTCCATTAAATTGTGTGTTATTACATCATGGAAGTGTTGAAGAGGAAACTTGGTAATGGGAATCAGACATGAGGGCTCAATGGACTAATATTTTTGGCTTAGAATTTTAGAGAAGTTTAGGAGTGCAGATTGAGGACAAGATATTATAAGGTGGGGAGATTATAAGATCTCATCCTTTTCTAGAGCCATATCAGGCGTGTTTTTAGGTACTTATTTGAAGTTTTAAAGTACCTTATTTTTGGATTTGTGGCTTGGGGTGCATTTGGGTGAGTTTTTAAGAAAATTTAACAAATAGTGGGATATGCATAGTTTTCACACAGTTTGAATAAGTGTTCACCTAAACCTTTCCAAGCATGAAAACCTGGGAAGAGAGGTCCACACGGCTGACACATGATTTACCCTAACCATGTGTCGTTACCCAAGAAATCGTGCACACATGTTTTAATTATCTGAAAATTTATTTTAAAACCACTCAAACCACTGAATAACTAAGACTTCCTTATTTGAACCTAGGCTTGGGCTTGACAAATTCTAGGTGATCCCATAGATTTCCATGGAGATTCCAAGGTGATTCAAACACCGTTCTTCAATATCTAAAACCCATATTGAAGATACACTCTCTTCCCGGTAAGTAGATTTCATCCTATTTATTCTCTCGTTCTTTTCTCTATCTTTATTTTATATTTTCATAGAATATATCCTTTTTCCATAGATATAAACCTATGAGTTGAGATATAGATCTAGGATTGTGTCCAAGATCTATAGTTGCAAGATCTTGATGCTTTTGATCTTAATTTTGGGTTTAGCGATTTAGATCTAGAGCTTGATTGACGTCGTTGTGCCCCTTAGATTTTGGGGATTTCTTTTGGGCTAACATCCATCAATGAAATGAGGAAGGTGGTCTAAATTGAACTCCCATAGTCATGAATTTGATATTTGTATGTGAGATTATTTATTTTCTAGCTTCCCTTGATAATTGATTTCCCTAAATTGAAGTAATTAGGATTGTGGAATTTACTTGTGATTGAATTGGTGATTAATTTATTATATAATCATGAAAAAAAGGGGATTTCCCAAATAGATATTTGATTTGGAGATTTTTTTATGTGTTGATATATTTTAATTGAGATATTGAATGGGTTGTGTTAAGACAATTAATTAAGGGAAATTATTTATGAGATGATGTTGGCTATGCAAGATAATTAATGGTGACTTAATTATGTACCATGATGTTTATAAAAGATAATTAATTATATGAATTAGTTTTTAAAATATGAGATTTTATTGGGATAATTAATTGTGAAGAATTAATTGTGTAATATGATTTTTATTGATTGATTAATTAATTGATGAATTAATTAATGGGTTATGTTCTTATTTAATTGTTGGGTTAACTAATGGCCTTTGAAATGTTTAACTAATCATTGGATTAGTAATGGAATGAGGTGGTTAATTATATGAAATAATGAATGATTAAATGAATGAGATTTGTGGGTGCTAGACATGGTGTTCTAGACCGATTAGAAGTTGGGACATGGATATGGTGTTCCTCCACAATAGTTATCCAAGCCTGAGATATGGGGGGTTAGACATGGATATCTACAACAAATGAGATTCTAGGTTCTTGACATGGAATTCAACACCGAATGATATTTGGGGTGATTGACATGGCGTTAAACACCAAATGAATAACAATAACGAATTATGATACAAATGGGTGACATGAATTGGAACTGGGTCTAATGCAATAATTAAAGATTAAATGAAAATATGTTAACTATTTAATTATGAATTGTTTTTATTTCTTTATTGGATTTCATACACTGTCTTTTGACTGGACTTGTTTTAGACACTATTGGTGGTGGCCTACTGAGTTGTACTCACACACTATTTAGGCCACCTGATCAGCACCCGAGTAAACTTTGTTGTTTTAGGATAGAATAAGGGAAAGGCCTTGAGATAGGTTGCTATTTGTGAATAGTTCATGGGTGAAGGAACCAAACATGGTTCAAGACTATTTTTGGAGTCGTTCTGTCTTTACTTTTAGTTGCATTTTTTAGACACATTAAACTTGCATTGTCATAGCATGTTTTAATTTTCAATTGAGTATTGTATTCACTATTTTGGGTATCATGTGACATAATATTGTTCTAGTTATTTATATGATTCCACACTTGTTATTGCTGTTTGCTTCTGTTAATGTTTGATTATGATAAAGTACGACATATTCTCTCCATGACTGGCTTACCATGCCCTCACTGCTAGTCGACACCCTCTAGCATATGGGAAGACGTACTTAAGCGAATGTGACCAACTCGATTGGGGCACCATTTTGTGGCACATGGGTCTGGACATCATAGTTTAACATTCATATTATGAATTTTAATTACAATATATAAAGATAAATCCAATTTTTATACTTCAAAACTGTATTTGTCTAAAAACATGTTTTTTCGCTTTTTGCACACTTATTTTAATTTTTTTTTAAATTTTATAAAATTTACATGAAAAAAATGAAGTAATTTTTTAAATTATAATGTAACAAAAATTTAGGGTTAATTTTTGATATTTTTTTGAGAAGATAATTTTTTTCGATAAATAGTGATAATTATTGGTTTTTATTAAAAATGTTTATTTATTTTAAATCATTTAAATACTTAATTTTTATAAATATAGTTTTAAAAGTATAACTAGTTAAATTATATATATATATATATTAATCTAATTTAGTTAATTGGAATCAATTTTATATTTAATTTTTATATAAAAACATTTTAAACATCTAAACATTTTCTCTTTGGAAAACTGTTTTTTTCCACGTCAACATGATTAATTTTAAATCAATTTTTTACTACTAATATGAATGAAATTTGGAAAAATGGATTCAATATTTGGAATGATCATAATTTTTATTATCTATATAGGTTGAGTTACTTTTTACCATAATTAATAGTAAAAAAATTAAAAATTAATTACCATGATTAAGGTGAAAATGGGTTTACCGAAGGGGTTAAACTAAAATGATATGGGTTAAAATAACCTATAAACTTTTAAAAAACCCATTTTATGGACATATTATGGCCTTATATCCTATAAGGTTCTATAATGGTCCATTTCAGATCCTTTTGTCTTGTAAAAAATGTGGTTACACCATTTTCTTTTCAATATAACAAGTGTGCCACTCACCTCACTTATAATAGGGAACCCCCTATCATATTATCTTCACACATCCAAAACCCATTGGTTCATCAAAACCATACCAAAATCACTTTATTAAATCCATTATATAGTCATATAATACTTATTTTTTTCATAAATTCAAACTGAAAATCCTTTTGGTGCAAACCAAAAGAAGTTCTCTAAAGAAGAGGTAACGTTCCTAATCTAGTGTTTTATTATATTTATTCATCCACCTCATTCAATTATTATTAAAAAAAGATGATATAATAACCATATAATATTTCATATACTGATATTTCATTAATTTAATGGAATAACCTAAATAATTCTCCCCTTTCATTAATTGGTTTATGAAATCATTATTCGTGTGTACGACAGACTACCACTCCATGAACCAAAGTTACCCATCACCACCTATAATGACTAGGTATAATGATAGATTTATTATTTATATATGATATTTATGATATTATTATTCTTCTTGAATCATGATATCACATATTTCTTCTTACTTTATTTTTTTGGGAATATGATAACGACTTTCACTTGTACGATGGACTACCGCATTGTGAAGCGATGTGATTCATTTTTCACATACGATTTACATGGATGTTAATAAGGATAGTTTTAAATAAAAAAGTGATATATAAATGACATAATAGTGATTCTATAAAGTTAATATATTATTTACATTTCTTTCAATTCATCTGTCGAGAAAATTGAAATAGTGTTCATGCGTACGTATGACCTACTGTCTCCATGAACAATGTATTTTATTTTCTCTCTCTAAATTTAATGGATTACTATAAACACATATATAATGAATATATATGATATTTATATCATGTTTAAAATTATAGATATTATGGAATCATGATCAATGTAAGAGGACCAAATATACCATATCAAAATATAAATGAAAAAAGTAATTGTTTCCTGAAATATGACTTTAACACGTAATTTTTAATATATGGATAATAAAAGGTCATAAGTAAATAATATATGGGATGATATATATAAGTATGGTTATATAATATATATATATATATAATAAAATTATATTTATTATACAGAAGGTATGAACATATATGAAGGAATTCAAGACTTGTGGTAATGGATTTTTAGTATCTATTTTATTTCTGGGAGACTTATGAAATTTCAGAACTAGTTTATTTTTTATGGTGTATATACTAGACATTTTAAAATTAATATCATGAATACAATTAATTTAATTATATTTTAATATTTATTTGATGTTATTATTCATTGGGGCTTATGATTTGATGTTACCAAAGTGTTAGGGGTTTAATGTTACAATATAATCATTTATTGAGATTATTCATGATTATACTTATAATGATGAAATATTATTATCCATATCCCAATAAAATAATTCATTTTATTATCGTTTGGTTATGTCACAATAATAAAAAAAATTCTTTATTTTATTCTCTTTATGTACTCAATAAGTCAAAATAATGTTTTCATAAAAAATCATCTTTATTTCTCTATTTGGTCAAAAACACCTTTTTTCTTCACAAACCATGATTTCTAAAAATGTTTTAAAAAATGTTTTAACATTTTAAAAATGATTTATTAATTATTTTTTTACCCATGTTTGGTTTTTAAATTTTTTTTGAATGATTCTTCATGTCTTTTCCCAAACAATTCCCGTTTGAATTTTACTCAAAATGTGAAATGAATCTTTATTTTATCATGTAAAAAATGAATGTAATTTCCTAATTTCATGACCATTATTTTATTTTAAGATTATTTTATATGTTTTAAAAGGTTATTTTTCTAAGGAAATAATTTTTAAATTGTTTTATGTTTTTAATTTTTTTTCAAAGTGGAAATTATATTTTCCACTAGTCATGTTTTATTTTTTTTTAAATATTTATTTATAAGTTTCTGAGTTTATTTTTAAAGAAAAGGAATTTGAAATTTTTATATGTTTTAAATAATGTTTGTAAAATTGGAAAGTCTATTTTTCTCATAAAATGTTCCAAATGATATTTCAATATCATTTTACATCTACGATAACATTATTTGATGTTACATATTCATTAGGAAGGTTATGATCCAAGGATACCATTCTTGTTCTTTCTTAGGATCATTTAGGTTTATTATGAAAAGATGTTTGTTAATCCCATTTCACTTGCATGGGTTATACCTTGAAAAAATGATAATGAAACCGGATTATTTATCCATGAGTTATGCTTTGATTAAATAATAAATTGATTATGAAACCTGTTTATTTTCCATAGGTTATGCTATGATGAAATGATTATGAAACCCATTTTATTTCTTGTGTTCTGATATGATGAATATTTTATAATCATGTGGTGTACAAATGTATGGATTATGTGACTGGTGGGACCTATTTCTCCATCCAATGCATTGGGTAAATATGGATAACTCATGAGTAAATATGCTATGAATAAACCTGATTACATGTTCACAATATTATGTGTGAACTTGATTACATGTTTACAATGTTATGTGTGGACTTAGATTTCATGTACATAAGGTTATGTGTGGACCTAGTTTAATATCCATAATTTTATGTGAGGTCCTGATTTTACTTTCTTAATGAAATGAGTGAACCTATTTCTAATTGAACATGTTCAAAATGTTACAAGATTATGTGTATGCCAAAAATATATGCCTTATTATAATGTTATGTTCTCATGGTTCATGTTATTTGATTCCATTATGATTCATGTTTTATGAACTTCCAAGATTTATTCCATGAATCAAATTTATGATCTATGAAATAAAGGGTATTGTTTTCAATTGATATTCTCATGATCTTATACCATTATGCTCATGATATGTTGATATCTCCCTTTTTACCCTTACCGAGAATCTGGGCTCACCATTTCATATGTTTCCATTCCCCAGGTCATGATGGAAGGTATTTTGTATGATATGTCTATGATAAGTGATAGTTATTAAGAACAAAGTGGGTGATGACGTAGCCCACTTTTGGACCAACTGTTTATGTGTCCATGTTTCCAAATGTACCAGAACTAAATAATTCTAGCATGGATAATTATGTTTTTTAATGAATATTGTTATATTAAGATGTAATATATTTGTGTGATATGTTTAGGTCTTAAAAATTATAGCCTATGTCTAGTTGAGACAATCATGGGGTAAGTTATTCCTCCCCACTGAGATTTTATCACCCAATAGGATATTCGCTAGGTAATATGTGTATACATATTTAGGTTGGGCATGGAAGGACCAGTCTAGGATGAATTGAGAATTGATATGGACATTAGGATATCTCTATAAGTTTATTCCACTATGTCTTCACCTAGGAGGCCAATGTGGACTTTATATAATTATTATAATACCAATGGAAGCTATGCACTATGAGTGATAAAATCAAACATGAGTGATGGAAATAGGAAACAAGAACATGGGAAGGGTTTCATCGAAAATATGTGATTAAGGGACTTCATAGGGTGCCACATGATATGTTGACCCTAGAGAGGGTGTACATGATATTAATTAAAGATTATTTTGGGTGTCACCTTAGAACTTGAATCAATTGTGTAATCCTTATATAACTATAGTGGTGTTTATCCATGAATTGGAGTGGTGGAACTATGTTATATGAGATATTATGGGAGGTATGCACTACCCTCAATACATTAAATGGAAGACCCAAGTGGTTATATGGGATGTAACCTTTAATTCAAAATGGAATGCCTAATGCTAATAGGATAGTATTCATCTGTTAAGACTAATAAAATTGGTTACCTAGGTCTCATATTCCAAGAATCAGCCAATGGGTCTATATGAAGACCATGGTTAATGCCCTTGGATTTAGTTTTTGGGTCTAAATGGAACACCTAGGGCATTAGGATTCAACCTTTGGGTCTATATGATTTATTTGGATTTTCTCCACATAATCGACAATGATGCTTGATTATTTGATTTCTTAGGGTAACCCTGTAAGAATCAATGATAAACCCTGATGCTATTAAATTTCTTAGGACATGCCCTAGGAATTGACCATTTATCTTGATATTATTAGATTAACTTATACATTTTTCTAGGAATTGTCCATGGGACCGATACTTGTTGACATAGTTACATGATGTGATCAGAGACACTCCAAAACTAGTTGAAATATATATAATTTATTCCAGGTGTCATGTTAGAACCCAAGGATTGATTATATTTATTATTTACGGTTCCATACTTTATTTATTTATTTTAATCATATCATAAGAACATAAACTACTTTAATTATTATGTAAGAGACTACATTGGTGGTGAACTATTGAGTTATAATCACACCTTTATTGGACATCCATGGCACTTGGGTACCTAAGAAGATACTAAATGTTTTATAGTTCAGGTTGGACATAGGATTGGGTTTGTATTGTTTAGCTAGATATATTTTATAGAGTTAGGAGATGGATGTGGTATGAATTATGGATGTAGTATATCCTCTTACATTTATTCTCTTATTTATCCAATTTAATTGAAAATCCTAATGGTATTTCATGATTTTGAGTCTGTATGACTGCGTACTCACACATTCATTATTTATTATTAATGATTTTTGTTTATTTATTACATACATTTTGATGGATATTTAATATTATGGAATTCATTTGGATATTTTTTGGGTCTTTCAGACACTGATATGGGGTTATAGTACCCCCAAGGTACTATCCTAAATAACCTATTCTAGTCAGATCCCTCTGGTGTATGGGGAGGAATGCCTAAGGACTTAGTAGCCCTCCAAACATGAAACTAATCATTGGTCTGGGGTGGGGAATTACAAAATGGCATCAAATCATTTATGTGTCTACTATAATAGAGTGTATCATAGTTTTTATTTTGTATTAATATTTTTGGATATGGTATATAGATGATGTAGGAATTTATCAAAGCTTACGATGGAGCTCAAACTGGTGCATCATAAACACCTTTTATGATGAAAAGTCTAGTTTACCCAGACATGTGATATCTTTTCTTAGTTTCACTATTACTTTTTTATAATTTCACCTTTCAAAAAACACTTGATTTTTTGGATTCATAATTTTTTTGTTTTTGGATATTGAACCATTGGAAAGAGGTCAATATACATGTATCTTATTTATGATATAGGAATAAAAATACATAGATGAACCTCTATGTGGTTTTTATCATTTAAGATATAGGGTTAGACTATTTAAAGTATACAAAAATTGTTTTTTTAGCATTTTCCCATATACTTGTTGGTGGAAATTTTACTCAATTGAACCATGATACATTTTCTCTAATGATAGATCATGTGGATATTATAGTAAAATTCTCATTGATGAATACTAAATAGTCCCTCTTATAAGGTAAGTATAGTGAACCTTAATATGTTGATATAGGCACTTGGATCCTTGATTCTATTTCTGAATATTAAATCAGTTCGATTACTTAAAGTGTCAAAAAATACTATATAGTGTTTTCTTGTATAAATATTTGGTGGAATTATACTTAACTAAACCATATGACAATAGTTTAGTCAATATGGATTGTCTTTGGGATTATGTTTTTGTGTTTATAGTGATGATATGATTTTCCTTGAGGGGGTAGTACCATATTAGGATGTCCGTTGAGAATTAATTACCAACTTGGATAATGAATTGACATGTAATTCATAATCTACATATGTGTAAAGAACTAAAATGGGTAGTCTAGAAAATGAGTTTCATTGTGATGGTTGAGACGAGAACATGGATGTTTCCCATGAGTTGTGACTTATGTGAGATATAGTTTATGTGATATGTGGGAGATATTAGTTACCATTTTTAAATACATATCATTAAACTGTTGATACAAGTATTATGATCAAGATTCAATGTGTTTTGTAAGGGTAACTCGAGTGAGAGGTTAACCTGGGATTGTGAGTGCCTTTGTGATAAGAACCATGGGTAGATAATTTGGTTGTGTGATCAGTGCACCGAGGTAATACTAGGTATGAGGTATAGGAATGGTGATGCATTAGTTAATCTTTAACATCAAAGTATGGGGGTGTTACAATTGTGATTGGTTTTTCATATTTGGATGGCATGGCCATCTTGGTATTGGCTTGTGAGATGCCTTATGATTTTTCACTAAAAATTACTCAGAGTTCATTGGGTATCAAGGTTGTTTTAATTAGAGAAGATCAATAAGATTCATATCACTATGTATTTTAGATTCTCATTTGGTGGAACAATGATAGTGTGGGAAGAAATTGGTTCTTTTTGAATGATTCACAGGTTAGTGGGTAACAATGTGATTGAACATGGCATGGGTGAAATGCCTTGATTTTGAAGGGGAGTGCTGATGGTGTTTATGGATAGATGAGATCGACATACAAGAGGAGGATAGTTTATGTTTTAGGTATGTGCGCCTCTAAGTTTGAGAAAATTGTACTCATTGGATCATGAGTCAAGCTATGTGATTAGGGGGTATGGGAGTATACACCCTTTACATTGGATGACATCGAGGTGGTATACGCTGGTTACACATAGTTCTGTCAGAGTTGAGATCAGTGAGTGACCATTTTTAAACCAAGGAATGATCAAACTAATGTGAAACTGTGATATTAGTTTCCTAAAACTTAATTAAAATGGGAAATATCCCTCTATAGTAGAGGAGAAATTAAAAATGGATCAGGTATAGTGGCATAACTAATTTGAGGGTTGATCAGAGGTGGATATTTCCAAAGGATAATATGAGCATTTATCAAGAAGAGTTACCCATGTGTGATAATAGAATCTGTTGGGGTTATGATTGAGGAGTGTTATATGAAAATTTATATGGTTGGGATTTCACCATTTGATGATAGAGGATGTGACTGTTGTTATGGATAGAAATTTAGTGGAGGCCTTGGATGATGTTCTTTGTGATCTAGTAATGAGTAATGATAGATAATTACATAATAGAATGTAAATGTGATCACAATGAACACATCCTCTCATTAGGTATGGTAATGTATGGTGCATGGGACACATAAGAATGGTCCTTTTGTGAAATGTGTCATCGGTGTGATGATATCGGTCGTTGTAAATTGATATGATACTTGGATAGTGTGTGAATGTGAATCTAATTTTATCTATTTCTTTAGTGAGTATTGGTTTTTGGGTTTGGATGTAGTACCAAATGGAGTATATGAATTATCATCAGGCTTGGGATGGTTGATGTGATATGAGAATGAGTTGGATTCAGGATGCACTGGTGCTCAGGGTAAGAGCAGGATGGATAGTGTGGATGATCATGAGATACATATGGAAGTATCAGGATTGGGTGATGTGATATCACATCAGTGGATACGACCAATTGATTTTCAGCATGATTTTCCATAGGAGGACCATTATAGAGACCCATGCCTTTTACACATATTATTACAAGATTTTTAAACATTAATAACCAATAAGTACAACCCAAAGATCATGAGGCCTTATGTCTTTGAAAGACTATGTTAATAATAAATCAAATGGAAGACAAAAAATTACATTCTTATTTTATTCTTCATAATGAGTTCCTAAGTCCATTTGAGATCCTAAAACTGGATAGGGTAACCTAGTGAAATTCATAAATGAAATGGGTGAGTGAAAAATCCCACCAAAGGAATAAACATGATAAAGAAACATAACATGTGAGTCAAAGGTATAACAAGATATCATAAAAGAGAAGGGTCACGAGTAATCACTAGGGATAATAAAATATAGAACATGGTATCATGAGATCATGGAAATACATAAAATATATAATAAACATAAAACATGACATAAACATAAGTCAAGGAAAATCACCGAGGTAATATCACATGGTGGAAAGCATCCCATAATGGATTAGGCACACTCTCTAATACCATTCATGATGTATCCTGAGATTAAATCATTACCCAATTCCTTAGATGGATTTATAATTCCCATACCACCCATCACATTCATATAATTTACATTAATATGTTTGAAACATAAGTAAATCAATCACAAGTTATAAAAATAATAATTACCCATGGAATGAAAATGGGTTTCATAATCATTCCACATATTATAATCAAAAGATATTTCTTAAAAAAAGAATTTTAGAAATCATAATGAGGAATTTATTTCCCTATAAAAGGAAGGGATAGTGAAATATGTATATATTTAAGAGGAATATATAAAAAATTTAGAATCATTCCATAATATTAAATATATATATAAAGTTAATTAGAGAGATAATGGTCACAACCCGAACAAAATGGTGGTTTAGAGAGACTCCATACCTAGATCTTGATTAATCATGCACATTATTTATCATCCTAAATAATAAAATTATGTTAATTATTTAATTTCTTAATAACCTTTTTTAATTTTTTTTTTAATTTTTTATTCTTTATCATGTTATATTCAATTACATAATCATTTAGGTTCAAGTAAGATGTTTTGATGATCTTCAGCTTTTCCAAAATCACTTTGGAAATTTGAATAAAGTCAAATATATTATTATTTCATCATATAAATAATAATAATAATTACATAATTATCATTTTTATATATCAAATAAACTTTAAAACCATACATGAAATATGGTTCTAAAAATGAACTATGTTACAATCATTGAGACGGTAGGTCATACGTACACATGAGTAAGGTTTCCATTTTTCAATGATCATGATGGAAAGAATTTAAGTGTTATATTATCTTTAAAAAATTAACATATATCATATTATTTCTTTAAATACACTTATATATACTATCTATGTGATGCGGTAATAAAAAATGAATCACAATTGAACGGCATTGTCATTTTTCAATAGATGGTAATGTAAGAATTTATATGATATATTAATTTTAAATAATTATTAACATTTCATAACAATTATATATAAACATTAAATCCATAATCATGAACATCCATTATATGTGATGATGGAAAATTAATTTCATCAGTTCGTGATTCGGTAGTCCTCTGTACACAAGACCGATGGTTTCATTTTACATTTTATAGAAGGGGAGATGGATACAGGTTATGAAATTAACATAATAAAATATAATTATATGTGATATAATTATATTATCATATCATCATGGTATAATAATATTTTATTGTGGTGGAAGAAGAAACAAAAACACAAATGCTCGGTTAATAACATTACCACTTCTTCAGACCACCTCTTTAGGATTATAACTTATTCCTCCCTAGATTATATTTCTGATAAAAAATAAGTATAATATGTGTGAAGGGAATATATTAATTGATTTTTTTAGGGATTGGGTAAACCAAAAGTTTTTTTAAGAGTGGAGTGGAGAAGAGAGTGGGTGTCCTTTTATAAGTGATGGAGATGACACGCTTGGAATTTTTGAAAAGAAAAAGACATGACTGCGTTCTTTCACTAAGTAAAATGATAAAAAATTGATCATTATAAAAAATTAGATGATTTAAGGTCTAAATATTTCCATAAAATTTAAATTGTGCAAGTATTTAGGTCAATTTAACCCTTATAATATTAGTTTAAACCCCAACAAAATTATTTTAACCATAACCGCGGTAATAATATTTTACTGCTTTTAATATTTATTATGGAACTAAATTATGTTAAAATTATAATATAATATTAATTATGATGATTAAAAATATTTAATCTATTTTTCTAAATTCATTTCACATAAGTGGTAGAATTTTATATATAAATAAACTTGTAGACGCGATGAAAAAGTGAATTTTCCAAAGAAAAAGTTTTAATAAGTATAAACAAATTTTTATAAGAAAATTGATCATAAAATGGATTATAATGACCTAAATTGTATTAAAATTTATATAATATTACTAATTTTAATTTTAAAACCATCTAAATATAAAATTGAACTTGTAAATTCTTTAAATGAAAAGATAGTTTTTAATAAAAATCATCATTTTTCATTATTCATCCAAAAATAAATATTTACAAAAAAAATCCAAAAATTTCACCCTAACTCTATTTTTATATTATGATTTTAAAATGATGTAAATTTTATAAAAAAATTTCTAAAATTTCTGGAAATTAATTGTACTATTACTCACAATAGAAATAAAAATAATTTTTGAAGAAACCATATTTTTTTTGAAGGATAAAAATGTATTCATTAAAATTTATTGATTATTTTTTATGATTTTATCAATACATTTATATTTATTAAGAAATTTATATATATTTCATATATTATTTAATACTATTCATACCAGCCAATTTAATGGCTAGGCAACAATAATCATAAATAATCATGGTTCGTTTAGGCTCGATGTTGTGTGTCATATTCGTTATTGAACATAGTTTTATTTATTACAAAAACTAAGGTGGTTAAAAATGAATCGTTTTTTCATGTATAATTGGGTGGGGTGACATGGGAACTACACAAAGTTGTTTTTGAACAAGGAAAAATACATTTTCATAGGTTATTTTGATGGTGGGGAGCACTATAGCTCATAATTATCCATTATAAGATGAGACTTAAGGAAATGAGTTCCATAAGACATTGGATGAGATGGGATATGAAATAATGTTGAATAGAGATAGGAAGGCATGGTAAATAATTTTATTAGTATTCTATGGGTGGTGGTGAGCATTAGCTTAAATTTTAAAGAATAGCATGCCTCATTTTTGGAGTTGCACATCAAGAACTCACTTTACATTATCTGGTAAAACATGGTGAATCAAGAATAAATTGATGAAAAAGGATGGTTAGTTTAATGGTTGACCAATTTTGGGGTTTCTTTAAGATGATAAGTGTTATGGGTTGAAGGTTGTAAAATCATGCTCCTTTATGGGTTGTGAAATTCATCATAAATTTGAATTTCTTATTTTTAAGGGTTCTATTTTGAGAACTAGAATATAAATAATGGTTTGAGGTTTGGGACAATTGAATTTGATGTTTTTAGAAATATATCGTGGCCTATAAGGTTTTATGGGTGCTTGAGTGGGTGTTCAGGCAAGGTCGGGTAGAGAAACAATAGATTTTAGTTGCAACTTTTCTACCATGGGGATCACGATGATAGACAGATCACTGTAGTGGATGGGTATCAAGGTTTGGTGAGTGAGATTACTGAGAATTTTTCACTTGGTTTGATGTTTTTGGTTAGGGTTTTTCCCTTACAAAAACACCAAGAAATATTCCCATGGTACTAGGAATTTTTTTGGGTAACCCCAACATGACATAGTGCCCAGGGGTCAAGCATTTTGATTATCCTTACACTAAGGGGAACCACTTACGGAAAATGTTGAAGGTAAAACACCAATAATGGATGGAATTTATCCTTGTAAGTTCTTGGTTTGGTGTATAATAATGAGTAGGAAGAGGTCAAATTTGTAGTTCCAGGTGTGTTAGGGATCCTCAGGGGATGCCTGGGGGCATACCACAATGTGGTTCATGCCTCAGTGCACCTTATCTTCATTAAAATAGTAGAAAAACCATTTTCCATTCCAATATTAAAATACCCCATCCCCTATTTTCCTATCACATATGTGATGAACTAAGAGAGATTTAGGGAGATCCTCCTACCTTCCTCATCCTTTTAATACCCATGGAAATGGGGTGTTGTTATATATTTCTCAATAGTTCATGGTTATTTTCTTACCTTTTCTTCCTTTATTATAAGTTAATTTTGTTTCCCTTTGATTTTAGATGTCCCAAATTTAGGGTTTACTAAAAATATACACTAGATAATAGTTGAAATCATTTGATATGATGGGGATTTTTCTCAGTATGGATGGAGGATATCCCAGATTGATGATCACACACCATTATTTTCCAGTTTGATGAAGGTACATCACTGTGAAAATTTATTTAGAGTTTTTGATAAAATTAAATTAAATTAGTGGTTGAATTAGTTTCATGTGTGAGGAATTTTTCTTGATATTACATTAAGGGTATTCCATAGGCCTTATCTAGGCACTTGGTCATAGTTTTAGTGTGACAAGGTTTCTCGGTGAGATTCTAGGAATTTTTTGTATTCAAATTAAATCTAAAAAATAATTATAAATTGTTATTATTTATTTGAAAAATAAATTATAAATCATTATAATTAATTATTTGATGTATTTTTGTGTTAGGGCCTCATATGGATAGAATATGGATAATTGTCTTGGGAGAGTTTGAGTGTGAGTTTCCAAGATATTCTTAAGAGGGAATAACATCAAATTTGAGGTTAGCGGTACCTTGAGAATACCCATTTAGAAAATGAGTTTTATTTATATATTCACGTGATATGTTTTCTTTCCACTGAGGGAGATTTACATCTTACTTTTAAATAAATTATTTAATTAAAATGAAATTTCTATGAATTAATTAATCAAGGTACCATGATGGAACCTTATAAATTGGCTTGATACCTCAACCAATGACGGATGAGGACATGAATATAAATTCATTCCTTGTGTTACACGAGACCTAAGGGGTGAGACTTAAATGAAATATATACCACATTATCCCTTAAAATAGGTTTCTTAGTGACCTACAAGTAAAGGGATGTGATGGATGGGAGTGATTGGAACTAGTAGGCCTTTATAAGCCCTTAAGGTACCATTACAACCTATTTCTAGTTGAGAAGAGTGTGGGGTGAGTGCTTCCTCCCCACATTGATTTTAGGATCTAGTGGGGTATGACCTGGGTAGTATGTGTATACATATTTAGGTTGTTTGTGGGATGACTGACATAATATAACTTGGAAATTGAGATAGATATTACGTTGTCTCTCTAGGTTGTTCCTAGTATGGATTTTCCATGGATACCAATAAGGAATTAATGATACCGAGGGATACTTTCCCTTCTGAGTTAAATACATAGAATCGAGTGAAAAAAATGGGTAAAAAGAACCCATGAATTGTTTCAAGGTATAAATGCGACCTAGTGGACACTAGAGGGAACCCTAGTGATATGTGGACCCAAGAGAGGGTGTGCATGATAATAAGTATAGATGATTTTGTGAGTCTCCTTATAATCCAAATAAATTTTGTGAGACTGATATGGATATAATGATGTTAGGTAATGTGCTGTAGAGGATGAAATCTATTGTGTGAGATAGGTTTTTATAGATGTAAAATCTCTATAAGATGTATTATATGGGTTATTATGGGAGGAACACAGTTCCCTTGAGACTTTAAATGGAATTCCAAGGTGATTACCTTGGATTTTTCTTTTTGGTCTAAATGGAATGATGTCATGACCCGACCAACTGGGTCCCACCTGGATGACGATAAACTGAGTTCCACTACCCCAATATTAACTTAAATAGGCCATGGGATGAAAACTAGAACAAGGTAGGAATGAACCATACATGGGAGGAATTAACCTAATGTACTTGCACACACACACACACACACACATCTCCAAGACCTTAAGATGTTATGAAATTAAAAAATATGATACCATAAATGCATGCAAAACATCTATCCCCCATTATAGTATGAAAAAGTACTAAAAGTGATAAAGGGGCTAAATAAAATATTAGAAAACAATTGTAGATAGTTCAACATGTTCATAAGGTGGGGAACACTACCAAATAAAACCTCCCAAAAAACACCTCAGTTTTTCTAGAACAACTATGATCCACCTACTCCCTGTCCACCTAGGACACCATCAAAATTTCCATCTTCTACATAGGCCACAATATGTGTGGGAAGATCCCATGCATGGGTGGGTATAAAAATACCAAGTAGAGAAAACATAAATCACAAATAGTAAATAATTAAGATTATTCATACCATAATATCAATACAGTAATAAACCAAGATATACTCATAATAGATAACCGATATCAAATGGTCTCAACCACCAGCCACAATATACAACTTGATTATTCAATTTAATGCTCATTTAGGGACTAGTCACTATATGAGCCATGATATCATAGGTTACCCTTGTAAATTAGACCCTAACCATTAGTCTACACAGAATAAGTACTCACTATATCTCATAAGATCTCATCATCTAGGTAGGGGATCACACCTTGGGCTATTTGGGGACACCAAAAATCCAAGCCTTCTCTATAGAAGTACACGGTGTGTATTACTAAATCTGGAATTATCTATATTTCTACCCATGTTACTCTTTCTGTGCTTCTTTAATACAGACATACCCATGTATCTATCCATGTACATGTACCTATCCATGTATGAGCATTCGGTTGTGCCCATGTACTCTACCCATTCCTGTGTACTGGCCATGTACATGCCCATGTATTCTTATCATACACGCTAAGCTACCATCCATGGGTCTCATAGTGTGTGATAACATTCACATGATGCATGATATTTAATTTCCATAGAAATACTACTACCATGACCAAGGGGTCCCATATGAAAAGTATCTCTAGATTACACATCATGTACCATGAGTTTTACAGGAACCCATGGTTCCTTCTCTACATATGATCCTGCCTCAATTTCCTCTATATCCAACATGAATCTTACCAAAATTATGGATCTATTTTGACCAAACCTTACCATCTCCACTCTATAGAAACTATAATTCAATCCACCAATAAATTATTCCATCGATCCTAACTATCGCCACACAAAGCCACTACCATGTATCCTTTGGGAAAATGGAATCTAATAGTCTGATCCTGATATACCTCTGATCATCCTTCATCATCACACCTTGATTTCACCCTCAATCATGAACTACACCAGTGGTATTGATCAAGTACACTAATGAATAATCACGAAACAATCAAATAGATGATATACATAAAACCACAGGATGAAGAAATTTCTTGTGATGAACATGTAAAGAAATGTGGGGGGAAAAATAAACTGTAAACATGAGGAATAAACCTTGTCCAATTTCGGTTTTAGACTCATTCAATTTTTGCAGAATAGATGAACAAAGAGGAATACTCAATGATGAACAAATAAATCATGAATAAAATAAATCAACCATCAATGCGTGAATCAATTCATTTTTGTGGAATTGACCTACAAAAGATATTGGACAAATAAAATGTGTTGAAACCACATAAATCAAACATCCTACCTAGAGTTTTAATAAATCACTAATAAAGAACTATTCTACATTTGACATCATTTATCATGACCCATGAACTCCCTTGGTATTGATGATCCATGATATACTGATATGATCCTCCGATATGATGTCGTTGTCTAACATCTATACAATGAATCTTCTCTATATTTCCAAATTTATACTGCTAACCCTACGACCAACCCATAACTAGGTATTTATAGAGGGAAGATTTAGTTCACCGTGTCAATGAAATAAAATAAATAAAATAAATAAAACAAATAAAAAATTTTATTTATTTATTTTTATCACCTGTGACAACATTTTCACAAACAACCAATGAAAAAAAGGTTATTTCATGCCTAGAGTAAAACCCACATTCTCAAATCAGCTGTGGAATCACATTTTGAACACAAGACTCTGTTATGGATTTATTAAAATGTTTTCATGAAAACTTCACACATTTGATATTAATGTATTTAATATTTTTCAAATATCATTTCCAAGCTCACCGGATCTTAAAAACTCATTCCATATCAGCACCTGAACTTGAATATAGTAATAGATATATTTCAAATATTTACTTGAAAAAAAACTAAATCATTACATTCTCCTGACCTTAGTTATTTTCCTAAAAAAAAATAAAATAAAAAAGAATACTAAAAAATATGTGGGTACTAATCTCTTATTTGGGTCTCCCACTTCTAGGTGTTGTGTTGAATATTCCCATACTGCTATAAGAAGTGTACAAAAGGAATTTCTCGCCCATGAAGGATCTTCTCCTACAGATCCACAATCTCCACCAGGTGATTTATAAAGGTTTCTCCATACTTAATGTTTATCTCACCGTAGTCAATAAAATGAAAGTGTTCTTGCACATACCTCCTCATGTAAGATTGATGGAAGATTTCGTGTACTTAGTCTAACTATAGTGGTAGATTCAAGTATTATTCCACCTTATCAACTCTACATAGTATCTGGAAAGGTACAATGAATCTCATAGATAATTTTCCATATCATCAAACTCTATATATCCTACATTGAGGTGTGACCTTTATGAACACATAGTCACCCCCTCAAACTCTATAGGCCTCTAGAGTCGGTCATTATAGGACTTATGGTGGCTTTTTATAGTTCTCTTCTACTACTGAATGCTCTTAAAATTCTTTGTCATAGCTTGCATCAACTCTAGACCAATGAGCTTTGACTCTATTGGGTCATTAAAATATAGTTGTGACTTGCAGGGTCACTCATACAAGGCCTTTAATGGTGCCATACCGATGGTGTAATGGTAGTTGTTATTGTATGAAATATCCACCAAGCATTGGGGATCCTCCCAACTATTCCCAAAGTCCAAAATGGAATCTCACAACATGTAATTCATAACATGAATGGTTTGCTGTGTCTAAACCTAAATTTGGGGGCACAACTCCATGCTCAAATGCAACTAAGCCCCAAAGGCCTCCTATAATCCTCTACATAATCATAATGTGATGTGAGTATCATAGTAATAATTTTTTAAGGTAACTCCATGGACATAGACTATATTATGGATGTAAAGGTGTACCAATATATCTAATAAAATTTTCTGTTGATTGATTAGGATGTGGGCCAACATGGTGAGTCAGTTTACAATCACCCAGATGGAATCATGTTCTATGGATGAACATGGTAATCCCATCATGAAGTACATGGATATACCTTCCCAATTACTCTATGAAAAATCTTAGGATTGAGATAAACAATTTAAGTCATGGTTGTCAACAATAATCTACTAAAAAGCGAGGCATCGAGAGACAAACTCTACTACTAAATTCTTCATGCCCAACCACTAGAACTGAAGCTGGATGCCCGGGTATATCTCCAAAAAAAATTTATTTACTTTAAATTGGTATGTATGTAACTACATTATCACATCATATGTTTCTAGTACTATTATTCATCCTCTGAAAAGGATAAAGTTCTCCCCAAATTCAAAAAATCCATCAAGAGCATGTCTAGTGGATATCTGAGTATGTAAGGTCTCAAAGATGGTATATCCATGCTGAGAATCCATAAAATGATTTAAAAACAATTGGGTAACAACATTATATTGATGATATGAAGCACTATACTTTTCTTATAAGGATAAATTCAATGAGGCTACCTACTTCATTGCCTTGGAAAGAAACTGAGAACAAGATCTCCTCTCAAGAGAATCTCCCACTATGTTTGCCTTCTCAAGAGTATAAATTATCTCTAGGTCATGGTCCTAGAGGAAATATAACCATCAACTCTATATCAAGTTAATATCCTTCTAATAAAATATATACTTGAGGCTCTTGTTGTCAAAGCAAAAGAGAAACCACTCACCCATAAGTGAGTGTCTCTACATCTCTAGGGACAAGACTATCACAGCTAGTCTAAGATTGTGTGTCACATAGTTATTTTTATGAAATATCAAATTCTAAGGCCCATAATAAATCACATACTACCTCCACATTAGAAAAAAACCAAGATGAATCTTTGGGGCATCAGAGATACTACATACTTGACACACTCCTCTGAAAATATCAAGATGGGTGCAATCATCAACCTCTGGATAAACTCTTGAAAAGACTACTAGAACCCCTATATCCACACAAAAGGTTTCCCCTTCAGGGTCAATGAAGTCAAAGGTGATGATACCCTAGAGAAATTAGACAGAAATCTACTATAATAGTTTACCAACCCAAGGAAGCTCCACACCTCCACCACTATCTTTGGTGACTCCCAAGATAACACCACCTCATCCTTTAATAGGTCCACATATACAGTAACTTATGATATAAAATGTCATTGAATATTGACCTCATGAATATATAACTGTCACTTAAAAAGATTTCCATAAATATAGTGATCCCAGTGTGCACCTAGAACCATCCTCAAGTGTCTCATTTTCTCCTCCTCAGACACTGAGTACACTAGGATATCATCAATTAAGACCACAATGAACCGATATATGAAATGATTAATGATCTGATTCATGATTCCGATGAATTTTTTTAGGGAATTCATCACACTAAAAAGTATCACCGAGTACTCATAGTGATTTTATAGATATATGAATGCAATATTTAGTATATCTGAATCCCGTACTCATAGCTAGTGACAGCCTGATCTAAGGTCAATATTTGAGAACCAATAAACCCCTATCAATTGATCAAAGAGGTCTTTGATCCCCAAAATTGGATACTTATTCTTCATATTCATCTGATTCACATGCTTCTAATCCACATAAATCCTCAAGCTCCCAATCACATTCTTGGAAAACAACATTAGGGATACCCTGGGGGAAAATTGGGTATCATGAATCCCATCCTCTACAAGTCCTCCAACCACATCCTCAGCTCTTGAAGCTCTGTGGGATCCTTCCAATATTATGTCACATATTATAGGTCCATCTTAGGGTGTATGTCAATGTATAAGTCTATATATCTATGGGGATGAGAAACTGGTATGTCCTCAGGAAAGATATTCTTATGCTATTCCACCACTACAGAAAAATCATAGCCCATAACATCCACTACTCAAATAGTTGTGCTAGAAAACTGGTGATTAATTATATGCACTCTCCTATATAAGAGGCCATACTACCCTACATGGGATTCCTTTTCACCCATAAAGGAAAAGATCAATATGTCATCATGAATACACTACATCCTCCTCCTAAAATAGTTAATATGGGTATGAACATTGGATAGCTAGTCCATACCTAAGATGGTGTAATAAGGCCTCATCACTACTATAAAGACATTACATGAGGATATATCTTATAAAGTCATCATATCACACTATCAACATAATTTTTTGATCTCTGAGTCACCTCATGTTAAAGTCTCAAAGCACAAAGGTGGAGCCAATGGCTCAACTAGAATCTATAAATTATGAACCAGAGAATTAGAAAAAAATAGTGGCTCACACCTGTGTCTATTAGTACTATAGATAAAGTAGTTAAGACAAATATCACATCAATAATAATACCTAGATCCTCGAGATTATAGGACACAACTGCTTGCAGTTGTCCATGTCCCTTTCTAGAATATCCCTGAGCCTGGTTCCGACCACCAGGGGGTGGTGGTCATAATTTCTCAAATAACCTTCCATACCCTGATACTCTAACTCCCCTCTACCACATCCTCCACCATAAAAAGCTACTTTATCTGGCCTCTTCCTCTAACTAGGTGGTCCATTGAAAATGTCTTTATCAACTATAAGACTGTTCGGAAAATCTTGTGCAAGATGTCCCCGACAATCATAGAAGAAACACCACCACTCCCTTGGACAACTTGAGCTAACCTGTGAGCCTTGAACTACTAATCCCATGTCCTATGATTGTCTTTTAAATATTATGGTATAACTAGATACATGTGACAACCATCAAATAATTACTTTTTAGGTCTTAGATCCTGGGTTCCCACAACCATCACCCACTATTGACATCCACTTTTCCATGAATCTCTCCACTACTAAGGCTCACTTAAGCACTCTATCATAAGTTGAAATTAAAATAAATATCATTGAAGCCTTGATATCATTGTGTAATACCTACTCAAATGTTTATTAATTGAAGAATTAATCTTGAACCATATCCATGGAGTATCATGAGAGATAAAGAAACCTTTATAAAGATTCCCCCATGGTAAAAATAACCCTACTATAGATGTAGAAGCTCCTAGATGTGCACAAATCACAACATGGATGGATAATACTTTTCCCTGCAGATAAACTTGAAATTTGATCAGGAGAGATCTATATTATCATGTGAATAAGTCATAGGACTCAACCATCACCCAAAAAATCTATAAATAAGACTCAATATGAGGATTTTAATTAGATATAAAAGTTTTCTCATGAGGTGGAAAACTCAGGTGACTGCCTCTTTCCAGTCCTCACCTACCTGGGAGACTGGATCTTCCTAAAACCTAAGGGGCCACTACCTATAGAAATCATACAATACACTCAGCCTATAAGAATCCTCACCCGGTACTGCTGATCCTAACTGCTACTCAATGAGTTGTTGTATAACTGGGAAACCCCCTAGAGTTACAACCGCCTATACATTCCCCTATGGAATCATGGATAACTACCTTTAAAGAGACATCCTAAAATAATCAAGATGTACCATGGTCAAAGAGTATATCTGGGGAGTTGACTCAATAAGAACATGTAAACCACAAACCATTAATATATGATGCATGTAAAAATATTTTTCCTTGAAACTAGTGTCTACATTTATCGAGTTAACAAGTAGGTTATTAGAGTCATGGTGACTGGAAATGTTGTTCACCACACCAATGCTGGAGTCCCTGGCCTATAATCTAAACTCAAAACACTTTAACACCATTTCTATAAATCTCAAACGAATATTCTATCTATAAAAAAAAATCTTTGCTCCGGTATTAAGGTAAAACCATACTATGATACCACTTTTTCAATACCCAGCCCACCAAGGCCCACCTAGATGTTGATAAGACAAGTTTGACTACCCTAAGACAAACTATAATAGGCTAGTGGATAGTGACCAGTGATGAGTAGGAATAAACCATAAACATGAGGCTTTATCTTAATGTACATATACAAAAACATGTCTCCAATACCATAAGACTTTGAGAAAGTAAAATTAACTGATACTATAAATTAATGCACAACATCTATACCACATCAGATTATGGAACATTATTTAAAGTGATAAAGGTTACAAATACAATCCCAACCAAATATTGCAGAGTTTCTAACATTCTCTAAAGGAAGGGACCACAGTCAAATGAAACCAACCAAAAAACACCTCGGTCTGTCTAGAACAACTACACTCCACTTACTCCCTTTTCTATTAGGATAATATCAAAAGTTTTGTTATGAATACAAGTCATGATATGTAATTAAATATCCCATTCATGGGTGATTGTAATAATACTGAATAAGACTATGCGAAGTCACTAAGAATACAGAATCAAGAGTAGTTATCTCATAATAGTAATATAGTAATAAACCTAGATATAGTCATAACAAAAAATTGGTCTCAACCAAAATTTACATCCACAAGATAGTAATCAAGACTTCATGGTAATGCTAATTTCATGCATAATAACACCATGAGACATAATATCACTGGTGATGCTCACCCAAGAGGTCATGACCATTGGGACACACCAAATAAGTACTCAATGGGTCTCAGAATATCTCACCATCTAGGTATGGGATCAAACCCAGGGATATTGGATGACACAAAAAACCCTACAGGATCTATCTTCTATATATGGTATTTATTCCTCGTGAATGGTGGTCACATCAATACAAAAAACCCCCTAGAAATGATATAGGATCCCACCATTGTTCCACAAGGGGATACACTAAACTTAATCCAATATTGCATTCATAGTGGGGATCAAAATCCTATTTCAAAAATGTAATTCTTCACTGTAACGTCATAGGAGAGGACCATTGTATCACACTAAAAGAACCTAGTATGTTATAAAGAGAAAAAGAGATCCAATCCATCTTTGAGGAAGTACATGATGTGTACTTCTAAATTTGGACCTGCCCATGTCTGTGCCCATGTTCATCTACCCATGCTCATGTACTCCTTACATGACCATGTATCTATCCATGTCTATGTAACTAGAAATTTCTACGTACACAGATGTTCCTATGTAATCTACCCATTCCCGTGTCCTTGACCATGTATATACATATATAATCCTAGAGTACACATTGATCCACCGACCATAGGTCACACAATGTGTGATAGATGAAGAATAATTTTTGATAATTAATTACACTATCACCATGACTAGGGGTCCCACATTATGTGTATCTATAGATTACACACTATGCACCACAAGATTTTTAAAAACCCATGGTTCCTTCTCCACATAAGCCCACACTATTTTCACCTCCGGTTCCACCATGAATCTCAATGTAAATGGTGGGTCTATTTTGTTTAACCCTCACTATAACAAATCACTATACACAATTCTTTGATCTACTCATAAATTAGTCCATCAAGATGAACCATCACCACACCAACCAATTGTCACATATCCACCAGAAAAAAATATTTCACCAGTCTGATCTCGATTCACCTATAATCATCCTCTTTCATTGAACCTCAATTGAAACCTTGATCATGAACCACACACATGGTATTGATCTATTTCACTGAAGAATGTTTTCACATAAATCAAATAACCAGTATCCATTAAACCATTGGAGAAAAAAATTTCCTATGATGAACGTGTGAAGAAACGGGGGAGAAATCCATAAAAAAGAATACAGAATAAACATTGACCTTTATTCATTTTAGTATCTTTATGCTATTTTAGAATAGAATAATTAAGAAAAATAATCAAAAATAAAAAATGAATCAACCATAAACTAAATCAACCATCGATGCGTGAATCAATTATTTTTTACAGAATTGATCCACATTTGAACTGAGATAAATAAAACGGTGTGAAACCACATAATTTTATAAATTTTTATTATTATAGAGTTCATTTTATTATTTTATCATGTATTTAAAACTTTGATATGGGGGTGTAGTCTCACAAAAGTACTACCCTAGACCCTCACTTCTAGATGGAAGACTCTAGAATATGGGGTGGTGCACTTGAGGTTTAAATATATTTTCTTTTAGGAACTGATTAGTGACCTAAGTCCAGTGAATAATAGTTTTGTATAATTTCAGTAGTTGGTTACTAAAAAATAATTTCTTTATTATATAGAATATTCCCTCCATGTTTATGAATAATTATTAAGATTCTATACTAGTCTAAGAAATTTCTTACATTAATATTCTTCTTTCTATAAATTGATCACAAAGTTTAGTTGGATGATAATGATGCTATTTATATATAGTATACAATTTTATCAGATGAGTATCAGGTTTTAATTTCATTTAATAAAGAATTTTATTAAATGTGTTCCCACTAAAATGATAAACCCTTTTAAAATACATCATATAAATTAGTATTATATGATCTATATTTCACTATGTAATGAGTCCAATTTAGCATTCCTCTCATCACAAAGATATTTAGGTAGGAAACCATTCCAATCATATCAGATATGGTTCCCAGATAGTTGAGTGGAAACCCTTTTCCCAAATCCGTCATATGGATATAATATCACCTATATTCCTTTTGTATCCTAACACTTAGGTTTTACCAGCTGTATTTAACACAAATATCACAAGGTGATTTGGTTACCTAAATCTTAGGGTTATCTATCAACACAATTCCTTACATAATATAATCCATGGGAACCTAGATTTATCATGAACCTATTCAATTTGATGATTGAGGTATTGAAATGTGTTTTATTTAGAGGAAATATAATTCTTATTTTTATTTTTGAGGGAATTTAATCTCACCATATTATCTAATGTTGTTTCCTTTTACATATATTCATGCTTTTAATGATTTAGTTTTGAATATTATTCCTATTTCCAAATAAATATGTTCAAAATATATTGATGTGTAACTCTTTATACAACTCTTAACATGTATTACTGACCCAAATTAAAATCCATCTATATTTATACACATTCAAAAAAATCCCATGCATAAGTTACATAAAAACATATCATGTAAATGATTAAAATCATAAGAAATAAACAATCTTACCAGGGTAAGTTTGAGAGACAAATATCCAACCACCACTTTTTTGGACAAGGACTAAGCCTCTAGACTAGTGAGGAGTCCAACCCAATGTCTCTCCACTCGGGGATACATTACTCAAGATATATTTCCATTTAAAAATACTTATAACACCCAATATTTATAAACTATAATAAACATTTAATTTCCAAATCATAAACCAATACAAACAAAGTCAAGGTATAAGAAAACTAAATCCATTGTTATACCTACCGCATAACTCTTTAGATGCATATGTGATGATTTATAAAAGGATTTTAACACTTTAAACTAAATTATACATAAAAATTAAAAATATAACACTTTATATCTATAAAATTAATTAGGGAATATATAAGTAAAAGAAAATTTTATATATTTAATAATGAGATAAAAAATTTATGAATAATTCATAAATAATGAAAATTATAAACTATTTATAATTTACATAGATAAACTTAATAGATTTAATTTTATCTTATTTGAACATTTCATATTATAATTTTTAGGGTTTTAATTTGATCACTTTCACATTAAAAATATGAAATATTTAAATGAATTATTTTATTATAAAGAAAAAAAATTTAATTTTTTATCAAACAATATACATAAATTGAATATCTCACATTATATTTTATTTTATCTATTGATCATATCAATATCCAAAACACCTTTATGAATAGTTCAAATAAATTTTACAATAAGTCCTTAATATAAACATTTTATATTTATATTTATGCACTATTCTAAAATAAATATAAACAGTTTTATATTTAACCTAATTAAATTCATAAACATTTTATAAATTATTAAGACATGTATATCCACTCAAAATAAAGATAAAATCCACAAAAAAAAATTTGGTACAGTTTAACAGTTCTTTATAAATAAAGAATATATAATTTTCATTAAAATTTTAATCAAAATAGAACACACCATTGAATGGTTTTCCCCAGAGTGGAAACTCTTTCCATGGGGCTTTCAGAATCATTTTTAGGTTTTTTTAGTGTATATGTTATAAAGAGAATGACATTTTGGACAAGAATTCATAAGTCCAAAATAGTTAGGTTTATATCATGGATTATAACTATAGTGGAGCTCCACTATAACATAGATACCACAAAACCATATTGTATACCTTCATCCTATAATGCACTATTTTCTATGATATTTTGTTAGTGGGTAAAATAATTTTTTTCAAAACTATTCCATGCTCTATTGATATCAAGAACCAAAATACATGTTTTATGAAGAAACATTTTATGTACTTGAATTTGAAATAATATTATGATATTTTTTTCTTCAGATATGTGATGGAACCTGAAAAACAAATTTTTCTAGTTTTCATTATCCATTCGGATTTCAAACCAAATGTTGATAGATCTAATCTGACATCACTAATAGATTTTTGAGGGATGTGTAACATCTATAATACAGTGTAATAAAAACTCCAAAAAATTATTAATAATAGAATCTATATATATATTTGTAATTAATTCTAAATTAGAGAACATGATGCACATACTTGATTCTAGTTAATTTTTCCCATTGATGTTCTTTAGAAAAATTTGATCGAGATCACTAAGAAACATAAAAAAGAATCTTTCCTACAGTGGAATCTATAGATAATATGAATCTCCCAATAATTGTGAAGGATATCTATATATTTATTGTGTTCTTGAACTTTATGTTTAAATAATAGTGTGAAGAGTGAGTTTTATGATTGTTTCAGTTTTTAGAGTTCTAATAGGAGTCTCAACACTATGGAATTCAACAATTTACTTGAGAAACTAACTGATTTATATAGGCCTTAAAAAAACTCAAACTATCAAAAAATATTGATTGAGAATTAGAAAAATGATATAAATGTTTATTCCCTTGAAACATTAATTTCAATATCATTAATTATTATTTAATGTTTAAACAATTATGTGAGATGTTAAAATTTGAAAAATCCATCATTATATGTTGAATAACTAAACATGATAGCATTTAAATAAAGAGAATAAAAATTCCAAAATGATATCACATATATTGATAGTACCATATAGGCACATTATGGAATGGTGATATTCCCCATGTCATGGCGTAACTTAAGAAAGACCACGATGTTGTCTAAACCACCATGTAATTGTAGTGACTTTAGTTTACAATTCCAATTTGACCCACATAATAAAATCTATGTTTGGAAACAAATTCAAACATTATACTGTGGTTTATAGCCTAAAACTCAAGCAATGATTGATCATTCAAATAATAAAGGCCTTATGATAAAAATTCAAGAAGACATATAAGGCCTTCATTATGAGATCACTCACAATTATTGGATTAGGAAAAGTTAAATAGATACAATGAGAAGAGAAATCCATCAAGTGGAGGATACTACAAAGGAGGAAGCCAAAGTGGAGGCACTGAAAAATAATATTGATAATTTGTAATTTTCTATGGCACCATCTCAACCATAACAGACACTACAAATAGAACATATACCCAAACCACAATATTATGTGACATGTTGTGGGTCTTATGTATACCAATAATATCAGTTTGGGTTAAAGGGAAAAAAATTTGAATTATAATTATAAAACCTATAACTAAGATCCTCAACATTACCAAAATAACTATAACCAAGGGATTTTGGTTCAACACAATGCATAACATAAACCCAGCTAGATCCAAAGACAAGGTGACCATAACTTCAATAAATACCATGGATAACCTCTATTTACTGCCAAAAAAATACATGGCCATTATAACCATTGTCACCTTCTTAATATCAATTCAATTATATTTGATAGAAATTTCTTCCACATCCACACTCCCAATCCACAAAAAAATCCCTCAAAAAATTCAAAATTATTTAATTTAAAAGATATAATAGTGGATGAAAAATAAGAATAATTATTTACTGAGTCATTAATCTTATAATCCATACCTTGATCACAAAGTAGAAAAAATATCATAAAAAATATCAAAATTATTACTCAGTTAATTGTTAGAAAAACACTGATAAAAATACAATGGAGGAGGTGATAACTGTATCACATCTCAATGGGATATAGAGAAACAATAAAGAGAAAAAATAAGTGGTAAAGGAAGAGAAAACAGATAATAAAAAATATGAAGAAAATGAGAAGCATATGTTGGAATGTAACTCTCTATGATTTAGTATGTATTTTCCTTTAAATAAATATTTTCTATTATATAGATTATGATCTACGCAACACCGAAAAAATGTGAGTAATTATTTATTAAGGTATAATATTGAAATAAAAAATTAAATAAAATTATTAAAATAAATTATTTTAATATAAATAAAAGATACTAATTTATTTGGTGAAATACCATTGATTCTAAAAAAAATATTACATTTAAATAAATATATCAATAAAATTTATTGAATTTATGGAATTATTAATAATGTAAATCAAGAAAATATAAGAAATAATTAATTAAATATAAGGTATAATTATTTAATTATTTATGGATAAACACAAATTTTTTGTTTAAGGTTTTTATAATATATTTTATGTTTTTATTTAGAAGATAATTTTTTAATATTTGAAGTTTGAATTTTAATGAATTTTATTGATTATATATATATAATTATTAAACATTCATTCATTGATTATTAATTAGTTAGTAATAATGATAAAACCATTTAATGTTAAAAATACTTATTTTTTGAAGAATTATTTTTTCTATATATTGTGTATTTTCATTCTGATAGAATAAAATGATATAAATTAAATAATTATTTTAATGAAATTAATTTTTTATATATAATTTAAAATAACTTACCAATCATATAGTAATTATTACATGGTTAGGAAAAAAAATAAATTCATTTTTATGATTAAGAAATATATATATTTTTCATTACATTATGTGTAATTATATTAAAATTATTTTTTATCACCTTTATAAATAGACTCAAATGGAATATTTTTCATATTTTGAATCATAATTTTTAAATTAGATAATATGGTCAATTTAATTTCGATGTATAAAAATATGTTACCAAGGTAAAAGTTAGTCAACACATTAACAACTAAAATAAGGTAGAAGTGTAATATTAAATGATAGATTCATAAAATATCCAATAAAAATATCTATAAATGTGTGTATGGGGAAATTATAGACCTTCCCATATACTATCTCCAATATTTTTCCACTTTGGAACCACTTTCCTTGAAAATGGAATTCCTTTTAAAATAAGGATTGTGTATTTATCAAAATACCACCCCTTCTCACCAATTAGAGGGACTATACTGTATCAAACTCAAATAAAACATTTCCTTCAGTTTTATTTTAAAAAACAACCCAAATTATCTCCCTAACATTCCTATCCTACATTTGGGAACCTCTGTTTACAATAAGTATTCTTAATCCATCATTTCCAAGAGAGTTTCTAAGAGAAGATTTAAGTCTTCAACGTAAGTGTTATCTTCTCCTTAATCATTATTGTTCATAATCTCAATAAAACACTTCTTAAATATAAATTTTCAATTTAATAACATGTTTTTGATATCATTAAACATCTTTAAAAGTGATATTATCACTATAAATTAACATGTTCTTACACATTCTATCATTATAATGTGTTCTTGATTGGATCATTTTTACCACCCACGTGTCTGATATTATAAATTTTATGTCATCAATATCTAAAAAAAATAAATAATATTAATATTATTTAATAATAATTAATTTAATATATTTTTATAATTTTTTATTTTTAATATTATAAATTCTATTTAGAAATTATGAAAAACCCCATGTCTGTATGGGTGTATTAATTTCAGAGGAAACTTGTTTTTTCTTCAAATAAGTGGCCTGGTAAAACTAAGAAAAATGATTCATAATCAAGTGTAGAGTCATGGAACACCTAAAAATGGATTCATGGGAAATGAAAACAGGTTTAATAGTAGTACCAGGGGCTTGTGAGGTCCTTAAGAGGGGCTGAGGTGGTCATTGCAACTTGGGTTTTAGTAGATCATATGCCAACTGATTAGAAAATAAAGGGTCAAAAGGCCCATTTTCCCCCATCGGTTTTAGAGGGGTTAACCCCCACCCCCAGTATTTTTTGGGTGAATGGGGGTGGCTCCCCCTTTCCCTTCACCCCCCTTGGTTTGGGGTCTTTTTCTTGGTAATTTTTAGTAATGAAGGATGGTGCGATCCCCTATCCCACCTCTCATATATTCTATGTCATTTCCCACTAATTTTTTGCGTTATTGCATTTTTAGTTGGAAATAAATATCTCTATGAATAATGGTGAAATAAATTGGTTTAAAAGGGGTTTTAATGTGTCCAACATTGATGATGTCTTGGGATGATTTATAGGAGTGGCTATTGAAAAAATTTCAAAAGTTATGTCATGTTGTGAAATTATCCTCAAATTTTAATTAAAATTTTAATTGTTTAATAATTGAATTGGTAGTGTAGGTATGGGAATTCACTCAGATTGGGTTTTGGGATGTGATAGGGGTGTCCTAAATCCCATTTCTTAATGAAACGATGATTATTGGATGCTTGATGAGTTATTTGGATTATTTCTAGGATGAAAATTATTTAATTTATTAACTATAAATGTTATACATAAGTAATTATAGATTTTTGGTATGAGTTAGGGGATCAAGACCTAGATTCGATCTCAGTTGTTTGAGGACATGGATATATGATCTTGCAAGGGAATTTTTAGCTGTTTCTGACCCTTATTGTAAAAGTGGAAAGCTTTAAACAAAGGTATGTGGTATCATGTACTTTCCCTATGGAATTTATGTTTGTTTTTATTATATATGGATGACCATTATCTCCATAGAGGGTGAAAACATGGTTTAATTTTTTTAAATGAAATGTATTAATGAAAATAAATTTTTTAATTAAATGAATGAGCATTAGGGGTTTTGAACAATCTCTATGTGATAAGATTTATGTCTTGGTCTCTGATGGCTGAGACTAGGACTATTATGATTATGGGTGGCCTAAAAACCTTGTGAGAGTTGTGGTGGGACCAGATGAGACTCTTAACCAATGTGCATAGGTTTATATGACCCCAATATAGAGGCAAGGGTGGATTGAAGATCCTAGTACATGTAGGACTTAGAAGAAGTCTATCATTATTTGATCTATTCAGACTCATTAGGATGAGTATGGGATGAGAAACCCTCTTCCTTTTGAAACGACTAGGCATGGGTGGATAGACTACAAGCTAGATGGGATCAGGTTGGGTGCGTGGACTGACCCAGAGTAACCCTATGGACTGATTTGGTCTTTAGGGAATCTATTATATATTACCTATGATGTGAGGCCCCATCTACCTAGTGAGGCAATTATAACCTATTCAAGATGCCATGGGATGTGATGTTTTAGTTGTTTGGGTGTTGAACTGAGACCGTTATTGGGATAGAGGACTCATACAAGGGAGCTTATGTTGTGCTAATATTGAGGGGACCCAATGGGTGCCCCATTGTAAGACCGATACTTAATAGGTGTGCATGGTATGATAGTGGGACCCATTTTGGGACCCATAATGTATTAGCGAGATTGAGTGGATGTGGTTAGTGATGATGGTAATGGAAATTTAGATAGAAATCTTGTTGGTTTATGGAATGTGCCCTTAGGTAATGTGGGACACATTTTTGATACCATGGTTATGAAGATGGGTATATAGATGAGATTCCATGTTTTAGAGCTAGTTATAGTTGTAGTTTCCGTGGAGTTATTGCATAGTGCTAGAGCCTCCATGGATTTGGGGCTCAATAATGATATGGGATGCTATGGATTTGAAGCATGGGTGATATGTATACCATGGTCCTAATACTTGGAGTCATGGGGGCCTAATAGGGGATTCCATGAATTTGGATCCTGAATGATAGAGATGTCCTGGGACTCATCCCCAGAGTTGATAGGATATGATAGAGGTTACCATGGATTTGGATCTTGGATGATAGGGTTCCCGTCACCCTCATCCTTGAATTCATGAGGATATGATATGTGTTACCTTGAATAAGTAGCTCAGATTATAGGACTACCACTGGCCTCATCCCCTGAGTTGTGAGGACATAATAGGGGAAAAAATTGATTCAAATCTTAAATGATAGGACTTCCATGGGATGGTTCCTTGGAGTCATGAGTATTATTTGAGGAAACCATGTATTTGGATCTAACGTGTTACTTGAGAGGCATGGTCATCACAACATCCTCAGAGATACCTGAACACTGGCCGAAGTTGGTATAGTTGATCAAGGTCACAAAACTAAGGATTGAGTATAATTTATATATTTTCAATATTTATTTATTTATTTTGGATGATCATCACACATGCATGTACTACAACATATTCCAATTATTATGGGACACCATTTGTGGTTCCCTATTTATTTTTTACTCACTCCTTGCTCAAACCACTATTTCACTTTGGTACCTGATAAGGAATTCACATGGTTTCATGAACATGTTGAGATAAGAACAATAATAGCATGTTTGAGTAGGATTACTTGGATGGTATTAGGGGATTAAATGAGGTTAAAATTAATGATGTAGTGAATATATTGTGTTTTATTTATTTCATTTTTTTTGTATATGTAAACATCCGAGTGGGCAGTCAATGTAAGTATGACATGGATATTCAGTCCTTTGATGCATTTAATTTAGTATTCAATATTGTGGTATTTCTTTATTTCACTTTCTATTTATTTTGGATTTATGAAATTGGTTTTTTATTTTTAACTCTAATATGTGGGATTTAGTCACCCTACAGTACCACCATAGACCTATACTGCTATTCGAAAGCCTCAGGCATATGAGGAGGTGCGCCTGAGGCCACACAATGTTCCGATCTAGTTATTATTAAGAGTGATCTGGGACAAGACATAAAAAAGTTTTATTAGAGATTTAATTTATTTATTTATTAAGTCATTGGGATTTTGTAGATTGGAGATTTAGGTATCTGTAGGATCTTGCGATGGATACTGGGGCAGTTCATTGAAAAACCCTATTCCTATAAGAGTTCTAGGTTACTAGGGTAGGGATTGAGGTTATTGGTTTGCGATGTTATTGTTGTGTATGAATTTTTATTTGAGTGACATACAATTGGATTGAATTTTATGATTTATAAAGGGTTTTTATCTCTTATCCCATTTTCATGAGGCCAATGATTGGTATTGAAACTTTTCATACAGATGGATGATGTGTCTCATGAATTATTTCAAGCACATAAGATTCATATAACATATATACTTTCTAGTGTGTGATTATTTTCACTCATGGTTGAGGCTCTATTGTTTAATGTGTTAGTAACTACTCATATGATGTTTCCTTGTATAAGTACATGGTGAAATTATGTTCACATAGGCCAAATTTTATAGGGATTTTATTCTAATGGAAGGATATATAGATTTACGGTGAGATGATCGATAGTAAGGATGTAAGTGTAGCTCTAATGAACAAGAGGTGTAGTGACCTAGTGGAAAAGTGAGGACCATGATGCATCGGTGGAAACCCCTTGTGGTTTTTTATGTTTGGTTAAGTTATATGAAGTACCAGTAACAACCTATATAGTTTTTTATAGAATATCCTGGAATGATGTTGTACCCGACTAAACCCTATGTGTTTAGTTTTAAATAGGTCATCTAAGATGATGCTATGGTAAGAGTTTACCATTTATAAGTGATCCTATAGAGAGATATCTTATGTGCATATACATGGAGAGGATGAGTTCCCTAGTTGTGGGTGGTGGTTTAGAATATGATGCTATCATATGTGAGACTCTACGAGTGGATGTTTGGCATGTAGATTACTTGATTATTGAAACAAGATCATGTATGATGTCCCATGGGCTGTAACATTCTAGTAGTATGATCTGGGTGATATAATTGATTATTTGTGATAGGTGGGATACCTAGAGGCCCATAGTTTTTCCTCAATCTCTAGGGGGATGATGTTTGGTTTGTTTGAGTGTGACCCATTAAAGGGGTTAACCTAGGTTGGTATTTTATTTATAGAAGGAGTCATAAGAATGTGCTTTAGGTTTTGATATGGATTCATGGGAGGTGATCAAGGTTTTGGTGCTTTAGGTATCAAAGTGTGGTTTCTAGGAACAGACTAGGGTGATGTATGACCCAGTGTAGTGGGATACTTTTAGAAGCATGGTAAGAGTGTGGGCGTATTCTATTTAATAGAATTATTTTGGGTTGAGTATAAGTGTTTGGATGAAGTTTAAATGACTCAAAAAAAGTATTATCACCTATAGTGATAGAATGATGATGTGGGGTGGGTAGTCTTTAATGATTCACGATAGAATGGCATGCCCAATTTTAGAAAGGAGTGCCTAGGGATCTCATGGAATACTGAGATTGACAATCGATAAAGCATGATTAGCATGGAAATGATGGTGTGTGACTCTTAAGACATTGAGTGAGGTACTAGAATTAGTAATGGCTATGTGAAGTCCAAGGGCCTATGTGTTTGGGTTCAATGATTTTGGGCATGAATTCCAGAGGATTAAATGAGTCTTTAGAATGATCCTCTGTAGGGGAGGAGGAATTGAGAATGAATCAGGCACCATGGGATGGTCGAACCAAGGGTGAAAATTAACATGAAATGTCAGTGGAACATGGTGTTAGGGGTTGGCAGTAGGTGAGTGTGGCTCGAGAAGAGTGACATACATGTTTGGAAAGTTATCCCAATGAATTGGTTTAGTTGTTTGGGTATTGGGAATGATATATTTTGGACATTCTAGTGGTAACATCTGGTGAGGGATGGGGTGTATACAATGGTTTTTAGGACACTTTTTTGATAATTTGATGAAAAGTATACTCCTAAGGTGGGGTTCCAGATGTCTTCCATGATCATGTGACGTTCACATGAAATGGGTCATGGGAATGTGATTCTTATTATTGGATGATCATTTTGGTGTTTTGATGAAGGTGGATAAATAGACCCGAGTGTTGTTGTATTACTTATTGAATTCTACATATAGATTCAGGTATGGAATCTGGATGATTTGGTGCATTGGCATTGGGATTGTGTTGGTTTTGTTTTGACCTGAGTTCGTGTTAGCTTATAAGTGTGTGAGTGTATATGGTAAGACATGATAATAGATTAGTCAATTATGGATCCAACTATGGAGTCACACTAGAATTTGAGCATAGAATTTGGTGAGTATTCTTGAATGATCATGGGATGCCTCTGGGGATAGAGTCATCATGATCAGGTTTTGGTGTTGCGTTAGTGGCTGAAGAAGAGTGATTTTGAGGAAGCTCTTCTATAAATGGGTCAACTTATGTTATCAAGAATAATGGAATAATGTTAGTTAAGGGATACATAGATCATGTTGTAGGTGAAAAAATGGGTGTGTTTTGATGGTCAATCATATATTTTCATGGAAAATATAGTGAAATTGATTCTTGAACTTATTCAACTAGTGTTTGACCTATTCTAACAATAATTGAAGACCAAGATCAATGTTCTCATATGTGATAGGGTGTAGAGAGTTTAAAATAATTCCGTTCATGTCATTATAATGCAAGATGAGTGGTTAGGCAGAAAGTTCTGGTAATGGAGCCACCCTAAATCAGAACTGGCCATCATAAGAAATAAATTATGTTATGGAGCATCACAGGATGGGTGATAAATAAGATGAATATATGTTCATGTTTGGTTTATATGGTAATCCTTAAATGATTTCTCAATGTTTCAGGGGTGGTTATGAGTGATGGATCATGTTTCAGTGGTCTAAGAACCTTATGTTGACGTGGATCTTTAGAAGCACATTGTGAATTCAGATATGGAATGTGGCTATATGATTTTGAATTCATGAATAATATTGTCTAGGATATTCAGTTGGATATCCATAAATACTTCTCAAGGATGAAAATTAATAAGGAGGAGAGGTTTTAAAACCCCATGTCTATACATGTATTCAAATTTAATTTTTTTTTCAAACAAGTGTCCATGTTAAATTGAGAACCAAGATTTGAAATTTAGTGAAAAATCACAGAACATCACAAAAGGGGAGTTTGAAACATAAACTAGGGCTTGAGAGTTGTCCAAGGGGATTAGGAGGTCCCCAAAAGTGGTCAAGTTTTTAATGTCTAAGAATTTATTTATAATTTTTTTTTGTAATTATATGGAATTATTTCGAGATCGTGAAATTTGATGGCTCATGATTCCAAGGGTTGGAGTGCCTAAAATGATCCGTCAAAAAACTTTAAGCATTAAATAGCGTGCGTTAGCAGTTTTCTTGAAAAGAGGAATCACTCTTAAACTGGTGCCCAGATCAGAAATCCAAGGGCACCGTATCATTCAGGATGGCAGGTTTACCCTTGGTGTGACTTAATTTTTGTTGGCGCATGCCTCCAGTGAGAAAACCCAAAAATGGAATTACCGTAAATAAAATAATAAAATAAAAATATTTTATTTTTCAAATTATTATAAATCATGAATAGTGACTCAGATTAAAAATATGATACCACCGTTGAGCTCATGAGGATATTCATTCCTTAGGCAGATCCTAACATTGGCCGACACCTGCCAATAATGAAAGTTAGTTTCTGGCCATAAATAAAATAATTCAGTAATAATTATTTTATTATAAAATCATTATAAATACTAAATTGTAACTCAGATTGGAAATCCGAGAGTACTATTGAGATTGTGATGGCGTGTTCCACTTGGGTGAAGCCTAACCTCAACTGGTATAGGTCGAGGGTGACTGTTAATTTTTTCTTAACTTTTTTAAGGTGCATTCATTAAATGTTCAAATGGGATTTTATATCTTTTGAACTAGTTCCTGGATTAAAAATCCAAGGGAACCGTTGAATTTATAATGCCGATATTCTCTTAAAAAGAGCTTAACATCGACCGACAAGGGTTGGATGATAACGATAAATTTTGGACTTTCGAAAAAAATAATAACTATAAGTTATTTTATTTTTTCCATCCACCATTGAGTGATAGTTGGTGAAACCAAATTGTAACTACTATCATTAAATTAATAACAATTAATGACTCGTTTCTTTGGTTATGTAACTGCAACACTCGTGTGATTAATTGGTGCATTAATTAGGGTTCATTAATGAACCACATTAATGAATGCAACTTGGAGTGGTTTATTTTTATTTAATAAATCCATTGGAAAATGGAATGGAAGTTGTAGGGAAACATATAACAAAGTGATGAAAACATTCCTCTTCAATGGAGAATGGTGAACGAACGATGATCGTTGGAGGAATCGATCTAGGGATTGACGAGCGATGACAAATGTCGAATGACAATGAACATGGAATTCCTTCCTTCACCCGCAACGGATTCCACCGAATCAAGGTAGGGGATTTATGGGTTTATATCCCTCTTTTCCAGTTCTTAAATAATATAAAGAATATGGATCAACCAACCAATGAGTTGATCCATGATTCATTATTAATTGTGGGAGGTTGTTGCGGGGTTACACCATGGGGTTTTTCTTAATCTTATAATGATTATTATTCCACCCCTATGGTAAAACACTAATGCGGTGGGAACATGCCAATCCGAACAAGACCTGGACCCTCCATATCTCTTGGGTTTTGTAAATTTTTCATGGGAAACTGAGGAACATGGTGGAAAGGTAAATACAAGGGGATCGCAGTGAAGTCAGCGAACCAGGAGGCCTGTAGGTGTAGAGGGGAAGGAAAATAGACCACCAGAGCATCTCTGGTGGCCTGCGAAAGAAGTCACCGACGTGACACCACCTATGTGGTGGCACCAGTAACTGATAGTGCTGGCCAAGTGGGGAAGCCACACCTGCAAGAACCGTGGCCGGACAGCCATGGCGGGTGGAAGGCGCAGCACCGACACACCGTGCGGGAGACTGAGCAGCCCACTCGGGCTGCTCGACTGGCACAACGACCGACTCCTGCCGGCCGCTTCGGGAAAAGGGTCAATGCCTCTCTGGTGCCACTATTTTGAAGAACCATATGCATTGCATTCATTCCAGCACAATCGGCCCACATGCTGGTGGGATCCGCTGGTTGGGCCGGACCCCTACCAGACCCAGAATCGACCAGTCTTATTTTACTAAATCTAACATAACTCACAAACCGGGTGTCCGATTGACACGTTGTCTATGATGTGAGGACCCTTATAATGAGGCGATCCTTTTGGTATACTACACTTGAGTTTTGGCTGAAGTTGGAGTATGGATGGGTCAGATCGGAATCAAATCCAACCGGGCCCTAATTACCTTTTTTTGATTATATCTTAAAGACCGGGTGTCCCATGGACACACTGTCTGTTGCGTTGGAACCCTTACAACAGGGTGGTACTTTGGGTTACATCTTCATGGGAATTCATGTTAGTTGTGGTACAAAAGATATTTTGAGGACCAAAATCTCCGGAACTCAAGCACACCAAGTGTGGGAATCCAGTGGCTGGCTGTCAAGTGAAGAGAAACTCTTTTTGGATCAACATGAGAGCTACCCTCTATAGATAGACAATAGTGAGATCCTACTTAGATCATTAGTAGAGACAAACTCTATGGATCGACATGAGATCTACCCTCTGTGGATCGATAGCAGTGCGACCCTCTGTGGATAGGCAGTAGTGCGACCCTCTATGGATCAACAATAGAGTGACTCTCTATGGATCAGTAGTATTGAGGCCATTTTTGGATCAAAAGTAGAACATATCAATAGAATATAATGATCTAGCTTAAGACTAATCTTCTTTATTCTCGTTATCTAAGTTGTATACATGTTGTGACATGTATCTTTTACTTTATTCTATGTGGTTGGGGTCTTTCTTAGTGGTTTTACCTCTAGGGTATTTTTCTTTGTGGTGTTTTCCTTCATGAATTACCGAGAGAACATTGGTGGTATTGGGGTACCTAGTGTTTATTGTTATACTCACCCATTCCCAAGATTTTCCCGCACATGTTGTGTTTGGCGGAGACGGTCGACATTATGACATAGGTGCTTAGGGGGACGAGACTGACAGATGCTACTACAGTGGACTTGGTGGCCTAGGACTAGGTGGGGCAGAGTAGGATCGGGCAGGCTTTAAATACTACTTCAAATTACAGTAGCTTCACTACTCTCATGATCAGGTGGGGTTTTCCACAGATGGCCATCAGAGTTTCCTTTTGTACTTTACTGTTTTCAGTTTCTATTTGGGATTGTATTCTAGCCCACTTACTTTCACTTGTACTTAGAATCATCCTTGTTTTAGTGGCATACTTGTTTCCCCCTTTTAGTGTGTTAGGTTGTGGTTAGACGTGTGTGTATACAGGTTTAAAGGAAATTCCTTCTATTTTTGGGATACACCTTTCTGGTGCTAGTCACTAGCCCTTAGCCCATGAAAGGCAGGATTGGGGTAGTCATGGAATGGGCCCCAAGGGACAGGTCTTGACAAAGTGGAATCAGAGGGCGGTTGGTTTTACCAAAAGAACTAAGAGTCTGTATTTTCATTGGGAGCAGTAGTGTTAAATGTCTTGAGTTCAAATTTTAGTTGAGGTAGTTCAGTGTTGGTGTGGCGGTTGAAATATTCATACACCAGGACCCTGAATTATGTTTTTTTGACTTGGTACACAAAAAACTAGTTTTATGTGTTTTGAATTTTTTTTCTCTTGATCTCTTTTGACTCAACTCACTAGGTATGACATTTTAACTACGGTTTATCTTGATTCTCTTTCAAGATTCCTACACATAGACAGCCTTCCAGGATTCCAGTGTGTGACCATGAGGATGGCCCACAGAGTGATAAGGCTTCTATACAGGGACCATTGCCTGAGATGATACCTTCTAGTGGTTTCAAAACAATACCACTGCCCATTGGTCAAAATTTACTACCAGTTCTACTGGTAGAGGACACATGTAGGCTTAGTTCCATACACAAGTTTAACTTGCAGATAACTCTCAGGTTCTGAGGCGATCCTGACTCACATGTAGCTAAGGACTGGATTGAGGTGGTGACTAAGTTTCCATCTTTCCAGGGCCCCATTAGATTAGATGGAGGTCTTGGAAATGTGCCTTCTATGTGGATTAGTAGGGTGATGAAATGGTTTAGATTAACTTGATCTTATGATGAGGTGACTCTTCTATGGACAGAGCTTGAGAACCTTCCTCAGAGAAGGGGTCTCTTTCCATAAAAATGTTAGGTTTATGTGTTCCGAAGAGCTTCTACAGCTTCGGCATGATGACATGTCAGTTGATAAGTATTCATCAAGGCATATTGACCATTCTAGGTAATCGATGAATAAGATACAACCATTGATTCAGGGATCAGACCTCTAAGCGAGATGTGTTTAGGGACATCCGATCTAGGACTATTCCTCTGTGCATTCCTACTTATGTTAGGGTGCTAGAGACATTTTTGGTTGAAAATTATTTGTCTGAGAAGATACAGTTAGTGAATTTCAGCAGTGGGAAAGTACGAAATCAATGTCAGTCTCAAAAACTTGGATGTGTAAAATGTTTCAGGAAGAGGAAGTGATAGGTAAAGATGAATATGCAGGGTAGAAGATGTGGAAGAGGATCTAGGAGAGAAGAAGGAGGTGGTATACAATTTGACATGTTATAACCAGCACCCCAATGTGGTCCCCAACGGGCTCAAAGAGCTGGAGGAAAGGGGAAGGGAGTATCTACTTGCGGTCAAAGAGTATGACCCAAGGGCTCTAAGAATGATTTGTGGTATGGTATGTGTCTATTACTAACTTTCGTATTAATAGACATAGGTACTAATCATTCCTTCTTTTCATAAATCTTATTCAAGATCTAGATTTTCTGGTTAAACTTTTGACTTGATCATTACGTATAGAGATACCTATGGGAGGAGACTTGATAATCAAACTTATGTAAATGGTGTGATATGACCATTGATGCAAGAATTTCGGTTGTAGAATCTTGGTGGCAGCATCGAGGACTTACGATGATAGTCTGTGTATGGACTGGTTATCTATAGTTCATTCTCAGATTGACTATTTTAGTAAAAAGGAATCAATATATCTATAGTGTTGGAATTGTGTTTTCCTTGGTCCGCAAAAAAGGCAACCCAAGCCGCACGGGATAAACTTCTTCATAGGAGGGTTTATCCAATCACTCTTGAGTCATCCAGCCATACCCTCATATAAGTAGGTGTTTTTGGGTTTTCAGTTCCCAATAATAGTGGTGGAGTGTGGGAACATTCTTTCAAAATATGTTTCAAAGATTTCCTCCCTATAGGGTGAGGGACTTCTGTATCATCTACACAATGATATGTCCCTGATATCAGCATTAAAATATGAGAGGAATTTTGTAGATCTTCGCAACCAGGGGGCGTAGGTGGATTACTTTCAAAGGAAGGGATTAGTAAGACCCTGTGTTCGAGGTTATGTGTGGACTACCAGCACCTAACGAAGTGGCCATGGAGAGTGGGTACCAACTACCAATGGGTCGATGGGAACATCAATCAGTTAAAGGGGGAAACCTTTCACATGGATGGAAGGGTTCCCATAGGATTTTCAGTAGTTGATACAATAGTGATGGTTGTAGTTCCTCCAGGACTATGACCTTGAGATAGTATATAGTCTTGGGAAGGGGGACGTGGTGGAAAACACACTCAGAAAGAGTTCTTGATTACAACTGCTGAGTGAGGCGACCGAGAATCTAGCTGCGATGCTGATATCTTTCGTAGATGAGGATAGAGAAACTTTCCTTCAGTCTATTATTATCACTCCCCCACTCCTTCAGCGAGTTAGGGAGGCATAATTTGTGGATGTTGACAGTGAGGCCCAACGTGCTCAGATATTCTCAAGACATGCTTTGGATGGATTTTCGATAGATAGGGACCATGTCATCTTTTTCAGAGGATGCACCATAGTACTAGTGATGTTATGGGAGGATTTATTGAGATAACTTCATACATCCCCTTTGGTGGTACATCCTAGTGTTGTGAAGATGTACTAGGACCTCTGACTTCAGTACTAGTTTCCAGTAATGATGAAAGTGGTGGCAGAGCTCATTTCATGATGCCTCACTTTTCAGAAAGTGAAAGATGAGCATCAGGTTCTAGCACACATGAGTATAGATTTTTTCCCCCAGATATATGGTCAGATATAGTGAACCATACAATCCTTGGAGGAAATGCTTTGTGCTTTTGTCATGGATTTTGGTCATAGTTGGGAGGACCACCCACCACTGGAGGAGTTTGTGTACAATAATAGATATCACTCCACCATTGGTAGGGCACCATTTGAGGCCTCGTACGGGAGGCCATGAAGATCACCTCTATGCTAAAAATACCTAGTGGAGTCATCACTCATGGGTCCAGAGTTGGTACATGCTACCATTGAGAAGGTACAGATCATCCAGGAGTAGATGAGGACTGCATAGAGCAGACAAAAGTCTTTTGCCGATAGGAGACAGAGACCCTTGTAGTTCAACGGGGAGACCATGATTTCCTTTGGTTCACACCCCGATGGGGATTACAGAGATTTGGATGGAATGAAAAGTTATCTCTGATGTTTATTAATGATTTTCAGTTTCTTAGTGGAGTTGGCGTGGTGGCATACTACCTAGTACTTCTCCCATAGATGCACTGGGAGCACGATATTTTTCCCATGTCGTGGCTAAAGTTGTATGTTCATGATCCATCGTACATCATTGACTGGGGAGAGCTGGCCATTAAAGATGGGGCGACATTTGCGGAGTTCCGGGTAGAGATAGAGGGTCGACAGGAGCAGGTCCTTAATCGATGGTCGATTCCTCTAGTGCGGGTTTAGTGGGAGCACATGAATCTCCAGGAGAGAACAAGGGAGCGGGAGACTAAGATTTATGCTTAGTACGCCACTTGTTTTATTAGTCTTTGTTTTGGCTTTCGAGGAAATAAATCCATAGGGTGGGGGGAATGTATATTCCTAAAATTCCTGTATAATATTTCTCAATTATATGAAATTATTTTGACACTGTGAAATTGGATGGCACGTGATTATAAAATCTGGAGGGCCAGGAATGATCCATCAAAAAATTATAAGCTTTAAATATCATGTGTAATAAGTTTTCCTCAAAAAGTGTAATAACTCTTAAACAGTTTCTAGGATCATAAATTCAAGGGCATAGTTACATTCTGAATGACGGGTTTACCCTAGGCGTGACTTAAGTTTAGTCGGTGCATGCCTCCAGTGAGAAAACCCAAAAATGGAATAACCATAAATAAAATAATAAAATATTATTATTTTATTTTTCAAATGCTTATAACTAATTAACAATTACTCGGATTAACAATTCAAGACCACCGCTGAGCTCGTGAGGGTATGCTTTCCTTAGGCAGATCCTAACATTGGCCAACGCGGGCCAATAATGGATGTTAGTTTTTGGTCATAAATAAAATAATTGAGTAACAATTATATTATTTTTAAATCAATATAACTCATAAATGGTAACTCAGATTGGAAATATGAGAGTACCACTGAGCTTGTGAGGGTGTGTTCCCCTCACGCGGAGCCTAACCCTGACCGGTGAGGGTCAAGGATGACTGTTAATTTTTTCTGAACATTTTTAAGGTATGTTCAGTAAAATGTGCACACTATATTTTCTATCTTTTAAACCAGTTCTTGAATTGAAAATCCAAGGGAACTATTGAATTCATAACCCCAATATTCTCTTACGCAAATCTTAACTTTGACTGATAAGGGTTGAACGAAAAAGATAATTTTTGGACTTTTAGAAAAATAATAATAAAAAACTATAAGTTATTTTATTCTTTTCCTCCACCATTGAGGGACAATTGGTGAAATCGTAGTGTGAAAATGATCATTAAATGAATAAAAATTAATGACTCATTTCTTTGGTTGTGTATCCACAACGCTCGTGTGATTAATTGGTTCATTAATTACAGTTCATTAATGAACCACATTAATTAACACAACGTGGAGTAGTTTATTTTTATTTAATCAATCCTTTGGTGAATGGATTGGCAATCATGGTGAATCCTCTGATAAAGCACCGATTAATTTCCTTTTTAATGGATAATGGTGAACAAATGAACATCATTGGAGGAATTGATCTGGGGATTGAGGAGCAATGATGAGCGTCGAAAAAGAACAAATGAGAAATTCCTTTATTCATCCATAATGGATTCCACCGAATCTAGGTATAGGATTTATGTGTTTTATATCCCTCTTTTCAGTTCTTGAATAACATGAAGAATGAGGATAAACCAACCAACGAGTTGATCCGTAATTCATTCTTAATTGTGGGAGGTTGTTGCGGGGTTACACCTTGGGGGTTTTCTTAATCTTGTAATGATTATTATTCTACCCCTATGATAAAATGATAATGTGAAGGGACCAAACCCTCTACCGCACTTGGGTTTTGTGCATTCCTCATGGGTGACCGAGCAACATGGAGGAAAAAAGAATCTAAGGGGCTTGCAGTGAAGGCGGTGACCTGGGACGCCCATAGGAGTAGAATGGAAGGAAAATGGACCACCAGAGCTTCTCCAGTGGCCCATGAAAGATTCCGTTAACATGACACCACATGTACTCTGGTGACATGGGAGGACCGTATGTGTAGATGAGAAGGAAAACAGACCATCAGATCATCTCCAGTGTCCCGTAGAAGTAGTTGTCGATGCGGAACCACCTGCGCGGCAGTGACCGGCTCGGTCGACCGCATGGAGAAGCCTCGCCCACAGGCACTGCAGTGGAAAGATATGTGGACGGGCGACCACATAGGGCGGAAGACTACAGAGGGAGGAAGACGTGACACTGACACACCGTGTAGGAGACAAATTGGCACGCTCGGGCCGCTTGACAGGTGCAACAGCCTGCTCGTGTCGACTATTTCAGGAGGAGGTGTGGCGCCTCTCTGGTGCCACCAGCTGGAAGAACTAGACACATTGCATCTGTTCTAACACAACTGGCCCGCTTGTGGGCTAGGACCATGGGCCCAACAGGCCGGCTGGGTCGGACCCCTACGAGACCCGGACCTGACCGGTACCATTTCAGTAAAATAACGTAACTCCCAAACATGGGGTTTGATTGACACGCCGTCTGCAACATGAGGACCCTCATGACAAGGAAGTGCTATTAAGATACTCCAATTGAGTTTTGGAAGAAGTTAGAGTATGGATGAGTTTGATTATATTCGAATCCAACCGGGCCCTAATTACCTTTTTTCTTATATCTTACAAACCAGGTGTCCTATTAACATGCCATTTGCTACGTTGGAACCCTTATGACAAGTCATCCCTTTGGGTTATATCTTCATAGTAATTCATGGTGGTTGAGGTACATCAAATATGTTTAGGACCATAATCTCATAAACTTAAGCACAACAAGTTTAGAAATCTAGTGGATGGTTGTCCAGTGAAGAGCGACCCTCTATGGACCAGCATGAGGGTGACTGTTTGTGGATCGACAGTAGTGCGACCCTCCATGGATTGAAAATAGAGTGACCCTCTCTGGATCATCATGAGAGAGACCCTCTGTGGATCGGTAGTAGTGAAACCCTCTGTGGATCAATAGTAGTGTGACCCTCTGTGGATCAGTCGTAGATAGAACCTTTGTGGATCATAAGTATAGAGACCCTTTGTGGATCAGCAGCAAAAACTCTCAAGAAAATAAAATGACATATCTCTAGAAAAATAATCTCAATTCCAATAATTTATGTTTCATACTTGGTCTGAGCGGTGTCTTTTACTTTGTGCTATGTGGTTAAGGTCTTTCTTAGTAATTTACCTCTCAGGTATTTTTCATTGTGGTGTTTTACTTCACAAATTACCGAGAGACCTTTGAGGGATTCAGGGTCACTATTGAGTATTGTTATACTCACCCCTACATAGGTTTCACCCACACATGTTATGTCTGAAAAAAATGGTAAATGTTTTGATAGAGGTGCTCAGGGGGATGAGACTAATAGACGCTATGATAGTGGACTTGGTGGCCTAGGACCAGGTGGGCCCCATTTGGACTGGGTGAGAAGGATATAATACTTCAGCTTCCAGTAGCTTCACTACTCTCACGATTAGGTGGGATTTTAAATGGATGGCCACTAGAGTTTCTATTTGTACTTTACTCTTTTCAGTTCCTATTTGGGTTTTTATTTTGGCCCACTTACTTTCACATGTACCTACACTCAGCCTTGTTTTATTGGTATACTTGTTTCCCCCTTTCAGTGTGTTGGGATGTGGTTGGACATGCGTGTATACAAGTTTTAAGGCAATTTCTTCCCTTCTTTGGATATGCCTTTCCAATGCTAGTCACCAACCCCCGGGCCTATAGAAGGAAGGCTTAGGGTAGTCATGGCATGGCCCCCGGGGCACGGGTATTGAAATAGGTTTCTATTGTATCTTGCAATGCAGTAGGCCAGCGACTAACCTATGCCTTCATGTAATAGCTTGGTGGGATTCTAACAAAACTGGCTAGTAGGTGGTATTATTTAGCTATCTTGAGAGGACATTAAAGGGTCAAAAATACCCATTTCCCCTCAAGGTGTTGAGGGGCTATCCCCTTCTTTCCCCTATTTTGGATCAGGCAGTTGGGGTTGGATCCCCCTTCTCTTTCGTACCCTCCTTGGTTTGGGGTGTGTTTCTTATCCATTTTTAGGGATGAAGGTATATTTTCCTCTTTTTCTACCTCCAATATATTCTCTTTCCTTTCCTGCCAATTTTTATGTTGTTACCGTTTAATTCAGAAATAGAAATTCCACCATATAATGGTGAAATCACCTAGTTTCAAAGTGTATTTTGTGTATCCTAGGTTTAGGACGACCTAAGATGATGTTAAAGTATGGTCATTCATCGAATCACTAAATTCACATCACACCATGAATTTTTCTTTGTGTCATCATTAAAATTAAAATATTTTAATAATGGAATTTGTGGTGTAGTTTGGTGATTTCACTTGGCATGCGTTAGGGGATATACCGAGGGTATTCAGAACCCCATTACTCAATGATTTGATGATTTTTGGATTCCTGGTGTGTTATCAATATTTATGAATGTTTGGAAATTAATTAATTAATTAATTATAAATGTTAAAATTAAACATTATAAATGCTTGGAATGAGTCACGGGCTCGAGACATGGAGCAAATTTTGGTTGATCGAGGATATGGATAGATGATCTTGGATGAGCCTTGGAAGCTGGTTTTGGACCTTTGTGTCAATGTGGAAAGATCTACACATTGGTAGGTGGTCTAGAATACTTGCGCGATGTAATTTATGTTTGTTTACATTGTATGTGGGTAATCAAGATTTCCACTGATGGAAATACCATAGGTTAATTAAATTATAATTTTTTAATTAAATAAAATCATTTAATGAAGTGAATGAGTTCCATGGGTCATGAACAACCACTATGTTCGAATCCACTATCGATGGATGAGGCCAAGACCTTTATGAAACTTGTTGGTTTCCAGAACTTGTGAGAAGGCAAGACTAGTCATGAATTTTATACCATATGTATCAGATGGAGATTCCCACAAGAAGGAGGAAAAAGATGAATAATGATCCTAGGTTGTGTAGTCCTTATAGTACCACCTTCGTGTTCTAAGCTATTTACGGTAACTGAGATAAATATGGGATGGGAAAACCTCTTACGACTAATGAGACCAAGCCTAGGTGGATAGGTCATAGGATTCCTAGAAACAGGTTATGTGAGAAGATCCACCTAAAGTGACCCTAGGGACTGAGATGGGTCATGTTCCATCTCTTTTCTATTTTCTACTAGGTGTGAAACCATTTTTCCAATGAGTTTGTGATAAATTTTTGATGATTCCTTGGGATTAAATTTCCTAGTGTGTCATGTGTTGATCTGATACCATGAATGTGACTGGAGACCTATGTGAGGGTGCCTCATCTATGACGGTTCTGAGGGGAGCTAGTGGGTTCCCATTAAAATAACTACTTTGATTGGTGGTGCATGGGATGGTAATGATATTCCTCGTATGACCTGAACCAGAATAGTGAGCATGAGGGTCTGTGGAAAGTTATTATGGGTGTGGGTGTGTAACCAACCCTATGTTTTTCTTCTTGGATATTTATGGGAGATTTCTTTAAGGTGAGTGGGACACAATTAGTCTTCCAGGGTTATGAAGCATGGTATATGGATGGGATTCCATGTTTTGGAGAAGGTTATGGTCAAAATTACTATGGAGTTATAGCTTGGTGCTAGAGAATCCATGGATTTGGGGTTTGGTTATGATAGTGGTTTTCGTGGATTTGGAACCCAAATGATAGGGATTCCATGGGCCTCAATCCCAAAGTTAGGAGGACCTAATAGGTGCTTCCATGGATATAGAGACCAAATGATAGAGATACCATGGATCTCTTCTCTTTGGTTTTAGGGGTATGATAGGGGATACCATGGATATAGATTCTAAATAGAAGGGATATTGTGGGACTCATCCTCAGAGTAATGAGGAATGATAGGGGAATCCTTGTATTAGGATTCCAAATGATAGTATTTTACTTCTCTTAACCATTTTTTCATGACAAAATGATAAGAGATACCTTGGATTATGATCCCAAATAATAGGAATTCTATGGGATGGATCCCTAGATCTATGAGGATTAGGGATGTCAGTGATTTGGAGCCCACATGTTACATGGGATGCATGGTCATCATAACATGATCAATGGAACCACAACAATAGATAATGTTGGTATAGTTTCTTAGGGTCATGGAGATATGGATCAATAGTAATTTACTTATTTTTAGTAGTTATATATTTATTTCTATTGAGATTGTCACAAGAATATATCACGGTGTATGATGGTCAGTATTTGACTGTGTTGGTGGCACCCTACTAAATTTTTTACTCACACCCAACTCAGGATGCCACTACACTTACGTTCATAAGAATATGTTCACTTGGTTCTAGGTATAGGTTGGGGTAAGATCTTTGATAACATGGTTGAGTAGGATAACTGATATGGTATCAAGATAATAGTTGAGGTTTGGATTGGAGATTCAATGAATCCCTTTGGGTTTATTTATTTTATTTTGGTATATATGTGCAACTAGAACATTGGGTGGTTAGTGTATTAATGAAATTTATGTTTGGTCTCTGACTACATTTTATTTATTATTCCATATTTTGGTACTTATTTCTTCCATTTCTAGTTTATTTTATGATGTATTACATTGGTCAATGTTAGTTATTCCAAACTTTTATATAGGTTGTATAGTATCTCTATAGTACCACATCAGATCTCCACTAATAGTTAGAAGCCTTTTAGTTATACAGACTATTTATTGAGTTCATGTAATATTATGATCCGGTTAATTTTCAGAGTGATCTAGTTCAGGATGTTACAAATTAATTAAAATATTTTCAAATTCAATAATCATTAAAAATGTTATTTTTACGAATTCCATGAGAACTGTCACCATAAGTTCCATAAAATGACTATGCGACTCTAGAATATATCAGACACATATAATAAACAATAATGAATATTTTTGATATGGTTAAACAATGATCAAGGAGAAAGGATTTGAACCACCAGACCGAAGCATGAATGGAAAAATAAAAAAATTAACACCTGGATATTAATTTTAATAATAAAAAAATTAATATATGGATCATAAGAATTAAAAATGAGTGGTATTAAGTAAAATAAGTATGAATAAGGTTCTTGAAAATATGAATAATATATATAAATTTATAATATAGAGATTTATAATGCATACAACCAAGAGGATGTTCTGAGAAAGGGTTTCTTTTCCAATATCACTTTGAGATTGAGATTATTTATGTATAAATTTACACAGGGGGAAATGTTATATTTTTTCTATATAAAAAACTACTTATTTTATTTATTTGTTATTATTTCTATTTTTTAAATTTCTTCTTTCTATTTCTACTCCCTTTGGTTTACAACTCAACCAAATAATTTTCTATAAGTGGTAATGACCATATGCCATCTTTTTAGTCGTGAATCATTTTCCTCCATGAATATATATATTTTTTATTGTATTATGGATTTAATTTAATATAAATCTATAATTTTTAGATCATATTTATTAAAATTGATTATATTTACTAAATTATGATCAAAATCTCCTTTCATTTTCCACATAGGTCATTTTCTATTTACTTTGACCGTGTTTACAAAAACATGGAAGGAATATCTTCTTGATTGATTTTTACATGATTTATTCTTAAAAAAATCCACATTATATTTATTTATAAATATTACTTTCCATATTTTAATTATTTTGTAAATTAATTTATATTCTTATTGTTTTATAAATTATTTCTATTGAAGTAAAATTAATTAAAAACATGAAAGGGTAATTCTTTTTTTTTTCATAGAAATTTTATAATTATCTTATAAAGTGTTTTTCTCTATATCAACATTATATAATGTTTATTATTAGTAACTAGGGATATTATCTAATGATACCAATTAAATAATTTTTTTTGAATAGATTATGATCATATTTTATATTTTTTTTATGAAACCTGTTTCTTTCCAATGGGGTAATTAAACTATAATGAAATTATGAATGTTTTCATGTTGATGTGGAGAAAATATGTATGGCATGTAATTATTTAGCACATGGGAAAAAAATTATATCCCTATAGTGAATTTGGTAAATATTCATATCCCATGATATGATATATAATGGAATAGGGAGTGAACCCAATACACTATATGAATTTTTTCACTAAGTTTATGGGAATTGGGAGGGATCACAATCCATTATTGGAATTTTTCCACTATGATGATGGAATTGGAATTGAGATTTTACATAAGAAATGATTTTATATTCTTATGTATGTTAAAAATTCTTATACCATAGTTTTATGTTATTAAACCTTCCTATGTAATGTTTTCATGGATCATAATTGTTGACTCATGTTTCCACAAATTTATAACTCATGCCTTTTATTATACCAAATAATTTAAATCAAGAATAAAGATTTATGATCATTGATTTATTAGGTATGATTTTATTATGATATGTTAATGCACCATGATTTTTGATCTCATAATCCCATTTTCATCTTATGCTCACTTAATATATTTGATTGGGATCTCTTATGTTTACCCTTTTTAAGTGTTTAAGCTAACCCTTTTATTATATGTTTCCCAGGTTATGAAGAAGACTGTTATGTATGATATATTTATAAAGGTATAATTTGAGATGAATGTTTTTGGGATATGTTAAAGAATTATTTTAAATTATTTTTTTTAATTATCTAATCTTCAAAAATATTTTACTTTTTGGCTATATGTTATGATTTATTGTGTTATATAATGAATATTCATGTAAAATGATTTAATATGTGTCTATGTTATGGTTTGGTCATCATTATTGGTTTTATCATGGGGTTTAGTTTATTTTAGGTACTTGGTTAAGAATAAAAATAGGAGAGAACTTAAAACAACTTATTTTGAAAAAAATTGATGTATAATGAACTTAATGAAGGCATCATAATTTAAGACATATTATGATCGATTTTCCTTATGAAGTGATTTATTAACCTAGTTATTATTGTTTGATACTTACACTAACCACATTGGTTTTAGTAAATGGTTAGAAATAAGAGGAATTGGGTTTATAATGAGTGTACTAGAAAATGCAATGGTCATCCTAACATACAACTAAACGAGATGTGAGTTAGAGTTAAAAATTTCATAGACATGCTCACCCATATTTTCTCAAAATACAATTCATAATGTGAACCATGTAAAATTATAAAAATCCTATATTAAGAAATAAATATCCATTGATTCCTTCACATGGAAACATAGACCTTACTAGAGCGGGTCTTCTAATCTAATAATTAACATGTAATTGATTTATGTGAATAAAATATAATTTATATTATCTAGTGCTCAAAAAATGAAATAGTTGAGTTAATAATATTTCATTTGTATGGTTATGCTAATCAATTGTGGACTCTCATTAAGAACATGAGGAAAGAAGAAAAATCAACTCTATGGAATGGGAGGAGTTTAAAAATATTTTTTTCAATGCGTATTTTTACCAAACTCTTTACAGTAAAATGGAGAGGGAATTATTGGATCTGAAGAAAAAGGAGTATAACTCCATTGTACTAATTAATAAAAATTAAAAATACTATAAAGTACATTTCTATTTAAATCATTGACCCCAAACGAAAAATTTACTATTTCTTTTATCACTTAAAAGTAATTCTCTAAATTTTTTTTTCTAAAGGGACTTTGGTATCTATGGAGAATATTTTTTTGTGTTAGTAATGAGGGAATGGGAATTATATTCTTTCATTATTCTTATAGTTTTGGGTAAAGTAATAAAAATACAGAGTTGTGTGGGAAATAAACTGATAAAACCCATAGAGGAAAGAAAATACATCCTTTTACCAGATTAAAATCTTGATAGAATCATATGGAAAATTGTATCAAAGGAAAAGGTAAATTATTCAAGTATAAAATAAAATTCCAATAAAACCCTGAATGCTAAAGACATTTTAAGAGGCCAAATAATGATATGAATAGAATGAAATTTCAACATAATGCCCCACCGACACTATAAGTCATTAATTATATGGATTATGTACATTATTATAATTAATTAAAAATTATAATGGTTAATGATGATAATTTATTTCAACAAATGTAAAATACAAGGGGGTGGGGAAAGCCTATACAATCAAAACTGTTGAATTAAGTCACAAAAATAAGTGGTAAAATGTAAAATTATAATATAAATAAGAATTATAAATATATTACTTTCTTATAGTTATAAAAGATCCTTATATCTTGAATGTTTTAAAAGAACATAAAACACCACCCCAATAATAATAAAATTGTAAAAATTAAAGTAGAATCTATATGAGAATATGGATAATGGTTTTATACACCCGATTACATTAACATGGGGTTCACTGGTTCTTTTTTGTTTAGATGAAATAAATGTGTATCTACATTGATTATCATTAAAAAATATGATTATGACCATGAAAAAAATATTCTCTAACATGTACTGAGAACTTGTTCGATCAACTATCATGGGATCAATAGTTCTCAAAGTATAAAATTTGATCTATATATCATAAATTAAGGGTTAAAATGGAGGATATAACCAATACAACCTTCTATACAAGAGATGAACACCGTGAATTCATAGTGATTCTATTTTTACTTATAAATTATCCTGTCATATACATGATTTTTATGAATAGAGTCTTTATAGATTGACACGATCAATTTATGGTAGTCTATATAGATGATATTATATTATATTCCAAAATAAAGTAATAATAAGGACATAATTTTAGAATTGTTCAAATGATATTGAGAAATGATAAATTATATGCCAATTTTGAAATTTTTTAATTTTGGTTATATAAAGTATCATTCATGGGCCATGGAATCATAAGTAAGAGTATATGTAACAACCCCAACCCCAGTAACCTAGAGCTAGTTTCCACTTTATTAAATTTTCATAAGGTACAAGGAATATCATCCTAAAGGATAGAATAGTTTGGTACTATGGATAAACTAGATACATACATGAATAAAAATTACATTTGAAACCATAAAATATACAAAATATATTCTTTGAGAACATTATTATCACCACTATCATATTTATTAACATTAATCATAAAAATATTCATGGTATCCTTGAGAAAATAAAACAAAAGAAAGGGGTGATATAAAATGATCAATAAGGGAAAAAAATAACATAGAAGCTATGAAACAATAATACATAATCAATATGAAATAATAATTAACTAAAATAAATTCAATTTAAACAATAACTTGAGAATAATATATTAGGCATAAATAATGATCAAATAACTCCATATAAATAAAACATGAGTTTGAAAACATGACTTTAGATATTCGAACTAATTAAATAATCACATGTAATGTCAATAAATTAATTCCTAAAGATGGAATAAATAATTAAGGACATAAAAAACATACCTTTAAGACCATTTTTCAGAATATCTAAATAAATGGGTAAAGCCTTGGACCAAACCCAATTAGGTTTGTATCATGAGACCTACCGATGAATCGAGGGGCTATAATTGTCCCAAACCATCACATAATAAGTCTAATTCATTACTCATATTAAAGGGGTGATGAATATTCAACATAAAAATTCATACTAAAAAACTAACATTTGAAATATTAATACTTAACCCAATCGATAAACATAATCATAAACCATACAGAGTAAAATGGAGAATGATAATAAAATTGTAAATCCTCAGTCAAACTGATCATAAAAAGTCTAGAGAAATAATAATTATGATATCAATACAACATATCCTCAATGGATCATAAATAAAATATAGGGTTTACATCATTGATGAATATAAATATCTTGAAAAGATCCTTAAAATTTTTTTTGAGAAAAATAACCTTTTCATTTTGAAAATCACTTATTAAAAAAAATCAATTTTTTTAAATTAATTTTACTCTAAAGTAAAACTTTATAACATTTAAAATAATAATTAAAAAATTTATTGGTCATAATGGTGCAAAATTCAATTCATGCTATACATGTTAAAAAATACCTTTTCACATTTTTGGTATAATCCAAATGGGAATTGTTTTGAAAAATCTATGAATATTCCTTTCATTTTTTTAAAAAAAGTAAAAATGGGTAATTTTTTTAATAATAAATATTTAAAAGTCTAATTTTTTTTATTTTTTTAGAAAATATGTTTTTTTATGGAAAATGATTTTCTTCCAATTATAAAAAAATCATATTTTCTTAAAAACATTTTCTCAATAATTTTAAATATTAATGAGTGGTAAATGGTACTTTTACTTAATTTATTTCATAAATAACCATAGGTGAAGAAAAAATATTGATTTTAATATTTAAATATAATATAATTTCTCAAAGGGATATGTAAATAAAGATAATCTCGGAAATTAACGAGATTATGAAATTAACCCTTACCCCTCTGATAACTTCTGAATCGTATGCCTCATAAAATAAATAAAATAAAATACAACTTTAAATACCATAAAGATAAATATATTAATGATATATCATATAAATAGGGAAGTATATAAACAACATAAATGGAATAAGTGGTGAATATGGCATATGTCTCACAAAAGTTAAAGTGAGACGAGAAACCATTACCTCAAGTCATATTTCCTTCATACATGTCTTTAACTTATATATAATAATTATAAGTATGTTATTAATTTATTAAATAACCATAATCATATTTATAATATCTTATATGATCCTATTATAACATTCTACCACCCTTTCATAATAATATTTCATTATTTTCATTGTTTCGAGTGTTAATTGCCTTGTTTTCTCATGTACATTTTTTATAGAAGTTTAAATTCTTATGAATTGGATATATATATATATAATATAATTGAAATAATTTTATAAATATTATATTTAATCATTATATACATTTTTATAGCTATTTATGAAATTTTGACAAGGAAAATGAATCACATCGCTTTGTGGAGACGGTAGGCCGTAGGTACGCATGTGCGATGATATAATACCATTAAAGAGTGAAAGGGTAAGGAATTAAGTGATATAATAATTTTATATAATAAATATAATAGTTTAAATATCACATATATTCAATAATTGTATTCTTATTAGATTCTATGTAAAGCATAAGTGAAAAATGAATCACATTTCTTTGTAAGGAAATATTCTGCCATGCACATGAGAGATGTTATCATATATGAAGTGGAATGGAAAGTAAAAAAGTTATATTTCATATTATTTTTTAATTAGTATAATAATATAATAAATATAATATATATTTGTTAAATCCATAATTATATCTATCCTTTAAAGGTGGTGATGGATAATGAACTATATTTTATCGTGAGGCGATAGTCCGCCATACAGACGATAGATTATTTCATTTACCGTCTGATGGAAGTGAAGATTGATGGATAATATGTAGTAAAATTAATAAAATATCATTATATTTTATATAATGGTTTTATTATATTGAAATTTTTATGTCATAATTGAATGTGGAAAAAGAAGAAAGAAATGAAAGAGCTTTGATAAGATAATTACCTTCTCTAAGAGAACCCACCTTTATATCTCCTCTTAATGACCATAGGGAAGATATTTTGGGAGGAAAAGAAGCTCTATAACATGTATAAATATGTTAGAGAGATATTATTTGAGGTTTTTTCAAGAAAAATGGATTTGGGTTTGTGAATAAGGGAGGGGAGGGAGTTCCATTTTATAAGCGGGGAAATGGATTCCTCTTAGAAATTACTTGAACATTTCCCAAAATAATCCAAAATGATAAAGTTATTCACATGATAAAATCTTATAAATATCACTAGGTCCTAATTTGGGATATTATATGGTTTAAATATGTACATACAATAATATTTTTACCCGTTGGAAGGTCATTTTATCCCATATATTTTTAGTTGACCCCCTCGTAAGATTATTTTTACCGTAACCATAATAATTAATTTTTCTACAATTTTTAAGATTCATTATGTTAAAAAATTAACCTGAACATATTATATAATATAAATTATTCTGATTCTAAATATTTAATATAAAATTCAAATTTTAATTCACATAAGTAGAAAAATCCAATTTAAAATTATACCCTCATACGTAATAAAGAAGCAGTTTTCCAAAGAGAAAATTCTTATAAATAAAGATTGGTTTAATATAAAAATTAAATATGAAATTTATTGAAATGAACTAAATTATAAAAATAGTAATATAATTAAACTAATTTTACTTTAAAATCAATTTAAAATATAATTTTTGTTTATAAATAATTTATATAAAAAGACAGTTTTCAATTAAAATTCTGTATTTTTCACTATTTATCAAAAATGAAACATTTCAGAAAAATATCAAAAAATCACCGTAAAATGATTTAGATATAGTGATTTCGAAAATTTAGTTCATTATTTCAAATAATTTTTTTGAAATTAGTAAAAAATAATTATAAATTATGTGTGCAATGTTTGAATAAACTGCATTTTCAAAAAAATTAGCTTTTTAGAAAACACTTATTTTACTTTCAAATGATGATTATTTTATAAATAATCAATATATAACAATTTAATTTATTTTAAAATTTTTAAATAATAAAATTTTTATAATTTATTTAGTACTATTCATACTCTCAATCTTAACGACTAGGTTATAATATCCATGTCTAAATAATAATGGAGTATGTTGTTTCTTTCCTGAACGGTTTTGTGTGCATTACAAGCTATCAAACTGATTGAATTTATTTAAAGTAAATTTATTTTTAAGTGTTAGGATATTATATTCTATTCTGATATTGGTGTTGTGTAATATACATGCTATCAAACATGATGTTCCTATTTTAGAAATATAGGGTTATAACATTCTATACCCTTAAATAAATTGCATCCTCACAATCTAATCATGATCTAAATAAGCATGGTTTTGAAATTTTAAAGTACCTTCCTTTAAAAACCACATCATAAAAGGGTTAATAAAAAATATTCTTAATAAGAGATAAAGGGAAGTTTAAAGTTAATATGGAATAACAAATAACTAGGTTTCTAAGTAGGAATAAATTTTTGGGAAATAAAAACATGTACATGGAAGAGAATAATAATTCCTAAGGATTTATATAGAGTGATAGAGTTCATCAATCACAATAAATTGAATTATATTTAAAATTTAATGACCACAAAGCCAAAAAATACATAATGGATGAAAAGACTTTTGGTTCAACAAAAAAGAACATGTTAGGATAATTTTTTTTCAAGATCCTTTTCCTAAAGTTAAGGAATTATTTTACTATCTAGGAATATAAGGAAATATACTTACATTATATATTTTTATTTTACATGCATAATTTCATATTTTGGTTGTGATTTGATCATTTTATACTTCATTCCTTACTATAAGATATGAGTAGCTGAGTTGAATTTTTTTTATGCATGAACCAATAAAATTACCTTTTAATGGATCATAAGATCCATAAAATAGTAACAAGTTGTTACTCCTATATTTACTAAAACCAAAATGGTTAAGAAATGTTTTACAATAACAACACAAGTTTAACATAATCCATTTGATAAATTGTTAACCTGACGACTTCTCCAAAATATATCTTTCCAAATTCAAAGTCATTTTTTAATGGAAGGTCACCGAATCAACATTATATTCTAGAAAAATATAAAGTATATCTTAATGTCACATTAAAAAAATGTGAATACATTGATCACCATAAAAAATTAAAAAAATATTCATACTTTCAAATATAAAAAGTCAGGTTTTCAGATATAATCCATAAATCAATACTTACAGTATACTACACAAAGATGACCTAAACCATCAAAACTCTAACCAATTTTGTGGAACTAACACTATCCCAAAAAATATCTCGTTATTATTTCATTATTGGAAACATATTAACGATTAATATCCACCAATAATGTGTTTTAAAATAGGTTCATCTTGTCACTAAATCAATTTTCTTGTTCATCGATACCATTCAACATATGCTCTCTAATCCTGTAAGAAATAGTACTACTATACAACCCTTATAAATTTCATGATTATTGTAACCATAGTATCATTGATAAAATACTATTATTACATAATTCTTGAATCTAAACATAGTCACATTAATCATTACACTTCTTTTATGTAATAACATAATCTCGACCATGCTCCCTTAGCTTCTTTTGAGATATATTAGCTTGATGCTTGGGGAATTCGTTTTCTTAGTGCCCCATCATCATAAAATTGACGCATTGTACATTGTATTTTTTTATTCTCTTTAAATCCAAGCATGGTGGGTTTTCATCCAAAACTTATTGAAAACTCCCATTCCATTCAAGCAAGTACTATGGTGTTTCTTTCTACAATTATCATAAGTTGGAAAACCTTTCTCTCTATTCTTCCACTTATACTTATTTATCTATTATCCTCTTCTTTTCCAGCTTCCCACTAAAGTAATAATACTTAGATAATTTTTTCTATGTCTGGATATCACATGATACTATGTCCTTGTATGATAAAAATGTTTATGAGACAAGTTCTATTTAAATGATTGTTTTAAGACCATTATAAAAATAACAATTCTTACTCATTGTATTACATTCATTAATAAAATTATAATTACTTCTACTAGAACCATTTATAAATTTTTTAATACAGTATATCAAATCATAACATTATGAAACATAATTTTAATACCTAAACTAGTGAAAGAATTAGCATAAATTGAAAAAATTTATACATAACTAATCTCATAATAATAAACCTGGTTTATTTGAGGATAGATTTATTTTCAACTCCTTAATAATGGTTTATAAAGAAAATGTAATTTATCCTAAGAATATCTACCAATAGTGTAAAACTAGATGCATAGTAATGTCCACTTTTATTCACCAGGTAATGACCGAGTCAATCCCAGTGTTCCCTTTTTGGAGTTATTACCCTTTGGTACATCTAGTGTAAAATCACTTTCACTTGCTGTATACATACATGGATATATTTTCTAGAAAAAACCACATAATATTTTCCTTTCCAAAACATTAAAATGTTATTATATACATATCCCCAAATTCTATGATAGGGTTATGTTACCTAATCTATGTTTTCATATATCTAGTTCCCAAGGTTTCTACTAAACATTCTCTAATACAAACTATAATGAACTCGACCCTGGTAACCCAGATCCGGTGTCTACTTTATTAAATTGGAATAACATACAAGGAATCACACCCCAAAAGACTAAATAGATTATTATTACGGGTAAAATAGATACATACTTGAATTCACATTACATTTGAAAAAAATAAAATACACCAAGTATTCTCTTTTAGAACACCATTATTCCCCTTATAATATTTTTATATATCAATCATAAAAAACTTTCTGGTATACTAGGGAAAACAAAAAATAATAAATCGGTGATCTCAGATGCTCATTAAGGATATCAATACAATCAAAGCTATGGATAAATAAGGCATAATAAATATAGAAAGGTAAATAACTGAAACACATTCCATTTAAACAACAACATGAGCATAATATAGCTGGAATAAATAACGATCAAATAATTTCATATAAATAATCATGTGATCATAAAAAAATTAACCATTGATATTTTAAATAATTGAATAATCACATAGAATATCTAAAACTAAATTCATATTTATGGAATTCATAATTATGGACATCTAAAACATATCATTGAGTCCTTCTACCAAGACATCTAAATAAATGGGTAAGGCCTTATCCAACAAACCAATCTAGTTTGTCTCATGAGACCTACCGATGCATTAAGGGGCTATAAGGGGTCTCACCCATCACTTACTAAGTTCAATTCATTCCTCATATTAAAGGGTTGAAATATAATCAACATTAACATTCATATTTAAAAACTAATAATTGAAATGTTAATACTTACCCTAATTAAAAAACATAATCATAAACCATCCAGAGTAAAATAATGAATGGTAATAAAATTATACATCCCAAGTGAAAATGATCATAAAACATCCATATAAATAATAATGATGGTATTAATACAACATATACTCAGTGTATCATAATAAAAATTGATGGTTTATGTTGTTTATTAATGGAAATACCATGAAAATATCCATAAAACATCTTTAAGAAAAATAGCTATTGTATTTTGAATATTAAATTTTAAAACAAAATGTTCACAAAATTTTTCAAAAATAACTTTCATTGAAAAGAAAATTTAAAAAATTTAAAAATATAAATTAAAAAAATTATTGGTAATTATGGTGGAACATTTGATTTATGTCATACAAGTTAAAACAAAGATTCTTTTCACATTTTTGGTAAAAGCCAAATATACATTTTTTAAAGCAAACTAAAGATTCCTTTTAAAAACACATTGTAAAAATTAAAAATTGGTAAAATTTTATTTAATAAATCATATTTATATTGTTAAAATTTGTTTTTATTTGTTTAGAAAACACAGGTTTTGATGAAAAAGTATTTTTGACCGTATAGATAATTATACTCAAGTTTTCTTAAAAGAACATCTATCAATCATTTTCTATAAAAAAGTGTAAAAATGATATTATTACTTGAAAAAGTTAATTAATAACTATATGTTAATAAAATATATTTATCTTAAGTCATAAATATCAAATAATACCCATAATGGATATTTAAACATAAACTGCCTTGAATTACGATAAGATTGTGAAATAAACCCTTACCACTTTGGTAACTTCTGAATAATAATCCTCATGAAAGAAATAAAATAAAATGAAAAATTAAATACCATAAGGATAAAAATATTAATGATATAAAATTTCAAAGGGTTAGTATATTAACCACACAATGTGAATAAGTGGTTAATATTCCATACATCTCATGAAAGTAAAAGTGAGACGAGAAACCATTACCTTAGGTTAAATTTTATTTATATGTGACCATAAATCATGGAAAATGATTTTAATCATGATATTAATTTATAAAATAACCATTATAATATTTATAATATAATTTATGATCGTATTATAACATTTTACAACCTGTTTTGTTAATAATATTTCATTATTTTCATTGTTTTAGGTGTTAATTGCCTTATTTTCTCATGCATGTTATGTTATGAAAGATTTGATTCTTATGAATTTGATATATATATCATATAAATAATTATTATAATTTTATAAATATAATATTTAATCATTAAATACATTTTTATAACCATTTATTAATGTTGGACATGGAAAATTAATCGCGTCACTTTCTGGAGATATTAGGCCATACGTATGCAAAACCAAAAATATCATTCCCTTAACGAGTGAATGGGAATTGAGTGAGTGATATTTTAATTTTAAATAATAAATATAATATCATATATTTCACATATATTCATTAATTTTTTCATTATTTCATTCCATATAAATTATAAGTGAAAAATTAATCACATCACTTTGCGAGGTGGTACTCTGCAGTACACACGAGTGACATTATTGTATTTGAAAAAGAATGAAACATAAAAAGGTATATGTGATATTAATATTAAATAAGTATAATAATATCATATATATTATATAAATTTGGTATATATATGATTATATCCATCCTTTAAATGTGGTGATGGAAATTAACTTCATCAGTTCGCAAGGTGGTATTCCGCCGTACACACAATCGATGATTTTGTTTCCCATTTGATGAAAGTGGAGATGGAAAAATATTCTAAAATAAAAATAGTAATACCTAATTATATTTTAGATACTGGATTTATTATATTATAAATTTCAAAAATATAATTTAATGTGTAAAAATAAAATATAAAATTAAAGAGCATTTTAAAGATAATGACCTTCTATAATACTGACTGAAAATTAAAGTTTTATTATCAAGACACTTTTAAAGAAAAATATGAGAAATCAAAAGCTTAAAAAAAGAATGAATTATAATAACCCAAAAAATTATTGAAAAATAACAAAATCAAATTGGAAAAATTCTCCATAAACAGTTTCTAGAAGATAGTGGTTACCTGAATGTCCGGATTATCCTTTATAAAATTATCTTTTACAAGAGAGACCTCATTTAGATATCTGCTTAAGGACCCTTAGAATGGTATTTTGGGAGGACCAGATTCCCTAGAATATGTATAAGGATGTTTTGGATAGACATTTTTAGTATTTTATCAAGAAAAAGGGATTTAGGGGTGTGAATAAGTGAGGGTAGGGAGTTCCCTTTTATAAGTGGGGAAATGAAAACCTCTTGGAAATTACATGGAAATTTCTTAAAATTATCAAAAATGGTAAAGTAATTAACCTAAAAAATATTCCAAAGTAACTTAGGATTAGAATTAGGATATGATAAGGTGGACATATGGCCATCCAATAATATTTTTACAAGTTTATAGGTCATTTTATCCATTATCTTCTTAGTTTAACTCCAGATAAACCCATTTTTTTAACCAGGATAATTATATTTTTAGTGTTTCACTATTCAATATGGTAAAAAATTAAGTTGACATTATTAGATAATATAAATTACACTAATTCCAAATATTTAAACAATTTTTATAAATTCAGTTCACATAAGTGGGTGAATCTAATTTAAAATTATACTCACAGACATGATGAAAAAGTGGGTTTCGAAAGAGAAAATTCTCATAAGTATAGATTATTTTATTATGAAAATTAAATATAAAATTAATTTTAATGTCTTAAATTAGTTAAAATTTAAAAAAAATTTACTAGTTTTTATTTAAATCAAATTTAAAATATAACTAAAATCTTTAATTAATTTAAATGAAAAGGCATTTTTCAATTAAAATTCTTCATTTTCACTATTCATCGAAAAATGAAACATTTCAGAAAAATAAAAAAATTCACCCTAATATAATTTTTATGTTCTGATTTAAAAAATTAATATTATTTTTTCAAATGAATTTTCTAAACTTGGAAAAAACTAATTGTAAATTATGTGCTCATAGCGTGACTAAACCGCTTTTTAGAAAAATACAGTTTTTTAAAAAACATTAATTTTATTTTCAAATGGCCTTTATTATATTTCTTATCAGTTGATAAAATTGAATTTATCTTATTCATGTTTACAAAATAAAATTTTCAAAATTTATTTGGTACTATTCATACCCTCTATTTTAATAGCTAGATTATAATGGTCATTTTTAAATAATAATAGAGCATCGTGTTTCGTTCATACCCGATGTTGGGTGCACTAAAAGCTATCAAAGATATTGAATTTATTTAAAAATGAACATATCATAAAGTCTTAGGATTTTATATTCTCATCCAATATTGGTGTTTTGTTTCATATACATTATCTATTTGGATATTACTATTTTAAAATCTTAATGTGTTATAGTATTTCTATAGATCCTTCAAAGAAAAAATAATTGAATAATAACCTAGAAAACAACTATAAAATTATCCATAGTTTAGTTGTATTTTATGGATACTATAATTTATGAAAAATTTCTCCTGGACATCAAATCCATCAACTAAGTTTACTTATAAGGGATTTAAGTTCCTTTGGATAAATGAATGTGAAGAAAATTTCATAGAGATTAATAGAAGGTTGGTTACTACACCTGTAATCACACGAACCAATAGTAGATAAATTATTATGATATATAGAGATAAATTAAATAATTTATTTGGATGTTTCCACATGGAATATGATTTTGTTGTAACACATGCCTCTTATTAGTTAAAGGTTCATGAGAAAAAATACCAGCGGCATGATTTGGATCCTGTAGTGGTAATATTTACATTAAATATATGGATGCATTAAATCAATGGTGAAAAATAAAATATATATACTAATAAAAATAACTAAAAGTATATATTAACATATAATGAGTTGAAAATTCATGAAAGGTGATGGTTTAAGTTGATTAAGTACTATGATCACTCAATTTACCACCCAGGGAAGGCAAAAAATATAGCTGATTCTCTGAGTAGGGAGGATCATGTGACCTTATCCATGATAAGGATTGAAAATATTCTAATAATCATATATTCACAAATAAAGAGCCTTGAAATCATAATTAAAGGGGTGAAATCCTATATTACCCAAATAACATCTTAACCATCAATCCGTGTGATGAGCAATGAGGCGTAGAAGGATAAAATTTAGTTTCAAAATATGTTAGGAAATATTCCAGAGTTCAACGTTGAAAATGATGAGATTATAGGATTTAGGGAATGAATATGTATCCCATAAATACCATATCTAAATAAGGATATATTAGATTATTCACATAGATCATTGTTTTTTATCTATCCTTAAAGCACAAAGATGTAAGTGATATTAAGAATCATTTATAGTGAGACAATATAAAGATAGATATTATAGAGTATGTATATTTATTCTTGGTATGCTATAAATATAAGGATATATGACATGATTATTAAGGTATGATGAGATAATTACCCATATATGTATGAAAATGGGTGTAAATCACCATGTATTTCATTATAGGACTTTCCAAGACGTTTAAAGGACATAATAACACATGGGATGTAGTTGATCTCCTTATTAAGTTAGAACATCTCATTACTATTCATGAAGATTTATCACATGTTCAATTTTACAAGATATAAATAAAGGGAGTGGTAAGGATACATGGAGTACAACTTTGCATTGTTTTATACAAGGATTCAAGGATTACTATTGATTTTTGGGTTAGTATTCAATAATAATTGGATACAGAGTTGTGATTTTTTACCTCTTATAATCCTCAAAATGATCGTCAATTTAAAAGTGCCATTGAAAATTTAAAAGTTCAATTGAGATCTATTTAAATGGATTTCAAAGGAGTTCGAGATCAACACCTTCCCCTGTTTGTTTCTAATATAACAACAGTTTTTAATCTTGCATTAAATGAAACCATATGTGGAACTTTATGGGAAGAGGAATATAACTCCAACATGATTAGATGAAGTAGGAGAGAATAAGAAAATATTACAAGATCTTAATTAAGAAATGTGGTAGAATATATAAACCATCCACAGATACATTAAAACATCTCAAATTTTACAAAAGTGATACATTTATTACCATCAAGTATATTTGGAGTTTGAATTCAAAGATAAGGTATTCCCTATAATATCATTATGGATGAGGTTTATGATATTTGGTGACTGGAGAAAGTTGATCCCTAAATACATTGGAAATTTTGAAATCCTTGATTGTATGGAGATGATATCTTATCACATTGAGCTTCCAAAAAACATCTCCCAAGTGCATGATGTGTTCTTTGTATCAATTTTGAGGAAGCTTATACCTGATCCAGCACATGTACTGAATTCAGAGTTTATACATATATAATATGTTCTTTCTCATAAGAAAAAACTATAATAAATATTGCATCATGAAGATAAATTATTATGAAACAAGACCAATTAACCAGTTAAACGTTTTTAGAGGAATCATAAGTATGTGAAAACAACATGGGAAACCAAATATGCAATGAGGAAAAAATCCTCTCGTTTTTTAGTAAGAGTAATTAAATTATAAGGGTGAAATTATTTTAAGGGAATAGAATGTGACCCCCCATGATTATTGTATGTATTTATGTTTAAATAAATATTGTGTGTTAGATAGCTTGTGATATACACAACATAAAACTAATGTAAACAATTATTTATTATGGTAGAATAGAAAAAAATTAAATAAAATTATAAAAACAAATGATTTAGAAATAAAATTTGAAGGTATGAAATGACTTGAAAAAACACCATTTATTCTAAATAAAATATTAGTTTTGGAGAATGATATAAATAAAATTAAAAAAATTCAATTAATTTTTAGTAAAATACATGAATAACATCAAATAAATAATTAAAATAATTATAAGGAATACCAATTTAATTATTCATGTCCAAATACTTCTATTCTATTTAAAAACAATATTTTTATTATATATTATCTATTGTTATTTAAAAGTTAAATTTCTCAAATTGAAATTATGAAATTTAATTAAATATTATATATATATAAGTGAACATACATTCATTTATTGACTATTAATTAGTTACCAATAAATATAAAATCAATTAAAGTTAAAAAGTATTATTTTGCAAAGAATTTATTTTTTCTATATGTTGTGTATTTTCATTTTAATAATTTAAAATCCAACGAGCCTGTACCCTAGTGGTACAGGGTGCTTCTTGGCATCCAAAAGACCCAAGATCAAATCTGGGCATGGGAGAATTTCTGGGTGTACCGTAGCAGTACTGTTGCAGGCACTGTAGCAACAGTGGAACTGTAGCCACGACAACACTATAGCGGTGTAGGGATTGTAGCAGATACTATAGCAGTGACAGTATTGTAGCAGGCACTGTAGTAGTGTGGGTACTATAGTGGTAATGTTCATCAAGGGGTCTTTTGGGCCAAAAAATGGGCGTTCACGCCTTGTATTCAGGCCACTTGGACTTGGGCCTTCAGGATATGTAATGGGTGTCCCTCTACCCAGTCTAAAGAGGTGTTTTCTTTAAATAATAAATTGAGGCTTCAACCCCAAGCTTGGAATTTTTTTAATAATTTAAAATGATATCTATTGAAGAAGAATTTTAATGAAATCAATTAATTATATATATTCAAAAAACTATCAATCATCTAATGATTATTACTTGGTAAAAAATAAGTATAAATTCACTTTCATGATTAAAAATATATTTTTTGTATTTATAGTGTTATGCATACTTATATTAAAATTAATTTTTATTAACATTATAAATTTAATATAAGAAAATTGTGTTAATATTTTGAATAAAAATATTTAAGTTAGCTAATAAGATCAATTTCAACTTTTTTCATAAAAATAAATTATGAAGGTATAATTTAGTCACTATGGTAAAGAATAAAATCAGGAAAAGGGGTAGAATTAAGTGAAAAAGTCATAAAATATCAAAAAAATTATACCTTAATATGTGAAGTAGGAAATTATGGTCCTCCCAATGTATAATATATGATATTTTTCCTCTTTTGATCAACTTTCCCTATAAATTTCATTCGTTTTATAATAAGTGATGAGTATTTAGAAAAATACCACCCCTTCTCACTAATAAAATGACCTCTCCCCTACTCACAAAACAATTCCCATTTACTTTGGTTTTATCTTAAATCCATACTAAAATTCTCTCCTTAAAAATAATATCCAATATTTTTGAATATTTGGTCATAATGATTCCTATATCCCCTACTTTTATGTGTCTTTATAATAAAAGATTAAAGTATTCAACATAAGTTTTATCTTCTGTATCCTTATTATTTATCTTATTCACCCACCTATTCATAAATATAATTTAACACTTTAATAAATTTTTTTAAATTATTATGTTTTTGAAAAAGTGAACATGTTCTTACTCATTAAGTTGTTATGACGTGTTCTTGTATCAGTCTATTTTACCACATACATGAAATATATTATAATATTTACATCATTAATGAATAATAAAAATTAAAAATTAAAAATATTTCTTTAATAATTATTAACTTAATATATTTTCATAATTTATTAATGGTAATATTCTAATACATATTCACCAATTAATTCAAATCTTCTGTAAATTCAATAATTACCAAAAATGAGTTTTTAAGTACTCCATCAAAACAGTAACCATAAATTTTATGAAATGACTATGGGTATTTATAATTACATAAAAAACATATAATAAATAATTATAAATATTATATAGTTGAAGAAACCTACATAAAGGAGAAAGGTCTGAAACCACCAAACTGAATCATGTAGGGAAAATAGAACAATTAACACCATGATATTATTTTTAACAAAAAAATTAATATTTCGTTATTATTTATTAAAAATAAATGGTTTTAAGAATATTAAATATGAATAATTTTCTTATAGATACTAACAATAAAAATAAATTTATCATATAAGGAGTTTGAACCTATCTTACCAAGAAGAAGTCCGAGGTATAGGTTTCGTTTCCAATCTCACCTTAAAATCAAGATTTCTTATGTATAAATTTCCATCAATGTAAAGTTTATGTTATTACTCCATAAAAAAATATCTATATTATTATCCTTAGGTTATTTATAGTTTTTACATGTCTAATTACCATTTAATCTTTCTTTGGTTCATAACATAATCAAAATTATTCCTATAAGTGGAGTTGAATTCATATCATCTATTCAGTTCATAATATTTATGCCCTATGTCTATATTATTTACATTGTATAATATATGTCATTATCTATAATTATATGTTTATTTTAGTTCATATTATGTTAAATTTTAATATCTTTATTTTTTTGAATGGAATCACTTTTAATATTTTCCATACATGTCATTTTCTATTGACTTTGATCTTATTTACCAAAGTGTGAAAGAAATATCTTTTTTAATGATTTTTTCCTGATCTTTTCCCCCATTCTATTAAATTTAATTTATGATCATTCATTTAAATATTTTGATTTTTTTCTAATATAATTTCTATTATCATTGTTTTATAAATTATTTCCCTTGAAATAAAAATTAGTAAAAACATAATTGGTAATTTCTAAAGAAATTTTATAAAGCTCTTATAAAGTTTTTTTTTCATTTATGACAACATTATTTAATGTTTATTATACTTCACTAGGGATATTATATATTAATACAATCTAAATAATTTCCTTGTATGTATTATGATAATGTATTATGGATTTTTCAATGAAACCTATTTCTTTATCATGAGTAAATTAATATATTATAGAATTTTGAATGATTTCATATTCATGTGGATGGATTATATATAGTTTTTTTATTATATGATGTCTGTGCCAAAAATCATATATCCCTCTAATATAAAGGTTAAATATTTACATCTTATGAGATGAATTTTATTAAATTGGGAGGTGAACCCAATCTACTATGAGACTCTATCAAATTAGTTTATTAGAATAGGAAGTTAACCGAATCTACTACAGAACAATGTTCACTATGTAATTATGGTCTTGGAAGTGACCCATGACAAGATAAATGATTTTATATTCCAATGTATGATACACATTATTATGTAATAACTCTATGTTTTTAAATAATATTTTTTATGTATTCATAGCTCATGATTATTGAAACATGTTTCCAAACTCGTAGACTCACAACATATTCTATGATAAAAGATTTATGTCAGGAATAATGATTTATGATCTATGTTTTATTGAGTATGATTTTACTATATTATCTTCATGTACCTTGATTATGTTCTTATACCCACATGTTCATATTATGCTCACTTATGATCTTAAATTTTCATATCTTATGTTTACCTTTACTGAGTGTCTGAGATCAAACTTTTTATATGTTTTCATTCCACATGTTATAAAGAAGAGTATTATATATGATATTTCTAAAATGGAATCATGTGAGACGAATTCTTGTAGACTATTTTGAATATTTTTTTTAAAATAATTTTTTGTGCATCTAATATCTGAAGAAACTAAACCTATAGGCTATGAGGCATGATTTATTATGATATATAATGAATATTCAAGTAAAATTATATAATAAGTGTGTATATTAAGGATTGGTAGTGTCATTTAGTAATTTAAAAAAAAGTTAAAATAGTGAAAAAGGAATAACATAGGAAGTTATAACCTCTCATACCTCCTCTTTCATTCTTAGAGAGGACGAGGCAAGAGAAAATTGAAATTTAGTAAAAATAATCCTTCCATATTTTCATAAAATTCTATATCAACTTACATTTTATGGAAGAAATTTCATAAATGTTGTATTATTTTAAATTATTAAAGGAATTTATATTAAAGAAAAGAATATTGGAGGATCTAAGATTAATATATCTTATTTAGTAGTCTTCAAAAATATTTTAAATAAATATAACTCTAAATTTTCACAATATATAATGTTTTGTCACCCCATGAATAATTGGTTTTTGCACATTTGGGAAGGCACCATGAGACATAGAAGAAAACATAAATTTAATACTTCTAAGTTTTTTTTAAAATAAGGTATTTGATGAACCTAAAATAACTTGAGTTTTACTCTAAATTTTCAATCATTCAAGGAATCACCCTTGAGGAATTCTTTAAAATGTTATTTTCAAGAAGGGAAAATTAATATTTCATACTAAATTTTTGATCCTTGAGATGAAAGAAGAGGGATAAATTCCCATCATTTATGGGAGAAACTTATTATCCATAAATAAATAATATATTTATCCCATCCAAGGAAGAATCATTTTTTTTAAGTTCATAATGAATGAGTCACCTTTAGTATTATGAAGGTTATAAAGCATGAAACCGAGTTAGAGGACTACCGTGGTATTTTATATATTGATGAAAATATATCTATCATGATTTAATATTATAAGAATAATAAAACAACATGATGAAACTCATTAATGAGATGATATATAGTAAAGATATATAAAATAATATTGAAAATTAATAAGAAGTGAAATATATATTGTGTATTGAGAACTGATCAAGGTATTCCTATATAGAATTGCTCTATTGAAATTTCAAGAAACTAATATTTGGGATGATGGTGAATCTTAGTATTCTAAATTAATCATTATTGGATTAAAATGAAAATTTAACAATAATTATTAATGTATAAGTGATGAAATAGAATGAGGAAAAATTATTACAAGTGTTAAAGATGAGAACAAAAGAAATCAGATGGGGTATTTCTGACATAAAAGGAATTAATCCCATAGTTTTCACACATTATATACTATTAGAAGAATTAATCAAGAATATTAATCAAACATGAAAAATTATTTCACCACCCATGAAGGAGGTGGTCAAAAAATGTTCAAAAAATCCTATATAAGGGTATCATATTTTAATTTTTGGATAGTGAATGGGTGATTCCATTACAACTCATTCCAAATAATGGATATAATGACCCGAAATTTTATCAACGAAATTTCCCTTATTATAATTATTTTATATAGTATGATTCATATAAGAAAACATAGATAACATAATACAATCTTTATAAATCAATAATAAAAGAAAAAAGATGTATTTCTAGATGTTAAGGAACCTATACTAATGAAATAGTAATGCGCCCTTATGAATAATAATATGACCCTTATGAATAGTAAATAAGCCTAATGAAAAGAAACCTCACCCCTAAAAGTATAAATGAAATTTAGTAATCTCATAAGTGAAAGTATGATATAATTATATCATAATAAAATTAAGTGAATATTTTAAAAATTAATATTTAAGTGTTGGTATTTTTGTAAGTCATAAATATTTAATTACAATTTTATAATTAAAAATAATATTCAAAATAAATTAAATTTTCATAAAATTGATTCATAAATCTATATTTTTATGTCCTATGATTTTATGATAATTTTATGAGACCTTAGTTAATTTTGGAAAGTGTTGTAAAATCAGTTTTAAAATTAAAATATGTATTTCTCAAGTAAATAATGGTTTTATTTAAAAATTAAATTTCACCAATTTAGAATATTATTATGATAAAATTGAGTCTATTTTTTAATTCTACACATCTAAAAATATTTAGGCTTATTTTTTGGTATTTTTTCAAAATACTTGCATTTTAAGTGAATTGTAAAATACTGTAATTTATAGTATAAATACATTTTAAGATTAGTACACTATTCCTTGAGTCACAGATGATGTAATAATCCTTGGTTCAATCTCAAATGAGATTATTAATTTATTTAGTTACAGTAATCAAATCTATTGGTTTCCTTGAGCAAAAAATAAATTAATGAATAGAATAATGAGAAATTACCCCTCTCCTCCCCTATAAAAACAACCCTCACCCCCTCTTCTCTTCACTCTTATAAGACTTGAATCATCTCAATTTTCTTACCAAATCATCTTCCCTAGTCTATCCTTACATCCATGAGCTCTTGGTCTTTCCAAAAGACCAAAACCTCTTCCCATAAGGAGGTTAATTCAAGAGGTAAATCCTCTTTTTATTTAATTTAATTTAATTTTAATTTATTTTATTTAATTATTTTATCCTCACCTCCTCTATAAAAATGATCATGATAAATCCATGTATCATATATATAATATAATTATACCATTTTAATAGATGATCCATCATCATTTCCATTACCGTCTCTCTTTTATTTTATTTTTTAAGAATGAAATCATCGTCTGAGAGGTGATGATTTACAACCTTCATGGACGACGAAACTTTGTTCTTCAATTTATCCATCATGTATGGTCATGAAACAATTTTTATGGTTTAACCAGATGAAAATATTTTTATTATAACCTATTTAATGTTATTTAACCAGTATATATGAAATATACTTATTTATATGCCAAACTAGTTTGAGATGATCGAAATACCGCCTTAATAATCTAAACGTTTATCATTAATGTTTTATATAATAAATAATCTTTATACCATATATTCAAATGAATTATATAACCATTTAATCTTAAGTATTTTCATTAATATCATATAAATTCAATTCTGGATAATTATACCCATTCCACATGATCTTCCTTACTCAAATACAAGTATACCAATCGTGGAAACCAAGGAAATGAACACTCCTGAGTGATAACATTGTATATCATAATTCATAAAAAGGACATAAATGAAATTATTAAATTAATAATACATAAAATAAATGTATATATGGTTTTGAATTAATTAATTAATGGATTGAATTTTATTATCCAGGATGTTAAGGTAAAGTGAAAAACTCATTTGAACATAAGGTAAGGGTTTTCTACCCAAACCTCCAATTTCTTTCAGTTTACTAATTTTATCTCATTGCACCATTTAAATTATTAAATATTATTATATAATCCTCATAAATCATGTTATAATTTTTTTATATATATACCAATCACCATCACTCTTTATTTAGTGTAAGTTACATGTTTTAAAAGGATCTTTCTCAAATTCTTTTTTATGGACAAGCCCAATTCAAGGGAAATTCTTGAATTCTTACCTATTTTCAAGTGTAATCTATAATATATTTTAATCCACCATTATTTTTATAAAATAAATCATTTTATTAGAAAAAAATATTATATCACTTCTGGTTTAATACAAATATTTTCCAAAAGAACTCTTCTTTGCAAATTAAAAGAGTATTTCTCTCAAGTTTTACTCAATGATTTTAGAAGAGTATTTCAATATATTTTAACACTATTCTTGATTCAAGTGTTTAATTGGAATTAATATTTTATGATATAATCTAAAAAAATTTATTTAATGGTTTATAATTAGTTTTATTATAGATGTTATATCTTGAACCATTCACCATATTACTCTGAATGGTTAGTGTTTATGTTTACGGATTAGGGAAAGTTATTTACATTTCATATGTTAATTTAAATATAAATATATATGTTGGTTATATTTATAACCTTTCTTATGATGAATGAATTGGACTTAGTAAGTGATGGGTGGGACCCTCTATATCCCATCAATACATCGGTATGTCTCATGGGACAAACTAGCCTGGGTTTTTACCCATTATATATGGTGTCTTGCATGAGGCCTTCATGGTATGATTATGATTTCCAAAATTATGCATTCCATCACTATGAAACTACTAATTGATATTCCATATGATTATTATACAAGTAGAGTATCTATGGTTATGTTTTATTATTTTATTATTTATTTATCTTTTATTCCTACTATATGATGCTCAAGACTGTCTTTTAAGGGCATGTGCACTTTTATTTCATCACCATGACTTATTAATTATGCTTCTGTGGTATTAAATACCCTTACTTAGAATCTTAGATCACCCCTTTCTCATGCTTTATTTTTCCCCAGGATGCGAAGAAGTATATTATGAATGAATTAAAGGTATAATCTTGAAGTTTATGCGAATTTGATATGTTGTATTTAATTTCATGTTGTAATGTAACAATTATGCATGTATCTATTTTTACAATGATACTAAACCATTTGTTCCTTTAGGATATGAACTCCTTTTTTATATTCCACTTTAATAAAATAATTCACTAGATCTGGGAAACCAAGGTTGAGGTATTTACAGTTGGTATCATAAGAAGTTTAGTAGAATCCTATGAAACTATATTTAAAAAACATAGATTAGGGAATAAACCCATAAGATAGACTTTGAGGATAAGCATATAAGAACATCCTACAATTTTGTTAAGGTATATATAATGTTGATATTCCTATAAAATACATTCATATTTGAATACTACAAGTGGACGTGATTTTGGAACATATATACCTAGGAGTAATAACTCTGACAAGGTGTTTCGGGCCTGATTTGGGGTAACCTGGTACACAATAATGTTCCTTACAATACACCTATTTTGACACTACTTACAGATATTCATAGGAAAATTCAAATTTTCTTTACGAACCATTATGAAGGATTTATTTATAAATATGTCTGCAAAGAAACCGTACTTATGATTATGAGATTATACATGCATTGGATTTCAATTTATGTAAAGTATTTTACTAATACGACATTGTACATTATGATTCATAACCTAATTTAGTTTATGCCATTATTTATAAATGGAACCTAGAGGAAGGAATGGAAACCACATGAATTCACATATCCCATGTAGGAATTTCCCTCATATGTAAGATAATGATGTTTGTTTTGGAGTTGTGACTAGTGCTGAGACACTTATAACTATACTAGGATAGATAAATCAAGTTATGAGCAATAACCTTACCTATATAGAGCATCCTGATCCACAACATGGAGTAGAAATTTTAGGCCAGCTTATGCGACAAAAATTTCCATTATTCAATGGGACTACAGACCCATTTTTAGATGAGGAGTAGATAAGTTCCCTAGAGAAGATATTTATCTCTTTGGGAAGTAATGAAAGGGATAAAATTTTCATGGTAGTTTATCATCTATCAATAGATTCCAATCAATGGTGGTTACAAATTCCAAACAAAAATGAGAAAAAAGAGATTGAAATTATAGAATGGATGGATTTTAATGAAATTTTCCTAGAAAAATATTTTTCTCAAGAACAACACGAAGATATTGAGAGAAAATTCTTGAGTCTAAGACAGAAAGAGGATGAAAATGTTATGAAGTATGAATCCAACTTTATAAGGTCAAAAATGCATTCTATAGACTACATACATAATCCAAGGATCAATATTGATTGATTATTTTATGGTTTAAAACCATTCATGAAAATGGAACACATCTCTCAATATTCTCATCATATGAAGATATATTCTAATATTCTATTAAGATAGAAAAATAATTCTCTAAGTCATATGACATCAATGTAAAGAAAGAGAAGAAGAGGGATACTAAATACTCTAGAAAAATAAACAAGGAAAATAGGAAGAAGGAAAGAGTAAAATTTTCATTATGTGATAATTGTGGGAAGAAACACCCTGGTACTTGCCTGAAGGGTATGGGTGTTTGTTACAAGTGTGGAAGAAAATACCACTAAGACCATGATTTTAAGGTAAATAAAGAAGCTAACAAGGTTAAATGATACAATTGAAAAGATATGGTAAATTATGAAAATGATTTTCTTAACCACTAAGGAAACATTCCCCAAAGAAGGCCAAGGGAGGAAGTCAAGCATATGCAGTCACAACTGCTGAGATTGAAGTTACTAATAATGTAGTGGAAGACACATTAATTATTTCCTAAAACTTAGCTATTTCTTTATTTGATTTTAGTTCATCGAATTATTTTATATCTTTACAATTTTCAAATAAATTTAGACTTTTACATTTTTATTTAATAAATAAGTTGTCAGTAAAAACTCCTAAGGGAAGTATCATTATAACAAAGATGTGTTAATCAGTCCCCTTTATAACACATAAATTTACTTTAGTCACTAACCTTATCATCATACCCATGATTATCTTTGACATAATTCTATGTATGAATTTGATTTCAAGTTATGATGTGAGAATATATTGTAAGAAGAATGAATTTACAATTTGTGAGAAGGATGTAGAATCCCTTATATTTAGATAAGAAACATCATTATCTAATTCTTATCTAGATCCACCCCATTAGCTCTATTGGATTCAAATATTGGGTAGGAAGAGAACACGATATCTATGAATGAGGAAAGAAATATTCAAATTGATGATGTACATATTGTTCAAGAATACATTGATGTGTTTCCAGATGATTTAATTGGACATCTTATGGAGCATGAAATTGAGTTTTTGATTGTTTTAATTATTCATATAAATCCAATATTAAAGACTCCATATTGAATGGCCAAAGTGGAATTAGTGGAGTTGAAGAAAAAACTAGAGGAATTGAGTAGTAATGGGTTTATTCACCCTAGTGTTTCTCTATAGTGATATTATATTCTTTTCTTAAGAAGAAAGATAAATATATGAGACTGTGCATTGACTAGAGTGAGATAAATGATATTATGATAAAGAACATGTATCATCTTCATTTTATTAATGATTTATTTGATCAAATTCATGAAGCCCAATATTTTTCAAGGATTGAACTTTGGTCTAGATATCATCAGTTACATGTGAGGAAGGAAGATATTCCAAAGACAACATTTCGAACTAGGAATGGTCATTACAAGTTTATAGTATTTCCTTTTGGACTGATTATTGAACCCTTTATTTTCATGGATCTAATGAATAGAGTTTTTAAGGAATATATAGATGATTTTTTTGGTATTTATTGATGATATCTTGGTATTCTCAAATATCTACGAAGACCATGAGAATCACTTATCGATTGTTCTGAAGAATCTTAGACGAAATGAATTATATTAAAAGTTTATAAAGTGTGAATTTTGGTTTCAAATAGTTTATTTTCTTAGTCATATTGTTTCTAAATATGGAATCATAGTTTATCCTACAATGACAAGGGTAGTTCAGGAATGACCTACCTCAACAAACATTACTGAGGTATGTAATTTTATTTGTTTAGAAGGTTAGTATCGGCGTTTCAATTATAAATTTTTCATATTAGCTACCCCATTAACCAATCTTACTTATAAAAGGGATAATTTAATATGGATAAAATAATGTGAAGAATGTTTTGTAGAATTGATGAAGAGGTTAGTGAATGCTCTAATCACGACTCTACCATCGGGAAATGGTGGATTTGTGATATATATTGATGCATTAAAGAAAGGACTTGGATTTTTTCCTTATGAATGATGATATAGTTATTACCTATGCATAAAGGGAGTTAAAAAATCATGAATAGAACTATCCAACTCATGATTTTGAGTTATCAGCTTTAATATTTTCTATGATGATATGGAGACACTATCTTTATGGAGAACAATGTGAGATATATACTGATCACAAGAGATTGAAATATATCTTCTCATAAAAGGAAGTCAACATGAGGTAGATGAGATGGATCAAGATACTCAAGGATTATGATTGTTCAATACACTACCTCTTAGAAAAGGAAAATAATGTAGCAGATGCATTGAACAATAATGATCATAGAGTTTTGAACCAAATTAGGATTGACAAGGACCCTGTGTACATGGATCTAGTAAAGAAGGATATGAGAATTATAAAGGGATGGGAAGAATCACTACTTATTCAAATAGTTTCCAAAAAATATTTATTACAAATGATTTAAATTTCTCAGTTTGTTGATTAGAATCTTCAAAATAAAATCAATACTGTGAATGATGGGAAGTCGATAGACTTTGTGTTTGAGGATGAAATTATAAAATTTGGGAGGCTATGTGTTCCCTATATTGTTGAGCTAAAAATAGAGTTATTATATGATGCTCATATCTTAAATTTCTCTATACACCCTTTTATCATTAATATGTATAAATATTTGAAGGAAAATTTCTGTTGGGACAACATGAATTGTGAAATTGCCGAATATGTATCCAGATTTTTAGTCTGTCAAAAGGTGAAGGCTAAAAGACAACATCGTAGGAGATTTAAGAAACATATTTTTATTACTATATGAAAATGGGATGAAATTTATGTGGATTTTTTTAATAGTATTTCCAAAAACACTAAGAAAAAATGATAAAATATGGGTAATTGTTGATTGACTTACCAAATATTCACATTCACTCGCTATAAGGGAGGATTTTCCACTGGAGTGCCTTGTACAGATCTATATTAATGAAGTTATAAGAGTTCATGGAGATAATATCTCAATTTTTTATGATCATGATCCATAATTTACATCAAAATTCTAGGAAAGTATCTAGAAATATTTGGCACTTAGATTCATTTGAGCACTGCTTATCATCCTCAAACTGATTATCAGTCAGAAAGGACAATCCAAACTTTAAAAGGCATGTTGAGATCATGATCACTTGATTTTCAAGTTATGTGTCATTATTATTTATCTTTGGTAGAGTTTTCATACAATAATGTTTCTATTTAGTTATTCAAATGGAACCACATGAAGGATTGTACGGAAAGAGATGTCACACACCAATATGTTGGGATGAAGTTAGTGAAAGGAAGCTTTTAGGCTCATATCTTTTGGAGGAAACAAATATAGAGGTAAATAATTTTCAAACCCATATCAAAGAAGCTCAAAGTAGGTAAAAAATATATTCTAATAATCAAAGGAAGGATTTGGAATTTCAAGTGGGAGATCAAATTTTTTTGAAAGTATCTCTATGGAAGGTTGTTGTATGATTTGGGAAGAAAGGGAAATTAAGCCTCAGGTACATTGGTCCTTTTGAAATTATAGAGATAATTAGAGATTTATATTATCATTTGGAAATTCTGCATAGCATTTCTAAGGTACACAATGTTTTCCACATCTTTTTGATGAAGAAGTACATGCCAAACCCAACACATGCACTCACTTCTTAAGGTATTGAATTGGAACCTTACTTATATTATTATGAAGAGCGTATCCAGATTCTGGACACTAAAGAACATGTGTTGAGGATTTAAATGACTTGGTTGGTAATGGTACTTTGGATGAATCAGAAAATTTAAGAGGTGATGTGGGAGCCTGAGGATCTTACGATAAATTACTACCCAAATATTTTTGTGATGTGACATTTTAGAAATTTCTAGGAAGAAATTTTTATAGGAGGGGATAATGTAATGACCCAAAATTATATCAATGAAATTTCACTTCTTATGTCTATTTTATATAGTGTTAATCATATAAAACCACATAAATAACACAATAAAATCTTTATAAATGAAGAATAAAATAAATAAGAGGTATTTATAAACATTAAGGATCTTATACCGATGAAATAGTAACCCGCCCTTAGGAATAGTAATATGACCCTTATGAATAGTAAATCAGCCTAATGAATTGTAACATCACCCATGAAATTATAAAAAAATTAAGAATCTCATAAGTGAAATTATGATATAATTATATTGTAATAAAATTAAATGAATATTTTAAAAATTAATATTTAAGTGTTGGTGTTTTATAAGTCTTAAATATTTAATTACAGTTTTATAATTAAAAAAATTAATTTTTTTCTTATAAAATGGATTTCTAAATAAATATTTTTTTTGTCTTATGATTTTAGGATTATTTTACGAGGCCTTAGTTATTTTTTTAAAGTGTTGTAAAATTCGTTTTAAATTTAAAATATGTATTTTTCAAGTAAATAATGATTTTATTTAAAAATTAAATTTCACATATTTAGAAAATTATTTTGATCAAATGGATTCCATTATTTTAACTATAATCATTATAAAATTATTACGGTGAATTTTTGGTATTTTCTTAAATACTTGAAATTTTAGTGAATAGTAAAATGCTCTAATTTATAGTATTAATACATTATAATCTAAATAAAATATTCATTGAGTCATGGATTATGAAATCACCCTTGGTTCAAACTAACAGGAAATTATTACTGTATTTATTCACAAGAATCAACACTATTGGTTGTCTTTAGAAAAATAATAAAGTAATGAATAGAATAATGAGAAATTACCCCTCTTCTCCACTATAAAAACCACCCTCACCCCCTTTTCTCTTAACTCCTATATGCCTTGAAGCTTGTAAAAGTTATGAAAAAAATACTCTTACCTAGTATCTTCCCACATCCAAGAGCTATTTTTCTTTACAAAAGACCAAAACCACTTCACTTAAAGAGGTTCTTAGGGAGGTTAATTCAAGAGGTAAATCCTCTCTCTATTTAATTTAATTTAATTTCAATTTAATTTCTTTTGTTATTATCTCCTAACCTAACCATTCCAAATGATAATTATAACTCTATTATCATATATATAATCTAATTATATCATGTTAGTGGGTGATCCATTATCAATACCCTTACATTCTCTCTTTATTACAAAAAATGAAATCATCGTTCGGGAGGTTCTGATTTACAACCTTCATTGACGATGAACCATCATCCTCCAATTTAATCATAAAGAATGGTCATGAAACCATTTTTATTTTTTAAAAAGAATATAATATATGTATTATAACCTGTTCAATGTTCTGTAACTAGTATATATACATAATACTAATTCATATGACAAAACTAGTTTTAGATGATCAAAATACAGCCGTAATAATCTAAACATTTATCACAAATGTTTTATCTAATAAATCATCTTAATACCATATAATAATATTAAATATATAACCATTTAATATTATGGATGTTAATTAATAACATATAAATTTAATTTTTGATAATTATTCCCATTCCACATGAACTTTCATACACATATACAAGTATACTGATTGTGGAAACAAAGGAAACGAATTCTCCAGAGTGATATAATTGTATCTTATAACTCATCAAAAAATCTATAATTGAAATTCAAAAATAATAATAAATAGAATAAATGTATATAAGGTTATTAATTAATTAATTAATGTATTTAATATTATTATCCATGATGTTAAGGTCATGTGCAGAACTCATTCAGACATAAGGTAAGGGTTTTCTACTCGAATATCCAATTTCTTTCCATTTACTCTTTGTATATATTTTCCCCAATGTAATTATTAATTATTAATATTTACTTATCATAACTTATGTATTAATTTACTATATACATTTACCAATCATAATCACTCTTTATTGTATGGGGATTTACATGTTTTAAAAGGATCTTTCTCAAATTCTACATGATAAACAATCCAGATTCAAGGGAACTTCTCAAATTCTTACCTATTTTCAAGTGTACTCTATTATATGTTTTACACCACCATTATTTTTATAAAATAAATAATTTTATTATAAAAAAACTATATTATATAACTTCTGGTTTTATAAAAATATTTTTTCCAAAATAACTCTTCTTTGCAAAGTAAAAGAGTATTTCTCTCAAGTTTTACTCGATGATTTTATAAGAGTATTTCCGTCTATTTAAACTCTATTTTTTATTATTTTGTTTAATTTGGTTAATATTTTATTATATAATCTACCATATTTTATTTAATGGTTTATCATCTATTTTAATGTGGATGTTCTATCTTGATACCATTCACCATATTACTCTGAATGGTTAGTGTAAATGTTTACTGATTGGGGAAAGTTATTTACATTTTATATATTAGTTTAAATATGAATGTATATATTGATTATGTTTTTACCCATTCTTAAAAGTAACTAATTGGACTTATTATGCAATGGGTGTCACCCAATATAGCCCCTCAATGCATCGATAGGCCTCATTAGACAAACTAGCCAGAGTTTTTACCCATTATGTATGATGTCTCGGCCGAGGCCTTGAAAGTAGGATTATGATGCCTATAATTATGCATTTCATCACTATGAAACAAGTAATTGATAGTCCATATGATTATTCAACTAGTAGAGTATCTATGTTTTTGTTTTATTATGGCATTATTTATTCAACTTTTATTACTACCATATTAGAATCAAGTTTATGTTTTAATTGGATGTGTACTTTTATTTATTCACCATGACTTATTACTTAATCTCCCACTATATTAATTACCATTACTGAGAATCTGAGATCACCCATTTATTATGTTTTATTATTCCTTAGTACGAAAATAAATATATTATGAATGAATTTAAGGGATACTCTATAAGTTTATGTGAAGTTGATATGTTGCACTTTATTTCATGTTATAATGTAATAATTATGTATGTATCTAGTTTTCCAATGATGCTAAACTATTCGTTCCTTCAGGATATTCCATACTTATTTATATGAAAATGTAATAAAATAAGGCACCGAATTTGGGAAACTGGGGTTGGGGTATTTATAATGGAATTATGATGGTGATCAAGAATAAATAAAATAAGATTATTTATATAATAATATTAAAAACATGGAGTGATCTAAAAGGTTTCTAGCCATTAGTTTTATTTCTTTCTAGATGGATACTCTGGTGATAACCAAATATTGATGGATATAACTGAACAAGAAAAGACATCTTTCACTTTCTAGTATAGAAAATATTAATATATTCCCATTTCATTTGAAAGTTCTAATCCACCATTGAATTTTTAAGGGATAATAAAATAAATATTTCATGAAATAGTAGATGAGTTTCTTGAAATGTTAATAGATAAATTATAAGTCTGGGTGATCGTTATAATATACTTAAAAACCATATTTTGGTACTTAAAATATATGAAGAGATGTGTGTAGTGACTAATTAGGAAACTTTTCACATCATGGTTCAAGAAGGTATTATCCTTGGTATTAGAATATCCAAGAATAATATTTAGTTAATATAGTGAAGATAAAAGTCATACAAGAGCTTCTTGAGGGAATTAAATTGGAATATATTTGTAGATTTCTTGAACATTCAATATTATACCATCTCTTTGTCAAGGATTTCTCTAAGATATCTTGACTACTTACTCATTTTTAATTAATATAGGTTGCAGTAAATTTTGATGAATCATACAAGTATTCATTCATTACTCTAAATAAGAATATATTGGCCTCCTTGATCATGATATCTTTGAATTGGGAGATCTGACTTGACCTGATGTGAAACACAAGTGATTTAACTAAATGAGCTTCTCTAGGGAAGTGGCTAAACCATATTTTTTGACTTATATATTAGAAAATTTATACTCCCAATGAGTCCCAAATTAACTATACTACCATGGAGAAGGAACTTCTAATAATGGTCTTTGATTTAGATATGTTTAGATCATTTATGATGCTCTCTTAGCGATTATCTACATTGATCAATCCAATCTATTTTACTTTCAGAAAAAAGGATAGAATACCATGACATATTCAGTGGATCATGTTACTCTAAGAGTTTTATTTAATGATAAATTAAATAAATAGACGTAGGAAATTCATAATTTTTCCCTTACTATAGTTACAATCAAGGAATGTTGAACAAGAGGAGGACATTGAAATTGATGATGAGTTACCGAATGATAAATGATTATATATTGATTTACAATCTCATCCAAGCTTTTATTATATAATATTTTTTTGTAAAATGATTCAATCATTCCAAATATTACTTATCAATAATGAACGATGTTTTTATAAGACATAGTTCACTATTTGTTAGATGACCCCTCACTATTAAACAAATACAGAGATAGATTAATTTGATACAGTGTTCCCAAATCTAAGATGAAAACCATTATAGAATTTTTCAATTCATCACATACCAAAGGAAACCATAGAATCGATATCCCACACTCCATAAATTTTTGAGGGATCATGTAAGAATTTGCGATCAGTTACAATGAATATGTACCATTGGAAAGAGTAAGAAGATGCCCCGAAAATAATTTTTTAAGTTAAAGTGTTTTATGTGTGAGAAATTGATTTCATGGGACCCTTTCAAAGATCATCATATAAAATATACATCATCATGTGTGTATATTACCTGTAAAAATGCGTAGAATCTGATTTTCCAAGAACACACCCAATGTGGTGATTAAATTCTTAGGGAAAGTTTTATTTTAATGGTTTAGAATTCCTTGATTACTTATTAATGATTTAGGTAATCAATTAAAAAATCAATTATTTAGGGAAAAATTGAAAATTCTGTAGTTTAATATAACAATATCACCCCTTGTTGTTCAAAACAAGTGGGAAAGTGGAATTATGATATTCTAAGATCAACAATATTTTGGAAAAAACTTTGATTTCATGATAGAGGGATTAAATTAAGAAGATAAATGATTATTTATAAGTGTTTAAGATAGTTTTTAAAAAACTAATTGGTATGAACTCATATATGATTATATATAAAAAATAATTCCTTTTTATTGGTATAGCTTGAGCATTCCTCATATTAGGATGTGAAGAAAGTCAATATGAATTTATAACGAGTTGAAAATAAAGGACCATTGCATTTGGATTGATTATAGGATATTTAGAGGGATAAATATGATAATGTTTGGATTGATAAAGAGAAAACTAAAAAGTTTCATGGACAACATGTAAATCAATGAACATTCACACCCAACAATAGGGAGTTTCTATTTAACTCACATTTGCGATTTTTTCTAGTGAAATTAAATTCCCATATATTAAGACCCATATTGTTATTAAATACCATTCCACATAGATATATTGAGATATAAATAGATAATTAAAAATTATTCAATGTTAATGGATAGTGACTAAATCTATACTTGGAAAACATCCAAGATACATGAATTAGATCTTAAATTTGAAAGAAGACCCAAATGTATATCTAAATATTAGCCTTAAATGATGCTTTGTCTAGGCGGTAACACATATATTTTATTTTTATTTTTATTTTTTCAATACATTTTTGGTTTTTTAGGAATTATTAGGGGAAAATAGTTGAAATTATATGGTACTCTCCTCTAACCCTACTAAATCTTTAAAGGAACAACATTAGGAGAAAGAAGATTTTTGATTTAGGAAAGGAGACTTACAACAAAACAAACATTAGATGGATAAATAATATCTCAATAAAGAGAACACATCAAACTATAATGGAGGAAATATACCAAAATAGAGAAAAATATTATTATAATAGGGTTTAAATAATATTTTAATTGGACCTTGAAAGATCTTATTCAGGAGTCACTAAATTGGTCATAATATAGAATCAATTACTCTTTCCAAAATTCATCAAGTGTATAAAGCAATAGGAATATTTATTTTTCTAACAGCACATGGTTTTAAAAATAAATTGAAATGCATGAAACATTTTTTAATTATATAGTTATGACTATCCCTTAAACATAATTTTTCCGCTTATATGTTTAGAATTTTTAAAAACGGACATACACGGTTGCGATTTGTAAGTTATTTAGAGTCTGATAAAACCAACTTAATTTTTAGTGAATAGTAACAAACTCTTATTAATAATAATGTTACCCTTATAAGTAGTAACATAACATTATGTATAATAACCTCACATATGATTGTATACATATAATATTTAATTGAAGTTATGACATACCAATATCTAGGAATAAGTAAATAAATGTTTTAAAATTGTTATTTTTTAGAGTAAAATATTATTTTATTTAGAAATTAAATTAATCATATTTTAAAAAATTATTTTCAAAAAATTATGTTCATTTTTTAATTCTAAATGTTGAAAAATGGATAAGTTGAATTTTTGGGAATTTTTTAAAATACTTGAATTTTTTATGAATAGTGAAATACGGTAAAACACCATATATATAAATTATCAATTAAATGCACTATTTTTGACACCATGGATGATTTAAGAACACTTATCTCGAACTCACATGCACTTATTACTATTTTGGGTCTTGGAATTATAAATATTGCTTGTCTTTTGAAAAAATAATAAAATAATGATCAAAATAATGTAAAACTCCTCCTCTCCTCCACAATAAATACTACCCACTACCCCTCTTCCTCCTACACCTCTCATTCTTTGATACCATCAAAATTTCTATCAAATAATACTTTCAATCCCAATCCCCACATCCATACCTTTTTGTCTCACCAAAAGGCCAAAACCAAGGGCCTCAAAATGGATCTCAAGGAGAAGAGATCAAGAGGTGAACATCCTCTTTTTTTCATTATTTTCGTTTTATTTTCTTTTCTACTCTTATTATATCCTCACATACCCTTATACAAGAATAATTAATGACCCAATATATTACATATTCTACATTTCATCATTTTTATGGAAGATTCACCATTATAATTCTTTTCCTCTCCCACTTATTCTAGAAATGCAAACATTGTCTGTGATGTGATGATTTACTGACCTCCTGGATGATGTGATTTCAATTTCTCTTACATGATTAAAGTCTAGTCATGAAACATTTTTTTTGGTTGAACAAGATTATAATTTATGTATAATATCTTATATAAGGTTATATAATCATTTTGTACACATGATGTTAATTTAAAAAACAAAATGTGTTCGTTATGATCGAAGAATCGCCAAAATGACCTAAACAAATAACAATAATGTTTAACATATGAATCATCCTCATGTAATAATTCAAAATTATAATTGGTATAATTCATGGTTCTGTAAATATGTAAATATCATTCCTTTCTAATTATGGAGTTTCATTTCCAATTGAAAATAATATCCGTCATTAACCAATCATGAAAACTATTTAAAGAATGCACCCGAACCATTGTAAATAACAAAATATTACTAATAAATCTATCAAATGATGTTGTGAAATGATCATATAAGTTGTTATAAGCATTGATATGTTTCAATAAGATATTAATAACACTCTTTTAACAATTATACAGGAGGTTTAAACATATTTTATGTAAGAATAACCCGAGGCAAGGAAATTCTTAACCCAATTTCTATTCTTTGGGTTAACCTTCTACTTCATTAATTTTGTGGGTTTAAGATCATTTATGTGATTAATTTTTTTTATATTATGTTGAATTATGTTTATTTACTATGTATATACATATCCATTCCATTCTATTAATTCTCACTCTAATTATATTTGTAAGATACTTTCTATTCAAAGTGATTTGTTTTACAAAAAAGGAAATTTTGAAAATATTAATCTGTTTTCCTCAAGGGTTTAAATGAGTTATCAAGTGTTTTATTCATTATATGTTACTAGGACATAGTTTTTTTGGGTTTATCATATTATATCTCAAGATATTTTTGGTTTAGTTCATTATATCTCAAGATATGTTGGGTTGATCCCATTATAGTTTAAGATATGACGGGTGAGACCCATTATAGCTTTTCAATGCATTGGGTACTCCAGAGAAGGAAGTTGACCAAAAGGGAATTCCATGTGTAAGGGTTAATGTAAGAGTTATATGGTAAATATTTCCCAAGGCAACTACATGATATTTCTATTCATGTTAATGAGTTTTTATGAAATTAATTTTATTGGTTTTTATGTTATCACTTGACTAACAATTTCTTTCCTTTAATCCCTTACTAAGATTTTTTTGCCCATCTAAAGTTTTTTAAATATTTTTCACAGGTTATAATGACGTTTAAGATAAATAAGGAATTCAATTTAAATTTCATGAAGATTTTTCAAAGAGATTTTGTTTTACTTGAAAAGTTTGATATTTTTGAAAAAAAAGTATATTGTTTTAATAGTATCCAAATTTATGATTATGAGATGTTATATATGTTCTATGTCCTAATTACCTAAAATTAAAAACCTAAAAAGATCCTTAATGTGTATGAAAGTATGTTATTGAATAAAAATCAATATTAAGTAACGTTTTAAGGGATTATCCTTATAGTTGGTATTATATGATGATTTAGATAACTTTAGGGGTTAAAATGATGTTAATTGAATACCATAAATGATTTCCTAAATTATGGTTAATTTAAAATGATATAGAATTAGATGATTTACATGTTTATTATTATAATATATTTATATTTAGAATGGTTTTTTCAGAAGAAATAGGGATGATGAAGTAAGAAGGCACCAAGAGGCTGATGTCTGTCAGAATCTGCAACCTTTAATGGTGGGAATCAAAACTGAGCAGTTTGAAGCACAAATGGCTCAGTTTAATCTGGAAATAAATGGTGGTTTTATCCATAATAGAGAGGAACATGATCTACCATGAAGAAACATCTATTTTTTAGTACATTTTATGAGGAAAAATCCTTCATCATTCAGTGGAACCACATATCTAGTGATAGATAAAGGATGGATCAACGCTCTAGAAAAGATATTTGATGTACTGGGATGTTCAGAACATCAAAAGGTATTAATAAAAATTTATCATCTAGAAGGTGAAGATAATCAATGGTGTTCTCTGGTTAAGAGTACGAGAGAAAGATATAATCATGACATTATAGAATGGGATGATTTTAAGAGTCATTTTCTATAAAAATATTTTCCTAAAACCGTTCGACTCAGAATAGAAACATTTTTTTTGGAAGTAATGTACAAATATGATGATTCTATTGGAGAATATAAAGCTATATTTACAATACTGTCCAGGTATATACTTGATTTTAATGTAGATTTTGATAGTAAAATTAATATACTTAACTATTTTTTGAAACCATTGTTTCAAAGAGATTTGGATTCACAAGAGTTCAAAATCCATGAGAAACTTGTTTGTTGTGCTGAAGAAATGGTGATGGAGTTTTGTGACACATATGTGCTTCATGATGACAAGAGTAAGAAGCGGTCATGTTGGCAGGCTTTTGGGAAGAATTCTTCAAAGAAATCTAGAGGTAAAAAAATTAATTTTCCTTCTTGTGATAAGTGTGGTAAAAGGCATCATGGTGAATGTATTCTAAATTATTGGAAATGATACCAATGTGGAATTTTTGGACACATGTCTCATGAGTGAAAGGAAAATGATCTGAAAATTAATGAGAATCCAATAGTGAGATGCTTTAACTGTAAAAAATTAGGTCATTTTGCTAAATTTTTTCCGAACCTAGTCACTCAGGCTGGGAATCAGCAAGAATGGAAGTAGAAGGGTGTGGTAAAATCCTTTGTAACCACTTCAGCAGATGTTGAGCTACCAAATAGGGTGTTATCAGGTACATTTATTATTTTTATATATTTTGAAAATGTGTTTTTTGATTTAAGTTATACACATTCCTTCATTTCTGAGAAATATTTTGAAAAATTAGAAATTCAACCTCATGAAATGAATCTAGAACTCGTGGTAAAAACAACTAGAGGAAATATTATAGTGAAAAAAATTATAACAATCTACCTATCTTTGTCTATAGAAAGATTTTACTTGAAAACCTTATTTTTTTGCCTATATTATAGTTTGATGTTATTCTAGGTATGGACTGGATTTCTTTTTGTCATTCAAAGATAGATTACAGAGAAAAAGAAGATGTTTTTTAGAACGATTTTCAGTTTGTGTACAAAAAAACACATACCATTGATAAAATATCCAGAAGCTAAGAACCTAATAAAATTTGGAAATGGAACTTATCATGCTCATATTTTTGAAGATAAGGGAACTATCCAGATAAATGATGTACCAGTGGTAAATGAATACCTGAATGTTTTTACTGATGATTTTCCTGGTGTTATTCATGATTGAGAGGTTGAGTTTACTATTGACTTAGTTTCTGATGCTAAGCCAATTTTTAAACCCCCTGATCAAATGGCTCAAATGGATCTTCTGGAATAAAAAAAGCAGTTGTAGGAATTAATATATAAAGGCTTTATCAAACCTAACACTTTACAGTGGGGTGCCCATGTCTTTTTTGTTAAAATGAAAGATGGTTTAATGAGAAATTACATTGATTATATATTTTTGAATAGCATTAGAGTTAATAATAAGTATCATTTGACTCATATCAATGACTTGTTTGATCAGCTCTAGGGAGCTCAGTATTTTTCCAAGATTGACATGAGATCTGGGTACCATAAACTGAAGGTTAAGAAAGATGACATTATAAAAATATCCTTCCATACTAGATATGGCCATTATGATATTGTTTTTATTCCCTTTGGTTTAAAAAATACACATACTATATTCATGGATCTTATGAATATAATATTTCAAGTGTACTTGAATATATTTGTGGTTGTGTTTATTGATGACATTTTTATATATTATAAAAGTAAAGGGGAGCATGAAGAACATTTAAGGATTGTTTTGAAAACCATAAAATAAAAGAAACTCTACATAAAATTCAGAAAGTTTAAATTTTGGTGGAAAAAATTTTCTTTCCTTTGCCACATTGTTTCAAAATATGGTGCAAATGTTGATCATTCAAAAAAAAAGTTGTTGAGGAATGGGAAAGACCAAAACATATAATTGAGATTTGTAGATTCCTTGGTCTGGTGGCCTATTACCGATGGTTTGTTGAAAAAATTTCACGGTTATCCATTCAAATGACTAAGTTAACTTGAAATGGTGTTAAGTTTATTTGGATGAAATAATGCGAGGATTGGTTTCAGGAATTGAAAAGAAGATTTGTGAATGCTCCAGTTCTGACTCTACCATCCCGAAATGGTGAATTTTTCATCTTTAGGGATTCTTCTTTGAAGGTACTTGGGAGTGAACTGATGCAGAACGATCAGGTAATTGCTTATGCTTCAAGAAAACTAAAACCACATGAGTTAAATTATCCCACACATGATTTGGAATTATCCGCTATGATTTTTCTTTAAAAATTTTGAGGTTATAATTATATGGATCCAAATGTGAAATATATATTGAACATAAAATTTTGAAGTATATATTCGCTCAAGAAGAACTGAACATGATGCAGAGAAGATGTCTTGGACTAATAAAGGATTATGATGGCATGATCAACTACCATCCAAGAAAAGAAGACAATGTGATAGATGCTTTGATTTAAAAACATCATGCATCATTAACCATGATACATCTCAAACATGACCCCTTGATTAATGATTTAATGAATTTTTATTTAGAAGTTTTTGGTGCAGGAAATACATCTGTTTTGTTTCAGGTTTCGTGCAATCATCGTTATTAGAGAGAAATAAGTAATCACATAGGAAAGAACCTGAGCTACATAAAAAGGCATCATTGGTTAAAATGGGTAAGTTTCCAAATTTTAATGTTGATATTAATTATGTTCTGAGATTTGGGAAGAGATTATGTGTACCTTCATATTCCCAACTGAAGAAATAATTGTTATGCGAGGATCAAAGTTCTCTATTTTCAGTTCATCCTGCAAGCACAAAGATATATAGAGACCTTCGAGATTATTAAAAGTGGGACAAAATGAAAGGTGATACTGCTGATTTTTCCATGAAATGTTTCAAATGCCATTAGGTTAAAGTAGAGAGGAAATTATCAAAGGGGGTGCTTCTGCCTTTTCCAGTGCAAGAGTAGAAATGGGAGAATATATCCATGGACTTTATTGTGGGACTGTGAAAGATTTATCGAGGTAACAATGCAATATGGGTTATTGTTGATTGATTGACTAAATCTATATATTTTCTCCCTATTTGAGATATAATTTCTTTGGATTATCTTTGTCTATTTTACCTCGAAGAGATTATCATGCTACATGGAGTTCCTCTTTATATTATATCTAACTAGGAACCTAGGTTCTCTTCTAACATTTGTAAGGGATTTTAGAATTCATTGGGCACATAATTAAATTTTAGTACATCTTTTTATCCACAATAATATGGGTAGTCAGAATAAATGATTCCCAGTTTAGAGGATATGCTTCAATTTTTTTCAACGGACTACCATGGAATTTGGGATCAACATCTTTCTTTAGTTGAGTTTTATTATAAAAATAGTTTTCATTTCATTATACAGATTTCACATTTTGAGGCTTTGTATGAGAAAAGGTGTCAAACTCTAGATATTTGGGATGAAGTAGGTGAAAGAAATATGATTTATCCAGAATTAGTATATGAGGTGGCTGAGAAAGTGAATATGATCCAACAACACATGAGGAAAACTCAAAGAAGGTAAAAAAGTTATATAGAAAACATAAGGAAAGACTTCACTTTCGATGTAGGCAACCATGTTTTACTTGAAATATCTGTTTGGAAATGTGTGATACTTTTTCGTAAAAATAGAAAACAATGTCTTTGGTTCATCAATCCTTTTGAAATCTTGGAGAAAGTTTTATCAGTTGTTTATTGAGTATCATTGCCTACTAAATGTTTTTAATGTTTAGATGTTGAGAATGTATGTGCCATATTTATCTCATGTTTTGAGCCTAGAATTAGTTCAGTTGGAAATAATCCTTTCTTATGAGGAGAAAAATATTTAGATTCTTGAGGGAAGTGAACAAGTATTGAAGAATAAGGTAATCCACTAGGTAATGGTTTTGTGGATAAACAACATGGTAGAAGAAGAAACATGATAATCATAAAATTATATCATAGAAAGGTACTCTCAGTTGTTTAATAAGTAAATAAAATTGTGAGGACACAATTCCTAGAAGGTGGGGATAATTTAACACCCCAAGGATCTAAAGATAAATTTAAATGCATGAAACATTGCTTTAAGTATATAGATATAACTATCCCTGAAACATAATTTTTCTACTTTTATGTTTTGAATTTTGAAAAACAGACATTCATGGTTGCGATCAGTAAGTTATTTAGAGTATGATAAGAACAACATAATTTTTGGTGAATAGTAGAATACCCTTATGAAAAGTAATGTTACCCTTATGAATAGTAACCTCACCTATGATAGTATACATATAATATTTAATTAAATTTATGACATACCCATATCTTGGAATAGGTAAATACATGTTTTAAAATTGTTATTTCAGGAATAAAATATTATTTTATTTAAAAATTAAATTAATCACATTTAGAAAATTATTTTCATAAAATGGAGTGCATTTTTTTAATTCAAAACATCTAAAAATTAATTGGGTAATTTTTTTGGATTTTTCTTAAATACTTGAATTTTTGATGAATAGTGAAATACAATTAAATACCATATATATAAATTATCAGTTAAATATGATTTTTGACATCATGGATGATGTGAGCACACTTATCTCAAAAAATGAACTTATTATTTTTTTGGTCTTGGAATCATAACTATTTATTTTATTGTGGAAAAATAATAAAATAATGATTAAAATAATGTAAAACTTTTTGTCTCCTCCACTATAAATACCACTCACTCTCCCCTCTTCATCCCAAACCTCTCAAGGCTTGATCCTTGACAAATTTATTCCAAATAATTCTCTCAAGCCCCTTACCCACGTCCAAGACCTTTTTGTCTCACCAAAAGGCCAAAACCAAGGGCCTTAAGAAGGATCTCAAGGAGAAGAAATCAAGAGGTAAACATCCTCTTTTGTTTTCTTTCATTTCATTTCATTTTCTTTTCTATTCTTATACTTCGATCACCTACCCTTATCCAAGAGAAATTAATTATCCAATAACTTACATATTATATATTTCATCATGTTTATGGAATATTCATCATTATACTTCTTCTCCTCTCCCACAAATTCTAGAAATGAAAACACTACCCCTTATGTGTCGATTTACCGACATCATGAACGATGTAATTTAATTTTAATTTTATTCATTGAATTATGGTCATGAAACAATTTTTATATTTGAAATAGATTATAATTTATGTATAATATCTTATATAAGGTTATGGAATCATTTTTTACACATGATTTTAATTTAATAAATAAAATTAGTTTGTTATGATTGAAGAGTCACCAAAATGACCTAAACAAATATAAATAATGTTTTAACATATAAATAATACTAATGTAAGAATTAAAAATGATAAATGGTATAATTTATGTTTCTAGAAATATTTAAATATCATACCTCTAAAATTCTGGAGTTTCACTTCCAATCGACAAGAATATCCATCATGAAGTGATCATGAAAACCATTTAAAGAATGCACCCGGAACAATGTAAATAAAAAAATATTAATAATAAATGTGTCAAATGATGTTGTGAAATGATAATATAAGGTTTTATAAGAATGAATATTTTTTTAAGATATTAATAACACTATTTTAACGATTATACAGGAGGTTTAAATACATTTGATGTAAGATGAACCTGAAGTAAGGGAATTCTTAACCCAATTTCCATTCATTGGGTTAACATTCTAATTCATTAATTATGCAATTTTATGATCATTTATGTAATGATTTTTTGTGTATATTATGTTTATTTATTGTGTATATACATATAAATTTCATTATACAAATTCTCACTCCAATTATATTTATAAAGAACCTTCCATTCAAAATCCTTTTAAAATTATTTTTAATGAAATTCAAAAAGATTGTTTATATGGAATGAGTAGTTCTAAAAATTTCATGATAATTTATTAATATTATATTTCCATTATATGTTAATATGATAGTTTTTTATGAATTTGATTTAATTATTATGTGAACAGTTTTTACACTTTTTAAATTTATTTGTTTTTTGAAGAAGTAAATTTTGAAAACATTAATGTGTTTTGCTCAGGGGTTCAAATGAGTTATCAAGTGTTTTGTTCATGATATATTCCTTGGACATAGTTATATTGGTTTGAGCCCATTATATCTCAATACATGTTTATTTGAGCCCATTATAGCTCAAGATATGTTGGGTTGAGCCCATTATAGCTCAAGATATGTTGTGTTGAGCCCATTATAGCGCAAGATATAATTGTGAGCCCCATTATAGCTCTCCAATGCATTGGGTAATCCAGAGATGGAAGTTGACCAAAAGGTTATTCCATGTGTAAGGGTGAATTTAGGTGTGATATGATAAATATTTTCCAAGTAAACTACATGATATTTCCATGCATGTTACTGAGTTTTAAAGAAATGGATTTTATTAGGTTTTATGTTATCACTTGACTAACAATTTATTTCCTTATATCCCTAACAATGATTTTTGGTACTCATCCCATGTTTTTAATTTTTTTCACAAGTTATAATTATGTTTAAGATAAATAATGAAGAAAATTTAAATGTCATGAAGTTGTTTAAAATAGATTTTTTTTATTTGAAAAGTTTCATATTTTGAAAAAATGGATATTGTTTTAATAGTATCCACGTGTATGATTATGAGATTTTATATAAGTTTTATGTTCTAATTACATAAAACTCTAAATCATAAAAGATACAAAATGTGTATTAATGTATTTTCTTGATTAAAATTCAATATTAAGTAACATTTTAAGGATGGTTCCTTATAATTTGTATCAGAGGGCGGTTTATATAACTTTAGGGGTTAGAATGATGTTAATTGAATACCATAACTTATTTTTTACTTTATTGTTAATTTAAAATGATATATAATTTGATGATTACCATGTTGATTTTCTTAAGATATACCTATTCAGAATGGTTTTTCACAGAAGAAACAACGATGCTGATTTAGAAAGGCACCAAGAGGTTGATGTCTGTCCAAATCTGCAGTCTGGAATAGTGGGAATCAAAAGCAATCAGTTTGTGATAGAAATGGATCAGTGGTTTCAAAAAATAAATGGTGGTGGTATCCATTATATAGAAGAACATGGTTTACCATGAGAAAACAAGTCTTTTGTGGATCATTTTATGAGGAAATATCCTCCAACATTTAGTGGATCCACAGATCCAGTGATAGCTGAAGGATTGATCAATGCTCTAGAAAAGATAATTGATGTCATGGGATATTCAGAACGTCAAAAGGTAATACTAGCCATTTATTGTTTGGAAGGTGAAGCTGATCAATGGTGGTCTCTAGTTAAGAATATGAGAGAAAGAGATAATCTTGACAGTCTAGAATGAGATGACTTTAAGATTATTTTTATATAAAAATATTTTCCTAAAATTGTTCGACTTAGAATGGAGAAACAATTTTTTTGAACTGAAGCAGAAAAATGATGATTCTATGGTAGCATATGAAGACAATTTTATAAGACTATCCAGGTACGTATTTGATTTTACTCAGTATTTTGATAGTAAAATTAATAGATTTTACTCTTGTTTGAAACCATTTTTTCAATGAGCATTGACTTCAAGAGAGTCTAAAATCTATTAGAAACTTTTTTGTTGTGATGAAAAAGTGGAGATAGAGTTTTCTGAAACATAGGTGCCTCACGATGATAAGAATAAAAAGTGGTCAGGTTTGTAGTCTTTAGGGAATAATTCATTAATGAAATATGGAGGTAAGAAAATCAATTTTCCTTCTTGTGAAAAGTGTGGTAAAATAGATCTTGGATAATGTATTGTAAATTATGGGAAATGATACTGATGTGGAAAGTTTGGACACATGTCTCATGAGTGAAAGGAAAATGATCCCAAAATTAATGAGAAATCGACGATAAGAGTATTTAATAGTAATGAATTGGGTCATTTTACTAATGTTTTTCTGAAGCTAATCACTCAGGAAGGGAATCAACAAGATTAGAAGTAGAAGGGTGTGGTAAAATTTTTGTAACCACTTTAGTAGAGTTTGTGCCATAAAATTGGGTGGTATCTGGTACATTTCTTGTTTTTATAGATTTTGAAAATGTGTTTTTTGATTCAGGGTATACATATTCCATCATGTATGAGAAATTTTCAGAAAAATTGGGAATTAAACCTCATGAAAGGAAACCAGAACTCATCGTAAAAACAACTGGAAGAAATTTTGTGAAAAAAAATAAGAATCTACCTATCTTTGTTCATGGAAAGAGTTTACCTGAAATCCTTGTTGTTTTTTCACTAGTAGTGTTTGATGTTATCCTGGGTATGAAAAGAATTTCTTTTTTATCTTGCTAAGAAATATTACAGATCAAAGGAATTTGTTTTTTAGAAATGGTTTCAATTTGTGTACAATAATGAACCCATACCATTGATGATATATCAGGAAGCTAAGAAATTGCTAAAATATGGAAATGAATGTTATCTTGCTCGTATTTTTTAAGATAAGGAAACTATCTAGATAAATGATGTACTAGTGGTAAATGAATATCTGGATGTTTTTACTGATGATTTTCTTAGTTTTATTCATGATTAATTGGTTGAGTTTACTATTTATGTTTTTCCTAATGAAAATCCAATTTTTAATCCCCCTTATCGAATAACTCAAATAGAACTTCTGGAATTAAAAAAAGAATCTTTGAGAATTACTAGATAAAGGATTCATCTAACCTAGCACTTCACCATGGGATGCTCCTGTCTTGTTTTTAAAAAGAAATATGGTTCAATGAGACTTTGCATTGATTATATAACATTGAATAACATTACGGTTAAGAATAAGTGTCCATTGACTCATATTAGTGACCTATTTGGTTGTCTTTAGGGAGGTCAGTATTTTTCCAAGATTGAATTGTCATAGGGGTACCATCAACTGAAGGTGGAGGAGGATGAAATTCTGAAAAGATCTTTCCATACTAGATATAGGCATTATGAGTTTGTTTTTATTCCCTTTGGTTTGAAAAATGAACCTACTATATTCATAGATCTCATGAATAGAATATTTCATGATTACATGGATAAATTTTTGGTTGTTCTCATTTATGAAAATCTTGTATATTATAAAAGTAAAGGGGATTATGAAAAACATTTAAGGGTTGTCATGAAAACCTTAAAAAAACTCTATGGAGAATTCAGCATGTTTGAATTTTGGTTGTAACAAATTTCATTCCATGGACACATTATTTCAAAAGATGGCATAACTATTGATCCTACTAAAATAAAAGTTGTTGAAGAGTGGGAAAGACCGTAAAATATAAATGAGATTTGTAGCTTCCTTGGTTTGGTGGGCTATTATTAACGGTTTGTTGAAACTTTTTCACGGTTATCTAGCCCAATGACTAAGTTAACTCGAAATGGTGTTAAGTTCAATTGAAAAAATGAATGTGATGATTGGTTTTGATAATTGAAAATATGATTGGTGAATGCTCTAGTTCCGAATCTACCTTCCAAAAATGGTGAATTTTTCATCTATAGTGATGCTTCTTTGAAGGAACTTTTTTGTGTCCTGATTCATAATAATTAGGTAATTTCCTATTCTTCAAGAAAACTAAAACCTCATGAGTTAAATTATACCATGAAAGATTTGGAATTAGAAGCTATGGTTTTTTCTTTAAAAATTTGGAGGCATCATTTATATGGATCCAAATGTGAAATATATACTGAACATAAAAGTTTGAAGTATATATTCACTCAGAAATAATTGAAGATGAGGTAGATAGTCGGCTTGAACTAATAAAGGATTGTCATTACATGATCAATTACCATCTAGGAAAAGAAAACAATGTGGAAGATGCTTTGATTCAAAAAAATCATGCATCATTAACTATGTTACGTCTTGAACATGACCCCTTGATTAATGATTTGATGAATTTTGGATTATAATTTATTGGATTAGGAAATACATCTCTTTTGTTTCATGTTTTAGTGAAGTCATCATTATCATACATAATTAAGAAAGTGTAGAGAGAAGACCCTGAGCTATAGAAAAAGGTAGAACTAGCTAAAATGGGTAAGTTTCCAGAATTTAATGTTGATAATGATTGTGTTCTGAGATTTGGGAAGAGATTATGTGTACCTTATTATTACTAACTAAGGAAAGAATTGTTATGTGAGGCTCACAGTTCTCCATTTTCAGTTCATTGTGGTAGCACATAGATGTATAGAGACCTTAGAGATTATTATTGGTGGGATATAATGAAAGGAGATACAACTGATTTTACCATGAAATGTTTGACATGTCAATAGGTTAAAGTAGAGCAGCCATTATTAAAGGGGATGCTTCAACCTTTTCCAGTGCTAGAGTTGAAATAATAGAATATATCCATGGACATGGTTGTGGGACTACCGAATAATTCTGGAGGTAACATTGAAATATGTGTTATTGTTGAATGACTGAATAAATCTACACATTTTCTCCCAATTTGAGATACAATGTGTTTGGATCAGATTTCTTGATTGTATCTCAAAGATATTGTCAAACTACATAGAGTTTCTATTTCGATTGTATCTAACCGGGATCCTAGGTTCACTTATAACTTTTAGAAGGGCCTTCAGAAGTCATTGGGCGCATAATTAAATTTCCTTACATCTTTTCATCCTCAATCATATGGGTTGTTAGAATAAATGATTCACACATTAGAGGACATTCTTCGAGTTTGTTCAATGGACTACCAAGGATGTTGAGATCAACATATTTCTTTAGTTGAGTTTTCTTATAAAAACACTTTTTATTCCAGTATACAGATGGAACCTTTTGAGGCATTGTATAGGAAGAGGTTTCAGACTCCAGCATTTTGGGATAAATTCAGTGAAAGAATATTGATGGGGATTTAATTACCATAGGAGGAGGATGAGAAAGTGAAGATGATCCAACAGAACATGAGGACAGCTTAGAGTAGGCAGAAAAGTTAAGGAGATAACAGAAGGAATGACTTCTCTTTTGATGATGGAAACTATGTTTTCCTTAAAATCTCTCATTGGAAATGTGTGATAAATTTTGGTAATAATAGAAAGCTAATTCCATAGTTCATTGGTCCTTTATTAATCTTAGAGAAAGTTTGACCATTTGCATACTGAGTAGCTTTTCCTTCGAGTTTTTCTCAATTACATAATTTTCGAAATGTTTCTATGTTGATAAATTATGTGCCAGATTCTTCTCATGTTTTCAGCCAAGAATTAGTTCATCTGAAAGAGAACCTTTCTTATAGAGAGAAACCTATTCAAATTCTTGATCGAAGAGAACATTTATTGAGGAATAAGGTAATCTACCAGGTAAAGGTTTTGTGGAGAAACTAAATGGTTGAAGAAGTAACATGGGAATCTAACAATGCTATGAGGCAAAGGTACCCTCACTTGTTTAATAAGTAAATAAAATTGTGAGGATGCAATTTACATAAGGTAGGGATAATGTAACACCCCATTGTTTTAAAAATAAATTTAAATTCATGAAATTTGTTTTATGTAGATAGTTATAACTAGCCATTAAATATAAGAAACATTACTTAGTAGTACTTTACACTACTAATGACAAATATATAGCAGTTTGATGTTTTTGTACACTCAACAATTGTTGCATGAGTTTTATTAAAAACATGATTTGGTGTGAAAAAAGTGCATTAGATTTATGTAAAAACCCATCACATCACTCATGATCTATGTTCATAGATATACAACACCAATTTATTTAGTATCATATAAAAAAGAGATACTATTTTATAGTATATTGGATTATTAAAAACATGTTTATATTTTTAAAAAACCCCTAAATTTTGATAGATTAATTATATTAAATAGAATTTTATAATGATCAATATAATATAATCATTTATCCACTTATTTCTTTACCCATTTCATTATAGTGAAAAAATACTTAAGAAAAGGGGATGTAATTTTTTTCCTTACTTTATTTTTTTAAATTTTTATCTCATATATTTTACAAAAATATATACACATTTTTTTTGAGAAACTTGTTATGTTTCCTTGGAATGAGGTTCATTAAAGTTTCATTGTACATACTCATTACTCTATCTTTTCATATGTATCCCAGTTGTTTGTATAAATAGAAAAAACTTTGTAACAAACAATTTTTTTTCACTAGCAGGAAAATTTTCTATCTTCTTTTTATAAATTTTATTTTTTGTTTATAATTACAATAAAATAAATTTCTTAAATTTATGATACAAATATTAAATTTAAATCATAATAATATTTTTTTATAAAACATATATAATTTCTAACAAACATTAAAAATGTTTTAGGGTTTAAAAATATATACATTTCCTGAAATTATTTTTATAGAATCATATTTTTATGATTTATTTTTATGTATTAGAATTTATAAGATCATTTTTTAGCCATTAGATATGGTTAAAAGTTGAGCAATTACCCCATCACCTTTATATAACAGGGATGGCTTATAATATTCTTCTTATTTATTGAATTTATGGAGATTTAATGCACCTTATTTTTTTCATATATTGTTTTTTGGTTCATTTTATATCTTTAGGTTTATCATAATATTTCTCATGGAATCATCTACTGATGTTTTAGTTTTCAGAGAAGTTGTAAGAGAAATATCGATAGATATATAATTCTTCAAGAAGTATAATTAACTTCTAAAAACTGTGATTTTGTTTCAAGGTTGAGACTTGATTTGTGTTTATAAAGAATAGTTAATCTTATATTATCCAAGAATAGTTATAGAGTTTTATGTAACCTTATAGTTTAATGAGATAGATGGAATAAAAAAATTCATACTTTTAGAAAAACCTTATAACCTGAATAACAATAACATTACTGAGTTAGTAGGAATACCATTAAAATGGGAGGAATCCTTGGTTTTATAAAATATTATAGAAAAAATTAGTTATTTTGAGAAATATTTTGTAGAGAAAACATTATTTTTCTCTTATGAAATGGTAATAAAGTTTTCACATAATATACTAGTTGTAAGGATTACGTCCATATAAGTTCAGAAAATTATTATTCCAAGGAATGGTGATATAAATATGATGATCATTGAGTACATATAAATTTTATATTTACTATGTAATATGAAAAGTTAAATATTTGTGGGTTTATGGTGATTTATATTTAAGTGATGTTTATTAATAAGGTTTTGGTTAACTTCATGAAGGATTGGAATATTAATAATAATGTTGTACCAGCCAATGATAATGTTTTTTTTACTTTAGTGATGAAACCATTGATAAAAATGAGGATTATTTTTGTTTTTTATTTGAACAGGTTCATATAAAAGGAAACCAAATGGTTTTCAATTAATGGAATTAAATCAATCAATAATTTTTTTTGGGATAAAAGGAAATATGATGAGACTTCTTGTAAATAACAAGAATTGTAAAGTAAGAATAAAGAGACTAGTTTAAATGGAGTATTCTCCAAGTTCATGAAAAATAAAAGTTAAAAAAGGAAGGGAGATCTGTATTTTTGTTTTGATAAGGCTAAGTAAAAGGATTTTATGCAGAAAGTATTTGATAACTTGAAATAAGAATAAAGAATCAGAAATCAAGATGTGAAAAATATTAGGATAAAATAGTAAGCGATTTAATAAGGGAAATTGATTCGACATAGGTGTGAAATAATTTCATCCATTTTATATTTTTGAGAAAGAATAAGAGGAACCTCTATTTACTAATCCTTTGTGTATTGTTCTTCGAACCAATCCTATGGATGAAGTTTCAACCATTCATACTAAAACTATTCCTCTATCCAATGGGGACGACAAGTGAATAAAAATAATTGTATAAGATATTCAGATATTGAGTAAACCTCTAATCATACATGAACCTCTAAATCATCACAATATGAAGAATTGTTATCTCTTAGTTCCTAATAATGATACTTTTGATAATGAAGAGTAAGAGTCAAATAAAAATACATCAACACATTCTTAGTCCAACAAAGAGGTATATGTTATGGAATTTTAACAATATTTTTTAATCAAATAAGAAGAATCCACACAACCAAGAGTTAGAGTGGATACTTTTCTACAAGTTTCAAGTGAATCATCTAATTCTTCCCCTATTACAACATAAAAAATTATTGAGATGAGAATAAATTAACTTAATGAAGTAATAAAGAGTCTTAAAATAATTTTGGATCTATTTCTAGACAAATAAGCTGATTGAAAGTATATTCAGGGAAAATTGTATTTGATTGAATATTAATGTTTTATGAATCATACTATTGAAATCATTATTTAGAATGAGGCTAATATTAATGATTTTAATGGAAAGACCTTAGTGGAGTTTAAAATGTTGAAAAGTAATATACATTTTATGAGTCATATAGAAGGTGATATAACGTTCTTTGAAGAGAACATTATAGGAATTAAAAGAGTTACTAATATTATCTAGAAGTATGATGATTGTATAAACATTAAAGTTAAATATTTTACAAGAGCTATCAATGATATCAATTCCATTTCCATGAATAAAGAGAATAAAGTTTATAATAACAAAAAGAATATTGAGATTTTGTAGGATAAGGTGTCAAAGTTTGATTCAATAATAAAAAATATAGAGAATACCCAAGACAAATTAAGGAAGATTATGGTGATAGTATATAAAATTTCTGATAAATAATAACGTTTTTTGGATTTTTGAATGTGTTTTGAACTCAACACTTTGTTTTTTAGAAGTTATTGAATATTACTTGTCTCTTATGTTTTGGTTGGAAGTAATATTTTCTTATATGCATAACAATTATTTGTGTAGAATGTTTTTTTAATATTTTAGAGTATAATTTATACCTAATATATCTTTCCTTTATGTCCTTTTTGAAAATCACAGAGGGTTAGAAAGGGGGAAGTAAGAGAAATGTCACGACCCCATCCCACCAATGATGCCCCTACTGAGCTGGCAATGGTGAAAAGGGGATAATGACCCCCCGAGTCCCATCTCCAGTAGGCCCCAGGGTGGTGACTAGCACCAAGGGTTTGAGTTTTTACAAATATGGGAGGCATTAACCTTTTTTATTATTTAATATTGGGAAATAGGATGAGTCAAACACCAAAAGAAAAAGGAACAAGTAAGTAAACCCAAACAAATCCCACATGCCTGTTTAAATAGTTCTGAAATAAAGTACAAGTACAAGAAAGCTCAAAAGTACAATACCAAAAGAAAAAGGAGTATAACAAACTGCAAAAACTCCAACTATCCCGACTAATAGGGTCCCGCACAACCCTAGTAGTCCTCCTGGAAACCTAAAAGTAAATGTAGGGTGAGAATACAAGTATACTCAGTAGGGAAACCTAAAGCTCTTGTGCACAAGTGGGGAGACATCTTAATGTCCCATGAGAACAACAGAAGAAACCAAAACCTATCAAGGAATTATATCCACTCAACCTCACCAGCCACACTCAAGAAAACCAAATACCATAGGTAGTAGTATATAAGAACAAGGGTATTGGGTACCCCGCACCATTTCCCACTAGTTAACTGATCTTCCTAAAAACGAATGTCCTGAATCTACCACACTCTTCCCGCCCGTACACACCTAGGCCTCACAACCACATATCCTTCCCGCACACACCTGGGCCTCACAACCACATATCCCGACCGTACACACCTGGGCCTCACAACCACATATCCCCCCCGCACACACCTGGGCCTCACAACCACATATCCCCCCCGCACACACCTGGGCCTCATCCCGAAGATTCTTGGGAAATAGTAAACCTACCCGAAGAGTCTTGGGCCTAAAATGAACCCAAACAAAACCTACCCGAAGAGTCTTGGGTATAAGGTCACCTCAAGCCATCACAGCATATGGAAGAAGGAGCATGAAGGAGCTAGTAACTAAGGGGAAAACACCCTCTCCCACGAAATGGGAGTGTCCGACACTAAGTGCACAACATGGGTGGGGTGCGAAAAAACACAAAGATACAGATATATATATATACCAAACACATAGCCCAACCTATGGCTTCTAAACAGAGAAACTGAGCACGTGCCTTGGCACTGCTACTATGAAGCATGCATACAACAAACAACCCCAACCCCATTTAGGTTTTCATGTTTCAATAGAAGTAGTTTATTAGTTCCTTAACTACTGGGATATTATCCACAACCAACCATATCAATTGTTCATAAAACATATCCCTTCCATCCACTAATCAAGTTAAGAAAACACAAGCCACACAGACAAGTCCATTCTTATTACCCAAATAACCCCCTTGATTATTATTCCCATTCCATTACCATTCCCCACCATTCATTAACTCTTCCACTTTTATTTATTATTCACAACCCATTGTTCGTTCACATTCAAACCCATTCCTGCAGCCCCGCTTCCAACCACCATAACCATAAACACAGTGAAACTCGTACATCATCATCCCTTGATACAAATTTATCGTAGCCCCGCTTCCCATCACCAACATAGCATTCACACCAACCCACAAACAAGCCAGCCGCAACCCCGCTGCTCACCTGATCCACAAAAACCCACAAAACACCCCCTTCACATAAAATAAACCCTAACCAGCGCCCACATGTTTATTATTTCAGTTTTTTCAACCGGGGTGATCACACAAGGATTCATGGTATTTAATCAGACAACTTTACGTGATTAACCAATTTCCACATTCATCAAAGTTTCCATCCATAAACGGTCTAGGAAGATAGGGAAGCATTTAATTGCGCAAGAAAATGCCCCCAACGACCGTGATTTTCAGTAGGCATAAACCTATTCAATTAACAACATAATATCACAGGATGTAAATAATGTAACTGCATTCACAAACTTCACATTCCCGTTATATAAATCCAATTATTATCTTTATTAAACCGGTTCAAATGTGTTTCACGTAAAGAAGAGGACACCCACCCTGTATGATGCACAAACTAGAGTGATGAAGGTAAGATCCCAACCTCAACAGGTTCCAATGGCCTTCTACGAACACGACCACCACGATCACAAGGATTCTCCTAGAACGACTGCACCCACCAAGGACATCGCGACACCCCCGAATCAAAAACACAAGAAACTCCCTAAACACGGAGATCACATGCCATAGCATGGAAATAAAACGGGAGAAGTAGGATCAGAACGATAATACAATAACAGAGGTTTAACATACCTTTTTAGAGTCGTTCGTCAAAGACCGTCGTTCCCACCAATTATCAGTTGTCTCCTCAGTTGGAAACTTTAGAGGGGATGTCGAAGAAGAGGGAACGAAACAGGGTGTACAATTTTCTCCTTGCTGACACGATCCCGCAGTCACTAACATATCAACGATCGGAGTTCGGATGAAGAAGTTAGGAGGATGACTTCTCAGTCATCCGGGAGTGTCGTCGTGTGGAGAATAAGGGTCCGCAAATAATATGTTACCCTCTCTTACATAGGAAAATGAAATGAAAACCATATTCAGTGTGAATTAATGAATACGCGTTGTAACCGTACAACAGTTACGCTACTTGACTGGTCAACACACGACACTTCACACGATTTCCACGCGTTTTAATAATAATGATAATAATAAATTAATATTAGGCGTTTCTTTGACCTGAGAAAAAATTCATAAAAAGATATTCATCATTGGTCTTAAAAAGACTATCTTAATTTCAGGGTCACAGTATCACAGACGGTTCATCATTCCGACACCGTATGAAGATGTTACAGTCGAATTAAGATTATTCGACCAAAACCATAATAATGATATTTTTAATATTGGATGTTTCATGGACCCAATCCATGAACCATAATTTAATATACAACATTAGACTTGAATCAATCGTATTAATGATATGATCACATCACCATTGACGAGAAGTCAATCGTACGTCACACACAAGAGTTATGGTTGGTCGAAGATTTAATAATAATATTAAATCTATCAATTCATGAGCGTTTCAGGTACCTGATCTGAAAACCCAAAAAATACATCCAATATTGGACTCATAATTTTCGTCTCGAATTCAGGGTCACACTTCCACTGACGGTTCGTAAAACTGAGGTCACACGAAGAATTTATGGACGAAACACGGTTTTCCCAACAAAAATAATAATAACATTATTATATTATTATTATTTTTAATTGAATATAATTACTTAAAAACTCATATTCAAAATCCACGCACTACCAAAAATAAATGGCGCCTCTTTGAATCCTTTTCAACCACGCCCCACCTCTAGATTGATTTCCATTTTTTTAACTTATTTAATTTATTGCATTAATTTTTAAATCTTTATTTCCTTTAACTCTTTCTCTCTCCAATCTCATTTATTCTTCCACAATTCCCTCTTGATCCAAAGGTAACTCCACCCCTTAACTATGCTCCATGTGGCATGCCCCAAACCTCCATTCCTTTATGGTTTTTATTATTATTTTCTTTATTATTCTATTACTTTGTAATCTCTCTCCAATCTCACTTCAATGTTATTATTAATAAAATTAATAATAATAACACCCATAATTAATGTTCTAATTTATTCCCATTAAATTAGATTACCATAATTATTATCATATTAAACTAAACCATTCCATTTAATTAATCACCCACTAAAAGCCACCATTACCATTATTATTTAATATAATAGTAACAAATCCTCTTTCAATTTCATCAATGGGTCGCCATCATCATTAATAAAATAATTATTATTGATGCCCATTATTATCTTATAATTACTCCCTCTCTCCCATCGCATGATATTCACACACGGGTTGGGAACCCCTTCCATGCGCCTATTCATGTTATTATTGTTATAATAAATTATTATATAATAATACCCTTTTAATGTTATTTACACCATTCCAACTTTAATTGTGGAGAACCGCACAATGCTTCCTGTACATGGTCACACCCATGCACCCCATGCATTTAATTCCTTTATAAATTTATTACATGAGCCTCATTTATTATATGCCCATTACACACATAATTTATTATTTATTAAAATTTAAATAAATCAAAAAGAAACCATGCACCTCCCCTCATTGAATTAAGTACATTCAATTTTATTTCTTTTATTTCACAATGATTAAATTAAAACCATTTAATCTAATTAACACCAAATATTTTCACGCCACCATTATCAATTATTATTATCAAAAATTATTATTATAACACGTATCATGTTTGACCACATAAATTTTTTACAATGTAATGGACCGGAGTGGTCCGATCCATTACATCAGATACCTCTCAAAACATTCTCATCCTCGAGAATTAAAAACCAACCCATAAAAGGGGAAAAGGTCCGAACAACCACCCCGTAAGATACCTCTTAGGGCTCTCATCATAACATGAATCCAACCACTATCCTAATTATATGAGTCAGGTAATTCCTTCCCCCCATGTCGAGATATTATCCGCTTTAGGCGGCACTGACTCACCTACACAGGTTTAATCGCATCCACATTAATGCGTCTCTATTAGGGATTAGGTCCTCCCACCCCTATAATTAAGGATTTCTCATACACAAACTACCCCCAACACTGCACAAAACAAGAAACACGCTGCCCCAAAACATGGATTGGGGAATTCCTTCTCCTAGGTCAAGATACTATCCGATTTGGGCGACACTGACTCGCCCGCACGGGTTTAATCACATCCACATTAATTCATCTTGATTAGGGATCAGTTCCTCCTCTCCCCAAATGCTAGGACTCTTCACAAAAATTTAAAGGATAGAGGGAAACAACTTAGCATTATAGACTAATGAAAAACAAGGTCCAGGCACAAAGCATGGGCGAGAATGAGTTTCAACAAAGGAGTGTGATGCTCTCGAATTTAAACAAAACATAAACGAGAGAATTTAAGTAAAACTGAAAACATATATCTCGATCTCTGGCCTTGCCATGGTTGCCGCTTCTGTTGCGTGTAACTGTCCTTGTCCAACTCCTCTACCTTTATGTTGACGTCCAGGTGCCATAGTTGTTCGGTAAAAAAGGAACACCTAAGCCCAAGAAGCAAGGGAATTTTATCAAGGTTTTATTTTATCATTTTATTTAAATTTCTTTCCCAGAGCACCCAAATCAAGTAAAACACAAATCATGATGATGCATGCACTTTTCCTATGGTCTCTACCCTGCAATCAATGTAGTCTTACTTGGTCATTCGGTAAGCTAAGAGTCCTTGCATCGGATCACGGGGGGCCCTAAAATCCCGTGTCCTAGCCAGTCTTCCCTGGCCTATGTCACACACCAAGATCATCCAACACTGTTTCCCTACCATCCGATGAAATCCTCACTATGCCTAACTCCAGAATCCATCCAAATCTCAACCTCCCTCTGATACCATTCTGTCACAACCCCCTCCCACAAAAGATGCCCCTTCTGAGCTGGAAATGGTGAAAGGGAGATAATGACCCCCAAGTCCGGCCTCCAATAGGCCCTGGGGTGGAGACTAGCACCAAGGGTATGAGTTTTTACAAATATGGGAGGCATTACCCTTTTTTATTATTTAATATCGGGAAATAGGATGAGTTAAACACCAAAAGAAAAAGGAACAAGTAAGTAAACCCAAACCAATCCCACATGCATGTTTAAACAGTTCTGAAATAAAGTACAAGTACAAGAAATCTCAAAAGTACAATACCAAAAGAAACAAGAGTACAGAAAACTGCAACAACTCCAACTGTCCTGACTAGTAGGGTCCCACACGACCCTAGTAGTCCTCCTGGAAACCTAAAAGTAAACGTAGGGTGAGCATACAAGTATACATAGTAGGGAAACCTAAAGCTCTCATGCACAAGTGGGGAGACATCCTAATGTACCGTGAGAACAATAGAAGAAACCAAAACCTATTAAGGAATTCTATCCACCAAACCTAACCAGCCACACTCACCAAAACAAAATCAAATAGGTAGTAGTATATAAGAACAAGAGTATTGGGTACCCCGCACCATTTACCACTAGTTAACTTCTCTTCCTAACGGTGAACGTCCTGACGCTACCACACTCTTCCAGCCCGTACACACCTGGGCCTCATAACCACATATCCCGCCCGCACACACCTGGTCCTCACAACCACATATCCCGCCCGCACACAACTGGTCCTCATCCCAAAGATTCTTGGGAAATAGTAAACCTTCCCGAAGAGTCTTTGGCCTAAAACCACCCCAAACGAAACCTACCCGAAGAGTCTTGGGTGTAAGGTCACCTCAAGCCATCACAGCCTATGGAAGAAGGAGAAGGACAGAGCTAGTAACAAAGGGGAAAACACCCTCTCCCATTAAATGGGAGTGTTCGACACTAAGTTCTCAACATGGTTGGGGTGAAACAAAACACAAAGATACAGATATATATATGTATACCAAACATACGGCCCAACCTATGGCTTCTAAATAGAGAAACTGAGCACATGCCTTAGCACTGCTACTATAAAGCATGCATACAACAAACAACCCCAACCCCATTTAGGTTTTTATCTTTCAACAGAATTAGTTTTTTAGTTCCTTAACTACTGGGCAATTATCTATAACCAACCATATCAGTCGTTCGTAAAACATATCCCTTCCATCCACAAATCAAGTTAGGAAAACACAATCCACACAAACAAGTCCCTTCTTATTAACCAACCAACCGCCTTGATTATTATTCCCATTCCATTACCATGCACCACCATTCATTAACTCTTCCACTTCTATTTATTATTCACAACCCATAGTTCATTCATATTCAAACCCATTCCTACAGCCCCTCTGCCAACCACCATAACCACAAACACACCGAAACTCGTACATCATCATCCCTTGATACAAATTTATCACAGCCCCGCTACCCATCACCATCATAGCATTCACACCAACCCACAAACAAGGAAACCGCAACCCCGCTTCTCACCCAATCCACAACAACCCACAAAACACCCCCTTTACATAAAATAAACCCGAACCAGCACCCACATGTTTATTATTTCAGTTTGTTCAACCGGGGTGATCACACAAGGATTCCAGGTATTTAATCAACCAACTTTACGTGATTAACCAATTTCCACATTCAACAATGTTTCCATCCATAAATGGTCTTGTAAGATAGGGCAGCATTTAATTGCGCAAGCAAAGGCCCCCAAAAACCGTGATTTTTAGTAGGCATAAGCCTATTCAATTCACAACATAATATCACAGGATGTAAATAATGTAACTACATTCACAAACTTCCCATTCCCATTATATAATCTAGTTATTATATTTATTAAACCAGTTCAAATGTGTTTCATGTAAACATAAGGAAACCCACCTCGCATGATGCACAAACTAGAGAGATGAAGGTAAGATCCCTAACTCAACAGGTTCCGATGTCCTTCTACGAACACGACCACCACAATCACAAGGCTTCTCCCAGAACGACTGCACCCACCAAGGACGTCGCAGCACCACCGAATCAACAAAACAAGAAACTACCTCAACACAGAGATCACATGTCATAGAATGGAAAGAAAACGGGAGAAGTAGGATCAGAAAGAGAATACAAGAACAGAGGTTTAACATACCTTTTTAGAGTCGTTGGTCAAAGACCATCATTCCCCTCAATTATCAGCAGTCTCCACGGCTAGAAACTATGGAGGGGAAGTCAAAGAAGAGGGAACAAAACAGGGTGTATGATGTTCTCCTCGCTGACATGATCCCGCAGTCACTGACAGATTGACGATCGGAGTCCGGATGAAGAATTTAGTAGGATGACTTCTCAGTCGTCCAGGAGTGTCATCATGTGGAGAAGAAGGGTCCGCAAATAATATGTTACCCTCTCTTACATAGGCAAAATAAATGAAAACCGTATTCAGCATGAATTAATGAATACGCACCGTAACCTTACAACAATTACGCTACTTGACTGGTCAACACACGACACTTCACGCGATTTCCATGCCTTTTGATAATAATGATAATAATAAATTAATATTAGGCGTTTCTTTGACCTGAGAAAAAATTCATAAAAAGATATTCATAATTGGTCTTAAAAAGACTGTCTTAATTTCAGGGTTACAATATCGCAGACAGTTTGTCATTCCAACACCGTATGAAGAAGTTACGGTCGAATTAAGATTATTCGACCAAAACCATAATAATGATATTTTTAATATTGGGTGTTTTATGGACCCAATACATGAACCATAATTTAATATCCAACATTAGACTTGAGTCAATTGTATTAATTATAGGATCACATCTCCACTGATGAGAAGTCAATCGGACGTCGCACGCAGGAGTTATGGCGGGTCGAAGATTTAATAATAATATTAAATCTATTAATTCACGAGAGTTTCGGGTACCCGATCTGAAAACCCAAAAAAAATAAATCCAATATTGGACTCATAATTTCCGTCTCGAAGTCAGGGTTGCACTGTCGTTGATGGTTCGTAAAACCGAGGTTGCACGAAGAAGTTACGGACAAAACACGGTTTTACCAACAAAAATAATAATAACATTATTATATTATTATTATTTTTAACTGAATTTAATTACTTAAAACCTCATATTCAAAATCCAGGAACCACCAAAAATAAATGGAGCCTCTTTTAATCTTTTTCAACCACGCCCCACCTCTTCATTGATTTCCCTTTTTTTAACTTATTTATTTTATTACATTAATTTTTAAATCTTTATTTCCTTTAACTCTTTCTCGCTCCAATCTCATTTATTCTTCCAAAATTCCCTCTTTCTCCAAATGTGGTGCCTCCCCTTCACTATGATCCATGTGGAACTCCGCAAACCTCCATTCCTTTATGGGTTTTACTATTATTTTCTTTATTATTCCATTACTTTGTAATCTCTCTCCAATCTCACTTTAAGGTTATTATTAATAAAATTAATAATAACAACACCCATCATTAATGTTCTAATTTTATCCCATTAAATTATATTACCATAATTATTCTCATATTAAAGTAAAACCATACCATTTAATTAATCACCCACTAAAATCCACCATTACCATTATTATTTAATATAATAGTAATAAATCCTCTTTCAATTTCATCAATGGGTCTCCATCATCATTAATAATAATAATTATTATTGACGCCCATTATTATATTATAATTACTCCATCTCTCCCATCACATGATATTCACGCATGGGTTGGGAACCCCTTCCATGTGCCTCTTAATGTTATTATTGTTATAATAAATTATTATGTAATAATACCCTTTTAATGTTATTTACACCATTCCAACTTTAATTATGGAGAACCGCACAATGCTTCCTGTACAAGGTTACACCCATGCGCCCCATACATTTCATTCCTTTATAAATTTATTACATGCGCCTCATTTATTATATGCCTATTACACACATAATTTATTATTTATTAAAATTTAAATAAATCAAAAAGAAACCATGCACCTCCCCTCATTGAATTAAGTACATTCAATTTTATTTCTTTTGTTTCACAATTATTAAATTAAAACCATTTAATCTAATTAACACCAAATATTTTCACACCACCATTATCAATTATTATTATCAAAAATTATTATCATAACATGTGTCGTGTTTGACCACATCAAATTTTTACAATGTAATGGACCAGAGAGGTCCAGGCCATTACAAGAACATGATAAGTTATAAAAGGGATTAAGTAATAATTATCAGAAGTTATATATGTTATAGGGAGTATTTATTTTAATGTTATTCTTTGAAAAAATTTCCTCAAGTTTTATTTATTATGATTTTCAAAAAGGGGGATATTTTTTAGTCAAAATAAGAATATATTATTTTACTTAAAAAAACAATCCAGTTTTGATAAGTTTAAATGTTTCTAACATTTTGGTATCCAGAGTTACAAAGTTTCTTTGTAGAATTGTTTTCTATTTTACTAGATGTATTATATTAGAACTATCAATTGAATTTTTATCATATGTACTAGATGGATGTATAAATTGTACATTGGTCAGACATATGAAAATTTCATTTTATGTAAGGTTCATGAATTCAATTTTATGGATTAATATGAAGTTCATCGAATAATGTAATACAAATTCTACTAGATGTTATTTATCTAGAAGAGACAGAAAATTTTACCAGAAAAACTTATACTAATCCTACGAGATAAAGATGAATAATTCTACTAGATAAATATTTTAATTTATATAAAAAACATTTAAAAACTATATTGGTGGTTTAAAAAACATACATTTGAAAATATAATTCTACGATGAACCTTTCAAGTGAAGAAGAAGATCATTTGATGGTGTTGCAATTACTCCAAAAAAATTCAGAAGACGATAGTTGATGCTTGTCTATTAATAGACCTCTACCTCATGGAGAAGAAACTGGTGCTGAAATATGATCTAAATATTTTAATGAATTGCTTCTAAAACATTGTTATTGATAACACTTATTTTTTATCCCAATATATTTTTTCGTAAGGCACTATTTTTTATGTGATCTTTGTAAATGATCAGTTGTTGTAATTGTTATTTTTTATCTGGTAAATCGAGGTATCTCAGGCATAGAGATAGAGAGATTGTATGATTAGATTGATTGAGGGTTATGAGGGATAGTGAAATAGAGTTTCTATAATCATTCTAATCGAGTGAATCCAAGGAATGAAAGATAGAACTCATGGATGGTTATTTCATAGATATCTATTGTTGGGTTCATTGACTTTCTTAAAACATCAGTTTAGAGTGTAGAAATTTCTTAAAGAAGGTTTTTATATGTTTTCTTATGTTATTTAATAAAAATATTTTTTCATTTTTTATACATGTTAATGTATGTTTTATATATTTCCTTAATTAAATTTTTAGAAAACTATTTATTTTTTAAAAAACTATTTCTAAATATGATTATAAAGTATATTGGTATAAAGAATCGTCTAGTAAACGTTATTATGATTTTGGGGAAAATTTTATGTTCTAATATTATAAACTATAATGTACCCCCTCTTGTAGTAGATTTAATACACTTATGATCTAATACCTTAAATATTATTATCATCCAAGCATGAGGATTCTTCAAAGAAGAATGATATGATTGTAGAAAATTGTTTCTGACACCCTTTTACCTTTGAAATTACAATATTCATAACCTATTTTAAGCATATAGTATCCATGAAATACCATGGCATGGAATATACATTATAATCCATTTTATCATTCCTTACCTATATTCTTTGGTATTATTACATGATTTTTTTAGATTCTCATGGGTGATTCATGATATAAGGACTATTGGGTGAGAAATTTATGTAATGAATTATGTGATGATCTAATTATTGATTGAAAATTTAAATCAAAGTAATTTAAATTATGATTACTTGATTCTAGTGTTATTTTAGAATAGAATTTTAATTTATTCATTGTGTCTTGGACAATTCAATGGTCACTCATACTGGAGATTTGATATTACTAAAACTATTATAATTAGTGTCATGTAAATAATTAATAAACATATTTTGATGGGTGTGATATTTTTTTTATATGAAATTTTTATTGAAAAATTATATAAAAATAAAAAGAATAAGGAGAAATCATTTAAATAGATTTTAATGCTAAAAGATGAGAATTATTAAATTAAGGATGTGATTGAAGGGAGATGATGTCTCTTGAAGGATATAAGAACTCCTATTTTCCATGGATATTAAACGGAATATCATTAAATGTGATTAAATAATCAACCCCATTCACAAGACTTAATTTTCAATGATTTCATCATAAACTACCCACATTTGGCCTCAACGTCATTATAATTATTTTGAAAATCCCTCTTAATTAGCATGTTTTCATTTTTCTAATTAAATATTGAGATATTGTGAAATCATATAAATAATGTTCAATAACTTGAGATTGAGAATAAATCTATTTTTACACTATTATTGGGTGTTGGGTGATTTTTTTGGGAAAGGTAGATCATAAAATGGGAATGTATGCCTAAGGAAATGTTGAGAAATAATAATGGAATGTAACAGGAATTAGAGTGTGAATTCAATAAGGAACCATTAATGAATACCTAGAGAGGATCAGTACATTAAAATTTGATTATTTTTAGATAATAATTTTTCTCACCTTATAATATTGGAGCTACTTCTCTCATGTTGAAGGTTTTATTTCCTTTAAAATATTTATTGAGTTTTTTTCCTTGAGGATAATAAAATGTTCATGTGTTAGGGAATTTGATACCTCATAATTGTGTATATGTTTTCATAGTGATTTTCATTTCAAAATAAAAATAATATATCTGAATTTTATATATTTAATAACTTATTAAATAATTGAGATTAAAAGCACTATTGGATATTTTACAGTATCTTTTATAGAAATTGAAGAGAAATAATGCCCTAAAAATTTATTTTCATGATGTGTTTAGTAGGACATAGAATGGAGTTTAAAAAACCAAGAAGAAACCATGGTGTAACTAGTATCCCCATGCCATGATGGAATTACATACAAATAGACATGAATGATAAATAATATTCCATTATATAATCCATATTTATCACACCTCAATTCCATTATACATGAATAACTAGGCGAATCTTTGTAATAATAACTTGGGGGTATGTAATATTAAACTCAGTCATTTTAAATAATAATTTAGAGGTGATGAAAAGTATTTCATCATGTTGAATAATGTTTTAATGTAATGAAGTTACATAAAAATAACTTGATGAAGCTATTTAACATTTTCTCATAGGATATACATATGAATAACTTAATGGGGTTTCCTAAAAATAATATGGATGAGTCAGAAGCTATTGTTCCATGATGGAGGAATTCACACTATAATGATTTTGAAAACTAAAATATACATAGAGGTGTTTTATATGACCATGTAGTGGTTGACATATCTTGATACATTATTTGATTAAGGAATATAAATATAAACATCCATAGAATAATTCCACAACCAATAAATATTTTATTTTATGTGCATCTTGAGATGAATAGGAAATTATATAACCATGACTGAAGACTTTGGGGTGCCACACTATGATATTCAAGTAATTTTAATTTTTAATGAGGAAGATATAGGTTTCATGCTATAAAATTAGTCATTACACCGTGATGGACCAAGTCAAGGAGAATAATATGGATTTATATTTTTAATATTTACCCTCTTAGATTGTGTTAATTATTATCATGTCATGATGGATAAAAATTCAATAAATATGATATGTTAGTTGAGTTTTTGGAGACTTTTGGTAGTTCTAAATTCTATTAGTTTCCTTGAGTACTTTTGTCAACCTAGTCATTAGTTCAAGTAAGTTATTTTGTTTTCTAATTTATTTTAATTTCATTGTTTCCCCCTCTATCACATCTTATGAGGAAGAAGTAAAACATGGGTGAGTTCCTCTTCACCATGATTGGATAGTCATTTAAGAGGAAAGGGATCAAGAGTAAAAGAATGAGAATTTAATTTTTTGATCAATTTATTCATGAAATCATATTGTATAGGAATTACCTTGAGACTTAATAATTAATTAATTCCTTAATATGTATTAAAAAAATACATATTAGTGGAGAAACTCAATGTTTATTCAGAAAATTAATTTAGTTTTAGTAGTTTAGATTTTTATTTTTCTTATAAGATCATGGTTAATGCACATAATTTTGTTTATATCTCTAACCAAGGGATATATATTTATATAGGTAGTATCAAAGGATTTGACCATAGAGAAGTCACAGAACTTAGAGTGATATTGTATCCAATTAATTTGGTTAATTTATGAATGAAATAGGTAGTAACCTTTCATTAAACTATTATTTTTTAATTTATTCATTGATTCTAGTTTAATTAGCTGTCTTAAATTATATTTTATTTATCTCATTTATATTTTTTCAATTATTTTTTACCTAAAAAACACCTGGTTAACAAAAAATCATCAATAATATTTTAGATCACTCATATTTCTCATGGGACTAGCTTCAGACTCACACTGTTTTATGCCCTAGTAGTATAATGAAGGATTAGGAATACTCTTAAATTCTAAACTTGATAACCCATTGGATGTAATTATTCTAATAAGAACACCATGAATATAGTCCAATATGATATGGGAAATGGTTTGTTATCCTAGTCTATTATGTAATGATGGTCTTGGTAGTCTTTCTTTTGATATACACATGATATCTTATTATTATGTATGTGTCATATTCCTATTACATGAAATATCCTTATGTTATGATTTATATACCTTGATTATGTTTTAACACATATATGTTCATTTATGATAACTCCTTTATGATCTTCCTTAAAATCGCCAATGTTGATTTGATTGATATCACTTATGATTTCCTTATATTGAGTATCCGATCTAATATTTTTTTTAATTTCCCTAGGTAGTGAAGAAAACATTATGTATGATATATCTATAAGGGAACATATTATAATAAATTTTATGAAATAATTGTAAACTATTATATGTGATAAGATATAATATGCAACAAATATCCAAATATAATAAACCTATGGGTTCAAGGTGTGTGTTTTAATTTTTAGGTGCAATGTATAATCATGTAAAATAATGGAAAATATATGAATTTTATGTATAGTTCATTTCAAATAGGGGATTCTATACAGATCTCCATCCAACATATCCATCATAAAAGGTAAGTTGCCTTATGTAGTCAAGAACACAAAATCATGAAATCAAGAGAACCCATATAAGGAATCAATAAAAATAAGAGAGAACTCAAAAAACTATGATTTCAAAATAGGCCATCAAACACATGAAGTCAAATGGATAAAATCTGTTCTAAAAAAACACCATTTTTATTCCTCTAAAACATACCGAAATTTATATTAAATATACGTTTGAAATCTATTAAAATGGAATATATTACCTTTTTCACACACCTAAGGCCCGTTGACTAAAATTCAAGGAAACATAAAACAATTCTCTTTAAACTAGATTCCATTTTAAATATCATTTCAAATCATTCCATTAAAAACATTTTCCCTTTAAAATCACATTTAAATGTGATTATTTTAAAATATATTTTCCATTCCTTAGAAATATAAATTTAAAAATATGTATCTGATTAAAATTCCTTTATATTTAAACTGTTTTATTTCGTAAAATCTTGTCACAAAATCAAATAACACCTTCTATTCCTACTAAAAAGTGGTCCTCTACTACTCTCTCAACTAGGGAGCCACCAAACAAACTATTTAACATAGTCATGTGATCCTTGAGTGACTATTATGTGATCATGAGGTCTTCCCATTTTATAGTGTCTTATGCTTACACACATCCATTCTTATCATAATAACAATCACTCACAATAGTAACACATATAGTAGTAAATACATCAAATTTTATAACAATTTAATTACCAATACGAGTAAAGGATACCTACAACTAATTCGAATCCATTTATTTATCTATGCTCACACCATCCATATTAAATTACAATAATAACCAACTATATCCAAATCCTCAATTTCGATAAGTTTTAAAACCCACATAAAATTCCAAAATAAAAATAAATTAATAAAAAATAATTAGGAGTAACAAAGTTAATAGCTCAAGAAATTACATTTTAACAACCAATAAAAAATCTCAATCCTCCTATGAGTAAATTTTTTGATTCATATTGTCTATTATAAATATAAAACTAAACATATTTTAATAAAATCAAAAGTAATATACATTTTTCCACTTACCTAAATTAAAATTCCAAAAAACATAATTACCTAATCATCTCTCATTATTCTTTTTCTATTACACATTAAGGACTAATGGTTCATAGTTATTTCTCTAGGCTTCAATAAAATCAGACAATGAAATACCAAGCTCAGAAAAACAAAAATCTAATGAGAAAGAATATGGGGAGGAAAAAAGAATGTAAAATATCCTTACCCATATCAGTTAACATAAAAAATCCAAGATACCAAGATCAATGGAGGAAAAATAGAGAGAGAATAAAGGGAGAGGGATAAACATACCCTCCACTGAACCCCCTAGAATAAAGAACCCCAAATTGGGATTTGAAATAAAACTTCTAAAATGACTAAAATTATCCTACTTAAATATTGGTCAAGGAACTCCACATGATGTTAGATGGTATGTCTGAGTATGATATACTCTATAATACCAAATGTAGGATCTAATATGTAAAGATGAGATACTCAACTAAAAGAGGGGGGGGGGGTGAATTGTATACTTTAAAAATTCCTTTGTAACTTTAAAGATGGTTATGTTTAACAAGGTTAAATAAGGTAATTCACAAAACCTCTAGATCTACAAACTTTCTTCAATTAAGAAATATGATTCCAAGAAAGCAATTCTAGAAAAGTGAATCTGGAAATGAAACTTAACAAAAGTTTACAAAGATAAAGATTATACCTTAAAGCGTATAGAATCTAACTAAATTAGAGTACATGTATAAGGAAGTATAAGATAGTTATAATTTCCTCAATAACAAAAATACAGCGGAAAACTTGTAACAAAACAAGTAACAAGTAATAAATCTTTTAACCCAAAGTGAAGGGTATCCAAAAACCTTGGATAAAGTTCCCTTGATTTATACTTTCAAGAAAGTTTGTCTTACCCACACCAGGGTAAGCCCCCGATACGAAGATCAGAGTCTGTCTTGCTATCCCCTCAATCCCTCAACTTCAAGGTAGTTGGTACCTCTGTCTTCCTCAGCAAGGAATCCCTCAACTTCAAGGAAGTTGTCACCTCTGTCTTCCTATCCTCGGAAGCCCTAGATTGTACACAACAACAATCAAAGTCACAAAAAGAAAAACTGAACCAAAAGTTTAGTACACACTAAGCAATGAAAGTGTTTCTCTAGAAATCACTTCAAAAACATATAATCTCTAGAGTCATCGAACAATATTGAAACTCTTTCAAATGAGATCTTATTTATAGGCACGACATCAAAGGTCGACTCCCTCCTCCAATGGTCATATTTTTCCTTGAATTTTAGGGGGAACTATACACGTGTCACTCAAACAATGGTTAGTTAGTAACTAAAAGAACGACATCTTTTTATAACAAAACAAGTTCAAACAAAAAATGGTTACATAACTAAAATCCAATATTTGGAATGTAAGGAAATAAAAGTTTGGTGTCTAACCAAAAATGAATTAGGAGTCTATAATACAAGGATATTCGAATTATGTTTTTTTGGAATTCAGAACCTAAATTCTATAGAATTATGGAGTCTGAATTTCAAAGAAATTTGGAATCTGGATTCAGAAGAATTCGGAACCAGAACTTACAAAGTTCGGAGTCAGTGTTCATGAGAATTTGGAGTCAGAACTCATAAGAGTTTGGAGTCTGAATTCATAGAAATCGAAGTCCGAACTTAAAAAAGTTTGTAACCAGAATTCGTATTCGGAATTCGGTTCATAACTCAGAAAGTTCGTAACCAGAATTCTTATTTAGAATTCGTTGTCAGAGCTCAGAAAAGTCTGTATCTAGAATTCGTAATCAGAATTCGGATTCAGAACTTAGAAAAGTTCATATCCAGAACATGTAATCAGAATTCGGATTCAGAACTCAAAGGAGTTCATATCCAGAATTCGTAATTAGAATTCTGATCCTAAAACATAATTCTTTATATCTAGGTATTTGTATAAATCCAAGGTTTTGGTTTTCAAACTGAATTTTACACTTATAAAAATTTTAATATGAATAATGAAACATGGTAAGGATAAATTTCCTTGGGGAAGGAAATTATTCCTTAGAGAAGTAAAACATAGGGTAAAAATAGATTTTCCTGAGATAAGGTGTTTTTGATTTTCAAAATAAGAGAAATGGTAAATTCATAAGGAAACCTTAAGGACTTACAAATCCCCCCCTTGAATGAAAGATTGAAAAAGTCATAAGGAAAAACTTATTGACTCGACAATCTCCCCCTTTTTGGAAAGCACAAACATCTTTACGAAAAAGAATATAAGGACATAGAAAATATTTTTCTAAACTTTGAAAATAAAACTTATCTCCCTTTGTTTATGGAAAATGGTGAATACGAATAAATCCCCCTTATGCTTTGGAACACTAAGGATCATATTCTAGATTTTCGGAATGATAATTTTACTTTAAATGTGGAAATATTTGTAATGAGAACCCCCCCCCCTTAGATAAACTCCCCCTTACTTAGGGATATTTCTTCTTTACTTATAAATATTTTTCATTCTAACCATTAGAATTATTTTTCCTTATCCCCCTTTTTGATTTTAAAAAAGTTTTTGAGGGAATGGAAAAAATATGGTGCCTGAAATATTAGTAAAAACATCCAAACAAAACAAGCAACCACAATTTAATTATAATTGGAAGAATTTGTACAAGGAAAAAACAGATACAACAAAAGATCATATTTGAATCTATTTTACTTATTTTTTACTTGGGCATCATCTTCTTGACTATAGTCTTCATGTTTTTGAATTCCTTGTGATCTTCCTTAGATTTATTCTCTAGAGCTTTGATTCTCTCTTCTGGAGACTTAAGAACTTCTGCTTGAGCCTTCAGCAACTCATCTTGCTTCATAAGCTTCTCTTCAAACTCAATCCGGAGATCTCTTTCCCACTTCCAGCTTTGAGCTACAGAGTTTAACTTCCCATTAAAGTCTTTCACCTCTTGAATCCGAGTATTTTGTTCTAGAGTCATATTTTCCTTAAATATGTTTGTAAGATCCTTGATTTTGGTGTCTTCAGTATCAAAATCTTCCTTGACGTCTTCTTGAATTTTATCAAGCTCACTCATTTCTTGTACTGTCTTCTTTGACCAGCTGGCTATCTTCTTACTTGAGTTTCTATGTGCTTCGTAGCCTATGAGGAATGTTTTGAAATCTGATTCCATCTTGACACAGTTGTCCATCACCATGAACACCGAATCAGATTTATGATTAAGAGAATGTTGAAGCATCTGGCATCTAGAATATATGCCTAAAAAGGTCGGAATGGACCTGGAAAGTTTCTTTAAGGATTGTTCAACAAAATCATGACCATGTAAAGATGATTCAAAATTTGAGACTTTTTTTGGTGATGCTTGTTTTTGTAGCTCAACAAGCTTCCTCTTTGAATTTCCTTCAACGTCCTTCTTCTTCACTATATATTTTCTAGGAGTATCAACAAACACTTGTTTACCCTAATCAATTCTCAGTACAACTTCCTCATCAGGGATTCATAATCACTGTCAGAGAGCTGCACAAATCTATCTTCATCAACCTCTTCTTTCTGATTTCTAGCCTCAGCATCCTTAGGATGAATGAAATCACGATTTAGACTTTATTCTTTAGAAAATTTATCAATTTATTCTTCACCTTTCTCTTCACCTTTCTCTTCATTCTTCTCTTCATCCTTCTCTGGAGTGACAAGCTTTGAGGACTCAACTTCAGAAGTTCATAGTGAACATTTTTCAGATGGAGTTCCCTTGTCTTGATAATATTCAACTTGATTTATAAGACCATCTATGTTACCACTCCCTTCCTCTTCTTCCTCTTCATCTTCCACCTATTCCACTTCTTCCACTTCTTCAACAAGTTTTTCTTTAGCTTTATCCGGAGTGAAGAAATTCTTCCCTGGAGTCTCAGGTAAAGGCTTTATCAAGAAAGATTATGGCACCAGAATATTCTCGGATGCTACTTCAGTATCCTTTAAGAGAGATTGCACAATATCAACCTCATACATTTTGTTCTTAAGTTTCTTCTATTTGGATTGCTTCTCTAGCTATTCAGCAGTTGATTCTTTCAAGGCCTTAGCCTCAGTAGGATCCAAACCGAACTATGACTCCCCTGCTTTTCTAATTTCCTTATCCTCCTTCCATTTTTCTACAACCTCATCTAGGTAGGATTTCTTCTTCTTGGGTTTAGGAGGTGCGGATTGGACTTCCTTAGATTTAGAAGTTTTGTCCTCTACTTCCACTTCCTTCAACTTTCTTTTCTTTCTAGCCTTCTTTTATGGTTTAAATTTTTCAGTATTTTTCGGAATGACTTCTGACTCTTCCACTAGTAGATCAAAAAACTCCCCTGACTCCTTAGAAAATCCCATATTCATTCTTTTCAAAGTTTCATCACTTACAAGCATAACTTTACAATTCCTTGGCTTGGAACTGCAAGGGATCTTGAATGATTCAAGACACTAAACTATCAGCTTGGAAAGTAAGGCATGATATATAATAATCTGAGCTCTCAAATTCCCGTTTTTGATATTCTCTATTTTAATGAGAATTTGCCTCATAAAATTGATTTTCCTTAGATTTACCAAGAAAAACAAGATATATATGTCACTTTACTTTAAGGTTTTCTTATCAACTTTTCTCGGTATGAAAAAACCTTGAACCCATAACTGAAGGATCCGATTGTTGATAGATAAATGAGCAATATTTGCGTTCTTGACATCTGATAGTCCAATACATTCCAAATATTTCACCTTAATAAAACTTCCTTGAACATACGGTAGTTTGTGAGAGAAAAACTCAGCTTCCCATTCATATGATAGCCCCACAAAGCTAGCAGCCTTGGTGTAAGATAGTTTATAAGTTTTTCCATAACTCTTGAAGGAGAATTTTTCTCTGCCATATTCTTTTAAGAAAGAAACTAACTCATAAAAATCTATAAGAAAATCCGAAAAAACCATGTCTTGATTTCCTGGATTTGATATGCACATGCTCTCCCATACATTAAGCTTGATATTCTTAGAAATAATAGAATCGTATTTTAAAAATTTCAGATGGACCAACCTTTCCCTGTACACTTACCAATTGGATATTGGATTCATAGTAGACATATCTTGAGAAGAGGCTTCTACAGACATTTGTATTAGAGGAAATCTGGGAGATTTGGAACGGTCTTAAGAAAGGGGGCATAACTTTAGCACGTGAGAGCTTGAGAACTGATGTGGGATAAAACTTCAGGGGTCCTTTATATAGGCGATGGAAGTGACCTTTTATCTTCCAAATCCAATCTAATGGTTGAGAAACCTCTGGATCAGATCTAATGGTTGATATGAAAGCCGCAAGGAAATATTGGATAGGATCCGATCTTTTGAGGTTTTTTTAAGAAAAAACTAGAATCTAAGAATATAAAATACAAAAGAAAATATCAATAATGAAATAATGACTACAAAAATTTAAGAAGGAAATCATACCTTTCGGATTTCTAGGAGGATTATTCGTAATAGTTGATATTCCTCTTGAATAATTTTAGATTAAAACAAATTTGACAATGAATAATTTATTATGAAAAGTCTAAGGTCGAAAATTTTTATTGCAAAAAAAATTTGAGTACCAAAATTCCACTACGAAAATTTTGAGTATGAAAATTTTCATTACAAAAATTTCGAGTACAAAAATTTTCATTACAAAAATGTTGAAAAACTAACTACGAAAATTTTCATCACGAAAATTTTGAAAAAATAACTACAAAAATTTTCACTATGAAAATTTTGAAAAACTAGCTATAAAAATTTTCATTACAAAAATTTTGAAAAACTAACTACGAAAATTTTCATTATGAAAATTTTGAAAAACTAACTACGAAAATTTTTGTTATGTAAATTTTGAAAAACTAACTACAAAAATTTTCAAGTTCGAAAATTTCCATTATGAAAATTTCATGTCTGAAAATTTCCATTACGAAAAATATGAAAGACTTCAAACAAATGTACTCCCCCTATGAAAAGGAGTTTAATACTGTAAGGATATTGAATTGAACAGAAAGTTAACAAGGAGGATTACCTTACGGTTGTCATTCCTAACTTCTATTTAATGTATTCAAATCTATCGAAGGGTAAAGATTTTGTGAAAATATCTGTAAGTTGATCTTACATTCCGATAAATTGAAGAATGATATATTCTTTTTGTGTGTGATCCCTAAGAAAGTGATGCCTAATATCTATGTGTTTTTCATGAGAGTGATGTGCATGGTTTTTACTAAGGGAAATGGCACTTGTATTATCACACGAAATTTGTGTTTTGGTAAAACTTATAGCATAGTCGGTGAGTATGTGTTCCATCCACAATACTTTAGAACAACAACTTCCAGCTGCTACATAGTCAGCTTCAGCAGTGGAAAGTGCTATTGAGTGTTTCTTCTTACATGACCAAGAAACTAATTAATCTCCTAATAAATGAAAAGTTTCAGATGTACTCTTTAAATCCATTCTACAGCCACCAAAGTCAGCATCTGAAAAAAGTTTTAGAACAAAATCATTTCCAAAAGTATAGAGAAGTCCTAAATCCATGGTTCCCTTTAATTAGCGAAAAAATATTTTCACTAACTTTAAATGAGATTCCTTAGGATTAGATTTATATCTTGTACATAAGCATACTGAAAACATTAAGTTTGGATGACTAGCTGTTAAGTAAAGTAGACTTCCTATCATACCTCTAAAAGATGTTTGATCTACTGGTTTCCCAGCCTCATCAAGATCAAGTGTGTTTGAGGTACCAATGGGAATACTTATACTTTTAGTGTTGTCATATCAATAATTTTTAAGAAGATATTTAATATACTTATATTGGGATATATAGATTCTTTCTGGTTTTTGAGAAATTTGAAAACCAAGGAAAAATGTTAACTCACCCATCATACTCATTTCAAACTCAGATTTCGTTAGATCCGAAAAGGAATCGGTTAAAGATTGCTGATTTGAAACCAATATAATGTCATAAACATAAATTTGAACAATCAAAACATTTTTCTTACATTTATTTATAAAAAGGGTTGGATATGAATTTCCCTTAACATAGTTATTTTGAATAAAAAATCCTATAAGTCTATTATACCAAGCTCGAGGGGCTTGTTTAAGGCCATACAGAGCTTTCGTAAGTCTAAAACTATGATCATGATATTTTGTATATTCAAAAGTAGTAGGTTGTTCAACAAAAACTTCTTCTTAAACATAACCGTTAAGAAAATCACATTTCACATCCATTTAAAAAATTTTGAAATTTAAGAATGCTGCAAAGGCAAGTAAAATACGAATAGATTCAAGTCTAGCTACTGGAGCATCAGTTTCTTCATAATCTATTCCTTCTTGTTGATTATAGACTTTATAAAATAATCTATCTTTATTTCTTACAATGATTCCATTTTCATCACACTTGTTTTTGAAGTCCCATTTTACTCTAATAATAGAAGTTTTCTTAGGTCTTTCAACCAAGGTCCAGACATTATTCATTTCAAATTCATTTAGTTCATCTTGCATATCTTTAACCCAATCATCATCACCCAAAGCCTCATCAGTTCTTTTTGGTTCTAATTGGGAAAGGAATTCTAGATGTTCTTCTTTATTTATTAAGGAACTTCTAGTCCTTACAGGTTGATTCACATCACCAATGATACTATCACTGGGAAAATTCTTTAGAAACAACTGATCTGGGTTTTGTAAAACCAGTTCATCAACATAAGGTAGAAAATATTCTGGGGTAAATGTTTCAGAAGTATTTTCTTGAACATTTTCCTTATCAGAAGGATATTCTAACATAGGTTGATAATGAGTTTTTGAAAACACATCCAAAGATGTAGGTTGGGGTTGTTTGAAAACAAAGATATCAGATTCATTAAATTTAACATGCACTATTTTTTCAACAGTACATGTGTTTTTATTGAAAACTATATACGCCTTAGAAGTTGTAAAGTATCCTAAGAAAATTCCTTCATCAGATTTTGGTGCGAATTTATGTAGAGTATATTTAGTATTCATGATGAATACCTTGCAACCAAAAACCTGGAAGTAGGAAAGTCTAGGTTTTCTACCATTCCATAACTCATAAGGAGTTGTACTAAGAAAAGTTCTAATCAAAACTCGATTTATAGTATAATAAGAAGTACTTATAGCTTCAACCCAAAAATGATTGGCTACAGAATATTCACTCAACATGGTTCTTGTTATCTCTTGAAGAATTATATTTCTTCTTTCAACAACAGCATTCTGTTGAGGTGTTCTGGGTGATGAGAAATTATGAGTAATGACTTTTCTACTACAAAAAGTTTCAAAATCATAATTTTTAAATTCTCCTCCATGATGAATATGAATAGTTCTCAATGGAAGTCTTTTCTCATTTTTAAATTGGGCTCTAAAACTTTTGAAATAAGAAAAAGCTTCAGACATATTTTCTAGAAAATAGACCCATGAAAATCTTGTGTAATAATCAACTAGAACAAATACATAGTACTTGCCTCCAATGCTTCCAGTTTGTGTAGGACCAAAGAGATCCATTTGAACTAACTGTAAGGAATCATTAGTTGAGACTTCACCGTATGATTTAAAACTTGATTTATGTTTCTTACCATATTGAAAAGGATCACAAACTTTATAAGAATCAAATCTAAGCTCCGGTAGATCCTTAACTAATCTTTTCATAGAAAGTTTACTTATGTTCCTAAGGTTACAGTGACCTAACCTTATATAACATAACCAAGAATGATCTCCCATTGCACTAAGGAAAGGTTAATCTTGTCTCCTAAGGTCTTCTAAGTTTGGTGTGTAAAAATGGTCTTGCCAATGGGTAGAAGGAATAAACTCTTCCTTGGAATTGCGTACTAAGCACTTATCATTCTTAAAATTCACAAGATAACCTTCATCACATAATTGTCATATGCTAATGAGGTTTTTCTTAAGACCCTTAATAAATAAAACATTTTAAATCAAAGTTTTTCCAAGAAGAAAAATATTACCTATACCAATAATTTCACCCTAAGCATTATCTCCGAAAGTTACTTTTCCTCCTTTCATCTTGATAATATTTTCAAAGTAGTTTTTATTACCAGTCATATTCTAGGAACAACCACTATCCATGTACCAAGTATTGCTATTGGTACCTTCTTTATTTTCTTGAAAATAAGAAAAATTTAGATTTTCGGAATCCAAACTTGCTTGGATCCGAATTTCTCAAAAAGAAAAATTTTAGGCACCCACATCTTTTTAGAAAAATAGGCTTTATGAAGTCTTAAAGACTAGGTTTTATTTAAAGAACAATTCTTTACCCAGTGTCCACCACACTGACACTTAGTGCAAAAAGTATCAATTTGTGGGACAAAATAATTGTTACTAAAAACTGGTTTAGAACCAGTATAACCACAACCAGAACTATTCCTTAGAGTTTATATTTGATAATATATTTTATCAAAATTTTCTTTACCTAAGGTAAAGTTTGACAAACACTTACTCAAGGAAAATATTTCGGATTTCCATTTAATAACAAAGTTCTTATCTTCCAAAACATTTGATTTTGAACTAGAGCTAGGCTTGAAAACATTTTTCTTAGAAAGTATGTTTTTTAGATCTTTAGAAAGTTCATTATTCTCAGAACTTACTTCCTCAAGATTTTTTGAAATACTTTAAAAATCAGCATTTTTCTTATCAAGATTTATATAAAGATCTGATATTTCCTTATTAAGAATAGTATTTCTAGATTTTTCATTATCAAGCGTTTTCATGAGTTTTGAATTCTCAATCTCAAGAAGTTTAGAAAACCAGGAAACTTATTCATAGGTAGGTAATGTATTATCTTCATTAGAAGAAGATTATTCATTCGAAGAGTTATAATATTTACTATCATTAGAATTCAATGTTATATTGTTCATAGATTCAGCATTGTGTACCTTATCCATTATACAACAATTTTCAATAGGTAGTCTAGCTATTAGACTAAGATTCTTCTATCCAGAAATTTCATAATCCGAAAATTCATCTGAAGAGTCACCACCACTGGCACTCTAGGTGTCATTAGCTTTCAAGACATTCTTAGCTTTAGCCATGTAATACTTCTTTCTGTTTCTCTCTAAATTCCTTTCCTTTCTTTTATTTATTTTAAGCATAGAACAGTCTGGCCTTATATGTCCAACTCTCTTGCATTCATAACAAGTATCTTCTGAATCTTTCTTGTCTTTTCCCTCTTTCTTCTTGTATCTGTATTGAAAGTTCCTTTGTTCTGCTATCTTGTTCATCCTTCAAGCAAGATTTGCTAATTCATTCTTTGAGGATTCACTTCCACTAGATTTGGATTGGATAAAAAATTTATTATATTTGGATCTAGTAACTATCTCATGAGTCTTGTATTTCATATGATTAGAAGTAGTAGTAAAAGCAACACTTCCATTTCCATTCTTCTTCTTTACATTATCAGCATCTCTCTTCATTCTAGTCTCATGCTGAAGAAGAGTTCCAAACATCTCATCAAGAGTAATATGAGTAACCTTTTTATTCTCATATATAACTGTCCTCTTGGATTCCCACTCATTGGGAATGATGTCTATGATTTTATCAACAAGAGCTTCATCATCTAATCCTTTCTCACCCATTGATTGTAAACTATTCACAATAGTCATGAATCTTTGTTTCACCTTATATATGGATTCTTTATTGATTTGTAAAGATACAAACTTCTTTGTTTCGGATTTTGTATCCTCCAGTAAGCATAACAAAATTATCAACACCAGTATTTATAATGAAAGTCTTCATGAGATCTCTCCAATATTCATAATCATTTCCATCAAAGATAGGTGGTATAATTGGATTGATATTGTCTATGGAACCAACATTGATTCCTTCCATCTTAAAGAAAATTCTTTCCAAACAAAACTTGTTAATAGAAAAAGTTCGTAAGCAAGAAAAATATAGAAGAAGAGTATCTCTAAGAAAAAATGAATCCAAATTATACAAGTCTAAAAAACTGATTCCAGAAAATATGATTATAAAAAATATGATTCTGAAAGTAATTATTCTGAATCTAATTGTGATATTAATTTAGATTGAACCTATGCCTTTGATACCAATTTTTAGATGGTATGTCCGAGTATGATATACTCTATAATACCAAATGTGGGATCAAATATTTAAAGATGAGATACTCAACTACAAGAGGAGGGGGGGGGGGTGAATTTTATACTTTAAAAATTCCTTTGGAACTTTAAAGATGGTTATATTTAACAAGGTTAAACAAGGTAATTCAAAAAACCTCTAGATTTAAAAACTTGCTTGAATTATGAAATATGATTCCGAGAAAGCAATTCTGGAAAAATGAATCTGAAAATGAAACTTAACAAAAGTTTACAAAGATGAAGATTCTTACTTAAAGCGTAAAGAATCTAACTATATCAAAGTAAAAGTATAAGGAAGTATAAGATATTTATACTTTCCTCAACAATAAAAATGTAGTGGAAAACTTGTAACAAAACAAGTAACAAGTAACAAGTCTTTTAACCCAATGTGAAGGGTATCCAATAACCTTGGATAAAGGTCCCTCGATTTATACTTTCACGAAAGTCTATCTTCCCACACCAGGGTAAGCCCTCGATATGAAGATCAGAGTCTGTCTTGCTATCCCCACAATCCCTCAACTTGAAGGTAGTTGGTTACTCTGTCTTCCTTAATAAGGAACCCCTCAACTTCAAGGTAGTCGACACCTCTGTCTTCCTATCCCCTGAAGCCCTCGATTGTGCATAGAAAAATCAGAGTCTCACAAAGCAAAAATGAACCAGATGTTTAGTACGCACTAAGAAATGAAAGTCTCTCTCTAGAAATCACTTCAACAACATTTAATATCTAGAGTCATTGAACAGTATTGAAACTCATTCAAATGAGCTCCTATTTATAGGCACAACTTCAGCGGTCGGCTCCCTCCTCCAATGGTCATATTTTTCTAGGAATTTCAGTGGGACCTATACATGTGTCACTTAAACAATGGTTAGTTAGTAACTGAAATCATGACATCGTTTTATAACAAAAAAAGTGTAAGAAAAATATGGTTACATAAGTAAAATCCAATAATCGGAATGTGAGGAAATAAAAGTTCAGTGCCTAACCAAAAATGAATTCGGAGTCTATAATACAAGGATATTCAGATTCTGTTTTATAGGAATTCGAAACCTAAATTCCATGGAATTCCAGAGTCTGAATTTCAAGGAAATTAGGAATCTAGATTTACAAGAATTTGGAACCAGAACTTACAAAGTTCGGAGTCAGAGTTCATGAGAATTATGATTCAGAACTCATAAGAGTTTGGAGTCTGAATTCATAGAACACGGAGTCCAAACTTACAAAAGTTCAAAACCAGAATTTTTATTTAGAATTAGGAGTTAGAACTCAGAATATTCGTAACTAGAATTTGTATTTAGAATTCATAGTCAGAGCTCCGAAAAGTTCGTATCCAGAATTCGTAATAAGAATTTGGATTAATAACTTAGAAAAGTTCGTATCCAAAATCCGTAATCAGAATTTGAATTCAAAACTCAGAAGAGTTCGTATCATAAATTTTTAATTAGAATTCAGATCCTAAAACAAAATGCTTCATATCAAGGTATTTATATAAATCCGAGGTTTTGGTTTTCAAACTGAATTTTACACTTAGAAAAATTATAATATGGAAAATGAAACATGGTAAGGATAAATTTCCTTGGGGAAGGAAATTATTCATTAGAGAAGTCAAACATAGGGTAAAAATAGATTTGCCTAAGATAAGGTGTTTGTGATTTTAAAAAAAAGAGAATTGGTAATGACATAAGGAAAAATTAATGACTCAAAAATATCCCCCTTGAATGAAGTAATGGAAAAGTCATAAGGAAAAACTTATATACTCAACACATTAGTCTTGGTGGGTCTCGCCAGATTTAAATTGAGCTTATAAGACTCCCAGTGGACAATAATCAAGATTCTAATGGTTGTAGAAATGGATATGTTCTAGTACCAATACTATTGGATTTTTTATTTACTTCTATTGGGATTATGAGTACTATTATTTCAAATCACCCCAATTACTTATTTATAAATACATTAATACTCTAAATTGGAGTTTTTTCTTCCCTTATTTCAATGTACAAGTACTCAATTTTTTTGAATCCTATCTCTAGTAATATTGAGTTACTATATTCTTTATTAAATTGAAATAAGATTCAAGGGATATAATTTAGAAGGACTAATCCATTTTTTAGTCTTGGAAAACTAAATATATATACATGATTCAAATATTAATTTATAAATATTAAAAAATATCATAGAATAAGAAAAATTCTCACATCAATTATATTATCCATAATATTTGTCTTTATATCCTTGGGAAAAGAAAACAAATAAAGGGTGATCTCATATGATCAGTATGGGTAAAGTACAATGGAATTTATAATGATTAATATTACAACTAGGTCCCGATGATATCATAGACACCCCACCTTAACATGGTCTTCAGATCTTGGTTGGCTAGGTACCACCAGTTACCCCGTAGACATGTGGTCCCCACCCTGGGACCCACCCTTGTGCCTGAACGGTTCATCTGACTAATGATCACCCCCACATGACAACACATGTCATTTATAGTGTGCTTTGTCCTCACTCACACACAATCTGTGAAACTTCCTAGAGGGTCACCCATCTTGATCACTACTCCAAACCAATAATGCTTAACTATTGAGTTATAATTAGGAAGACTCCCAAAAAGGATGATGTACCTTGTTGTCATGAGTCATATCATTTAGTCATTTAACCCATAATAATTATGTGGTGTTAAATTCACCCCCCTTTAGAGTACAATGTCCTCGTTGTGGGCCCTAAATATCAACCTAGGCAATACACCACACTTAAGAACATATACCACCTCTGATACCGAATGTGACAACTTGGCCCCGATGAAACCAAAGACAACCCACCTTTAACATGGTCATCAGGTCTTGGCCTAACATTTATATACCATAAGAGTTGCAAGGGAAAGGTTTGAAAACATACCACATCATTAAGAACAAAAAATAAAAGGAGACAACATTGGGGGATTATTGAATAAATGAGAGAGGGAGGATCCATTAATGTTACAACTGGGCCTCGGTGAAAACATAGACAACCCGCCTTAACATGGTCGTCAGCTCCTAGCCAGCCAAGTACCACCAGTTTCCCAGTAGACACATGGTCCCCACCCTGGGGCCCATCCACGTGCCTGAATGGGTCATCTGACTAATGAAAATCCCTACAAGCCAACACATTTTTTTCTGTGTGCTTTTCCCTCACTCAGAGACATGTTGGAAAACTTCCCATATGGTCACCCATGGGCACCGTTGATAGCACTTACACCCCACCTTAACATGGTCGTTAGGTCTTTGCCAGCCAGGTACCACTAGTTTCCCCGTAGACATGTGGTCCCCACCCTGGGGCCCACCCAGGTGCCTGAACTGGTCATATGACTAATGAAAGTTTCCACATGCCAACACATGTCCTTTATAGTGTTCCTTGTCCACACTCACACACACCCTAGGAAACTTCCCAGAAGGTCACCCATCTTGATCACTAACTGAGACCAAGAAAACTTAGTTATTGAGTTCTAATCAAGAAGGCCCCTGAAAAGGAAAGGTGTACCTTATTGACAAGAGGCATATCATTTAGTAATTTAACCCTTTATCATTCTGGAATGTTACACCCTCCCCCTTAGAGAAAAATGTCCTCATTGTGGGTCCTATATCTCAACCCAGGCAGTGCACCACACTTAAGGTTGGTTACCATATTTGATACCAAATATGAAAACTGGGCCCTAGTGATAGCACAAACACCCCGCCTTAACATGGTCTTCAGGTCTTGGCCAGCCTAGTAGCACCAGTTTCCCCACAGACACATGGTCCCCACCCTAGGTCCACCCATATGCTTGAACGAGTCATCTGACTAATGGAAATCCCCACCGGCTAACACATGTCCTTTCTTGTGTACTTTTTCCTCACTCACAAACACCCTGAGAAATTTTCTAAATGGTCACCCATCCTGATCACTACTTCAGACCATGCACGATAAACTATTGAGTTCTAATCATGAAAGATCTAAAAAAGAAAGGTTCACCTGGTTGACATGAGTCCACTACCACAAAATTGGGTTTTTACAGCGCCACCCTTTGACAGTGCTAAAAAAAGCACTGATAAAGGGGGAGGCATCTATCCACACTAAACAAATGCCGATAATGGGCACTTTTAACCACACTAAAAAAATCACTATTAAAATTGGCCCTTTATCCGCGCTTTTTTTAGCACTGATAAGGCCCCCCATTATCTGTGTTTTTTTTCATTGTTAAAGGGGACCCCTTTATTAGTGCTTTTCTTAGTAGCGCTGATAAGGGGGGGGGATTTGTAATTGCTTTTTTTAGAGCTTATAAATTTCAAAAAGAAAATCATGAAAAATAATATATTGTTATATAAGTATATTTATATTGAAATAGATATAATATATATATTTTTAAATATGTTTTAGATAAGTATAAAAATACTATTACATTTCATATATAACAAATTTAGTAAAAATGAATTTAAAATATTTTAAAAACTATTATTAATTAATAAATATCTAATTATCATTGATTAATAATCATTTACTAACAATTTTACGACACTAAAAATAAAAAAACCATAGAAGATCTAAAATAAGTTGAAAATGTAAATCAAACTTCAAACAACCATAGCTTTTGATCTGGGTGTCCGTTTGAGCTCTACACCATATCAAATCGAATCCTGCGATGAGCTCTACACAATATTAGCCTAATATAACCTTCTATCTCATTTCTCGAGGCTAAAAAGGTACATAAGGCCTCCAAAACTGAGTTTTTAGTCGGGATAGCCCGATTTTTTAACATTCAAACATCTATAACTTCTGATCCGGATGTCCTCTAGGCTTGTACCACATATCAATTAAAATATTGTTTCATTTTATTTAATTTGAATGGTTGTGGGGTTGAAACAGACTTTTGTATTAGAATTTATGGTCTTTTTAACATTATATGGATTTTCAAAGACACACATATATATGTATTTATTCGTAAATATATATTTGTGTGTGTGTGTGCGTGTGTGTCTCTCTCTATGTGTGTGTTTTATATATGTATGTATGTATTTATTTATTTATAAACACACATAAAAAAAATATTTAATAAATATATTTAAAACTAATCTTAAAAATATATATTAATATATCAATATATATTCAGATAAAAAATTATAACTAAAAATATATATATATAACTAGATATAAATATATATTAATATAGGAATAAATATACATATATTAATATATCAATAAATATATATGTATTAATATAAAAAAATATATTTATATTAATATGAATCTATATTAATATAAAAATAAAAATAACTATATATATATATAAATATAAACATATATTAATATTCAAATAAATAAATAAATATGTTAATATATGAATAAATATTTATGTATTAATATAACTAAATATATTTATATTAATATGAATCTATATTAATATACAAATAAATATTGCTATATATATATATATATAGATATATCATTAAATGGAGAAAAGAACCAAATGGCTTAGTGTTAAAGGTGTAGGCGCGCAAGGGGAGAGGTTGCAGGTTCGAGTTATGGTGGAAGCAAGGGTGCACAGGAAACTGGGAGGGGGTTGTGCGGGCAAGGGAAGCATGTAGGGTGAGAGGGAGGGGGCTCCACCTTGCACTGATTGGTGGGGGGGGGGGGGGTCAAGCGCTGTTAAAAATCTCCCCTACATTATAAATTAATTTTAATTATTTTTATTTTTTTGACTTTTATCTGTGCTTAAAAAAAGCGCTGATAAAAGGCATCTTTATCAGCACTAAAAAAAGAACTGATAAAGGACCTTTTTATCATCACATTTTTAGTGCTGATAAAACACACCTTTTATCAGCGCTGATAAAATGGGCCGTTATCAGTGCTTTTATGAGGGCTGATAAAAGGAACACCCCTTTATCTTCGCCTCGATTAAAATCGCTTTTCTAGTGCTGTTAATTCCCTTTTCTAGTGCTGATAAAGGCCATATTTGCAGTAGTGGTCATTTAATTTAGTCATTTAACCCTTTATCATTCTAGGGTGTTACATTTAAATATGTCAAAATCAATATGTAAAGGTAAATAACAAAAATAAACTTGTCATTTAATCTATAATTTGATCACACAATGGATCAATAAATAATATCAATGTATTAATATCATGGATAATAAGAACTAAATTCTCAATACAGGAAATGATTAATTTTTGATTTCATGATCTCAAACATCATGATATATTTACCATCAATGCCTTATGTTAAGATATTTTAATCAATGGGTAGGAATGAACCAAAAACCCATTTAATATGTTGGCCAACCGGTTTGTCTCATGAGACCTGTCAATGAATCGAGGGGTTATATATAACATGGACCCACCCATCACAACATTTACAATTCATTCATCCTATATTTAATGATCAATTTAATTTATAAAAATATTTATTATCCATAGATATCCAATTTGATTAAATAATATGAAATATTAATATCTCCTCATTAAATAAAAAAACTTTCATAATAAAAAACCATAATTAGAAATGGAATACAATTTAGAAAATAATAATATATATGATACCAAGATTATGGATATATAAAATAAATTCAATGTCAAATAAAAAATTATCACAATAAATATAATGTTACAAGATAAAGTTAATGATAACAAAATTAATAGGATATAAAAGATAGTCAAAAATTAATCCGAAATTTAGATTTTGTTTGAAAATCATGTCCCTTTTAAAAATAAATAAAATAGGATAAAAATATTAAAATAATATTTAATTAAAAATATTTTTTTGTAAAACCATTTAAAATTTATAGAATAATATAAATAGTGTAAAATAGTTTTTTTTGGTGGGAAAATCCTTTAATGTCGTATATGTTACAAATAAACATTCTCTTTGAATTTTTAAAGTAGAAGTAAAAAATGAACCATTTGATAACATTATAAAGATTAATTTAAACTATTTAAAATTTCAAGGATAAAATAAAACATCCTTAATAAATCATTTGAGTAAGTGAAATAGAATTTTATAAAATGTTTTTCAAAAATATGTATATTGAAGAAAAATGTACCTGATCAAAAAGAGAAATAAGATCATATTTTCTATTGAAAATTTATTTTCTTGATTCAAGTGAACAAGAGAGGAAATGGTGGTATAAAACTTGTAAAATAATTAAATATCTAGAGGATAAAAAAATATATTGATTTTATAAAGGATAAATTATAATATTCCTTCAAGAAAAATGTATGTAATCCCAAAAAGTGATATTGTAAAATAAATTCTCACCTCTTTGGTAAATTTTAAATTTTAAACTGTTAGAAGAGTAAAATTGAATTGAAACTTTAATATTTGTGAATAAATATAAATATAGATTTAATAAATCAAATGAAACTTATATACACCACATAAAACAAAATATGCATATAATACAAAATATATTTTAATCGGTGGAAATTGAGAAGAAACCCCTTATAAAGATCATATCATTGAATTAATAATTAATAAATGATATGATTATGTGTAAAAAATTTAAATAAATATAATAAAATTGAATGTAAAACATAATATAATCATAGTTCATTACATACTTAATATTTAAATAACATTGAAAATGAAGAAGAAATAGATACCAATACCCCTTTCATAAAGTTAGAATTGCATCGTAAGTGATTTTATATTCAGTTATAATAAATTTATTATTATTATTATATAAAAAACTATATACATAATTATAATATCATATATGATCCAACTATAATATTTCAATACCGGTTTATTAATAATTCTTTATAAAAACATTGTTTCCAGGTGTTAACTATTCTATTTTTTATATAAGTTATGATGTCTTAGTTTCAATATTTTCAAATTTCTTATGACTACATAATATTTTTTTAAATAAATATATAAATATCATATATATTAATTATATAAATAATAATAATAATCTATGAAAGTTTTAAATGAAAAATGGATCATATTATTTCATAGAGGCGGTAGTCCACATGTACACATGAGCGGAACTACCTTTTTTTAACAAGTGGATAACTAAAAAACTAAATGATATATTATAATATCAGGAACATAATTATTTCATAAATATCATGTATATTCCTTACTTCAATTTTTAAAACCATCCAAGTAAAATGGTGATGAAAATGAATTACACTACTACATGGAGATGGTATGTCATACGCATGCAGAAGCGATGTTTTCACATTATATTAGTTGGAAAAGCAGTGAAATGTAGTTTTCACATAATAAAAGTAACATATAGTAATATTTATGATAATTTATTTTATTATTTTAGTCTGGGTACAACATATTTATAGGAAGTAAACGAGGAAATAAAATTGAATGTACTTAGTTAAGAGTTATAAAACTTTATTAAGAAAACTCCTTTGTATTATACCATATTTCTAGAGAGGATTTCATTTTAGAAATACAAGAATCTATAGAACTTGTTAATGTATTTATGAAGGTATTATGTTTTATTTTTTCTGAGATATAAGCCTCATGAAGTGTGTATAAGAGAGGATAAGTGGTATCTTTTTATAAGGGTGGGAAATGTAACACATAAAATTTCATAAAAGATTAAATAATATAAACATCCAAATCAAGTAAATTAGAAGAAACTCACCCCAAATTCTAATATAAGATTCTATAGGGTAAGAACAAACTCAAAAACTCACATTTGGATAAGTTTTTGTAAAATTTTAAGCCTTATATTCTATTTAAACCACTTTAAACCCATTTTAACCAGAACTATGATGACATAACCTTTAACAGAATAATGTAAATTATATGAAAACAATTAAAAATATTCCATATATTTATTTTAAAAAATTATTATTAAAAAAATTTAATTAATATTTTTATACTAAATTTCTCTGGGTGGATGAAATTACTTTTAATACAATAATGTAAAAGGCATGAAAAACTTTTTTTCAAAAATACCTCATTTAAGTGTAAAAACAATTTTACCTTGAAATTAAGTAATAAGTTGGTTTCAAATTTTTTTAGTTTAATAATAAAAAGGCATGGGTTTTAGACATTGAAATCAATACAAAATTGAATTTAATTTTCCAACCATTCAATTATATTCAAATACCTAAAATAGTTTTTTAATTTAAATAAAATATAACTTAATTTCAAAAAATTCAAGTGTGGTTCCCCAAATTCAAAAAAAAATGTTTTAAAATAAATTATTTAACTCTTTATATATATATTTTTTCTAACACATCCCATAAAATATGATAAAGGAAAGTGTTAGGGAGATTTTAAAGATTTACCCTAGGGTTTAACCTAATCTTATTTCTTTTACTAAGGTGATAAGTAATGACTAGGGTTATAATTAATAACAACAAAAAATTAATTTTACCATATTACATATATTAATTTTGATAATTCAATATATTGAATCCATTTTATCAAATTTAAATCACATAAGTGTAAAAACTTAATTTAAAATTAATGCAATAAAACATGATAAAAAATTGTCTTCTAAAAAAATACCTCCTATGTATAAGAAGTTTTCATCCAAAAATAAATAATTATATTGATTCCAATAACCTAATTTGGATTGTTAATGATATAAATGAACTAATTTTATTTTTAAACTATTTTAAAACAAAATATATCATTTTAAATGCCTGAAATTATAATAAATTTTCAATAAAAATCAATATTTTTCCATATTCATAAAAAAATGAAGATTCTTATACCTCATAACATCCTTAAGTTCCCACTTAGCTTCCATAATTTTATAATTTCACTACTAAAACATTGATCAGATTAGTGGTTTTTTGGGAAATATTTATTTATAATCTAGAATCTTTACAGGTTATTTCTCATAATATAAGTCTTGATCAAGTAGAATCATCTCTATATTCAATACATGTGAAGAATCAGGTATGTACTTCCTTATGAGAGATACGTAGAACACATCATGAAATTGAGAGAGATTTGAGGTAAGTACCAACTGGTAATATTTTATCCCAAAATGATAATGAATTTCAAAGAGACTAATATATATAGGGATAATATTACCCTTTTTTTCTAATTCTCATAACCTTATTCCAAAGAGATATTCATAAGAATTAATTTTCACCAACATAGTATAGTATATCTCATCAAATATTTTCAGTATAATATTTTTATGTACTTTGAGATGACATTATTATTTTTTGAATGGTTATAAACTTCTCTACCATTTCCTCAGCCAGATGAGATCCCAATAGCATTAACTCTCAAAATTCTTCCCATCACATTAGATTTATACACTTCCTTTCATATTTAGATTCATAATAATCCATATGAATGCTCAAGTGAAAGATATTTTTTTATGAAAATTATATCATAGGAAATATGTTGATCCAAAAAAACATTGAAATCTATAAAAAATGACCTTCTTATGTATTCTATAGTTTTAATGGTCCTTTAAGGCTGAATATCTATATTAGTATGATAAGAAGTACTAAAATGAAACTATGTATCTAGAGGCTGCTGAAGACTTATCTAGAACTTCTAGGTAAACTATAAATATAAATTTGATATTATTGAGATTTGTAATCTATGAAATATCACAACTTCATTAATTTATAATGTAGCAAGGTGATCATGGGAAAAATATTCTATAAATTTAATGAATTTTACTTATTTCATAAGTCGATAAACTGCAAAATAAATAATATCATATCCTTTATATGTTTTGGGGAGTTAGAAGGTGAAATCTAGGGCAATGTTTACCAATTTTCATTATATTATGCATAATGGTTATGACATCCCCTTAAAATTTGTCTATCAGAATTAACTTAACGACACACAAGACACTGGGATATATACTCTACGATATCCCTTTTCATGTTATCCCCCCCAAAAAATAATCTTTCAAATCTCTATACATCATCATACATCTAGGATAAATAGAGAGTGATGAAGTATGAACTTTATCCAAAAACTCCATCTTTAAATATGGTATTGATGGAACACATAGTTAGTTCCATTACCGTATCATTCCCACATGATCATGGTTAAACTTAGAATCATTCCTCACCATATTCTATAATTCCATATATTTCTTATGCACCTTCTTAATCCTATCATGGATAGATGGTTGAAAATATATCTATGAAAAATGAAATCTATTCTCTTTCCCCAAGATTTAAAGAACTATATTCCACCAATCTATAAATTTTTGATCTCTTTTGATCCTAATCATATAAAAACTAGCATGGTATTTCTAACTAAGAGCATCAACCACCTTTTTCACCTTCTCATGTTGATAATGTATTAAGTAGTCACAATATTTGATCAACTCCAAACATCATTTTTGGTGATTATTTAATATTTTTATTTAAATATATACTTCAAGATTTTATAATCAGTATATATATCACAACGTTCACCATAATGATAATGCATCCATATATTCAATGAAAAAATTACCTCTTCTAGATTTTAATCATGAGTTGGGTAATTATTCTAATGAATTTTCATTTAATGAGATATATAAGCTATCACATTATCATTATACATGAGGATTCATCAGAGTCTCATCTTTGATAAATCACGATATATAACAAACCCTTTTCCACTATATGGAATTATAAGAATAATATCACTGACTAACCATCTCTTCAGTTATTTGAAATTAGTCTCACATTAATATTTCCACAAGAACATAACCTCCTTATGAGTCAACTTTGTGAGTGGATTATATTGTCATGGGAAATCTCTAACAAAATATTGATTGTATCCATCCAACCCAAGAAAACTATAGATCTTTTTACTATGGTTTTTCTAGTCCATTTCTAAATAAATTTCATCTTTTTGGTGTCCACTAATATACCCTAACTTAATATTATATAACCCAATAATGAGGTTTTTTATTTCCAAAATTCACACTTATTAAATATGAAAAATAACATTTCCTTTCTCAGAGTTGTTAACACAATACTCAATTGTTCTTTATGACCTTCCTTTATCTTATAATATATATGAGTATCATATATATATATTACCACAAACTGTTCAAGAAAATATATAAAGAATCTATTCATTAAGTCAATGATGATAAAAAGATCATTACTATATCCAAATGGAATTACTATAAATTCTTAATGACCATGACTCATGCATAAGGTTGTATTGGGAGTATCACCCTTTGCAAACCTTATCCATGATATCCAAATTGAAGATTAATCTTGGAAAAATACTAATCCTTATATAATTGTTCAAACAAATAATCAATATGTAGTACAAGATACTTGTTCTTAATAATGATTGTGTTATGTTTTTAATAACCAGTGAAAAGATGTATTGACCCATATTTATTCTTAAAAATAATAATAGGTACACTATATAGTTATGTACTAGGATAAAATAACCAATTATATTGATTATCCTAGAGTTTTATATTAAATTCTTGTAACTCAATTAGTTAAATTATAGATCGAATAATTGGAAAAAGTGTACCACTAGGTATGATTTCTATTTAAATATCAACATCAAGATTCTGAGAAGATTAGGAAACTCTTCTATAATGACATAAAAAAAGTTTTATAAAATACGAATATCCTCAATGTTGTGTTTTTACCTATACATATGTGATAAATATACTTCATAAATAGGTAGTGAAACAAATATGATGGAATTAATTTCCATTACAAGTTGTGGTTCATCCTCATGACAATAGACCACCATAGGTTGATTTTGGTTATCAAATGTAACTTCCCTTCCTCACAAATTGATTTTGGATCTATACTAACAGTTCCAATCCATGACTAAAATTGCATCAAATTCAACTATAGATAGAATAAAAATATTTTCAAGAAGTACAATCCCAAAAACTACTATCAAAGAAGATATATAGACTTGAGGTTTTATCATCTAATGATTATGATTTTTCACTAACAAATCAATATTTAATAATTTAGGTGGATTTGTGATATACTTATAAAAATATATTTATATAAAAGAGTCTATAAAAAGTAAATCAAGTAAAATGTTTCCAATTCTAAAATAGATGATGAGAATACCTTTCACCACATCTATTGTAACTTCCACATCATCTATAATAATTCTATATGTTTGACCTTTACCCATGGATTATTTTATGGCAAGTTCCATTGATTCTTGGGGAATTAATTTGATGAATACTGTATCTCTTCATAATTGATGTTTTGGATATCAAGGGTTTCTTTATTTTTCTTATATTCATTATCTAGATGAATAATATCTCCAAACTTATAAAAAACTCCTAGGCCCTTTAGGAATTCTCTAGAAAGTTTCTTTCTATAATTTTTTCCTGATGGAAATTTCTTCAATATGTTATTATTTTTTTAATGCATTCCATTTTTATTATTGATCAACTGACCACTTATTCTCTTGATTCACCATAAATATACCAGATATATAAAATTATTTCTCTACTATTTTTTCACTTGATACTAGATAATTATATGATGGAAACATTTGAGAAACTAGTTCCATTCATAATATTAGGTTTCTCCCATCAATTAAAATGTCAGATTTATAAATTATGTATATAGTCAAAAAAATTCCAAAATAATATTGTAAAGTTAGCCTCATACCACACCATACCTTTTTATTTATTTACTGTTAATGTTAAAAACATCCTCCCCATTTTATCTCATTATTCTTAAGGAAATTATTTCTCAATGAATATCAATTGAAATGTTCTTTGTTCCTCAATTTTTTATTTTTTCAACATATTTAGAATTCTTGATCAATGAACATTATTGATCAGTATATCCTTTAAAAAAATACTTCTAGATTAATGTTTTCACTTTAATTAATATAAAAATCGAGAAATATATTTTCAATAGACCTAATTTATTGTTCACTTACCAATGGATTACTTTTGTCCTTAAAAGATAATGGATTTTATCATATGAAGCAATCCATCATAGGTGAATCAAATTATGGAACAACAAGTTGTTCTCTATGTGTAAGGTTATTCATCATAAACTGAGTCAGTTTCACTAATATGGCCATGATCATCTAAGTTCCAACACCAGTTGTATTGACTTTCACAGTAGGGAAATCCCTATATTGATTATGGGTGTTGATTCGGTTTACTCCATTTAAATATATCATTAATTAATGGAATATAATAATTTATCTCAAAATAATCATGAATATTAGGCCATAAAATAAAATCCCAATAATGTTGAAAGTATTCAAATACTATATGAGATTCTCATAATTCTCATTTTATGTATGTTTTTTTTAAATAAACTTTCCATGATATCTATTAAAATTCATGTTATAAAAAACATAGAAAACCATATCTAGTAACCCATTGATAGATTATTCTTTATTACATTAGAATAACATATAAGGGATATCATCCTAGAGGATTTATTTTTTTATTAGTCATAGAAAACTAGATACATACCTCATTCCCATATTATATTTTTAATATAAAAAAACATGGAATATGAAACATTATCAAATCCTTATTATTCACAATATTCTTCTCCATATCATGGGGAAGGGGAAACTAGGAAAGGGTGAGATTATATTATTAGTAAGGGTTATGTATAATGGAATATATCATGGGTAAATAAAGAATAATCAATATAGAGAGGTAAATAACTGTAAATAAATTCTATTTAATCAATAACATGAGAAAAAAATGAATCCATGTATAATATCAATGTAGTAATATCATGAGGAATATTAACTAAATTACCAATGAAAGAAATACTTGATTATAAACATTATGATCTCAGGCATTATAATATAGACACATCGAGGATCAATTTATTACTAGGACTCACCCACCATTACACATCCAATGAATTTTATAAATATTGACTGATCAATTTAATTCGTAAAAAATATGTCTTATTAATAAATATCTGTATTGAGTAAAGAATACTGAATATCAATATATCCCCAGACAATAAAATAACTTTCATAGTAAAAAAAAGTATTTATAAATGGTATATATATTTCGAAATAATCATTTTGATGATACAAATAATATGGATATTTAATAGAAATGAAATATCCATAGAAAAATGATCATAAGAATGTGAATGTTTCATGGGAAAGTAAATGAACAAAAAATTAATAAGAGTAAAAATTTGACCATAAATTCATTATATATATTGATTTTATAATAAAATCATGTCTTTTTAAAAATAAAAAGAATGGACATGAAACAATAAAATAATATTTCATTAAGTTTTTTTGTTTGTGAGACCATTAAAATCTTGTAGAAGAATATAAACATTAGAAAACAATTATGGTGTTGGGAAAATCCATTAAACCCGTATATGTTAAAAATAAAGTATAGAATGGCCCTTTTGAATAAAATTATAATGATTAATTTCAAATCATGTAAAAATTCATGGATAAAATAAAATTTCATTAATAAATCATTTCATTAAATAAAAATGACTTTTGTAAAATAATTTTGAAATATATTGATATAGAATAAAAATTTATCTAATCCAAACGAGATATAAGATAGAATTCTATTTTAAAAATTTATTTTCTCGATTCATGTTAAAAAGAGAGTAAATTTTAAATGAATGTATAGAAACTAATATTATATCTATATGATAAGAAAGTACATGGAGTTTATGAAGGATATATTATAATATTATTTCATCAAAAAAAATATGTAATCTAAAAAATTGAGATTGAAAAATAAATTCTTACCTATTTGGTAACTTTTAAATTGAAACCCCTTAATAGAATATTCATTAATTAGAAATTTAATCACCATGAATAAATATTGGTTCATGTTAAATTCATCAAAGAATTAGTATATCACCACATGAAATAAAATAGTTTCATAATAATAAACATGACTCATTAGAGTGGATATTTAGATGAAATTCCCAATAAAGATAGTATCATTAAATTGAGAATTAATAAATTAAGTGAATATGTTTAAAAACTACAAATACACATTAAAAAGTGTAAATAAAACATAAAATAATCATAGGTCATTACACAGATAATCATGGAATAATATAGGCAATGAAGAAGTAATTCATCCTAATGAAAAGAAATTTAGTTATGAAACCCCTGACCTCAAGTTTCAATTTCATCATAATAATTTTTAAAATCATATATAATAATAAAAAGATTTATTATACATATATAATAGAACTATATAAAGAATTAAAATATCATATATTATCCACTTATAATATTCCAATACACATTTATTTAGGATTCTTTATTTAAATCGTCATTTATAGGCATTAATTGTTTAATTAGTTTTGTAAGTTTTGGTTCAGTGCTTTCGATCCTTACATATTTCTCATAAATACATCATATAATGAAATTTAATCATGATATAAATATCACATATATATATATTCATTATAATACATATTTATAATAATCTATGTAAGGTAGACATGAAAAATGGATCACATCCCTTTGTGGAGATGGTAATTGACAAATTCGCATGGCGACGTTATCAGTTTTAAACGAGTGTAAGAATAAAAAGTGAAATTATATTTTATATTTTAGGATCATTATTATGTCAATAATATCATATATATATTCATTTTTTCCATTTTTATAACCATCAAATTAAACTGGTTATGAAAATTGAATTACACTGCTACATGGAGAAGGTAAAGCGTATGTACACACAAGTGATGTTTTTTTATTTCAATGGGATGGAAAAGAAGTGAAAAAATGGTATTAAAATAATCATAATAAAATATAATTATATTAATTATATTTATTAATTATTTTAGGACGATTAAAATATATTTAGATGAAGTATTATAAGAAATAAAATTGAAAGTACACGGTTAAGAGTTATACCTCTTTGTCGTGAATCATCCTTTGGATTAAAACTTAATCCTTGAAAAGATGGTATTTTGGAAATAATAAGAGATCTATATTGTGTCAAGGGAATATAATAATGTTTTATGGTTGGTCATATCCATGATATAAGGATAATTAGGTGTCTATAAGAGATGATAGGTAGTTTCCTTTTATAAAGGAGGGAAATGATCCACTTATAATTTCTTAAAATATTAAATAATATAAACATCATAATATTATAAAATAGAAAAAAAGAACAAAAATATTATAATATAAGATATCATATGGTATAAATAAACTCAACCAATCATGTTTGTGCAATTATTGGTAACATTTCAATCCTTCCCACTTAGTTAAACTACTCTAAACCCATTTTAACTTTAACCATGATAACTTAACCTTTACCAAGATAACATAATTATATGACCAAAAATTAAAGTGAAATTTTAAAAATATTTGTATGTTATTATTCTAAAATTTTAATATATTATATAAGATTAAATTTATAACGGTGTAAGAATTCACTTTTAATAAAATAATGTAAGACACATGAAAATAGTTTTTAAGAAGTACCTGATTTAAGTGTAAAAATCATTTTACATTGAAAAAAATCAATAATTTGGTTCCCAAATTTTTTTTAGTAAAATAATTATAAAATAAAAGTTTTTATACATCTTTAGAAAACCAAAGCTTAATGGAATGTTCCAAACATTCAATTAAATTTATGTACCCAAAATAGTTTTTATTTGAATAAAATATAACTTATCTTCATAAAAGTAAATATTAGGTTCCAAAATTAGAAATAATGTTTCAAAATACATTATTTAACTCTTTATAAATATTTTTTGTTGAAAAAAACAAATAAAATATGGAAAATAATTTTTTTAGAGATAATTTATCATTTTACCCCATGGTTTAACTTAATTTTAACACTTTTACTAAGATAACAAATATTTACTATATTTACTATTCATAAGGACCAAAAATTAAGTTAAACTTATTAAATTATATTATATCTATAATTAAAAATATATAATCTATTTTATAAAATTAAATTAAAATATGTGGCATAATTTAATTAAAAATTAAACAAGTAAAACATGACAAAAATCAATTTTCCAGAAAGGTTTCTCCTTGAGTATAATTTATTTATACCAAAATAAAGAATTATATTGATTCTAATATCCTTACATGGATTATTAATAACATAAATGAATAAATTTTACATTGAAACCGATTTTATAATAAAATAAACTTTGTAAATTCATGGAATTAAAAGTCAGTTCTCAATGATAATCATTAATTATCAATATTCATCAAAAAATCAAAATTTTTAGAAAGTTATAAAAAGTTCATTCTAATACAATTTTTATATGATGATTTATAAAGTTTTATCCTTTTTATCACATAAAATTTATAAAAATGGAAGAAATTAATTATAATATTTACTCACAAAATCAATAAAAACCATTTATGAATAAAATAAAAATTTGAAGCATAAAATGACTTTACAAAAAACTGAGTACTTATTTATTATAGATTAATCAAATAATTTGAATTATATAAAACCTTTATACATATTTCTTATAATGTGGAAATTCATATTCATACATCAATGTTAAAAAATATGTTATAATGATATACTATATTATTATTAATTCAGACTTGGGATTGTGTGTATCACAAAATATTAAAGAAATTAAATTTATTTGAAAAGAAGTATATCATTAAATATTTAAGAGTAAAGTTTTTCATGAAAAAATAATTAAAAAAACTTCTTTCACTAAATAAAAATCCTTAAGAAAAATAAAATAAAATTCTTACAACTTTTGTTACAGTAAAATGTGGCTTCCTAATCTCAATAACACCCAAATCCATGAGGTGTTACATCTAATTTAAAATAATTTATCTCTTAATTTTTCAATATATTTATATTTTTTTGGGAATCCTATTTTATTCATCAATTTTATAATTTCATAAAAAATTAAATTCTATTTTACTTGAAAGATAAATTGGATAAAAAAAATAAAAAAAATAAAAAAAATTAAAATATCATTTTTTATATCTAGAGATTATTTATATTTCATTTAATTTATATGACAAAATCTATTTTTTAATTTTAAATTTTTTAGGTGTAAAATTGAAAATATAAAAATAATCTTTAATTATAATTATATTTAAAAATATATAAAATTATTATTTAAATACATTTTGAAAAAAAAATATTATTATTTTGTAAGATATATGTTAAAATATGGAAATATTATGTTTTAATAATTAAATTTTATAAAAAATGGAAAAGTTAAAATGTAATAGATGGTATATTTTTATTTTAGATTTTTAAACAACTATTATTAAATGAGATAAATTTCATCGTTTTTATTTTTTTAATTTATCCCAATGAAATTCATAAAATGTAATTTTATCATCAAAAAATTAAAAATATCCTATATAATAATAAGTTGTTTTTTTGGGGGTAAATGCAAAGAAAACCACAAACACACACAGACACATGCACACACCAACAAGTTGGAAGGATATGTATTATCCCCTAGGGATAACCCATCCACCATCCATTTTTAATATATGGAGTGGCTCAAATTCCCAATACATGAATCCCATTGTATAAACCAATATCCTAGTGTAGTCATGCCTCCAACATTTTTCCTATGTCACCTTGACAACATCATGCCTGTGTCTTCGCCTACCTGCATCCTGTTTCATGTCTACATCACCACATATCTACATCACAATCTATGTCACCACCTATATATTACTTGAGAAGTACCTATTCCCAACATGTGTTGAACCGAAGTCAACCTGAATGTGGAGGCTGGTGGTTGAGTCCCACTAAGTTATGACACTGGCCATAAAAAATATCTTATATAAAATTAAGGAGAAATATTCATTTGTAAAAATAATAATTTGTGAGATGGGAAAAATAATTTTACTTGGTGAAATTTTTATTAAAAATGAAAAATTTCCCAAATACAAAATGATATTAATTTTATATCAAAATATAAAATATATATCATAACTTTTTATTTTTTTTAAAAAAATTATCACAACTTTTACAAGTAATAAATATCATTTCCCAATAAAATAAAACTATGAAAATACGATTAATTTTTTATTCTATAATCACTTTTACACAATTGTAAAAAATTAAAATTTATCTCACTAGATAAGTTAGAGAAATCACATATAAAAAATTAAGTTGTTTTATAAATAGATGAAATTACTCTCACTTACAAAATGAATATAACAATTTTTTTAAAAAATTAAAATAAATTTTGAAAAAAAACTACAATTAAAGTTATTATATATAGTAAATGAGGTAAAATTTTTTATGGTATATGAAATTTACCTTATCTCATACTAGAGATAAATTTCATTTTTTACTAGATATATTATGGAAAATAAAATTTATCCCCATATGTTAATGATGAAAAAATTATTTTTAAAATCCTTATCATTTATGGTAATTTTATCATATATTCTATATGAGATAATTTTTTTATAAAGATATATTTTTATATATATAATATATATCAAAAATTCATAAAATAAATTAAATTCATTAATGTAATGTATGTTTAAAACTACTATACTTTTACATCTCTTTAACATTAATATAAATTTTTAATTTAATTTGAATAAAAATGCGCCATAATATATTCTTGTAGGTGAAATTTATCTCACCTCTGATTTGAGATAAATTTATGGAGACAACATAAAAATATTAAAAATTTTAATATATATATATATATATATATAACCTTTATCTCATCATGTAAATTTATTAAATTTCATTTAATGATGAAAGAGTTGTGAAAAAATAGTATTACTTATTCTTTTTTACATCTATTTTATATGACTATATAAATCTAAATTTTATCTCACTGACTAGATTTGATATATTTATTATAATAAAAAAATTTCAATAAATATTTAAATAATATATTCTTTTATGTAAAATTTAATTTATATGTGGTAAATATTATATAAAATAAAAATTTTAATGATAAATTTTTATAAATGATATTTATCTTTCCATAATAAAATTCAGTTTATAATAATTAATTTGAATGAGTATAAAAAAGAGAAATATAATTAATGTTATCTTGCTCAAAAAATTATATATTTATTTTAATTATATTAATTTTTATAGATAGTTTTATATTAATTTTATTGATATAATATAGTCTTTAAAAATATAGTAATTTTTATTCATGCAAAAATTTATCATTAGTAGTTCCAAATTATCATATGTAAATGTTATAATAAATTTAACCTAAAAAGGAAAATAATAATGTTTAGGTTGCAAGAATGTTCATGTGTTAAATTTAAATATACATTTAAATAAATTTCATATAAAAATTATGATTTTTTTAAAATATTTTTATCAATAATTAAAATTTTCATTTAAATAAATTTAAAATAAAAAATGGAGTTTTTAAAATAATTCTCTTAATTGTTTTTTAAAATTCACACACACACACACACACATGTATATATATATGTATATATATATATATACACACACACATATACATACATACATACAAACATACGTAGATACATACACACATATATAATATAGTAATTTTTTTATAAACTAATTAAGAAATAATATTTAATGATCAAATAAATATAGTAAAAAAGTAAAAATATATAATATTAGTGTATTTATTTATTATTAAATTTAAATTAATAGTATAAATAAGAAATTGAGATTCAATAATACTCAATACATGTTAAGGTTTGGAAAAAATATGTAATGACTATATCTGTGTGGCATCCCACATTTGAGATAGAAAAAAACATTGTTATAGGGTGTAAAAAAGGAGGTGCTAATGAAAAATTATCTCACATGAAATATAATTTTACATTAAACTTAACATTATACCCCTATTACTATCACTCTCCATAATATATATATAACACACACACACACGACGTATACACACATACTCATATATTTTCATGGTTTGAATAAAACCTTAATTTTGAAGAGCTATACTTCATGTTATTCTCTAAAAATTCTAATTATTAAAATTTATATCCTTTAGAAGACCCTAAAAAAAATAAATTTTTTAATGTTTTATTCACCAAGGGAAATTTAAAATTTGAATAAACCAAGTCAATGGACAAACAAGAAAAATAAAATCCAAACATATTTGGATTAAATTGGTTTCATTGGTCACAACACTCAAATTCATCTCAAATTCCCCAAGAAACCCACTAGAAATGTATATATTAGATCATTTACCAATAAAAATAGCATATCTAAAAGAGGTTATGATAATATAGATCCTCTTGGGATCCTTTATCAATTGATGAAACTAGCGCATGTATATAATCATTTATTTACAATAGAACTGGATGGAAAACCAGAATTATAAGTTATAGGTAATAGCACGAAGCATAGGAAAAATAAACCAATGAATGTTTTTTTCTTAATATTAAAAATTAATATTTCTCAAAAAAATAATTGAATTTCTCAAGGATTTTAAATAACCAAAATTTTATCCACTTAGAAAATTTTACCACTTTTTCCATGCTAAAGTAGTATCAATAAAAGCCAGAATTTATTATTTCTAGTTTTAGCGTTGATAAACATCTAGAATTTCTTAGATATAGGATGAAACATAAATAAAGGAATTTTTATTAGTATGTAACTGCATAGAAACCTAAAAAAATATCTAAAAAAACAACCATTTTTAGTATAAATTCAATATATTTTAAATAAAAAATAAGTTTCATAAAATTTCATGAGTTTTGTATAATTAAATGTAATAAATTCCACAATAAAATATATAAAAATATTTTTTTGACATAAACAAATGTCAAAATAAAAAAACTAGACAAACCAGAGAATAAAGACAATAACAAATCCTATATTTTCTGTGTTTTATTGATTAATAATATTTTTACTTTATCTATAACATATAAACATACATTTGATTGATAAAAAATTGTTATATAAATAAAAATAATTTTCCTATTTAATTAATATTACATTAAAATATGTAAAAAAATTATTAAAAAAATATATAATAATTGGAAAAATATAACTAATCAATATTTTTTATCTTTTTTACAAATGATGTAAAATACTAATAAACCTATTATTACAAAAAAAATTAAATTATCTAATTATGAAAATTTACATTTATAACGACCCAAACTTTACATACATTGACATCACTTCAGAATTGATGTATATTTATTATAACTTATAACAAAACCATGACATGACCATATAGGTATAGTGTCATTAACAACTGGGAAACATAAACAACTGGTTCATAAAATATCTACATTTTCTCCCTTTATTTCATAATATTTAAACTCCTTTTTGAAATATCATACTTAATACCCTTATTCATGTCCTGGGGAAAAGAAACATATAAAAGGGCGAGCTAAAATTCTCAGTAATGGTAAAAAAATGAAATAACAATCATTTCATCTTCACAAGAACATAACATTTGATAATATTATCCTACATATAAAAGATCACAATATCATATCATGGGATAAATCATAAAATTTCAATTAAATCCAAATAGTTATAAAAAAATAAATAAAATTTTGTGGCATACACACATAAGCATATAAAATCATTTTATATTAGTCAAGGCCCTTTTCCAAGACCATCATAATGGACAAAGTCCATTACTAAACCGAGTTTGCTAATCATTCTAGCCCTGTATTAATGATCTTGATTTACTTTCTTATCCAGCCATGTCTATTTCATGAGATATAAATCATTACCCAATTCATTAGAGGGAGATATCGGTCTCACCCATCTCATAATGAAACCATTCTTACATATGCTACAAAAACATAGAAACATTCACGATAGCATAACCCACGAAGTCACACAGGGTTTTTAAACATCATTCCATTATAATTGATATAAAAAAAATGGAATTCCTAAATAAAATTCCATCATAAAAAAAATCAAATCTTAGTAATAAAATGGATAGAAATATAAACCTATGTAATCATAGATGGAAATTAATTTTGATAAAACACTTGAGATTTATTCATAAGGAAATATACTTTCATTTTAAAAAACATTTCCTGTTCTCAAACTGTCATGAAATTTTAAAAGAAATGAATTGAGTTGAAAATAAACTTTCAAACATGTAGATGTAGCTTCATAAAAATAAGGATTTTTGAAGATTTAAAAACCCATTCATGTTGTATAAGTTAAAAAAACATTATCCTCATAATTTTCGAGAAATGTCAAAAGGTACCTCATATGGTAAACAAAATAAATATTCCATTCAAACCATGTAGTAAAATTCAAAATGGGTAAAAATGACTTTAAACAAAAATATAATAATATTACAAATTTTATGAGAATATTTTAGAAAACATGTACACAGATGGTAAATATATATCCAGTAGATACTTATGAATAAATAATCTCGGATAAAACGAGATTGGAAAAGTTATCCCTTACTATAAAACTGATATGCTTTGTATATATCTGAACCTAATTTATAATGATCTAAATAATGTTATTTATTTATTCTATAATCATAATAATTTTTATGATAAAATTTATGATCATATTTTCATCCATTTGTTAGTAACATTTCATTGTTACTCGTTATTCTGGCATTAACTACTTTATGATCTTATGTATATTTTGTCAGATAAGTTATTATTCCTCTTTTTAGGTTATAGTTACATCATTTAAATAATGGTATTAGTATAATATATATCATATTTATTCATTCAATTTATTTATATAATCATTGTTTATTGAAGATTATGTAGAATTAATCACATCGCACTATAGAGATAGTAAGCAGTATATACGCACGAGCGACGATATCGTTCCCATAATTGTGTAATGGTATTGATATGGATGGTGTATAGTTTCTCATAATTAGTATAATGTTATAATAATAATATATAGTTATTTTTTCCACAATTATACCCATCCAAGTATGGTGGTTGTGAAAAACAGATTACACCACGGCATGGAGAAGGTAAGCCATATGTACGCACGCGTGGTGATTTAGTTTTTTGTAGGATAGATTGAAGGTGAAATAGGGTTGTTTCATATTTATAATAAAATATCAATATATTATTGATACTTATGTTATTAGTTTACAATTAAACAACAAAATAATAGGAAGTATAAGAAGAAATAAATTTTTAAAGAATCGGTAGAATAAATTACCTCTTCCTCGACGTGCCTCCTTTAAATTCCTTTTAAGGAAATAGAGTTGGTCTTTTGAGAACACCAGAACCTCTAGAATGTTACTAGGGATTTTTAGAAGAGAAATGGGTAGGGGTTGGAAGAGCATTAAGGCTAAAAATGAACTAATAACAGAGGGAGGAGGTTCCATTTTATAAGAGAGGAGAGAGGCACTTTAGGAAAATTTTCAAAATATTAATTTATTATAAATTGTATTTCAACAAAAAAAATGGTAAAAACATATTTAATTTAAATATATGATGTTTTTGGTTAAAATACCCATTATCCTATAACATTTATACATGTTTATAGTATTTTTTAATCCTTATCATTTTGGTTTAACCCTTATTTTACCCTTTTTAATCTTACCACGATATCATGTTATTTACACCTTGTGGGTTAGTTTAACAACCATATTATGTCATACGAACCAAAAAAATATTTAGGAAACATTTGGACTTACATTAACCATTTGGATGAATCTTAGTTTTTTTTGGAATTTTATATCACTTAATAAACTATTTTATGATTTAAGTTTTGAATTGTGTCAATTTTAAACACTATTCATACTTGACTTTTTAAAAATTCATAAAAACATTATTTCTTCTTAAATATATAATTAAATAAAATATAATATGTCAATGGAATCCAAAAAAATCTTGGATGACATCAAAATGACAAAATTATGTTTTTTTATATTTTTAAATTTATTTATTTGAATGTCTCATTAATGAGGTAATCACTACATATTTGTGTTATAAATAAAACTATTTATATAATCTCAAAAAATTATAAATAAAATACCATGATGTGGGAAATATTTTTAACTTTATAATGAATATTTATAAGCATAGATATCAGTTACATAACCCTATATGAAAATCAATTTAGTAAAAGGTATATGTTTAGGTTATAATTATATTTACTTTATATTAATTCTTATAAAATGTCATTTTCCAATCCTTGTGAATCCATGTGGTCCCAAAATCAACCCAAGGATGCCCATAGTCTGAAATATTTAATCCAATATGATTATGACATGTTTTTGGGAAGAAATATATTATTAAATTATTATTATTTTTCCCTTATTTACCACTTTTACCCTTTAACCATGGTAAATAAAATAATTACTGAAGTTTCTATTCATATTGTCAACAAATAAAAGGTAACTATTCACACAATTTGGACCTTCTGATTCCAAATATGGAATCCATTTTACCAAATTCTAAAAATATAATTTTCACTAATTAATTTAAAATTATCCCCGTTGTTGAAATGAGAAAATGGGTTTGAAAAGTAAAAACATTGCAAAAGAATGAGATGTTTTTACCTATGAATTCAGTGTAAAATTAATTTTAATGACATGAATTATATTAAATGGTAAAATTATACTATATTTATAATTTAAAACCATTAAATATTTTAATTTATTCATATAAACTATCTTAATGAAAAAGTTTTTTTAATTAAAATTTAGCATATTTTTACTATTCATCAAAACATGAATGTTATCAGGAAAATATCAGAAATTTATCCAAAGTAAATTTTTATATCCCAATTAAAAAAAATGTTTATTTATTAATATATAAATTATTAACATGTTAAAATCTTAATTTAAAATGGGTTTTCCATTCAAAGGTATAAAATTAACCTTAAAAAATATGTTCTTATACATAAAATAGGGTTTTATTCATACCCTGTAACTAAAATATCAATTAAATGAATATAAAAAGTATTGTATTAAGTATATAAAACATATATTTCATTAATTTCATTACCAAATATTATTTACTCAATAAAATAAAAATATCTAACTGATTTATATTTTTCATAAATGATTAATAGCCAATGAATTTATATTGAATTTTCATAAGTTAGTTATAATTATTCCGGCTAACCTAATAGATATGATATAATGGTAAATTTATATTAAGGTCTTCTTGAGGTTTTTTAAGCTAATGATTGCGTGCAAAGAAAGGTACAGAAGAATAAAAATTATTTAAATAAACTATTTCATAAAAACATCTCGGTGTTATATTCTACCCCCCTTAAACTGAATTTCTACCTCGAAATTCATCACTTGGAAATAAAAAGATGAGGATTCCTCTCCATCATCATATCCTCAAGATCCAATTTCTCTTCTTCTAATTGGTGGTTTCTTCATTAAACTTTAACCAATAGAGTGGTCTTGTTTTGTAGATCTTTTTCACTACGATCCAAAATCTCTATGGGTTGTTCTTCATTAGAAAGATCTTGCTCCAATGGTATGAATTTTTTGCTTAGTACATGTGAAGGATCAGGTATTTACTTTTTTAAGAGATATAAATGGAACACATCATGAACTCTAGGGAGATTCGGTGGAAGTTCCAATCGGTATGTTACATTCCCAACAAGATCCAGTATTTCAAAAGGACCAATATATATAGGGAATGACTTTCCCTTCTTTCCAAATCATGTTACTCTCTTCCAGGGAGATATTCGTAAGAACATATTATCACCCACTTAAAAATATAGGTCTTTTCTTTGGTTTCTAGCATAATTGTTTTCCCGACTATGAGTTGATCATATGTGTTGTTGAATAGATCTTACATCTTCTTCCATTTCATCAACATGATCAGGTTCTAATAGCTTTCTTTCCCCAACTTTATCTGAGAATGTTGGAGTTCTACACTTCTTTCCATAGAGGGCTTCATAAGGAGTCATCTGAATACTAGAGTAAAATCTATTATTGAAAGAAAATTCCACCAATGGTAGGTTTTGATAGAAACCACCTTTTAAATCTATAGAGAAATCTCTCAATATGTCTTATAGAGTTTTAATTGTCCTCTCAGACTAACCATCTGTCTGAGGTTGAAAAGCAGTGCTGAAACTTGACTCTATATCCAGAACATGCTGAAGACTTTTCCAGAACTCTAAGGCAATCCTCGAATCCGGATTAAATATAATAGAAAGTAGTACTCCCTAAAATCTTTCAAATTCCTTTACATATATCCTGGAAGGATGATCAAGAGAGAAATCCTCACTAATTGTAATTAAGTGTGATGACTTCGTAAGACGATAAAATATAACCCATATATCATTACTTCCTTTGGATGTTTTGGGAAGTCCAATGAAAAAGTACATAGTGATGATTTCCCATTTCCATTCAAGTATGGGTAATGTTTGTTACATGACCTTAGACTTCTTTCTCTCATCCTTAACTTGCTAACAAACCAAGCATCGAGAGACATATTTGGCAACATCTCTTTTCATTTCAACCCTCCAAAAGTACTCCTTCAAGTTCTTGTACATCTTTGTGCTTCCATGGTGAATAGAGAATGAAGAACTATGAGCCTCATCCAATAGCACATTCTTTAACTATTTTATGGGAGGAACACAAACCTAATTCATGAGCCTTATTATTTCATCACAATCACCGTTGAATTTAGGAACATTTCTCACCTTCATTTGTAACTCTACATCTACCTTATATTCCTATTTAATCTTCACATGTATAGATGGTTGAACATTCAATTGAGAAAGATAATATTTCAACCCTTTCATTAAAATTTCATGATCCATCCTTTTTAAATACATAAATATTGGATCTTTTGTGATCCTCATCAGGGATAAGATAGCATGGTCTTTTTGAATCAAAGCATCTACCACCTTGTTAGCTTTCCCAAAGTGGTAATGTATTGAGAAGTCATAATATTTAATCAACTCCAACAATCTTATTTGGTATATATTCAGCTCCTTTTTTGTACAAATATACTTTAAAATTTTATGATCTGTATAAATATCACACCTTTCACTATAAAGATAATGCCTCCATATTTTTAATGCAAAGATTTATGCAGCTAACTCTAAATCATGAGTTGGGTAATTTTGTTCATGTATTTTCAACTATCATGAGGCATAAGCTATCACCATATCATTTTTCGTAAGAACACACTACAACCCCTTCTTGGATTCATCACTGTAGATCAAAAACCTTTCTCCACTACAAGGAAGTTTGGGCACAAGTGCACTGGATAACCTTCTTTTATCTATTTGAGATTCTCTTTACATTCCTCCGTCCAAACAAACTTATCTCCTTTCCAAGTCAACATGGGAAGTGGATTATATAATCGTGAAAAATATTTCAAAAAATGTTGATAATATCCATCCAAACCAAGAAAACTTCATATGTCAGTTACTTTTGTTTGTCTCAACCATATTTTAATAAGCTATGTTTTTGATAGATCCATATATATCACCTCTCTTGAGATTATGTGACCCAAAAAATGAAACTTTTTGAAGCCAAAATTTACACTTGGTAAATATGGCATAAATATTTCCATTTTCAGGGTCTTTAGTGAAATTCTCAAGTGATCTTCATGTTCTTCCTTTCTCTTAGAAAAGATAAGAATATGATCTAGAAAGACTACCACAAACTTTCAATATAGTATCTAAAAAATATATTAATTAGATCAATGAAGATAGAATGGGAATTAGTAAGACCAAAAGGCATCCGTATAAATTAATAGTGTCTATACCTTGTATGGAATGCTGTCTTAGGTTTATCCTCTTTTTTAACCATTAATTAATGATACCCTGAATGAAGATAAATCTTGGAAAAGTATTGAGCTTTGCGTAGTTGGTAAAATAAGTCATTAATGCGTGGGAGAGGATATTTGTTCATGACAGTGATCTTGTTAAGTTATCGATAATTAATGTAGAGTATAATTGATCCATATCTATTCTTAATAAATAGAACAGGTGCTCTCCTAGGTGATGCACTAGGGAATATGAATCCCTTATCAAGATTTTCTTGGAGTTTCTTCATCAATTCCTATAACTCAATTTGGTCCATTCTTTAAGGTGTCTTTGGAATAGGCATAACACCTAGTATGAGTTCTATTGAAAACTGAACTTCACAATTTGGTGTAAGATGTGGAAATTACTCCAGAAATACATCATAAAACACCCATACAATGGGAATTTTCTTAATCTTGAGTTTGGCCCAAAACATTTGAAATCAAAAACCATTATTTATTGGAATCAAGACCCATAAGATGGAAGAAATTTCTACTTGAAGGTTATATTTATCCTTGCATCGATAGATGATCATAGATTAATCTACAATATAAAATTTGACATCCCTTATTTGGAAATTTATATGAGCTCCATATTAGTAAAACCAATCCATGCAAATAATAACATCAAATTCCACAATAGGAAAAATCACAAGATTTGTATGAAGTACATTCCCACAAACAGCAATTGGAGAATAATTGTAAACTTTTTATGCATTTATTTTTCCATTATGAGTTTTCATAGCTAACTCAACATCTAATTATTGAGGTAATATGGTGAGACCCATAGAAAATTTATTAGAAATAAAAGAGTGGGTGGATATAGAATCAAATAAAACATTTGATACTTTAGAGTGTATGGTAAGTATACATTTCATCACTTCATTATCGTAATCCACGTCGCAGATAGTAATTTCATTTGAATTTCCTTTGTATTTGGAATTAAGTGTTCCTTGATGTCCATCATAATCAATAACCCTTGGATTAGGGAATTGTTTGGCATAATCCTCAATTTCCTTGAACTTGTATCATTGAAATGTTGGAGGTTTATTCTATGTAACCTTTTATTTGTTCGCATCATTAGACATATTTTCCCATCACTTTGACATTAAATTTCCCAATGACCTTCTTTTCCACAAATAAAACATTTATTAGTCCATTTAAGAAAATTCCCTCCATGTTTCTTTCCACACTTTGAGCATAAGGGAAAACTCATCTTCTTTTTAGTGCGGTCTTTATATTTTCCTTTGAATTCTATTTTCCTATTCTTATAAACCCTATATGATAAATGGGTTACTCTAATATTCATCTCATCCTTGATACCACATCAAAAAATGTCCTCATAGATATTAAAGTCCCTTAAGTATAATGCCCTTCAGATACTTTCTTTTAAGCCACTAAAGAATCAGTCAATCTTACTCTCAGGTTGGATAATAATTCCAGAAGTGTACCATGAAAGTCATGTAATATTTTTTTTGAAGGTACCAATGAATTCATCATCATTTTTCTTAAGTTCAAGGAAATATTTCTGCACCTTTTTTCGAAGAATATGATGAAATTACTTATTGAAAAATAAGTTCTTGAACTCATCCCATTCCATGGTCCCAATTTCATCTCTCTTCCTCGCATTCATGATAATATTACACCATCGATCAGATTAACCTTCTAAATGAAATAATGATAGGATGAAATTATCATGTTCATAAAATTTTAGAATTGAAAATATCTTAACAGCGGTACTGATCCATTCTCCAGCCACTAATGGATCATAAGATCTACTGAATAAAGGTGGACACTACCTCATGAATAATTCAATAGAATGTTTCTCCTTACATTTCTTGTTTGGAAGTCTGACATGATTCATATATTGATAATGTTGTGTGAGATTGGATGTAATATTTTTTTCCATCTCCCATAATATTTTGTTGCTCAGGGGGACAATCATTGCATTTCCCATCACATTCAGCATTAACGTGGTTCCTTTGAGTTCCAACCATTGACTAAAACCAAGAAGCATAGTGTGAGAAACACTTATCATAATAGGAAAACCACATAGTAAAGAATAAACTTTCAATTTAGAACCCTTAAAATTTTAACATAGTTTATTCTTTTCCATTTCTAAAACACTAGGATTATATCTTATACTTAGATATATCCTTATAGTTCTTACTAAGGCCTTCTCATCCAAGTTTCCAAAGGTTAACTAAAACTTTCCTATGATACCAACTATAACGACCCATAATTTACATACATTGATATCACTTCAAAATTGAAGTATATTTATTACAACATATAATAAAACCATGACAAGACCGTATAGGTATAGTGTCTTTAGAAACTAGGAAACATAAACAAATGGTTCATAAAACATCTACATTGCCTCTTATTTATTTTATCATATCTAGAATCCTTTTTGGAATATCATAATTAATACTCTTCTTTAAGTCCTGGGGAAAAGAAACATTTAAAAAGGTGAGATCAAATTCTCAGTAAGGGTAAACAAATGAAATAACAAACATATCATATTCATAAGAACATAACATTTGATCATCTTTTCATGCATATAAAATATCACAACATATTATCATGGGATAAATTTTAAAAGTGCAATGTAATCCCAATAGTCATAACATAAGACATGGGATTTTTTGGCATACACAAATAATCATAGATAATCATTTAATATTAGTAAATGCCCTTTTCAAAGACCATCATGTTAGAAAAAGTCCATTACTAAACTGAGTTCACTCCTCGTTCCAGCCCTGTATTACTGAACAAGATTTACTTGCCATTCCAGCCATGTCAATCTCATGAGATATAAATATTTACACAATTAATTGAAAGAAGATATTGGTCCCACCCATATCATAATGAAACCATTATTATGTGTTCCACAAAAACATTGAAACATTCACCATATCATAACACATGAAGTCAAATGGGTTTCTTAAACATCATTCCATCATAATTGATATAAAAAAAATGTACTTACTAAATAACATTACATCATAAACAAAATCAAATAATATTAATAAAAGGGATATTAATATAAACCTATGTAATTGTAGATGGAAAATAATTTTGATAAAACACTTGAGTTTAATTCCCGAGGAAAATATCATTTCTTCTTCAAAAATGTTTTCTTTTCTCAAACTCTCGTGAAATTTTAAAAGAAAAGAATTGAGTTGAAAATACACTTGTAATATTGTAGAATAATATTCATGGAAATAAGGCATTATGAATATGTAAAAACACTTTAATGTTGTATAAGTTAAAAAAAATTCTCCTCGTACTTTTTATGGAAAATTCATAAAGTACCTCGTATGGTAAACAAAAGAAAGATTCCTTACAAACCACGTAGTAAAAATAAAAATGGGTAAAAATGACTTTAAACATACATAGAATAATAATACACATTTTATGAGATTATTTTTAGAAAACATGGACATGGATGACAAATATATACCCAATAGATACTTACTAATAAACAATCTCAGATAAAACGAGATTGGAAAATTTATCCATTACCTTAAGTCCGATATAATTCATCTTTATATGAAACACATATAAAATGATTTAAATTATGTTAATGATTTATTATAGAATCATACACCTTTTTATGATAACATTTATTTTGATATTTTCATGATTTTGTCAGTAACATTTCATTATTACTCATTATTCGTGTATTAATTGCTTTATGTTCTTATGTATATTTTGTAAGATAAGTTATTCGTCCTATTTTTAGGATATAGTTATATACTTTAAAACATGGTATTAGTATAATATATATAATATTTATTTATTTAATTCATTTATATAATAATGGTTCAATGAATATTATATATAATGAATCACATCGCACCGTGGAGATGGTAAGCCGTACGTACGCACAAGCGACGATATCTTTCCCACAATTGTTGAATGGTATTGAAGTGGATTGTGTATAGTATCTAAGAATTAGTATAATTTTATAATAATCAGATATAGTTATTATTTCCACCATTATACCCATCAAAGTAAGGTGGTGGTGAAATATAGATTACACCACTACGTGGAGACGGTAATCCGTACATACGCACGCGTGATGATTTATTTTGTTTGTAGGATGGATAGAAAGTGAAATAGGATTTTTTTCATACTTATAATAACATATCAGTATATTAGTGATTTTGATGTTGTGAAATTTTAATAAAACAACTAAATAATAGGATGTATAAGAAGAAATAAATTCTGAAATAATCGGTAGAAGAGATTACCTCTTCCTTGACATGCCTCCTTTAAATTCCTCTTAGGTAACCAGAGTATGTATTTTGAGAAGAAAAACACCTCTATAATGTTACTAGTAAATTTGAGAAAAGAAATAGGCTGGTTTTGGCCAATATTGAAGGCTCAAAATAGAGTTAATAGGAGAGGGGTAGGATCCCTTCTATAATATAAGAGAGGGGCACTTTATGAAACTCTTCAAAATATTAATTTAATATAAATTGAATTTCAATTAGAAATGTCCAAAACATATTTACTTAAAATATAAGATGATTTTTGTTTGAATAACCATCATACAATAATATTTAGGCAATTTTAGAATTTTTTTATCATTATCATTTTGGTTTAACCCTTATTTTACCCTTTTTAATCATTGGGTGATATCATGTTTTTTACAAATTGTGGGTTAGTGTAATTACCATATTATGTAAAATAACCCAATAAAAAGTTATTTATGACATATTTGGACTTATATTAACCATTTGGATGAATCATATATTTTTAAAAATTTAATATAATTTAGTAAAATATTTTATGTTTTAAGTTAGGAATGGTGTCAATTTTGGACACTATTCTTACACGACTTTTAAAAAATTAATAAAAAATTTATTCCTTCCAAAATAAGAAATAAAGTCTAAGATAGTATGTCAATTTCTTCCATAAATTTTTTTGACGACATAAAAATAATAAAATTATATTTTTTTAATATTTATAAATTCATTTATTTGAATCGCTCATTAATGAGGTAATCACTACATCATATATGTGTCATAAATAAAACTATTTATATAATCTCTAAAAATTATTAATAAAATAACATGATGTGGGAAATATTTTTAGATATCTAATTAATATTTATAAGCATGGAGATCAATTATATAAACATATATTAAAATATATTTATTAAAAGATAAATGTTTAGGTTATAATTATCTTTACTTTAAATTAATTCTTATAAAATGTCATTTTCACATCCATGTGAATACATGGGGTCAAAATATGGACCCAAATATGTCCATGGTTGGAAATAATTTATCAATTAATATTAGTACATTTTTTAGTGTAGAATTATATTATTATTTTATTATTTTACCCTTATTTACCAGTTTTACCCTTTAACCATTGAAAATAAAATAATTTCTAAAGTTAAAATTTACAATGTCCCAAAATTAAGGATACATATTCAAAAAATTTAGACCTTATGATTCTAAATATGGAATAGTTTTTTTCAAATTCAAATCACAGAATTTGGAGTAATTAATTTAAAATTATTCCCATTGTTGAAATGAGAAAACATGTTTTAAAAGTTAGAACATTGCAAAAGATTAACCTATTTTTGCCTATTAATTCAATGTAAAAATAATGATAATGAAATACCTAAAATTAAACGGCAAAAAAGATATTATATTTATACTTTTAACCATTAAATATTATAATTTAATCATATAAATTATCTTGATGAAAAAGTTGTTTTTAATTAAACATTAGGTTATTTTTACAATTCATCAAGACATGAAAGTTATCAAAAAATATTAGAAATTTATCCACAGTAAATTTTTATATCCCACTTAAAAATAAAATGTTTATGTTTTAATAAAAAAATTATTATCTATCAAAATTTTAATTTAAAATGGGTTGGCCATTCAAAGGTATTAAATTAACCTTTTAAAAAAATAGGTTCTTATATATAAAATAGGGTTTTATTCATACCCTATTACTAAAATATCCATTAGATGATTATAAAAAATATTTTATTAAGTATATAAAAAATATATCTCATTAATTTCATTACCAAATGTAATTCACTCAAAAAATACAAATATCTAATTGATTTATATTTTTCTTAAATGATTAATATCCAATGAATTCATAATGCATTTTCATAAGTTGGTTATAATTATTTCTTATAACCTAAAAAATAGGATATAACTATAATTTTATATTAAGGGAATCTCTTGGTTTGTTTAAACATAGGATTGTGTGTAAAGAAATCTACTGAAAAATTAAAATTATTTAAATATAATATTTCATAAAAATGTCCGGGTGTTACAACACTGAATCGTTTTGGGTAAAAAAATCATCATATTGGTGTGAAGTTTAAACTACATGCAATAATTTAATTAATGGTTGTTACGAGGACCCAAATATTTTACACATATTATAATATTATTTTAAATATATATTTCTAATAATTACTTCTTAAAGATCATGATGCCTAGTTTCTTTGGTAGACTAGATGCATAAAACATCAAAAGGAAACTAAATCATAACATATTTTTTTATTCTCTTTAGTGAGAAAATAAATCCCTTCGAGCTCCCAAAACCACATAGGATAACCTTAGGAATATATAAAATAAAGCGGTGAGAAATAAATCCATGTAAGAAAGTAATCATGATAACGAGGAATAACATGATATCAGAAATGATAATGCTCATGATTAATTACATGGGAGAATATCATTAGAACATAGTATCATAAGATCAAGAGAACATAGTAAATTAGAAGAAAAAACATGACAAAATAATAATTCATGGCTAACTTTCAAGACAACATGACATGGTGGAAAAAGTCCCTTAGTAGATTATGTTTACTCCCTAATACCATAAATAACATCTCATGAGACAAAATATTTACATAATTCATTGGAGTAATATCCAGAAAAAACGATCATAATATTTCCTTGATTATCTATTCCACAAAAATAAAATCAATAATAAGGAATAAAAATAATAATTACCCATGGGATGAAATGAGATGCATAATATTTCCTCATATCAATATAAAAGGAAATTTCATAAAGAAGGAATTTAATAAATGAACATAAGATTTTTTTTACCCAGTAAAAGGAAGATACAATGATCTAGGTATATATAAAAGACATTTATATATATAATTTATAAGACTTATATAATATTTAAGAGATATATAAAGGGATATAGAGAGAAAATTTTCATAACCCGAAGAAAAGGTTAGTTTAAAGAGATCTCATACCATAAGCCCAACTCGTCACATACACTCTTTATCTTCATGAATAATAAAACTATATTAATTATTTAATTTATTATGAACCACATTAAAATTTATTATATTATTTATTTATTTATTTCTTATCATGTCATATTCAATTACTTAATCATTTAGGTTCACAACAGACATTTTAATGATATTGGGATCATAAGTCCAAAATGACTTATATAGGTTAACTATGGTCAATGTGGTTATTATTTCATCTTCTAAAAAATTATTATCATGAAATAATTTTAATTTTTATACATAAATGATAGTTATAAAACCATTAATTAGATATGGTTATGAAAAATGGACTACATTACAATCATAGAGATGACATGTCGTACATACACATGAGTAACATTTCCATTTTTCAGTGATCATCATTGAAAGAAGTTTGGTGTCATTTTATATTTAAATAATGAAAATTATATCATAAATATCATATTATTTATTTTAATACACTTATATATACCATCCATGTGATGAGATATCAAAAAATGAATCACATTTCTTTGTAGAGGTGATAATCCATACATATGAATGAAATACATTATCAAATTTCAATGAATGGAAATGTAAGAAAATAAATAATATATTAATTTAATATAATTATAAATATTTAATTAATATAATACATATATATATATATTTATTAAATCCATTATCATAAATATTCATGAAATGAAATGATGGAAAATGAATTACATAAGTTCATGAGACGGTAGTCTACCGTACACACAAATGATCATTTTGTTTCAAATTTTATCAAATGGGAGATGGATTTAGTTCATTATGTTAACATAATAAAATATAATTATATTTTAGATACATATGTTAATATTAAATCAATTTTTAATAATCTTTTAATGATATTTGAGAAGAAATCAAACAAAACCACTTGGTTAAGAAAGGCACATCTTCTTCGAAAAAACTCTTTAGGTTTACACCAAAATAATTCTTATGAGTGTTTTATAATAAAAGAGAGTAATTTAAGATATGTTATGTGAATTAATGAATGAATTTTGTCAGGTATTATCTGAAATTAAAGTTTTTTGAATCGTGAATAAAATAGGAGAGGAGGCACCCTTTTATAATTAAGGGGAGGTGCACTCTTGAAATTTATTAAAGTATTAAATTAATATTAATTAAATTTCAAGAAAAAAATGATAAAAAGTGATATAATTATATTATAAGGAGAATTGTTATAATTAATCTCATAATATAAAACTCATGAAAGTTTAGGTGTTTTTTTCACCCTTATATTTTGGTTTAAACTTGTGTTTACCCTTTTTGACTATTACTGTAGTAACATAGTTTTTTTATATTTAGGGGTAAATATAGTTACTATAAAATGATAATTGGTCCATGAATATAAAAAATTTGATATTTTAAAACATATACTAGAATGTTATGTGAATATATATATATATTTATTATTTTTAAATAATTTAATAAAATATTATCCATTATAAAATAACATTAATGTAATTTTTGAAATTATTCATTTGATTTGACTTTGAAAACTATATGAAATCAAAATAATTAGAATATATTATACTAAAAACTATATTAAAGGTTTAATTTCTATAAAAATTAATGTAACACAATAATTCTTCCAAATTATATAAAATATAATATTTTTGAAGTTATTTATTATATTTTAATATTAATTAAATAAATACTATGTCAGTGTTGCGTAATCATTTAAGGAAATTACTTCATTACTAAAGATTATAAATAAAATAACATGATAGAAAATAAGAATTTACATTTATAATTAATATTTATAACTAAACTTATGTTTTTATTTATCCCCATGACAAAATATTTTATATTTTAAAAGCATAAACGTGATATTTTTATCTACATCTTTTACTCAATTATTATAATGGTGAAAATCAAAGAAATATGGAATGAAATTTTCATATATTCATGAATTATTTGTGAATGGCCTAATTAAACTCTTTAAATAGGATAATTTCATGTGTTAGTGTCAATTTTCATTCATTATCATATTATTTTTAACCTTAATTTCCCGATTAACCCTTACTGAAATGATTATTATTTTCTATAGTTTTTATTCATAATGAATAAAAATAAAATAGACCTATTTTTTTGATATAATGATTAAAATTACGAAATATGATTATCAATATTAAATTTAAATAAATTTTAAAATTTAATTAAAAAGTAATATGAAAAAATGTGATGAAAAGAGTTTTTTTTAAAATACCTTTCTAAGTATAAAAATGATTTTATACCTATTTCAATATAAGGAATAAAATTGCGTTATATTTAGTAAAATATAGCTATTTTAAATGTAAAACTAATCTAAAATATAATATTAATATGTAAACACTTTAAAATAAAATATTTTTTTCAATAAGAATTAGTGTTTTCGCTATTCGTTAAAATATAAAAATTTTCAAAAAAATATCAAAATTTTACCAAAAGATAGTTTTTATATATTGGTTTAAAAAATGACATGATTTATATAAAATAAAATTTCAATTTTTTTTAAATTAATTATAATCTTTTCTCACGAAAAAAAATAAAACCCATTTTGGAAGAAAACATATTTTTTATGAATAAAATGACTTTACTAATAAATGTGTGCTTATTTCCTAAAAACTAATCAATAATATTTTATTAATTAGGACCCATATATATATTTCATAACGTGGTTAATCAAATATATAACCACCAATTCATAGACTATTTTATAATGGTCATATTAAAATAATATATTTCACGGGTCATTTAAACTCGATATTGCCTGTCGTATGCGTTATCAAGCATAATATTATTATTTTAACAATGTCAGGGTGTTATAGTTATTTTCATAATATTTCATTAAAATTTAATCTTTTTCATGGATTTAAATTTCATTTCAATCAATTTAAAAATTTCAATGACTTGTAATTAAAAATAATCACTTATAACCATTGATAGAAAATCATATATTAGAGTGACATGTGGTTTATTTATATTATTTGGAAAGGATTATAAATAATTATTATAATGAACCAAATTGGGGGGTGGGTGGATATTTGAGTTTATTTTACTTTAGAATATTTAAATTTTAGGAAATTATATGGGAGTTTGAACATTATAAGAGAAAATTTCAATTTTTATAAAAAAGGCATAAGGTGGTATTGATGAAAAATGAATTAGATTCTACTTAGTAACTAGTAAAGATGAATCAGGTACCTAATGTGGCATATATTAAGAATGTGTATACTAAGGATATCCATTGGTTAGTGGGTTTCCATCCACTATATGGCCAATGAACCACTAGGTAACCAATAGTGGACACTTGGTAACTGGTGTCCTATAAACATGTTTTTTATTTTTTAATTATATTAAAACTAAAATTTAAAAAATAAAAAATTCCCCTAGTGGTAATGCTATTATCATAGACCCATTTAATTTGGGTTTCTTTCAATGTTTAGAATTAAAATACTCTAAATCCCTAATTTAGTGATTTTTTAGATTCTTTAGTTTTGAGTGAATGCGGATGAATCAATATGTTATTTCTATCGAGTTAACTCTTATGATTATGACATAGGTATTCCTTATCATTCACCCTCATTTCATATGTATTTTCATGTGTTTTATGAAGCTAATCTTGGTTATGTGGGCATATAAATTCTAAAATTGATATGATAGGGATTTAGTCACCATTATTGTATGAGTGAGTCTTGTTAAAATCATGATAAACATTCCATATTAACTATTACTTGAGGTTTGTGTCATTTGATGATTATGATGACCTTATAGAGTTTCCTAGAACTAAAAGAGGGAACCAAATATAGTTTCTATCATGGAGTTAATATTAAAGTTACATCATGATGTATAATGGGACTATTTTTGAAATTCCTCCAGAATAAACGATCCACTAATGAGTTATAGGGAGTTTCAAATTGACCACTTTGGAGACATACTCTTAGATATCATACTGTTATTCCAAGGACCTCATATACCCTATGGTACTGTTAGTGTGTCCATGTACTCATCTATAAGAGGCCAAGTATATTTTTGAGCCTGTCATAGTTTCTTCTACCACTTTTTGGATATTGAGGATATTTTTAATCCTATTATTGTTTCTTCTGATTGGAATAATTCCAATATTATATCCAATCCTAACAAATGATGGTCTAAAGAGATTATTATACTCTATACCAAACGAGATTCCACAGTTCATATTTGACCCCACTCTATCTATGAGGAAGTTTAATCTAACCCTTATAGAATATAAAGATTATTTTCAAGCCTTTTATAATATCTAATGTGAAAAAAATTCTACCGATACTTCAGTATCCCTATAGATATATACAATTATATTGACTTGATATTAGGTGTAACAATTCAGCTCAATCATTGTATAGGGGTTCCACCCATAATCATGTGATCAATCAATTAAAAACTACATCAAAACACTTGTATTTGTATGTGACTGGTAAAACATACCTATACTAGCAAAAAAAAGTAGGGTTAAGCTTCGTGGGTTCTTGGTAAGTGTATGATTACATAATATGTGTGGTGTGTATTGTGTGTTAATATTTTTTATTTTATATATGTCATATATTCATATATATTTGGATTATATTAGGGACCTTTTTAATGGTGGACTATTGATTTTTATACTCATACCCAAAATTTTCACCTCATTGGATATAAAAACCCTAAATTAGGCATGTAGGTCAGGGAAAAATACCAAATATTTGTATATAGTAAGATTAGATAGATGGGAATGAGGAGACAATATCAAGGTGATGTCAGGTATTTTTTTTATTATTTCATCCTATTTATTTTGATTTTTTACACTGTATATAGTCATCCAATTGAGATATCTATTTATTATTTATGACCATATAGCATGACACATTTCATTTTTTTATTGATTGATGTTTATTTATTTATTTTTGTTTTATTTCATTTCAACGTTACAAATTTTTCTGTGATTTTTTATATGTATTATGATTATTCATTATTTATTATTATTGTATGTTTATAATATTGAGGTTATATTCTCCACATAATATCTTATCCAACCCTCACCACTCTTTGATGGACTATAACATATGGGGAGGAACTCTTGGGGCCATGTAATGACTATGGTCAGACATGAGAATGGTTTATGATATGAGAATGTCAAGAAATGGTATTATAACACTTATTTTATCTATTTTACCAATTTTGGACTTGTTAAAAAGATATATGTTAGTGGAATCCTGGGATGGATACTATGAATATTTTTAGTTGACACTAGTATGATGAAATTCCAAGTTACCTAGGAGTGTGATTTTGGTTACTTTTTTAGACATTTAAGGTCTTGTAATTTGAATAAGTATGTTTTTATTTCAATTGATTTATTATTTTACTATTGGATATAGTAGGAAAGAGGCATAATTACATGAATCATACTTGGTATACAGGTTTATGTGACAGGATCATGCTTATGTGTGATTGTAAAATAGTTTTTCAAAAATGTCCTTCAGTTTTATAAAATAACAATAATAAATTTTTAGTATTTTATTGAATAAATTATTGGTGGTGGTTTAATTTCTTGAATCATACCATGAAGACATAAGTGATCATTTTCACTTAATATTAATGTCATTGTGGTATGTACATGGGGTGGCTACAATAATTTCTATATTGGTTCATATGGGTTTATGGATACCTCGATAGATAAAACCCTAGACAGATACATATATGTATAACATGACCCATTTCAATTTTCTGTTAGTGATATATTATAATATCCTATATAATGGTAAAATTATTATCAATGTATATAAGTGATGATAACCGATGATAATGATTATTATAGGCATGAGATTACATAATATGATGAATACATGTATAGATGATTTGTGTGATAGGAATGACTTGCTGATGGTATATGGGTTCCTCAAATATATATATATATATAGGAATAAAATCACAAATAAGTCTAGTTAAAGAATGTGAGTGTGTGAATGGTAGGTATGTGAGATACATTTTCATATTTATTATGAATGTGAGTCTTGTATTGATGTGGTATAACTCATAATAACATGAGTTATGAATGTAGACAACTAGTATGAGTGTACGTGTTTGTTTATTAGTTTAATATGATAGACTTTGAGGATGGTAAAGTAATTTTAATGTGACCTAATTTTATTAAAGGATATTTTTATTTAAAAACTTTAAAAAATGGGTATATATATCTTTTAGGATTGAATTTATATGATAATTAACCCTTGGGTTCTATTGATGGGTTAATGATTATGAAATATAATATTTAAATATAATATAGAATAATAAAAGTGAATGATACACCCGTTAACACAAATAAAGACACAAAAATATCTTTTAAGGGTGGTAAGCCCTTAGCTGTACCATTTTCAGTGAGCATACTATAAGAACCCTAAACTCACACTCCCTGATTCGGTGTTAAAATCAAAATCATTACATTTGGAGATTTGATGTAGATAATTGTGATCCAATTTTTTCCATCCAAACCATATGACATAAAAATAAAAAATTGTATCACTTAAATCCTCACATACCGTTTAGGATTATAGTTTTATAGAATTATGACAAACTCCAAGATAAAAAATTCACATGATTTTAAATGATGATTTCTACCACATAAAAAGACTTTTCTTTTTCATAATAGGACATCATCATCATGTATATAAAATCAATTATATAAATAAATCATTCAACCAAATTATTTATAACTGGGGAAAAAGAAACATAATAAGGGTGGGATAAACATTTTAGTAAGGTAAAACATAATAATTAACAAATAAATGTTATTAGTGAGCATAATAAGAGAATAAGGGTAAGATAACTTAATCAAAGCGCATGAGTATAACATAATAATATTAATACCCATCAATAGCTATATTATGAATCATGAAAACATGTAACAAGTCATTAATAATGGAAATAATCATAAGAATCAATAATAATAACCCATGTGATATCAATACCAATATAATGAAACTTCATAAATCCATACCAAGAACAAGTAAAAAATGTCGGTATCTTAGAACATCATCCCATAGAACCCTTACATAATCATTAAAAACCCTTATATAACCCTTAAAAATTAGAATAACCATACAACCAACTTCTAATATAATTATCTGGAGAAGATAATCATTACCCAATGCATTGGAAAAGCTATAATGGGGATCAACCTTTGTATAAGCTTTATCAGGATCATTAGTTTCTCATGAGCTATAATGGATCTAAAACCTTTGTTTAATATATATAGGGTTCACCCATGATCTATAATTGGGATAATCTCTTCATATAATATGTATCAGTCTCACACATTTCATATAATGTCTAAGAACCACAACATGAAGAAGGTTCATAAAGCTTTCATTTTATCATAAAATTCTTAGAACTACCTTTATTTCATTCATAACATTATTAACCTAAAGAAAATAAATGGGTTTATAAAAATATCATATAAACATGATTAACCTGTGGAAAATAAATCGTCTCTATAGAAATCTATTTAAAACACGATTAACTCATGAAAAAGAAATGGGCTCCATAATAATCAATTTAAAACAATCATAATCCATCCAAAGAATGAATTAGTATGGTATCATTAAAAGATATCCCCAATTTAGAATAATTAAAAACAAGGGTTACTAACATTTATTAATGGAAATACCATTAAAATTTCATGAAAACCATTTTTTAAGAAAATAAACTTTGAATTTTAAAATTATTTTTTAAAATTTAAAACATTTTAGAAATAATTTTATTCGAAAAAGAATGGAATCATATAAAGATTTTTTTAAAAACCATTTAAATAATTTCTATAGGAAAATATAATTTAATTTTTGAAAAAAACTTCTTAAAACATTTTTAGAAAACATAATTTAGGAAGTTAAAATATTTTTGACCGAAGAGAGAAATGAAGATAAATTTTATAAAAAACAATTTCTCAAAAAATATAAGTGCTAATAAGTGTAAAAATGATAAAATTAATTTAAAAATATTATTAATAACCATAGGATAATAAAATTAATGAGTTTTATATTATTTCAACATTTGGGGATATAATCATACACAATCCAAATAAATAATGAAATTCTAACAAAAGACTCTTACCACTTTTATAAATTTGAATCATAATCCCCATGGGAGAATAAAATTAAATGAATTATATAATATTATTAAAATAAATAGATTAATGAAATTAAATTTTAATGGGTCAGTATGTACACCTCATAAAATAATATTGATGTAAAACATAACAAACATCTTAAATAAATACACTTGAGAAAAAAATCTGTTACTGCTTTGGTAACATTGAAACCATAAAACCCATAAAATATAGATGCTAAAATCAATATATATGTCTACATATATTTAATTAAAATAATAATAATAATAATTCATGTAAAATATATACACTAAACAACAAAAATAAGTGATGAATATGGAATATATCTCACAAAAACAATTGTGAGATGAGAAAAACATTTACCTTGAGTCTGACATGTAACATGTGTATTTATCTTCCATAATAATAAACATATGTTAATTATTTAATTTATTGAGAAGTTTTGTCAAATTTTTATTAATTTAATTTTACTTATTATCATGTAATATACAATTACTTAATCAATTAAGTTTGAGTTGGTTGTTTTGAACATATTCGGCTTATGTGTCAAAAATGACTCATAGGTTGGATATGCTCATATAGGTTATGATTTAATTATATCATAAATAATAATCATTATATAATTATCATATTTATACATATATTATACTTTTTAAACCCATCATGAAACATGGTTATGAGAAATGAATAAACGTTATGATTATGGAGACAGTAGGCCGTACGTACACATGACTAACGTTTTCATTATTCAATGATCATTATGTAAAGAAGGTAAGTAATATTTTATATTTAAATAATTATAATATTATAATAAATAATACATTATTTAATTATATATACTTATATATATATATATATATATATATATATATTTCTTGTAATTTTTTGGTGAAAAAAGAAATAAGATCGCTTGGAGGAGGCGGTCGTCCACACGTCCATGAACGACATTGTCATTTTTTTCAGTGAGTGAAAATGTAAATAAAATGATATATTATATTTAAAAAGGTAATTACATCATTAATGTCATAAATATTTAGTTTATATACCATATATTTATTATATTTACCCATATCACCTTCTGTGCAATTCGTTAGTGAAAAACGAATCACATCGCTTTGCGAGGTGGTAGTCTGCCGTACACACGAGCGAAATTATCATATCACATACACTATGGATTGTAAAAAGGTATATATATGATATACTGAATATATAAGTATAATTACATTATAATTATAATATATAAAACTTATATCCATCATCATCCCCAACCGTGATAGGTGGTACTGGAGAAACCAATAACATCGTTTCATGAGGCAGTAGTCCGCCGTACACACAAATAATTATTTCATAACCCATTTTATATAAGTGTGCATAATTTTAAATCAAGAAATTTACATAAATAAATATTTTTTTATTTAATATAATTTATTTATTATATATTAATGGTATAATATGAATTTAAGGGAGTGTATAAATAAATAAAACAAAAAATCTCATTGATAAACATTACCTCTTCTTCGAGTATCTCTTTTTGGTTTGCACCAAAGGCCTTTTTTAGTTGGATTTTTCCAAAGATAAGGATTATAGGATAAGATGAGGTGATTTTATATGTGATTTGGGAAATTATTGTGTAAACCAATTGGTTTTTAATGTGTGAAAATGGGAGGATAGGTGGTGGCCTTTTATAAGTGAGGCGAGTGATACACTTATAATCATTTTTAATGAAACATAGTTGAAACAACATTATTCCTATAAAAACGATAAAATAATGAACCAAAATGATGAATAAAATATATTGGGTTGATATATGAACATAAAAATAGTTTTGAAATAGTTTTGGTTCATTTTAACACATTATATTATATGTTTAACAAATAAGTACACTCGTTTTTACGTCAATCACTGTAATTAAGTTTTTATTATTTTTCACAAATAATTTGGATAAAATTTTATGTTTCCATTATTATAAATTAAAAAGTATTATTATTAAAAATATGGAATCATTTTTTAAAAATTTAATTCATTTAAGTGGTAAAATTTAATTTAATATGAATCCTGTAGATATAGCGAGTGGATAGTTTTTTAAGAAAAGTATTTTTTATAGAAAAAGATGATTATACATTTAATATATGACTAATAATAATCATTAAATGAAACCCAAATAATATTTAAATATTTATAATCAATACATTTCGTTTAAAACATTCCCCACTAGAGATTATATTAATTAAATAAAAAGTAGAAACATTTTTCATTTTAAAATAGTTATAAAAACCTATTTTTAAACCCAAAAACAAACATATAAAAAAATATAAATTTAATAAAAAGTAATTAAGTATATTATAAATAACTAAATAATAATTCAGTTACATTAAAACACATTAAAAATTTGTATAAAATTAGAATGGAAGAAATCCCTTACTTAGAAGTGTGATCCCAAAGGCTTGGGAGAGGTTTGAGAGAGGCTCATTAGGAGGTTGGGGGCACCTTGGGAGGATTATTGAGAGAGTAAGTCAGAGTTTGGGTGAGCTCAAATGGCTTTGATTGAAGAGTAAGTGGGAGCTTGGGTGGGTTTATATAGAAAAAGAGAGAAAATTCATTATTATTTAGGTTTTGGACACCACACATCAAAATAATCTAAAAAACAAACCAACTCATGGTTTTCTCAAAATGGGAGTGGAAAAAATTATTTTATAAGGCCAGGGTCAGAACATTTTAAAATATTAGGCTTGCTTTGGTGGAGGTGAGTCACACTCTCAAGGAAATCAATTTAAAACGATAAAATGTTCTATAACTCCTAGGAGGTCCACCAAATCTTTGTAAAATAAATCAAACAAAACAAAAATCACATTATTTTAATGGTAAAATATATATTAGCTAAATATATCATTTATATTATTTTATTACATCACTATTGGGTCATTATGATGTCATAAAACCTATTATATAATTAAATAGTATTTAATTTTTACCCAAAAATTTGACTATCTCAGAAAATTATGAAAAATTTACCGTTGGATAATTTCAACATCATGATTTGAAAAATAATATTTATTTTATCTAAATAATTTTCTAAATATGTGATTTTTTTACTTTTAAAATAAAAACCAACATTTATTGATAATTTATGGGTTTTGATAAAAACTAATTTCAAAACTTAATATAAAAAAGAATTATATTCATAAAAATTATACAATCATTTATATTTATAAAATATTAATTTATTAATAATATTTTATTAAAATATTATTAAACTCAAAAATCCATTAATTAATCAAAATAGATTTCTTCATTGAATATTAACTAAATATACTATTTTTTATTTAAGAAACTTATACAAAGTAACTATAGTAAAATTAATATATATTCTATATTATATACAAAAATAATGCACATAATCATAGTGCTATGGTCTTGTTACAAAACCTCTTATAACACCCACATATAACCTAAGGGAAAGGTGTGCGATGGTGACTGACTCTTGGGGTTGTTCAAATAAAATCTCTCAGGTGATAATCTCTATCAACGTCCACTTATCCTATAGGCGGTTCTGTTCGATCTTAACATGTTAAAGATTGGATTGGGCTTGGTGAAGAGAAAATCCCAATAACTCTAAATCCTTTCCAAGCTCTAAAAAATGGGCTTCGTATGGGGCAAGTCTACTGGATGTGGCCATTGCTTCCTTTATCTGAGTAAATTGGATTTTTAAAGCCCTATATTTATTCTAAACATGTGATCATTTTTAAAAGGCTATACTAGCAATGATCACAAGTCTTAACAATATTTTAAATTAAGAAAACATAAAACCAAGGAAGTGCATATGTTATATAAACATTTTACATAATAATACATTTAATTAGATCAAGATAATTTTTCATTAATAAAAATTTGGGTCGTTACAGTCATCCCCCCTTAGGAAATTTCCATCTCTAAATTTTCTTTTTCCCACACCAAAACAGATGCGGGTAACTTTGCTTCATCACTTCCTCTGATTCCCATGCTGCCTCTTCAAACTTTTGGTTTTCCACAACACCTTGATGAAGAGCATGATCTTATTTTGTAGAAATTTTTCCCTATGATCTAAGATCTTCACCAGATTCTCTTTATATGAGAGTTCATTCGCCAATGGTACCACCTATGGATTTAGTACATGCAATGGGTCAGGTATGTACATCCTCAAGAGTGATACATAGAGTACATTATGTACTTTAGATAGGTTCAATGGGATTTCTAATCTATATGCCACTTCTCTAATGTGATCAAAGATCTCAAAAGGCTCGATGTACCTTGGACTAAGCATTCCCTTCTTCCCGAATCTCATAAATCTCTTCTATAGTGATCTGTGGAGGAATACCATGTCTCTACCATAAAAATATAGGATTCATCGATGATTATCAACATAGCACTTTTATTGAATCCCAACATCTTTAATGTGCTGTTGGATGGTCATAACCTTCTATACTATTTCTTCAACCATTTATGGACCTAAGAGTTTTTTTATTCTTAAATTCATCCCAACATGTTGGTGTTATTCACCACTTCCCATAATTGGCTTCATAAGAAGAAATTTGTATTCTTGATTGGAAACTGTTATTATAAAAGAACTCAACAAGAGGAATTTTTTGATCCCATCCTCTTTTGATGTCCATTGAGCATTCTCTCAGCATTTCATCAAGTGTTTGGATAGTCCGCTCATATTGGACATCATTTTGAGGATGATAACCAATACTGAAGTTCATCTCAGTATCCAGAACTTGTTAAAGACTCTTCCAAAACTTAATGGTGAATCTTGGATCTTGATCGGACATAATAGACAGTGGTACTCCATGCAGCCTTACCACTTATCTGTTATATATTCATTCGATTTGATAAAATGAGAAATCCTCTCGAATTTCAATGAAGTGTGTAGTATATGTTAGAAGATCCACAATAACCCAGATATAATTGTTTCCTTTAGTTTTATTTGGAAGACTGGTGACAAAGTCCATGGTGATGTTTTCCCACTTCTATGATGGTATCTGTAATGGTTTCATTATTTACATATACTTATTCTTCTCAAGCTTCACATGCAGACATACCAGGAACTTTTATGTATACTTAGAGATATTCTTCTTCATTTTTTCCCACAAATAAATCTCTCAGAGATCTCGATACATCTTTGTGTTTCTTGGGTGAATGGAGAAATTCAAACTATGTGCATCATCCAAAATTTATTTCATTAACTCCAAACTTGATGGAACACATAGTCTTGTCCCAAATCTCACAATTCCTTCTTTATTAACATTGAACTCTGATGATTTCCCTTTTTTGATAGTTTCCACTTTCTTCTGAATTCCCACATCATCCTTTTGACCATCATTTAACCTTTCCAAAAGAGATGGTTGAGAAATAATTTGTGAAAGGATTGATGGTTTTACCTTATTTATGATTCCTATGTCCATCTTCGTCAAATCTATGAATATTGGATCCTTTTTAATTCTCATAAATGATAGAACTGTAGGGTCCTTTCTATATAAATAATCTTCCACCTTTTTTGCTTTCCCAGGGTGGTAATGGATTGAGAAGTCATAGTCTTTGATCAGCTCTAACCATCTTCATTGGCGCATATTCAAATATTTTTGTGTGAATATATAATTGAGGATTTTTTGGTCCATATATATTTCACACTTCTCCCCAAAGAGGTTATATTTATAAATTTTTAAACTGAAGATCACCACAGCCAACTCGAGTTCTTGTGTTGGATAGTTCTGATCATGAAATTTCAATTGCCTTGAAGCATAGGCAATGATATTATCATTTTATATCAACACACAACCCATGACCTTCTACGAAGCATCACTAAATACTATAAACGTTCTCCACTTGTGGGTAGTGTGAGAATAGGTGCAGTGATAAGCCTCCTTCTTAACTACAAGAATCTTTTACTCCATTCCGAGTTATCTTGGTATGAGGGTTTTACAATTGTGAGAAATTTCTCCCAAATCAGTGATAATATCCATCTAACCCCATCAATCTATAGATATTCGTTACCAATGGTGGCCTCAATCATCCCTCAATTACATCTAACTTGGAGGGATCAATTTATATCCCATTGCTTATGATGTTATGACCCAAGAAAGAGACCTCCTTCAACCAGAACTCACACTTACTTTACTTTTCATAGATCTTATCCTTTGCAAGGTATCTAGTACATTACTTAGATTCTCCTCATAGTCCTTCTCAGTTTTGGAGTATATTAGAATAACATTAACAAAAACTACCACAAATTGGTCGAGGTATTATCAAAAGACTCTACTCAACATGTCCATGAAGATTTTTGGAGAATTAGTGAGTCTAAAAGGCATTAATATGAATTCCTAGTTCCCATACCTTGTACGAAAAGCATCCTTGGGGATATCCTCCTTCTTCACCCTTACTTGGTAATATCCCGAGCACAAATACATCTTGGATAAATATTGTGCTCCATATAGCTGATCCAAGATGTCATCAATTCGTGGAAGTTGATACCTATTCTTTATTGTGATTTTGTTGATCTCATGATAATCAATACAAAGGCGCATTGACCCGTTCTTCTTCTTGACGAAGAAGATTGGTGCACCCCATGGTAAAGCACTTTGGAGTATAAACCGTTTATCCAGATTCTACTATAGTTGTTTCTTTAAATCCTCAGCTCCATAAAATTTACTATATACATAATTTTGGATATTGGCAATGCCCTAGGTACATGATCAATTGAAAATTCAACATCTCTTATCGAAGAACGACCAAGAAACTCCTCGGGAAATACATCAGCAAATTCCCTCACAATAGACATGTATTCAAGGATGGTTTCTTCCTTAGACTCAATAATTTAGGCCAAATACACAAGCTCATAGGGAAATAATATCCACACTTTATATGATTGGGATAAAGTATATTCTTCTTCCTCCTATCACTTTTACATAATTGGGGGTCGATTCACCGTATAGAGAGTGATTTACCTCTCACAGAAATTTATGTTTGCTCTATATAGATAAAGCCAGTCCATTCCAAGAATTTCATCAAATTCCACCAGAGGGAGTATGAAGAGGTTCACTGGGAAGTTCAATTCACAAATTATAACAGGGGAGGAGTTATATTCATGGGATGTAATGATTTCCACATTTTTCTTTCTCACCGACATATTTACTTACTTGATTTTTGGTGGTGTTGGGATTGTTCTACTAAACATTCACAATATAAATGAATGTATAGAACCAGAATGAAAAGGTATGTTAACTATTTTGAATGAATAACTGGTGTACCTATCAACACTTCATTATTGGGGTTCACTTTGGTGTTAGTAATGGAAAAATCTCTCCCCTTCTTCCTTAGAGGTTGTTGGTTGCCTCCGAAAACCCTTGGATTAGGACACTGTCTTGAAAAGTGCCTCGATTATTTTTTGTTGAAGTAGTGAACAATGCGTTGAGGGTCGAATGGATAATTCCTCTCCTCTATCGTAGATTAAGGTCTTTCTTGTTGGAAATTAATAGTCAGGTGCCCTTTTCTTACACACTGAAAGAATTTCCTTGTCCCCTTCAAGTAATTTATGGGGTGCTTCTTTCTGCTCCTTTGGAAAATAGGGTGCTTGATTTTCTTAGCACTGTTGGATTTATTTATTGGACTTCCACGATTAAATTACACCATATGATTCTTATCCCTATGATACCTCTAAGATTCTCTGATCTCCATTTTGACTTTGAGGGAACATCATACAATTTTCTCATTGCTCTTGAAGTCACAGATCTCTAGAGATTTTCATAGGAAAGGTTTTATCCCACCAAAGAAGTGGTCAAACATGCATTAGGAGGTAACAACCAAGCTAGAGGCATCTCGTGTACGCCCCGTGAAGTTTTCCTCATATCCTCTGATGGATTCGTCATCTTTTTTCTTAAGATAAAAGAAGTCCCTTTTCATATTAAGTCAGAGGGTGAGAGAAAAATATTTTTTGAAAAACATTTTACATAAATTTTTCCTACCAATGCCTTGATCTCTTCCTCAGGATTCATGTTTTTGATTGATTTCCACCATTGATTAGCTACACCTTCCATATGATAAGCAACCAAAAGAACCACTTCTATTCAGAACATTGAAGGATGGAGAAGATATTTTCAATGGAAATGATCCATTGTTCCAGGATTGAGGGATCAGATGATCCTTTAAAATAAGGAGTCCTTTGTCTCATAAAGCTCTTGATTGTGACTTTTTATTTCTTAGGGAGGGTTGAATTTTCATATTGACCCATGTTTCTATTCAAAACATGAGTTAGCTGAAACAGTATCCTGACAAAGTTCCTTATTCCCACTCCCATCAAATTGGGCATCTCATTAGAACAGTCGTCACATTGATCTTTACATCGGTTGTTAGGCTGAGTCATCCGATTACCATCCATTAGATGGAATAAAATTAAAGTTATGGGTAACACAAAAAGGGTAATCCAAAGACAAAAATTGATGACTAATGAATTACTTTTATTTACTTAACTTATAAATTTATAGGCTTCAATCTATGTTATCCATGATCTACGTCCCGACATATATTAATAGGGAATATTTTTATTCCCTTAAAAATGGTTCATACTAAGATTGTGAACTTACCAAAGCATATCCCCTAGGGTGTCATAACCAAGAGTGCAGTAAGGCCCATTTTCGTTCACCAGTTCCCATTAGAGTCTCGCTCAAAGCAGTGTTTTTGGGTTTTACCCCTAGATACATCTATGATAGAGCCGCCTATACCTTCTCACATCTTGACTAGGTTGTATTTTCTTGATAAACCATTTACTCAATACTCACCAAAATTTAGGGATTTTTTATTATACATAGTCTTATCACTAAGGCTTTCACTAGGGTTTTATAATTATAATCCTAAAAAAATAAACCTATCCTTTGATAGAAACTATAAAAACTGTGCCCTTTATTTCACACTTAAACATAATTTATTACATATAATCTTTACTAGATACAAGATACAAGATAGATAAGTCTAGTGTCTTTAGGGATTAAGATCATTACATAAAAACTTATAACAAAAAAACATCTTTATTGAAAGATGCTTTTATATGACTACAACATTCATTCGTACTTAGCATTGCATGGGATAACCTAAGGACATGCATAAGAAAAGGGTTAGATATAAAGCCTAGTAAGAGAGTAAACAATGAATAACATGAAAAATATAGTAAATGTTAGGCAATATTCATATCAATGGAGCATAATAAAAACATGATCATAAAGGCATGATATAGCATTATTATCATAACATGGAAATGTGGCAACAACATTTAACATGATATTCGCATGAGCCAAGGCTCATTGCACATGGATCAAGGGTAAACCCTCATTTCACTTGAATTAGAATGATTAAACCCTCATTTAACTTGACATATCCAGATACTAATCTTTACCCAATGCATTGAAGCGCTATCAGGGTACACCCTTCTTAATCCTTACATTTCACACATAAATGTGCCACATGGATCATACCATATGGATTAAATAAAAATCATAATTTATTACACAAATAAGAGTTGTGGAATATATACATGAAACTATATAATCAATAATTAAATTTTCCTAAAGGTGAATACCCTTGATAGATAAATAAGCATGGTGTTCACTACACAATGACTTTGTTTTTGGAAAACCGCAGTGCAATTTCCACAGCATAACAGTGTGACATACGAATTCATAAAAATTGTTGATGAGAGAGGATGTGGTGTATCATCATATTTAAATTAAATGGATAGTAATGGGGTAATATAGATACATGTCCCAACATATTTAATGTAATTTATATTCATAATACAAAATAATTGCTTGAATGTAGATGAGAAGAGATAAATTTGTTACTGGATTTTGGCATAGTAATAGGTATGAATGAGAGGAACTAATGAGAGATAAAGAGGAATATAATCAATTAAAACATAAGGAGGGAAGTATGGGGAGGTTTTAAAGCACACCCCAAAATTTTTAATTGAAATAAAAAGGGTATAACAACTTAAACAAACATGGATAAAAACGAGAAAGGAAGAAATCCCTTAATTGGAAGTGTAATCCCAGAAGCATGGGAGAGGCTTGAGAGAGGATTCTTGGGAGCATGGGGAGCCTTGGGAGGATTCTAGAGATATGATGTAATATGTTGTTTTAACTCCAAAGGATTTTAGTGAAGAAGAAGTTTGATCTTTTGTGGGTTTATGTATCAAAAGAGGGGGAATTTTATTTTATTTAGGTTTTGGCCACCACATATCAAACTAATCAAAACCACAAACAAACCCATGGTTTTTGCCCATGGAATTTTCCAAAGGGGAGTAGAAAAAATTATTTTATAAGTTCAATGGCCTGACATCTTAAAATTTTAGGCATTCTTATGTGGAGGTGAGTGACACTCTCAAGGAAATCAATTTAAAAAGATAATATGTTTTATAAGTCTTAGAGGGTCCGCTAAAGATTTTTAAAATAAATAAAACAAACCTAAAGTCAAATTATTTTAATGTTAAAACATTTATTTGACGAAAATATAATTTATAGTATTTTATTACATCACTATTGTATCATTATGATTTCATAAAACACATTATATAATTAAATGGTATTTAATTTTCACCCAAAAATTCGACTGTCTCAAAAAATTATGAAAAATTCACTGTTGGATAATTTTGACGTCCTTATTTCATGAATAATACTTATTTTATGTAAATAATTTTCTAAATTCATGATTTTTTAATTTAGAAAAAAAACTGAGATTTATCGAAAATTTACGGGTTTTGATAAAAATAGCTTTCAAACATTAATAAAAATCACAGTTGTATTCATAAAAATTATATGATCATTTATATTTAATAAAAATTAATTTAGTAATTATATTTTATTGAAATATTTATTTAATTATAAAATCCATTAATTCAACAAAATTGATTTCTTAATTGTATATTAACTAAAAATAATATTTGTGATTTAAAAACCATTTACAAAGTAACAATAATAGAATGTATGTATATTGTTTATTGTATACAAAAATAATGAACATAATCATAGTGTTAAGGTCTTGTTACATAACCCCTAATTACACCCTCATATGACCCAAGGGTAAGGTGTGCGATGATGACCGACTCTTGGGGTGGCTTGGATAACATCCCTCGGGTCGTAATCTTTATCAACTTCCACTTCTCCCATAGATGGTTTTGTTTGAGCTTAATGTGTTGAATATGGTATTGTTCTTGATCAAGAGCGAATCCCAATGACATCACCTCCTTTACATGCTCAAACAAATGGGCTTTGTATGGGGCAAGTCTACTAGATGAGGCCATTTCTTTAATTATCTAAGTAAATTGGATTTGTTAGAGCCCTATATTTATACTAATCATGTAATCATTATTCAAAGGCTATATTAGAAATAGTCACAATTGTTAATGGTATATTAAAATATAAAATCATAAAACCAAATAAGTTCATATGTTAAATAAACATTTTACATAAAAATACCTTTAATTTGATCAAGAGAATTTTTCATTAATAAAATTTTAGTTCGTTACAATATTCCCCCCGTTATGAAATTTCTCCCTCAAAATTTATATTTACTACACTAAAACAAATGTGGGTAACTCTACTTCATCACTTCCTCTGATTCCCACGTTGCCTCTTCAAACTTTTGGTTTCTCCATAATACCTTGACGACAAACATTGTCTTATTTCGCAGAACTTTTCTCCTGTGATCTAAGATCTTCACTGACTTCTCCTCATAGGAGAGGTCATTCTCCAAATGTACCACCTTTGGATTGAGTACATTCAATGGATCTGGTATGTACTTCCTCATGAGTGATACATGGAATACATCATGTACTTGAGATAGGTTCGGTGGGAGTGATAGTCGATATGCAACTGCCCCAATGCGATTAGGGATCTCAAAAGGGTCAATGTACCTTGGACTTAGCTTTCCCTACTTCTGGAATATCATGAATCTATTCCACGATGATATGCATAAGAATAACATGTCTCTGAAGTCAAACTCTTGGTATCGTTGATGATTATCAGGATATATCTTTTGTTGACTCTAGGCATCCTTAATGTGCTACAGGATAGTCTTAACTTTCTCCACCATTTCTTTAACCATTTATGGACCTAAGAGTTTTCGCTCCCCAACATCATTCCAACATGATGGTGTTCTGTACCTCTTCCCATAAAGGGAATCATAAAGAACCATTTGGATGATTGAGTGTAAACTATTATTATATGATAATTCAACAAGAGGAAGATGTTGATCCCATCATCCTTTGATGTCCATTGATCACAATCTCAACATGTCCTCATGTGTTAGGATAGTTCGCTCAGATTGGAAATTAGTTTGAGGATGATAACCCGTACTGATGTTCTTCTCAGTTTTGAGATAATCTTTAAGACTCTTCCAAAATATAAGGGTGAATCTTGTATCTCGATCAGATACAATAGATAGTGGTACTACATGAAGCCTTACCAATTCTATGATATATATTCGTGTCAGTTGATCCAATGAAAAACCCTCTCGAATTGCAATGAAGTGTGCAGTCTTTGTATGATGATCCACAATAACCCATATAACATTGTTTTCTTTGGATGACTTTGGAAGACCAGTGACAAAGTCCATGGTGATGTTTTCCCATTTCGATGATGGTATAGGTAATGGTTTCATCATCCCCTTAGACTTTTACCTCTCAACCTTCACTTGAAGACATACTAGGCACATTTATGTATACTCAGTGATCTCCTGCTTCATGTTATCTCCCCAAAAACTCGCACATATCTCAATACATATTTGTGTTTCCTCGATAAATAGTGAAATTTGAACTATTTACATCATCCAAAATTTATTTATTTAACTCCAAACTTGATGGAACACATAGTATTTCCCCAAATCTCACAATTACTTCTTCATTTACATTTAACTCTGAGGATTTCCCTTTTCTGATAGTTTCCACTTTCTTCTGAATTCCCACATCATCCTTTTGAGCATCCTTTAACCATTCCAAAAGAGACGGTTGAGAAATCATTTTTGAAAGGATTAATGATCTTCCCTACTTTATGATTCCCATGTCTATCTTCATCAAATATAAGAATATTGGATCCATTTCAATTCTCATTAATGATAGATTTAATGGGTCCTTTCTACTTAGAGAATCTTCCACCTTGTTCGCTTTCTCAGGGTGGTTATAGATTGAGTAGTCGTAGTATTTCATCAGCTCTAACCATATTTATTGGTACATATTAAACTATTTATATGTGAATATATATTTTAGTATTTTATGCTCCGTATATATTTTAAAATTCTCCAAAAAGAGGTAATGTTGAAAAAATTTTAAACTGAAGATCACCATTTCCAACTCCAGATAATGTATTTGATAGTTCTACTTGTGAACTTCCAATTACCTTGAAGCATAGGCAATGAATTTGTCATTTTTCATCAACACATAGCCCATGAACTTCTTTGAAGAATCAATAAATACCACTAAATTTACTCCAATTGTGGGTATTGTGAGCACGAGTGTAGTGATAAGCCTCCTTTTCAACTCCAAGTAAACATTAATCCCTTCTGAGTTAGCTTGATAAGAGGGTTTTACAATCGTGAGAAATTTTTCACAAATCGATGATATTATCTAGATAACCCCATGAAGCTACAGATATCCATTACGAATGTTGGCCTCATTTATCCCTCAATTAAAGATATCTTGGAGTGATCTACAGATATCTCATTGGTTATGATAATATGACCCAAGAATGAGACCTCCTTCAACTAGAGCTCATAGTTTCCATACTTTGCATAGATCATATCCTTTGAAAGGTCTCTAATATAGTTCTTAGATGCTCCTCATGCTCCTCCTTTTTTTAGTATATTAGAATATCATGAATAAATATTAACAAAAATTTGTCAAGGTAATCTCTAAAAACTCTATTCATCAATTCCATGAAGATTTCTGGAGAATTAGTGAGTCCGAAAGGCATTATTATGAATTCATAGTGCATGTACCTTGTACGAAACACAATCCTAGGGAAATTATAATGACCCAAAAATTACATATAATTTTTTTAAATTATTTTTAATTATTACGAGTCTGTGAAAATTGACGGTGCTTCATTCTGAGTCTTGGAGTTCCCAAAATATAATTTTGAACATTTTTTTAAGGTACGTTTATTAAACTCACATGCAGCATTTTTTATCTTTTGAACTTGTATTCAGATTAAAAATACAAGGGAACAATTTAATACATAGTGATAGGATTCTCTTAAGGGAGGCTTAACTTTGACCGCAGTAGGTCGGGTGAAAATGTTAGTTTTTGCGACATTTAAAGAAATAATAATATAACATAAAAATTGTTATTTTATTTTCCTACCTCAAGTAGAGTGGTAGTGGTGGGACCGATTGGTTTTCAATCCGTTTAATGTCTTGACTCTTCAGTTTAATAACCAAACCATTAGGAATTAGGAATTATATTAATTAATGAACCTCATTAATTCTTTAGATGCATTACTCACCCTCTGCCTCTATTTAATTGAGGCTCGGGTTTGGGTTATAGAGACGACTATGAGGAACCTTTGGTGAATTAATGTCACATTTTCCACCGATGGAGGATGGAAGCATGAGTGGAAATGATCCAGGATCAACGAACATCAGAGACTTCATCCAACGAGGACTATCCTCCCTCCACAACCGCGACACCTCCAACGATTCTCAAGGTAGGGGGTTTTGTCTTGATAAATTTTATGGGTTTTTTCTTCATTAATTCTAAGTGTTTGAAGGAGAATTAATCTCACCCATGTTATGATGCTAAAACAGATGGAATGGGACATACAAACAAGGCTATGACCCTCTGCTGCTTGATTTATCATTACGTTCTTTGGGGGTGGATTTCTTAACTTGACGGAACCTTGAAACTGGGAGGCATGTAGTGACTGTGGCATCCCGGGAGGGCCATAGGCACATATAGAAGTGAAAACGGTGCCCCATAGCATCGCCGAAGCCCATAGAAAAAAGTTCCAGTGCGGTAGCTCCGATGATTGGCGTCAGAAGACGAGGGCGGTAGCCGAAAACCACCAGCCGTGGTGGAAGGGAGGTGGTGCATGGTGCTGCGGCAGACCAAAGGGGTCTTCCAGCTCTCAGCTGGCTGCATTGGTGTAGAGTGGCACGCTGTCGCATGTCGTGGGTGGTGGTCACAGATTCGAAGCCGTGGTGAATGGGACCCGCACCCCATGGGTCCCACTAGAGGACAAGGCAACACCACCAGTTACTTATCCCAAACAGCTTTTCTGTTCGAGAAGGGGGAGGGACCCCTACACAGTCTCTCAGCTAGCCGACCGTGCTAGCCATCAGGTTAGGCCACCCAGCTGGCCATGCCTAACCAAGGTGGGATAGCCCGATCAGCTACCCTATGGGTTGATCACGCCACGTCCCAACCTAGCCAGTTTGGGCTGGGCCGGGTTATACCGACCGGGTCGGACTGGACCCGATCCCATTTCGGCCTAGATACGCTTAAAAGGCTGTATCTCGCAAATTAGATGTCATTTTGATGAATCGTATTTGACTATAGAATAATTTGAACAAGAAGGTCCTTTTTAGATACTCCACCTATGTTTTGAAAAAGTTGGAGTATGACCCTATTGGATCGTACCCGAATCCAACCAGGGCCTCGACACTAAAATGCCTATAACAATCATACCGGACGTCCGATTGGTGCTCCGTCTGTTGCATTGGAACCCTTATGACATGATGAATAATTGGGATAATTATTCATGGGACATAATGATAGTTGAAGTATGAATTATGGATTGAGGATCAGAACCTCCCAGAATCAAGCGTACTATTTATGAGAAACCTGTGGCTGGATGAGACGTGAAGAATGAATAGCGATCCCATGTGGATCAACACCTAGCGATCTTGTGTGGACCAGTACCTAATGATCCAGTGTGGATCAACTCATAGCGATTCTATGTGGATAAACACCTAGAGATCATGTTTAGATCAACATATAGTGATCTTCTGTGGATCATCGCTGAGAAATCCTATGTGGATCAATAGCAGAACCCTTGAAAAATATAAGATGATCTATCTTTATGACTAATCATATGTACTTATATAATTATGTTATACCTAGTTTGAGTTGAGTCTTTTGCGTTGTCCTTTTTGATTGAGATCATGCTTTGTGGTTTTCCTTTGTAATAATCAGATAGACCTTTGGGGGTCTCGGGGTCCATTCTGAGTATTTTTATACTCACCCCTGCACAGGCTTCGCCAACACCTTGTTGTGACTTGTGTAGATGAAAAGAAACTCGACTGAGACTATAGGATCCAGGAACAAGCGGTACATGGAGGTGACTGGCTGACATGGAGAGCCGTGGAGACGATCTGTACCTACCATTCAAGTAGGATCCTTGGTGGACGATCTTAGGAGCAATTTTCTGTTATTAGTTTTCGGTTTTCGGTTTTCTATTTACTATATTTCTATTTTCTATTGTAGTTGTATCTCTTCTGTTCATATTATATGTCGACCCCTTTATATTCATTACACACTTTTAACACTGTAGTTTTACTTCGTGGTTTCATCTTATTGCATTATGGAAATGTGTGTTTGTACAGGTTTAAAGGAAATGCCTTCCCATTTTAAGGATACGCCTATCCGGTGCTAGTCATCAACCCCTGGCCTATGGAAGGCAGGCTTGGGGTAGTCATGATATGGGCCCCAAGGGACGGGTTGTGACAATTTGGTATCAGAGGAGTTGGTTCTACTAAAGAACTATGACTCTGATCTTTCAAATTGAGAAATAATGTTATGTGTTTTGAGTGTAGTTTTCCGTTCAAGGAGTCCAATGTTGGTGTGGAAGCCGATGTATCTATACACCTGGCCCCTAAATTCTGATTTCCAACTCAGTGCATGAAAATACTATTTGTGTGCGTTATGGAATTTTTTTACTTTGATATCCTTGGAGTCAGCTAACCAGGTATTACATTTTCTCAGTGGCGCACCTGATTCTTTTCAGTATGCCACCACGTAGATAGCCAACCAAGATTCCGAAGAGAGTACTTGACGACGGTCCACCAAGCGACGATGCTTTGGTGCTAGGCCCTCTTACTGTGCTTCCACCTTTGGGTGGTGTACCAGAAGTAGCACCACCTGTTGGGAAGCAGTTTCCCCTAGCCCCACTAGTGGACGGTGCATGCCGACTAAGTGCATTGCATGAGTTCTAGAGATAGAGGCTTATGAGGTTTTGAGGTGAGGCAGATCCCCAGGCAGTTGAGGAATGTCTCATGGATGTGTCATGAGTTTTACACCTAGTTGAGTCACCAACAGAGTAGATGGTGATCCTAACTACTAGCCTATTCCAGGGCAAAATAGAGAGATGGTGGAATCTGACGCTATAAATGCATGAGGATGCCACACTCACCTAGTTGGACTTCGAGACCCGCTTTAGGGCAAAGTTCATAACAACGAATTTACACTCAGTGCATATCAAGGATATTCTACAATTACAACAGGGTAGCCTATCAGTGGACCAGTACTCAGAGAGATTCACTGGCCTCTCATGATACTCCACTGACATGGAACAAGATCCATTTTACAAGGCCCATACCATTGATCAGGGTCTCTGGCTAGAGATTAGAGCGTCTCTGATATCACTCAATATTCGGACGCAGGCTGGAGTGCTTGAGCAAGCATTATTGGTGGAGAGATTCATTTCTGAGAAGACACCAATGGTGAGAGACCCCACCAGACGATAGGTATCTGAGTTATCTGATGTAGGCAGTAGGTAGATGACACAAAGGTGCAATCGGGCTAGACCATCTAGTGGACGACCCTAGGATTCAGGGTCGGAGGTGCATAACTCATGGGGAATAAGAGGTATTCTAAGGACTAATTCCTGTTACACATGTGGTGGATAGGGACACATGGCTCTTGGATTTATGACTCCCCTCATAGATGATCAACAGATGATAGATGGATTACTGAGGTAGCAGTCAAGGTTTGAGCGAGGGGGTCTATAGGGTGGAAAATGTGGCAGAGGAGCCGGTTGTGCAACATGTGGTGGATGGCGGTTTGAGGTTCTACCACCACCACCCCTAGGTGGTCCACCCTGACCATAAGGAGTATGTGGAAAGGGACGAGATTAGCTTCCGGCGGCAGAGGCCTACAACCATGGTGCTGTAGAGATGATTATTGGTACGATTTGTGTCTATTCCACCCTAGCTACAGTTCTCATAAAAAGAGGTTCTAGTCAATCTTTTATTAGCACGACACTTGTTCGGAGCTCAGATATTTGGATGGAGTTGTTGGATCGATCCTTATGATTAAGGACTCCCACAAGAGATGATTCGATGATTAAACACTGGTCATGATAGTGTGAGATCACTCTAGGAGGCGGGAGCTTCTGCTGGGATCTCTTAGTAGCAGTGTCGAGGCCTTACAACATCATCTAGGGAATAGACTGGCTATCCATAGTCCATGATCAGATTGGCTATTTTATGTGAAAAGTGAGGTGTGTCTATAAGGAAGGGACCATGTTTTCCTTCACCGGCGATAAGGGAACCATTATAGCATAGGATGAACTTAGTCGGAGGAGGGTAAAGTCAATCACTCATCAGTTGGCTTGCCTTAACCTCGAAGCAATTGACGTGGGGAGTCCGAGTTATCTTGTAGTGTTGGACGAGTTTGCTGATGTCACTCTTAATGATGTTCTGGGGAATATCTTCTTGCAGAGACGTAGACTTCTACATCAACCTGTACATCAGGACAATACCTATATCTATTCCAGCATATCAGATGTCCCACACTGAGCTTCGTGAGTTGCGGGCAAAGTTGGAGAACTTATAGAGGAATGCATTCATAAGGCCTGGTGTTTCTTTATGGGCATCACCGATATTGTTCACCATGAAGGTAGATGGGAGTATGAGTCTTTTTGTGGTTATTGGTGCCTTAACTAGTTGACCATGAAGAACAAGTATCCACTCCCGAGGATTGATCATCTCTTCAACCAGCTAAAGAGAGATTGATGGTTTTCGAAGATAGATCTCAGATCAGGCTATCAACAGATCATGGTGTGGGATGATGACATACTAAATACATCCCTTCATGTGGATAGAGAGATGTTGACAAAGTATTCAATAGTTAAGGAAGAGGCTGATGAGTGTCCCCATCTGGAGGAAACCAGAAGAGGGCGTTGGGTATGTTGTCTACTGCGACACATCAGGGACCAGAATACATTTTATCTTAATGTAGGAGGGAGGAGTGATCGATTATGGCTCACGGTAGTTGAGACAACATGAGAAGAACTATGTTACCCTTGACCTAGAGTTAGTAGCTATGGTCTTTGCACTGAAGATGTGGCAGCACTACTTGATGGGTGAACAATTTACTATTTACTCTGATCAAAAGAGTCTCAGTTATATATTCTCATAGAAGGAACTGAACCTGAGATAGTAGAGATGGTAAAAGTTCCTCCAAGACTATGACTTTGAGATAGTATACACTGCTAGGAAGTTAAATGTAGTAGTGTACGCACAAAACAAGAGGTCTGGTCTACCATTACTAAGTAAGGCGACATAGCAGCTAGCCACGTTGCAGATATCCTTTTTTGATTGTGATGGAGCAGTTTACCTCTAGTCTATGACAGTTTATCCCCCACTTATTTAGTTAGTAAGGGAGTCATAACTTGGGGACAATGACTGCGAGGCCCGACAAGTTCTTATATCCTCAGGATGGACTCTTGATGTATTTTATGAAGGTGGGGATCACGTCATCCTATTTAGAGGATGCATTATGGTACTAGTGATGCTACGTGAGGAGGTGTTGGGGGAGTTCAATATGTCCCCTTTGGCGGTACATCTTGGATTGTCGAAGACGTACCAAGACCTCCAGTGTCAGTACTGGTGGCCAACGATGAGGAAAGTAGTGACAAAGTTCGTATCAAGATGCCTAACTTATCAGCAAATGAAGGCTGAGCATCAAGAAACTCCTAGTTTAGCTCAACCACTTAAGGTACCAGAGTGGAGGTGAGATGGTATATCCATGGACTTCGTGATGGGGCTACCACATATGTCTAGGGACCACAATTCCATCTGGGTGAACATTGACTGACTCACGAAGTTATCCCACTTCATACTCATTCAAGAGTAGGGATCAGTAGAGAGCATAGAATGAATCTACGTACAAGAGATTGTACGACTTCACAGGGTGACATCGGTGACTGTTTCAGATTGTGACATAGGTTTTACATCCCACTTGTGGAAGGGGTTACATGAGGAGTTTGGGACTCAGCTACAATCAAGCACCACCTTTCATCCTCATACATATGGTCAGACAGAGCGGACCATACAAACACTTGAGGGCATGATTTGTGCGTGTGTCCTAGAATTTGGCCGTAGTTGGGAGGAACACCTGACACTAGTGGAGTTCTCATACAATATCATTTATCACTCCACCATCGAAATGGATCCATTTGAGGCCCTGTACGGACGACCTTGCATATCACCTCTATGCTGGACATACCAGGGGAGTCAGCACTTATGGGTCCAGAGTTGGTGCAGGCTACCATAGAGAAGGTGCGGATCATCCAGGAGGAGATGAAGACTACCCAGAGCCAGCAGAAGTCTTATGTTGACATGATATAGATACCCTTAGAGTTTGAGGGGGGAGACCGTTTCTTCTTATGGGTCTCACCCCAATGATGATTAAAGAGGTTTGTCAGAGGTAGAAAGCTATCTCTGAGGTTTTTCAGACCATTCTAGATCCTCAGTAGGGTAGTTGAGGTGGTATAACATCTTTCTCTTCCCCCATATATGCATTAGGAGCATAACATTTTCCATGTGTTGCATCTGAAGAGGTAATTGCATGATCCATCACACGTTATCGACTGGGGTGAGCTGGACATTGATGATGGGGAGACATTTGAAGAGTTCCTAGTGGAGATAAAGGATCGACATGATCGGGTCCTTCATAGTTGGTCGATTCCTCTGGTGCGAGTTTGTTGGAATCACGTGAACCTCCAAGAGAGAACATGGGAGTGGGAGGCTCAGATGCATGCTTAGTACCCCCATTTGTTTTCCTAGTTTTTTTTGTATCTTTTAGGGATGAAAATCCCTAAGGTGGGTAGAATTTAAAGACCCATAAATTCCTTATTTTTTAAAAATTACTTGGGATTATTACGAGTTTGAAAAAAATTACGGAGCTTGATTATGAGTTCGGTTTGCGTGGAATTGAATTTTGAACATTTTTAAGGTACGTTCAGTAAACACGTGGGCGAAATTTTCTATCTTTTGAACCTGTGCTCAGTTTAAAAATATGAGGGAACTGATGAATCTGCATTGTCGGGATTCTATTAAGGGAGTATTAACATTGACCGCAGTAGGTTGAGTGAAAAAGTTATATTTTTTGAGACTTTTAAGGAAATAATAAAATAACATAAATATTTTTATTTTATTTTCATACCTTCTATTGAGAGGTGGTTGTGGGACATATGGGTTTTCATGCCATATAATGTCTTGACTCTTCAGTTTCATAACCACACTGTTGGGAATTAAGAGGTTCATTAATTAATAAACCTCATTAATTCTTTCGATTTGTTACTCACCCTCCCCCTCTATTTAATTGAGGCTCGGGATGGGGTTATAGAGAAGACAGTGAGGAACCTCTAGAGAAGTACCATGGAATCTTCCCCCAATAGAGGAAGGAAGCAAGGGTGGAAATGATCCGGGATAGATGAACGTTAAAAACTTCATCCAACGAGAACTCTCTTCCCACCACAACTGTGACACCTCCAACAATTCTGGATGTAGGGGGATTTTTCTTGATTAATTCTATGGGTTTTTTATTGATTAATTATATTTGTTTGAAGAAGAATTAATCTAACCCATGTTATAATGCTAACACGGAGAGTGAGGGCCAAGAAAATAAGGATGAAACCCTTCACTGGTTGATTTATCGTTGCGTTCTTTGGGGGAAGATTTCTCAACTTGATAGAACACTGAAACCGAAAGGCACGCAGCAACAGAAGCATCTCGGGAGGCTATAGGCGCAGAAAGAAGTGAAGATGGAGTTTCAGAGCATTGCTGGAGCCCTGCAAAAGAAGTGATGGCGTGGAGGCCCTGACAACTGGTGCCATCTGATGAGGGAAGCACCCAAACACTGCTAGGTATGGTAGAAGGGCGGCGTCATGGAAGACCGAAGGGGGAAGCCGGCTCTCGGGAAGCCGCGTTGGCGGAGAGAGGCGCACCCTCGCGTTCCATGGGTGGTCACCATGACTTTAATGCCATTAAGAAGGGGACATGTGCCCTGTGGATCTCGCAGCCAACCAAGGTGGAACAACGTGGCACTGCCAGATACTCATCCCAAACATCTTTGTTGTTTGGGAAGGGGGAGGGACCCTCACGCGGTCTCCCGGTTCGCGGCCCAGCCAGTTCAGACAGGGCCAGTCCATGGCCCAGTCAGTTCGGGTTAGGAAGGGTTAGAAAAAAACTCGTTCAGGTGGACCCAAACTAGGTCGGATCGACCTGAACCATGTTGGGTTGGTCTGAATCGGTCGGACCAGACTCAGACCCATTTTGGACCGGATATGGTTAAAAGGCCGTATCTTGAAAACCAGACATCCGTTTGATGAGTCTTCTATGGCGCTGGAATACTTGGAACAAGAAAGTCCTTTTGGGGTACTCCACTGGAGTTTTCAAGAATGTTGGAGTATGGCCGGGTTGGATTTTACCTGAATTCAATCAGTCCCTTGGCAGTAAGATGCCTATAACTCTCAGACCAGGCATCCGATTGATGCGTCGTCTATTGTGTTGGAACCCCTATGACATGAAGATTAATTGGTTAAATTTTTCATGGGACTTAGTTCTAGTTGAAGTACAACTAATGGATTGAGGATAAGATCCTCCCATAATCAAGCGTACTATGTACCAAAAAATAGTGGTTGGCTGAGACATAAAGAATGAATAGCGATCCTATGTGGATAAACACCTAGCGATCCTGTATGGATCAACACATATCAATCCTGTGTGGATCAGAACCTAGATATCTTGTGTGGATCAGCACCTAGCGATCCTCTGTCGATCATCATGTAGCGATCTTGTGCAGATTATAACCTAGTGATAATGTGTAGATGCACCGAGCGATCCGGTGTAGATCAATAATAGAACCCTTGGTAGAATAAGATGATATAGCTTAATGACTAATAATCTATACTTCTGAACTTAAGTTATACCTAGTTTGAGCAAATTCATTTTCTTTGTTCTTTGTGATTGAGATCATACTTTGTGGTTTTCATTTGTGAAATTCTGAGAGATCTTCAGGGGTCTCAGGGTCCCTGCTATGTATTGTTATACTCACCTCGGCATGGGCTTCACCCATGCCTCGTTTTGTCTTATACAGACGATGAGTAGCTTAGCTGAGACTATAATAGCTAGGATCGGGTGGTACACAGAGGTGACTGGATGACTTAGAGATATATGGAGACGAGATGTACCTAACCTTCATGTAGGATCCTTGGTGGATGATATTATGATTTGTTTTCAATTTTATATTATAGTTTTATCTCTTTAGTTGGGATTTCATTTCATCCCTATTAATTTCAGTACACACTTTTACTACTACAGTTTTACTTTGTAGTTTCATCTTGTTGCATTCTTGGACTATGTGTTTGTATAGGTTTAAAGGAAATGCCTTCCCGTTTTTGTGAAACGCCTTTCTAGTGATAGTCTCCAACCCCTGGCCTTTGGAAGGCAGGCTTGGGGTAGTCATGAAACAGGCCCCGGGGGATGGGTCATGACATATATCCTCTTTCTTCACCCTTACATAGTAATATCCCAACTGAAAATCCACCTTGGAGAAGTATTATGCTCCACATAGTTGATCGAATAAGTCATAAATTCTTGGAAGAGGATACTTGTTCTTTATCGTGATTTTGTTGAGCTCGCGATAATTAATAAAAAGGCACATTGACCCATCCTTCTTCTTGAAGAAGAGGACTGGTGCACCCCATGGTGAAGCACATGTGTGTATAAACCCTTTACCCAGATTCTCCTATAGTTATTTCTTCAAATCCTCAAGCTACACAAATTCCATTCGATACAGAGTATTAGATTTTTGAAATTCCCCAAGTATAAGATCAATTGAGAATTCAACATCTCTTCTAAGAGGAAGACTAGAAAACTTCTTGAGAAACACTTTAGTGAATTCCCTCACAACAGGCATGTATTTAAAGATGGTTTCATCGTTAGAATCAGTCATCTAAGACAGAAACACTTGCTCATAGGGTAATAATATCAATGCTTGAGATGATGGTGATAAAGAAGATCCATAATCTTACATTCACTTGTACAAAATCGGGGGTCGATTCATCATATAGAGAGTGATTTCCCTCTCACATAAATTTATGTTAGCTTTATATAGATAATTCCAATCCATGCCATGAATTGTACTAAATTCTACCAGAGGGAGTATGATTAGGTTATACAGGAAGTTCAATCTACATATTATGATAGGAAAAGTGTTATATCAATGGGATATAATGATTTCTCCATTTTTTTTCTCACCGACATATTTACTTACATGATTTGTGGTGGTGTTTGGATCATTCTACTAAACATTCATGATATAAAAGAATGTATAAAACCAGAATAAAAAAGTATGTTCACTATTTTTGAATGAATAACTAGCGTACCTATAACCACTTTGTTGAATGGGTTCTCTTTGGTGGTAGTGATGGAAAAAATCTCTCCCTTTATACCTTGGAGGTTGTTGGTTTCCTCTTAAAACCCTTGGCTTAAGGAACTGGTTTGAAAAGTGCCCAGTTATTTGCAGTTGAGGCAATTAAAAACTTTTTGCAGGTTGCACAGAGCATTCCTCTACCCTATCACAGCTGTGGGTCTTTTGTGTCGGTAATTAATAGCTATGTTCCCTTTACTTACACACCTAAAGAATTTCCTCATCCCCTTTTGGGAATTTTCGGGGAGCTTTTTTCTACACCTTTGGCAAGTGGGGTGCTAGATTTTCTTATCACCATTGGATTTATACATCGGGCCACCATAATAAAATTCTAGATTATACTTCTTGTCTCCATGATACACCTGAGATTCTCCAATCTTCATTTAGACTTTGAGGGCACATCAGATAATTTCCTCACTTCCCTCGAATTCACGGATCACTAGGGATTTCCATAGGATAGGGTTTATCCCACCTATTAAGTGGTCAAACTTGTATTTGGGGTAATGACCAAGATAAAGGCATATCATTCATGCCTTGTGAAGTCTTACTTGTATGCTTTAACGGATTCATCTCCTTTTTGATTTAGGGAAAGGTAGTCCCTTTCCATCTTAAGTCGGAGGGTGTGAGAAAAATATTTGTCAAAAAACATTTTCCAGAAATCCTTTTATTCCAACACATCGATCTCTTCCTCAGGCTTCATATTTTTTTTTATCAATTTCCACCATTGATCAACTTCACCTTCAATATGATAAGCAGCTAGAATAATCTTCTCTTGTTTCAAACATTTAAGAATGTAGAAGTTCTTTTCAATTCAGTTGATCCATTATTCGGAGATTGAGGGATCATATGATCCATTAAAATTAGGAGGCCTTTGTCTCATGAAGCTATCGATTGTGACTTGTTCTTTCTTAGGGGGTGAATGTTCCTCTTGACTCGTGATTCTATTCAAAACAATATTTAATTGAGATAATATCATGACAAATTTTGCAATTCCCACACCCATCAGATTAGGTATCTCATTAGAAGAGTCATCACATTGATCTTCACATTGGTTGTTAGCTTGAGTCTTCCTATTACTGGCCATTGGCTGGAATAAAAGGAAAGTTAGGGGAAACACATAAAGGTTAATCCAAAGACAATAACTGGTGACTAATATTTTACTTATATTTCCTTAACTTATGAATTTATAGTCTTCAGTCTATGTTATCCATGATGTACTTCCCAACATATATTCTTTGGGGCATTTTTCTTATTCCCTTAACAATGGTTCATACTAAGCTTGTAAATTTACCAATTTGTATCCCCTATGAGTGCCATAACCAAGAGTGTATCAAGGCCCATTATCATGCACCAAATCTCATTCGAGTCTAGTTCAAAGTGGTTTTATTCTGGTTTTAACCCTAGATACATCTGTGCCAGAGCCGCCTCAACCTGCTCATATCCAGAGAGGGATTTATTTTAATGATAAAACACTTACTAAATACTCACCAAAATTTAGGGATGTTTTTGTTATACTTAGTCTTATCCTTAGGGATTTTACTAGGGTTTTCTAATTCTAATCATAAAAATTACTAAACCTGTCCTTTGATAGTAACTATAACAACCCTTCTCTTTATTTCACACTTAAACATAATTTATTACATAAAATATACACTTGATAGAAGATAGGAAATTGAGAGGTATAGTTTTTTTGGGGATTAGGATCATTTCATAAAAACTTATAACACAAAACACAACATCTTTATTGATAAATTCTTATACATGACCCCAACATTCCTTCGTACCTAGCATTGCATGGGATAACCTGAGGACATGCAAAAGAAAAGGCTGATATATAATGCACAGTAAGGGAATAAAAAAGGAATAGAATGAATAATAAAATACATGTTAGGAAATATACATATCAATGTTTCATAAGAGTAACATGATCATAAAGGCATGATATAGCATGATTATCATAACATGGAAATGTGGTAACAACATTTAACATGATATTAACATGAGCCAAGGATCATTACCCATGGATCATGAGTAAACACTCATTACACTTGAATTATAATGACTAAACCCTCATTTCACTTAATGTATCATGATACTAATCTTTACCCAATGCATTGGAGTGCTATCCTGACACACCTTTCTTAATCAATACATTTCATTCATAAAAGTGCCACATGGATCATACAACATAGATTCATTAAAAATCATAATTTTCTCCATGAATAAAAGGTGTGGAATATGTACATGAAACTATATAATAAATAAGAAAATGTTCATAAAGTTGAATACCCTTGATAGGGAAATGGGCATGATAATCACTACATAATGACTTTGGCATGGAAAATCGAGGTGCAATTCCGGCAGCATAACAACGTGATATAAGAATTCATAAAAATGGTTGATGAGAGAGAAATGAGTGTCTCATTATATGTACAATAAATGTATAGTAAGGTGATAATATAGATACATTTCCCAACACATGTAGTGGAATTTATATTCAGAACACATAATAATTGCTTGAATGTAAACGAGAAGAGAAAATTCTTTATAGAATTTCAGCATGGTAATGAGTATGAACGAGAGGAAATAATGAGAAAGAAATATATCTCTTATCAATTAAAAAATAAGGAGGGAAGTATGGGGGAGGTTTGAAATCATACCCCAACATTTTTAATTGAATGAAAAAGGTATAACAACTTATAGAAATTTGGACAAAAATGAGAAAGGAAGAAATCCCTTACATGGAAGTGTGATCATGAAGGCTTGGGAGAGGCTTCAGAGAGGATAATTTGGAGTTTGTGGTGCTTGGGGAGAATTATAGAGAGAAGAGGGTAGAGTGTGGTCAAGCACCAAATTCTTTGAGTGAAGAAGAAGTGGGATCTTGGGTGGGTTTATATTGGAAAAGAGAGGGAATTCTGTATTATTTATGTTCTGGCCACCACATATCAAACTAATCAAAAACAAAAACCAAACAATGTTTTTTGCACATTTTTTCTTTCAAAGGTGAGTGGAAAAAATTATTTTATAATTCCAATGGCCTAACCTCTTAAAATATTAGGCTTGCTTATGTGGAGGTGAGTGACACTCTCAATGAAATCAATTTAAAAAGTTAAAATGTTTTATAAGTCTTTGAGGGTCCACTAAAGCTTTTTAAAATAAATAAAACAAACCTAAAATCATATTATTTTAATGTTAAAACATATATTGGACTAAAATATCATTTATATTATTTTATTACATCACTATTGGGTCATTATGATGTCATAAACACATTATATAATTAAAGGGTATTTAATTTTTACCCAAAAATTCGTCTGTCTCAGAAAAATATGAAAAATTCACCGTTGGATAATTTCAAAATCTCGATTCCAAAAATAATATTTATTTGATCAAAATAATTTTCTAAATATGTGATTTTTTACTTTTAAAATAAAAACCAATATTTATAAAAAATTCATGGGTTTTGATAAAAACGACATTCAAACTTTAATAAAAATCACAATTGTATTCATAAAAATTATATGATCATTTTTATTTAATAAAAAATTATTTAGTAATAATATTTTATTAAAATATTATTTAAATACAAAATACATTAATTCTTGAAAATATATTTCTTAATTGAATATTAACTAAAAATACTATTTGTGATTTAAAAACCATTTACAAAGTAACAATGATAAAATAAATGTATATTCTTTAATATAGACAAAAATAATGCACATAATCCTAGTGGTATGTTCTTTTTATATAACCCCTTATAACAACCTCATATGACCTAAGGGTAAGGTGTGCAATGGTGACAGACTCTTGGGGTTGCTCGAATAACATCGCTTGGGTTGTAATCTCTATCAACTTCCACTTCTCCCATAAGTGGTTATATTTGATATTAACATGTTTAAGATTGGCTTGGGATTGATATAGAGTGAATCCCAATGATGCCACCTCCATTACAAGATTTAACAATTGGGCTTCGTATGGGGAAGGTCTGCTGGATGAGGCCATCACTTCCTTTTTATGAGTAAATTGGATTTATTGAAGACCTATATTTATACTAATAATGTGATCACTATTCAAAAGCTATATTAGAAATAGACACAATTTTTAATGGAATTTTCAAATAAAAAATCATAAAACTAAGGAAGTACGTAAGTTATATAAACATTTTACATAATATAAAATTTAATTAGATTAAGAAGAATTTTCATTAATAAATGTTCGGGACATTACATTGGATATATCAAGAACAACATATCGTACCATGAAAATGGATTATCATAGAATATGAACAGAGACCCATAAATGTGTATCACTTACAACACATCTGATAGAGACATAGTTACTTTTAGAGATAATTCCAAAGGCCAGGTGAAAGGTTTTGGTAAATTTGGTATTTTTAATAATACATTTATTCTAATATTTTACATGTTGAATGATTAAAACATAATTTAATTAGTTTATATCAATTATGTGGTTATGGATTGGAAGTTAAATTAAAAAATGTTAAATGTTTAGTTTTTAATGATGATTTTTTATTTTTTTATACTAATAGAAACGAAAATATTTATACTATTGATTTTTTTAACTAATTGTTCAACATGTTAAGTGTTTTAATGTTGTAAAGAATGATATAATATTTTTGCATTGATGTTTAGCTAATGTTAATTTCAATATGTTATATAAGCTCTCAAAATATGAGAATGTGTTGCAACAATCTTCCTTGAGGAATACAAATATTCTTATTTGTGACACTTGCATGAAAGGAAAGAAACATAAAATTTCTTTTAGACTAAAAAATAAAATAAGTAAAAATATAATTTTACAGTTATTTTATCTTGATATTTTTGGTCCTACTAAAATTTAAAGACTTGGTGTAAAGAAATATACTTTAGTTATTTTGGATGATTATAGTATATTTACATGGGTATACTTTCTTGCTCATAAAAAAATAATTATATCAAGATTTACTAATTTTTTGAATTTATTTTAATTTCAAAAAGATTGTCTGATTGTTTTAATTCATAGTGATAAAGGGTTTAAAATTTTTAATTTATATTTTGAATTTTTTTGTAAAAATAATAGTTATTTTCACAAATTTTCTCCTCCTATAACACCATATAAAATTGTGTTTTTGAACACAAAAATAGAACGCTTATTGAAATGGCAAGAACTATGTCAAGAGAATATTATTTTCCTATATATTTTTTGGTTGAGGATGTTTTTAATTCTTGTTATATTTTGATTATAATTATAATTGGACATTTTTTAAAGAAAACTCATAATAAATTATTTAAAAATAAAAAACCTAAATTTGGTTATTTTATAGTTTTTGGTTGTAAAGATTTTATTTTAAATTCATTGGGTAATTTAGATAAAATTGATTCTAAAAGTGATGAAGTTATTTTTCATGGTTATTATAATAATAATATAGATTATAGTGTTTATAATAAAAAAATATGGTGATTGAAGAATCTATTCATTTTATGTTTGATGAAAATAATGTTAAATTAAAATCTAATTCCAATGCATTTATGGTAGGTTTAGTGATTTTAATTTTGGTGAAGAAAAACCTTAGGATAAGTATACATAAATTTAGGCAGGGTATACTCATTATTTACCTAATAAAATATCATGGATGATTCATAAAGATCATCATGTTGAAAATGTAATTGGAAATTTTGATTCTAGTGTTAAAACAAGAAATTATCTTTTAAAATTTTATGCCAATTCTTCTTTTATTTATGATTTTGTTCCTAATAATATTAATGATTCTTTAAAAATTTTTAACTGGATTATTTATATAAAATATGATCTTAATCAATGTTTTAGAAATAATTTTTGAACTTTAGTATGACTACTTGATGATAAGTAGGTAATCATAATGAAATGGATATTTAGAAAAAATATGGATGAATCTGGATAGGTTGTTAATAACAAATCTAGACTTATTGCTCAAGGATAATCTCATGAAGATGGTCTAGACTATGAAGATTAATTTTACCTTGTTTCTAGATTAGAGTATATTATAATACTATTTTATTTTTCAGGTTTTCACATTTTTAAATTATATCAAATGTATGTAAAAGTTGCTTTCCTAAATGGTATTATAACTGATGAAGTTTATATTTCTCAAACTCCAGGTCTGGAAAATAAAAAATTTTCTAATCATTTTTTAAAATTTTCTAAATCTTGGTATGGTATTAAACAATCATCTAATGTTTGGTATGAAATACATTAATGGTTCTAATTAAATATTTGTTTTATGAAATAAAATTTTGATCATACATTTTTTATTAAAAGAGCATCTGATGATATTATAATTGTTCAAATATATATTGATGATGTAGATTTTGGTTATTCTAGTGAAATAATTTGTAATGATTTTTCTACTTTTATTTCTTCTTAGTTTGAAATTATTTCAATGGGGGAATTAATGTTATTTTGTGGAATTCAAATTGTCAAAGGAATGATATAGTATTTTAATCAATCTAAATATGATAAAGAGTTAGCTAATGATTTTATCTTGATTCCTCTAAATCTACAAAATCTACTATGGGTAATAATTGTAAATTAGATAATTATTCTTCTTATAAATATGTTGATATTAACGTTTATAAGGGCTTGTTAGATAGCTTACCATATTTAACTATTTCTAGAATTTATATCATGTTTGGTGTTTTTTATGTGATATATTTCTAGCTGATCCCATTGATTTTCAAATTAAAGTTGTAAAAAGAATAATTAGATATGTTAAACTAACTATTGATTCTTGTTTATATTATCCTAAATATAACTATTTTGATTTAATATCTTATTCAAAATCTGATTTTGTAGGCTACAAAAAATGAAAAAAAACACATTAGGTATGTGTCATATTTTAGGGAAAAGATTAATTTATTTTTCTTCTATGAAGAAATTCTCTATTTCTCTATCTACTATAGAATATGAGTATATCTATAATTATAGTAGTTGTGATCAAATTTTATGGATTAGGAAAAACTAAAATATTTTTTGAATTTATCTTAATAAGTATCCTATTTATTTTGATAACACTTTTATAATTTCTATTTCTAAATACCCCTTATAATATTCTAGAATAAATAATATTTATCTTTAATTTATTTTTTTTAGAGATCATGTTAATAAAGGTAATATTGTTTTATAATCTATCCCCACTAAAAATAAGCTGGCAGATATATTTACTAAACCATTAGACTTTGTTTAGTTTAAAAAAAATTAAATTTGAACTTTGAATTTTATAAATTTAATTATTTAATTATTGTAATTATATATGGGGAGTTTTTTTTTTGAGATTTTTATTTATTTACAAAAAAGGGGGAGAAAACGGGTTTTATATGTTTTTTTATAATAAAATAAAAGGGGATATTTTTTGTATATTTTCATGAATGCATTTCTGTTTTTATTACATGTTATTTTAGGTTTTTAAATATCTAAAACAATTTTATTATTTAATGTGAAACAAATATTTTTAAAACCTATATATATTTTAATTATAACTAGTGTTGTAGTAATCGATGTTTTATAATTCTTGTTTATTTTCAAATATAACAAGTTAATATAAATTTTATTAAACGATAACTTTGTATAATTCTTTCTCTAACATGTTTTCCTTTAAGCCTAAACATGATTCATGTTTTTTCTCTCAAATAATATTTTTATTATAAAAAACTTTAATGTTTTCTTCTGTAATATTTAACAATATTTACTATAATGATTAGATTCTTTTGAAACATTCCCAATTCAAAATACAACTCATTTATATTAATTTAATTAGAATAAATTGGGGTATTATTTTATTGTTTAAGGGGTGTGTCTTGCATCTAAAGATCTTATAACAGATGTGTAATTCTGAATTTTCAACAAATTAAAAATATTTTTAGTTTCTTTGATATCTCATTCATTTTTAATATGAATCACTTAGAGTTTGTTCAGTTCATAATATAATAATATTTCTTTCATTTCATTAAACTACATAATACTCTAAGAATATCATTTACATACCATAAAAATTAGTTGAAGCACAACAATCCATTATATAGTTTTCAAAACTTGTTTTCATAATATTTTGATTATATCTATTTCAATACTTTTCAAAATCAAATGATTTTGGATACGTTGGAAATCTATTAAAATTACTAAAAATAAGTATGTTAGAACAAATCCAAATTTAGTATTTTATTTGGGTTAAAATGTATTTTAAATTTCTCTTTCAATGTATAGATATGAAATGATAAATCACTATTCATCATCTTCAACCTCCAACTATTTTCTTCCATGGATGATCCCTTTAGATATTTCTTATTCTTCATGATTTTCATCATTTATTCCAATTATATTCTCCTCAAAGCTTCACCAAGATTTTACAACCTATTTTAGTTCATTGGAGGCGTGTTCATTCCAATCTAATTCTTAAATGGTGGCTCACCACTCTTTTTTTTTCTTATTATGGGTTGGATTCTCCGTATTCTTCCAAATAGTGGGTAGTATCCTATTTCATCCAATGCTGGGATCTACTGTTTCCATTAAAATTTTCCATTCCAATGGTGGGTGGATGTTTGACTTTCCATTTTTCTTTTCCAACCGTGGGTGGCTTTTTTCTTTACCAATTTCCATTCCAATAGTGGGTGGGTGCTTTATTTTAATTTTTTTTCATTCTAATGGTAGTCCATTACTTTTCCATTTTTTATAACACTCAATGGTAGTTATTTTCCATTGTCATTTTTATATTTCTCTCGATGGTGGTTAAATTTTTGAAAGCCAATGGTGCGTGAGTATTTTAAATCTAATAATGGATAAATTTATTAAAGCCAATGATGGTTAAACTTATAACTCAATAGTCACTCAAATTCTAATAGTGACTTAAAATCAATTTATTAGTGGTAAATCTTTTGATCAATGATGAATTTCTCACTATTGTTTCATATTTTTATATTTTTATGAGATAGATACATATATTAATTTTTTTATGTATTTTATTGATATCCAAAACCAATATATTTTATATATGATCCCTAAAAGGTATTTTTATAATTTTTTGATGAGTTTTAAAATGTTATTAAATTTATTTATTATTTGTACGTGACTTTTGCATCATGTATTCAGTAATATGTATGTCTTAATATTTTTAGTTAATTTACTTGACTAAATATTTCTTTCATTATTATTTAATGTAATTGAATATATTTAATTACATTTTATTTCATTTAAAGAAGTATATTTTTATTAAATTACAAGATTTTTAAAATTAAATTGTGTTTAATAATGTTTAAAAAGTATTGTATTTCTTTAATTTATTTTTAATACTTAACATTTAAATGAAATCAATTTTAAGAAGTATTTAATTTTAATTCAAACATTTATTTTGTGCGATTATTTATCACAATAATTCCTTATCTCTCTCTTTAATTCAAGCATTTTTAATTAGTATTCCTTTACCCATAGATTGTTTTGTTAGTTATATTTTATAGATATTATTTAAAGGTTATTGGACACTTTAAGGACTATATTGGGTAACCTATTCCTCGATTCTTTATTTTCATCAAGAAACATTCTCTAAACATTTCAACCTACTGTTTAATTTTTTAATGTCCTATGATACCCTATTTCATCATCGGGACATTTTCTCAAGTGCTGGATTACTTATTATTAGACTTCTTCTTCCTTTACAAGATTTTCTAATCCAATCCTAAAGAACCGAGACCTATTCTTCAATTACATATCTCTCCCTTTATCTAGTTTTGCATTTGTAACACTATTTCCCATCACTCACACATACTCAGTTATTCTTTTTATGATTTTATAGTCAAAAGAATTATTTCATATTCTATTTCTTTAGGTTATGATTCCAAGATTTTAAATTCATGATTTGAGGGTTGTAACTCCCTATATCTAAAGTAAGGACTATTCAGGTTGTGACTCCCACTATCTAAAGTCAGGTTGTAAGGTTTGTTACTCCCCATACAAAAGTTAGTGTTGTGGTTATACATCCACTAGAAATGGATTTTGTAATTGGGTTTTGATTCCAACCAAAAAAACAATATTTTTGGACACACATCTCTCATTGAGTAGAAAGGTATATGAGTAAAGTAAGTCTAATTTGGACTGAATTACTATAATAACATCCCTGTGTTCTTTACTTTTTCCACTACTAATTTACTCTAATAATTATCTTTTATAATTAATTTAATTATAAAATTTATTTTAGTATTTTTTTAATATTATATATTAATCCCCTTTAGAGAATTTTACATTACCCTGTCTTACCAAATAATTTGATTTAATTATAACTTTTATTACTAGTTTATTAATAATTTTTTGTTAAAATTACTTTTCTCGGTGACAACTGGTTCATTTTTCTGGTATGTTTTGGTTTGGTAGTTTCATTTCTTGTACTTTGATGATGGTTAAATAATATAAATAATTTTAACCATTATATAAATATAAAATATATTCACTATATATTTATTTATAATAGTCCATAATTGATATTGGTGAAAAAATGAGAGACATCATTCATGGAGACGGTAGGCCTTACAAACTCATGAATATTGTTTTTAAATTTTTGATGAATGGAATGATTGAAAGCTAGATAAAATTTAATTTTAAAGAATAATTTTTATATCTTATATATCTTATATATTAATTAAATCCATCCTTATTACCATCCATGTCAAAATAAAATGAAAAGCGTATCACATCCCTACATGGAGGCGGTAGTCTACACCTATGTACAGTTGATGTTATCATTTTCCTAATGATTTTAAGGTAATAAGGTTGATATAATATTATAATTTCAAAATTTAAATTCTTCCATATATATATATATATATTAAATACATCATTTAATTCGTCTGTGAGAGATGGTGATATAAAATTAATTTCATTATTTCAGGAGGTGGTAGTCCATTATACACACGATCAACCATTTCATTTCTTGTTTGACGGAAGATGAGATGGATATAAGTTATAAAATTAACATAATAACGTATAATATTATTTAAGATATAGGTGTTATAATTTTATAATATTTTGAAAATATTTTAAGGGGTTAAATGAAGAAATAAAATGAAAAATCAAGGTAAAGAACTACAACTCTTTATTAGAGAACCACTTTTGGTTTATACCTAAAGCATCCCTACATTTCTTTAATTATAAAAATAAGGAAAATATTTCATGGGGAGGGATGTAAATAATAGATTTTGAATATTCTTTTCTAATCCAAAGGGATCTTTAAGTGTGGAGGTGGGAGTATAGGGGGTGTCCTTTTATAAGTTGGGGAAAAGGCCTTGTTGAAAATTACTTTGAAACTTCTCAAAAGAATACCAGAAGATAAATAAATTCCCAAGAAATATGATTCAAAATCCACATATAATTGAATTTGGGGGTATTATAAGGTCTAAATATATACATAAAATAGAAATTGGATAAGTTTTTAGGTCATTTTAATGCTTATATTTTTAGTTTAACCCCCGGTAAACCCGTTTTTACCTTAACTATGATAATTAAATTTTACATTTTTTAGTATTAATTATGAAAAAAAATATATGTTTAATTATTATATAATATTAAATATTATTATTTAAAATATTATACCCATTTTACCAAATTGAATTTAAGAAATAAGAAAATTTTAATTTAACAATAAACCCATAGATGTGATGAAAAAACGATTTTCCAAAGGAAAAGTTTCCAAAAGTATAAAAATTGTTTATATCAAAATGAATCACATAATTTATTAAAATGACTTAAATTGGATTAATTAATATATAATTTATCTTATTTTATATTTAATACAATTTTAAAACCAAATAGAACTTGTAAACGCATTAAACGAAAAATGATGATTTCAAAACAATGTAGTTTTTCACTATTCATCACAAAATAATCATTTCATAAACTTATCAAAAATTCACTTTCTAAAAATTTTGGAAAGATGATTTCAAAAATAAATTTAAAATTTTAAAATTAATTTTATAAATTTGGTAAAAATTAATTTTATTATAATTTCACAAAACACAATTAAACCACTTTTTTGAAAAATATAGTTTTTCAGAAGAAAATTACAATTTCATTAAATGTTTTTTACTTCTAATTCTAACAAATTGATGCATAATGAATTTATTTTCTAAAATTTTAAAGAATATAATTTTTATAATTTAGTTTGTAGTATTCATACTCATCTTTTTAATGGCGAGGTTATAACAATATGCTATATTACAGTACATTTAGAATCAATGTTTCATGTATCCTAAGTTATTAAAGTGAAAAAATTTATTTAAAACTAATATATATCATAAGTTCTCAAGGGGTTACATTATTCACTCCTATAAAAAATTCCATCCCTTATATTTCCATAATTTCACCATGTGAAAACATTTCAATTTTTCTATATTATAATTTCTTCAGGTTCTCAGATCACCTCTTATATCTTATGATTTATTAAATGTACCATTACCAACTGAGTGGTCCAATTACTAAAAACTTGTTTTATAGTGTCCATAATATAGATAGTGTCATCATAGTAAAATAGATCAAGTTGAAATTATATTTATTTATAGGTGAGTACATGTGTTGTGTCTTGCATATATTTGTTTAACAATGATATATGGAACACATTAATTACTTTTGAGAGACTTTGTGGAATTTCCAAAAGGTTAATACATGAATCCAATTATTTCCATGATTTAAAAAGTTTCATTATCCATGGGTTTAGTTTCCTTTCTTACTAAACCTTATAACACGCATCCATAAAGATACTTTCAAGAAAACATGATATCCCACTTGAAATTCCAAATATTTCCTTTATGTATTGGTATAGCTATTTTGTCTTATTTGAGTTTCATTGACATGGGTTTGAATAGTATCTACATTTTCCACTGTCTTTTCCACAAGTAATGAGTTTTTAAGCTTCATTTTACTAACTTCATCCCCACAAGTGAGAGTACTACATCTCTTTCCAAATAATGCTTCATATGATATAATTTGAATACTTGAATGGAAGATATTTTTATAGGACAACTATACCAAAGATAAATTTTGATCCCACATACCTTTAAAGTAAAGATAGAATCACCTAAACATGTCTTATAATGATTAAATATTCCTTTTAGACTATCTATCAGTTTAAGGGGGATAAGAGGTTTCAAAATTAATTATAGCTTTATGTTCCTTCTGAAGTAACTTATTGAATTTTCATGTAAGCCATGGATATTAAATAGAAGAAATTGATAAAGGTTTTTAATGAAGTAAAAAAAGACATTAATATAGATCTGTAGAATGTTGTCTAGAAGTAAATATTCTTCTATAGAAAGAAATGTGAAGATTTGGTGAGGCGATCAATAATAACCTATATTGAATTATTATTTATATAAGTCTTCGGTAATACAGTGTCAAAGTCTATTGTAGTTTCATTGCATTTTCACATAGGAATAATAAGATATTTCATGACTCCTCTAGGATGTTATTTGTCATTCGTAACCTATTTTCAAACCCAACATATTGACACATAATCAATAATTAACTACTTCATATCAGCCCACCAAAAATGTTCATTCAAATATCTATATTTTTTAGTGTCAACAGGGTGTATAGATAAATTAAAGATATGAAAATTATCAAAAAATACCCTCTTAAGCTCAGGTATATATTGGAAATATAGTCCCATTTTAAAATTCATAATTCCAACTTCACAATTAAAGTTTTCCAATTTCTCATTATTCAAAGCTTGAATTTTTTTTTGAAAATTATCAACACCAGGCAGAGAAATTTTAAGGTTTTATAACAAATATGGTTTGTAAATCATTTGAAAAAGGAGTGATGTCCCCCTTTCTTTAATAATTCTTATTATTTAAATACATGAATAAAAGAAACTTTTCAATCCTCATTTTGGTTAGGAAACCATGATCATTTCAACTCAATTCTTCTACTACCTTATTTTACTTCTTTGGGTGGTAGTGTATTGAAAAATCATAGTCCTTGAGTAGCTCAAAATACTGCCTTTTCCTCATATTGAACACATTTTTTAAAAAGATTTATTTCAAATTAAAATAATCCATTTATATCTAACATCATTCTCTATAGAGATAATTTATCTATATCGCACATATTTTCAATTAAGCACGGTTAAAAGGTTATCCAATTGGACAAAATTTTAACCAATTACTGATAAGAAGCTATAAAACCAATGCAACTACATACCTCAGTTATGTTTTTTTGTTGTAGTCCATTCTTATACTACCTTAATTATTACATTATCAACTATGATTTTATCCTTAGAGAGAATGTGGAAAATAAAAAGACAAATTCTGATTCCAGAATTCAGACTTTATATATTTCCCATATAACTGTTTTATTCAAATAGTATCATGAATGATTCTTTAGTGATTCTCACGGTCCTCTTATCTTTTATAGTACACCAAGATATCATTAATAAGCATCACAAAATATTATTAAAATATTCCTTAAATACACTATTCATTAGATCCATGACAACATAGGGTGCATTAATATATCAAAATTAAATTACATTGAACTAGTAATGTCCAAAACTCATATTAAATGATATATTTAGAATATAATCCTTTATTATACATAATTGATGATATCCATAATGAAGGTTAATATTTGAAAAATATTGAACTCGTTGAAGTTGACCGAATACGTCATTAATGTGAGGTAGATGATACTTTTTCTTTATTGTAATAACATTTATTTCCCTATAATGAACACACAACCTCATAGATACAACTTTATTATAGTCTAAAAGAATAGAGGTTCCCTAAAGAGAAACAGTAGGGAATATAAATATCTTATCGCATAACTCCCCTAGTTTTTTTAATTCCACTAATTCCAAAGTGGAAATTATATTGGGTGTATTTGATATTGGCATTTCATTAGTGATTTAGTAAATAGAAAATTAAACTTCTTACTCTAGTGGATGTCTTGGTAATTCATCTAGAAACACATCAATGTATTCCTGTATAATAGTTACATCCTCAAGTTGAAGATAAATATTTTCATCTATAGAATGGGTCTACTATTCCTCTCTAAGAATCTAATTTTGAAGAACTAGTAGGGGTGGATCTAGAAATGAATTAGATGAAGAATTATCCCATATAAAGATAAGTAATTCCATATCTTATTCACAAATCAAAACATTATTATATTTTTCATAAATTTATTCACCATATTTTGACATCAAATCCATACATAGTATTACATTAAAATCAACTATAGGAATAATAATGAAGACAAAAAATATGTATTGTTTTTGTGTCATTATGCAAATAGACTGGATTATCCATGTTGTTTTGAGACTTCCATTTAGAGTCTTGACTGATAACTCCCTTCTTACGGTTCTATGAAAAGATCAAATATTCTTAGAAAACATGGAAGATATAAAGGAGTGTGAATATCCATAATAAAATAAGTAATTATCTAAATATGAGAATATATTTAATGTACCTTTCAACATATCATCAGGTACTTTAAACTCATATGTTACGATCACATAATCTCGGCCTTTCTCCCATGGAATTTTTGGGTGAAAATTCTATTGATGTCTAGTAGAATCATTTTCATAGTGTCCCAACACCTTAATGTTGAATACTTTCAAATCAGTAGTTTCTTTCTTTCCATTGGAATTAGGTGCATAATGTACTTTTTCTTCAAAATTCTAGTAAACTCTCATTCCCAAAAAGCATGTTCTAGGGTGTTTCTTTACACATTTATTATAAGGTGTAAATTCCACAGTTCTCTTCTTCCCCTTTTCTATATTTATATTTCAAGAGTGATCTGCCATTTTTTTTCTTATCTTTCATTCCATATAACCCATAGGACTTATAGAATTATTTCTCTGTCTTGATATCACATGATATTATGTCCTCATATAATGAGAAATCATGGGAGACTAGTTCCCTTCAAAATATTGGATTAGTCCCATTAAATAAATGGTCAATAATAGTCTTCAGATTATATACATATTCTTTAAAATTCCTTGATAACCTTGTAAAGTTATCTTTATACACAGTAATATTTTCCTCTTCATTTTCTCCCAGACTCAATAATTGTCTCTCTACATCACCTCATTGTTCTTGCGGAAAATATTTTTCTAAGAAGAGTACCTTAAATTACTTTGACTCAATTTTTTCTATTTTTTATTCATCTTTAGTGTTTTGAATTAGTGCACACTATTGATCCACATACCCTATGATATGATAAATTATCATAACACCCTTATCCATTTAATTATTTCCCAAAGAGAGAAATAACTTCTCTAAGGAACTTATCCACTACTCCACTACAAATAGATTAGTATTCCCATTGAATAATGGATGTTGATGACACATAAAGTGGTAAAAAAAATTATAGTACAGTGTAAATAAGTTGGATGCTCTATATGAATAGGGTTATTGGATATAACCTGAGTCAGCTACCCCAATATTGTTATAATTTGTTTAGCTCTAGCTAAAGATCTGGATCAAGATTCACTATCTATCCTAGGAGGAAAATCCATACATGGATTAAAAAAATTGATATAGTTGACATTTCTTCCACTAGGAACCATTTCTAAAAAATGGAATATACTGAATTAGATTATAACATTATGAAAGATATATATAATTTAAAAACTACAAACATACTTAACAAAAAATGAAAATTTTATGCATGGTTATTCTCATAATCATAAACATGGTTTCTGTGGGAATGTTTTCAAATCATAAAAATATTTTCAAATCCTTCATAATGGTTTATAATGAAATTATTATTTAGCTCAGGAGTATCCCCCAATAGTGTCAAATATGGTGTACAACATGGCCCATTTTTGTGTACTAGGTGATGATCAAGACATATCCCAATTTTCCCTTTTTAGAGTTATTACCCTTAGGTATAACTGTTCTAGAGATAAATCCACTTGTAATTTCCATACATGGATGCATTTCTAGGAAATGCACATAATACCTAACTTAAATAAGGTTTAGGTTATTATTCTATACATATACATATCATTAAATTGAGTCATAGGGTTAGGTTATCTGATATATGATTACCTAAATCTATGCCCAAGGTTTATATTAAACTAATTTCAATACCAATTGTAAATTACCCAATCCTAGTAACCCCAATTTATTTTTTATGTTATTACATTGGTGAAATATACAAGTGATAAAATCCCAAAGGACAAAATATTTTAGTAGTATTAGAAAACTAGATACATAATTTAATTTCACATTATAGTGGAAAACATAAAATTCATGTAATGATTTATTTTCCAAGTATTATATTTGGATATTGTATAGATTAATTTTGAGACCTGGAACTAAGATGACATATGATTTTGAAGCCTGTTTTTCCTTAAATAAATGTTCGAAATATATTAAATATATTTAATAGCATGCATGTGCAGGTTTCCAGAGAAGTTAGAATAACTTATAAATGAGATCCTGGATACAAAATCCAAAGAAACCTATGAGTTTAAAACATAAATTTTACCCTAGTAATGACATAACTTTTGTCAGTGCAGGGAGTTTGTTGGAAAGTCATCACTGGCATAAAACGAATAAAATGAATAAAATAATTAATTATTTTATTTTATTTTAGTTAATTGACGTAGTGACATTTCCTCTTTTATAAATAAGAATTATAGAGAAATGCTAGGTTTTTCTGCTAAAACACAGAGATTCAGACGACTGTTGGAGAGCCATAAACTGAGATTCTATTGGCGGATTATGGACATATCATAGATCGATAATCGATGTTGGAGAAATTCAAAGGATATCTTCAATGATCACAACACAACTCCGTTCTTTATTAGCGATCAGTCTAAATCAAAGTAGGATGTTTGTTATTATTTGATCCTTTACCCATTCTTCATTTCATTGAAAACACAAATAAATTGACTAATAGATTGATTATTAGATCGTGCATGTTATGGGATAGTTTATTTATAGGATTTTTTGAGACATTTTATTCATTATTATTTGATTATTATCTTGTAAATATAATGGAAAAGGATAAAGTCCAACATAAACATTGGACGAAGTTCATTCCTCATGTTTGTGTTCATGAATTTCTTCTATTTTTCCTCACTCATCAGGGGAATTCTTAGTTCGGCATGTGGTTTGACATCCATTTAGAAACTGATCATTGTAAAATCATTTCTTGACACAAGGATTTGATATTATAGATCAGGGATCGACATAACATGAGAGTGGTGAGATGATGGAAGTGTCTGCAGATATGAAGATTTTAGTTTCCTAATTTCATGTTCTTTGGTGTGCAACAAAGAAGAATTTAGTAGCTCATTTTCCAAATGATTTTAATGGACATAAGGTGTTTTTAGTCAATAAAAACTATTGATAAACATGGTTATTTGGTTTTTTGTAATAAGGCATGGTAAGATCGATGGTCAGAAGAGTTGGAAAAGATGCATAAATCAGATCTCAAAATTTGAAATTTTCCACACTACACGATGTCTAACGTGGAACCACATGTTGTGTGGGACCTTATATATGGTGGCTAGGGTTTTGTGAAGGAGATAAGTATCAAAAAATGTGTTTCACTATCACACAACATGTGACCTCTTGATGGTTTCTCAGTGTGTACCTCAAAGGGTACATGTACACGGGCTAGAGTCACAGGCATGGGCACACTGTGTACTCTCACATAGACATGACTTTTCCTTGTACATGGGCATATTTCAAGGGTAGTCAAAATTTTGTGTACTATTACACGGAAAGAGATATGAGACACATGTCATTTTACATGAGTAAGAGCCAGGGTGAAAGGGGCATGATGTATAACCACACTACAAGACATGTACTTCCTTAGAGTTGGCTTAAATCCCCTGTATATTGTATCTTGGACATGTTTCATTAGGGTAAGTCTTCTATATCCATTACCTAAGTGGTAGTATGGAATCGAATCCAACACATTGGACAATGATTCCCTCAGTAATAATTCTTATATAGAGTTTTTTTAATCCATTTGCGAGACTCAGAGTGAGAACCTTCATTCATATTCATGCACTAGGTGTATTTATTAGTATTTTCATGACTGATACTATTCGTTCTCTAATCCTCTACTTTTCGGGTTAATCTAGATCGAGTTGTTGGTATACTCTATGGCCATGGGGGTGATTCTCATCTGGGTATTATATCTCTTTGGACTTCTAGGGTGTACTTTTAATGGTGAGACCTGAAGAGAACTACCTCTATGATGAAGGTCATCATTGTTTTCAGACCGAAGATTGGGTTCTACTGGACGAGTGCTATGTGGAACCATCGAGCTAGAATCCTAGGATGGAAACACAGTTGAGACTTATTTTTAGACAATGTGTCTTTTTGAGTTTATATGGATATTATTATGATATTTATTGTATACATAAACCTATATAGATAAGACTGTATACTTTATTTGTATTCTTTGTGGTTTCAGGGTTTTATACTGGGTTTTTTTATACTCACCCATGAATGATAATTTCTAGTAGATGTTGTGTATTTGAAAAAAATATTGTTCTTTTGAAAAGGTCCGAGATGGAGTAGGATCAGACAATGCATAATGAGACTGTATAGACTGGGGTGTGTTCCCATAGTATCTTGATAGCAGTCCCTCATTTTACATTCAGTTTGGACTTGTTTTTAGAAAGTTTTTGGTGGATTTGTATTTGGACATGTTTAATTTCATGAATTACCTTCAAACTATGGTTGTGGGATTTAGATTGTTGCATGAATACTTGTTTAGATGTTTTTACATTTCAACATTGTATGGGATTGGATATGTGTGTGTGTACAAGTACTTATGATAAGGCCTCCTAGGTTAGTGATATTCAAACTTGACTCTAGTCGCCAGACCCTATCCTATTAGATGAAGTCTTGTGGAGTTTCAGATCATTCCCCTTTGGGACATGTCAAGATAGAGTGGTATTAGAGAAATAAGTTCTACCTTAGTACTAGATCCTATGATATTGGATTGGGGAAATCATGTTAAGTGTTTTGAGTTTGTATTTCAGGCCACAGACTCCATTATTGGGGCAAGGGATGATGTATCCATACATTGTGACTCAAATAACTTAATTTTAAACTCAGCACATTAGAACACTTGATGCAAGGAAAAAAATTGTAAATGCATCATATAGGAATGGGTTTTGGTTTCCATGTCCTTCTTGAGTTAGTTCTCTAGATATACTCATTGATTGTGATATATCTTGTTTAATTTTGGGACACCTCTGTGAAGTATGAACACTATGATTCAACATTAAGATCATAAGGATGATCCCATCAATGATAAGGCATAGATACATGGACTAGCTCTACATGTGTTACCTCAAGGTGGTTCACCAGCTATACCACCACCTATTGAGAAGAAAATGGTACCTATAGTACCAGCGAATTATGTGTGTAGGATTAACACATATCATAGGTTTTAGTGATAGAGAATCATCAGATTCCAAGGTGATCCTAACCCATAGATTTATAAGGACTATATTGAGGTGGTGACCCAATTTATCCATTTGGGGAGGACATCAGCATAGTATATGGTGGTCCAGGTGCTAGGCCTTCTCCATGGATTAGTAGGATGATTATGGGTGTTAGTGACCCATTACTATGATTAGGAGAATCTACCATGGTCAGAGTTTGAGAATCTCTTTAGAAGATTTCTCTCCCGCTACGTTGAGGGATGTACATATCTTGGAATTTTTGCAGCTCTAGTAGGAAATCAGGATGGTAGCTAAGTATTCATCAAGGTTTACCAACATCTCCAGAAACACTATGGGTATGGTTTGTAACCATTTTTTCAGGACTGTAACCTTCGAGCGAGGGTTTCATAAATACTTATGATCTAGTGTTATCTCTCTTTGAATCTCTACTTATGCTGGGGTGTTAGAGGTAGATATGGTGGTTGATAGTTTCTTGGATGGTAATATATTTCCTGTGGTTTCTAGTAGTGGGAAAAAGGAGAAGAGATCTCAATAGTAGGGAGCCTATGTTAGTATCATGGACCTGGACATGCATGAAATATCTATAGCAGGTACCGGGATGGAGGATGTTTGGTACAAACCTCACAGGGTGGGTCTATTCATCCCATAGATATGTTGTTCTACTTAGGTGATAGTAGGGGAAATCTTTCCAGAGATCATAACACCCAATGTATGGTTGATAGGGAAACTGTAGAAAGGTAGCTGATAAAGAGGTAGTGGTAGGAGAAGATAGGTTCTCATGGCGGAAGACATGGAAGAGGAGGTGGGAGAATAGTTTAAGTTGGTAGATGCTTTGACTTGTTACCACCACCACCTCTAGGTGGTCCACACCAAGCATAGGGAGATGAAGGACATGTGAGAAGATAACTGAAGGTAGATGAAGCTTATGACCCAAAGGATCTAGAATGATAAGAGGTAGGAATTTTCATCTTTTTACCTTAGCTACAATATCGATAGAAATAGGTTTTAGTCATTCCTTTCATTCCACATACGTTGTTTGTGACCTAGAAATTTCTATTGGGTCCTTGGCTCAACCATTACGCTTGGAAACTCATAATAGAGATGTCTCAGGAATCTAGTACTTGTAAAAACAGTGTGAACTGACTCTTGGAGGTGAGAGTTTATATTTGGAACTATTTTTAAAAGCTATGAGGCATTATGAAATCATCTTAGGAATGGGATACGTATCTATAGTTCATTCCCATATTGACTAATTCAGGTGAATAATGCGGTGTGTCTGCAACAATGGAACTAGGTTCACCTTTATCAGTGTAAGGGGAACCCAAGTGGGATTATATGGACTCATGAATAGGTGTGTGTAGCCAATCAATGTTATGTGGTCTAGCCTAAACCTTGGTGTAGTGGATTTTATGAGTTCCTAATGGCCTACAATAGTGGATGAGTATGAGGACATCTTCCTAGATGATGTTCCTAGTCTTCCTCCCCACTGAGATATAGAATTATAAACTGATCTACACACTAGAAAACACTGATATCTACTCTAGCATATTAGATTGCTCCACAAAGTTTCAAAAGTTGAGGGTACAGTTTGATGACTTATAGAGGAAAGGATTTTTTAGACCCAATGATTCACCCCAGGTGCCCTAGTTTGGTTTACCATGGAGTCAAATGAGATCTCAAGGTTATGCATGTATAAATGATGCTTAAACCATGTGAACATGAATAATAAGTATCCACTACCAATGAACAATGACCCATTTTATCAGTTGAGAGGGGAAAAATGGTTCTCAAATGATTACCTCAGTTCAGAAAATCACTACGGGATGAGGATATACTGAAGATGAAATTCATATGATTCCACAGTCACTATGAGTACATGGTAATTCCCTTCTGCATGAAGAACACTGCTTTAGTTTTCATTGGACTCATTAATTATAAATTTCATCTTTTCTTATATCGGTTCATAGTAGTATTTATCAAAGATATCCTTGTGTACATGACATTCAAGGAGGAGCACACAAGACACTTAAAAATGGTTTTGCACATGCTCTGAGAGCACTAAATTTATGGGAATATCTAAAAGTTATAGTTCTTTATTTAGGTTTTCCACTTTTTGGTACACATTATCTCTGTAGATGGATTGGTAGTTGACCCGACCAAGGTCAAGGTTGTGTTAGCTTGGGATCCACCCAAGAGAGTGATGGTGGTGTGAGAATTACTTAGGTTGGTAGGCTATTACTAGAGGTTCAAAACTAATTTTTCAAGGGTATCATCACCCATGAAATATTTTATCCAAAAGGGGTATCCATTCATCTGAACAGAGAGCTTCCAATAGTCTTTTTAGCATTTGAGGAATAAATTAATGAGATCTCCCATCATGAAATTTCTAGAGGAGGGTGTCGAGTACATAGTATTTTGGGATGCATCGGGAATTGGTTATTGTTTTTATTTTTATGTAGAGGCAGGGAGCGATTGCCTATTATTAATGTCAGTTGAGAAAATATGAGTAGAACTATGGAACCCATGATTTTGAGTGAGTAGTTCTAGTATTCACACTAAAGATGTTGTGACACTATCTGATGGGTGATTAGTTTATCTATAAGGCCTCATCCTTAAAACATACTTAATCTTGAGTTATTACAAGATTACACATTGAGGATATTTTCAGGTTTAGTGTTTTAGAGAATTAGATCATAAAACTTTCATTACATTCCACATTTAAACAAAGTGGTTACATAAAAGATAGTATTCATTTTCCCATCAACGGAAACATATTTAAAATAAAACATGGATTCTTTATTGACACTTCCTTGACACTATCATCATATCATGTACCAATCCCTTGACCTGTGAAAACATTTCAAAAACTTGGGATGAGAATAAAAAGCTCAGTAAGGGTTATAAAAAGTATGGAAAGGAAACATGATTAAATATATACATAAGAATGAAAGCATACTTTACCCATAAAGCATAATCACTTTAACATACCTCATAAAATCATGAATAAATCATAGAAATCATAAGACATAAAGGTAAATTGAGGCATTCATAACATTCTTACATAGGGAGTAACCCTCTTGGTTACGTTTGGAATACCCATCATAGTATATTCCCTAAATCTCGTTGGAGAAACCATAACGTTTAACCCCTTCGCGTTACCCAATGCATTGGAGAGCTATATCGGGCTCACCCGCCCTTAGTTTATCACGGAACCACCCGTCTTCATAAACAATTCCCAAGAACCATAACATAATCATATCACATAACATAAGCATAAAGTAAATATAACATTCCCATATTGCATTAACAATATAACATTTTAACATATTGAAATAATAAATCCATTCTAAAAACCATTTTCGAAACCATTTAAAACATTTAATAAAGAGATATTTGAATCAAAGTGTCCCATACCACTTTGAAGGTTTTAAAATTTTAAACCATTAATATCCATATAAATAAATCCTTAAAACCATTTTGAAAACATGGATATTAATGAGAAATATTTATAAGAATAAATCATTAAAACATTTAAAACCATATTTTAGTTAAAGGGTTTTTAACAAAATGAGAGACACTTGAATACAATAATTGAGGAATAACATTAAATCAGAACTTTATAATATCATGAGAATAAAGTAATTCATGATATAATATTCCAAAGGATAGTATATACCCCATATAAGAGTGAATTGGTGCATAAAAACAATGAAGTCTCAATAGAAATGTAAAATGAGATGAAATCCCCTGGAAAGAAGGTATCCTTAAATTCAGGATAAATCAATCTCATAATTATGTGTGAGAAATATAAATACACCCAATATAAGCGGATATTAAGTGTAAAACAATCAAAGGTAATTCACACATAATCAAAGGATGACATATTCAATAACTACATGTTGAACCCAAAGAAATCAAAATTGGGTTAAGAAGTTCCCTTGACAACCTAACGGCGTCACATCAAATTTTAGAAAAAGAGTTGATGAGAGAGATAAAGGGTATGTCATAACTTGGAAATAAAATTTACGTCAATAAGGATATATAATAACATATCCCCACATAAAAAGATGAAAATTAAAAGACATAACAAAAGAAGTCTTTTAAAAAGAGGAGGGTGAAAGGTTCCCTTACCGATTTGGGCAACTTTCGAAACGTACACCCCATGAAAGAAATACTATACAAAATTGATGTAAATACTCATAAACGAAAGTATGTTACACAAAGAGTAGAATAATGGAGAGTACATAAACCACTCAAAATGAAATATTGGAAAATGTAGCATGAATCTCACGGGAATAAAAGTGAGATGAAAAATCCCTTACGAAAACTCGGCAGCCTAACGGCACCACATAAAAGTTCCAAAAATGGATTTATGAGATCAAATAGGGTCTCTCACTATATTAACATAAAATGTAAAGCAATAGGAATATAAAGTAACATCTCCCAACATAACAAAGAGGAGCTTAAAAGAAGTGACATAAAGGAGAGTACTTAAAAAGAAAGAGAGAGGTTGGATCTCTTATGAAAATTCGGCAGCCTAACGGCGCCAATCAAAACTTCCAAAATGGATTAATGAGAGAAAATAGGGTCTCTAATCATATGAAAATAAAAATTACATTAAGATTATTATAAAAGAACATCCCAATCCAAAGAAATATGAGCTTAAAAGGAATGACATAAAAGAGTGTACTTTAAAAGAAAGAGAGGGGTCAGATCTCTTACCTCGTGTCCGACATGACTCGATCGTTTTTTAATCTCCTGAATAATAAAATTTGGTCAATTTGTAATTTCTTAAGGACCTCCTTTAAATATTATTATTCAGTTCATATCACATATTATAATGTCATAATAATTGATTAATAAATTTAGTTCATATCAGAAGTTTTTGTCGATGTTCAGTACATGAGTAAAAATTGAAGTTGTTGGAAAAGAATTTTCCATGTAGTTATAGGTAAATCATCTCCAGAATAGTATTTATGTTTTAAATATCATATATATTGAGTATATATTCATTTTATACTATTACATATCATTTGGAGATAAGAAATGAAATGTACCGTTCATGGAGACGGTAAGCTGTACGTACGCATGAACGCTACTTTCATTTCTTTTTTTTTTGTATTTAATGGAATGAAATAATAATGATATAAAGTTATATTATAATTAAATTAGGATAAAATATGTAATACCATTAATTACATCCTTTATACATCCCACATATGGCATTAACAAATCAAATCACTTTGAGGGGGCGGTAGTCCGCACTTCCTAAAATGAAGATATCGCGTTTACCCATAATGGAAACCACAAAGGTATGCCATAAATGAAAAATACAGAATATTAAGGAAAACATAAACATATTATATATCATATATAAATATAGTGACATCTTAATGGCCACCTTTGAAGGTGTTAAAAAAATATTGAACAATCATCGTTTCGTGAGGCAGTAATTCGCCATCCACAGAAACAGTATGTTCTTTAACCATTAGACAAAGGTGTGTGTAATTGTAGCTCGAATACTTCACATAACAACATCCTAGTATATTTAAGATACTGGTGTTGTTACAAAAGAAAATAATAAAAAGAGTTTATGGGGTTGGAGAAGCAAAATAAAACAAAAGAACACAAGGGAACACATTACCTTTAAATCGGGTAACTTCCTTTGATTTGAGCTCAAAGGCTTCCTTGGAAAAGATTCTGCCCAAAGTGAGGATTTAATGATGAAGAGATGGATGTGGAGAGATGAAATGGGTAGGGTTTGGCCGAGCCAAAGGCTTTAGTGGTGCGTGTAAGGTGGTAGAGATGGGGGTCTTTTATAAGAGGAGAGGAGGGACACTCTTGGAAAGTTACAAAATGTTACTTTATTTTCAAATGAGTTTCGGATTTTAAAGGTCCCACAATGATTTAATTCGAGGCTAAGGTGGTAAGGGTTCTAAATAAACCCATTCAATAGGTTTGTGACAAGTGTAAGTTATAGTTTTAACATTATCTTTTCATTTGATTTAAATCCCTTATTAATGAGGTAATTGCTGCATCATCATGATGTCATAAATAATTTAATTTATTTAATGTATAAAAATTATAAAATAAATATAATGATGTAGGAAATAGTTTTATATTTCTAATGAACATTTATAGTAAAAAATATGACTTGTATAACTGCATTTAAAAATTGTTTTAGTAAAACATCTCATGTTTGTGACATTTTAATTTTAATTTTAAATAAAAAGGTATTTATGTCATTTTCCAACCAAAGTGGCTTCATGGGGTCCCCAAGTTGACCAATGGATTTTCTTGGTCGGCCATGACACATCCAATAAGGGTAGGACATGTGTAAAATTCATTTCATATTATTAAAACATTATTTTTACCTTAAATTACACTAATTACCTCTAATCGCGATTAAAAACATAAACGTTACTATTCAACAAAAAATTATTTTAATCCCATTGAACCACATTTTACTTCCTAATGACAACCATGTATGTCAGATTTTTGAAATTCAAAACACAGAAGTGGTAAAGTTTCATTTAAACGAAAGATCAGTTTTTTAAGTACCTCTTAGTGGTTTCACTATTTATCAAAAATTGAAGTTTTTCAGAATAATACCAAAACTTCACCCTAGGATATATTTGATATTCCAAATTCAAAAATTATATCTATTTTAAAAAATTCAAATTGTATAAGTTACATTAATTTATTTAATAATTTATTCCCGCTATCATGAAAAATAGCGTGTTTTTATGAAACAATATATATCAAAAGATTGACACTAGTTTAAGTCCAATTTCAAAGTGAAATTAATTCCAACAACCACTATTGGATTAAATGGTAAAAATATATTATAATTTCACTTTAAAACCAATTCAAAAGATAATCTAATCATATAAATAAATTAGATTAAAAAGTTTTTTTGAATTAAAATACTGCATTTTTCACTATTCATTAAAAAATGAACTTTATCGGAAAAATACCAAAAATTTACACAAAGTAAATTTTGATGTCCCAATTACAAAGAAGAATTTTATTTTGTCAAATATAACACATAAAATTGTCCAAAAGTGGATTTTAAATAGGTTCTCCATAAAAAGGCTGTTAATCGACCATTTAAAGAATATTAGAATGTTTACGCTTTAAATTTGATTCATTCGCATTTTTAATCCTCTAACATTTATTGTAAAGAGTAAAAATATTTGAAAAACTTATATAATCATTTTGTAGTTAGTTCTGTTCATTCCCACCATTACAACGGCTAGGCGTTAACTACCATTTAAAATAATATTATTTTATTATTAGAGTGAAACGTAAGATTCCCAAGATACTCGTTGTTGCGTATTGGGTACGCCATCGCGCATAGCGTCCCTTTTAAAGTAATATTAATATTTTATTCAAAAATATGGATAAATGTGAAATTTTCATATTCTTTATTTACCTGGGGTGTTACATCCTTCCCCCCTTTTGGGAATTGCATCCTCGCAATTTTAAAATTGGGCTTGGAAACTTCATTGAAAATCCCACATCAGAACAATAGTCAGTAAAACAATCACCTTTAAATAAAGGAAGATAAGTACAAATGTCACCCGAGTTAAACCATACTAGGATTCCATGTAAGAAAATATGGATATGGAGGAGAAAACAAAGGGTCATTTTCTGATGGAGATTGATAGTAAACATGTCTAGGAGAAAGGTAACTATAAGAAAATCACAAACCTGTGATGGGTTAAATGGTATTCGATTCCCCAGCAGGAAAAGTTAACAGAAAACATTTTTGTTTTAAGTTACTCTTCATTGAGGAATTTATTTTTGAGCTTAACTAAATCATAATGAAACATACTTACTTGTCACGTAGACTTTCAACTTTTACTAGATTCCTTAATCAAACTCATATTTTCTCCAAAAGACGAGTACATAGGAAGACTTGTTCGCATTAAGAGTACTATAATCAACTTCTTGAGAATCACCTATTCCACAAAAGAGAACTATATATTTCCCTTGTATTTAGACAAAATCCAAAACCAAAATTGTTAGTATGAGGTCAGAGAATCCACAAAAGTATAATCCTTTATAAAAAGAAAATCTATTCTTAATCTCTAAAATTTGTCCCAAAAAAAACCCAAAGTTCAAAGAAGACCATTCGATAAACAATTGTCCATAAAATTCTTCATTGTAAACCCAACTAAGATTGAAACCCAAATATTTGAAGGATTTAATCACATAGTCTTCCAAGGTACAAATTAACTTTTATCTCCAAATAACATCAGTTTCTCTTAAATTCTCATATTGAAAAGTAATTAACCTAATCACATATCCTCCATGATAGGTTAATCATTTCCATAGATAACCCAAAATAAACTTACTCTTGATTCCTAAAATCATCTAACTAAAAAGAATTAGTCAAACTAACCATGGACTTCACGTAGTCCAGTGGTAGGTGATAAATACCAGTCGCACTTTGGTTGTGGGTTCGATTCCCGCAGCTTTGTCCGACGCAACGGGTTGTCACATGGTCTGCGTGTTGTCCTTTTTCCAAAACTACATAATTCATAAAACATTCCCCAAAATGAGATAAAATATTCAAAAATAATCATAACATATTTTAACCTCAAGTTTATATCATGCCTTTCATTTTCCATCATAACATATAATTACCCATAATTACCTCAAAAGTAAGGATCATATAAACCCTAATGGTTAACTTTATAATTATTACCTAAACTTCCACATCGATTGGTCATCTCGTACATTATGCATTATAGAACATACCAAGGTTCAAGTGGTTGATCATGACTCCTTGATAGTTTGTTTAGAACAACCACGAGTTTCCTCATTGAATCCCCCATTTCATCCAGTCTCTTAATCAGAGAACCACCACAGTTTCCTTCAAACCTATTGTCACTTTGGTGCCTGCTAGATCCATCCATTCACTAAAAATAGAAATGTCAGTGTGAGTATATCAACAAAACCATCATGTACTAATGAGGAAGATATACTTACTCATTCACTTTATCTAAAAACTATGAATCTTTCTGAAATCCTAACCATTATGGTAATGTCACTTATGCTTAAAGAATACCCTAACCTCTAAAGTTATCTAAACCGACCTCTGAAACCAACTATAAGGCCCCAGCCTTAAACCTTACTTCATCTTGAGTTATTACAAGATCACACATCGAGGATCTTTTCAGGTTTAGAGTTTTAGAGAATTAGATCATAAAACTTGCATTACATTCCACATTTTAACAAAGTGGTTACATAAAATATAGTATTCATTTTTCCATCAACGGAAACATATTTAAAATAAAACATGGATTCTTTCTTGACACATCCTTGACACTATCATCATATCATGTACCAATCCCTTGACCTGTGAAAACATTTCAAAAACATGGGATGAGAATAAAAAGATTAGTAAGGGTTATAAAAAGTATGGAAAGGAAACATGAGTACATATATACATAAGAATGAAATTATACTTTACCCATAAAGCATAAGCACTTTAACATACCTCATAAAATCATGAATAAATCATAGAAATCATAATACATAAAGGTAACTTGAGGAATTCATAACATTCTTACATAGGGAGTAACCATCTTGGTTACGTTTGGAATACCCATCACAGTATATTCCCTAAATCTCTTCGGAGAAACCTTAATGTTTAACCCCTTCGTGTTACCCAATGCATTGGAGAGCTATATCGGGCTCACCCGCCCTTAGTTTATCACGGAACCACCCGTCTTCATAAACAATGCCCAAGAACCATAAAATAATCATAGCACATAACTTAAGCATAAACGAAATATAACATTCCCATATTGCATTAACAATATAACATTTTAAGATATTGAAATAATAAATCCATTATAAAAACCATTTTCGAAACCATTTAAAACATTTAATAAAGAGATCTTTGAATCAAAGTGTCCCATACCACTTTGAAGGTTTTAACATTTTAAACTATTAATATCCATATAAATAAATACATAAACCATTTTGAAAACATGGATATTAACGAGAAATATTTATAAGAATAAATCATTAAAACATTTAAAACATTTAAAACCATATTTTAGTTAAAGGGTTTTTAACAAAATGAGAGACACTTGAATACAATAATTGAGGAATAACATTTAATCAGAACTTTATAATATCATGATAAGAAAGGAATTCATGATATAATATTCCAGAGGATAGTATATACACCATATAAGAGTGAATTGGTGCATAACAACAATGAAGTCTCAATAAGAATGTAAAATGAGATGAAATCCTCTGTAAAGAAGGTATCCTTAAATTAAGGATAAATCAATCTCATAATTATGTGTGAAAAATATAAATACACCCAATATAAGCGGATATTAAGTGTAAAACAACCAAAGGTCATTCAAACATATTCAAAGGATGACATATTCAATAACTACATGTTGAACCCAAAGAAATCGAAATTGGGTTAAGAAGTTCCCTTGACAGCCTAACGTCGTCACATCAAATTTTAGAAAAAGAGTTGATGAGAGAGATAAAGGGTATCTCATCACTTGGACATAAAATTTATGGAAATAATGATATATAATAACATATCCCAACATAATAATATGAAAATTAAAAGACATAACAAAAGAAGTCCTTTAAAAATAGGAGGGTGAAAGGTTCCCTTACCGATTTGGGTAACTTTCGAAACATACACCCCATGAAAGAAGGACTATATAACATTGATGTAAATACTCATAAACGAAATTATGTTACAAAATGAGTAGAATAATGGAGTGTACATACACCACTCAAAATGAAATATTAGAAAATGTAGCATGAATCTCACGGAAATAAAAGTGAGATGAAAAATCCCTTACAAAAACTCGGCAGCCTAACGGCGCCACTTAAAACTTCCAAAAATGGATTGATGAGATCAAATAGGGTCTCTCACCATATTAACATAAAATATAAATAAATAGGAATATAAAATAACATCTCCCAACATAACAAATAGGAGCTTAAAAGAAGTGACATAAAGGAGAGTACTTAAAAAGAAAGAGAGAGGTTGGATCTTTTACGAAAATTCAGCAGCCTAACGATGCCAATCAAAACTTCCAAAATGGTTTGATGAGAGAAAATAGGGTCTCTCATCATATGAACATAAAAAGTACATTAAGATTAATATAAAATAACATCCAAATCATAAGAAATATGAGCTTAAAAGTAATGACATAAAAGAGTGTACTTCAAAAGAAAGAGAGTGGTCGGATCCCTTACCTCGTGTCCGACATGACTAAATCGTTATTTAATCTCCTGAATAATAAAATTTGGTCAATTTATAATTTCTTAAGGACCTCCTTTAAATATTATTATTCAGTTCATATCACATATTATAATGTTATAATAATTGGTTAATAAAGTGAGTTCATATCAGACGTTTTTGTCGATGTTCAGTACATGAGTAAAAATTGAACTTGTTGGAAAAGAATTTTCCATGTAGTTATAGGAACATCATCCCCAGAATAGTATTAATGTTTTAAATATCATATATATCCAGTATATATTCATTTTATACTATTCCATAGCATTTAGAGATAAGAAATGAAATGTACCGTTCATGGAGACGGTAAGCCGTACATACACATGAATGCTACTTTCATTTTTTTTGTATTTAATGGAATGAAATAATAATGATATAAAGGTAAATTATAATTCCATTATGATAAAATATGTAATACCATTAATTACATCCTTTATACGTCCCACATATGGCATTAACAAATCAAATCACTTTGAGGGGGCGGTAGTCCGCACTTCCTAAAATGAAGATATCACGTTTACCCATAATGGAAACCATAAAGGTATGCCATAAATGAAAAATACAGAATATTAAGGAAAATAAAAACATATTATATATCGTATATAAATATAGTGACATATTAATGGCCACCTTTGAAGGTGTTAATATAATATTGAACAATCATCATTTCGTGAGGCAGTAATTCACCATCCACAGAAACAGTATGTTCTTTAACCATTAGACGAAGGTGTGTGGAAGCTTAGCTTGGATACTTCACATAAAAACATCCTAGTATATTTAAGATACTGTTTTTGTTATAAAATAAAATAATAAAAAGAGTTTAGGGGGTTGGAGAAGCAAATTAAAACAAAATAACTCAAAAGAAGACATTACCTTTAAATCGGGTAACTTCCTTTGATTTGAGCTCAAAGGCTTCCTTGGAAAGGCTTCTGCCCAAAGTGAGGCTTCAATGATGAAGATATGGATGTGGAGAGATGAAATGGGCAGGTTTGGCCAAGACAAAGGCTTGAGAGGTGTGTGTAAGGTGGTATAGGTGGGGGCCTTTTATAAGAGGAGAGGAGGGGCACTCTTGGAAAGTTACAAAATGTTACTTTATTTTCAAATGAGTTTCGGATTTTAAAGGTCCCACATTGATTTATTTCTAGGATAAGGTGGTAAGGGTTCTAAATCCACCAATCCAATAGTTTTGTGACAAGTTTATGTTATAGGTTTAACATTATCTTTTCATTTTATTTAAATCCCTTATTAATGAGGTAATTGCTGCATCATCATGATGTCATAAATAATTTAATTTATTTAATGTCTAAAAATTATAAAAAAATATCATGATGTATGAAATCTTTTTATCTTTCTAATTAATATTAATAGTCAAAAATATGACTTGTATAACCCCATTTAAAAATTGTTTAAGTAAAACATATCATGTTTGTGACATTTTAATTTTAACTTTAAATAAAAAGGTATTTATGTCATTTTCCAACCAAAGTATCTCCATGGGGTCCCAAAGTTGACCCATGGATTGTCTTGGTCGGCCATGGCATATCCAATGAGGGTAGGACATTATTCAAGTTCATTTCATATTATTAAAACATTATTTTTACCTTAAATTACACTAATTACCTCTAATCGCGATTAAAAACATAAAAGTTACTATTCACCAAAAAATTATTTTAATCCCATTGAACCACATTTTAATTCCTAATGACAACCATGTATGTCGGATTTTAGAAATTCAAAACACAGAAGTGGTAAAGTTTCATTTAAACGAAAGATCAGTTTTTTAAGTACCTCTTAGTGGTTTCACTATTCATTAAAAATTGAAGTTTTTCAGAATAATACCAAAACATCACCCTAAAATATATTTGATATTAAGAATTAAAAAATGATATCTATTTTACAAAATTCAAATCGTATAAGTTACATTAATTTATTTAATAATTAATTCCTGCTGTCATGACAAATAGCGTGTTTTTATGAAACAATATATATGAAAAGATTGACACTAGTTTAAGTCCAATTTCAAAGTGAAATTAATTCCAACAACCACTATTGGATTAAATGGTAAATATATATTCTAATTTAAATTTAAAACCAATTAAAAATATAATCTAATCATATAAATAAATTAGATTAAAAAGTGGTTTTGAATTAAAATAAAACATTTTTCACTATTCATTAAAAAAATTAACTTTATCGGAAAAATACCAAAAATTTTCACAAAGTAAATTTTGATGTCCCAATTCCAAATAAGAATTTTATTTTGTAAAATATAACACATAAAATTTTCAAAAAGTGTATTTAAATGAGGTTCTCCATAAAAAGCCGGTTAATCGACCTTTTAAAGAATATTAGAATGTTTACGCTTAAAATTGGATTCATTAGCATTTTTAATCCTCTAACATTTATTGTAAAGAGTAAAAATATTTGACAAACATATATAATCATTTTTTAGTTAGTTCTGTTCATTCTCTCCATTACAACGGCTAGGCGTTAACTACCATTTAAAATAATATTATTTTATTATTAGAGTGCAACGTAAGATTCCCAAGAAACTCGTTGTTGCGTATTGGGTATGCCATCACGTATAAAATCCCTTTTAAAGTAATATTAACATTTTATTCAAAAACAAGGATAAATGTGAAAATTTCATATTCTTTATTTACCTGGGGTGTTACATCCTTCCCCCCTTTTGGGAATTGCGTCCTCACAATTTTAAAATTGGGAATGGAAAGTTCATTAAAAATCCCACATTGGAACAATATTCAGTAAAGAAATCACCTTAAAATAAAGAAAGAGAAGTACAAAGGTCACCCAAGTTAACCCATACTAGGATCCCATGTAAGAAAATATGGATATGGAGGAGAAAAAAAATGGTCATGTTCTGATGGAGAGTGATAGTAAACATGTCTAGGAGAAATTTAACCATAAGAAAATCACAAACTTGTGATGGGTTAAACGGTATTCGATTCCCCAGTAGGAAAAGTTAACAGAAAACATGTTTGTTTTAATTCACTCTTCATTGATGAATTTATTTTTGAGCTTAACTAAATCACAATGAAACATACTTACTTGTCATGTATACTTTCAACTTTTACTAGATTCCTTAATCAAACTCATATTTTCTCCAAAAGACGAGTACTTAGGAAGACTTATTCGCATTAAGAGTACTATAATCAACTTCTTGAAAATCACCTAATCCAAAAAAGAGAACTATATATTTCCCATGTCTTTAGACAAAATCCAAAACCAAAATTGTTAGTATGAGGTCATAGAATCCTTGGCTGCGGTGAATCCTTGGCTTTGGTGCTTTTGTGGACTCGGGTCGTCTTCCTTGCTCTGTTGTTGGCATCTCCTCGCCCGATTCCTCTGTCTCCGGATAGGGTCTCCCATGGCGGCGCGGTGTCGGTCTGCGTCCGAGCCTCTAGATCCAGCGGCCTGAGGTATCTGCCTTATCTTTGTTGTGTGCGGTTGGGGTTTCGTTGAGGTCTGCGAGTGCGTATTTGTTGGCGGCGACGAGATCTGGGTGATTTGCGGTGTTCTTAGAGGACTTCAGCTCTGGGTTGTCTTCGGCATGGTGATGGATTCTTCTTTGAATTTTCCATTTACTCTTGAGTCTGGATTTGTTTGCTGTTGCTTGTTTCTCCCCGGTGGTTTGGTGTTGTTCTTGCATCGGGTTAGTTTTTGGTTGCTGCTATTTTGGATGAATCTGCTTCGGGTTCTATTGGATTTGTGTTTTGTGATGGTGGATTTGCACCCCGGTGATATGATCCCGCTGATTTTCATGCTGGATGTCTGCCCTGTTTCTCGGATTTGGTTCTCCTCTGGATTTTATTGTGGTAAGAACATTGGGTTGAAGTCGCGGTTGCTGCAATTACAGTGGTGATGTGCTGTTGAATAGCTGGAATTGATGAAGATGATGAACTCTGGTTGAATGTGCTGAAACAAAAAAAAAAATGGTTTTTGATTCTGGGTGTAATGGTTTGGTTTGTAATTGTGCTTGGTGGGGACTCTTGATTGGGTGTGGTCAAACTGTTCGCCCTCACCCATCTCTTTGTTTACTGCACTTTTTATTTCTTTTTAATAAATGGTCAGAGGTTTTTCCTCTGACTGAACTTTCCTGGTAAAATCTATTCTTAATCTCCAAAATTTGTCCAAAAAAAAACCCAAAGTTCAACAAAGACCATTCGATAAACAATTGTCCATAAATTTTTTCAAAGTAAACTAATTTAAGATTGAAAACCAAATATTTGAAGGATTTAATCACATAGTCTTCCAAGGTACAAATTAACTTTCATATCCAAATAACATCAGTTGATCTAAAATTATCATATTGAAAAGTAATTAACCTAATCACATATCCTCCATGATAGATTAATAATTTTCATAGATAACCCAAAATAAACTTAATCTTGATTCCTAAAATCATCTAACTAAAAATAATTACTCAAACTAACCAGGTACTTCACGTAGTCCAGTGGTAGGCGATAAATACCAGTCGCACTTTGGTTGTGGGTTCGATTCCCGCAGCTTTGTCCGACGCAACGGGTTGTCACATGGTCTGTGTGTTGTCCTTTTTCCAAAACTATATAATTCATAAAACATTCCCCAAAACGAGATAAAATGTTCAAAAATAATCATAACATATTTTAACCTCAAGTTTATCTCATGCCTTTCATTTTCCATAATAACATATAATTACCCATAATTACCTCAAAATTAAGGATCATATAAACCCTAATGGTTACCTTTATAACTATTACTTGATCTTGCACATTGATTGGTCATCTCGTACATGATGCATTACAGAACATACCAAGGTTCAAGTGGTTGATCATGACTCCTTGATAGTTGGTTTAGAACAACCACGAGTTTCCACATTGAATCCCCCATTTCATCCAGTCTCTTAATCAGAGAACCACCACAGTTTCCTTCAAACCTATTGTCACTTTGGTGCCTGCTAGATCCATCCATTCACTAAAAACAGAAATGTCAGTGTGAGTATATCAACAAAACCATCATGTACTAATGAGGAAGATATACTTACTCATTCACTTTATCTAAAAACTATGACTCTTTCTGAAATCCTAACCATTATGGTAATGTCACTTATGCTTAAAGAATACCCTAACCTCTAAAGTTATCTAAACCGACCTCTGATACCAATTATAAGGCCCGAGCCTTAAACCTTACTTAATCTTGAGTTATTACAAGATTACACATTGAGGATCTTTTCAGGTTTAGAGTTTTAGAGAATTAGATCATAAAACTTTCATTACATTCCACATTTAAACAAAGTGGTTACATAAAAGATAGTATTCATTTTCCCATCAACGAAAACATATTTAAAATAAAACATGGATTCTTTCTTGACACTTCCTTGACACTATCATCATATCATGTACTAATCCCTTGACCTGTGAAAACATTTCAAAAACTTGGGATGAGAATAAAAAGCTCAGTAAGGGTTATAAAATGTATGGAAAGGAAACATGAGTACATATATACATAAGAATAAAATCATACTTTACCCATAAAGCATAAGCACTTTAACATACCTCATAAAATCATGAATAAATCATAGAAATCATAAGACATAAAGGTAACTTGAGGCATTTATAACATTCTTACGTAGGGAGTAACCCTCTTGGTTACGTTTGGAATACCCATCACAGTATATTCCCTAAATTTCTTCAGAGAAACCTTAACCTTTAACCCCTTCGCGTTACCCAATGCATTGGAGAGCTATATCGGGCTCACCTGCCCTTAGTTTATCACAGAACCACCCATCTTCATAAACAACACCCAAGAACCATAACATAATCATAGCACATAACTTAGGCATAAAGGAAATATAACATTCCCATATTTCATTAACAATATAACATTTTAAGATATTGAATTAATAAATCCATTCTAAAAACCATTTTCGAAACCATTTAAAACATTTAATAAAGATATCTTTGAATCAAAGTGTCCCATACCACTTTGAAGGTTTTAACATTTTAAACCATTAATATCCATATAAATAAATCCTTAAAACCATTTTGAAAACATGGATATTAACGAGAAATATTTATAAGAATAAATCATTAAAACATTTAAAACCATATTTTAGTTAATGGGTTTTTAACAAAATGAGAGACACTTGAATACAATAATTGAGGAATAACATTTAATCAGAACTTTATAATATCATGATAATAAAGGAATTCATGATATAATATTTCAAAGGACAGTATATACACCATATAATAGTGAATTGGTGCATAACAACAATGAAGTCTCAATAGAAATGTAAAATGAGATGAAATCCCCTGTAAAGAAGGTATCCTTAAATTAAGGATAAATCAATCTCATAATTATGTGTGAAAAATATAAATACACCCAATATAAGCGGATATTAAGTGTAAAACAATCAAAGTTCATTCACACATATTCAAAGCATGACATATTCAATAACTACATGTTGAACCCAAAGAAATCGAAATTGGGTTAAGAAGTTCCCTTGACAGCCTAACAACGTCACATCAAATTTTAGAAAAATAGTTGATGAGAGAGATAAAGGGTATATCATCACTTGTAAATAAAATTTACGGCAATAAAGATATATAATAACATATCCCTACATAATAATATTAAAATTAAAAATACATAACAAAAGAAGTCTTTTAAAAAGAGGAGGGTGAAAGGTTCCCTTACCGATTTGGGTAACTTTCGAAACGTACACCCCATGAAAGAAGGACTATAAAACATTGATGTAAATACACATAAACGAAATTATGTTACACAAAGAGTAGAATAATGGAGAGTACATACACCACTCAAAAGGAAATATTGGCAAATGTTGCATGAATCTCACGGGAATAAATGTGAGATGAAAAATCCCTTACGAAAACTCGGCAGCCTAACGACGCCACTTAAAACTTCCAAAAATGGATTGATGAGATCAAATAGGGTCTCTAAACATATTAACTTAAAATATAAAGAAATAGGAATATAAAATAACATCTCCCAACATAAAAAATAGGATATTAAAAGAAGTGACATAAAGGAGAGTACTTAAAAAGAAAGAGAGAGGTTGGATCTCTTACGAAAATTCGGCAGCCTAACGGCACCAATCAAAACTTCGAAAATAGATTTATGAGAGAAAATAGCGTCTCTCATTATATGAAAATAAAAATTAAATTAAGATTAATATAAAATAACATCCCAATCATAAGAAATATGAGCTTAAAAGGAATGACATAAAAGAGTGTACTTTAAAAGAAAGAGAGGGGTCGGATCCCTTACCTCGTGTCCGACATGACTCAATAATTCTTTAATATCCTGAATAATAAAATTTGGTCAATTTATAATTTCTTAAGTAACTCCTTTAAATATCATTATTAAGTTCTTATCACAAATTATAATGTTATAATAATTGGTTAATAAAGTGAGTTCATATCAGACGTTTTTGTCGATGTTCAGTACATGAGTAAAAATTGAACTTGTTGGAAAACAATTTTCCATGTAGTTATAGGAACATCATCCACAGAATAGTATTTATGTTTTAAATATCATATATATCCAGTATATATTCATTTTATACTATTCCATATCATTTGGAGATAAGAAATTAAATGTACCGTTCATGGAGACGGTAAGACGTACGTACGCATGAACGCTACTTTCATTTCTTTTTTTTGTATTTAATGGAATGAAATAATAATGATATAAAGGTATATTATAATTCCAGTAGGATAACATATGTAATACCATTAATTCCATCCTTTATACGTCCCACATATGGCATTAACGAATCTAATCACTTTGAGGGGGCAGTAGTTCGCACTTCCTAAAATGAAGATATCACGTTTACCCATAATGGAAACCATAAAGGTATGCCATAAATGACAAATACAGAATCATAAGGAAAAAATAAACATATTATATATCATATATAAATATAGTGACATCTTAATGGCCACATTTGAAGGTGTTAAAAGAATATTGAACAATCATCGTTTCGTGAGGCAGTAATTCGCCATCCACAGAAACAGTATGTTCTTTGACCATTAGACGAAGGTGTGTGTAATTGTAGATCGAATAATTCACATAGAAACATCCTAGTATATTTAAGATACTGGTGTTGTTACAAAATAAAATAATAAAAAGATTTTAGGGGGTTGGAGAAGCAAAATAATACAAAAGAACACAAGGGAAGACATTACCTTTAAATCGGGTAACTTCCTTTGATTTGAGCTCAAAGGCTTCCTTGGAAAGGATTCTGACCAAAGTGATGCTTCAATGATGAAGAGATGGATTTGGAGAGATGAAATGGGCAGGTTTTGGCCTAGCCAAAGGCTTTAGAGGTGTGTGTAAGGTGGTAGAGGTGGGGGACTTTTATAAGAGGAGAGGAGGGGAACTCTTGGAAAGTTACAAAATGTTACTTTATTTTCAAATGAGTTTCAGATTTTAAAGGTCCCACAATGATGTATTTAGAGGATAAGGTGGTAAGGGTTCGAAATCCACCCATCCAATAGGTTTGTGACAAGTGTATGTTATAGTTTTAGCATTATCTTTTCATTTTATTTAAATCCCTTATTAATGAGGTAATTGCTGCATCATCATGATGTCATAAATAATTTAATTTATTTAATGTCTAAAAATTATAAAAAAACTATAATTATGTAGGAAATCTTTTTATATTTCCAATGAATATTTATAGTCAAAAATATGACTTTTATAACCCCATTTAAAAATTGTTTTAGTAAAAAATATCATGTTTGTGACATTTTAATTTTAACTTTAAATAAAAAGGTATTTATGTCATTTTCCAACCAAACTGGCTCCAGGCGGTCCCCAAGTTTACCCATGGATTTTATTGGTTGGCCATGACACATCCAATGAGGTTAGGACATGTGTCAAGTTCATTTCATATTATTAAAATATTATTTTTACCTTAAATTACACTAATTACCTCTAATCGCGATTAAAAACATAAAAGTTACTATTCCCCAAAAAATTATTTTAATCCCATTGAACCACATTTTACTTCCTAATGACAACAATGTATGTCATATTTTTATAATTCAAAACACAGAAGTGGTAAATTTTCATTTAAACGAAAAATCAGTTTTTTAAGTACCACTTAGTGGTTTCACTATTCATCAAAAATTGAAGTTTTTCAGAATAATACCAAAACTTCACCCTAAGATATATTTGATATTATGAATTCAAAAATGATATATATTTTAAAAAATTCAAATAATATAAGTTACATTAATTAATTTAATAATTAATTACCGTTGTCATGACAAATATCGTGTTTTTGTGAAACAATATATATCAAAAGATTGACACTAGTTTAAGTCCAATTTCAAAGTGAAATTAATTCCAACAACCACTATTGGATTAAATGGTAAAAATATATTCTAATTTAACTTTAAAACCAATTAATAAGATAATATAATCATATAAATAAATTAGATTAAAAAGTGGGTTTGAATTAAAATACAACATTTTTCACTATTCATTAAAAAATGAACTTTATCGGAAAAATACCAAAAATTCACACAAAGTAAATTTTGATGTTCTGATTCCAAAGAAGAATTTTATTTTGTCAAATATAACACATAAAATTGTCAAAAAGTGGATTTAAAAGAGGTTCTTTATAAAAAGGTGGTTAATCGACCTTTTAAAGAATATTAGAATGTTTACGCTTAAAATTGGATTCATTCGCATTTTTAATCCTCTAAAATTTATTGTAAAGAGTAAAAATATTTGAAAAACATATATAATCATTTTTTAGTTAGTTCTGTTCATTCCCGCCATTACAAAGGCTAGGTGTTAACTACCATTTAAAATAATATTATTTTATTATTAGAGTGCAACGTAAGATTCCCAAGAAACTCGTTGTTGCATATTGGGTACACCATCGCGCATAACATCCATTTTAAAGTAATATTAATATTTTATTCAAAAATATGGATAAATGTGAAAATTTCATATTCTTTATTTACCTGGGGTTTTAAATTATCATCTATTCTAATCACAAGATTTTCAAGTATTTATTCTCTTGGAATTATATTAACTTGAGATATATGTGATGGATAGTGTTCCTATAGGATTATGAATTTGAGATTGTATATACTTCTAGGAAGGGGAACATGGAAAAAGATTCTCTCAGCAAGATATCTTGTTTGATGTTTCTAAACACGGAATTAGATTAGTTGGATGCATTTATGTTATCCATAATGGATAGAGATAGAGAAACTTACCTCTAGTCTATGGCTGTCACTCCTCCCCTATTACAGTGAGTCATGGAGGCACATCTTGGGGATACCATCTGTGAGAACTTACATACTTTTATATCCACTGGACATTATCCTGATGGATTTTCTAAAGATAGGGATCATGTCCTTCTTTTTAAAGGATGAAATAAGATACCAATAAATACGTGGGAGTGTATTTCAATAGAGTTTCATACATCTCATTTGGAGGTACATCAAGGTGTGTAAAAGATATACCAGGACCTCTAAAGTCAGTGTTCTTTAGACTAGGATGAAGAAGGAAGTTGCAAACTTTGTATCTCGATTCCTTTCTTACTAGCAAGTGGAGACTGAGCACCAAGTTACAACAGACATAGGTCAACCCCTTGAGGTTCTAGAGTGAATGTAGAATGGGATATCCATGAAATTCATGATGGTCTTACCATGTACGTTTATGGTAAATAATTCTATATGGGTGATCATAGACCGACTCACCATGTCAGACGAGTTCATATCTATTCAAAATGAAATTAGTAGAGATATTGGGATTCCTCCACATGAAATAGATAGTCTGAATCCATGGAGTTTCATCAAAGATCCTTTCTGATCACGATTCTTACTTCACATCTCAGTTGTGGATGGGATTATAGGAGGCTTTTAGGACTCAGTTACACTTGAGTACATCATTTCACCCTAAATTGATAGATAAATAGAGCGGGCCATTCATGTTTTGGAGGATATGATGTGGTCATTCATGTTGGACATTGGACATAGTTGGGAGCATCACCTACCACTTGTATTTTTTGGGTATAATAATAGATACTATTCAACCATTGGTATGGGAAAATTTGATGCTTTGTATAGATGACCATAAAGTTCACATCATTGATGGACTTATCCATGAGAGTCAGCACTCATGAGGCCAGAGTTGGTACAAGAAACAACTGAGAAGGTGTAGATCATCTAGGGAGGATGAAGACTGTGCAGAGTCATCAGAAGTATTATTCAGACAAATGATATAGGCATTTTAAATTCAATGGGGAAGACAATGCGTTTCTATGAGTTTCATCTCGATGTAGATTATGTTTATTTTTCTAGGTTAAAAATCTATCTCTAGTATTCGTTGGCCCTTTTTAAATACTACATAGTGTCAAAGAGGTGGAACATCGATTATCTATACCCTAGTAGTTAAACCAGGTACTTGACTACTTCCACGTGTCATAAAAAAAGAGGTACATGCATGACCCATTGCAAATTGTAGATTTGGTTGAGATGGACATTGAGAATGGAGAAACCATTGTTGAGTACCCAATATAGAGCAAGGAATAATAGGATATGATCCTTTACAGGTGAGGGATTCCTTTTGTGCATATCTAGTGGTAGCATAGAAATCATCAGATGAGCACATGTGAGTAGTAGGCCCAGATTCATGCTCAGTACCAACATATATTTGTGCAATCTATTGTTCTTGATTTTTTGGGATGTAAATACCCAAGGTGTGGATAATGTAATGTCTCTAATTTTAGATGTATTATTTTTGGATATTATGTGGATTAATTTTGAGACCAGGTGCTGAGATGATGTGTAATTATGAGGCCCAGTGATCCCAAATAATTGTTTTAAATATATTTAATATATTTAATAGCATACACAAAATGTTTTACTAAAAATGTGAAATAAATTCTAAATTGGGGCTTAGATCAGAAATATTATGGCACCATTGAGGTAAGAACATGGATTTTACCCTAGGCGCGATATAACATTGGTCAGTGTAGGGAGTTTATAGAAAATTCATCATTGGAGAAACATTAATAAAATAATTTATTAAATAATTTTATTTTATTTTGTTGATGCAGTGACCTAGAATAATTTATAAATAAGAAGTTATGGGGAATTAATATGTTTAGAAACAAAATCCTTGAGATTCATAGGACCGTTGGAGATCCATCAAATGAGATCTTATTGGAACATGAGGACCATATTAGAGATCGATGAAGAGTGGAAGAAGAATTTAGAGGGTCTCCATATTGATCACTGTGTAGCTCTATTCTTCCTCAGTGATTGATCTAAATAAAGGTACATTTTATGGTTTCGATTATATTATTTTCTTGTTCTTAATTTCTATGATTAAAGTGAATCAATAGACTAATAAATTGATTTTTTGGATCATGTGTATTGCAAGTTGGGTTATTTGAGGGATTGTTTTAGGTGATTTTCATCATACTTATTTTTTTGTTTTCTTTTCATTATAATGACTATGGATGGATGCCAATATGAACATCATCTAAGGTTCATTCCTCATATTTTTGGTTGTCCATTTCATCTTTTTTCTTCGTTCATCGCGGTTGTTCTTTATTTGGACCATAGTTCACAAATCATTGAGAAATTGATCATTGTGCACCGGTTTATTGGAACGTTAATTAAATATTGTAGATATGGGATCAACCCAACATGATAGTGGTGAGATTAGAGAATAAGTAGTGTATCAGATGTTATTAGATAACCGAATTCATGTTCTTCAGTGCACAATGAAGAAAAATTTACACGCTTGTTTTAAAAATGGATTTGATGGACAAAAAGTGTTGTTCATTGATGACAAGGCTCGATCGACATGGTTTCATAGTTTTCTGATGAGATTCATGGTCAGAATGATGTCCAAAGGAGTAGGAAAAGAAACATAAATCTGATATTGGAATCTAGAAATGTTCACACTACACAACATGTAACACAGGGCCATATGATGTATGATACCCTCTAAACATCGACCAGGCTTTAGGGAAGGAGATAAGTATCACACAAAGTATGACACTATTACACAACATGTGACCTCTCCTCAGTGGCTCGACATATACCTTGAAGGGTACATAGACACTGGCTGGAGTATATGGCCAAATGCATGGCACGTACTCCCACAGGGACATGGCTTGTCTAGGAACATGAGTATAATACCCTAGCATCCAACACTTAGTTTACTAGTACACAAACACATACATGGGACACATGCCGTTTTACATGGTAAGGGAATGGGGTTAATGATACATAGTGTGTAACCATACTAAACACTATTTACTTCCTTAGAGTTGGATTGAATCCCTTGTCCTATGTATCTTGGGAAAGGTTTTAGGGTATATTCCCCATATACATTCGCTGAGGGTTAGTATGTAATCCTGTCCTATACATCAGAAAAAAATTCCTCTAATAGTAATTAATGGATATAGATGTTATAATCCATCTAAAAGGATCATAGTGATATTCTCTAGTCATCTTTGTTCACACGGTAGTGTTCTGGGTATCATCATGACCAACACTATACAGGTGTCGATCATCTATTTAGCGAGTCAGTCTAGATGAGTTGTTGGTATACCCCATGGATTTGTGTGTGATCCTCATCTTTGTATCTCATATTTTCATACTTATAGCATGTACTTATAATGGAAATACCTGATGAGCATTACCTCTTAGATGGACATCATCAGTGTTTTTAGAATCATGAGTTTTTTCTCCTAGATGAGTGATTTGTAGACCCTTCAAGATGGAATCCTAGGATGGAATTATGGTTGTGATTTATCTTTAGACTATGTGTCTTATTGATTATATTTGGATATTCTTATTATATGTGTTATTGAAATATACCTGTTTAGAGATGAGTAATTTTTTTTTGTATTATTCTTCATTTCGAGGTGTCCTACTGGGTATTTTTATACTCACCCTATACAGGATTTTCCCACACGTGTCATGTATTGTGGAGACGATCAACATTTTGACAGATTTGTAGAAATACCATGACCAAATGGAGCTTAGTAAGATTGTATTGGACTGAGGTATGTCCCTATGGTATCATGGTAGTAGACCCTAGTTTTACTTTCCAATTCGACTTGTTTTTATAATCATTTTTGCAGGCTTTCATTTGGACATATATACTTTCCTTTTCCCCCCGTCGTACTTTGTTTGTGGTATTTAGATGTATGCATGTATGTTTGTTTATTTTTCATTGTATTTTAGTATTTTCTTAACTTGTATATGCGTGTATGTGTATAGGTACTTAGGATAAGGCCTCTTATGTTTTTGATATGACTATTCGACACTACTCACCAACCCATGGCCTATTGGATGTGGTCATGGGGAGACACGGCTCAGGCCCCTTTAAGACGGGTCATTACAATGAAATATAGAATTTTATTTGTGTTCACCATTATTCCCTTTATAACATCCCTGAATATCAATCAAAATACCATTATTAGAATCTAGGTAAAGGAATCATAAGAAAGGTGTGAGATCTAATAGCCAGTAATATGTAAACAATGGAAGAAATCATGAATACATAAGGAATAATCAATATATAAAGGAAAATAACAAAAAATGGAATTAAATCAATAACATGAACATGAAGATTAATATAGTAGTAATAAACGATGATCAAAATAATGTCACGTAAATAATCACATGATCTTGAAACTTATACAAGGATATTCAAACTATTCTAATAATCACACGGACATCTATAAATAATCACATAATGGGGGAATTCATAATACCATACATCATCACCATACCATCATGGCCTCATACTAATAAATTTTACAAAAACAAGTAAGGCCTTAGCCAAATACCCAATCTAGTTTGTCTAATGAGACTTACCAATGCATTGAGTGACTATAGTGGGTTCCACCCATCACTTACTAAGTCTAATTCATTACACATATGAAATAGGGGAAATATAATAAATGTAAATATTAATATTGAAAAACTAGTATATGAAATGTTAATAATTTCTCAATTAAATAATTATAACCAACATAACAATTCATGAAAGAAAACTGGCATACAAATGTTAATATATAACGTAATGAATAAGCATAATCATTTTCCATTCAGAGTACTATGGGTAATGGTATAAAAATAGTAAATCCTAGAAAAACTGATCATAAACCATATTTATGAATAATAAGGATGGTATAATTTTAATATATCCTCAATAGAACATAAGAAGAATAACATGTTTTTTATTGATGAATAATAATACCAGGAAATTTTCATTAAAACATTCTTGAAAAATATATAATTTTCAGTTTGAAAATCACGTTCAAAAACTATTAATTTATAGAATATGAGAAAAAAATATTTTATTTAAAAAACATATTCCAATATTTTTATGGAATATTCAATTAATTGAGTGGTCTTGAAGGTAGTTAATTATACACATTTTGTTAAAAATTCATTCCTTTTACACGGTTGTAAATAGGATAAAAAGTACCACATTTAAAAAATGAAAATGTGATTCCTTTAAAGTATTTTTTTAAAATTCATACATGTATAAAAATTTATTTAATAAATTATTTTGAGAATGTTAGTGAAAATATTTTTAGAAAAAATGGATATGGATGAAAAAGGATTTTCAATCGAAGAAAAAATAATTCATCTTTTCTTAAAGAAATTCACAAATAATTTCAAGTACCAATGAAAGATAAATGATAATATTATTTAAAAATTTAATGAATTTATTTATAATAATAGAATATATTTATTTTAAGATATAAATATCAAATAATCATCCCAAGGGATTCTTAAACATAAACAATCCAGAATATTGATGAGGTTGTAAAATAAACCCTTACCACTTGGGTATCTTTTGAATCATAATCCCCATGAATGAAATTAAATAAAGTGAAGCATTTAAATACCATGAAGATAAATATATTCATGATATATCCTTAAAAAGGGGAAATATAAAAATGACACAAAAGAAATAAGTGGTGAATATGATATATGTTTCATAGAAGTAAAATTGGGACAAAAAACTTACCTCATGTTTGATTTACTTCATACATGTCCAAAACAACTGTATAATAAATATATATTTATTATAAATTTATTACATAACAATATTAATATATATCAAACCATATATGATTTACTTATACTATTTATCAATTTTTTTTAACAATTCTTTGTTTTAATTTCTATTTTAGGTGATAACTATGTTTTCATGTATGTTTTGGTTAGGTAATTTCAATCCTTGTACATTTATTACAGTTTGATAATATACAGAATGTTAAACACTATATATATATATCAAATAATAATTTATAATTTTCTATAAAATTTAGAGTATGAAAAATTTGTTAAACCATTCATAGAGACAATAGCCTGTATGTATGCATAAACTCTGTTTTCATCTACTTGATGGATGGAAAAAAAGAAAGGTAGATAATATTTTACCATTAAAGATGAATTATTATATCATATATATTCATTAAATATATTATTATCACTATCTATTTAAAAATAAAATGAAAATCGTATCACTTCGATATATGGTGGCGGTAGTCCAAATATACGCATGAACGACATTATTGTTTTCCTGCAGATTAAAAGGTAATAAAATAGATGGGAAATTAAAATATCATAATTATAATTATGGAATAAATAATATATATTTATAATCTAATATTATATCTATCCATTAAAGTTGGTGATGGAAAGTGAATTGCATCGTTTCGTGAGGAGGTAGTACACTGTACAATGATCGATATTTTTGTTTCCCATATTATGGAAGATGAGATGGATATAGGTCATTCCATTAAAATAATAAAATATCAGTATATCTGAGATAATAATGTTATATGTTTATAATATTTGGAGAATATTTAAAGGGGTTATACTAGGAAATATAATAAAGATTCATGGTTAAGAACTGTACTTCTCCTTTCTCGAACCACATTATGTTTATATCTAATGCCTCCTTATATTAGTTATATGATAATCCCAAGGAATCAAGGTCATGGGTAATGATGTAAGAAAGTTAGTGGGTAAATTTTTTTCTGAACCAATGGTCTCTTTATGTATGGAGAAGAGGGGAGAGTGGGTGTCCTTTTAAAAGTGTGAAAGCGAATATTCTTAGAAATTACATGGAAACTTCCCAAAATAATACAAAATGATAAAATAATTCCAAAGAAAAATGTATCCAAATGACCTCATAATTTATTTTTGGTCAAAATAAAGGTAACCAATATAAAATTGATAAGTTTTTAAGTTATTTTATCCTTTTTCTTCTTAGTTTAACCTCCAATAAACCAGTTTTAACCTTAACTATAGTAATCAATTTTTACAATTCTTTAAGACAAAAAATTATGTTGGAAAAAATAAATTTTAATATAAAATATGTTATCCATTTTAATAAAATAAATTCAAATAATTGTTATAATTTATGTTAACATTAACCCCGCAAACATGATGAGAAAATGGGTTTCCAAAGGAAATGTTTTAAAAATTTTAAATAATAATTTTGTCAAAAACAAACATATAATTGATTAAAATAACATAAATTGAATTAATTATAATATAATTGAACTAATTTTATATTTAAAACCATTTTAAAACATATTTAAACATATAAAATATATAAATTAATTTTCATTTTGCAATAAAAATCAGTATTTTGTCACTATTGATCAAAAAATAATCTTCTCAAAAAAATTCCAAAAAATTAACTCTAAGATAATTTTGGCATGATGAATTAAGAAATTAAGTTAATTTTTTCTATTTTATTTGTAAAATGGTAGAAATTAATTTTAGTATAAGCGTGAAAAGTGTGATGAAATATTTTTTTAGATAATAATATTTTTAGTAAATTTATATTTGTTTCCAATGATTATTTATTTTTATTTATAATCAATTGATAAATAGTAAAATTATTTTATAAAATTTCAAACCATAAAATTTTCATAATTTAGTTAGTACTATTCATATATGTTAATTTAATAGATATATTATATTAGTATGATGTATTATGGTTCATTTCAACTCAAGGTTGCGTGTGTCGCAAGCTATCGTAGAGGATAAATTTATTTAAAAATAATTATATATAAAAAGTATCGGAGTGTTACATAATCCCCAAGGTATTGTTTATAGAAATACTAAATATGTATAGATATTTAGCTAAGTTGGTAGTCTTCCCTATAATTTAATTCACTACAAAGGTTCTACCAACAATGACATCATATCTTGATAAGAATGTCTTTTCTTTAAAAATGTAAATTTGAGAATACTCTTATTTCACGAGGGACTTGAGAAATTTATTCATGATACACCAAATGACAAATATTTAATGAGTGTTATTATTTCTCAATTATAAGGCAACATAAAGAAATGATCATTTTTCATATTTTCTCAAGATCACATAGGTTCGGATACAATAAAGACGATTCCAAATTATCATACTTCACTAACTAATATTCCCATTAAATAAAAACTATTTTAAATTAGGTAGAGGAATATCTCTTCAAAGATTATTAGAATGATGTGATGTTATAGAAAAAACAGGCCAATGACAACATACTAGTCTTGTTCAGGACTATAACAACATATCAATATAACATTAAAAAGTCATTCATAGAAGAATATGTAAACCATGTTTGTAAAAATTTACAGATTAATTTTTATAATATGAAAGAGAAATTCCTAATATATATGGAATACACATGAAATATTAAATAAATAGTATAAATTTTACATTATATTATTTTGGACAAAATTTCCTTTACACAACATCAGAACTTGGGAATGCAACAAGTAGATCTACATTGAATATGCTTGGATACTCTCTAAAAATTACATCAATTGATCAACAACACTCCATATGAGGACTACATAAAAGGATGGAGTGGAAATGGAGAGATGTATTCCACTTCAATCCCTATTCAATATAGGCCACCATTGTAGATGTCATGAAACATTATCTCTTTGAGCCAGGCCACAAACTCAAACTCTATATATGATCTCCGTCATATCCAGTACAGTACTGTTATATATAAATCTTAAAAATGGTAACCTATATGAGAGATAGACATTATAAGTCTCATATATTAGTCCTTTTAAAGGGCCAAACATGAATATTATTTTTGAAAATCTAAGTCTTCTGTTAAATCACCACCCTCAATAGCAAGCAGACCGTGTTTAGAATACATAATTCCACTTGACCATGATTAAACAAAATCATGTAAGATAAAAATTGAATAAGTGGAATCCAATATAGTATAAAAGAATAATAAACCTCAACCCATGTGGATACTAGTATTTTTACCACCACTACCACCCATGGGAGCTTCAAATAATTAGCAGGTTCAAGATTTAATGGTAGTAGATCCAAGTCATCCCCAGCCAATAGAGATAGGGGATTTTTTCTCCACCTCCTCTTTCCCTATAGAAGTTGGTATTCATTAGGCTATGAGACAGATCACCGGAGTAAACTTTCATCTTTTTTCCATTATGTCACCCATACTTCTATTAGTTAATTAAACCAGTAAGGATTTATAGAGAATCTGTCTAGATCACCATCCAAAGTTCTACATCTAGAGAACAATGGATGGAGAATAAAACGAATCATGAGGTCTAAAAACTAAAATATTTTTCAAAGAAGAGAAATACCAATGAGATTTGTGATTTAACTTTTGATGGGTATTCATAAGAAAACCAGTCTCTTTATCTTATTGATAAATACATGGGCCTTGAAGCATGTAGATTTTTCAATCGAAAATATGGTCCACACTACAAATTTTTAATAATGTGTAGGTACTCATCAATACAGGAAAAACCATAATTTGTGGATATTCTAAATGATCCATTAAAATCTCTTTAGAGGGACTCAACTAAAGAAAATGGAAAGTCTGTGGCCATACCACTATCATTCCCAAAGATATTGAGATTACTTATATACATGAAAGGGTTTATCAGTACGAAGAATATATAAATTAATTTAAGAAACATAATACAAAATTGAACTAGTGGAATATTCCTAGTCATTATAAAATCCATGAATAGACTTCCATTTATCCTACTGAAAATTATATTCAACATTGAGATGTCACTTCACTAAAGAAAGTGGAATCCATTCATCTAACTAATTCAAAATACAAATATCTAGTCTACTAAGACATATTGTTTGGAGAATAACAATAGTTTTTTTTACACTAGGGAAGTAGATATATCCATGTTAAGTGAGTCACCTTAGACCAAATCATAATAGTTATCAACAATAGAAACGATAAAGAAAACCTTATTAAGCTATATCCATTTTCACCACATATGTTTCCAGTTAACCAACCTTAGCATTAATCCTAATTTAATCCTTTGAATTTATAGTAGCTAAAATGGAGGCCATAAATGCGTGGCATGCACTAGTGCTACCAGAAATAAATCCACAACTAAATTGGTGGATTTGATTAATCTTGCCCCCAAATTTTGATAAAAAATTTATCAACCTTCAATGGAACTAAGGACCCAGTGTAGTATATAAATCACCTTTTATCTCAATATGACCCCATGAAGGGAGCACATGAGCAGAAAGAAACAAATTCACTAAGATTTTTCATACATAATCTGTAAAATCTAGTGTTTTATTGGTGTAAGTATCTCTTGGATGGATCAATAATAAGATGGTATGACCTTTTTGATAAATTTTACTTCCAATTTATCTTTATATTGAAAAAGAAAATGGTTCATGACCTCTTTAATTGAAAAAATGTGATAATTATTGTGTATCATACATTATTACTAGGTTGAGGGACCTATCCTACTCCTTAAACATGAAACTCCCCCAAACAATAGTAGTTGGTTATCTGTATTAAGAATCTCTATGATTACCTACACACACTACTAATTATGAGAAAATATCTAAGTTGATTCTATGACATCACTAATGTTTCCTAGTAGGTGGAAGATTTTATTTGGTATTCCAACTTTAATCCTTGACCAAAACCAATATCTCAAGAAAATAGGATTGAAAAATAAAATTTTTCTTTATGATTTAACTAAATCCAGTTATATTCACTAAAAAAATTTATATATAGAATTTCCCTTATATATATATCTCTCTATGTGTAATATATTTATTAATTTAGTAGAGTATAAAACAAAATGACAATACATTATTTTATTAATTTATGAATTTTTTTAGTAAAATTTTAAACCCAATAAAAAGAACAATATTAAAATGGGAAAATAAAAAGGGAAAAATTAAAAAAACTATGAAAAATTTATATAATGTTGATCTCCTAGGATTATCATAGTGACGAACAACTTTGTAAAAAGGATACATAATATTAGTAATGTAATATTTATTTTAAGAATATATAATATTGAAACTTGATATATGCTTAAGTAACAGAAAAATCATGTATATTGATGGTACATATAATGATTATAGAGTGCATATAACCATTGGAACATGACTGTTAGGGATAATAACTTGACCAATAAAATAGTAACTAGACCATTAAGGTAGTAAAATAACAGATTGGTATTTTATAAAATAGTAATATAATAAATTTATATCACATGAAAATTAAATAAATGTTTTACACTAAGATAACATAATATAAATTTTTAGGAAAATATATAAGTTTTATATTCCATAAAATGAATTTTTATAGTAAATTGATAATTTTTAAATAAAATTTATTTTTATAAAATGGTCTTATTAAACAATATTTATTTATATACAAATGATAATATAATTTTATGACATCCCGTATTATTTTTCAATTGGTCGAACGATTGGTTTGGTTATAAAAACATGTATTTTTCAATAAATAATGATTTCTTTAAAGTTAAATTTATCAAAATTTGAAAATTATTTTTAAAAAACAGACATGATTTTTGTAATCATAATGTTGAAATTATATTAAAGTAATTTTTTGGTATTTTCCAAAATAGTTTAATTTTTGGTGAATAGTCAAATACGATAAAATAAATGTATTTTACATCAAAAGTAAATACATGATTAATTACATAAGTGATGTTGTAAGAAACAATTTTATGGAAATCACATGAAATAATTTAAATTTATTGGAACAATAATCATCACTATTGTTATTATTAAGAAAAAATAATAAACTAATGAGTATTATATTCAAAACACCCCTCTCCTCCCCTTATAAATAACACCCTTCACAACCTCTCTTCTCCTCACACTATATATTCCTTACCATTCCAAATCACTACAAAAATACCTCCCCAAAATTACTTAGCCCATCTAAAGAGTTTTTATCCTTCCAGAATACTATTCTTTGGATCTATAATGGGTACCCTAAGAGTTAATATCTAAAGGAAGAGGTAATAATCTAAACCAAAATCTCTTAAATTTTGTGCTTCTTATCCCTCCTAAAATATATTCTACCGATGTTTTATAAAAAATAAGTATTATAAATATACTTTATTGTAATTATATTAATTTAATTTCTATAATATAACCTCCACTAAAATTTTCCTAAATGAAAACTTCACTTATGTTTTGGTTAGTTCACCACATCCAAGAATGGAATTTTTTATTTTTAACCACTACCTTAATGTCTTCTTATAAAAATAATATTATTTTTAAATATGATCTTAATAAGTATATTATAACTTATTTCATGTTTTTTCATGCAATAATAATCATTAAATTAAATAAAAATAATCTAGTTCATGATTGTTGTTAAATCTGCCTAAATGAACTAACCGTGCAAGGATAACATTTATACTAAATGAATCATCCCTATGTGAGAAAAAATTGATATTTGGGATAATTTAAAATTCTATAATTACATGAATATAATTTCATTTAAATTATGTATTTATAGTCCCATTTTAAGAGAGCTACCATAATTATCCACAAGTGGATGCAGTTCTAGCATAGATTCACATAGAGGTAGTAACATAGAAAAAGGCTAGTTGGGCATTATCCCAATATTGAACCTGGACACATGTAGCAGGCCTTACTACACACATAGTTTCATACTCTTGGTTGATATTATTTATAGAGTCACATGGTACTTATAAATGATTGTAAAATATTTAGATGTATTTTCATGGAATTATATTAAGAAAATGACCATGTAAAACCTATATCCAATCATGTACATTTATAAGTTATGGTATATATGTTATTACTTATACACTAAGTAGTTTTCATTTTCTTATTATTATTGATTCATGTTTACTCATCTAAAAATTTCCTTTATTTTAGAAAATGTTTGGAAATAAAAGAAATCATGTTAAACACATATACAATGTTTAATGTGAGGATCTCCCATATGAAATGACAAATATAATGGGGTTTTGAGTCATTTAATTCATGGAAGTACCTTCAAAACCAACTCAAGTTATGATTAATAACAAGAATCATGTTGTAATTCCTCTTTTTATCTTATAAATAATAAGTTACTATCGATTCATTTATGCCTTATAAGACTGTAAAGATTAGTGAATCTTCTAATAACCCTAATCAGGGAAAAATTAATACATTCCATTAAGAATATGTTCTTTATTCTCTAGTGCTTCAAATAAGAGAAATTAACACTAACTGTTTATCATCTAGACGAGGAATCTGATCAGTGGTGGTGATTGGTGAAGAATAAAAAACCTAAGTAATACAACCAATCATTTCAAGGGGAAGGATTCATGAAGATATTTCTCACTAAATATTTTCCATGTGCTTTTTATCTTAAAATATAGAGGGAGTTCCTTTCACAGATTAATTTAGCAGGTTTTATATGAAAAACATCACAAGGATTCAACAGTATGCCTTTGAATTATTCATTAACCCTAGAATTATGTTTGATTATATATTAAATTTTCTAATGTAGAGCCTTCGAAAATACTTTTCAATTCAAGACATTGATAGATATAGGGAAAATTTGGGTTGTGCCTTTTATGTTAAGATAAATATTGGTGATTCTTAGTGGTCTTGAGAGACTATAAATAAGATGTAGAGGATAGTGTTTAACTTTAGTGGATCATCAGACAATCCTCTTGGTGGAAATTAAATCCAACTTCCTATATATCATTAGTGTGGGAAGAATCATCTAATAAACTACTTCATTGGGATAATACAAATTTTCATGTTTAGAAATGAAGGGTATAAAGAAGATTAATGCTGAAGGGGTATGAATAATCCTACTAATATGATAGAAGAAAACAAGGTTCCAATCATTCCTCGGATAATGATATAATTTTTCAACTATAGGGATCATTGATTCTATGATAGTCATTGCATAAAGATGAGGGTTGTAAAATATAATTGACAAACAACATCCAAGTATAAGAGAGTTGGGCTGGGATTATTCTATAACTACTCTTAAGGTGGATGTTGGTCTAAGAGGGAATATGGAAGAATTATGGAGATGGGGATGAATTTGTTTTTAATTTTTTTTAAATATTATACCTGTGTTTTAAAATTATTACATAAAAAATAAAAATAAATAGGCATAATATATACTTATAGTAGTTCACATAAAAATGGTCATACTCTAATATTTACACATCTCAAACAAAAAGGGATATAGAACACACTAAAAGGAAATGGTATGCCTAATTTTTCACACTAATAGTCATAACTTAATTACAATGCCTTTTTACCTTTGAGGATTAAACCACTGGGAAACCATACTTTTTCTAGAAAGAGACCTAACCCAAATAATACTACCAATTTTATATAGAGTAAAAAACCAAACTATCTTTTTTTGGGGATTCACAACCCACAAAAATATACCTTTTGAAGGGGTAGTATAACCCACACATACTTAAGCACCAAATAATAGAAATAATTACATAATTGAAAAAACAAGTTGAAGAAATTAATCTGGTGAATATTTAGGTAGTATGGATCACTCTAAAAATGAGTGTTGAATGATGAAGATCAAAAAAGTGGTCCGATCAATAAGGATTAGATGAAGTGCATGAAATTCGAGGTGATTCATAATTTTTGTATCCTTAAAAATTAATCAATGGAATTGGATCTGTCAACTCTATACATTGAGTTTCAATATAGATAACATCTTTCAAATTTGTATTGTTTTGAAAATAATCATTCCTAAATCAATGAATGTATGTATCTTCAATAGAAAACTTTAGAGTGGTTTGGTTTTGATTTCCAATAAAATGCATCATTTTTACTTTAAATAAATGAGTGATAATCAATATACATATGGTTTTAGTTCAGTATACTGTAAACTTATTACATGATGTATAGAAAAAAAAGTTAAAAACATAATAGAGTTGTTAATATATCAAAAAAATCAATTTATTTTTCATGTAATACTCTTATAAAACATTGAATATTATCTGTTCATATTCATGGTATTTCAAAATCCAAACTAATTTTTTTCTCGAAAATATCAATTTGAATATTTATAACAATGTTCTAGAATCTTAAATATTTTTTAAAATTTTTAAAAATTAAATTTGAAACACTATAAAAGAATAATATTTAATTATAGTATAATTAAATCAACATCAAAAAGAATAATAAGCATAAATTAAATCAAAATATCAAAGGCTATGTAAAATAGAGTATATTTTCAGTTTGACATTAGTTTGTAATTTACATAGATTATTTTGCCTATATAGATGAAATTAAGGTAAGTTAATTTATATATATATTCATAATTCACATACGTTAATTTTATACATAGAAAAAATACATGTATCCAAGATTCCTTAAGTAAGAAAACCCATGTATCCAAAATTCAGATAGCCCGATACACATATTCACAATTATCACATTACTGAATGAGTGTAACCAAACTTCTCATGTAGCTAAATCCAAATATCTAAAATTATCACATAGAAAAATTCATCATATAAATAAATTCATCTCACAAACAAATTTATCTTGTTGAAAAATTTACATTTTATTGATTTTGAACAGAATATATATTTAATTAAAAAATAACTTCTCTAAATTAAATGAAACCTTAATAAAAATATATAATTTATTCAAACAATATAAATGAAAATTTTAAATCTTTGAGAAGTTATAATTATCCAATCTAACATAAATAGTTATGTATAAATGATACTTCAAATTACTCATGTCATAGGGAATAAAAAAATAATGTTTTGTAATTGTCAAAATTGATGTGGTTCATGGAGACACTCAACAATATCCCCAATTTTGTTGATTAAAAAACCAAGAAAAAAAATTCAAAACATCTCCCCATGTTTGAAATTTTTAAATATTCATGGTTTTTCTCTTTGAAAACCAGTACTTCTCTCATAGTATGAAACTCCCATAGTTTGTTTAAAAAAACGTGTTTTGTTCAATATAAGGGTATATTAAAATTTTCAAAATATTTATCAAGGAGTTACTATAAGAAAATGTGTTCGGAAATTTAAAAATGTAAAATAAAAAATAGAATCCATATTATTATATAGTTCATATAAATATAATTTTTTTTTCATATAAACACATTCATACTCCCTATAAATTCAATACAATACAATTAAACTTTTCATCATACCAAGTTAAAACATGATTTTTAGAAACATAGAAATGTTTAACGGCACAGTAAGGATATAATAAAGCTGATTTTCTATATAAATAAATTCTATACTCATATTTGTTTGAATATGATACCTATGAAAATGAAATTTAAAATCAATGTGCCTTGTTCTATAGTGTTGTAAGGTATTTTTGTAAATGGAAGTAAAATAATTCTTTCCATAAAATATATGAATATTATCAAAATATAAATGAAAATAAAAAATTATTTTCTTAATTTTTAATGGTTGATCACAACAAGATGCATCAACTATGTTGGTAGATTTAGTAGGTAAAGTATAAAAATCTTTTTGTTTCTTTGAATCCCAAGATACTAAATATTTACCAAGTAATTGAAACATACCTTATTTTTGTTTTATATCTAAAATATATAAACCAAAAGTATTATCTGAATAAATTTTGAAATTAAAAGGTTTTTTAGAAGGATAAATTAAACTAGTATTTAAATATCCATTAACAAATCTAATAATACTTTTAACTATTTTTTATGTGAATTTCCATAGGGACACTTTTTAATCCAATATAGATGAAAACTGAAAAAATTAAATCATGTCTTGAAGAAGCTAAGTTTAAAAACAACCAATCATGCAACTATTATATTTGAAATCCACCAATTTTCCAGATGTATCTAAATCCAATTTTAAATTAGTACTTCTAGGTGTATTTACAAATTTTACAAGATTATAAACTAAAAATATTAAATAACTCTTTAACATACTTGGATTTATTTAGAAATATATCATATTTTATTTGAATATTTGAAAACCAAAAAAAAATCAATTATCCTATCATTCTTATATCAAATTAATATTTCATTATTTATAGAAATTTTTTAAAAAATCACATCAAGATCTAAAATAAATTTCATTAACATAAATGTGTTAAATAAAAATATCATTACAACTTTTATTTTTTTATAAATTAATATTAACATTTCCCTTCCCAAAATATTTTTCTAAAGGAAAACCAGTTATTCATTCATACATAGCTTGGGGATCCTATTTCAAACCATATAAATTATTATATAGTTTTAAAACATGATTAATATGGTTTTAATTTCTAAAATAACGGGTCTATATAATGTATAATTCTTCATAAATATAAATATTTTTAAAATAACTTTTTACTTGAATTTTATATAATTTAAATAATTGAAAAGTAAAATAATCTAATAATATTCAAATTTATTCTAATTTGGAAATGGGTGAAAAATATTACTCAAATTTAAAGGAAAACACATTTAACATTTGTTTTATTATTTTCAACATTGATTATAAAGCAATGCCAATATAGGCAACATAGAAAGTAGAACTTTAAATGTTAATTTATAAAAACCAATGTTGAAAGACCCTATAAAATATAAAATATAGAAATATTTCAACATTAGTTTTCAGACAAACCGATATTTTAGTCCTTTTAAAAGAGAAAATAAATTAGGCTTTCCACATGGGGTTTCATTAAAACTGATGTGTAAATCCCTCAAACTTGGATTTCCTTGTCATTTTTACTAAAAACTGACAAAGAATGTTGCATCCCATGTATTTATAAAATAATAATTTTCATATCTATAAATATTTATTAATAATATATTAATTTTACATTAAGTAGGACACTTTTTCTGATTGCATACCCAACACGCAACAATGGGTTTCTCCAGAATTTTACATTGCACACAACTTTGAGTTATACTGAAAAATAATGCAATAATTATAATATTATTTTAAATGGTAGTTAACACCTAGCCATTTTATTAGTGGGAATGAAAATAAAAATACTATAAGATGATAATAAAAGTTTTTTAATTTTCTTTAAATTTATACAATAAATTATAGAGGCATAAAATAAGAATGAATCCAATTTTAAGCATAAAGTACTCTAATATTTTAAAAAGGTTATTTTACCTACTTTTGATGTCGAACCCTTTTAAAATCTAGTTTTTTAAACTTTTATATGTTCTATTTGACAAATTAAACTTCTTATTTATAATATGTACATCAAAATGTACTTTGTTTGAAATTTTGGTATTTTTCCGATGAAATTCATATTTTAATGAATAGTGAATAATACTCATTTTTAATTAAAAATATCCTTTTCATATCATCTATTTACAAAGTTAGATAGTTATTTAAATTGGTTTTAATGTTTAATTATATTATGTTTTTAAGACTTAATCTAATTTTAGTCATTGGAAGTAATTTCAAAATAAAATTTTATATAAAGACATGTCAATCTTTTGATAGTTTTTATTTATTAAAAGCATTCTTTCTGGTTTTGACAATGAGAATTAGTTTGAAATTAATTTTTTGAAAATTATATGTTTTGAATTTGAAAAAATGGATTCCATATTTAGAATTATATGGTCAGAATTTTTTAAATAGGGATCTTTTATTTTAGACATAATGAATAGTAATTTTGGTAATTTTTTTACCACAGTTAATTGTAAATCAGGTAAATTTGTGTAACAAAAAATATGATAAGAATAATAAAATTACCCTAAAACTTGAAAAAAATCTGATTGGATGAATAGAAGTTGACCCATATTACTCAAGTTTCAGAATTGAGTCATTTAATGGACATTTTTTTATGAAAGTGATTTAATTAATATTAAAACAAAAAAAAGTGACCAAATGTCACTCTCTAATCTCTTATAAGTATAATAATTTTAATGAAGAGATACAATTGATAAATGATTGAACATAAATTTTCTTCAAAAATATAATCATATTATATACATAATTAGAATTTATTTTTAATTTTAAAGATTAAATAATTTCTATAAATATTGACATAATAGTGATTTGGTAATTATTTTATTAAGAGAAATATCAAATAAATGATATTATAAATATTAAAATAAATATTATATGACATAATTTATGTCATCCACAAATTTTAAATATGATTATGACTTGTTAGGATTGATTTAATGTATTTTTTTAATTAATCAAGTTGTTATGAATTTTTTAAAAAGTCAATAATGAATAGTGTCGAAATTGAAATAATTCATAACTTAAAATGTAAAATAGTTTCTTAAATGTTTTAAAATTCCTAAAAATTTCAGATTCAAACAAATATTAATGATATTTTCAAATATTTCATAAATGTCACTTTTGTGAGTCGTTTTTCATGTTATGGTAATTTAATTAACCCATAAAGTGTAAATTATAAAATATAATGGTAAGATTAAAAAGGGTAAAATAAAAGTTAAACAAAAAGTATAGGGGTTAAAAAAATATTCAAAACATGTCTAATTTTAATTGTATTTTGGGTATGTGACCCAAAATAATCTTATATTTGAAATAAATTAGTTTGGGACTATTAGAAAACGAAAATCAATTTATAATGAAATAATATTTGACGACTTCCCTAAAGTGACCCTCCTCCCTCTTATAAAAGAACCATTTTCTACCCACTTACTCACACCTCTAAGCCCATTGTCACATCTAACTTCTGCTAAAATAAGATCCTAAAATCACTAAATTCCTATTATAAGCCTTACCATGTGGAGAAGGAAATTCAAGAAATCCTTTTGGCTAAGATTAAAAGAAGTTACCCGATTTAGAGGTAACATCTTCTCTCAAGTTCATTACCATTATTTTCATTATACACTCCCTATGCTCATATTATTATATGATTACATAAAAAACATATTCTCAATATTTTATAATGTTTTTATGTGAAGGATTTGAACTATACTTACACACACCTCTATCAAATGGATACGACCATACTGTTTTTAGGTACGATGAACTACTGCCTCAAGAAACGAAGATTATTCAATTTTCTAATAACACCTATCATGGTGTCCATTATGATGGAAATTTATTTATATGTGATATATATTATATTTATATTGTTTCTATTCTTATTTAATTTTTATTTAAAACATAACTTTTTTTTTACCATGATGTGTAAATACGATAATTTCATTTGAGTAAGTGTGGACTACCACCCCCTCAATGTGATATAAATCATTTGTGATATAAATAGAATGTATAAAGGATGGTTTTATTAAACCTAAGATACATATATGAAATAAATATAATACTATTATTATTATATAATTTTATATCATTTGATTATTATTCTTTTAATATGAAAAAGAAATGAAAGTAACATTCAAGCGTACGTACGACATACCATATCCATGAACGGTGAATTTAATTTTTTATATCCAAATTTTATGGACTATTATATATAAATATAAGTGGGTATATATGATATTGAAATCATGAATAATATTCTGGATATGGTGGACTTTGAAAACATTGACAATTTACATCAAAAGAAGTTTATTTTCTACTCATGTAACGAATGTCGACAAAAGGACCGATATGAAGTTAAATAATTATGTAAATTTTATAACATGATAATAAGTAATATAAAATTAATAATAATCTTAAAAAATGTTCTTAATCAAGTACAAATTAACCTAAGTTTATAATTTATGAATATAAATAATGAAAGAGACAAGTCGAAATCAACGTATGAGACATTGTCTCAATCACCTTTAATTGAAGAATATTTTGATGTTATACAACACCTTCTTTTATTCAGTGTATAATAAACCCCTTTGAATTTTAATTTCATTCAAATGGAATATTTTTTTTATGATTAATTTTACTAAATGACAAAATGGAATGTTTTTAACGTATGCGGTGATAATGACTCCTCTTCCGGCATAACTGTTATTAAAAATTTGGTTTCCTATATAAGATTTAATGTTTTTAAAAGGAAAAGGAATCTCTTATTAACTTTTGGGTGTTTTGGTATTTAAAATAGTTTTTTTTTAAATGGATATAATATTACGATATCTTGAAATGATTTCTTGTGATTTCAATTGAAATGTTATTAGTGACATGTTGATATTTTCAAATTTTATGTGCAATGATTATATAATGGTACATAGACATTTGAAGGGTGGTTACATGATAAACCAATGATGGGTGGTTACGTGATAAACCAAATTATGGGTGGTCAATGAATTGTGTATGGAAGTCGGCCGTATGGAAATTCCATTTAGTGATATTTGTGCAAGTCGATCATATGGTTATTCTATTTATGCATATTTATGTCCCAAGTTAACATTATATGTTATATGTTGATTTATATTTGTTTATTGTAATATTTTTGTTACAAAAAGGGAAAGAAATGAGATTATATTTAGTGAGGTACATTTAATACTTATTAAAGGTGAAATGTTTCACTTTTTGATAAATTATTCAGGATTTTCATGTTTTCCCATGACTAGTAGCATTCCTTCTTTGTGTATCCCTTAATGATATTTTTATTCTCATCCCACGTTTTGAAATTTTTTTCACAAGATATAAAAAAATAGAGTCAAGGATAGGATCAAGGAAAAGTTATGTTGTTAAAACATGTAACGATACCATATTTCTTTTTAAATAAATATTGTTTTATAGAAAATATGGATAGTGAGTAAAAGAGTATAATTATAATATTTAAGTTCTTATGTATATTTTATAACCTAATTCTCTAAATCTTTAATCCTGAATAGATCCTCAAAGTGAATTAAAGTCAAATTTACGACTTATCTCAAGGTTAAGAAATGTTAAAGGCTAGGGCCTTATAATTGGTATCATAGGTTAGTTTATATAACTTTAGTTGATAGAATATTGTTAATAGAATATCCATAAAATTTTTGTACTTTATGGTCAGAATGATATAACATTTGATGATTGCCACAATGCTTTGTCTAAGATATGTTTGTTCAAAATGGTTTTCCATAGAGGAAACATGGAAGCTGTGATGGGAAGGCATATAGAGGTAAATAACCTTCCAAATGAACATACTAAGATAGTTAGAATTAGAACTGAACAATTTGTTACATTGCTGGTTCAGTTGACTTAGGTGATAAATAGTTGTGGTGTCTATACATGGGATCAACCTGACTGACCGTAGAGGCATATTTCGATCGTAGATAATTTAATGAGGCAACATCCCCCATCATTCAGAGGATCATCTAAACCTATGCAAGATGAAGGTTGGATTAAATAAGTGGAAAAAGATTTTTTATTTAATGGGGTGTTCAGACAATCAAAAGGTTTGTCTTGCTATTTTTAATTTTTAAGGTGTAGCCAATCAGTGGTGCTCAATAATTAAAAATATCAGAGGAAGTGAAGATATTGATTCCATTGAATGAGATTATTTTAAGAATATCTTCCTTGAGAAATATTTTCCTAAAGTTGTTCGACATAGGATGAAATTTATTTTTTGAAATTAATACAGAAGGATTAAGATTATGTGGCTACATATGAAGAGAATTTCACACATTTTTCAAGGTATGTTCTGAATTTTATTTGGGATATTGATAGTAAAATAAATATGTTTTACTCCGGATTGAAGCCAAAATATCTAAGGGCGTTAGCTTCTCATGAGTTAGAAATCTATGAGAAACTTTTTTGACATGCTGAGAAGGTATAAATGGATTTTTCTGATAATCTTGTGTTAAATGAGAATAAAAAAACAAGTGATCCAGTTGGTAGGCAATGGGAAAGAATTCAGTAATGAATCTTGGAGGTAAGAAAACCAAATTTCCATCTTTTGAGAAGTGTGGTAAAAAGCATCCTAAATAATGCCTCTCAATTTTTGAGAAGTGCTTCCCATGTTGTAAGACTGACCACATTACTCGTAACTGTAAAGAAGATGATCAGGGAGTAAATGAAAAACCAACGGTAAGATGTTTTAGTTGTAATGAGTTAGTACATTATGCCAATGTGTGTCCAAAGTTGATTACCCATGGTGGAAACTAGTAATATCGAAAGCATAAGGGAATAGAAAAATAATTTTCTACTACTATGAATAATTTGGGATGGTCAAATGAAATGGTTACATGGATGTTATATATTTTTTCAAAATATGACAATACTCTATTTGACTCTGGATCATCAAATTACTTCATTTACAATAAATTTCCATGTAAATTTGAAAAAATAACCTCATGAATGAGATATATAACTTTTGTTAAAAACTCTAAGTAGAATTATTAAAAAAAACGATTTATAGGAATATTCCAATTATAATTAGTGGGATAATATTTCTTATAAATCTTGTTGAACGTCCCATAGTGGAATTTGATATCATTTTGGGTATGGAATGGCATTTCGTTTATCATGCTAAAATTGATTAAAAATACCAGAATGTTTTACTCAATGATTTCGAACCTTTTATATAATACCAAGAAGATGAAAGACCAATTAATGGTAATTTAAGTTATCTTTCTCATGTTTTTGAAAAGAACGAAACAGTTTCGATTAGTGACATTTTTGTAGTGACTGAATTCACAGATGTTTTTCAAGATGAAGCTCCTGTTATTGTTCTGAATTGGGAGTTTGGATCTACAATTGATCTAGTGTCTGATGATAACACTATTTCTAAACCCCCTTATCAAATGGCTCATGTAGAACTGGTGGAATTAAAAAAATAGTTGCAATAATTACTTGAAAAAGGATTCATTCGACATAGCACTTCACCATGGGGTGATCCAGTTTTATTTCTGAAAAATAATGATGGTTCTATGAGACTATGTAATGATTACAGATTCCTAAATAACATCACTATTAAGAACACCTATCAGTTTCCTCATATCGATTATTTGTTTGATCAGCTCTAGGGAGCTCAGTATTTTTCGAAGATTGATTTGATGTCCAGGTACCATCATCTAAAGGTGAAGGATGATAACAATCCAAATAAAACATTCCAAATGGGATATGGAAATTAAAAGTTTTTTGTTATTCCATTTTGGTTATCTAATGCACATGTTGTATTTATGAATCTCATGAATGGAGATATTCATCAATTTCTTGATCAATTTGTAGTTGTGTTTATAGATAATATTTTGGTATATTCTAAATTCTGGGAGGAACATGAAATTCATTACAGATTTTTTTGCAAACCTTAAATGAAAATAAACTATATATAAAGTTTATTATAAGTGAATTTGGGTTTTAAAAAATTTCTTTCCATGGTCATATTGTTTCTAAATATGGCATAACTGTTGACCCTTCTAAAACAAAAGTTGTTGAAGAGTTGCCAAGAAGTACCAATATCACAAATATTTTTAGTTTTCATAGATTAATGGGTTATTACTAAAGTCTTGTTGAAATATTTTCTCTATTATCTAGCCCACTAATTAGGATAACATGTAGTGGAGTTAAATTGATTTGTAAAAAATAATGTGATGATTGTTTTAATGAACTGAAAAGAAGATTGGTAAATGATCTAGTTTTGAAAATGACTTCATGGAATGGTGATTTTTTTATCAACAATGATACATCAATGAAAGGTCTTACTTATGTCCTAAAGAAGAATGATTATGTAATTTATTATGATTTACGTCAATTGAAACCTCCTGAGTTAAATTACCCTACACCTAATTTGAAATTATCTGCAGTTGTTTTTGCATTAAAAATCTAGAGGCATTCTGTTTTGCATAAGGTTTGAAATATACACTGATCAAAAAAATTTAAAGTATATATTAACTCAGAAATAATTAAACATGAGACATAAGATATTACTAGAATTAATCAAGGGTTGTGATTTCACAATTCATTACCATCTAGGAATGGAATATAATGTTCCTGATGCTTTGAGTCGAAAGAGTAATGCTGCATTAACCGTGCTACATTTGAAACGAGATCCTTTGGTTTTTGGTTTGGTTAATTTTGTATTGTAAGTTTTTAGTGAATGGAAATCATCTATTTTGTTTTATGTGGTGGTGAAATCATATCTATCATTTATAATTAAGAAAGTGTAGAAAGAAGATAGCGAGTTGCATAAAAAAGGAAGAATTGGTTCAGAAGGGTAAGTTACCTATATTGAACATTGATTAAGAATACGTTTTGAAGTTTGAAAAGAGATTATGTGTGCCTTGTGATTCACAGTTGAAGAAAGATCTATTATATAAAGCTCTTAGTTCTCTGTTTTCAGTTCATCATGGTAGTACTAAGATATACCAAGATTACCAGAAGTATTACTGGTGGGATGGAATGAAAAAGATATTGTTGACTTTACTGTGAAGTGTTTTACTTGGAAACAGGTAAAGAAAAATAGTGGTTACCGAAATGCATGCTTCAGCATTTTCTAGTGCCATAGAGTAAATGGGAAAATATATCAATTGAATTTGTAGTGGTATTACCAAATACTTCTCGAGGTAAGAATAAAATTTGGGTTATTATTGATCGATTGAATAAATGTTCTCATTTTGTTCCAATTCGAGATACTCTATCTCTAGTTCAACATTCTTGGTTGTATATTAAAGATATAGTCAAGTTACATGGAGTTCCCCTCTCTATTGTATCAAATTGTGATCCCAGGTTCACTTCTAACTTTTGGAAAAGCCTTGAGAAGTCGTTGGGAACTAAATTAAATTTTATCACATATTTTCATACTCAATTAGATAAGAAGCCAGAACAAACAATTCAGACCATGAAATATATACAATGTAATTTTCAATGGATTATCATGGAATTTGGGATCAATAGATTTCTTTGGATTAGTTTTATTATAATAACAGTTTTCATTCTAGTATACAGATTGCACCATTTAAAGAAATTATATTGAAAGTGGTATAGAACTCCAGCTTTTTTGGAATGAAGTAGGTGAAGGAATGTTGATAGGACTAGAATAGGTAGAAGACATGATAGAAAATTTTCATTTGATTCAAAGGAACATGAGGATAGCTCAGAGTAGGAAAAAAGTAACGCTAATAACCAGAAAAGGTTTATTCTTTCTATGTAGGTGATCATGTCTTTTTAAAAGTCTCTCCATGGAAAAGTGTGATGCATTTTGGTAAGAAGGGAAAGATGAATCAGAGATTCATTGGACCCTATGAAATCCTAGAAAAGGCTGTATCAGTTGACTATAGATTTGAACGTGTTTTTTATGTTTTAATTTTGAGAAAGTATATGTCGAATCCATATTATTTTTTGAGTCCAAAGGTAGTTTAGTTGGAAGATAATGTTTCTTATGAGAAACAAAAAATACATATTATCGATAGTAGAGTTCAAGTGTTGAGGAATAAGGTGATTTATTAGGTAATGGTTTTGAATAAAAACCATATTTTTTAATAGGAAACATGGGAATATGAAAATTCTATGAGGGATACATACCCCAACTTATTTGATAAGTAAATTAAATTATGGGGACACAATTTTCAAAATTGGGAATGACATAGAATCCAATGTATTTATAGAATAATACTTTCCATATCTATTAATATTTATGAAAAAGACATTAATTTTAAATTAAAGATGACACTTTGTTTGATAGCATACTCAAAAAGCAAAAATGGGTTTCTCCAAAATCTTATGTTACACACCTCATTGAGTTATACTGAAAAATAATACAAAAGTAATAAAATTATTTTAAATGGTAGTTAATTCCTAGCCATTATATTTTAAATAATGAACATAACTAACTAAAATATTATTATAAATGTTTGTTAATATTTTTTACATTTTTTCAATAGATTTTAGAGGCTTAAAATGAGAATGAATCCAATTTTAATCATAAAATACTATAATATTTGTAAAAGGTTGTTTTATTGCCTTTTGATGGAGAACCCTTTTTAAATATAGTTTTTGTCACTTTTATATGTTCTATTTGAAAAAATAAATTTCTTCTTTATAATTGGGACATAAAAATTTACTTTCATGGAAATTTTGGTATTTTTTGGATGAAATTCATATTTTAATCAATAGTGAAAAACACTTCATTTTAATTCAAAACTGCCTTTTTGTCTCATTTAATAATTTTATATATAGTCTTTTCAATTGGATTTAATTTGTAATTGGATTATGTTCCTATAATTTAATCTAATTTTGTTCATTCTAGGTAATTTCACATTGAAATTGGACATAAACACATGTTAATATTTTGATAGTTTTTACTTCATAAAAACTCACTTTCTGGTTTTAACAACAAGAATTAATTTTCAATTCATTTCCAAAAAATCCGTGTTTAGAATTTATAAAAATTGGATCCATATTTGGAATAAAAAGTTAATTTTTATTATAAATAGTTACCTTTTATTTTTGGATATTATGAATATTAAATTTGGTAAATTTTATTTAGCAGAGTTAAAGGAAAATTGTGTAAATTTGGGTAACCAACAATATGATTAGGATAATAAAATTACCCTAAAAACTACAAAAATACAATTGGATGAATAAAAGAAGACGCATATCATCTAATGGTTAGAATTTATTCATTTAACAGACTTATATCCATGAAATTTATTTAATTATTATTAAAAAAAGAAATTGAAAACATGTCACTCTCTTATCTCTTATATGTATAATAAATTTAATTTAAAGATACAGTTGATGAAATATAAAAATTAAATATTTTCCCGATCCAAGTCACCGTATGTTATTTTATTTTTCACTTGTGATAATTTTTTTAATTTTAATTATTTTATTTATGGTTTTTATCCTAGGTGACTTTTCTCACAGAAGTCCGACACTGAAAAACATTATGCCCTGTATAGGGTAAACTACATGATCTAGATTCAACCATGGGCTTGGATATCTGATCCAAAAAACCATTTAAGAGATATACCATTTCCTTCTCATGCATAGTATAAAATTATTTAACATTTTATTCAAAAGCAATTTCAGGCACACCGGGCCCCATAATTGCACGTCGTCTCCGCGCCTAGCACTGCAAATATTTTTAGAAATATTTCAAAGTCATAAATGGTAAAAATCGGGTCTCTACATCATTAACTTCTCCAAAATTTTCATTCTAGAAATGAATAAACAGGGAAAAAAACTTGGGGTACTAAGGCTGCACCTGCGTCTCCCGCCCCAAAGAAACTATTGAACGTTACCTTACTGGCATAGCATGCAAAACAAATGGATGGTTCATCCTTATAAAGTCTTCTCATGCCGATGTCATGCATTGTAACATGTACACACCTCCTCAACTATGACACATGGAAGACATCGTGCACCTAGTCCCGCTATTGGGGGTAGGGTAAGGCGTTATGAAACCTTGCAATCTCCTTTCACATTCTCAAACAACCTGAATAAATTTTGTGGATTTTTCCTTCCTAGCTAAACCTCTACATCTTGCATCACAACTGTAATCACTTCTTTTCCCAGGATCATGGTCTCGTGATTCCTTCCTTTAGAATATACATCTGGTAAAACACCCAAGGATGTCTGGTCACACAATATTTTAAAGTTGATGCATCACAAATGAGACTCTCTTATACTATTGGGAAGTGAAGGAGTCAACACAATCGACTGAAGGAAAAATATACCCTCCTTCTCCACTAGGGTCAGCTGTAGAGAAGCTAACAGCTCTGAGACATCCCACACTATTCTATCCTGTGAATTCCTACTAAGGGAATCTACTACAACGTTGCCCATTCCCAGAGTATAGACTATCTCTAAGTCATAGTCATGTAGGAAGTTCACCTAGAAAAGCCGTTGCAAGTTCAGGTCTCTCTAGGTAAAGATGTAGGTGATACGTTGGTGGTCTATAGAAACCACAAAGCACTCTCCCAAAAGGAAGAATTTTCACATTCTCAAATCAAAGAATATTGTTTCCACCTCCAGATAGTGAGTCACATCATTCTGTTCATGGGGTCTCCATAACCTTGACTTATACTTAATTAATATAGTATCATGATCGATGTAGATCACACAAGATACCAAAGAATAAGTAAGGTGAGAAAAATCATCAAAATGCAAGAATCTAGTGACAGAAAGAACATGTAATACCATGCAAATCTTCCCTAAACTTGAGAGGAGAGTAATATCTAAACAGAAACTCTGCCACACCCACTAGTGGAATTCCCAACAATATTTTCAAGAAGGAAAACTCCACCGGCAAAGCCCGGACCTGCTCTGACACTTCACTGCACAACTTTTCCCTAAATGAATAATTCTAAGGGACAGTTCCACTACACCACGATACTATCTACTATAGGAGGAACTGACTCTCCCTCATAGTTTTTCTCATGTCACAAAAACACATCTCAGGGGGGGATGGACCCCACTTCTTCATGCATTAAAATTTACACCAGACAAAACTGACATAAGGTTACACCAACTCCCCACATCACCCAAGTAAAGTCTCAAGAAAAGAGAATGGAGAAAAGTACTTAACACAAGTGTATGACAAGTTCTACTAAAAAAGGTAGAAAAGACACAAGGCATAACTCTTATTACCTCATGCTATGAAGGATCGTAGACATATAAAGCTTGAGAATGTCAGTGGAACCAGATACCAGCTTCTTGAGACTTACATGGGCCGTTTGGTGGTGATGGAAAGACTACACAACATCATCCCCCACTTTCAGATCCTTCTGATCCTCTTCCAGCACCACCTTCCTAGGGAAAACCATGATTACAACATTGTCTCTACCTTTGTGGTCAACCTGCTACCTACCTAGTGTCCTCATCATGTCTGGTCAGGTAGTCTCATGCCATGTGACCTTGCCCATCACATGTATGACTTCGGACCACTCCGAGATGACTCGGTGCCTGATTCTGATCATGAGAAGATCTACTATCTCAAGTTATTATCGTTTGATGTTTTCTTGCTACTAAAGATGCCCTAGTATTTTTACCCACTCCCAAAAATAGTTATATCGTGACCCTCTAATAGAAATTTCTCTATCACCAGTTCCGGATCGAACACCCCAACATAGGTGGGGATGCACAAGGGTATTACAATATCACGTATCTCTCTGTAGGGTCTATGATCAAACCTCCATGCTCAAAAGTATTCATCATAGAGAATTTCTAAGTAATAGTGCACAGGGTATGTGAACCTAGTCGCGTACTCAGTCACCATCATCCCTTCCTACTGAAACCGAGGAGATCCAAAAGTCAAATGGTGTGCAATAAGGAGGGGTAAAATTACTCATGAAACAGCTACTAGAAGTTGTCCCATGAGAGTGACGACTCATTGAGTATCTAAGTAATCAAGCTCCACCAATGCCCAACTGCTTCGTGTAAAAGGCTAGATGACAAATCAACCATCTGATCTATCAATGTCCATGCAATCCTAAAGAGGTAGACCACCAAATCTAACCAAACCTATACTGACCAAGGGTTTGGCTCACCACGAAACTTCATAGGTCTCTATCACTAGAACTCACAAAATTTGCTCAGCCAGTACACGTCCTAAGCCTCCTATGTTGGGTCTATCTGCTGCTCAACAGGTCGGGGTGCTGTTACCTACCCACCATGAGAAAGGAGCTCACATGATGGTTCTTGAATTGAGGCCTTGATTCTCGAAGGGTATTCATCATGAACTGGAGCTAGTATCCTAGCTAGCTACCATCATGGAGACATCCTAAAAGTTATCAAGGAGTACCATGGTCAAATTATCACACACACACATACACACACACACACACACACATATATATAAAATTATGGGGAGATGAATCAAGAAGGAAAATCAAAGACTCAATCCTATATGATGCATGTACCATTTTTCCTTGTAATAAGTGTCTCGAGGTGCCGAGTTGACAAGTGGGTAATTAGGGTCCTTGTGAATAGATATGTCGGCAGACCATACTATCACTAGACTCCCTGGCCCGAGAGCTTCTCTTGAGAAACTTCAACAATGTTTCCCTAAACCCAACCAATACCATTTTAGGGAAACATAAAAAGAAAATCCCAAGTGTCTAACCACCTCTAATACAACCTTTTCACGACCCGACTCATGCCGAGGCTCGAGCCGTAACTACCCCCAGACCGCCTGCATAGGCCAGAGGTTGGATAAAAGTGTAGAAGGCACAACAAAATCGAGTATGCCTTTACATAAGAACCTATACACACACAACCATCTAAATGCAAACGGTGAAGATGGAGATGAGAGAAATATGCAACATTGCTCTATATAATGTAAATTACATCCATAACCTATAAAAAGTACATGTACAAAAAGTAAACTAAAAGGTAAAAGGAAAAAATAAATGCCCAACTAAAAAAGTTCCATAACCTAGATATAGGTGAAAAGGTAAAATAGATGGGAAATTCCCACTCATGAATCCCAATCTATGACCACTGCACACAGTCCAATCATACCATATCCCTAAAGCCCTATAATGTCACGATCAACCTGTTTTTCATCTGTAAGAGCACAACAAATGCATGCAATTCCCAAGTAAGCGTGAGTATGAATATACTTAATAGGATTCCTTGAAGGATCAAGTGAGTAGTAAAATATGTATTTAAGAGTGGAGTAGTAGATAGAACAAGGTACAATAAAAAGAGTGAAACTCAACAAAAAAAGAGTAAAGTATGCTCATCCAAGCACAAGGATCTAGAAATATTGAGAAAATGAACATCCCATCGAGTCTTCGCTACCTATAGTAGGAGAGTAGACTCATGCACCCACAAGAATCTAGAAACTAAAGGCACATGGAATACCCCACACATCTTCACCTCTCTTGTAAAGAGAGCAACTAAAAACCAAGGAGTGGGTACTAGAAAAAGAATATATATATTCATAATCAGGAAACCCAAAAGGGAGAGTAAGGGGATCTATATCTCACAGCTCAACACAAGAACATTAGTATCAAATAGTCCTAGAAGTATCCATCGATGCCTATAATCCCACATGTCTACCCTAAACTGCAAGTCAAAGAGTCTCAATCACCACACCTTGATACTATCCTATTTGGGCGGTAGTGACTCAACTTCAGGGTTTTAGGTCATGTCACATGGATACGTCTCTGTGGGGAAAGAATATGTCATTCTATAGAGTCCAATGGTACGTCAAAGCACTACTCATCACTTTCGCACAGTCAAGAGATCGTGTCTCAAGGTTGAGGACCCACTGCCATCCCCGCTTGAGGGTAAGTACTGAAGAGTAAACGATGAACCTCAATACCCATCCCCACTAGAGGTAATGTCTTGAAGAGTAAATAATGAACGTCACTTCCCACCCCCACTGAAGAGTTTGTGTTTAAGTGTAAAAGACAAACCTCCCTATCCAGACCCACTAGAGGGTTGGCACATACTACTTTGGACTTCCCTGTCAGATGGTACCTCTTGGAATGCACCACTGCAATCATCAGGTGCAACCCCATATAAGGATCCCATCCAAAACATATTTCATCATAACTCATATGACACTAAATAGAGAACCATCACATTTAACACAAGAAAAAAACTCAGGATAGGCTTCACGTATGCCAAAATCCAAGTCGGAAAGAAAGAGATGTGAGAGATAGAAGATTTGTAACGTGGTACACAGTGCGTTTGGGGCCCACACATCATGTGGCCCCACCTCACCACCTAGCCATTTACCTAACCATTATTGAGTACTAAACTACGAACAAGTACCCTAGGCGTGCCGACTTACTACCAGAGTACCTGACACACCTAGTCAAAAGGCCAACAAGTGCACAAAGCTCATCATTGATCTAGAGGGACTAAAGAAAAATTACGCATCTACACATCTTCCAGTGGCACAATAAAATTTTAATGCATCTCTTTATACATCTTTTCCACTCTCACAAGGGTCGAGGTTTACCCAATACATGGGTTCTTTTAAAATACATCAAAATGATCTTCCACCAATATTTCTTTCATGTTTCCACATTTAATGAGATCATAAAAAAGGCTTTGCACTTCTAAACAGATCACACTATTGTGATCATTGCAGAAAAATATGCAATAAGGAATATTCATTCTCCGTAAATGGAAAAATGAGGGAAAATTCACATGTTGCCACATTGAAATCAAAAGAAATCGCATGGGTCCCATGCCTTGGTCCCTAAAAAAATTATACAAATCACTACATTACGATCCACTCAAAAAAACACCGAATGAACTACTCATTCGTCGAAAATGGATAATAAGTGAAAAGGCCGTATTTCACCGCAACACGTGAGAACTGACCCTCATGGGACCCACACCTCATCTTTAGTTTAAACACCTAAAAGAAATATCATAATGTTCTTATCAACTACTGGGTTGAATCACCCCTAACGGCGCATCAAAAAGACATCCTATTTGCAATATAGGCCTGATGTAACATTCTTAACCTATAATAATTATATTTTTATTAATTAACACAGGAGTTTCATGCACTTGAACAATGAAAACAAGTCATAAAAGTCATGAACCATTCTAAAAATATCTGTCTCGATGAGAGGGTCTCGTGGCTGAAGACAACACATCAAACAGTTGCATCGTTTAGAAGAAACAATAATTTAAAGGATCTCTGCCCCAGCTGGTTGATCTTGCCCAAACTGGTTGGTTCCCCCAAAACTGGCATGTCCTTCTCTTCTATGGTCGGCTCGTGACCTAGCCATGGGTCTGACCGATTCTTCTGTTTCCTGGAACATCTGCCATAGCCCGTGCCTCCCCTATGGCCCACGACCCACCTGCCAAAACCGACCGGTCGATCGACCAGTCCTCACCCCTGTCCCCTCGTCAAAGCACACCCTACGTGACATATGTCGCCACCGGACCTTGGGTCCCTTACCTAATCATGACGCTATTCTATCCTTCTTTGTCACTACACACCCAACCGATTCTTTTTCATGCTCCGGCTCCACCCTGCATCCCTGGTTCGTTGTGCCGACCCCGCTTGTCGGCACACCGTCCTGCCGACACTGCACACCCAACCGCACCAATGGTCGGCTCCCACAACTGACCAATGACTTTGGCTACCACTAGCGGTTCTACTCTAGTGGTCCCTTTCGAGGACCACTATGAACAAATCTGGTGTCCAATAATTATTTCAGACCCGATTCTGAAAATTTTAGGATGATCTATTCATTGGCAAGGCCTTTGTTCCCAAAATCACCAAAGTATTAATGTGTCCAAAAAATTAAACATCGATAAACCTGAAGAACGGGTGTATAACACGATGAAAAAAAGTAGTTTTCAGCAAGGATTTATGGCCACATTAGTGCGACCATCAAAATTTATATTCAAAATGAAGAAACATAAAAAAAAGGATTTTCAATTAAAAACTTGAATCAGAACTCAAAATTAGAGAAAATTCTACATCGTTTCATCCATTTATCATTGTCGATGTGATCATCATGCTAACTCCTTGATTTTAAATGGTTTTAGTGAAGATATCTCCTCGATTCAAAGAGAAACAATGTAGAACATATTAGAGAGAGAGAGAGAGAGAGGTTTATAGAGAGAGAGGGGAATTAGGAGCTAACCATAATCCATCACCTTAAACCTCTATTTTACAGGGATCTTGCTTAGCGCAAAATCTGAATCCACCGTGCCATTTCATTTTATGTCACTCTTAGGCAAAAAACCCCATTCTGAACTAAAAAACTATCTCATATTTCCAATCTGATTCACTATTCAAAATTTATTTGATTCATTTTTTGTGATAAAATAAAAAATTTTAATTATTTTATTACAGTTTTCCCCTGGGTGAATTTGTCTCATAGAAGTCCTGTGCTGACAAAATTTATGGCCCAACTTGGGTAAAAAACGTGCTCTAGACTCAACTATGGCCTCAGATTTGTGATCCAAGATACTATTTAATGTATATCTTTCTTCCATCATGTTCATAGTATGAAAAAACTTAATATTTTTGTAAAATTAATTCTGGTCACACCGGGCCATGTAATTTCACGCTGTCTCAGTGCCTGGCTCTGGAAATATTCCTAAAAATATTTAAAAGTATTTCATGGTGAAAACATGTTCTCTATGATATCATTCCAGTTATAATACAAAAAGATAAATTCAATATGGGATTAATGAAAAGTTAAAAGGATCCATAACTTATGTGAAAAACTAGGATCTTATAGTCTTCCCTACTTAAAATAACATGTCCCCATGTTGGACTTCCAAGGGTGGTAAAATATCGTAAGAGAATAAATCCTACCACTGAGCACGTACATCTTCTTCCCACTCCTATGTTTTATCATGTACATGGTCGTGCTTCCATAACACCCATACTAAAGAGATCATCCTACCTCAGAGATCCTTCATGCTCTAATCAATAATGAAAATGGGATACTCCTCAAAAGAATCATGGGAATCTAATTTGACATCCTTAGGATAAAAATTATTCAATATGTTGGCATGGTAACGATAATATTGTGAAACATAGAATACATCATGTATAAAAAAATACCTCGGAGGGAATAACAAATGACAGGCTATCGATCGATTCTATCCAAGATATAAAAAGTCCAAAAAAATGAGGCGATTACTTCCCTTGCCTTTGGGTGATTACCACAAGAAAATATGATCCTCGACCTCAAACATTAGATGAAATTGATGAATATCTACATAGGATATATTTCTATATTGATTTGTAGTAATATAATTCTTAATAATTTTAACCTACTCTGAAGTCCCATGAATGAGATGAGGACCCAATAGTACTACCTCTCCTTCCTCTAACTATCACATGGGTGAATGGAAAATACTACCATATAGGGAATGGTAAGAATCCATCTGTATAGTCCCATAAAAGCTACTATTATTAGGTAAATCAATGAGAGTAAATGGTTTCTACAAAGAATATCAAAATTCATTGATTTATTCTTATAGAATGTCCTCTAAAACCTATATCATATGATCGGTCTTACCGTCATTCTGTGGGTGATAGGATTTACTCTAGAGAACATATAAACACATTGCCTTCAGTAAGCCCTTCCAGAACCATGAAATGAAACTAGTATATCTATCCAATATGATAGAATATGGAACCCCACTATGGAATATGATCTCATAAATGCTGAGATTCCTAATATTATCTACTGATAAGTTATCCAACACATGTAAGAAATTATTGACCTTCATCAACTAGTCTATGATCAACCATATAAAGTCACCACCCCATGGTGGTCTTGGAAATCCTTTCATAAAATCCATGGGGACATCATCCCATTTCCACTCAAGAATATAAAATAGATGAAAATATCCACTGGTCACTGGTTTTCTTCCTTCACCTACTCTCTTGTGGAACACCGATTAATGAACACTGGTATATCCCTTTTTATCCTTGGCCACTAGTATTGGTATAATAATTCATGATATATTTTGGAAATTCTAGGAATTATTTCCCATATAAAAGAATGAGATTATACTATCAACCCATATCAAGAATCTATAGGAAACCATACATTTACATGGATGTGAAAGATCTCATCCTTATAAATTATCCAACTAGGTGGTGGGTCCTCACATGAAATGCTCCCTTGTAGGACCAAACCCCCAGGATTTGATAGCTGCCTTATCTTTAGTCTCTCCAAAAGTGAATATGGGACTGATAACAATGCAAGAAAATAATATTTTCGATACTCCAAAAATCTAGGTGCATCTTAGAAAATAAGTCCGTAAGCTTCCACTCGCTAATAGACTCTTGTATTGCATGTGTATATTTCCTCCAACTCAGATTATTGGCAACTGCATTGCCTTTTATATGCGTATAAGAAATCTCAAAGTTAAAATATTATAGGTATTAAACCAACATTACTTTATTTATATTCAAGTCAGGTTTTTTAAGGATATAGTTGAGTATTTTGTGGTCTATATACACCACAAAACACTCTCCCAATAAATAATGCCTCCAAAAACGTATGGCATGAGCAAAAGTGTCTAAATAAAGTTTCTTAATTGGATATTTCCTCTCACGTGGCCTCAATTGACAAGACCTATATGCCATGACTCACTAATCATTTATTAGAACTGCTCCTAGAATAATATGCAATGCAACAAAATATACTGTATGTCTTCTGCCCAGATTTGGCAGAATTAGGACTAGTGTGGAAATCAGTCTCCCTTTTAGCTCTTAAAAGGATATCTCACAAGATTTAGAACCTAATAACATCCCATCATTCTTATTAAGTTCGATAATAGGTTCTTGAAGGTGTGATAATTCATAAATAAAGTTAATGTAATAACCATATATCCCAAAGAAACTCTATATAATGAAAATGTTCTTGGGATTCTCCTAGTAAACTATATCTCTCACCTTTTATGGGTCAACTGATACACCTTACTCTAAGATAATATAACCCTGGAAGGAAATAATATCAATACCAAAGTGTAACTTTGTGATTTTATCATGTTACTGATTATCTATCGGTATATCCAATATGATGTCAATATGTTGTTTTAGGTTTGTGTCGAGTATGGGAATACACCAAGATGTATTCCATGAATACCTTAACAAAAAATACAAATATGGATGTAAAACTTGGTTTATTTGTCCTTGAAAACTACTGGAATGATCTTGAGACTGAGTGACATAAAAAAATACTTATAGAAGCTATATTTGCTATGGGGAAATATACATGGTATATTTAATGGTCCAACATTCCCTTGATGATAACCTAATCTCAATGAAATTTTTGAGAAAACCCAAAATCCATAGAGTAGGTTAAAGAGATCATCTGTATAGGAAAAATGATACAAGATATTAACCATAAAATGATTCAATTTCCAGTAATCTACACATAAACAAAGGGCCTCATCTGCCTTCTTGGTGAAAAAGACTTGATAACCCCATAGAGAAGTACTAGTTCTTATAAACCCATTACCTCCATGTATTCTAGCTACCTATTGAGATCCTAAAACTCAGAAACATATATATTTTAAGGAGAAATGGATACTGGTGCAGCTCTAGGAACTGGCTCAACGGAAAACACTCTCTATCATGAGTGGTAGTACTGAAACATAATTTGGGAAAATTTCATTGAAATGATCTTCCACTAGAAGGAAATATACTTAACGTGTCATCTAATCATCTAGACATAAAATTGAAGTCTGGGCGGTCATCATATCTAGTCCTCGATGCTCAAATATATCTCAACATTCAAGACATCCCATTCTCCCTAGTGAATAAACATCCCACCCTTTGGTGATGTGATAGTCACCCTTCAATGATTGAAATACACATACACATAGTAGGGAAAAATATAGTCTATCCCAATAATGATATCAAACCTTATCATCTCGATGAAAAATAGGGACCAAACAAAGTGATAACCACATATCTTAATGGGTAACTCCTTGCAATGGTGTATACCCTCCAATCGAATCCCTGATGGTGTATTGAGTGTCATCACACTAAAAGGAAACTAAACATCAAGCCCAAGTCTCTCCACAAAATCTAAAAATATAAAGCATTGTGAATAATTTTTATTGAAAAGAGATTACACTAATATAGTGGATACTAGAATAGTACCTCTCACTATATATTGGCCTATAATATGCTCTTGAGGTATCATTTGACATGTATTCATCTAGAATAATCTAAATCTGTAAGATGAAGCTTAGGTACACTAAGAAGGTTGGCGTTATTGGTGCTATAAGTCTAGTGTCTGGCTACCCAATCACTGAACACAACCTTGGTCTCACTGAAAAGATGCACTATTTCTCCCTCCCAAATGAGATTCTATTGACACCACTCCTAATCATGTAGTCAGTGTAGACCCTCTATCACTGACCACTAGAGGAAAGGTCCAAAAAAAAATCAATAGATAACCCATCCTACTGAAATCTCAACACTCAAATTTGTTTTTATCAAACTCTCAACTCATGTGTCCCTGCCACCCCCACTGATGATACAATATGTAACTACCAAAACCCATTCTCCATTTGGTATTCCACTCACAAGATACATAAAAACATCACTTCTTTCAACTTGACACTACACTACATGGTCGAGAATCTGAACTTCCTTTAACTACACACCCACCTTCTCTCACGTTAGGCTCTGTAATCAACACCTTATTTACTATTTTAGTTATGGTTGTAATCCAAAATACATTCACCTATGATTATATTTAATATCTGAGACCATCCTCAAATCATCTAGCTTTAGATAACTCATTACGTAATTGAATAGGTTTAAAATTCTGGAACTCTATAAAATGGGAAGAATATTACACGAATGATATGGAACCGTGATCCAAGTGAATATACAATCTGTTTCTATCATCCCTAAACGTCTCAAGATAAAAATAATCAAATAAAGATACCTAAGAATCCTTCAAATACATATCTTTATGAAAATCCATTTGAGTAATAATTTTCCACCCTCCCTTGATGGAATCTAAAAGAGTATATGTAACCAGATCTACTCACCTATTAGGAGGTGTCTCAAGATCCTTGAAAATATATTGAATGGCCTCTATCCATGACTCTTTAACCTATGGTCCTTTATCCCCAAATAATATTGTTATATGTTGCCGCTAAAACACATATGTTAACTATTTTATAGCTGGGTAACTTCATGGGGATCACTGGATAACCTATATACATCATAAGAACCCATATCAAAACTGGGCACTAGTATCCATATTAGATATAATAGGTGGTTCTTCATGTGCACTTCTGTTGGCTCTACCAGTGACCAAAGGCCCACCACTACTAGATTATGGTTGTTTCCACCATCCTAACACACAACTTGTATAAGGACCCACCATTAAAATGTTACTTAATCTTGAAATTTACAAAAGGACATACATTATTACACATTGAGGAGATTTTTGGGTTTATTTTTTTAAAGAATAATGATATCTTACATACATGACATACCCCATTCATATAAGAGGATACTACTAAAACAATATCAACTTTTTTTCAAAATATAAATCATTAAAGCATAAAATATGATTTATTAAACTACACCTCATATCAAACATCACAACTCCCTTATTTATCTTACCCTTACCTATATCATATGAAAAACATTTTTAAAAACTTGGGATGAGTATATGACTCAGTAAAGGATATAATGAATGAAAGCATTATTCAAGTGATAACATAAAAACAATTAAAACCCATAATCATAAAAACTCATACGCATAGAAACCGCATGTAGTTTTTTTGGGACATATTTACCATATCACACTTAAATTCACCCTTACATATTGAATTACTTTTTGGTAAACTTCTATCTCAAGATTACCTAATGCATTGGAGATCTATAATGGGGCTCCCCCATCATATCTTGAGCTATAATGGGATCAACCTCACATATCTTGAGTTATAATGTGCTCAAACTAACATATCATGAGATATAAGGGGATCAAACCAACATAAATAATTTCCAAGAAACATATCATGGTAATAAAGTATCTTGAAATCAGAAGAAACTACTAATTCCATATACATATAAAAAACAATCCTTTTGAAATTTATTAAAGAGAGATTTAAAAGGATTTCTAAAGGAAATTACTTTAAAATATAAATGGAGCGAGAATTAATATAATGTAAGTGATATGTGTATACACTATAAATAGATATATTGAAACATAATATAAACAAAAAATTATGACACCAATAATCTTAATTCCACGTAATGAATAAAGAATAAGGTTAACCCAAAGAATAGAAATTGGGTTAAGAATTACCTTACATAGGGTTCCTCTTACATAAAATGTGTTTAAACCACCTATATAATGGTTAAAATAGTGTTATTAATATCTTAATTAAACATATTTAGGTTTATAACACCTTATATGATCATTTTACAACATCATTTGACACATTTATTAGTAATATTTTGTTATTTACATTGTATCAGGTGCGTTCTTTACATCATTTCAATGATCGGTTCATGATGGATATTCATGTCGATTGGGAGTGAAACTCTAGAATTGGAATAAAATGGTAGTTACATATTTATAGAACCATAAATTATAAAATTTATCATTTTGAATTCTTAAATGAGGATAATTCATAAGTCAAAACATTCATGATGTTAGTTTATATCATTTTAGTGGTTTTTTGATAATAACGACCTCATTTTGTTTTATAAATTAAAACCATGTGTAAAAAAGAATTCTAGAACAATGGATGATTACATAATACATATATTATAACTTGGTTCAAACATAAAAATGGTTTCATGACCAGACATGGAATAATTAAAACAAATTGAAATCACATCGTCCACGATGTTGGTAATTCAACATATCAAAGTCAATGATTTTATTCCTTGAATAAGTAGGATAGGAGAAGAAGAATGATGATAAATTTTACATGAACATGAGAACATACAGAATATAAAATATTTCTAGAGATTTCATGCCTCTTGGATATGAGGAGGGGAAGAGACTGCAAAAGAAAAGGAAAGAAAAGGAAAACACATGAAAAGGAAGAGGATTTCTTACCTCTTGATCTCTTCCCCTTGAGATCCTCTTTATGGACTTTTATTTCATACATTGGGTGAGAAAAGAAGGTCTTGGATGTGGGAAAGAAGATTGGGGAGGGAATTTGGGAGAAATTAGACAATTCTCAAGGCTTGAGAGTAGTGGGAGGAAAAGGGGAATGAGGGTGGTATTTATAGTGGAGGGGAGGAGGTATTTTACATTATTCAAATCATCAGTATAATATTGTTGCTCCAGACTATGAATAATATTAATTAATGTGACCCCAAATAGTAATAATGGAATGTGAGTTAAAACTAAGTGGGCTTACATCACTTATTATGTCACAAATAGTGTATCTAACTAGTAATTTGAATATACTGTATTTTATTGTATTTCACTATTCATAAAAAATTCAATAATTTCTGAAAAATCCCAAAAAATTACCCTAACAATTTTTTGATGCGTAGAATTCAAAAAATAACCCCATTTTTTGAAAATAATTTTTTAAATATTATTAATTTAATATTTAAATAAAATCATAGTTAATTCAAAAATTAACAATTTTAATTCTATGACAACATTTATATCACAATGAAAAATTAACCAAGATGTCATTTTCTTAAAGGGTTAAGAAAATACTATAATAATAAAATTTACTATTCATTAGGGTCATATTACTATTCATATTCCTCTTCATGAGGGTATTTTACAATTCACAAAAAAAACAAGTTGCTTCCATGAGACTCTAAATAACTTACTGAACACAATTGTAGATGATTGTTTTTTTGAAATTCAAAACCTAGAAGAAGAAAAATTAGGATTAAAGGATAGTTATAAATGTCTACATAAAACAAAGTTTCATGATTTTCATTAATTTTTTCGAACCATGGGGTGTTACATTATCCCTACCTTCTAGAAATTGAATCCTCGCAATTTTATTTACATATTAAACAAGTGAGGGTACTTTTACCTCATAGAATTATTAGATTTCCATATTGATTATTCAACAATGTGGTTTCTATACAAAACCTTTATCTGGTCGATAACCTTATTCCGCAATACATATTCCATTCAATAAAGAATCTTAACTAGTTTCTCTTCATAAGAAAGGTTCGCTTCTAGCTGAACTACTTCTGGGCTCAAGACATGTGATGAATCTGGCGCTTACATTCTCAACATCGAAACATGAAAAACATTATGTAACTGAGATAAAATCAGAGGCAAAGATACTCAGTTTGAAACTAGTCCATCTTTTTCTTGGATTTCAAAAGGACCTATGAATCACACTTATATTTCCTTTCTTACCAAAACATATCACAGTTTTCCATGGAGATATTTGAAAGAAAAAATGGTCACCTACCTCGAAAAATGATTATTTATTTCTATTATTTTCATAACCTTTATACCTGCTCTAAGGTATCCTCATGTGGTGCTGGATCATCTTCACTTTCTCAGCCACTTCCTATACTAATTCTTTTTACATCAACATTATTTCCAGGACTTCATCTCAAGAAGATGGAGTTCGAAACTGCTTCCCATACAATGCCTCAAAAGGTTCAATATTTATAATGGAATGAAAACTATTATTATAAGAAAACTCACCTAAATAAAGATGTTGATCCCATATTCTCTGGTAGTCCATTGAACAATCTTGAAGCATATCCTCCAAGGTCAGATTCGTTCTTTTTGACTGCCCATCTGATTGAAGCTAAAAAGTTGTACTAAAATTTAATTATGTGCCCAATGACTTCTGAAGCCCCTTCCAAAAGTTATAAGTGATCCTGGGATCCTGATCAGATACAATGGAAATAGTTACTCCATGTAACCTGACAAACTCTTTGAGGAATAATCTTGAAAGCTGATCCAATGACATTGCATCTCAAATATAAAGGAAATGTGCATATTTTGTTATCCGATCAACAATAACCCAAATCTCATTGTTACCTTCAGAAGTCTTAGGTAGTCCCACCACGTAGTCCATGGATATATTCTCCCATTTCACCTCTGGCACTAGAAACAGACGAAACATACCCTTCGAAAACAACCGCTCTACTTTAACTTGTTGACATGTCGAACATTTCATAGTAAATTATAAAATATCCCTTTTCATTCCATCCCACCAGTAATACTCTCAAAGGTCTCTGTACAACATAGTACATCTAGGATGAACTAAAAATGGAGAACTTTGAGCTTCATACAATAATTCTTTCTTGAATTGAGAATCACAAGGCACACACAACCTTTTTTCAAATCATAAAACACAGATTTTATCAAAGTTAAATTCTATAAACATACCCATTTAACCAGTTCTGCCTTTTTCTGTAGCTCATAGTCTTCCTTATGTGATTTCATAATAATGTACGATTATGATGGATGCACTGTAACCTGAAATAAAATAGATGTATTCCTTGCAAAGAAAAATTCTAAGCCAAAATTCATCAAATCATTAATCAAGGGATCAAGTTCTAAACATAACATGGTAAATGATGTATGATGTTTTTGACTCAAGGAATCCACCACATTGATTACTTTTCATGGATAGTAATTTATCGTGCAGTCATAATATTTTATCAGTTCAATTCATCTTCTCTACCTCATGTTTCATTCCATATGAGTGAATATATACTTCAGACTTTTATGGTCAGTATATATTTGACATTTGGCTCTGTATAAATGGTGCCTCAAAAATTTCAAAGAAAAAACCACATCTTCCAATTCAAAATAATGATTGGGATAATTTAACTCATGAGGTTTCAGTTGTCTTGAAGAATAACCAATTACCTGATCATTCTGCATCAGAGCACAACCATGTCTCTTAAAGGAATCATCATTGTAGATGAAACACTCACCATTTCACGAAGGCAAGGAAAAAACTAAATCATTCACCAATATCTTCTTCAGTTCCTAAAAACAAACATCACATTCTTCTTCCCAAACAATTTAACCCCCTTTTCCCATTAACATAGTTAGGAGGCTAGATAACCATGAATTGTTTTTAACAAATTGTCCATGATAACCAGCTAATCCAAGAATACTACCAATCTCTGTAACATTTTTAGGTCTTGGAAATTCATCAACCACTTTTTTTGTAAGGATCAACTGTTATTCCATCCTTATATACAATGTACCCAATAAAATAAATTTATTGTAACCGAAAATCACACTTTCTAAATTTTTCATACAGTTTATTTTTATTTATGGTTTTCAAAACAACCCTTAGATGTTTTTATGCTACACTTTACTTCTAGAATATAATAGAATGCGATAATTAAACACAACCACAATATTATCCAAGAACTCATGAAATATTATATTTATAAGATCTATGAATCTAGAAGGTGCATTAGTTAACCCAAAATACATCACTATAAATTTATAATGACCATATCTAGTACAAAACCTAGATTTAGTGATGTCTTCATCCTTTAATTTCAACTGATGGTACCCCAACTTCAGGTCGACCTTAGAAAAATACTGTGTCCCTAGAGCTGATCAAACAAATCATTGATATGAGGAAAATGATACTTTTTTTATTAGTAATGTTACTAAAGGCTCTATAATCAATTAAAAGTCTCATTAAACCATCTTTTTTCTTAACAAACAAGATTGTATCACCCCATGGTGAAGTGTTGGGTCAGATGAAGCCTTTATCTAATAATTCTTGCAACTGAATTTTTAATTCCAGAAGTTCCATTTGGTCAATTTGATAAGGAGGTTTAGAAATTGTCTTAGCATCATGAAATAAGTCAATAGTAAACTCAACCTCTCAATTAGGAATAACACCAGGCAAATCATCAAAAAAAACATCCAAGTATTCATTTAACACTGGTACATCATTAATATGGATAATTCCCTTATCTTAAAAAAATGAGCAATATGACATTCATTTCCATCCATTATAAGTTTCTTATCTTCCTGATATGTTATTAATGGTATGGGTTCCTTCTTGTACACAAACTGAAATACTTTATGGGAAAAACTTCTTTCTCCCTACAATCTATCTTATCATGGTAAAAATAAAGCTAGTCAATACCCTGAATAAAATCATACTCTACTAGAGGCAAAACAAAGATGTTTCATTTAAACTCTTTCTAAAGATAAGTATTTGTAGATTCTTATAATGTTTCCCCAATATTTCATCCAAGTGTTTTTACCATGATATCTATATTCATTTCATGAGGTTGAATTCCCAATTTTTCAAAAAATCTCTCAAAAATGAATGAATGTGGAGACCATGAATCAATCAAGAAATTTGAGGAATCTATAAAAAAATGTAGCTAATAACACATCATTTGATGGATCAAAATCTATTGAAGTGGTTGAAAATGAATTTAACAAACCCTTCATCTTCCAAACTTGCTGATCCTCGGCTTGAGTGACTAGCTTCGAACCAACATTAGAAAAATGACCCAATTATTTACAAATACAGCATCTCACCATAGACTTATGATTAATTTTTGGATCATTTTCCATGCAATCATCAGACAAGTATCCAAACATTTTACATTGGAATAATTTCCATGAATTTACAAGGCATTCACCATGAATCCTTTTACCACACTTTTCATAAGAAGAGAAATTCATTTTCTTACCTCCAGACTTCTTTGACGAGTTCTTCTCCACTGCCGGCCAACCAGACTGCTTCTGATTCTTGTCATCATGAGGCACATCTGTTTTATAAAAACCCATCTCAAATTTTTCAACATAATCAACAATATTCTCATAGCTTTTAAACTCTCATGAGGTGAAATCTCTTAAAAAAACAGTTTCAAACTAGAGTAAAATCTATTAATTTTACTTTCAAAATCCTGAGTAAAATCGATACATACCTGGACAGCCTTGTAAAATTGGCTTCATAAGCTGTCACAAAATCATCACCTTTCTACTTCAGTTCCAAGAATTTTTTCTCCATTCTGAGTTGAATACCTTTTTGAAAAAAAAAATCAGAAAAAGACTATTAAAATCATCCCATTCCAAACTGTTAAGATCATCTCTTTGTATCGTATTCTTAACTAGAGACTACAATTGATCGGCTTCACCATCCAAATTATAAATGGCTAGTATTACCTTTTGTCATTCTGAACATCCCATGACATCAAATATCTTATCTAGAGCATTGATCCATCCTTCATCTATCACTCGATCCGCGGTTTCACTGAATGATGGAGGATGCAACCTCATAAAATTATGCACAAAAGACATGTTTCTTAATGGTAGTTCATGTTACCTTATATCATGGATACAAACCCCATTTATTTTTGAATTCAATTGATCCATTTCTATCATAAACTACTCAGTTCCAATTCCCACCATTTTGAGATACATATTCGGACAGACATCGGCCTCTTGGTGCCTTCCTACTTTAGCTTCCCTATTTCTTTTGTGGAAAACCATTCTGAACAAACATTTTTTAATTAAATCAACATTGTAATCATTAAATTCTATAACATTTCAAATTAATCATAGAGTAAAAATCATTTATGTTATTCTATTAACATTATCTTAACCCATTAAGTTATCTAAACCATCCTTTGATACCACCAATAAGGGCGCAACCTTAAAATGTTATTGAATCATAAGTTTTACACAAGACCATACATTAATACAAATTGAGTATATTTTTGGGTTTAGAGATTTAAATAATTAGGATATATTACATACATGACATACCACATTCATACAAGATCATACTACAAAAACAATATCCATTTTTTTCAAAATATATAACATTAAGACATAAAATAGGATTTCATTAACAAAATTACATATCAAATATAATGACTCCCTTAATTCTATTACCCATACATATATCATTTTAAATCCATTTTTAAAAGCATGTTATGAGTATAAAACATAGTAGGGGATATAAAGAAAGAAAATGTGAGTCCAGTGATAACATAAAAACCATTTAAACCGTTAATCATAAGAACTCATATGCATAGAAACATCATGTAGTTTCCTTGGGAAATATTTACCATATCACTCTTAAATTCACCCTTACACATGGAATAAACTTTTCTTCAAATTCCATCTCTGGAGTACCCAATGCATTGGTGACCTATAATGGGGCTCCCCCATCAAATCTTAAGCTATAATGGGCTTAACCTAATATATCTTGAGCTATAATGAGATCAATCCAACATATCTTGAGCTATAATGGGATCAACCCAATTTATATAATTTCCAAGGAACATTTCATGGCAATAAAGTATCTTTAAATAAGGATAATATACTAATTCCATACATATATATGTATAAAACAATCCTTTTGAAATTTTTTAAAGAGTGTTTTAAAAGGAATTTTAATGGAAAGTCCCTTAAAATATAAATGGAGTGGGAATTAATAGAATGGTATGGATATGTGTATACAATGTGAATGGACATAGAAAAACATTATATAAAAAAATTCATCTCACCAATAATCATAATTCCACATAATGAATAAAGAAGAAGGTTAACACAAAGGATGGAAATTGGGTTAAGAATTCCCTTACCTATGATTCTTCTTGCATAAAATGTGTTTAAAAATCATGTATAATAGTTAAAAGAGTGTTATTAATATCTAAATGAAACATATGCATGTTTATAACACCTTATATGATCATTTTGCATCATCATTCAACACATTTATTAGTAATGTTTTTTTATTTACATTTGGTAGGGTGCGTTCTTTACATGGTTTCCATGATCGATTCATGATGGATATTCTTGTTGATTGGGAATGAAACTCTAGAATTAGAATGGACTGGTAGTAACATATTTCTAGAACCATAAAATATAATATTTATAATTTTGAATTTTTAAATGAGGATGATTCATAAGTTAAAACATTAATGATGTTCATTTATATCATTTTAGTGGTTCTTTGATAATAATGACCTCATTTTGTTTTAAAAATTAAAACCATGTGTAAAAACGAATTCTAGAATAATGGATGATACATAGTACATATATTAAATCCCGGTTCAACTATAAAAATGGTTTCATGACTAGACTTGAAATAATGAAAGAAAATTGAAATCACATCGTCCACAATGTTGGTAACTCGACACATGACAGACAATGTTTTTATTCCTTGAATAAGTGGTGAGGAGAAGAAGAACGATGATTAATTTTACATGAAACTAAGAAAATACAGAATATACATGTTTTATGGATCCTTAATTCCTCTTGGATAAGAGGAGGGTAACATACTATTAAATAAATGGAAAGGAAAAGAAAACATGTGAAAAGGAAGAGGATTTCTTACCTCTTGATCTCTTCTCCCTGAGATCCTACTTAAAGACTTTGAATTTTTCCATTGGGTGAGACCAAAAGGTCTTGGATGTGGGGAAAGATATTTGGGAGAAAATATTTCTGAAATTGAACAATTATCAATTCTTGAGAGGTGTGGGAGGAAGAGGGGAATGATGGTGGTATTTATAGTGGAGAGGAGAAGGTATTTTACATTATTTAAATCATTATTATAATATTTTTTTCTCAAGACTATGAATAATATTAATTCATGTGACCAAAAATAGTAATAATGGAATGTGATCTGGAAATATGTGATCTTACATTACTTATGATGTCATAAATAGTGCATTTAACTAATAATTTGAATATCCTGTATTTTATCATATTTCACTATTTATAAAAAATTCATGATGTTCAGAAAAATACCAAAAAATAACCATAACCATTTTTCGACTTGTAAAATCCAAAAATGAACTCAATTTTTGGAAAATAATTTTTTTAATATTGTTAATTTAGTTTTTAAATAAAATCATACTTAATTCAAAATGTAACAATTTTAATTCTATAACTACTTTTATATCACATTGAAAAATTAACAAAGATATAATTATCTTAAATCTTTAAGAAAATAAAATAATAATACAATTTACAATTCATAAAATTATGTTACTATTCACAAAAAAAACAATTTGGTTCTATCAGACTCCAGATAACTTACTGAACACAATTGCATTTGATCGTTTTTTGAAATTTAAAACATAGAAGAAGCAAAATTAGGCTTATAGGCTAGTTATAAATATCTACTTAAAAAAAGTTTCATGCATTTCATTTTATTATAAACTTGGGGTGTTAAAAAATGAGGCCATTGTGGTGTAATATCTCTACAAATTCTAAGAACACACCTCAAAAAAATTGGTAACAATAGTATCAAAGATATACAAGTAGCACATGCACAATCCCTTCTAAACACAAGTTACACCCCTCTAACTGAATATAAATCTAGATATGAGAGAAATAAATATAATATGATAACCATGAGACACTAACTACTAAAAATACTAAGGTCAGGTCAGGTCCAAGATACATTTTATCAATCAAAGGTCCTGGTATACAGTGTTTCAATTGTGATTTATAGGAAAAAACACCGTTTAAATATTAATTTCCATCTCTATTTAATAGTGACCAATCCTTTCATAATTTATTTTCATTTAAATTCATAATCCTCTTTATAGAAATTCTCTTAATAAGGTTGAAATATATGGAACAACAATTCCAATTTATAGGAGAACATACAACTAACAAATTAAAGTGTGGCATCTATTTAATAACAAAAACTCATTTACCAAGTCCCTACATGAAATGTTAGCACAATTTCTATAATATCCCAATGTTTTAAAAATAAATTGAAATGCATGAAAAAATATGTCTCTTTGAAACACCAACTTATTTTAAGGAGATATTTTATATCTATCCGTTAAAAATAATTTTCTGTTTCTGTGTTTTGAATTTTGAAAAACAGTCATACACCATTGCGATCAGTAAGTTAATTGGAGTCTGATATAACCAACTTAATTTTTGGTGAAAAGTAACCATACCATATGAATATTAATTTTAACCTTAAGAATAGTAATATGACCAAATGAATAGTAACATCACCAATGAATTCATTTCGAAATATTTATGCGACCATGATTAATTTTTCAAAAGTGTTATAAAATCTGATATAGTTTTAAAATTTTTAATTTTTGGATAAATTTTGAATTTTATAAATCAAATTTTTCATATTTTAAAAATTATTTTGATAAAATAGACATTATTTTTAAATTATACACATAAAAAATTTTAGGGTGAATTCTTGGGATTTTTCTGAAATACTCGAATTTTGGATGAATAGTGAAATATGGTAAATTACCGTATATATACATTATATGTTAAATACACTATATATAGCATCATGGTTGATGTAAGAAAACCTTCTTAGAACTCACATGATTTTTTTACTATTTTGGGTCTCATGAATCAATACTATTCATAGTATTGAGAAAAAATATTAAACTAATGATTAAAATAATGGAAAACATCTCTCTCCACCACTATAAATACCACCCTAACCCTTCTCTTTCTCTCACACCTCTCAGGATTTGAGAATTATCGGTATTATGCCAAATCCCCATACCAAGGCTCTTCAAAACGTCCAATACCATTTAGTAACATCAAAAATCCCAAACCAAAGGCCTTAAGGAGGATCTCAAGGAGAAGAGATCAAGCGGTAAAAATCATCTTTCATTTTCTTGTGTTTTATTTTACAATATTTTCTTTTCTTATACTCTCTTCGCATCCACATATACAGTAGGAATTAAATCTCTAGTATTATAAATATTCTGAATATTTATCATGTTTATGTAAAAATTCACCATCATTCTTTCAATCCTCATCCTAATATTTTTAAAAAAAATATTGTACTTGGTGTGTCGATTTACCGACATCATGGATGATGTGTCTTTAATTTACATTACTTCCTTCAAAGATGGTTGTAAAAAACATTAATGGTTGAAATATATTTTGAAGTGTATTATGTTCCCTCTCTTATGTTTTAGAATTAACTTATATCCATAATATTAAAGGTATATGATGAGACAAGTTTGTGATTACTAAAGAACTGCAGAAATGATCTAAACGAATATTACTAATGATTTATGTAATTATTCAACCTCATACCATATAAAAAGAATGATTTATTTGAATCATTTAATATTTTGGAAATATATTAATACCATTTCATTACACTTATATAGTTTCTCTTCAATTTTATAAGAAGAACCTTTATGGATTGACCATAAAAATCATGTAAAGCACACACACGAAACAATGAAAATAACAAAATAGTATTAATAAATGGATTGAATGATGTTATAAAATGACCATATAAGGTGTTATAAAAATTATTATGATTCTGTAAAATAATAATAACACCTTTTCGACCATAATATAATATTTTTAATGAAGTTTTATGTAATAAAATGTTGTGGTAAGATAATTCTTAACCCAATTTCCATTTTTGAGTTATCCTTCTACTTCATTGATTTTGTCATGCTAAGATTATTTGGTAAATGAATTTATATTATATTATGTTTTATTATGTGTATATATAGTGATTATACATATTAATTTCATTTTATTAATTCTTGATTCAATGATATGGTATATGTAAGGGGATCTTCTTTATAAACCCTTTTTAAATATCAATTTTTACCAAATTAAAAAAGAATGATATTATGTAATTATTCATGTTTTATTATTATGTTACTATTATTGGGCCTTGGTTATGATGAAGGGTGGGACCTATATCTCATTGTAATGAATTTTCTATGTGTATATTAGAGGTTGGTGGTATGGTTAATCCAAGTGTAACTGCGATGGTAACACCATAAGGCAGCCATGTGGGTTACATTATAAGGTAGCCACAAGGTTTACAAATCATAAGGTATCCACAAGGGATAAAATAAAAGTAATTAATTCCCCAAGATACCCTTATGATTGTTTATATGTTCTATAATGTTTTATTTAAATCTTATGCTTCAAAAAGTAAGTATATATGGCTGAGAAATATGTCTTTGTGAAAATAATTTCATATGTTTAGAAGTATCCATCGTCTAGTGGTTTCTTTCCTTATTTTTATACCCGTTATTGATATTTTGATACTCATCCAATGTTTTTAAATGTTTTTCATAGGTTATAAGGATGTGTAAGTGAAATTATAAAGTCAAGTTAATTGTTATAATGATTTTTCAAAGAAATCATGTTGTTGTTTTGTGTTAAAAGTTTTATGTTTTGGAAGAAATCGATACTATTTTAATGGTAAACACATTGTTTACTTATGGATTGATATGTATGAGTTATGTTATAACATTATAAAACTATAAACCGAATAGATATCTACGAATGTAAACAAGTGAAATATAGTTGAAATATCTAGATTATGTAATGTTTAAGTTCAGGTCCTTATAGTTGGTATAAAACCATGATTTAGATAAATTTTGGAGTTCGTATGATGTTAACATAATAAAATAGATTATTTTTACCTTATAATTATGTTGAAATGGTATAACATTTAAAGATTACAATGATTCTTCATCTATGATATGAATTTTTATAATGGTTTTCTGTATAAGAAATAGGGAGGTTGAAGTTGGAAGGAACCGAGAGGCTGATATCTTTCCGAATCAGCTACCAAGAATGGTTGTAATTGGAATCGAGGAATTTGGGAAAGTAAAAGATTAGTTAACATAGGTAATAAATTGTGGTTGAATTAATGAAAAATAACAACAAGATCCACCTAAAATGAACATGATGATATTGTAAATTTTATGAGGAAACACCCTCATGCTTTCAGTGGATCTTCTAGCAAAGCAGTGGATGAAGGATGGATTAAAGAGATAGAAAATATATTCGATATTATGAGATGTTCAAATAATCAAAAGAGTTTTCTTAAAATTTATTATTTTGAAGGTGAAGCTGATCAGTGGTGTAAAATGGTAAAGAATATCATAGATAGAGGGGATATTGTAGCCTTGTAGTGGGAGTTACAGATAAATATAGAATTGGTTAAAATGGGTATGTTTCAAGAATTTAACATTGATAAAGATTGTGTTATAAAATTTAGAAAGAGATTATGTTTTCCTTTTGACTATCATCTGAGGAAATAATTGTTATGAGAAGATTATAGTTATTCATTTCTAGTTCATCCTAGAAATACAATGATGTACAGGGACCTTTGGTAGTATTATTGGTGGGATAAAATGAAAGGAGATATTGCAAATTTTACCATGAAATGTTTGACATGTAAATAGGTTAAAGAAGAGTAGATGTTACCAAAGGTGATGCTTCAACCATTACATGTTCCAGATTGGAAATGGGGAAATATATCCATAGACTTTGTTGTGGGACTACCAAAGACTTCTTAAGGTAATAATGAAATCTGGGTTATTTTTTATTGACTGACTAAATCTTCTCATTTCCTTCCTATTCGAGATAATATGTCTTTGGATTAGCTTTCTCAATTGTACCTCAATGTGATTTTAAGATTACATGGAGTTCCTCTTTCCATTTTATCTGACTATGATCCTAGGTTCACTTCTAACTTTTGGAATGTCCTTCAGAAGTCACTGAGGACAGAATTAAATTACAGTACAACTTTTCATCCTCAATCAGATGGGCAGTCAGAGCAGATGATTCAGACTTCCGAGGATATTCCCTGAGCTTGTTAAATAGATTACCAAGGATGTTGGGATCAACTTATTTCTTTTTGTTGAATTGTCTTATAAAAATAGATTTCATTTGATTATATATATGGAACGTTTCGAGGCATTATATGGGAAGTGGTGTTGAACCCCATCTTTTTGGGATGATGTCTAGAAAATGAAGTTGTTGGGACCAGAATTAGTCAAGGAAGTGGCTGAGAAAGTGATGATGATCTAGTAACACATGAGGGTAGATCAAGACAGGTAGAAACGTTATGCAAGAAACATGAATAAATAAATTTATTTTGAGGTAGGTGATCTTGTTTTTCTTAGAATCTCATAGTGGAAAAGTTTTATGCATCTTGGTATGAAAGGAAAGATGAGTCCATAGTTCATTATACCTTATGAAATCTTTGAGAAAGTTGGTATGGTTGACTACTGAGTAGATTTTCCAATGATTTTATCCCAGTTACCCAATGTTTTTCATGTTTTGATGTTGAGAAAGTATGTACCAGATTCATCTCATGTTTTCAGCCTATAAGAAATTCAGCTGGAAGAGAACCATTCTTATGAAGAGAAACCATTAAATTTTTTGATTAAAGATAAAATGTATTGTAGAATAAGGTAAACCACCAGGTAAAGGTTTTTTCTATAAACCACATGGTTAAAAAAGCAACATGATAATCTGAAAATGCTATCTGGTCAAGGTTTCCATCACTTGTTTAATAAGTAAATAAAATTATGAGGACACAATTTCCAGAAGTTGGGGAGAATGTAACACCCCAAGGTTTTAAAAATAAATTGAAATTCATGAAACAATAATTCTCTATGAAATAAAACTTTGGATTAAGGTTATATTTATAATCTATCCATTAAACATAATTTTTCAACTTCTGTGTTTTAAATTTTAAAAAACAGTCATACATGGTTGCAATCCGTAAGTTATTTAGAGTCTGATAAAACCAACATAATTTTTGGTGAAAAGTAACATACCCTTATGAATAGTAATGTTACCCCTATGAATAGTAATATTAAAAAATTAATATTAACCTTACCAATGAATGTACTTCTAATAATTTATGATACCTTGATTAATTTTTCATGGTGTTATAAAATCAGTTATAGTTTTAAATTGTTATTTTTGGAATAAAGTATGATTTTATTTGAAAGTTAATTTTATCATATTAATAAAAATATTTTAATAAAATGGAGTTAATTTTTGAATTCTAATCATCTAAAAATGGTTAGGGAGATTTTTTTGTATTTTTTTGAAATGCTCTATTTTTTATGAATAGTGAAATACAGTATGTTACTATATATATACATTATATGTTAAATACACCATTATTAGCATTTTGGATGATGTAATCAAACTTGTATCAAACTCACTTTCTCTATTTACTATTTTGGGTCACATGAATATATACTATTCTTAGTATTGAGAAAAAATATTAAACTAATGATTAAAATCATTGAAAACCCCTTCTCTCCTCCACTACAAATACCACCCTTACACCCTCTTCCTCTCACACCTCTCAAAATTTTAGAATTATCTAAAATTTTCCCTAAACCCTTCTCAAGGCCTTTAATCACGTCCAAGACAAAATTGTCTCACCAAAAGGACAAAACTAATGGATTTAAAGAGGATCTCAAGGAGAAGGGATCAAGAGGTAAAAATCCTCTTTAACTTTCTTGTGTTTTCTTTTCTTATACTCTTTTCACCTCACCTTATAAAATAGGAATAAAATATCCATTATTATATATATTATTTATTTTTATTATGTTTATGCAAAAATTCATCATATGCCTTTCTCTCATATTCATATTATTTGAAGAAATAAAAAGACCATCAGTGATGTGTCAATTTACTAACATCGTAGACGATGTGCCATCAATTTCCTTTACATACTAAAAAGACGGTTGTAAATTTTTTTAATGTTTTAAAAATATTTTAAAATTTATTATATGACCTCTATTATGTTCTAGAATTAAATTATATTCATAATATTAAATGTATTTGATGAAATAAGTTTGTGATTATCGAAGAGCCACAAAAATGATCTAAACGAATATCACTAACGATTTATCTAATGATTCATCCTCAAACCATATAACCAAAATAACATATGTAATCCTTAAATATTATTGAAACATATTAATACCATTTCATTCCACATTAGGAGTTTCTCTTCCATTCGACAAGAAAATCTTTTACGTACCAACCATAAAAATCATGTAAAGCATGAACTTAAAACACTGGAAATAACAAAATATTATAAATAAATGGGACAAAAGATATTATATAATGATCTTATAATGTGTTATAAAAATTATTATGCTTCTATAAAATAATATTAACAACCATTTATCCATTATACGATATTATTAAACAAATTTTAAGTAAGACAAACCTGAGGTAAGGGAATTATTAACCTAATTTCTATTATTGGGCTATCCTTTTACTTCATTGACTTTTTTCATGATAATATTATTTGTGAAATGAATATATATTATATCATGTTTAATTATCTTTATTTACAGTGATTAAACATATTCATTTTATTTTCTTAATTCTAGATTCAATGATATGGTATACGTAAGGGACTCTTCTTTATAAACCCTCTTTCAAATTTCAAATTTTTCCAAATTCGAAAGGAATGTTTTTTGGAAATTATTCATGTTTTATGATAATGTTATAGTTATTGAGAATTTTTTATGATTAAAGGTAGGAACTATATCTCCCTTCAATTCATTGGGTATGTTTATGTTGGAGGTTGTTAGTATGGTTACTCCAAGAGCAACTATGATGGTTACACCATAAGGTATATGGGAGGGTTATATTGTATGGTAGCCATGAGGGTTAAAATATAAGTAAGCAATGAACCAAAATACCCTTATGGTTTTATATATGATCTTTAATGTTTTATGGAAATATCATGTTTCACAAAGTAAGTATATATGGGTGAGAATTTTGTCTTTGTGAAAATGATTTCATATGTTTATAAGTATTCATGGACTAATGGTTTCTTTCATTATTTTTATATCACTTACTATTATTTTTATGCTCATTCAGGAATATTAAATGATTTTCATTGGTTATAAGGATGTGTATGAGAAAAAAGTATTTCATGTTTTATTTTATGAATATTTGTCAAAGAATTTATGTTGTTGTTTTGTGTTAAAAATTTTATGTTTTGGAAGAAATGGATACTGTTTTAATTGTACCAAATTTGTATGCTTGTGGGTTGATATATATGTGTTATTTCCTAACTTTCTAAAAATATAAACCAAAAAGAACTTTGGGAATGTAATGAAGTGAAATATAGTTGAAATAGCTAGATTATGTAATGTTTTAAGGCCGAGTCCTTATAATTTCATAGACATAACAATAATAGAACCAATCATGTTACATGAAATGCACAGATTAAGTAAACATTGAATGGAATAATGTATGACATATAAATCCTGATGTGCCTATGATGATGCTTGATCAATTCATCATTACCGTACCGACCAAGGACCAAAATATAACCAAATATCCAAATAATAATAACTTCACATATCATGTGAATAACCTAATAGTGAAATCTAATCAATTGTAATTGGAATAAATTAAAACATTGTATACAATTCCTAGTAAAATGGGATTTCCCTATACATGGGTTAGATACACCAAGGGATAGATCATTACTAAATCAAAAATCTTTCCTAGACTCCTTTCTACTAATCTAAAATAGAAGGATAAAAAAGGAAAATAAAAATCTCCTTTGATACAATTTTATAACATCCTAATAAAGAATTCACTAAACGATACCTCGATCCAATGTATCACATGGCCTCAAGCACACCACCTATTATAGTAGAGGCTTCTGAATAGTATCAAAGGTATGTGATAGTATAGTGGGGAGAATATACCCTCATGATCAGAGTACACCATAGAGTTATAATCATATCAATAAATATTAGAAGAAAATGAAATAACTGAACAACTGATAAATAAACAGCCATCATATAAATAACCAAGTAGTATCATCCATCAGTGTCACATATAATTTATGATCATATTATTTTATGAAAAATACATTAAATACTTCGTAATTATCATCCGGGGAAATACATGTTTCAAAATTATAGAAAGAAAAAGAGAAACTATATCTAGATAGAATCATGAGACATAACCTAGTCTAGTTTCCCCCCTACTCCGATGAAATAATAAGTCAAATATTACCAACCAGGTTCTTTCCCATATCCCCACATGCATCCAGGACTTCTTTCTGAGTACCCAATGGTGGACTAAATAGTTTGAGAGATTACACTCAGTAGGCCACAAACAATAGTTTCTACAACAAGTATACTCTTTTTTCAAATAAGATGAAGAAGTGCAATGATATGGCAAGAGTACAGGTAATAATAAAAGTGATATTGTCTAAAATATCAAGTCCCACTATGAAAAGGAAACTAAATCATAAGGGATGTCTATAAAACATGCTACACATCACCAATAGTCTATGTTGAGAAGTCAATCATCATGCCTACATGGGCCAGGATCCAAGGAGTAAAAATGTACAAGGCAACCTAATAGGTTTTTGAATACAATGAGTATAAATGATTAAGGCATAGTAATAAATCATTCAATCTAGAGACAAGAAGATTAAATGTCCAATTCATCCTAATAGGTCATGATATATACAAAATAGAAATGTCCACAGAATTCTAATAGGTCATTAGATCCAAGGAGTAACAATGTCCAAGGAATCCTAATAGGTTATCAGATCGAAGGAGTAGAGATGTACATTAAATATTAATAGGTCATGATATCCAAGGAGTAGAAATGTTAAAGGCTTCCTAACAATTCAATTAAACCATAACTAAGGAGTAGAAATATCCAAGGCATCTTAATAGGGATCGAATTCTAGATCTAATTAAAAAATATGGTTTAAAAGTGGTTTAATATAAAGGTAAAAAGATCTATACGTGATGTGAAAAAATGGGTTCTTATACATTTATTCTCAGATATCACACTTTTAATCCAATAATCTGTGATGATATATATTTTTTAACATCACCTATGTTGTAAAAAAAATTAAATGTACATAAATCACTTCATCTCATGGAATTAACATTACCTTTATGCCACATATCCCTTTATCTTCACTATTAACCTTAAAATTTTGAGATTGAGGGAGGGCTACACTTCATACAAATTCATTATCCAACACATATAAAAAATATTGATCTATTAAGTTTCTAAAAATTTAATGGAAAAATTAACCCAACCTGGTGATAGACTTTCTAATAGGTATCAACAATATTCCACGAAATGAAACTCATAGAAACTATTTCATCAATAAAATATAGTCATGATATTTCATACCTATTAACACTAAATATTTCATCAAAACAAATTTTTTCACATTTTATGAAAACCCACTATGTAATAAAATACCATGAAGGTGTTGAAAAAAAATTATATCATCACTCTTTCTTAATGTGTGACAAGATGGATGAAAACATATTTTTTCCTATGATAGTTGAAGCAACCTTTATATGTATTCTCATGGTTATTAAGTCTAGTATTTATTGCAATCCAAATTTTATATTTTCTTTTATATATAATAATATTCCAATTTGTATGTCACTAATGGTTTTTTCACATTAAAAACATCAATGTTCTATTTTCTATCTAAAAATACCCAACAAGGTAGCTCGAATAAAATGGATTGTTTATTCTATTTATTTTTTTGATAAAAAAAATTTATTTATTCCTAAATATTACATCTATGTTTTCAAATTATTTTAATATTATTCAGTTGAATTTTTTATGGAAAAATAAAACTCTTGTAAACTTTTAAATTCATTTTTAATCTTTGATAAAGATGAGTCATTTGAAAAAAAATATCTACTATCCCATTTACACTATTCTTTATCCATTTTGGAATTGATGATATGAAGTAGCCTCTTCAAAAATGGGAAAATATTTATGTCCCTTAACACCATATCCAAATAAGTTTCCATATATAGTAAAATCCTTAATAGTTAGAATTATAAAATAATGTAAAAGAAAACACTCTTTCTTATATTTATCAAATATTGTAAAACCTATCTACCGTATGAATTCAAAATCATTAATCAATAGTGATAGATAAACATTTATATCATTTCTATGATATTTTATTCTATAAATTTACATGATCATTATCATATATTCGATAACTCACGCACCCTAAAAATATGGGAAAGATGCATTATTTTATGACATTAACATTATTACAAGGAAACAAATTCTGAAGGACCGATTAGTTTAACAGTGCTAGAAATCCATATTATATACACGATACCCATAATATATTGTGAAATAAAAATTACAAACATGATACATAATAAAATGAAATAAACAGCCTCCTTGAAAACTTATTCAAAGATTTATTCTTCATAATGTGGGGAAATGGAAAATAATAAGGACGACATCAAATGCACAGTAAGGGTAAGTAAAGAAAAAGTAATAATAAATAAATGAGATTAAGTTGACATGGAAATGTATATAACCTATAACAAAATTCCAATAATGTAATTAGATAAGGTAAAATCAATATGAAAATGTGAAAAACTGAAACACATACCATTTAATTAATGAACAAAAATGAAATGTATCCATAGATATGTCGATGAAAAATATCATGGATGAATAATAACTGAAACAAAATGAGGAAAATTATTTATTAATGTATTACATGTCTAAGGCACATGAAAACCTATACTGTTGAGACCTTTCACATGACAGTTTAAAATAATGGATAGAAACCAATATAATTTTGCCAACTTATTTGTCTTTTGAGAACTTATCGATGCATTGCCAAGAAATTTAATGTACGGAACCTACGATCATTTCCTGTCCAAAGAATTCCTCATAAAGAATATTTTACACAAATAATATGCCCGATCAAATATATTTATTTAACAAATAATATGTAATTATGAATATTTCTCTAAGATAATCAAATACCTATCAAAGTATACACAATTTGTAAAATTGTATACATTTTAGTCTATAAAAATATCCATTGTATCATAATATGGATTTTAAATTAAATTAAAAATAAAAAATTCTTGAAATAAAGTTATTTTTTCAAGATAAGGTTAATAATTCCAATAGGAAGGGAGCATGAAAAGACAATTATTAAGAACAAGCTTTAGGAGAAGAATCTTTAAACATTCTAAAGTGTCACATACCACTTTGAAACATTTGAATCACAATATACAGAATGGTTTGACATTAAATGAAACTTATTACATAATTAGAATAAGTGGATTCATGATATAAAATGAAAAGCCACTATATACAACAACTAAAAGTTAATTGGTGAATAGTAACAAATATGTCTCAATGAAATATGAATTGAGACAAAATTCCCTTACATTATCCTTCCGTTTTTTTGTGTGCTATTTATCCTAAATTTTAGTTGTTTTAAATATGTTACTAACTAATATCATAACTATAATAATATTTATAATTCCATATATTAACTTCTAATAATATCTCATTACCCATTTGTTAATAAACGTTAATTAATTTCCTTATTTTGGGTGTTATTTACTTAGTTTTATCAATTATGTTTTAAATTGTGATTTGTTGTTCCTATTAATTAGATAATGATTTAATCATAATAAGACTGAAAAAATGGATTACTTATCATATTTATTTCATCAATATGTATTTTTAGGAATCTATAGGACTCATTGTTTATAAATTAAGTTCATTATTCATGGTGATAGTAGGTTGTACGTACACATGAACGATACTTTCATTTATTTTTTGTATTAAATTAATGAAAAATAAATGATAAATTTGTAAATTATAATCACATTATCATATATATTTTATTAATGTTACGTCATTTTATTAAAAGAATTTTTTATTAGTACCTTATAAGGTATGAATGAGTCATATCACTTTTATGGGGTGGTAGTCCAACATCCTCAAATGAAATTATCATATTTACAGAAGATCAAAAGAGTAATGGAATGTTATAAATAAAAATTAAAAAAATCATAAATAAACTATAAATATAATATATATCATATATAAATATTCATTCCATCATAATTTCCACCATAATAGGTGGTAAGGTAAAAATGAAAAATCATCGTTTCGTGAGACAGTAGTTCACCGTACACAAAAACCATATGTTCGTTACCCATTAGATGTATGTGTGTGTAAGTGTAGTTAGAAAAATTGACATAAAAAATTACAGTATATTTTATAATTTTTTTATATAATAATTTAATAAATATATTTTAGGAGGCAGATAATCAAAATTAAACTAGAGAGATTTAGAGAAGACATTACCTATAAATCAGGTAACTTCTTTAGGTTTGTACCAACAAAATTATGTGGATGAATATCCTAAAAAATGGAGGCTCCAAGGTATAGAGGTAGGATTTTGGAAGCCTATATTGGAAGATATTGGAAAATCCAAAGTGGGTTTTGAGGTGTGATAAATGGGGATAGGTGGTGCCCTTTTATAAGTGAGGAAAAGGACTCACTTGGTATTTTTTAAAAGAAGTTAGACATACCCATATTTGTACCTAATATATGTATTAAAAAACGAACTAAAAAAATGGATGGTTCATGTACTACATATTTCCATCTAATGGGTTTTGGATAAGTGGATAGGTCATTTGGGAACATTAGTTTAAGGTTTAGTCCTTTATTAAGGTTAATTTTACCTTAATAATTGTTATTGATTATAATTACTTTCACTAATATTTTTTAAAAAAAAATTAGTGTCATTATAAATTATAAATTATTCTGATTATAAATATGAAATCCATTTATCCAAATTACAATCACATAAGTGATAGAAATTAATTTAATATTCACCCCACATGCAAGATAACAATGCAATTTTTTAAAGTAAAAACATCCAAAGGTTTGATAAGTTTTTACATTCAATTTAAAAGTGTAATTTATCCTAATGACCTAAATTATGTTAATATATAAAAATATAATCTAATTAAACATTAAAATATATCAAAAAAATAATTTAACCTTATAAATGAATCAGATGAAAAAGCAGTTTTGAACTAAAATTAAGTATTTCTAACTATTCATTAAAAAATGAGTCTTCACAGAATAATAAAAACAATTAAACATAAGACTTATTTATGTTTAAATTCAAAATATTTATTTTATTTAGAAATATTAAATTTACAAAAGGTTAAAAATTTGGATTTAAAATGATTTCACCACTAATAGGCAATAAAAATACCTTAATAAAAATATAATATTTTATGAATACAAAGAAGTTTATTTTTATCTGAATCATATCAAATATATTGGATGAATATAAATTTTTTATTATATATAATATATATATATATATCACATTAATATCTCACACAAATTTAATTTATTAGGGTAAAATAGTTTTTGAGTATGGAAATATTATTATTTTCTTTTATATTCAATCATTTATTATAGTCATTATTAATTAATTTTAAACCAATTAATTCATTTTATATTTGTGTAAAACCTATATTTTCATAAATTAGTGACCCATTTTCATAACTACTAATTTTATTTTTAAGTTATATCTTTTTATATTAAATAATATTTTAATAATATATCATTATATAGTAAAACTTTGTCTTGCATGTAATGTAAGCTTTAGAAGAAACATGTTCTTGTGCGTAACACAATGTAAATTGGTGTTGAGTGAATTAAAAAATATAGAATATATATAATCTATTTAAAATATTAAATATGAATTAAATTATCATGGTATTAGTTTCCATTTTGTGCTCAATGTCATGTGCCATGTTGTTATCAAATATAAGGTTCTTACTTTAGAATTTTGGGGTGTTATATTCCTTTTACCTTAAATAAATTGAGTCCTCACAATTTAAACATGATCTCAGAATTATAGGTATTGAAAATAAACTATTGTTGAAAGACCAACATCATAAATAGTGTAAATAACATATCTTCTTAATAATAGAGAAAGGAAATTACAATGCTCACATAACTATGTTCCCTAGCAGGAAGACATAGGTGGGAAATGAAAACATGGATATGGAAGAAAAATATAACAATCATGTTATGACGTATAGTGATGGAGATCATGGTTAGGGGAAAGTTATAAATCATAAATCCCAAAATCTATGATGATCTATGTTCTATTTTATTAATTAGAAACGAAGGTAACATGACAACATTTTTGGTTTCAAGATCATTTTTCCTGGAGTTGAGTAATTATTTCAGTATCTAAGAATATAAGTAAGTATACATACTTGGTACATTTCTATAAGACCAATATTATCTTTTGGGCTTTCATTGAACTATTTCTACATAATCTCTGAGACTAATATGTATCGCATAGCGGTTTAATATACCAGTCTCTAAAACCACTTCCAAAGTAAAACATAAACTATTTTAGAAAAGCTTACCATTTCCAAAAAATAATAATTCAACAATTTATAAATAGGGTCACTGAATTTCAATAATGAACATATCATTAACCATTAATCAATATGAAGGATATCAAAATTTTCCCATTCCAAACATGTGAATAACTTCATCAGGCATCCTTTTAAATATGGTAATAACTCGAATCACCATATAAAATTATTAGAAACCTAAATTATTAATTATTCCTTATGAAAGACACTTTATATTGGAGATATTCCAGAAATCCAAAGGTGTTTTAAACTCCATAAATGATAGCATAGACCAGTTTTAAAAAAGTCATTAATAAATTCCAAGGCAGTCGCTAGTTATCCAAATCAATCATTTATTCATCATTATCTTCACATTTGGAACATTTTAAGGGATTTATTTCCATCAATCATGTGTTTTATGAAAATAATAACTTTCTACTGAATAGTTTTTATTAGTTCCATCCTTATTATGATATAACATCCTTAATAGAAAGTACTTTAGTACAATCCTTATATATTTCATAAATAATATGATGTAAACATCATAAACAAAATACTTTTACAATGTAGTTATTAGGTCCAAATACATAAGTACATTAATCATTCCACTTCAGTCGTGTCAATGACATATTCATGACCATGATCCCTTAGCTTCTTCAGATGTATATTCTCTTCATTAATAGGGAATTTGTTTATATAGTTCCCAATCTCCTTGCATTTGTAAAATTGAATAAAAATGTTTTAATTATTTTATTTTCATTATTTTTTCTTGGTGAACTTTTTCTCCACACTTATAACAAACTCTAAATCCTTCCAAGAATTTACTAGGGTGATTATTTCCACAGTTATCGAAATTTAGAAATTACTTCTTTCTATATGTGTTCTTTGACTCATTCTATTTTTCAAGTTGTTCATAAAACCTCTTCTTCTCTTGGTTTTCCTTGAAACCATAGAAATTAGATAATTATTTCTCTTTCTTGATATCACATAATACTATCTCTTCGTGTGATGAGAAATTTGGAGAAACCAACACTCTTAGAATAATTTTCTTATGAACTTCAAAGAAGTGGTCATTCTTACACCTAGTGCTTTTTATGTAACCAACAACATACTTGGATAACCTTGTAAAGGTATCTTCATAATCTGAAATGATATCTTCTCCATTATGCTTGATGCTATGAAAATTTTTATTCATCTCAATTTTATGATCACAAAGTAATTATTTTTCGATGACTGTATCCTTAAATGGTGTCCATTACATGAGTTATATTTATTCTTCCACCCTAGTATTTTGAAACAAGTACCAACATTGATCAACATAACTTTAGAGAAAATAGACCATAAGTGTAAAATTTTCCTTTTAACTAAATTAAAATTCTATTAATATCTTCTATAGATAATTAATCTATATCTCAGCTACAATTAGATTATTATTCTTACTAAAGGATGGGGGGTTCTTCTATATAATTTGATCTGTCATAGGTTATTATCTCAGTGGAATAGGTTTATCCATTTAGGAATGGTTATTTGTCATAACCTGGTTATGTTGACCTAATATATCCAAAAAAAATTAGTTATAATACCATCTACATTGAATTTCTCAGTAGAAAAACAGCTACATTGGCCATGAGTATTGATACCATTGTTTTTTCCAAGCACCATTTATAAACAGTAGAGTATACTAGATTAGGTCATAAAGTTGTGACCTTTTTATAACTCTAAATATGGTATATCACATAACATAAATTTATGCATTCTGAATTATAGAATAATAATATTTGGCTACTTTTGGGACATCTTTAATTTTAAATACTTCACAATGGTATGTAAATAAAATGATAATTTTCCTAATGATATCCCCTAGGAGTGTCAAACCATGTGAACAGTAAGTCTCGTTGCTGTGTACCAGGTAATTCCGTGTTAGGCCCTAAATACCTTGTCAGAGTTGTTACTCCAAGGTATATCTATTCCAAAACCTCACCCACATAAAATATCTAGAAAAGTATGTATTTATAGGAATACCCACACAATCTCTATCTTACCAAAATTCTTGGATGTTACTCTATACTTATCATCAACGTCAATCATAGTGTTTTTATTCCTAATATATGTTTTTAAAAATTTAGTTTCTAGGTTTGCTACAAAACCTCCCTTTAATACCAACAATAATGCCCTAACCCCAAAAACATAGAGCCAATTCATTATTTCATTTTATTAAAAATTTTACAAGGAAAAAAATCTTGAAGACCGATCAATTTAGCAGTCTTGGAAAGCCAGATTACATACCCGATACCCATAATACATTGGGAAACAAAAATTAAAAACATGAAATATAATAATATGAAATGAACTATATCCTTGAAATATTATTTAAATATTTATTCTTCATAACCTTGTGATACGAAACATAATAAGGGTGAGATTAAATGCACAGTAAAGGTAAGAAAAGTGGAATAAGTAATGAGTCATTGGGAAAAAATTTACATAGAATGTTAAATAACTGATAAAACATGCCATTCAATTAAATAATACGGACAAATTAATATAGAAAGGTATGAAACTAGAACACATGAAATTTAATCAATTAACTGAAATGGAATATAGCCATAGATATTTCGATGAAAAATATCATTGATGAATAATTACTGAAACTAAATGATGGAAATAATTTCTAAGTCACATGAAACCTATACTATCAAGAACTTTCACAATATAGTTTAAAACTATGGAAAGAAACCACTTAAATTTGGCCAACATATTTGTCTCATGAGAACCTATCGATGCATTAAGGTGATATATAAAGTCAAGGATCCTCCTGTCATTGCCTATCCAAATAATTACTCATAACGAATAATAGAGATAAATAATATAACTTATCAAATATTCTTATTCAATAAATAATACAAAACTATCAATATTTCTGAAAAATAATCAAATAATTGTCAATGTAGACACTGTATGTAAAATGGTATAAGGTTTAGGCAATATTAATATCCATTATATGATAATATGGATATTAAAGTAAATTTATAATGAAAAATGATTATAATAAAGTGATTATTTCAATATAAGTATAACAATCGCAAAATGATGTGATCTTATAAAGGAAATAATTATTATCAATCTTGAGGACAATAATCTTTAAACATTCTAAAGTGTCCCATACCACTTTGAGACATTTGAATCAAAATATCCAGAAAGGTATGAAATTAAATTAATCTTATAATATCATGAGAATAATTTGACTCATTAAATAATAGGAAAAAGGTATTGTATACACCATGTAACATTTAATTGGTGAATAATAATAAATAAGTCTTAAGGAAATGTAAATTGGGAGGAAATTCCCTTACCTTTACCTTCTTTTTTTATTGTATGGTATTTACACTCTTGTGTATTTTTTTAAAATATGTTAATAAAAAATAAAATTTCTATAATAATGTTCATAATACCATATATTAACTTCTAATAATATCTCATTACCCGTTTGTTGACAAACATTCATTAATTTCACTATTTAGAGTGTTAATTGCCTAGTTTTCTCAAGTATGTTTTGGCCTATGATTTGTTGTTCCTATTAATTAAATCATGATTTAATTATATTTATAATTTAATAAATGATTTAATTTTCATATATATTTAGTATATAGGTATTTATTATAGTATATACTATTTTTATATTAGAAATGAAGTGCACCGTTCATTGAGATAGTAGGTCATACGTATGCATGAACACTACTTTCATTTTTTTATATTAAAAGAATGAATAATAAATGATAAATATATATATTATAATTCTAGTATCATATATATGTTATATATGTGACATTGGTTTATTGAAACCATCTTTTATACATTCTATGTATGTCATGAATGCGTCATATCGCTTTGATGGGGTTGTAGTCCACACTTCCTCAAATGAAATTATCTTATTTACAAAAGATGGAATGCATGAAAGAACGATATAAATAAAAATTTAAGAAGCATAAAGAAATTATAAATATAATATATATAAAATATAAATATATTTCCCATTATAATGGCCACCATGATAGTTGCTAAGGGAAAAATGAACAATCATCGTTTCATGAGGTAGTAGTTCGTCGTACACAGAAACAGTATGTTCGTTACCAATTAGATAGAGTTGTGTGTTAGTGTAGGTTGAAAACATTAAATGAAATAATCCTAGTATATTTGGTATATTATTTTTGTTATATAATCATATAATAATGATATTTTTGGTGGTGGAGAATGGAAATGAAACTAGAGAGATTGAGAGAAGATGTTACCTCTTAATCAAATAACTTCATTTTGGTTCGTACCAAAAGGCTTCCTTGGAAGGATTTATAACCAATAAAAGGATTAAACATTTAGGGGAGGGATTTTGGGAAGATATATGGAAAGTTATTTTCTAAAACTAAGTGGTTTGAGAGATGTGAGGAATTGGGAGAGGTGGTTGCCTTTTATAAGGGAGGAAAAGGACTCACTTGGTATTTTCGAATATAATTAAGTTGTAACCATCTTTTTACCGAAGAAAAGTCCTAAAAGAAAAAACAATGAATATTGCGGGGTTAATTTTCTAATTATGGACATAAAATGGGTTTTGGACAAGTTTCTAGGTCATTTTGGCCCTTATGTTTATGAATTAGTCCTTTATTAAGCTTAATTGTACCTTAATAATTGTAATTAATTTTATTTTCTTTCACTAATATTTTTGATAAAAAAATGTGTCTTATTAGTAATTTTAAATTTTCTTATTCCAAATATGAAAACCATTTTTCCTAATTTGAATCTTTTAACTGGTAGAAATTAATTTAAAAATCATCCTGCTGGAGGGACGAAAATGTAGGTTTTTAAAGTAAAAACCTCTAAAATTTTGATAATTTTTTACATTAAATTTTAAAGAGAAATTTATCCCATTTACCTAAATTGGGTTAATTTATAAAATTATGATCTAATTAAACTTTAAAAACAATATTAAAATAAAATTAACATTATAAATAAATTATAAGAAAAAGTAGTTTTGAACTAAAATTCATTATTTTTTTCTATTCATCAAAAAATGAATCTTCACAGAAAAATTAAATAAATTTTACCTATGATATTTTTTTATGTTTTTATTACAAATAAAAAGTTTATTTGGACATATTAAATTTATAAAATTGAATAAATTTGGATTTAAAATGGGTTTCCACCAAAATGCTGTAAAAATACCTTAATAAAAATATAGTATTTTATCCATAAAATTGAGTTTGTTTTTATATTAAGATTATCAAATCAATTGGATGAATATAAAAAATATTTTATTGGATATATAATATAAATATTACATTAATATCACTCACTAATTTATTTTATTAGATTATTTTTTTTTTGAGCATAGGAATAATAATATTTTTTATTTAATCAGTTCTTATATTCATTTCTTATTAATTTGTAACCTATGACTTCATTTTATATTAGTTTAAACAATATATTTTCATAAATTATTTACCCTTTTCAAAACATCTAATTTATAGGATAGGTTATATCTTATTATATTAAATAATATTTTAATAATATATCTTTATTTGGCAAAACTCGGTCTTGCTTGTGATGCAGGATTTCACAGAAAGTCTCTCTTATGTATACCAAAAGGTAATTAGGTGTAAAGTACATTTAAAATAAAGAATATATCTAATGTTTTTAAAATAGAAAATATATTTTAAAGTATCATAGTAATATTTTCCCTTACAAGCTTGGTGTCACATGTCATGCACATTATCAAATACAAGGTTCTTACTTTAGAATTTTTGGGTGTTACATATTCCCTATTCATAAATATCTATGAGGAAATATTGTTTGACAAAAATAAACATACTCAAACTATATTCACTAATAATTCTCAGATATGGAATCCATCCATCTATTCCCAATCCCATTCAAATATTTCTATCTTTATTTCTTAAAACATAATTTTTTGATTAAATATTTATATTGTGGTGAATTAGTAGGTTGGTATAGGTTTCCATTAGAGAAACACTCATATTTATGAAATATTTTACTATTTAAATAATTTAATTTTCAAATAAATTCTTAAAATGAATAATTATTTGAATATTTCAAAAAAAATTAGTAGGAGGTTTGGCGCTTGTTGTTTAGAATAAAATACATTTAGATTTTTCATCCATTTTATATTATGATGTCCCAAATATTTGACATTATGATAAACATTAATATTCATTCACATATAAGAGAAAGTTGTTAAGGTAATAATGTAACTCTTTATGTTCATATCCCTTAATAAATAACATTTTTTGCCGCATAATTTGAATCTGGAATTCTATTTCTTTTTTGATGTTTCCATTTTAACCGATCAAAAAATTTAGTGAAACTTATTTCACACAAAAAATGTTCCTATTTCTAGTTAACTAATCTCAAAAAACATCTGATAACACTATAAATTTAGTGCAATATAAAAAAATTGGGTCCTAAATATATTCATATAGTTGTTCAACACATTTTTTCAATGGTCTAAACAATTACATCGTGAATTAATTATTTAAGATGTTTCTCTATCTCAGGTGGAATATCTTCATCAATATTAGATCTAGGCTTGGGATTTATTTCTCCATGCGAGGTCCATCATGTATAATCATGAATAAATCCATAGAAAATTTTATAGTTTTTGATTTCTCCATGCCCTAATTTAATCAAATTCAAATGCTTCATGCATGGATATAAAATCACATATTCTTTTTCGATATTTATATTAGAAAATTTTAAAAACTTTTCAACCCCTTTATCATGTTCAACAGTAGTTATTCGTGTATTTATCCCATTATAATACATTAATTAACTAATAAATTGCAATATAATTTCTGAATATACTAATACATATAAACATTTAAACACACATTGTAACACCCTGAGATTTTATGTAAAATATACTTTTTAATTCAATTAATGTCATGTGTTGTACGCTACACCAAAAGGAGCTTGCACAACACGCATCCTTGATTTGCCTTGCATTACACGCAATCGCGAACTTCCTCGATAGCGTGTGTAGTACGAAATACCGTGTTTCACTAAACAACGATATGTTATTAAAATATTATTAAAACTTGCCGTTATGAATAGTAATAACCACTTTTTGAAATTTTGTAAATTTTATTTTTCAAAATGGACTTCATTTTTGGATTCGGAATATCAAAATTATCCTAGGGTGAAATTTTGGTATTTTTATAAATACTTTCATATTCTGATGAATAATGAAAATTACTAAATTTTAATTAAAAACAACCTTTTTAATCGAAATAATTAATAGTGATAAATAATTAATTTGAGTGGTTTTAAAGTATATTTAGAATATATTTTTACCATTTTATACAATTTTGGTCATTGGATGTAATTTCACATTTAAACTAGATATAAACAAGTGTCAATCTTTTGATAGTTATTATCTCTTAAAAACACGCTATTTGTTTTGACGACAGGAATTAATATTTAAATTAGTTAATGTAACTGATATGTTTTTAATTTGGTAAAATAGACATCATTTTTGAATTCATAATATCAAATATAACTTAGGCCTAATTTTTGGTACTTTTCGGATAACTTTCATTTTTTGATGAATAGTGAAACCACTAAGTGGTAGTTAAAAAAACTGATTTTTTCATAAAACTTAATTTTACCACTTCTGTGAGTAGGATTTTGAAAATCCGAGAGACATGGTTAATATCAAGGACTAAAATGTGGTTCAATGAGATGAAATTGTTTTGGTGAATAGTAACTTTTTACTTTTTTTCCCAGGGTTAAAAGTAAATAGGGTAATTAAGGGTAAAAATGATATTATTATTTCCCTAACACATGTCATAATTCTATGGGATAAGTGTAATTAGACCCAAAACAACCTTAGGAATAAAATATGACCATTTAGGCCCACATGGATTAGATTAGGACATTTATTATTAATTTATTTAAAGAAGGGATAAAATAGTTAAAATCAAAGTTTATTAAGTAAATAATTTTTAATATAAGGTTATACATAAGATAAAATAGACTATAAATATTAATTATAAGGATAAAAATATTTCCTAAATAATGGTGTTTTATTTGTAATTTTTAGACTTTAAATAATTTAATTTATTTATGACACAATGATGATGCAGTAATTATCTTATTAATGAAATATTGACATAATTGATGTTAGAAATACCCAAATAAATGTAATTTGAGACATTTTATGAATTAAAATAATTTTATATGTTAATATGACATCTTAGTGTTGATTTAATTAACTTTTTCGAACTAATAATTCTGTTATAATTTTCACAAAAATCAATTACCAAATAGTGTCAAAACAGACATAAAATAGTTTTTTTAAAAAATATTATATTATTAATTGTTATTATATTTTTAAAAATATAAGGTTTGGCCAAATGACTAAGATAAGGTTATATATATTAATAATAATCAACATGGGGTTCGTTTGGCCTTTTATAGTATGTTTATTAACCTTATAGTGTAAAAACACAAAAAGACACGGTAAAAGTAAAATTATCTAACTTAATGTTAAATCTAAATTATAAGGTTAACATTGATACCTAAACTTGTCTAAATTCTATTGGATGAGAGTATTTCGACCCATCCCCACCTTAGCTTCTAAATATATTAATTTTGAGCTATTAAAAACCGAATTTGACTTTATAATAAAATAATATTTTAGTTATTCCAAAGGTGCCCTCTCCTCTCTTATAAAAGGGAACCTCCTCCCTCTTTTCCTCACACCACTTTGAGCCATAAATCTCGGTCAACACATGCCAAATTCTCTTCTCCACTTCCCTATAAACATCCTAGAGGTCCTGGTCTTCTTCAAAGGCCAATTTTAGTGCCCTAAAAGGAGGTCTCAAAGAGGTTCTTCAAAGAAGAGGTAATGTCCGTTACCGATTCTTTCAACTTTATTTATTCTTACACTTCTTCTTCTTAGGTTGTTTCAATATGAAGTAATAACATAAGTATCAATCATATACTGATATGTTATTATAAGTATGAAACAACCCTATTTCACCATCTATCCATCCTACAAAAAACGAAATCACCGCGCGTGCTTAAGTACGGAATATCGTCTCCACGCCGTGGTGTGATCTATTTTCCACCACCACCTTACTTGGATGGGTATAATGGTGTACATAATAACTATATATTATTATTGTAAATTGATATTGATTCTTAAATAGTATACATACACTCCAATACAATTCCACTATCATGAGAACGATATCATCGCTCGTGCGTACGTACGGACTACCGTCTCCACGACGCGATGAGATTCATTCTCCACGTTAACCATTCATGAATGAGTATAAATTATATATAATAAGTAATCATGAAATATATTACATAATAATGATACTGGATTTATGTGTATATATATGTATGTCATCTAATTAATTCCATTCAACTCAATAAGGAAACAAAAACAGCGTTCATGCGTACGTACGGCCTACCGTCTCCATGAACGGTGTATTTATTTCCATTTACTAATCTATTATATATATGTATATTCTGAAAATATATTATTTATAAATCTTGTTTTATATTCCGGAATTAAGTAATCATGATCTAAGTAATCATATGAATAATTACAAGTCAAAACATGGACGAAAAATGAAACGATTTTACCCAAAACACTCTTTAACATGGAATTTACAAAAGAACGGGTAATATAAAGTCATAAGTAAACCATATATGATATCATAAAAATAAATATGATTCCTTAATAAGTCAATGACATTATTTAAATCATTATACAGGAGGTTCGGATACATACGAAGCATATCAGACATAAGGTAAGGGATAATTTTGCAAATCTCATTTTTATCCGAGATTGCTTATACGTAAGTATTTACTGGGGTCATTGTTGTCATCCATGTCCATGTTTGCTAAAATTGTTTTATGTATGTCTAAAGTTCTTTTTACCCATTTTGAATTTTACTACATGGTATGTAAGGAATCATTCTATTGTTTACATTATGAGGTACTTTTTTGACTTTTCTGGAAAAAGTACGAGAAGAATGTTTTTTTAACTTATACGGTGTGAATGGATTTTTACGGTTTTTTATAAAGACTTATTTTCATGAATCTTCCTCCAAAATATTTCATGACTATTTTCAAAAAAATCATTTTCTTTTAAAATTTCATGACATTTTGTGGAAAGAGATTGATTTTGAAGAATAAAGGATATTATCCTCAAGAATTCATTTCAAGTGTTTTATCAAAACCATTTTTCGACTAATATGAAATTATTTCGTATGTGTGTGTTTCAAGTATAATGTCTCTATGATTTACATGGTTTCACTTTTCTTATTATGAAATGATATCCATTTCTTTGATATGGATTATGTGATGATGAGATGATGTTTATGAAACCCATTTTATTCATTGGGTTATTATGAATGATGTATATTTATTTTGTGGCACAAGTAAGAATGATTTAATTATGAGATAAGTGGGACCTATATCTCCCTCCAATGAATTGGGTAAATATTTATATCTCATGAGATAGACATGGATAGAACGGCAAGTTTGACTAGTTCAGTAATATAGGACTGGAATGAGGAGTGAACTCGATTCAGAAAGGGACTTTGTCCACTAAGATGGTCTTGGTAGAGATACCTTGGCTAATATGGAAATCATATCATGTGCTCAATGGTTTCCACAATTACATGTTTTATTCCCATGCTATTTTGTCATTCTTAATGTTTCTTTATGATCTATGCCTTACGTACTTCCATGTTTTATGTCATTGCTCAAGCTTTTGATGTTTAAACATTATGTTCATGTTTTTAAGTTGAAATGTATATAGTATGTTTTATTTTATCCATGCTTACCCTTACTGAGCATTTGAGCTCACCCCTTTTATGTTTTCCTTTCCCCAGGATATAAAGAAAGGTTTTAGGTAAGGAAAAAGGGGAAGATCTTTACTAGCAGATGTTGAAGATCTTTCACCACGATTAGAAGATTTTATTCCGAGTTTCCAAAGACACAAAACAATTACGATCCTTGTGTGTCTGTTTCTGTTATGTATTAAGTATTCCGAAAAAGTAATGTAATGTACATGTACATCAAGATTCGGGTCTCTACAGTTGGTATCAGAGGAAAGGTTTAGTCAACCTTTGGAAACTAGGATGCGAGAACTTTAGTGAGATCCCTAGAGATATGTCTAAGGTATGTCTAAGGATGTCCCTAAGGTTAAGTATACATATAGGTTATAGTCCTAGAATTGCGCTAACGATCTTAGAATTTAACCTAATATGTTAGATACTGAGGGCACTTCCCCTTTACTATGTTGTTTTTCCATAGCATTATTTGTGTCTCTCACACTATTCTTTTTGGGTTTTAGACGATGGATGGAACCCGAAGGAACCGTGTTGATCAATGTAATGGACAATGCAATGATTGTCCTTCTGAACAAACAAATGTTATGGGAGATGGAGTGAAAAATATTATTGCTATACTTACATAAGCTATGAATCATTTTGGACTTCCAAATGAGCAAAGAAGGGAACAATATTCTATTGAGTCCTTCATGAGGCTACGTCCACCTTCTTTCAGTGGGTCTTCCGATCCAATTTTTTCTGAACAATGGATCAGTACCACTGAAAAGATATTTTCAGTTCTTCAATGTTCTGAACATGATAAAGTCATCTTAGCAGTATATCGTTTGGAAGGTGAAGCTGATCAATGGTGGAATCTTATCATGAATACGAGGCCAAGAGATGAAATTGAGTTCATGGAATGGGACGAGTTCAAGAACTTATTTTTCAATAAGTACTTCCCTCGTATTCTTCGAAAAAAGATGGAGAAGGAGTTTCTTGAACTAAAGCAAAAGGATGATGAATCTCTTGGTATGTACGAAGCAAATTTTACAAGGCTTGCAAGGTATGGATCTGGCTTTATCATCCAACCTGAAAGTAAAATTCATCGATTCTTTAGTGGCTTAAAACCAAATCTTCGAAGGGAATTAGCTATAAGAGACTTTAGTAGCTATGAAGAAATTGTGCATTGAGCTATTAAGGTAGAAATGGAAGTTGGTGTTACATATCCATCTCATGGTTTTGACATGAAATGAAAGATGGAGTTCAAGGAGAAATCTCAGAATAATGGTGAAAAGAAGATGAATGTTTCCTTATGCTCAAAGTGTGGAAAGAAGCATGGTGGAGATTGTCTTAAAGGGACTAGAAAATGTTTTAAGTGTGGAAAAAAGGTCATCGAGTAGTTGCGTGTCGAAGTAATGGAAAAGGGGTTACTAATTGTGTGAATAAAGAAAAGACTGCAGAGAATGCACCAACAACACTTCAATGCTTCAAGTGCAATGAAATGGGGCATTATTCTAATCAATTCCCTAATCCAAGGGTTAATGATGATCGACATGAGAAACCACTTAAGGCAAAGGGCAAGGGAAGTCACATGCGATCACTATTGGAGATGTTGAATATGACAATGATGTGGTGGAATGATTAAGTGTTTATGTAATGGGATTCCAAAATAATGTTGTATATATTATCGTGGAATATTGTAATATTTATGTATTGGTCAATTGTGGTTTTCAATAATTTTATGGTACCAGTAACCATGGAAAGTGATTGAGAAATTTTGGTAAGCAGATGATATGCACATAATTAAGGGATAAGAAGATAATGATATGTTTGATTATATTCATGAGCTCATGATTGATATAAGGACTAAGTGATATCATGGTTTGAGTATAAAGAATTTTTAGGATTTTGGTATGTGGAAAGTGTTAAATTTTAATTACATTTATGTTTTCACTAAGGTTCAATGGGTATTCATTCTTCAAGAGAATACATGATTAAGGTATTCACATGTTTGTAATTTGACCAACAAGATATATCTTATGATATATGGAGGATAAATTATGGCATTCACGTGATTGTTATGTGACATTTCAAGTAATCATTTTCATTATACTATGAGCTTGGACCGAAGTATTTTAGATAAGCCTAAAGATTGGAATGAATTATGTTGGACATAAGTTATTATTGTTTAAGGATAGAACTTTTTCGATATTAATGATGGGATGTTATAGTAATATAGTTTTAAAAAAAAGACAACCTGCAGGACGGGCGACAGCCCATCGCGTCGGACAAGGCTGTGGGAATCGAACCCACAACCGAAGTGCGACTGGCCTTTATCGCCTACCACTGGCCAACAAGAAGTCCCTGGTTAGTAGAAACTAGTTTTATTACGCGGTATGATATATGAATTATAAGTTCATTTTTTGAATCGTATACGATTAACCTCACCATAGATGGACTTATGCATATTTGATAACTTTTGCTAACCTTTTGTTTGAAATAGATGGAATGACCCATCATTCTATCACATGAACTATTAACACTTCACGAATAACAAATTCAACTTCATATCTTTAAGAGATGAAGTGGAAATTGTTCAAATCATGAAAAATAGTGAGATTGTTCCAAAATAATGTAAGTAATTATTCTAATTCAAATTCTTCAACTTTAGGGAAATGATCTTGAAAACAAAAAATGTTGTCATAGTTCCCTTATTTCCGATGAATCAGATGGTACCTTAGATCATCACAAATCTATGGCTTTGTGATTGTTGGCTTTTTCATAGCCATGTTCTCTACCACTCTCCATCAGAACATGATGGTTAGGTTTCTCTTCCATATCCATATTTTCACCTATGTTCTCCTATGTGGAAACCCAGTGATTAGTTAATTTGGGTAACCGTTATGTTTCATACTTTTGTTTTTAAAGATTGCTTTTGGTATTTCTTTTTACGATGTGGGTTTCTATTAAAGAAACTTTCGAGTAAACCACTTATAACCCCGACGAATTTCGAGGGCGAAATTCATTTTAAGGGGGGTAGAATGTAACACCCCGAGATTTTATGAAAAATATTCTTTTTAATTTCATTAATGTCATGTGTTATACGCTACACCAAAAGTAGCTTGCACAACACGCATCCTTGACTTGCCTTTCATTACATGCAATTGCGACCTTCCTCGATAGCGTGTGTAGTACGCAATACTGAGTTTCACTAAACAACGATATGCTTTTAAAATATTATTAAAACTAGCCGTTATGAATAGTAATAACCACTTTTTTCAATTTTGTAAATTTTATTTTTCAAAATGGACTTCATTTTTGGATTCGGAATATCGAAATTATCCTAGGGTGAAATTTTGGTATTTTTCTAAATACTTTCATATTCTGATGAATAATGAAAATTACTAAATTTTAATTAAAATCAACCTTTTTAATCGAAATAATTAATAGTGATAAATAATTAATTTGAGTGGTGTTAAATTATATTTAGAATATATTTTTACCATTTCATACAATTTTGGTCATTGGATGTAATTTCATATTTAAACCAGATATAAACAAGTGTCAATCTTTTGATAGTTATTATCTCTTAAAAACACGCTATTTGTTTTGACGACGGGAATTAATTTTTAAATTAGTTAATTTAACTAATATGTTTTGAATTTGGTAAAATATACATCATTTTTGAATTCATAATATCAAATATAACTTAGGCTTAATTTTTGGTACTTTTCGGATGACTTTCATTTTTTGATGAATAGTGAAACCACTAAGTGGTAGTTAAAAAAACTGAATTTTTCATAAAAATTAATTTTACCACTTATGTGAATAGAATTTAGAAAATATTAGAGACATGGTTAATATCAAGGACTAAAATGTGGTTCAATGAGATGAAAATACTTTTTGGTGAATAATAACTTTTTACTTTTTTGTTACCATGGTTAAAAGTAAATAGGGTAATTAAGGGTAAAAATGATATTATTATTTCTCTAAAACATGTCCTAATTCTATTGGATAAGTGTAATTCGACCAAAAACAACCTTAGGAATAAAATATGACAATTTAGGCCCACGTGGATTAGATTAGGAAATTTATTATTAATTTATTTAAAGAAGGGTTAAAATAGTTAAAATCAAAGTTTATTAAGTAAATAATTTTTAATATAGGTTTATTCATAAGATAAAATAGACTATAAATATTCATTAGAAAGATAAAATGACTTACTAAATAATGGTATTTTATTTGTAATTTTTAGACTTTAGATAATTTAATTTATTTATGACACAATGATGATGTAGTAATTATCTTATTAATGAAATATTGACATAATTGATGTTATAAATACCCAAATAAATGTAATATGAGACTTTTTATAAATTAAAATAATTTTCTATTTTAATATGACATGTTAGTGTTGATGTAATTAACTTTTTTCGAACTAATAATTCTTTTAGGATTTTTACAAAAATCAATTACCAAATAGTGTCAAAATTGACATAAAATAGTTTTTAAAACAAATATTATATTATTAATTGTTATTATATTCCTAAAAATCTAAGGTTCGGCAAAATGACTTAGATAAGGTTATATATATTAATAATAAACAACTTGGGGTTCTTTTGTATTTTTATAGTAAGTTTATTGACCTTATATTGTAAGAACACAAAAAGACACGGTAAAAGTAAAATTATCTAACTTAAAGTTAAATCTAAATGATAAGGTTAAAATTGATACCTAAACTTGTATAAATTCTATTGTATGAGAGGATTTCGACCCATCCCCACCTTATATTCGAAATATATCAATTTTGAGCTATTAAAACCCGAATTTGACTTTTATAATAAAATAATATTTTTAGTTATTCCAAAGGTGCGCCTCTCCTCCCTTATAAAAGGGCACCTCCTCCCACTTTTCCTCACACCACTTTGAGCCTTCAAGCTCGGCCAAACCCTGCCGAATTATCTTCTCCACTTACCTATAAACATCCTAGAGGTCATGGTCTTCTTCAAAGACCAATTTTAGTGCCCTAAAAGGAGGTCTCAAAGAGGTGCTTTAAAGAAGAGGTAATGTCCGTTACCGATTATTTCAACTTTATTTCTTCTTCCACTTCCTATTCTTAGGTTGTTTCGTTATGAAGTAATAAAATTAGTATCAATAATATACTGATATTTTATTATAAGTATGAAACAATCCTATTTCACCATCTATCCATCCTACGAAAAACGAAATCACTGCGCGTGCGTACGTACGAAATACCGTCTCCACGCCGTGGTGTAATCTATTTTCCACCACCACCTTACTTGGATGGGTATAATGGTGTACATAATAACTATATATGATTATTGTAAAGTGAAATTTATTCTGAAATAGTATAAATACACTCCAATACAATTCCACGATCATGAGAACGATATCATCGCTCGTGCGTACGTACGGACTACCGTCTCCACGACGCGATGAGATTCATTCTCCACCTTAACCATTCATGAATGATTATAAAGTATATATAATAAGTAATCTTGAAATATATGACATAATAATGATACTATATTTATGTGTATATATATTTATGTCATCTAATTAAGTCCATTCAACTCAATAAAGAAATGAAAACAGTGTTTATGCGTACGTACGACCTACCGTCTCCATGAACGGTGTATTTCTTTCCATTTACTGATCTATTATATATATGTATATTCTGAATAGATATTATTTATAAATCATGTTTTATATTCTGGAATTAAGTAATTATGATCTAAGTAATCATATGAATAATTAAAAGTCAAAACACGGACAACAAATGAAACGATTTTACCCAAAACACTCTTTAAGATGGAATTTTCAAAAGAACGGGTAATATAAAGTCATAAGTAAGCCATATATGATATCATAACAATGAATATGATTATGTAATAATTAAATGACATTATTTAAATAATTATATAGGAGGTTCGGATACATACGAAGCATATCATACATAAGGTAAGGGATAATTTTGCAAATCTCATTTTTATCCGAGATTGCTTAAACGTAAGTATTTCCTGGGGTTATTATTATCATCCATGTACATGTTTTCTAAAACTGTTTTATACATGTTTAAAGTCCTTTTTACCCATTTTCACTTTTACTACATGGTATGTAAGGAATATTTATTTTGTTTACATTACGAGGTACTTTTTTGACTTTTCTGGCAAAAGTATGAGAAAAATGTTTTTTTAACTTATACGGTGTGAATGGATTTTTACGGTTTTTATAAAGCCTTAATTTCATGAAGCTTCCTCCAAAATATTTCATGACTATTTTCAACAAAATCCTTTTCTTTTAAAATTGCATGACATTTTGTGGAAAGAGATTGATTTTGAAGAAGAAACGATATTTTCCTCAAGAATTCATTTAAAGTGTTTCATCAAAACCATTTTTCAACTAAGATGAAATTATTTCGTATGTTTGTGTTTCAAGTATAATTTCTCTATGATTTACATGGTTTCACTTTTCTTATTATGAAATGATATCCATTTCTTTTATATGGATTATGTGATGATGGGATGATGTTTATGAAACCCATTTTATTCATTGGGTTATTATGAATGATGTATGTTTATTTTGTGGCACAAGTAAGAATGATTTCATTATGAGATGGGTGGGACCTATATCTCCCTACAATGAATTGGGTAAAGATTTATATCTCATGAGATAGACATGGATGGAATGGCAAGTTAAACCGGTTCAGTAATACAGGACTGGAACGAGGAGTGAACTCGATTTAGAAAGGGACTTTGTCCACTAAGATGGTCTTGGCAGTGATGCCTTGGCTAATATGGAAATCATATCATGTACTCAACGGTTTCCACAATTACATGTTTTATTCCCATGCTATTTTATCATTCTTAATGTTTCTTTATGATATATTCCTTACGTACTTCCATGTTTTATTTCATTGCTCAAGCTTTTGATGTTTAAACATTATATTCATGTTTTTAAGTTCAAATGTATATATTATGTTTTATTTTATCCATGCTTACCCTTACTGAGCATTTGAGCTCACCCCTTTTATGTTTTCTTTTCCCCAGGATATAAAGAAAGGTTTTAGGTATGAAAAAAAGGGGAATATCTTTACAAGGAGATGTTGAAGATCTTTCACCACGATTAGAAGATTTTATTCCGAGTTTCCAAAGACACTAAACTATTACGATCCTTGTGTGTCTGTTTCTGTTATGTATTAAGTATTCCGCAAAAGTAATGTAATGTCCATGTACATCAAGCTTCGGGTCTCTACACACATATATATAAATAAAAATAAAATATAGAAGAACATAAAAATATAAATATATATAAATTTTTAAAAATAAATAATATCTTGAGACCATTTGAAAATAAAAACAATTTATAATAATACAAAACATTTTAATCAAATACATTTAAAAAACAATTTATAAATGAAAAAATTGAAGAAAAAAAGTATTTCAACAAAAAAATTATAATGATAAAAAATTTAAAAAAAATAATTGTAAATAAAAAACCTTAAAACCAAAAAACAAATATAGACAAAAAAAAATTATAGTCACAAAAATTTTCTACCATTAAACAAATTTTAACAAGGAAATTAAAATTGATAACAGAATTTATACAAATAAATTAATGAATGAATACAATTAATTCCTAAAAATATTAATTAATATTATAATAATAAAAAATATATTATAAAATTTGGAGTTTAAAAATGAATAATTAGTAATTTATATTTGTTTAATTCACTCTAGGGTGGTGAAAATTGGGTTAATACTTCATTATTGAAGAGAAATGTTTGAAAAAACGATGTAGAAAAATAGAAAAACAAAAAACATAGAGCATAGTCATGATTCAAGTAGATTAGGTTTTCCATGGAAATATTAGTGTTGAGGGTCATGGAAGAAGGATTAAGGATGCATATTGAAGAGAAAAAATTAAAAAATAAATTGAAAAATGTGTGAATATTGAATATCAGGTATAGTTTGGTGTCATTTTAAGTCGAGATAATGGGGGTTTTAGAAATATAATAGTGAAAATGGTTATTTTTCGTTGGTTATTAGTTTTTTAAAAACATTTTAATGTTATTTTTCTATAATAATGATGTTAATGTATTCCCATTTCACTATTAACTATATTTTCATATTTATTATGTCTTCTTTCTAAAGATCCATTTTGTTTCAATAACATGAGAATAATTTTTTGAAATATTAAAACTCCATACATTATTCCAAGTAAACTAATTTAGATCATATTACATAACTATGATCCAATTGAAATCATTTAGAGATTCATCAAAATTCTTAGCTGCAAAACCATAAATGAAAACATGATAATCACAAATATATATAAAAAATTTTCTATATTGAACATTTGACACTGTATTTCCAATCATATTATCTACAGTATGACCTCTAAAATTCTTATAAGATCATTCTTGAATAGTTTTATATTAAGAAGTAATATTATCCCTCTCAATATGTTTATTTTTATCTAGAGATTCTTCCTCTTTAAAATTAAAATCTCTAAATTCATCCTAATGTTAATCAATATCAATATCCCTTTTATTCAAATATTTTCCATCACACATTACTTGTATTGATTATTTAACTAGTATGATTCTTTTACTATAGACTCTATATTTCTTACTATTAATTTAATATCCTAGTAATATTCCTTAATTATTTTTTGAATAAAATTTATGCAATTCATTTGTAGTATAGAGAATGAATAATTTACCCCTAAATTCAATGAAATATCCAATTTTTGATTTCTGCCTTACAAAGATCAAAAGGTGTCTTTTTTAACAAATTTTTTAATATAATTATATTAGTTATATAAGAGGCATATTCACAGGTGCTACCTAAATTATTCTAGGTATATTATAATATTTTAATATAGTGTTAGCCATTTCTTGAAGTGTTTTTTTCATTTCTGCTAAACTATTTTTTTATAGTGTTCTAGGTTTTGAAATGATGTGAAAATAATCCTTTTATTCATAAAATTGTATAAATTACAGATCCTATATTTCACCACCATGATCACTTATAATTTTATTTTTATTATGAGTCCTTTCTCATTTTGAATTAATTTAAAAAAAAGTGATTGACATAGATATCATTCTATATTTAGGTGAAAGAAAATAAACCCATGTATATCTAATAAAATCATTAATAATGTTGATAAATTATCACTTATATCTCAAACTAGAATTTTGGATAGTTCCAAATATGTTAATATGAATAATTTAAAGATGATTTATAGTGATTATATCTTTAATAGTGCTGAAGGTACTTATATGATATTTACCATTCACACAACAATATCATATTGGTTTGATGTATTCTTTGAAATCGGGTAGCTAGAGAACTGATTGTATCATAGATATAATGTACATTAACTTAAAATATAATTTTCATAATATCTAATTCTATAAAAAATTATTATAATGAATAACATTTAAACATTTACCATTTTTATTATTTAATTTAGAAAAATTAAGGGTATACATTCCTTATTCCATATTTTAATTGAACGAGATAGATTTTTCATTAAATAAAATTACTTTATCATTTTTAAATTTAACATGAATAGATTATTACATAATTTTTATATGATTATTCAACTATGATTCAATTATTCAAGGTATAATACTTTAGAAATAGTTGTATAATTTGAAATTCCAACCACCCTGAATCATTTTTCCTTCCATTAGAATTATCACAAAATGTAACATTACCTCCATCAAATTTATTAGAAGATAAAAAACTTGATATATCACTAGTTATATTTTATGATAATTTATTATCCATATACCAAAAATCTTATTTATGCTTCAAAGACAAATTTTCTGTAAAAAGAGATTAAAAAAATTTTGATACCCCTGAAAATTTTGGTCCTATGGGATTATTATATGAATTATTGGGAAACAAAATTTATTTTAAAAACCTATTTATGGAAAATATAGAAGATAAATATTAAAAAATGGAAGCATTAGTATAACCAATAGATTGTGGAAATATTAAAGAGCACTCATTTATATGATTCGCTTTCATTTAAAATCTCAAACATGAAGCAATAAATATCCTTCCATTAGTTATCTTAATAGATAAAGACGTATTTATTTGGGGTATATTTATTTATTAATAATTACCGAATCTCATTTTATTCATTTTATTGGAATTAATCATATGATCATAGTTCTCACCACTTTGAAAAAAAGGTGACCGATTTGACTTTAATATTTTAGTTTTTTTTTGATATTTTCATTCTATTTAAAAACAATATAAATATTTTTTATTTTATCTTCATTTAATTTTTTACATGAAGTTAATTTTTGATTTTAATTTTTAATTTTTAATAAGGGTAGTTTTTTAGATTCTCTTGAAAATATTTTGGATATATTGGTATGGTTTTTAAGTCTTCCAAGATAGATATCCTCAGTTATTTATTTTAATTATGAATATCTTTATATTGGGAATTAGGTTTCTTATATATACCAAAGATATTTTCAGATTTATGACAAATTATTTTATCCAATTTAGTAAATTCCACTGTTGTGGGTTTTATTGAAAAATATTTATAAGAAGAATAATAAGCATAAGTATTTACATGATTTTATGTAACCATTTAGAATAGGTTTTATATATCCTTTTATGAACCAAATTCTTCATAAAAACTTGAGTCCTTAGTGTAAATCCATCTAGATTACATTATTTCTTATCTTTATTTTATAGTTTTATCATGTTTTTTATTTCATTAATCATATCCAAACAAGAAGTATGTGTACTCTTTTTTACATTTATTAAAGATAATATATTTATTATTATTAGAAATTAAATTACCTTTATTATTCTCCTTGAAATTATCTTTTGGAAAATCAATTCAAAATTTTACTATATATAATTTATTATTTCTATATCTACCCTTTGTAACATGTGAAATATCATTTATATCATTAGTATATAATTAAGAATCAAAATAGTAAGTAGAACCATTTGACTAAAATCAATTCCCATATTCTTTGTGTTATTTCCTTTAGTAAGATTTTTAATTTCTAACTAATATTTTAATAATTATCTTATAAGTTCATTAGGTTTATATCCTATAAAGTTTTCCATTTCATCTATAAAAATATTTTGAGCTTTCCAATTCTTAGATAAGTCTCTAAGAACTCTTTCACCAAGAAATGATTTTCCTAGAGTTTCTCTAAAATGACTAATACCATTTACAATATAAGTAATTCTATGGAATATTTTATTAAAAGTTACTTTTTATTCCATTTTAAATTATTGAAATCCATCTATTAACATGCCAAACTTGGTTCAATGATCTTATTCGAGCCAAGTTGTTTAACTTGAATGATCTTCCAAATGTCATGTGTAACATTACGTGCAGATTCATGATTATAGACATTTCTATTTATTGAAAAATATAAAACATCTATCACCTATTAATTCAACACATAATTTATAAAATCATTTCAAATAAATGATTTTGGTTCACCTTCACGCAGTTGATATAGTTTTTTTATGATTATCTAGGAATCAAAGAGATGTTTTTTATGAATACTTCCATTTGAGATTACTAGTAGCCATAATTGACACCATCAAATTATTTGGTCATTGATGTATCTATCCATCATTCAAACATGTTCCTTCTATCTTAAATAGATATTTTTACTTGATGGTTAAGTCAAGAAATAGATAGAATAAATAAACAAATTATATATCAAGCTAAGGGTCAAGTTCGGATTCAAATTATTATCCCAAAAGGGAAAACAATAAAATATCCAAGAAGGGGTGAATTGATTTTTTCATATAATTTTAAATAAAATATTATAGTTTTATAATTAATTTTTCTGAAAAAAAATAAATAAGTACAAGATATTTTTAGAGTAGTTCAGATCAATTTGGTCCTACTTTACTCTTCTCACCTAAAAAATAGATAAATAATTCCCACTAACAATGGAATCTAACACTTTCTTTTGAGGATATAGACTCACAAAAAAATTAAAAATCCTTTTCCCATTAGAGACTTAAACACAAGACTAACCCAAATTTTTTTACTTAGATGATGAAATTGAATAATCCTTACCCTTCCCCCCAGAAGGTGGAACAAAAACTAAATTTTATTGGGGAGTCACAACCCACACACACATAACTTTTAAGGGTATAGTATAACCTATATATGTTTAAGAAAAAAAATAATTGAGAGAATTATAGTTCCATAAAAACTAGTTGAAAAATCAATCTTGTGAATGCAGAGGTAGTATAGATCACTCCAAAAAATGAGTGTCGAATGATGAAGTCTAGAAAATTTACTAGATCCTCAATGGTCACATGTTGTGCAGAAATATTATAGTATTTCATAGATCTTGTATCCTCAATTCTTTCTTATCTTTCATTGGTTTTGTTGAAAATCATATTTCCCATTAATATATTTATATATATATTTAGATAACTATTTTAATTTTTTTAGTGTTGATTTCGCATAAAATTTATCATAACTATTTCTCATAAATGAGAGACAATTCTTTTGTATGTGGGTTTACTTCGATAACCTATAAAATTATACTAGGTCATACAGGGAAAAAGTTGAAATAATAAATAAAGTATTTAATATATCATAAAAATAAAGTTAATGATCCTCGAACTACTCCAACAACGCATAAAATAATATCTCTTCATATTCAATGTTTTTTAAAATCCAAACTCTCATTTTTTTGAAATATAAACCTGAATATTTGTTACCATGTGATGATATATGTCACGACCCCCTCCCACCAAAGATGCCCCTCCTGAGCTGGCAATGGTGAAAGGGAGATAATGATGTATGGTGTGGTTATGGTGGTTGGCAGCGGGGATGCATGGATTGGTTTAAATGTGAACGAACTATGGGTTGTGTTTAATAAATAATAAATTTGGAAGAGTTAATTAATGATGGGGCTTGGTAATGAAATGGAAATAATAATCAATGGGTTGGTTGGTTAATAAGAAGGGACTTGCTGTGTTGCTATGTTTTTTCCTAACATTCTTTGTGGATGGAAGGGATATGTTTTAATAGATTTTGGTGTGGTTGGTTGTGGATAGTTTCCCAATAGTTAAGGAATTAAATAAACTATTTCTGTTGAGATGTGAAAACCTAAATGGGGTTGGGGTTGTTTATTGTATGCATGCTTTGTGGTAGCAGTGCCGAGGCACATGCTCAGTTTCTCTATTTAGAAGCCATAGGTTGGGTTGAGTGGTTGCTATATATATATATATATATATCTGTACTTTTTGTGTTTTATCACACCACACCAATGTTGAGCACTTAGTGCCGAACACTCCCATTTCATGGGAGATGGTGTTTTCCCATAAATTACTAGCTCCTTCCTACTCCTTCCCCCCTAGGCTGTGATGGCTTGAGGCGACCTTACACCCAAGAATCTTCGGGTAGGTTTCGATTGGGGTGGTTAGGCCCAAGAATCTTCGGGCAGGCTTATAGGCTGTGATGGCTTGAGGCAACCTTACACCTAAGACTCTTCAGGTAGGTTTCGATTTCAGGCCCAGGTGTCTTCGGGCGAGAGTTCTGTTACTATTACTGTTCCCAAGAATCTTCGGGATGAGGCCCAGGTGTCTTCGGGCGGGGATGTGGTCGTAGTTGTGAGGCCCAGGTGTGTGCGGGTGGGATACGTGGTGGTGAGGGCCAGGTGTGTGTGGGCGGGATGTGTGGTTTTGAGGCCCAGGTGTGTGTAGGCGGGGAGAGTGTGACAGTGTCAGGACGTTCAGTTAACTATTTGGAAATGGTGCGGGGTACCCAATACTCATGTTCTTATACTACTACTACATGTTGTGATTGTGTTTTGGTGAGTGTGGCTGGTGAGGTTGGGTGGATAGATTCCCTTGTTAGGTTTCTTATGTTGTTCTCACAAGACATTAGGATGTCTCCCCACTTGTGCACGAGAGATTTAGGTTTCCCTACTGAGTATACCTATATGCTCACCCTATGTTTGTGTTCAGGTTTCCAGGAGGACTACCAGGGTCGTGCGAGACCCAACTAGTCAGACAGTTGGAGTTGTTGTAGTTGTTGTTCTCTTGTTTTCTTTTGGTATTGTACTTTTGATCTTTCTTGTACTTGTACCATGTTATAAGATTGTTTAAACATTCATGTGGGCTTGGTTTAGGTTTATTTATATACACTTATCCTTTTTCCTTGTTGGGGGTTGACTCATCCTATTTCCCGATCCTAAATAATAAAAAGGGTAATGCCTCCCATATTTGTGAAAACTCATACCCTTGGCGCTAGTCACCAACCCGGGTCCTACTGGAGGCGGGACTCGGGGGTCATTATCTCCCTTTCACCATTTCCATCTCAGGAGGGGCATCTTTGGTGGGAGGGGGTCATGACAGAATGGTATCAGAGGCTGATGGTTGAGAGATAGGATGGAGTCTGGAGTTAGGCATAGTGAGGATTGCATGGGATGGTAGGGTAACCGTGTTAGTTAATCTTGGTGCATGACATAGGCCAGGGAAGACCGGCTAGGACACGGGATTTTTAGGGCCACCTGTGATCTGATGCAAGGAATCTGAGCCTACCGAACGACGAAGTGAGACTACATTGAATGTAGGGTAGAGACCCTAGGGAAGGTACATGCATCATCATGATTGTGTTTTACTCGATTTTGGTGTTCTGGGAAAGAAATTGAAATAAAATGATAATTAAAATTTTGAGAAATTTCCTTACTACTTGTTCTTAGGAGATCCTTGTTTACCATACAACTATGGCACCTGGACGTCGTCCCCGGGTGGCTCAGACGGCCGAGGCCCAGCAGATCTAGACGGTCGATCAGTTGAGGATTGACCGAGAGGAGGAAGATAGCCAGTGGCAGAAGACTCTCTGTTCCTTCTAGCTGCAGACCCTCAAGAAGTACGAGGGTAGTACTTCAGATATGGAGACAGAGGGGTGGATTGAGGAGCTAGGGATCTCTTTCACCTTGATCCATGCTCTGAGGGAGTACTGGGTTCCCCTAGCAGTCAGTCAGCTGAGAGGTGCGGTGCGACAGTGGTGGATGCTCTACCTCGGAGAGAGGATACAGGCAGAGGTTCCATGGGCTGACTTTGAGAATGAATTCTGAGAGGAATTCCTTTCTTCCATGATAAAGGCGGAGAAGAGGCAGGAGTTACTCTCCCTTCAGCAGGGGAGTATGTCGGTACGAGAGCTGGGGATCAAGTTCAAGGATATCCTGCGCTTTGCTCCGAATATCTTTCCAGATGAGGAGTCTCGGGAAAGATGTTTGGAGGAGACACTCTGTCCTTCACTCTAGTATGTTGTCACCCCCTTTACCCTTCTGACATACTTGGCAGTGCAGAAGAAGGCAGAGGTTGTAGAGAGGATGCACTCGCTGGGAGGTGCACCGCGTGAGGTGTTTCAGCTAGGTTCATCGAAGGGGAGGGCAGTCAGCAGCAGGTCTCCTACGACATGACCTTTCAGGTTCAGGCTAGTGGGGAGCAGGCCCCAACAGTTCCAGTTCAGATCTTCGGGTCCTCGTCCCTTTTCCACGAGCCCAGGACCGATGTGTTTTTCTTGTGGAGGTTTCGGGCATGTTCAGAGTCGGTGCCTAACCCGAGCTCTGTACAGTGGAGGTGGGCATGTTCAGCACCCACCGCAGCAGCACCAGTTGCTAGCGAGGCCCTTCCAGCAGCAGCAGGACCATGCTCCTCCAAGGGCAGACTTTGTGGGAGGAGGCCGACCTCAGGGTTCTCCTCAGGGACCTCGACGAGGGCATGGTTGGGGAGGATGACATTAGAGAGGAAGAGGAGCTGGGTGTGGACAGTTGCACGCAGTAGAGTTGGCAGCTCCAGCGGGACCAGAGGTGGTACGAGGTACGATTTGTTTGTTCATCACTCTTGTTTCTTCTTTGTTCAATTCAGGAGCCTCGCACTTCTTTGTTGCACCTAGTCTAGCCCATACTTTGGGACTAGACAGAGAGAGACTTTTCATACCACTGGTACTGAGTACACCAGTTGGGGGCCAGACCAGCATATCTTGTGTTTTCCAGGGATGTGGGCTAACGTTGGGACCACATCGATCTTGTGGAGACCTTCTTCTGTTACAGATGCAGCCATACAATGTCATCCTAGGCATCGACTGGTTGTTTTCTGTTAGTTTCGTTATCGACTGCTTCCGGAGAAGAGTCATGTTCTCCGACATGGATGGGCACTTCAAGTTTGTAGTGATGCCACTTGGAGTTACGAATGCACTGGTTGTGTTCATGGGACTTATGAACTTTGTCTTCTGAGAGTTTCTAGACCAGTTCGTCGTTGTGTTTATCGATGACATCCTGATCTACTCAAGATCAGAGGAGGAGCACGTTGATCATCTCAGGGCAGTCTTGGAAGTCCTTCGACACCACCATCTTTACGTGAAATTGTCGAAGTGTAAGTTCTTGACACAAGAAGTACACTTCCTTGGGAACGTGGTGTCTCATCATGGAGTATCGGTGGACCCGTCAAAGGTGGAGGCAGTTGTTTCTTGGGCAGCACCCAAGAGTGTGGCAGAAGTTCGTAGTTTCTTGGGGTTAGCAGGTTACTATCGGAGGTTCGTTTCGGACTTCTCTCGAGTTTCTTCTCCTTTGACATCTTTGACGAGGAATAACCAGGTCTTCCTTTGGAGCGACCAGTGCCAGAAAGATTTTGACTACCTGAAGGAGATGTTGGTCAGTGCTCCCGTACTCAGGTTTCTAGAGGAGGGGTTGTTGTATGAAGTGTTTTGTGATGCTTCTGGCCTTGGTCTGGGGTGTTTGCTGATGCCGAAGAAGGGCGTGATTTGTTATGGGTCTAGGCAGTTGCACCCTCACGAGCGTAACTATGCCACCCATGACCTGGAGCTTATAGTAGTAGTGTTCGCATTGAAGTTTTGGCGACATTACCTCTTTGGGGAGAACTTTTTGGTCTTCTCAGATCACAAGAGCCTGTTTTATATCTTCTCCCAGTGTGACCTGAACTTACGGCAGTTGAGATGGGTCGAGTTTCTCCAAGACAATGACTTCGAGATCTCTTACACTGAAGGTAAGGGAAACATTGTGGCTAATGCCCTGAGCAGGAAGTCACATAAGGAAGTGGTTCGGGAATCCGCTGATGCTTGGAAGGCGGTGGGAGAGTTGGCTGCCCTGCACTTAGATGCAAGGGATGAAGGTGTTAGAGGATGTTTGTTCCAGATGATGGTGCAATCCTCCTTGTCGCAGCAGGTGGAGGAGTCTCAGTGGGGGGACTCCGAGGCAGAGGTGATTCGGGATCGTGTCGATCAGGGGAATGCTCCAGAGGGATGGTCAGAGGACAGCCGACATTGGATGCTTTTCCATGGAAGGTTGTTTGTCCCAGAGGCGATGCGTGAGGGAGTTCTCCGTGAGTTCCATAGCTCAGCCTTGGTGGTACATCCAGGAGTTTCAAAAATCTAACGAGGCCTAAGGGATCAGTTGTGGTGGCCCGGGGTGAAATGAGAAGTGGCGGAGTTTGTGGATAAGTGCCTAGTGTTTCAGCAAGTGAAGGCTGAACACCGTATTCCTGGTGGTTTGTTACATGCTTTAGATGTCCCCGAGTGTAAGTGGGATGAAATCTCAATGGACTTCATCACAAGACTACCCAGAGCTCAAGGTGGTTATGATGCTATTTGGGTAGTGGTGGATCGTCTGACAAAATCAGCTCACTTCTTAGCTATCAAGGAGTCGGGCCCGGTGAGTACCTTAGCACAGAGGTACATAGACGAGGTGGTGCGTTTTCATGGAGTTCCAAGGACCATCGTCTCAGACCGGGATACTCGTTTTACCTCACGAGTATGGAGGGGGTTACATCATGATTTTGAAACCTAGCTACGCCTTAGCACTGCTTTCCACCCCCAGACCGAAGGGCAGACAGAGCGGACTATCCAGACGCTGGTGGACATGCTACGAGTATGAGTTATGGATTTCGAAGGATCATGGGTACGACACTTGCCTTTAGTATAGTTTTCCTACAACAACAGCTTCTACTATACTATTGGCATGTAACCATTTGAGGATTTGGATGGAAGGCCATGTCGTTCACCCATTTTCTGGGCAGAGGTTGGTGAGACAGGTGCTCTTGGACCAGAGGTAGTGCAGAGCACCACATAGAAAGTCCAGCTTGTATGTGAGAGGATGAAGGCGGCTCAAGACCGACAGAAGTCTTATGCTGATCGTAGGAGGAGGCCCTTGGAGTTCGAGGTGGGAAATCATGTGTTCTTGAAGGTTTCCCCTCGAAGGGGGTAGAAGAGGTTTGGGAAAGGGAGCAAGCTCTCACCAAGGTTCATCGGACCTTTTGAGGTGCTGAGGCGAGTCGGCGAGGTGGCATATCAGCTGGCCCTTCCACCTCAGATGGAGAAAGTCCATGAAGTCTTCCACATCTCCCAGCTTCGTTGGTACTTACATGATGACTCTCACGTTATCGACTGGGGAGAGTTAGATATGGGAGACGACGCGACCATCGAGGAACGACCAGTCAGAATCATGGATCATAAAGAGAAGGTTCTCCGTGGACGAACCATTCCCTTGGTTCGTGTGTTGTGGAGGCATGGCGGTCTTGAGGAGAGCACTTGGGAGCGGGAGACCCAGATACACGCTCAGTACCCAGAGTTTGTTTTGACTTGTGTTTTCCCTTGTTCTTCTGAGATTTGTGTTGATGTTGTACTCTGTACCTTTGATATATGGAATGCTTGGCTTGTCAGTTGTGAGACCTTTTGTTTCCTTGTTCCCTGGTAATGTGTAACATGTCCGGATGTGTGGGAAGTGGGAAACCTGACCCTTAATCGAGACGCATTAATGCGGATGCGATTGAACCCATGCGGGTGAGTCAGTGCCGCCTAAAGAGGATAATATCTCGACATAGGAGAAGGATTTTCCCAAAACCACATGTTCAGGCAGTGTGTTGGTTGTGTGGTGTTGGGGGGTAGTTCGAGTTGAAAATCCTAATGTATGGAAGTGGGAAGACCCAATCCTTAATCGAGATGCATTAATGAGGATGCGATTAAACCCGTGCAGGCGAGTTAGTGCCGCCTAAAGCGGATAATATCTCGACATAGGAGAAGGAATTCCTAACACCTATAATTAGGATTGTTGGTTGGGTTCCTGTTATACCAAGGACCCAAGGAGGTATCTTGTTGGGTTCCCCTGGGTTGGTTTTTGAATTCTCGGGGACAAGAATGATTTAAGAGGTATCTGATGTAATGGCCCGGACCTCTCCAGCCCATTCCTTTGTCAAAAAGAAGGCCACAAAGTGTTCTGGAGGGTAAAATGGACTTTTCCCACACTTTCCAGAATTTTGAAACTACACGCCGTGTAGTTTTAGTACACGCTGTGTACCCCCTTTCCGGGTATACCCCATGTGGATGGCCACGTCTTTGCCGTGTGGAGATAATGGGTACACGCTGTGTGTCCAGTACTACACATCGTGTAGTCCCTCCCCGCGTACGCGTTACCGTGTGTTGACCAGTCATCGGTCGTGTGCCGTGTTGGAGCCGTGTCCCTGCCGAGTGCCATAAATGGGTACACGTAGTGTGTCCAATATGCACATCGTGTAGTCCTTCCCTGTGTACGTGTTACAGTGTGTTGACCAGTCGTCGGTCGTGTGCCGCGTTGGAGCTGTGTCCCTGCCGTGTGAAATAAATGAGTACACACCGTGTGTCCAATCTACACGCCGTGTAGTCCTTCCCCGCGTATGTGTTACCTCTAAACCGTGTGTTGACCAGTCAACGACTATGAAACCATGTTGGAGGCCGCATGGAGACCGTGTGAAAATGGCCGAGTACACGCCGTGTACCATAATTACATGCCGTGTACTTTTTCTTTTCGTGCCTATAAAAGGTGGGGTCCCCTCCTCCTTTCAACTCACACCTCTCCTCCCCTCTCCTCTGAGCAGAACTCTCTAAAGAGACTCGAAGGCTCTTTCTTCCTTAACTTTTTCGTCCGAGCTCCGATTTACAATCCGTCTGCGGCCACAGGATCGTAACGACGAGGCGGAACTTCCAAGCTTGGATCTTTTGGCTTTCCATCGGCTTTTCCTCTCCGACTTCCACCCGAGGAGGTTTTGCCGGGACGATGACGAACGCCTTCTAAAGTTGATCTGGGGGAGCGTTGTGACCAGAACCTGTTGAGGTATGGGTTTTATCTTCGTCTCACTAACTTGTGCATCATGCGGGGTGGGTATCCTTTTTTTTTCATGAGAAATGGTTGAACCATTAAATAAAGATAATAACTGGTTAAAGAACATGGATGGGAAGTTTGTGATTGCTGTTACTTTACCTTTTATATCCTATGATATTATGTTGTGAAATGAATAGGCTTATGGCTACTGAAAATCACGGTCGTTGGGGGCCTTTTCTTACACAATTAAATGTTGACCTATCTTTCTAGACCGTTTTCATCAGTGGAACTTTGTTGAATGTGGAAATTGGTTAATCACGTAAAGTTGGCTGTTTAAATGAAAATCTAGAACCCTTGTGTGGTCACCCCAGTTGAACCAAAATGGAATGATGAACATGTGGGTGTTGTCTTGGTTACGTGGCATGTGATGGGGGTGTTTTGTGGGCTGTTGTAGTTTGGGTGAGCATCGGGGCTGCGGTTGACTTGGTTGTGGGAAGGTATGAATGTTTAATGGTGATGGGTAGCGGGGCTACGATAAATGGTATTAAAGGGATAATGATGTATGGTGTGGTTATGGTGGTTGGCATCAAGGATGCAGGGATGTGTTTAAATGTGAACGGACTATGGGTTGTGTTTAATAAATAATAAATGTGGAAGAGTTAATGAATGATGGGGCTTGGTAATGAAACGGAAATAATAATGAATGGGTTGGTTGGTTAATAAGAAGGGACTTGTTGTGTTGCTGTGTTTTTTCCTAAATTGCTTTGTGGATGGCAAAGATATGTTTTACAAATGTTTGGTGTGGTTGGTTGTGGATAGTTTCCCAGTAGTTAAAGAATTAAATATACTATTTCTGTTGAGATGTGGAAACCTAAATGGGGTTGGGGTTGTTTCTTGTATGCATGCTTTGTGGTAGCAGTGCCAAGGCACATGCTCAGTTTCTCTGTTTAGAAGCCATAGGTTGGGTTGAGTGGTTGCTAAATATATATATATATATCTTTTCCTTTCGTGTTTTATCGCACCGCACCCATGTTGAGCACTTAGTGCCGAACACTCCCATTTCATGGGAGAGGGTGTTTTCCCATAAATTACTAGCACCTTCCTGATCCTTCTCCCCTAGTCTGTGATGGCTTTAGGCGATCTTACACCCAAGACTCTTTGGGTAGGTTTCGATTAGGGTGGTTAGGCCCAAGACTCTTCGGGCAGGCTTGTAGGCTGTGATGGCTTGAGGCGACCTTACACCTAAGACTCTTCAGGTAGGTTTTGATTTCAGGACTAGGTGTCTTCGGGCGAGAGTTCTGTTACTATTATTGTTCCCAAGAATCTTCAGGATGAGGCCCAGGTGTCTTAGGGCGGGGATGTGGTCGTAGTTGTGAGGCCCAGGTGTGTGCGGGCGGGATACGTGGTTGTGAGGCCCAGGTGTGTGCGGGCGGGATACGTGGTGGTGAGGCCCAGGTGTGTGCGGGCGGGATGTGTGGTTGTGAGGCCCAGGTGTGTGCGGGCGGGGAGAGTGTGATAGTGTCAGGACATTCAGCTAACTATTGGGAAATGATACGGGGTACCCAACAATCTTGTTCTTATACTACTACTACCTGTTGTGATTGTGTTTTGGTGAGTGTGGCTGGTGAGGTTGGGTGGATAGATTCCCTTGTTAAGTTTCTTCTATTGTTCTCACGGGACATTAGGATGTCTCCCCACTTGTGCATGAGAGATTTAGGTTTCCCTACTGAGTATACTTTTATGCTCACCCTACATTTACTTTCAGGTTTCCAGGAGGACTACCAGGGCCGTGCGGGACCCTACTAGTCAGACAGTTGGAGTTGTTGCAGTTGCTGTTCTTTTGTTTTCTTTTGGTATTGTACTTTTGAGCTTTCTTGTACTTGTACCTTGTTATAAAATTGTTTAAACATGCATGTGGGATTGGTTTGGGTTTATTTATATACACTTGTCCTTTTTTTGTTGGTGGTTGACTCATCCTATTTCCCGATCCTAAATAATAAAAAGGGCAATGCCTCCCATATTTGTGAAAACTCATAACCTTGGTGCTAGTCGTCGTCCCGGGGCCTACTGGAGGTAGGACTCGGGGTTCATTATCTCCCTTTCACCATTTCCAGCTCAGGAATCTTTGGTGGGAGGCGGTCGTGACAGTATATTAAATTTATTTAAAATAATTTTAAATTAATTTTCCATAGTCTAAAATACTAATATGTAATTATGCTAAAATTAAATTAATAGAAACTTGCATAATAATCTTATAGTAATTCAAAATGTTAAAGGTTGTGTAAAACATATCATAATTTTCTGTTTCATGTAACCATGTAATTAACATTGGTGATTCAATCTTCACAGTTAAAATTAATGTAAGTTAATTATATATATATTTTAATTCACATAACCAAGATTCATTATGTAAGAAAATCTATAAATCCAAAATATATATATCCAAATCCACATATTCAAATTTATAATGTAACTAAATCAAAACAACTGAAGATTTCCCAAAGCTGAATCCATGTTTTAAAAATCCTAATGTAGCCAAAGTCCACATATAGATAAATTTCACACGTATCTAAACTTCTCCCATAGCATTGTTTATCAATTGTATATTTTGAATAGATTGTTCAATTAATGAAAAAAAAACATTTCTAAATTCAATATAACCTTAACAAACATAGATAAGATATTAATTCAAAATAAATGTGATTTTGAAATAGTTGGGACGTTATATTTATCCAATATAAGATAAAACAATTTTGTTTAAATAAACCATAAAATTATTCACATTAGAGGGAATTAAATAAATATTTTTTAAATATCAAAACATGAAGTGGTTCAAGGAGCCACTCAATAGTGGATTCTAACAATGAAGTGGTTTTTATTCATCCATGAATAGTGAAAAACAATTTTATTTTTCGTTTTAGGAATTCTTTCGTATAATGAAAGATTAGTAAAACCATTCAAACACCACCTAAGAACATTGAGGTTATGTTATCAATAGAAATAAAAAAATAGAGAAATTATTTCATATCAAGTATATAAATCATCCCCACTCAATATTTTTGGGTTGAATATCTAATAAAAAAATTTCATACTCCCTTTAGTGGAATTTTATTCTATATTGGGCATGAATTTCCTATCCTTTTAAAGAGTCAACATTAAATATTGTGAGAAGTAAATCACTTTCTATATCAAACTTAGAATCTATACTTGGTTAAAGGGGAGGATAAATCTCCCTTGAAAAATTACTCTCAATAATGGATATTATTTCCTTATGAGAAATAATATTTAGCTCAAATTATTGAGTAAAAGCATGGGACCACTCTTGACGACATGAGCATTATAAAAGAATATACATATGTATTCTATGAAGAATTTACTATTCTTCATATTAATCGAGAGGCTGATTTATCATTTAAACTTATACCTAGATATTTACCAATAGAAAATATTTCTTTATAGAATGTAACCTATTAAAATTGAAGAACATAAGAATAAATTTCCAAATAATTTGGAAAATGGATTTATATACCCATGTGCTACACTATAGGATACACTAGTCCACATTTTCAAGAATAAGGATGGGTCAATGCATTTATCCATTGATTATAATTAATTCAAAAAAATCATGATAAAGATAAAATATCCTCTACCATAGAATAAATACTTGATTTATCAGCTCTGAAGTTCCCAATACATATCAAAAGTGTTAGTTTGACTAGGGTGTCATGACATAAATGTTAGGCTGGAAGATATACAAAAGGTGTCATTTTATACAAGATACAAACACTATGAGTTTATAGTAATTTCATTCAGAATAACTAATATCTAGTAATATTTAAATACTTGATAAATAAAGTCTTTACTGATTACCTTAATCTGTTGAATAGGAACTATAGATGGTCTCATATACTCTGAAAGAAAGGAGGAATATGAGTAGAATTTCAATAATATGCTAAAGACACTGAGAAATGATAAATTGTATGTCAGGTTCAAAAAGTGGGAATTTTGGCTACAAAAAGTGTCCTTTATCATGTAATCATAAGTTAGGGTATTTCTATAGATCCTTATAAAAATAAAGGTGATAAAATAATGTACTAGAAAATAACTATAAAAAATAGTTGTAGTGTGTACATATTATATGGTTACTCTAATTGATTTGTGAGAGACTTATCAAAATTGTTAAAAATGTAAACCAATATATCATTTAAGGGTGTAATGTTTTTTTGGACTGATGAATGTGGAGAGTGGTTCAAGAGGTTTAATAAGAGGCTAATAATCACTCATATACTCACACTACCCACCTTTGGTGAAGGATTTGTGATCTATAATGATTCGCGAAAGACGTGATATGGTCTTCCCATCATTTAAAATGATAAATTTATATTATATTCCTATCAATAGTTGAAAATTCATAACCACTATTATCTAATCCATGATATAGAGTTGGATATAATAATAGTTGCATCAAATATTTGGAGACATAATCTCTACAGAGTAATGTTTGAACTTATATTTTGATCATGAGAGTCTAAATTATACAACACAAAAGGATAACAACCTCAAAAACAAATGTGGTTAGATCTAATCAAGGATTATAACTGTTCAATCCATTACCATCATGAAAAGGTGAATAAAGCGGAAGATACTCTAAGTATAAAAGATCCTATAACCTTATCCATGGTGAATATTGAATGGGATCCAATATACATAGAAATGTAAAAATAGACCATGAGATCATAAAAGAGGGAATTTAATCATAACTTTATCGAATAACTACATAACCATCCATCCATGTGAGGATAAAAGAGGCTAATTGTGATTGTGTGGTGTATCATATAATTTTAGGAAATATTCTAGAGTTCAACTTTGATAATGATGTAATTATAAGGTTTTAAACCCGAATATATTTCCCATAAAAATAATATCCAAATAGGTTACTTATGGATAATGAAAATAGATCATACCTATTAATTAATCTATGGATACCTAATATGTATAGATATTTAATGAAAACAATTTGGTGGGACAATAATCAGAGGGATATTATGTAGTTTGTATCTAAATTCTTGATATTCCAAAAGGTTATGGATTAAAAACATAATTATAAAGGTATGATGAATCTATTAGCCAAACATGCTTAGAAAGAAAATATCATCATGAATTTTTTAGGAATACATAAGATATAAGAATTCCATTATTCCATTTGGGCTATAATAAATTGCGTAATAAAACTAATACATTTTATTTCCATGAATGAGAATTAATTTCTTGACTAACTCCCCAAGATGTGAATAAGTTATGTGGTATATGTATATGAATTACCACTCTTATATTTATCTAATAAATATCCAAGGGTTACCTTGAGGTTCTAGATAATTATTTAACATAAATTGGGTACAGAGATATGTTTTAGTACTACATATCACCCTTAGATATATTCTCAGTTTGAAAGAACCATTCAAAATTAGTGGATATACTAAGATCATTTTCAATGTATTTTTTAGGATATTAGGATCAACACCTTCATCTACTAGAATTATCATATAAAAATAATTTCCCTTAAAGTATAAAATGGAACCTTATAAGAATAAGTTTTAGAAGAAGTGTGCGGATATTAAATACTGGGTTGAAGTTATAGAAAGTATGTTGATAGGAACACATAATGTATAAGAGATCCTGGATAAGGATCAAACCATTCTCCATCATATGAAATCAATATAAAGTAGAAATAAAATTATCTACTGAAAATATTCAAAAAGACCTATATATTTAGGTAAGAGAAAAGGTGTTTCTTTGCATATCACCATTGAAGAAAGTCACAAGGCTTTGGAAGAAAGGAAATATAAGTCTTAGGTTCATCAACCATTTTTGAGATTCATGACTGTATCAATGATATGGAATACCAAATACCAATCCTATTTAACCATTCATATGTATATGATATATTCCACATATCCCTCTTTAGTAAGTATAAACTATATCCTTCACATGTACTAAATCTACAGGTGGCATCGGGAGATAATGATCATTCATATGAGGACTAGCTAGTGAAGATATTGGATCATAGATACAATGTTCTAAGAAATATAGAAACTATATTAGTCAAAGTAATATGGAGGAACTACAAGTTTAAATAGGAAACATGGGAACCTTAAAAAGTTGTGAAGAAAAAGTATCCTCATCTATTTTAGGATATGAAATGAAATTTTGAGGATGAAATTTCTCAAGGGGGGAGAATATAATGACCCCAAAATTTATATATATAATTTAAATTATATTTATGTGTGTGGAATATTTTTTAATGTAATTATTATAAATAATAATAATAATACTTTATTTAATTATTCGAGAACATTATATTTATCGAAATATTTATTCTATTAAAATGCATAATATGAAAATGTGAAAATAAAAAGAAAAGAAATTTACTAAATTAAGAAAATTTATATCATCTCGATCACCTCAGATTATCATACAAATGAACAACATTGTAAAAAAGAAATATTACATTAACAATGTAATATATATTTTTATAATTAAGTATATTTATCCTTGATATAAATTGATGTAATGGATTAATGAAGTTAATTATAGGTATATATTGGTAGTATAAAACCTATATGTCCATTGGAATATGATTATTAGGAATAGTATCCTAACCATAAGAATAGTAACTATATCATTAGAATAGTAAAATAAGAGTTAAGTATTATATGGAATAAGAATATGAAAAATTCGTATCACAAGATAATTAAATTAATGAGTTAAACTCAAAAATAAATGGTTGAGATAATGAAATCCTAATATTAATTTTTAGAAAAATATATGTGTTTTATTTTCATGATTTTTTTATTAAATATAGAACTTTTAAATAAAATTTATATTTATAAAATGTTCTTACAAATGAGTATCTATTTTTATATAAACAATAATATAATATAATGATGTTCTGTGTAATTTTCCAATGGTAAAAGTATTGTTCTTGTCATAAAAACTATTATTTTTAATTATATAAAGATTTAATTTAAAAGAAATATTTAAAAAATTTAAAAAATTATTTTGATGAAGTGGATATAATTTTTTGAATCACCACATTAAAATTATCTAAGGGTGAATATTTGGTATTTTTTGAAATAGTTTAATTTTTGGTCAATAGTAAAATATTATAAAATATCGGATTGTAAATTATATGTAAATAGATAATTTATCACATATGGGATGATATACCAAAAAATTATCTTGAAGACGCATGAAAAGTTTTACCTATATAGTAAAAAAAATCATCCCCATTGTTATTCTTCTGAAAAAATAATAAACTAATGAGTATTATATTAAAAAACACCCCTCCTACCCCTAATAAATACCACCCTTCACCACCCCTCTTCTCCTCACACTATAACTTACTTATTATAAAAAATCACAAGATAAATATCTCCCCAACCATTATTACCATATCCAAAGCATCCTAGTATAACCAAATGTCCATTCTAATGTTCCATAATGGGATAACTAAGAGTTAATATCCAAAAGAATAGGTAATATTCTAATCTAAAGTCACTTAAATTCTTTGCTTATTATGCCTCCTTAAATATATTTTATCAATTTTTATAGTAAAATAATAATTTTTAATATACTTAATTATTATTATAATAATTAAATATTCATAAACTAATATCCTATCTTTTACTATATTAAAATACTCAATAACATTTTTTTGAAACCCTTAGTAAGAGGTTTTATTAGAAACATAATTTTCTAACCTTTTATATGTACTCACTTCACATGAAATTCATTTTCAGGAAAAAATATTTTTAATCATTGATTAACAACCATTAATTCTCAATACCCTTTTTAATGGGATAATTTTTTATATTCCATTTGATTATGCTTTATATAAGATAATGTCACCCATTTAATTTCCTTGGGTTATTTTATACTTATTCCCTATTGTTGTTCTACTTATTAGGAACAAATATTCATGTGTATGTTATAAATATGAATATTTAACCATGATAGTGCTCGAATTCATTGGGTTATGTCTTCATCTAATGAGATACCATGTATGGTTCACATGCTTCCATCCTGGAACATTATTTTATGCAGTCTTGGTAGTGAGCCTTAACTTATTCTTATGGTTTTGTGTTTCATATTACTATAATATATACATAATTTGATCATCAATTTTAGGTTATTATTCATTTTTATGTTAAGTGATCTTCCTAATTATTATATCATGTCACTAATCTTTTATCACAATTTATATTTCCCTAACATGTATTTTTACTTACAAGGCTTTAAAGCTCACCCATTTCCTTATGTATATCATAAGTTAATCTTATGTAGTTTTAGAAGATAATGGATAACTTGTATACCCTTTTAGTGATTAAAATAAATATTATTTAGCTCATGTTTGAATTGAGTTATTGTATAACTAATCCCCAATTACACTAGACCTATAGATTTTCAGTTAATGTTTTATGGATATTTGTATTCAAAATAAAATAACAAATTGTGTAATGAAATTTGTTTCAGCATACTAGTTCCAACTCTGACACCCCAAATTGGATCAATATTGAGTAGTTCCCCACTTAAATGAAAATGAGAAAAACAACAAAAAATTACTCATAATTTTGGTAGAAAATATTATATTAAAACACCATATTAAGTCCAAAATACTAATTTTTATTATTTACATGATGAAAAGGTTCCCAGTTCATTACTTAAAGGCATAGAAATTTTTTTCCAAAGAAAAAACTGCCTAGGTATCTTGATAAAGATGGTCTCTTTGACCACCCATATTATTAGCATTTCTACAAAATTTTATGGCTCACCATCTAAGAATTATTTTTCACTAAATATAATCTCTATAAGATGGTTGATTATAGGTAGGGAAAGTTAGGAAACCCCAAAAAAGTGGATTAGGATTCTCCCCCTTTACCAATGGAAAAATAAGAATAGTACTATGTCCCAAAAAAGGTTCCATGGAATTTTGATGATTGGATAACCAAAAACATGGTAAACCAAAAACATGTAATCCTCAATAAAAAACTGAATCAAAGAGATATGCTCCCAAACACCTCTTTTGAAATTGAGATGACCTCTTTAACACCACAATCCTATAAGAATAACTGTTCTAGAAGCTAGTTTATTTAGTATAACAACAAGTGTGTACAAGAGGATGTACCTATACCAATGACTAACCTGGCTCAAACCCCCTCATTCTTTTTCCCATAATAATGTGAGGATTAGAATTACCTCACCCAATGGTTCATTGGGAACTTACTCATAAAATAAAATAATCATCATATGAAGAATCCATATTCATATCCCTCATTGTAATAAACTTGGTGGATCCTTTATCTGACAAAGAAGACATATATGATCTTGAATTTACATCCCATGATCATGGTGTGTGTGGAAGAGGCCCCCAAGGATGATGTGATTGAGTGATACAAAGTCAACATGGACCTTGAAATTCAGTTAAAATCCCTAATGAAACCCAATATACTATAGAGACGCATATACATGAACTATGATGGTCTCATTAAGAGAAATTGTCTCCTCCCATATCATCTAGGGGTCTCTCAAGTGCGATCATACAAGAGGATAGATTGGTGGATTAATATTTTTCTGGTCAAAACCAAAATATGGGATGGTTATCTGACCCTACCCAATATATAACCAATATTTTCCCAGGTTCTCAAAGAAAAAGGAACTTATAGATACATAAAACTCTAATTCCTAAGCTTGAGTTTGAGGATAATCATCATTCAGATAAGTGAAGACATTGGCTCAGGAATCTGATATCCTAGAGTTCATGGTTGTTCTTCAAGATATAACATTCAATGTATGGTTGGGAAAACATTTCTATATTTGAAAATGAAAATACCTTCAGTATATTACAAATGCCTCAAATACTCAGTCATTGTACATGATATAGTGACACATGGTGATGGTAACCCATTTGATTCCCATGAATCTCAGTATATATATGTGGGACTCTATTAGAGAGAGGAAATAGACCATTAACACATGAAGAACCCTGGATTACAACCCCTAATAGTTTGGATATTGACACTATCAACCCATTCCATGAAAAAATATTTATTTACCATCATTAAAATTAAATAAATAATTTCAATCTTAGATAATTACACCCTTTTATTCATGATATCAGTGATATCCAATGAGTTTAGTTGTAAAAAATGAGGTTGCACTCTTAGTCACAATGATTATGAAATTGATGAGAATACCTCAAATTCACCTCTAGAATTGAGTAAGTTACATGCATCATTATTTTTATATGAAAAATACATCCATGTTACCAATAGAAGTTGAAAATACCTCTACTTCACATCTTAAAAACTAAGATATCATCATAGCATTTGTCCCCAGTTATAGCTAAGAAGAAGAAGAAAATATTTAAGAATGATCTTAATGGTAATACCCAAATATTTTCACTTTAAAAATTTAATGATACCTCACAATCATTAATGGGAGCTAAAATTCCTCCAAATTATCTTCAAGTCATGAAAATATCCCTTCAATTAATACTTCCACTGAAATTGTGGTAGAAGAATGAGAGGGAGAGTAAATACATAATTCCATTGACAAAAGTGATTATGAATTAGTATTTTAATGATATAGAGACAGATCCACATCATTTAAATATGAAAAAATCCCTATTATTTTATCCTAGTCTGAAAATAATTCCTTCATCACCCACTTCAACTAAAATTCAAATAGAAGAATAAGAGGAGGAAGATCATAGATATTCCCCTCCAATGTTTGAGGAAGGAATCTAAACCACCTTTGATAAACATAAAATTTTTAATTTGGGTATAAAAGATGATTGGGGATCCCCTTTTATTAGTACTACCATTCTTCTCAAGGAATATGAGATACATATCTCTTTCTTAAAGAAACATTTTGATGTATTTTCTTGGAACTACATAATTTTTTTTAGATTTTATCCTAATGTATATATCCATAATTTAGGCCTACCTGAGTTTCATAGTGGATATAAATTCACATTCAAGTGAATGAATTTAACTCTTGATAAAAAGGATTAAGATGAATTCAAAAAACTCAAAAAATTGACATTATTCAGTATGTTCAGAACCCAAAATAGCTTTCCAACATTAACATTATTCAAAAAATAATAGGCATATAATTTTTTTTCATTTACTTCAGGTATCATAACAACCGTTTCCTAAAGAATTACTTCCTTGTTTTTATCACATAGTTTTCAATTATTGAAATAACTTGGTTCTAGAACCTCTCCATCTTAGATGAATAGTCTATTTATAATAATATTCATATGGACCTCATATATGAGGAGGAAACTACATTTAAAGCCCCCTAACGAGTTTATTTCTATTGAATTATTCTATTTACCCCGACTAGGTTCACATAACAACATGTGATGTACCATATATTCATTCCATTTCTAGGGATAACCATGTAATGCTCCATTGATGATTTGGTAATAAAATATTAATAGTTATGTGATAATATATATAACCTTTAAAGAATATTAACAAAAGTGTGATAGAATATAAATAAAATAAATCCACCAAAATGTGCCTTTGAGGCAACATTGGAAAAATTTCTCCATTTTATGTTATGCCATTGAAGAATTGAGGAAAACCTTTTGAACACCATGGTGATCCTCAAAATTCCATCTCCTTAAATTGTATAAAATTAGAGAGGTCTTAAAATAAATAATTGGGACATTATATGACTCATACTGAACTAGGATATCATTTTCATACCCTTTACTAAGGAGAGGAAGAAGGGGGTCACATATTGATGGCATGATAATTGTCAACCGGTTTTCAATAATTTCAATAAATTCCAGTTGAGTGTACTAATATAAATGTGAAAAATAGAATAAAAGTTTCTCATATTATATCTAGAAACCATATATCATTATCTTGGTTCCCTAATTATAAATTTGAACATTGAAAACAAATAAAATATTCTCTACTATCTCATACAAACTAGGATTGATATTGAGAATCATGATTATAAATTCAAGAGGAATTTATATCAATTGATCTTTCTAGTTTAGAATTTAAGGGACTACCTATAGTATTATGTGATTAAATCGGTATCTTGTATCAATCTATGCAAATACATCCTCAACTATACCATGATGAATGTATGACTGTCATAGTGTGTAGTCATTCTAAAGTATTTTGGTATCCCATTCATACAAAAAATGCAGTCAAAGGGAATTAATTGACAAATTTTTTTATTGGTGATCCCATCAATGAAATTAGACCAATGGATATGGAGCTTCATTAAGAAGAGGTATACTCAGTTTATGAATATCATAGAACAAGATATATATATTTATATGGTACTTTTAGATTCACAATAAAAAAAGGATAGAAAACCCAAAACTCAATCGAGTTGGTTTGGTAATTATTGTTTTATCTTTGGAAATGGTAGTCTTGACTAACTCTTTATTATCTAATGTTTGGAACAACATCAAGGTTTAATACCATGTTTTTATAGAATTATTTGAGTGGGAACTGAAAAAATAAATGTTACACCTATGTATCAAAGGAGATTCTATGTTGGAAATCAAATAGATTAATTCCAAATAATTCATCAAGAAATAAGAATAGATTTTACTTTTTTATGTAATAGGGTTGATGATATAATTATTCTCTAAATTGATATTGACTCATGTTATACTATAAAAAAATTCATAGGAATATTTTTTGAATTTTATTGAAATAACTATAGAAGATCAATAACTGGATAAGACAGTCGACAATATCACAGACCGTAGGATAGTTTCCCCATTTAGTGCCAATGATAGTAATGATATTGATGATATAAATACCTCCATATAGAAAGATGATTTAATATAATCACTGAATGATACCTAAATTTGTTGGATGTCACCCATGTTAGACTGCCTCGTATGTGGAATTATTTTATCAGGATGAGAAAAAAGAGTGCACATTAGGTTGAGAATTTGTTCCTTATAATATCTCTCATTTTTAGAAATTCCATAATAAATTGGAATTTGATGATTTTTTTTCAGATTAATTAAATGCGGATATATATTCAAAGTCATATAATATGTCAATATAGGTTCCAATGGTTCTCATTAATATAGGAGTATTCTTTCCCACAAGATCTGGTGGTTTCGATACTTCTATCCTTAGAATCCTTAAAACTATTTGGATTTAAAGAAGAAATATCATTACCAATAGATACTTTTTAGTTTTATATTTTGAACCCTATATTTTTTTTATATCACTAAATATTCTTTATCATTTTCTATTTATAGAATAGATGTTATAATTCTATATCTCCAAACTATAGTGTAGTAGTTCAAGTATATTCTTACTACCAATGAAATATTCAATGAGTATACTAAGGATATATCCCTCAAGGAAGTTATGATGAAGGATATATTCACTTTCATGATAAAAAAATATTATAACTATATTTGGTTTCCCTCACATAATAATAATGAAAAAGTTCATGAAATTATGTTCTTTCAATTCAAATAGGTTATACCAACAAAATAAAATTATTTCAAACCAGTCATCCCATTACCATGTAGATGGAAATAGATAGATTGGGTAATTAAATAAGAATATATCTAACATAATCCATTAGATGTTGGATAATATAATATTTTCTATAAAAACATTTTCATGATTTATGGGATACTACACCATAACCCATACAACAATGAAAGAGACCCCATATTGTCTTGTATGTGGGGAAGAAGTAGTTCTTCCTATCAAGCTTTATCTTACCTCACATTGTATTTCCATCTACAAATAGTTTTTTGAAGATGAGTTTTATAAAATGTTCTCAGAGTATTTTGAAAAAATAGATTTGAAGAGGTCCCACACACTGCATAAGTTGGAAGTCCAAAAAAACCATGTTTCATAATCATTCAATAAGAAAGTTCAACTTTATTCATTCTTCTCAGGAGTACAGGTATTGGTTCTCAGAATTTCTAATGAAACAATGTAAGAATCCCCCCCCCTAACAAAACCTATGTTTTAAAGACACCATTTTATACATATGTTTTACTCCAAAAGAGGTAATTCATTAGTCACAATATTTGGAGAGCACATTATGCTGACCCAAATTGAAAGATTACAAAAGAAATAATTTTCATAAATTTCACATCAACTCACCCATGTCCCAATAAAAAGACATTCTACATTTTTTCCTAGGTCCTTATAATATGAACATAAATTGCATGGAATAATTATATATGTTACATAATGAATAAATTCATGGAAAAAGTTCTAGATATAATAATTTAAACCTAAAATATTAATGTCCTACTCCCATTATGTAAAACTATATGACAAAATCCTCATCAGATGATGCTAAACTACATGGTAATCATCCTCAAAAAAGACAATAAACTCCATAGAAAATTTATTATTCACATGAATTTAAACGATATAAAAAACTACATATCATGATTACCAAATTCCATGATATTTATTTGAAATTCCCAATCATTTAACCCATTGTAGTGTAGGCTATTATCCAATTTTTTATTTGTTTATCACATGGAGTGTAACACATGTGAGTTTTTAGATATTAGTAAATCACCTGTGTTTTCATGAAAAATATCACCATGTCAAAATATGAATAATGTTTTCCATTGTGTATGAACTTAAACTTTTTAGAGTTGATTTTTCTGTACAACCTAATTTCCCTATATGAAAGAATGATCTGTGTTGGAGTCCAAGGTGCACAATTCATCTATTATTAAGGATATGAAGTCCCCACTTCCTCACACATGAGCTTAATCTATGAAAGGAATATCAATTCTAGAACTACGTGTGGATTGATTACTAATTAATTTAGGATACTTTGTGATTCCAAGATCCATTATCCTAGGCTCAACCATGAATAAAAAAATGCCCCACGTACAAAAGAGATCGATCTACACCATGAATCTTTCTCCATTTCATCAGGAATCAATGGCCATGGATATAATCAGAGAACCAATCATCATGTTCCACTAGGAAAATGGTAGAAAATATAAAAAATGACCCATTTTACATGTGTATGAGCTAGATCTATGATGGGAATTTCATTCTAAGAACTATTTGTGACTTGATTCCTACTATTTGAAGACACATTGTGACACCCAGATATTTTACCCCGGGCATAAATAAAATTTACGATGATAAAAATTCCCCATTTCACTTAAGTGTTTTTTTCCTTTACAGAATGTTTCACATTATTGATGGAACTACACTAAGGTGAAGCTTAATTTTCTTCTCATACCCATGGGCCCGATCTATGCAAAACAATCATCACATAGACTATGCATGGATCTATTAAAAACCTCCATCCTAAACTCAATATGATTTATATAGGGACCTATAGTATATATTCATCCTTGAAAAATACTATTAAAAAATTATTCTCTCATATTTATATGCCCGATCTACATAGGATCCCCCATTATATAGTTCTTTACATATGCTACTATATTATGATGTACCCCTTATACATGATATTAATTTTTCTAGGGAAAAAAGAACATGAAGGGGATTTATTCATGTTATGAAAAGAAATATTGTGATATATATATTTTATATACAAGGACTAACAACAAATTCCACCAATAAAAATTCCATTAACTCCAACATATGAGTTAGATCTTTACTAGAGTTTTGATTAAATATTAATTTGTAAATAGACACTAAGAAATGATAGAAAGCAGAAAAACATTCTCACATACTATAATTGGAGTACTCTTTATCCATATTGGGTCCTTCCCCGTAGAGTCTTCCACTAAGATATTTCATGAACTTTGTGTGGTTTTTTTCCTATTCCTTCAAGATATGTATTGTCTCCTGAATCATCTATCTAAAGCCTAGATTGAAAATCAACTAAAACCTAAATCCATTTAGAATATTAATCAGGGGATTATATCCCTAAATTGGTGACAAATAAAGTTTTTTTGTATTCTATATAAACAAGTTTAATTAAATTATGGTTATATATCGATAAAGAATATTCCATGATAAAATGTCCCCATTTTCGGGCTATAACATCTGAGTCCTTATCACATGATGTTAAACTATATAATTTAATAGTCCACTTGTAATGGAATTAATCTACTTATGTAATCCTCTTATACGTGACCTAATTTCCCTATTCGATGTCCATATCCATATAAGGGTACCTGGTGTAGGGTGGATCGCAAAATAATCATCAAGGTAAAATACCCTTTTCTCACTAATATATCCAAATGTTTTGAGATCCCCTATAATATAAGGATTATGTATGGATTCACTATTTATATAATAGTATATGTGCCTGAACCACATGTTTAGGACTAAGCTACATGGAAACATTCACTTCCACCCCTTTCAAAGGAACCACAACAACACAGTTATGATAAGGTTGAATATAAAATGCATCCTCCACCATTCTTAAATATGATTTTCCACAAATAAAATTATATAATTTGAGTGATATAAATTATGGAAAATATTTTTTATCTATTGGTTATGAGAATCATATACTTTAAAGGAAACTTTTATTTGATTATGCGTACTATGCCCCAAATATAGCTCTGTATGTATATCCACCAATAAGGTCTATCAATCAGAGGTATATTCAACCAAAATGATAGAATCATATAATCATCATATAACATCAAAACATAACAACAATACCTATATCATGAATATGGTTAGTGGATATATTTGTGAATACATGTTCTAAATCAATATTTATGGTTTAGTAACCTTGAAATATGATATATGAATTTACCACTCTTTCATTTATAACATGTTGGGATATTATTATACTCTGGGTCCTATTGTGTATATTATTATCACCCTCCCCATGGTCCATGCATAATGTCCATAAACTTAATGATCCACCTAGATAGTGTCTGTAGTGTAATTGGTGATCTCCATTAAAATTATTCTAAATTTGTTCCTCGAAATAATATGAAATCTATTAATAATCATTGGTCGATGAATAACGACCTGAAACTATATGTGATCCCCCATGGGATAATATGTACTAGTAGAAATCTACTCATTTACATTGGGTGTTTATTCTCCCTTTATATACTGGTTGTCCTACCTTTTTGTCAATATTTTATGACCATAAACTCTATCCCTCTTTGCTTCATGATTCTAAACCCTAAAATCTAGGTGATAGAGAATTATTGTTTTGGATTAAAAAAATTAAATAGAAGGCTCGACAAAATTCAAGTTTCTAGTCTCTAAGACTCCCACTAATTGGTCTTTTTCGAAAGTTAGAACAGAATTAATAAATTCAAAAACCTTATAGGGAACACCATATAACCCCAATAAATGATGATCCTGATTATTGGTCCCATTGGTTTAGACAAAAGATTGAGTAATGAAACATTTTATCTCTTTTCTAAAAAGTTGTGTTCCATACATGAAAGTGTAACCTTCCGGGAGCTTGAAAATTTCATTAATATTCCATTCTTATATAAACCAATTTATTTTCAATGTTTTTAAATTCTCAAAAATCATTCCTAAATTTAAATAAACAGCGTATTTAACACCAAACAACACCTATTCATGACTATTCATACTATTCCATGATATAGACCCATTTAAGCACCCTCAATATGGCATGTCAACCATAGGCATCTTCATCCAAAGGGGAAGATACTCTAATCTTCGTAAAAACTAGAACCATTACAAAAAAACACGTTTTTAAATATTTTCGATATTCATAAATCACATACATGTATCATATCATCACTAAGACAACATGAGAATTACATATATAAATGTTGTATCACTTTAGATGAATATTCAACTTATCTTACAATAATACACATCCATGAATCATAAAGTTGTAGTGTATTTGAAAACTATATACATAATGAACTTATTTTATGAAATATATTTAACCTATCCAAATTTTTTTATTATATAGTTTCCTTCATATATATACACTGCTAATAATATTCATTATAACTATGTTAAAAGAAAACTTATGAAATATACCCAGTAAGGGTAAATAGGGGAGATATCAATTTTTTATCATAGGGGATCACAATAAAAACATAAGGGTATGATTATATGATTTTAACTTACAAAAATCATAAATAACTAGTCAAAGATCATAAATCATGATTCATGGAATAAGTATTTCTTATTATAATAGACATGATTTATAAGAGTGAGGAATCATACATAATAAATCATGAGAAATGAGAGAATATTATAAGAATAACACACATGTTTTTTCACACACATAAGTATAGATAATAATTTACATAGTCAAGGATCAATGATATGACTATCATAGTGGTAAGATTCTCATAGTTGATTGGATTCACTCCTCATTCTCATAATTTCCTTGGTCAATACTCACTGACAATATGATCATAGCAGAATGGCCTCTTACAAAATAGGCTTTACTCCCTATTCCAAATCATATTTTCTTAAGATATATAAATCATTACCTAATAAATTCGTGGGATATATAATTATGGACTTACTCATCATATATTTAAATTCATAAATATGTGTTTCATAAGATCATGAAAAATATCATCATTTTATCATACTATAATTAACAAGAGGGATTGAAACATGTTTTATAAAAACTTAAATTATTATCATTATAAGAAATTAAGAAAAGTGGATTGTACTAGATGATCCTGTCCTTAGTATATATTAACTGTCCTTGAATGATGTTTATATAGATGGATATAAACACATTTAGAAATTTATTCGAAAATCAAGAGAAAAAATCACTTTTCTTTTGTTAAATTAAAAAAACAATATTCCCAAAAAATTGGAAAAATATTTTCTTTCTAAATCCCTTAAAACACACAATGAAATATCCATTACAAAGGAAACATGTGGAATTGAAAAAATTTATTTATGCCCTATATGTTAAAAGATAAATTTATTTTTATTAACTATTGAATGTTTTAAATTTGGGAATTATGGGAATTATGCATATTTATGACCTATAAGAAACCTCACAAAGAGAATCTATATATTTTTATGATTAATGGTTTTTCTATTAGTAATGAAGAGACTAAAAATGATATGTAAATAGAAGAAGGTGTTAATTAATATTATTTTTAATATTAGTTAATGGTAAAAAATGATGTGGGATTATAGAAGTGTTTATGTATTTGAATTAAAGAATTATGTTATATGAATTAGGAAATTTATAAGGATTGTTTAGTATATGTTTTCTAATATGAATTTTCATAAACATATTGAATGGTACTAAATTCCTAGAAAATTGATTAAATGGAAATGTTATATTTTATTAAAAACACATGAACATGGGAAGGTAATCCTTATTATATCCCTAATATTTTTAGAATTATTTTTTGTTTGTAAAAATAGATTATTGATGTAGATAAAGTAAACTGAAGAGTATTGATGACACTTGAAACTGATTAATGATTTTTGGAAAAGGTGGTTTATGTTTTCATTGATGGATTTTGAAATATTTTTTGATTTAAGGAATATATCCAATAATATACGTTTTATGTATTAACGAGGAATAATTTATGTTTTTAATAGGTTTAGGTGGTAATTTAGGTTATTACCATGTTTCAAGAGAATATACGACTAAGTTTTTCACATGTTTGGTAGGTGACAATGAAGAGTGTCTTTATTATATATGGTGGATTTATTTTATGTTTTTTTGAGAAATTTTATTATCTAATTTATAAATTTTGAATTTTTGAAGGGTTATAAGGTTAAAAATTTATGTAATGGTTTATGTTTAACTTTAGATGAGGTTTTTAAATTAACATATTACATCACCATATAAAGATTTAACCATATTGGGTAACTAGTGATAGCATTATTTTCTTAACTGGAGATTGAATGAATGAATTATCATTCTATTATGGATCTTGTGATCTATTAGTATTCTAAGAATAAAAAAATTTATTTTAATTTCATGGTGTAAGAGATTAAGTGGAAATTGATTTAATCAAAACCAAAGGATACAATTGTGATTATTATAAAAGAAAATATAATCCTTTGGTATAAAAGTCCCTTTGAAAATTTTAACTTTATTAGGATGGTAACCTATTAATTGGAACATCAAATGAACCAATATTAGGATCAAAGAAGTATTCCATGTATATATCTTGAGGACGTACATACATGATCCATCACATGTACTAAATTTAGAGGTTATACCCTCTCAGAATGATATTCCTTATGAGAGACAAGCGATAGAGATTCTGGATTGAATAGATAAGGTTCTATGAAACAAGAAAATATACCTAGTCATTTTTTTGGGTAAAATCAACATGTTGGGTAATCTATGCATGAACCTAAGGATGTAGTGAGGAATATGTATCCTCATTCATTGGTACCAAAGTGATATATTTACAGTGAGAAAATCATTTTAAGTGTAGTAGAATATAAAAACCATAGATTTTGTGAAATATATTTTTTTTCACATAAATTTAATCATTTCAATATTTTTCATTCTAGAAAATACTTAGTTTATCTTTCATTACACATAAATCAGGATTTGTCTTGGATTACACACAACACTATGTTCAAACGAAATGTTTCATATTATTAAAATATTATTATATGAAAGTTAACACCTAGAAATTGAAATGAATGTTATGAATATAATTAAATACGTTTTGAAAATATATTTTTTACCCATTTATCTAAATTTAATTCTTCGTTAACTAATTAATTTAAAATGAAAATAAAAAATATTTTTATGCAATACAATTTTATGAAACATAACACATTTTACTTCAATTTAGAAAAAAAATTGGTGAATTATTTTAATGAGATGTATATTTTATGTATTAAATAAACCATTTAACATTTATCTTTTGTGTTTTATAGACAAGAGATAAAAAAATCCAATTTTATGCTCAAAAACTGTATATTTCTAAAATGCAATTTTTTCACATTTTGGGAACTTATTTTAAAATTTATTTTTGAAAATATTATAAAATTTATTTTAGAAAATAATATTCATTTTTTAATTTTAATGTAAAAATTATTTTAGGGTGATTTTTTGAGAATCTTCTGAAAAGATTATTTTGTTAATAGTAAAAATAAAATATTTTTATTGAAAACTTCTTATTAATTTAAATTATTTATAAAGTAAAAAAATATTTTAATTTTTTTTAAGTTAAAATTGGTTCAATTATATATATATATTAAACCAATTTATTCCATTTGAAATATTTTCATTTTTAGTTTTGATATAAAAACACTGTATGCTTTTGATCATTTTCTCTTTGAAAACCCGCTTTCTCATCACTTTAGTGGGATTAATTTTAAATTAAAATATTTCATATAAATGAATTTAATTTGAAAAAATGTATTGAATATTTTTAATTATAATAATTTATATTATATACTAATTTAATCTTAATTTTTTTCCAAAATTAATTTGTGACAATAGTAAAAATTAATTACTGTGGCTAAGGTAAAAATGTGGTTAGTCGGGTGTTAAACTAAAGAGATATTGGTTCAAATGACATAAAAACCTATATAAAAATATTTTTCGGACATATTTATACCATATAATTTCTATGTATCTATAATAATAAATTTTTTACCCCTTAGTATTGTGAAAAACATGAGTACACCTTTTTCTTTTAAAAAATTATAAGTGTGCCACTCGCCTCAGTTATAAAATGTCACCCACTCTCCTTTCATCATTACACCGTAAAACCATTTTTATTACAAAAAATAGATACCATAATAAATTAAAAACATACAATATATAATAATAGAATCCTTATTCTGGTTATAAGGCTAACCTAGGTGGGAGTTTGGTGAAAACCTAAGGAGGTTAACTGAAGAAGATGTAACGTTATTCAACGAGCATTTTTATTTTATTTACTATAGCACCTCATTGAATTTTTATTAAACCATGATTATATAATACAATTTGTATATTAAATATACTTATATGTTTTATTTTTTTAATGACCTAGAACCATCCCAACTTTAATCAGATGGGTTATTAAATCATCATTCATGTGTATGACATACTACCGCCTTACGAGATGATGTCATTATTTTTTCCATTTTCACCTATCGTGGTTGGGTATGATGATGGATATAAATAATATAGATGATATTTATAGAATATTTATACTTATATGGTAATTATATAATATATACCATTATTTATTTCTCTTTCACAGGGGATATGATAATGTCGGTCGTGCGTACAACAGACTTCCTCCCCACATAGCGATGTGAATTGTTTCTCTGTAACACTTTAAATGCAAGATAATAAAGATAAAGTTAACTAATATATTTGATATAAATGAAATAATTTTCATGTAATATTTAAAAATATTAAACTATAATATATCATTTTCTTTCTTGACTTTTCACTCACTGAAAGATGATATCATCATCAATGTACGTTTGGACTACCACCTTCCCAAAGCGATGTGCCAATTTTTTTCATCACCACATCCAATAGATTATATTTATAATTAAATTTAAAGATATATTATTTTATTTATGAGATTATTATCATTATTTACATATAAAATATTACTTATATCCTTTCTATAATGATATTTGAAAAATGGAAACGTACTCATGTGTGCGTTCGGTCTACCATCTCCATGATCACAAAACATTTCATTTCTCGAAATATTATTTCATGATTAGTATTAAAAGTGTAATTTATGTATAAATATTATAATTATTTCATTATTATTATTTAGGATATTATAGAACCATGATCAAAGTAATAGGTGTAACATCCCAAGTAAGTAATTAATAATAGATATTTTTATCTATGTCTATTAATGATTAAGATAGTGTTTTAGAGGCTTAAAATGAAAATAAATACAATCTTATGCATGGAATACACTAATATTCTAACAAGATTGTTTTACTGCCTTTTGATGGCAAACCATTTTTGAATCTATATTTTGACAATTTTATAAACTATGTTTGTCAAAATAAACTTATCCTTTATTATTGGGACATCAAAATTTACCTTGTGTGAATTTTTGGTATTTTTCTGACAATGTTCATTTTTTAATGAATAGTGAAAAATACTGCATTTTACATCAAAACTGCTTTTTAATCTAATTTATTTATATGATTAGATTTTGTTTTGAATTGGTTTTGAAGTGAAATTAGAATATATTTTTACCATTTTATCCAATGGTGGTCATTGGAATCAATTTCACTTTGAAATTAGACTTAAACTGGTGTCAATCTTTTGATACTTATTGTTTCATAAAAACACGCTATTTGCTCTGACAGCGGGAATTAATTATTAAATTAATTAATGTGACTTATATGATTTGAATTTTGTAAAATAGACTTCATTTTTGAATTCGGAATATCAAATATAGCTTAGGGTGATTTTTTGGTAATTTTCTGAAAAACTTCAATTTTTGATGAATAGTGAAACCACTAAGTGGTAATCAAGCAAACTGATTTTTTAGTTAAATGAAAGTTTACCACTAATGTGTATTGAATTTTGAAAATCCGACATACATGGTTGTCATTAGTATGTAAAATGTGGTTCAATGAGATTATAATAATTTTTTGGTGAATAGTAACTTATTAAGTTCTTAATCACGATTAGTGGTAATTAGGGTAGTTTAAGGTATAAATAATACTTTAATAAACTGAAATGACCTATAAACATGTCCCAACATCATTGGTTGTGTCATGGCCGACCATGACATGCCATGGGTCAACTTGGGGACCCCATGGATCCACTTTTGTTGGGAAATGACATAAATTACTTTTTATTTAATGTTAAAGTGAAAATGACACAAACATAATATGTTTTACGAAAACAATTTTTAAGTGGGGTTATACAAGTCGAAACTTTGATTATAAATAGTCATTGGAAAGATAAAAAGTTTTCCTATATCATAGTATTTTGTTTATAATTTTTAGACATTAACTAAATTTAATTATTTATGACATAATAATGATGCAGCGATGAAATCATTATTTGATGATTTAAATAAAATAGAAAGATAATGTAAAATCTATGAACTACACATGTCCAAAACCAATTGGATGAGTGGATTTCGAACCCTTATCACCTTATCCACGAATTATATCAATGTAGGACCTTTTAAAACCGAAACACATTTTCAAATAAAGTAATATTTCTTTACTTTCAAAAAGTGCCCCTCCTCTCCTCTTATAAAAGGCCCCCACCTCTACCTCATTTCACACAATCCTCAAGCCTTTGGCTCGGCCAACCCCTGCCCATTTACTCTCTCCACATCCCTCTCCTCATCCTAGAGGATTCCATTTGGGCATAATCCTTTCAAAGGAAGCCTTTAGGCTCAAAACAAAAGGAGTTACACTTTTAAAGGTAATTCTTTCTCTCATGTTCATTTGTTTTATTTTTCTTCTCCAACCCCCTAAACTCTTTTTACTTACTTATTTTGTAACAACACCAGTATCTTAAATATACAAGGATGTTGTTATAATATTTATTTGAGCTACACTCTCACACAACTACATCAAATGGTTAAAGAACATACGGTTTGCGTGGATGGCGAAATTCTGCCTCCCGAAACGATGATTGTTCAACACTCATTTAACACCTTCAAAGGTGGCCATTATGATGTCACTATTTTTATATAGGATATATAATATTTTTATGTTTTCCTTAAGCTTCTGTTTTTTTTCATTTTGGGCATACCTTTATGGTTTCCATTATGGGTAAACACGATATCTTCATTTTAGGAAGTGCGGACTACCGCCCCCTCAAAGTGATTTGATTCGTTAAATACCATATGTGGGACATATAAAGGATGGAACTATGATATTATATATGATATTATACTGGAATTATAATATACTTTTATTTCATTATGATTCCATTCCAGAAAATACGGAATAGAAATGGAAGTAGCGTTCATGCGTACGTACGGCTTACCGTCTCCATGAACGGTGCATTTCATTTCTTACCTCTAAATGTGATGTAATATTATAAATACATGTATATGCTGAATATATATGATATATATGTTATCCAAAACATTAATATCATTCTGGATATAATGAAACTTTGACCAAATTAACAACATGTAAGTGTAAGAGGTCTATTTTTGACTTAAGAACCAAATACCGACAAAATGAACATTATTAACTTAAATGAGTACATGATGTTCATAACATGGTATAAAAGGAATAATGAAATTGAAAAAGGTTCATAAGAAAGTAGAGATTAACTCAAGTTTATTATTCTGGAGATTAAAGAACGGTCGGGTCAAGTCGGATACGAGGTATGGGACTTCGTCTCAATCTCCTTTCGTTGAGGAATATTTTATTTTATACACAACTTTCTTTTATACAGTGTATAAACCCCTTTGACTTTTACGTTTATTCAAAAAGAATCTTTTTTATACGAAGCGTTTACTAAATGACAAAAGGGAATGTTTTTGTCGTACGTATACGGCAACAACGACTTCTCCGCCATCATGACCGTTATTTGAGTTTCAGCTTCCTCTACAAGCCATACCTTCTTTTTAAAAGAAAAATAAATACCATGTTTTACTTTTCTTTTATTTTGGTATTGAAAATGGTTTTCATAATGTTTTTATTATATCAATGTGTTGTGTTGATATCTCGTGATTGAAATGTGGAAATGTTATGTTTCCTTTATGCATGTTTTATGTGATATGATTATGTTATGGTTCTTGGGCATTATTATGAAGACGGGTGGTTCCGTGATAAACTAAGGGCGGGTGAGCCCGTTATAGCTCTCCAATGCATTGGGTAACGCGAAGGAGTGAAACGTTAAGGTTTCTCCGAAGAGATTTTAGGGAATATACTGTGATGGGTATTCCAAAACGTAACCAAGAGGGTTACTCCCTACATAATAATGTTATTAATGCCTCAAGTTACCTTTATGTCTTATGGTTTCTATGATTTATTCATGATTTTATGAGGTATGTTAAAGTGCCTATGTTTTATGGGTATAGTATGATTTCATTCTTATGTATATATGAACTCATGTTTCCTTCCCATGTTTTTATAACCCATACTGAGTTTTTATGCTCATCCCAAGTTTTGAAATGTTTTTCACAGGTCAAGGGAAAGGTACATGATAAGATGATAGGGTCAAGGATGTGTCAAAAAGAATCCATGTTTTATTTCAAATGTGTTTCCATTGATGGGAATGAAGAATACTATCTTTATGTAACCACTTTGTTTATATGTGGAATGTAATGAAAGTTTTATGATCTAATTCTCTAAAACTCTAAACCCGAAAAGATCCTCGATGTGTAATCTTGTAATAACTCAAGATTAAGTAAGGTTTAAGGCTGGGGCCTTATAGTTGGTATCAAAGGTCGGTTTAGATAACTTTAGGAGTTAGAATTCTATTAAATGATTATCCAAAAATATTTTTTTTCGAAATGATATAGCATTTAAAGATTACCATGTTGCTTCATCTAAGACATGTTTGTTCAGAATGGTTTTCCGCAGAGGAAACAGGGAAGCAGTGCTAGGAAGGCATACAGAAGGAAATAACCTTCCAAATCAGCATCCAGAAATGGTCGGAATTGGAACTGAACAGTTTGTTGCAGTAATGGCATAGTTGAATCAAGCGATAAATGGCAGTGGTATCCATGCACGAGATCAGCCAGATCAACCGCAGAGGAACATGTCAGTGGTGGAACATTTCATGAGGCAACATCCACCATCATTCAGAGGATCATCTGACCCTATGCTAGCTGAAGGGTGGATTAAAGCACTGGAGAAGATTTTTGATGTCATGGGGTGTTCAGACAATCAAAAGGTTAGTCTTGCTATTTACCGTTTGGAGGGTGAAGCAGATCAGTGGTGGTCTATGGTTAAAAATATCAGGGACGCCGATGAGATTGATGCTCTTGACTGGGATGAATTCAAAGGTATGTTTCTTGAGAAGTATTTTCCTAAGGTTGTTCGACTTAGGATGGAAAAGAAATTCTTGTAATTGAGGCAAGAGGAAGACTCAGTGGCTGCCTATGAGGAAAGGTTCACTCGATTGGCAAGGTATACTCCAAATTTTATTCGAGACCTTGATAGTAAAATCAATCGTTTTTACTCAGGATTAAAGCCAAAGTATCGAAGGGCATTAGCTTCTCGTGAGTTTAAAAGTTATGAAAAGCTTGTTCGATGTACTGAGAAGGTGGAAATGGAGTTTGCCGATGACCAAGTGTTCTATAACAACCAGTAGAAGAAGAGACCGAGGTGGCAGGAGAAAGGTAAGAATTCTTCAAAAAAGGCTGATTGTAAGAAAACTAAGTTTCCAGTTTGTGATAAATGTGGCAAAAGGCATGCTGGGGAATGTCTTCTGAATTCTGGGAAGTGCTACCGATGTGGTAAGATGGGACATAAGGCTCGTGATTGCACTGAAAAGGATCAAGGTGAAGGTAAGAAAAAAATTGATTTACAGTTAGTGAAATGTTATAAGTGCAATGAGATGGGTCACTATGCAAACGAGTGTCCAAAAAAGAGCTTAAGTGATGGGAAGCAGTTAGACTACAAGCAGAAAGGGGTGGTGAAATCCTTTGCAACTACTTCAGCAGATGTCGGGCCATCAAATGAAGTTGTATCAGGTACTTTGTTTGATTTTTCAGATTATGCCAGTGTGTTGTTTGATTCGGGGTCTACACATCCTTTCATCTCTGAAACCTTTTCTAGTAATATGGGAATACCATCTCAAGAAATGACTCCTGAACTTTTGGTAAAAACACCTGGGGGAAGTGTCGAGGAAAAAAGAATTTATAAGAATCTTCCTATCCTTATCTGTGGAAAGAACCTACTTGCAAACCTTATTGTTCTACCTCTAGTAGAGTTTGATTTTATCCTGGGTATGGATTGACTCTCTATTTACCATGCTAAGATTGACTGTAGAGCTAAAGAAGTTTCTTTTCAAAAATACTTTCAGTTTGCTTACAAGAATGAACCCTTACTTTTGATAACATATCAAGAGGCCGAGAAACTTGTAAAAGATGGAAATGAATGTTACCTTGCACACGTCGTTGAAAATAAAGGAACTGTTCATATTAATGATGTGCCAGTGGTAAATGAGTATCCTGATGTTTTTCCTGATGAGTTGCCTAAAATAATACCAGATCGGGAGGTTGAGTTTACTGTTGACTTAGTTCCTGATGCTAAGCCAATTTCAAAACTCCCTTATCGAATGGCACAAATTGAAATTTTAGAGTTGAAGGAGCAATTGCAAGATTTATTAGAGAAAGGTTTCATTAGACCTAGCACATCACCATGGGGTGCTCCTGTTTTATTTGTTAAAAAGAAAGATGGTTCTATGAGACTTTGCATTGATTATAGAGCCTTGAATAATATCACTGTTAAGAACAAATATCCTTTTCCTCATATCGATGATTTGTTTGATCAGCTCCAGGGAGCTCAGTTTTTTTCAAAGATTGACTTGAGATCGGGGTACCATCAGCTGAAGGTAAAGGAGGCAGATATTCCGAAGACCGCGTTCCGTACGAGATATGGCCACTATGAATTTGTAGTAATGCTTTTTGGGCTAACCAATGCACCTGCTGTATTCATAGACTTAATGAATAGAATTTTCCATGAGTTCTTGGATAAGTTTGTGGTGGTTTTCATTGATGATATTTTGGTGTTTTCTAAAAGTAAAGAGGAGCATGAAAAACATTTAAGGGTTATCTTGCAAACCTTAAAAGAAAAGAAACTGTATGGGAAATTCAGCAAGTGTGAGTTTTGGTTGCAACAAATTTCTTTCCTTGGTCACATTGTTTCTAAAGATGGAATAACTGTTGATCCTGCAAAAACAAAAGTTGTGGAAGAATGGCCAAGACCCACAAATGTAACCGAGATTCGTAGCTTCCATGGTTTGGCGGGCTATTACCGAAGGTTTGTTAGAAATTTTTCACGGTTATCTAGTCCAATGACTAAGCTAACTCGGAAGGGTGTTAAGTTTATCTGGACAAAAGAATGTGATGATTGTTTTTAGGAATTAAAAAGAAGATTGGTGAATGCTCCAGTTTTGGCACTACCTTCCAGGAATGGTGATTTTGTTATATACAGTGATGCTTCATTGAAAGGACTTGGTTGCGTCCTAATGCAGAATGATCAGGTAATTGCTTATGCTTCACGACAGTTGAAGACTCATGAGGTAAATTACTCTACACATGATTTGGAATTAGCTGCTGTTGTTTTTGCTTTAAAAATTTAGAGGCATCATTTGTATGGAGTAAAGTGTGAAATATATACCGATCAAAAAAGTTTAAAGTATATATTCACTCAGAAATAGTTAAACATGATACAAAGGAGATGGCTAGAATTAATCAAGGATTATGATTGTACAATTCATTACCATCCGGGAAAAGCAAATAAAGTGGCTGATGCTTTGAGTCGAAAAAGTAATGCTTCATTAATAATGTTGCGTTTGGAATGTGATCCTTTGGTTAAGGATTTGATGAACTTTGGCATAGAAGTTGTTGGTGCAGGAAGTCCTTCTGTTTTGTTTCAGGTATCAGTGAGATCATCTCTATCAGATAGAATCAAGCAAGCACAGAAGCAAGATAGTGAGTTGCAGAAAAAGGTAGAGCTGGTTCAAAAAGGTAAGTTGCCTGAATTCAACATTGATTGTGATTGTGTTTTGAGATTTGGGAAGAGATTGTGTGTGCCTTGTGATTCACAGTTGAAGAGAGAGTTGTTATGTGAAGCTCATAGTTCTCCGTTTTCAGTTCATCCGGGCAGTACTAAGATGTATAGAGATCTACGAGAGTATTACTGGTGGGATGGAATGAAAAGAGATATTGCTGATTTTACTGTGAAGTGTTTGACTTGTGAGCAGGTTAAAGCAGAGCGGCAGTTACCGAAAGGGATGCTTCAGCCTTTACTAGTGCCAGAGTGGAAATGGGAGAATATATCCATGGACTTTGTTGTTGGATTACCGAAGACATCTCGTGGTAATAATGCAATCTGGTTTATTGTTGATCGCTTGACCAAGTCTGCTCATTTCCTTGCTATACGAGATACTTTCTCTCTTGATCAACTTTCCCGTTTGTATCTTAAAGAGATAGTCAGGTTACATGGAGTTCCTCTCTCCCTTGTATCGGATCGTGATCCCAGGTTTACTTCTAACTTTTGGAAGGGCCTTCAGAAGTCTTTGGGTACTGAGTTAAATTTTAGAACAGCTTTTCATCCTCAATCAGATGGGCAGTCAGAACGAACAATTCAGACATTGGAGGATATGATACGAGCTTGTTCTATGGATTATCAGGGAAGTTGGGACCAACATCTTTCTTTGGTTGAGTTTTCATATAATAACAGTTTTCATTCTAGTATACAGATGGCACCATTTCAGGCATTATATGGGAAGCGGTGTCGAACTCCAGCTTTCTGGGATGAAGTGGGTGAAATAAAGTTGATGGGACCAGAATTGGTAGAAGAGATGGCAGAAAAAGTTCAGCTGATTCAGAAACACGTGAGAACAGCTCAGATCAGGCAGAAGAGTTATGCGGATAACCGGAGGAAGGATCTATCTTTCGAGGTAGGTGATCATGTTTTTCTCAAGGTTTCTCCTTGTAAAAGTGTGATGAGATTTGGTAAGAAAGGAAAGTTGAGTCCAAGGTTCATTGGACCATACGAAATTCTGGAGAGAGTTGGATCAGTTGCATACCGAGTGGCTTTACCTCCGAGTTTATCTCAGGTACACAATGTTTTTCACGTTTCGATGTTGAGAAAGTATATGCCAGATCCATCTCATGTTTTGAGTCCAGAGGTAGTTCAGCTGGAAGAGAACCTATCTTATGAGGAACAACCGGTCCAGATTCTTGACCACAGGGAGCAAGTGTTACGGAATAAGGTGATTCATCAGGTAAAGGTTTTGTGGAAAAACCACATGATTGAAGAGCCAACATGGGAATCTGAAAATGCAATGAGGGATAAGTACCCCCATTTATTTGATAAGTAAATAAATTGCGGGGACGCAATTTTCTAAAGGGGGGAAGGATGTAACATCCCAAGTAAGTAATGAATAATAGATATTTTTATCTATGTCTATTAATGATTAAGATAGTGTTTTAGAGGCTTAAAATGAAAATAAATACAATCTTATGCATGGAATACACTAATATTCTAACAAGATTGTTTTACTGCCTTTTGATGGCAAACCATTTTTGAATCTATATTTTGACAATTTTATAAACTATGTTTGTCAAAATAAACTTATCCTTTATTATTGGGACATCAAAATTTACCTTGTGTGAATTTTTGGTATTTTTCTGACAATGTTCATTTTTTAATGAATAGTGAAAAATACTGCATTTTACATCAAAACTGCTTTTTAATCTAATTTATTTATATGATTAGATTATGTTTTGAATTGGTTTTGAAGTGAAATTAGAATATATTTTTACCATTTTATCCAATGGTGGTCATTGGAATCAATTTCACTTTGAAATTAGACTTAAACTGGTGTCAATCTTTTGATACTTATTGTTTCATAAAAACACGCTATTTTCTCTGACAGCGGGAATTAATTATTAAATTAATTAATGTGACTTATATGATTTGAATTTTGTAAAATAGACTTCATTTTTGAATTCGGAATATCAAATATAGCTTAGGGTGAATTTTTGGTAATTTTCTGAAAAACTTCAATTTTTGATGAATAGTGAAACCACTAAGTGGTAATCAAGCAAACTGATTTTTTAGTTAAATGAAAGTTTACCACAAATGTGTATTGAATTTTGAAAATCAGAAATACATGGTTGTCATTAGTTTGTAAAATGTGGTTCAATGAGATTATAATAATTTTTTTGTGAATAATAACTTATTAAGTTCTTAATCACTATTAGTGGTAATTAGGGTAGTTTAAGGTATAAATAATACATTAATAAAATGAAATGACCTATATACATGTCCCAACCTCATTGGTTGTGTCATGGCCGACCATGACATGCCATGGGTCAACTTGGGGACCCCATGGATCCACTTTTGTTGGGAAATGACATAAATTACTTTTTATTTAATGTTAAAGTGAAAATGACACAAACATAATATGTTTTACGAAAACAATTTTTAAGTGGGGTTATAAAAGTCCGAATTTTGATTATAAATAGTCATTGGAAAGCTAAAAGATTTTCCTATATCATAGTATTTTTTTTATAATTTTTAGACATTAAATAAATTTAATTATTTATGACATAATAATGATGCAGCGATGAAATCATTATTTGATGATTTAAATAAAATAGAAAGATAATGTAAAATCTATGAACTACACATGTCCAAAACCAATTGGATGAGTGGAATTCGAACCCTTATCACCTTATCCACGAATTATATCAATGTAGGACCTTTTAAAACCGAAACAAATTTTCAAATAAAGTAATATTTCTTTACTTTCCAAAAGTGCCCCTCCTCTCCTCTTATAAAAGGCCCCCACCTCTACCTCATTTCACACAATCCTCAAGCCTTTGGGTCGGCCAACCCCTGCCCATTTACTCTCTCCACATCCCTCTCCTCATCCTAGAGGATTCCATTTGGGCAGAATCCTTTCAAAGGAAGCCTTTAGGCTCAAAACAAAAGGAGTTACACTTTTAAAGGTAATTCTTTCTCTCATGTTCATTTGTTTTATTTTTCTTCTCCAACCCCCTAAAATCTTTTTATTTACTTATTTTGTAACAACACCAGTATCTTAAATATACAAGGATGTTGTTATAATATTTATTTGAGCTACACTCTCACACAACTACATCAAATGGTTAAATAACATACGGTTTCCGTGGATGGCGAAATTCTGCCTCCCGAAACGATGATTGTTCAACACTCATTTAACACCTTCAAAGGTGGCCATTATGATGTCACTATTTTTATATATGATATATAATATGTTTATGTTTTCCTTAAGCTTCTGTTTTTTTTCATTTTTGGCATACCTTTATGGTTTCCATTATGGGTCAACACGATATCTTCATTTTAGGAAGTGCGGAATACCGCCCCCTCAAAGTGATTTGATTCGTTAAATACCATATGTGGGACATATAAAGGATGGAACTATGATATTATATATGATATTATAATGGAATTATAATATACCTTTATTTCATTATGATTCCATTCCAGAAAATATGGAATAGAAATGGAAGTAGCGTTCATGCGTACGTACGGCTTACCGTCTCCATGAACGGTGCATTTCATTTCTTACCTCTAAATGTGATGTAATATTATAAATACATGTATATGCTGAATATATATGATATATATGTTATCCAAAACATTAATATTATTCTGGATATAATGAAACTTTGACCAAATTAACTACATGTAAGTGTAAGAGGTCTATTTTTGACTTAAGAACCAAATGCCGACAAAATGAACATTATTAACTTAAATGAGTACATGATGTTCATAACATGGTATAAAAGGAATAATGAAATTGAAAAAGGTTCATAAGCAAGTAGAGATTAACTCAAGTTTATTATTCAGGAGATTAAAGAACGGTCGGGTCAAGTCGGATACGAGGTATGGGACTTCGTCTCAATCTCCTTTCGTTGAGGCATATTTTATTTTATACACAACTTTATTTTATACAGTGTATAAACCCCTTTGACTTTTACGTTTATTCAAAAAGAATCTTTTTTATATGAAGCGTTTACTAAACGACAAAAGGGAATGTTTTTGTCGTATGTATGCGGCAACAACAACTTCTCCGCCGTCATGACCGTTATTTGAGTTTCGGCTTCCTCTACAAGCCATACATTCTTTTTAAAAGAAAAATAAATACCATGTTTTAATTTTCTTTTATTTTGGTATTGAAAATGGTTTTCATAATGTTTTTATTATATCAATGTGTTGTGTTGATATCTCGTGATTGAAATGTGGAAATGTTATGTTTCCTTTATGCATGTTTTATGTGATATGATTATGTTATGGTTCTTGGGCATTATTATGAAGACGGGTGGTTCCGTGATAAACTAAGGGCGGGTGAGCCCGTTATAGCTCTCCAATGCATTGGGTAACGCGAAGGAGTGAAACATTAAGGTTTCTCCGAAGAGATTTTAGGGAATATACTGTGATGGGTATTCCAAAACGTAACCAAGAGGGTTACTCCCTACATAATAATGTTATGAATGCCTCAAGTTACCTTTATGTCTTATGGTTTCTATGATTTATTCATGATTTTATGAGGTATGTTAAAGTGCCTATGTTTTATGGGTATAGTATGATTTAATTCTTATGTATATATGAACTCATGTTTCCTTCCCATGTTTTTATAACCCATACTGAGTTCATATGCTCATCCCAAGTTTTGAAATGTTTTTCACAGGTCAAGGGAAAGGTACATGGTAAGATGATAGGGTCAAGGATGTGTCAAAAAGAATCCATGTTTTATTTCAAATGTGTTTCCATTGATGGGAATGAAGAATACTATCTTTATGTAACCACTTTGTTTATATGTGGAATGTAATGCAAGTTTTATGATCTAATTCTCTAAAACTCTAAACCCGAAAAGATCCTCGATGTGTAATCTTGTAATAACTCAAGATTAAGTAAGGTTTAAGGCTGGGGCCTTATAATAGGACTGAAAATAAAAAATCCAAAAAATACACAAAAAACAAAGGAGTTATTACCCAAAACAAGATTTTAATAAGGAACTATTAACCAATTAGTAATAAATGGTCAGATATAAATAATATATTATAAAATATATATAATTATAATTTTATAATAGTTTTATAAAAAACATATATTTTTTATACAAGAGGTTTAAACAAGTACGAAGGAAGTCGATACTTATGGTAAGATATTTCTTGTCTCTCTTTTATTTTAGGGTGTCATATGAAAATTCTCCACTTGTTTCTACTATGTGGTGTAAATAAATACCATTAGGAATGTTATAACATTATTCTACTAATTTTAATTATATTTAATGTTTTATTTTATGATATTATCTTTTGGGTCTTATAATTCAAAATATTAATAAATCAGTAAGGAATTTTCGTCTCACTTTTTAACTTATGTGAGACACATTCCATATTTACCACATGTTTCTTTTTTTGTTGTGTATATACTACCCTTGAATTAATTTTATGATAATTATCACTAAAACTATTGGTATTTAAATATCCACTTGGTCATCTCTCTTTTATGGGGTTTATGATTCAAAAGTTTTTTAATCAGTAATGGGGTTTGTCTCAATTTTCCCTTCCTGAGACATCTACTATGTTATGAACCTATATTATTTTATGATGTGAATATAAATCCCATTATACATGTAATATAATAAATATATTTATTATGATTATATTTTAAGTTTCATTTAATATAGTTTATTCATTGGTATTTTAATTCAATATTACCAAAGGAGAAAGAGTTTTGTGATACAATCTCATCATTTATCTGAACTGATTATGATTTTTATTACAATAGTGAAATAATATTATCTATCTCTAAAAAATATCATGATGTTTATAAAACTAATTTTATATGATAATAATTCATGTTTTTTTTTCATTTTCCCCTCAAATACTCAAGATTTCAATAGACTTCTTTTAAGAAAAATCCCAATTATTTATCTTTTCGGTCAAAAATAGTTTTTCTTATAAAAATATGTTTTCTCAAAATTATTTAAAAAATGTTTTTATCATTAAAAATATGATTTATTAAATAAATTTTTACCCAAACTTGAGTTTTTTTATTTTTTAATTTAATCTTCATGTCATTTTCTAAACAATTTCTCTTTGGATTTTAATGAAAATGTGAGAGGAATTTTTATTTATATATGTAAGACATGAAACGAATTTTAAACCATCAAAAAAAATTATTTAATGGTTATTTTATATTTATTCATGGTTAATTTAGAAATAAATTATTTTCAAAATTTTTTTATTAATGTTTAGTCTTATAAAATTATTTTCGATGAAAATTTAGTTTCCTTTCAAAATTTTCCATGTGATTATTCAAAATAATTGTCCATTGAAGATGTCATCCTTTGATATAACTTATGATTCATTGGGGGTACAAACCAAGGATAGGAGTTTTTTTATTTATCTTAATGGTTTATCCAAATAAGATGTTTATGAAACCTATTTATCTTCCACGGGTTATACCATGTAAAAATTATTATGAAACCTACCTATTTTTTCATGGGTTATGTTGTGATGAAATGATTATGAAACCTATCACATTTATATAGGTTATGATATTATGAAATGTTTATGAAACCCATTTCACTTCATGGGTTATGAAATGATGAATTTTTTATTATATTGTGGCATATAAAACTTTGGTTTTCCTAAAGAGATATGTGATACCAATATCTCTCTCTAATGAATTAGGTAATGATGGATAACTAATGAGTAAATATATTATGTATTATAATGGTTACATGTTCATAAATATATACATTAATATAATTACATGTTAAAAATTATATTTGTAAACCTTATTACATGTTCATAAAGTTGTGTGTGAACCTGACTAGATTCTCATAAAGTTATGTATGGAGTTGTCTTTCATGTCCATAATGTTATTCCTATACTTGGTTGCATGTACATAAGTTTAAACAAGGACACAATTTCATGTCTTTAACTTAATGAGTGAACCTATTTCTATATATACATGTTCAAAATGTTATGATATGATTTTTATTCCGCAAATATATTCCATTTTACAGTTTTATGTTCTCATGGATCATAATCTCTAATTCCATTATGATTTATGTCATATAAACTACTAATATTTATTCATTGAAAAATATTTATGATCTTTGATATGAAAGGTATGGTTTTAAAATTTTATTCTCATGTTGTCATACCCATTTACTCATATTATATGAATATATTCCTTATTTATCCATACTGAGTATTTCATGTCACCGTTTATTATGTTTCATATCCCAAAGTTATGAAGATGAATTTATGTAGGGTATGTATATAAAGATTTATAATTAGGAATATCATATTTATAGACCCTGAATACCTTTCACCAAATTCAATGATTATTTACCTAGTATCCAAAGATATAAACTATTATGGTCCCCAAGTGTGTATTTGTGTAATCTATTGAATATTCGTCTACAATGATATAATATCTTTGTATAAAAATAGTTGGTTTCTATACCACCTCTAGACTCTACATGAAAGGGTCAACACACATTAGTATGTACTAAATCAAGATTCTCCATGGCCTTTTACCTAGATAACTAAATTATGGGTTTCCATCTTAATTTGTAAAAAATGGGTCATATTTCATATATATTAGGATCTAAAGAGTATAAGTAACAATCATTATAGAGAATCATAAAATGATTCTTATTTTTGTGGCCAAGATGGTGATTCCATAACTAGGTGTTATATGAGACATGTATATTTGTTTCTTTATCAATTTACAATATTTTTTTTTAATTTAATACATAAGAATTGTTATTAAAAATTTTAATTCCACAACATATGTTATCATTGTAATATTAGAAACTTTTATTTCCAAATATTAAAGTAAACAATTCCATTTCTAAAAGATTAATGAATTTATTGTTCTTGGTAACACATTGAACATAATAAAAAATATTTAAAACCAAATTTAACCTAGTAAACAATGTAACATGGTAGTATCCAATGGCTAGAGTAGCCATACATTCTTTATTGGTAGTAATTAGATCCACCTCATCTTTGGAAATCTTGGAAATTCTAATGGGATCCCATATTTTGATACAAATGAAATCAGAAAAGGTAGTATTCAATACCCATCTTATAGATATAGAATGATTACACTCAATAATGCACACAAATAAAGACCCACCATGCTTATTTAGATGGTTCAAATTCCTCATCTAGTGGCCCTTCTTAGTATATAAAAAAACACCTCATATTATACCTTTATTTGCCTCTATATATTACTCTTCTTAGAATAATGGTGATCTAGATCCATATACCTAGAGAAAGTCCTTAACCCCTTCAGCTTCTTTTTCTAATTTATTTTTACAATATGGATAATGGGTTTGTCTAAATGCATGTATTTATCAACTTAGAGAATATGTTTAAGACGTTCTGATAGTGTATTCTAGCTATTTCATATATTATATTTCATAATAAATATAGATAATATTTGGTTTGTGAGGATAGAATGAGATATGTTCAAAACTCATTAGGGATCTTAAACCATAAGATGTCCTAGATCTCAATATAGCCAATCATCTTGATTACATGTGCCTCGGCTGGTGCTGACTCTCCATGCATTCATGTGGATAATGCATTAGATACCTTATATCTGAATAATCATTCCTTCATTTTATAGAGATCCTGATGGTGAGAAACATTTCTATATACATCTATATCTACATATTTCTTTAGAATCTCATGGGGGAATAGTGGATAACCTTAAACATTGGACATCTATTACATCTTCTACATGATTTAAATAGAGATATAATTATTCCCCACCAGCCTCTTTGAAAATGAGCTCATGAATTCTGGTTTCTATCATCTATAATATCTATTCATGATGTAGTATAACACACATGGGTATATAACATTACTATAAATTCATGATGGTGATAAGGATATCCTTAACTTGTATGGTTCACCATGATATTGTTAATTTTCATTAATTTTCATTATCTAAAAATTAAGAGATGACAATTATTAGTCTTTTTGGTTAAAAAAACAGATTAATTTATTTGAAATTAATTAAATTACATTAATCTCCCATGATTTTTCAAAAATATATAACTATCTCCATTAGTTTCTGAATTTCTTATCGCTTGTATTTTCTAGTGGTAAGGATATATATTCTCATTCTCATAAATTACACTTGGTACAAATAATTTATTTAATGTTTTTTAGGTTGGAAAAACTTTTCAATAGAATTAACTCAGTGTTCCTTGATGTATTCATTGGACTCCACAATCTACAAATCATGTTTTAAATATTTCTTCAACAATTGCCTCATAATTATAACAAGTCCTTCTTGGGAAGTCAACCTTGATTTAAAAATAGTTACGTCAACCCCTAAAATTTAGATAAAAGTTCCAAAATAATTTAAAGCACTGCAACTTTTGTTGGTCAAGTACTTCGAACAAAGAGGTGGATTATAAAATAAGTAATGGAAGGATATACAAACTCAATATTTAGACTGTGGTATTTCTATTAATTATGTGTATAATATCATTTTATCTTTTAAAAAACCATATTATTATTAAGTGGAATTTACTTATGTGTTTAACCATTTCTTATAAAACATTTATGCATAATTAAGTTATATTTTATTCCATATTTCATGCTTAATAATTATTTTATTATGTGATCGCTTTATATCCAAAAAAATAAAAAAACTAACCATGTAATTAATAGAAATATAACATAAGGGTAATGATAAAAATATTAAATAATGGTTAGTTTATCTACTAGATGATAAATTAACCCTCAATCGTAAAGTGAAAAAACCTTAAACATTAGCTTGGTTCGTGTTTCAAAATACATCATTTTTCTCCAATTTATAACCTCCACTGGTTTTGCATCGACTCTTTGAATCAGACCACCTCCACATTCCTTGGAGCTCTATCCTTATATAATCATTTACTCACCTACAGGTGAAGGGATCTAATGAATCCGATTAATGGTGGTTTTAAGACACGAAACCATGGTCATTAATTCCCTTACATAACAAGGATGGGATGCTACACATGCCATGAATAATAATTTAACAGAGTCCAATCTCATACATAGGGATGGTATAGTCTCATGATCATCCACACATCATGAAATGAGAATACATTTCCAATATAGTTATCAATTACAAAAATTTATTATTTAATTATGATGATACACCATGGATTAATCTAATCACTTTAATTTATCTTAATTATATCAAAGCATCCTTAAATCACTATCATCTGTAATTTCAAAAAGAATTAATTTAATTTAATATTAATAAATTACATAGTGTACATAGAAGAAACATAATGTTCTTATCCAAAATTTTTACATAGAAATAGATTTAATATATAAGTTTAATCCTTTGACATGTTGTGTACATTGTCAAATAATTGAAACAAGTTAACTTTTTTAAAATATATTTAATTTTTCTATATGAAAAATTGAGCATAGTTTGTGAAAAATACTTCATGTTGTATAACATAGTACATGGAATGTAATATATTCTATATGTGTCCACAACACATGACTAGGGACTGGTCATGTTGTCTACCAAAGTTGTGTTCAAGGTACATGGTGTATACTCTGAATAAAAGGCATGTATACTCATAATTTATTGTCGTGTTAGTCTATGTGTATTTTATTTGATAAACAGATCCCTAGGACCCCCGTTTTCTAATATCTGAGAAACTAGGAACTACAAGTCCTGTATATAGGTTGCACGATGTTTAGTTGTTCAAGCCGTGTCCCAGTCTTTCCAAATCTGGGAACCGATCGACTTTGGTCTCATTTTAGATATGATTTTATCAGATATATCCAACATTATCATGGTATAAAAATGTTTAAACAAAACACATGGTGTGTAAGTAGATATTATATAGTGTGCACTCTTGTTTTGTCTAGGAAGATCCTTTGACACGTCCCAACAGTGTTCCTCAAATGAATCTGTATTTTTAAACCTTAACCGATTGTTGGTTATGTTATCAAGAAAAAAGAAAGGATATGATGATGATATGCACTTATTTAAACCAATAATTTTATGTAAAATAAAATTTAAACACTTAAACCCAATCAAGTAATAATAACTAATTATAAATTAAAAAGGTGACTACTCTAATACTACTTGTCAATTTCGAACACAACAGAATAATCCTTTAGTGGTATGACCAAATCAAAATTTATTCTCAATATATGTGTAATCATTATCTTACATGATTAAAACAACATGTAAAATGAAAATAGTATATTTATTGAGTATATAAAAATATTGGAACCAAATTATGAGGATATTCAAATATAATTTATAATTAATTTATAATTAGACAAGTAATTACCAAAACTTGTAATTATCTCTTATTAAATGATTCAATTGACTATATCTAATCATATCATTATTTATCTACATGATCCAAGTATATAATAACTAATGTGGTCATCCAAACCTATACTAAAATCTTTTAACATCACCTTAGAATCATTAGGTGCAAGCATTTCCAATCCTGACCACTTGTGTCATTCATGGTTGATCAAAACTAAATTCTTATTATGAAAGAACATTGATTTATGTTATATCCTTGGATTGATATATTTATGGAGAAGAAAAATAAATATCTCATGATATCTCTCTAGGAGTTTAGATATTCTCACTTTATCTGTTGTGCATAAATCGTGTGTTTTTGGAATGTTATATAATTAGATATTCATTATAGAATTTTTAGGGTTAAAAAATTTCATAGAAAAACCCTTTCATCATTATAATTCCAAATTAAAAACAAGTTCAATAATAATAATATTATTATTATTACAAATCCATTTACATGATATTTTTTAAGAGTACAATGATAAATTCCTATTATAATATTCCCAATTTGACTATTAAGCTCAATCCACTTTCTCTCACTGATATTCAGTGATCCCCAAATAATATTTATTTTATAAATAAATGTCACCCCATTATTATATGATATATATAAATAATATTATATTTTAATTACTTGAAAATAAATATTTTTTTTATTATTTAAATGAATTATTATTTTGAAAAACTTGGGATTAAATTATGGACATCAACCAAAAATGTATAAATATTATATAATCTAACGTGTTAATTTTAATACCATAATTTAACTTAGATTGTAGTTACACTTAGTGCATGAACCAATAGTCCTCCTTCTCAGTGGAATTAGGTATAACCATATAATTTATATGTTTATCATCAAAAAAAATTCCAGGGAACACATAGAAATTTTTTTTAATACAACAATGACATCCTACTTTCTATAAACAATCACCATATAATAAAATTTGTTAACATGATATCTGAGATCAAGTAGGTTTCATACAGGTTCCAATAACCTATATGATCAGTGTTTTATTTTGGGACATTCTAGAATTGAACTCCCCTACTAAAAACCATATCCATTGATTTATTTAGGCAGTTTCATTCCTTATATATGGAATAAGAAATTGAATTCTATCAAGGGAGAGAAGGGATAAATAATTTTTTGAATTATCCATTAATTCAATATCACATGTGATTCACCTAATGTATCATACACCCCCACGAGCATATGTAAACATGGTTTTTATCAATACATTGAATCATATGATTCATAATATCCATTAATGTTAATATAAAATTTTAAGGATCAATACATATATCTTCAAATAGTAACATCCAATGACACATGGAAATGTGGATTTCCTTTTAACGTGTCTGTTCTCATAACCTCTTTCATTAGAGAATAAAATGGGTAACTCTATGAGAAGGTGTATTAATGTATTATGAGCCTCCTACCTAGAATTTCATATATCGTTTGTGTCCCATCAGAAAATATCATTTGACCATATAACTACATTCAAGAATAATGTCAAGGCTCTTTAAGGTTCCCATCATAGAAGGGAAATTCTATAACCTTTTACTATGAAAAATATTCTCATGAAATTATAAGCAATATTAATGCAAGGGAATAATCATGATGTGGTAAAAAATTTATTAATAATGAAAATATGTAATCAAGTATTATGAATATAGGTTCTAGGTCAACAAGTCTAGTGGGATGCTGATTTCTTTAAGTCGCAAAAATGAATAAATTGAGTAATGGTTTATAAATCCCAATGGTTTATTACTTCTTAATATTACACGATGTACCAACTAATGAGTCGGAAAACATGAAATAATATCAAAGGAAGCAGAGTTAATCCTAATCAATGGATTGAAATAAAAGTGAAAAATATATATTGGGTAAGATAGAGGGAATGTCAGAGAAAAGCATATGCAGAGACGCATAGAGTTTTTCAAGAGCATATTTCCAAAGATTTCATCTAGATATCATCTATAATTATAAAGGTCAATAAGGGAGTTATTATTGTATTATCCTCCTCATTGTAAATTGATATTTCTATGATTAATAAAAACATAGTGTGGGTGTATGTTCTCACTATCCTTATTTGAAGTGTGATTCTTAAACTAATAGATAATTAAGTACGTCATTATAGGAGAGAAGAAAGTTCCCCAAATTTTTATGGAAGTGAATCAGGAGGGTTAGTAAGACTTCTCTAAAATTGTAACTATAAATAATGGATTTTTTTTTGAATTTAGTTCATAGGATGATTCACCTGCATAATTATAGAAGTAGGCTAGTGAGTGTAAACTATGTATAATACCTTATTTTATTTACTTATTTTAATATTAATTTAGTGGAAAGGTAGAGAGAAATAAAAGTGTTCTTAAAGCCCAGAGAAAAATACACTCATTAAGGAAAGAATTTCCTATGCCTCGATTAACACCTATTAGGGTGTTATCATCTATAAGATTCTAAATAGTTGTATCATAGGGACATTTATTCTTCTTCTCTCTTCAAATAATAGGAATAGTTTTCAACTATAATGGTTTCCCCATCATTGATGTAAGTTTCTGGTTGTTGAAAATATAGATACATCATTATTTTAGATCCATGGGCGTATATGTTTACACAAAAACAATCTATAGAATCACAACAAATATTGGAATCAAATACCTTATAGAATAAGATCATTGAGAATTCAATCATTATTCCCAAGACATAAAATCCTTGGTAAGTTCTCTTACCAATCACATCAATAAAAAATAACACTCCTACAAAACCTCATAGGTAATGTATGAAGATATTCTAATCTTTTATTATAGATACTTTATGGTTTGAAAGGACAAGATTCATGTTCCATGGAATAAGTATAAATATTTTTTAATGAATTCAAATGAGATATTTGATACCATTTTTTATCATATAAATATTCTTGTTGAAGATATGTGAGGCCTCAATTTGGATCTAAAATATGAAAATATTTTTAAAATAATAATGAGAAGCCTCTTTCCCCATTTCAATGAAAACGTTTCAGTTCATGAAAAAATACAATAAAGAGATATCTCTTGACGTCATTCATAACACTTGAGTGGATTATAAAATGAGAAATAAATAAAATGGCTCATGAATTAAAAAAAATGTTCAATTAGTGGACTTTAATTCCATGAAGAATCTTTCAATCATTGAAAATATATAAGTTGAAGAAGTTCACATGGTCATGTCACTTGTCTCCTATATTCATAAAAGAGAAAGAGTAAGGATTAAGCGCATGCTTACCCTGTATTTCATCATGTTTGGAAAGGTGGGACATCTTGCATCCAAATGAACCAAAAATTATCATGAAGATAATAGAGAATAATAAATGAAAAAATAATAAAATAAAGTTCAAATAATTCTAAATGGGTGTTGTTCAAGATGAAAAATATTCTTCCTAAAGAAAAATATTGTTCTAGATAATGTAATTTAGAAAAGTAAAAAACTTCAAAGATGAATGTGTGGTGATGGATATTGAAAATAAACTAAAAACAACGATAATGATGATGGGAATGAAGTATTTTTTAATGGTTTATTTTAAGTATGAAATTTAGTCATCCATCAAAGAACATTATGTATAGTGAATAAATACTAATAATTCCAATTTAGTGGTGCATGATTCCAATATCTACATGAAACAAAAACAAGAATAAAAGTTAGACCCAACATCAGAAATTGAAAACAAAAATTTGGAAGTTTAGATAATTCATGAAAGGACTTTAAAATAAAGTTTATAATTGAATAGAAAAAATGATTTATAAATATTTTGTAGGAAACTATCAATTAATAAGTGACACGAATTGAGTATCTAGAAGAAGATGTTATGAATTGTCCTCATAAGTGTACATATAATGAGTTATTATTGACACTAGAAATTATTAAAGAAAATATATATTCATCATCATCAGTTCTAGAAAATAGAGTTTATGAGGAATAATTCATTTAATTAGTCAGTTTCAACGGTTTGAATATAAGAAAAATTTGTGGTTAATATTAAACTACCAGAACAAACACTCTAAAATAAGGTAGATTGTTAAAATATTGGAATGAAAATTAACCATGTGGCTAAAAGAAATTTTATTACCTCAAGAGTAAGATTTTTTTCTATTTAAATATGATAGATAAGTAGTATGTGTGTTATATTTAGAGGAGGTTCTTTTATGAGAATCACCAATCCAAAAAGGCATTAAAAATTTATATTTGTTTAATGGATACTAGTTTTTTTAAAAAGGATTCAGGAATAAGGGAATAAATTACACATCATGAATGAATCAAATTCCATAAAAATGCCTTATTGTGGAAGAAAAAAAATACATAACTCACATCCTATAGTGTGGGTACATAGAATTGAATTTTAGTCTTCCAAGAGGAAGGAGATCTATTAGAGAGAACCATTGTGGAGCCACACACATTACCAAAATGATTTATGAAATGATTTTTAGAGAAGGATATTGTTATTTATACTTATTTAAGGGTAACAAAAAATTCATGCTCTTGGATTGTGGGGAGAGGATTTACATAAAAAATGATTAAAAATGAAGACATCATTGTTAACATAAACTTAATAAATATGTAACAATTTTTTTCTTGAATGAAGAGGGTCTTATGTTTTTTTTTGTTCAATAATATTCAAGATTGGAGAGAAGGATCTCAAGTGAATTGATGTTCTCTTGGTTGATGGTCTAAGCCAGAATCATCTTATTGTTTGTCAATTATGTGACCGAGAACATGCAGTGGAGTTATTTCAAAATTCTTGTACCATCAAGGCAAAATATGCTTAACTTATTCTCTTGGGAAGAATAATCAATGGAAATTTTTACATTGTTGGAATGAAAATTTTCTGAATTTTTTCTAAAGAAGTGGAGAAAATGTTAGGACATAGAAGGCTTGAACATGTGATTACTTTTTTTTGGAGAGGTTGGTAATGTGAATTGGGGCTTGTGATATTCCTTATATCACATATGGTCATAATAACATGTGTGAATCTTGTCAAAAAGTGATGATTATATGGAATTCCTACTAAAAAAATAAGAAAATAAAATCATGATTTCTTAAGATTGTGCCAATGAATGTCTATATGTCAATTTTACAAAAATATATATATCAAAGTATGTATTTTGTGCTTTTTAAAGATGAATACAAAACGCTTTTCGGGATTTTTCCTATCACACACAAGATTGAGGTATAAAAAATATATAAATCTACATCAAATAAGAGTTGAAAGGTTACTTTGTGTGAAAATATAAAAATTTAAAACTTAAAATGGGATAGAATTAAAAGATCATTAAATTAAATAATATCTATAAAAATAATGGAATGGAAAATCAAGCATCAGCTGTTAAAACACCCCAAAAAATGGGTTAGTGTTAGGAAGAAATTATATATTAAAAAACATGGATCAAATAATGATTATTGAAAAATTCCTTCTAGAATGATATTGAAATGATGGTATTCATGTATTGGTATACATATCTATTAGAGCCTTTCTATTAGTGAATATAATGAAGTATATATTAAATGTTTCATGCAAATAAACTAGCACTCAAATTGTTCTTAAAGTTCGAAAGTAAATTTTTTATTATCAAAATAGAAAAGGGTAGGAAATTTAAAGACTGTAGAGATAAAGTGATATTTACAAGTTAGTAATCAATGATAAAATACTAAAAATAGTAAAAAAAGACACTTGAAAATATTATTATACGAAGTGATGTTTTGGTGGTCGATGGTGAAAAAATTAATGTAGTAAATGATCATGTTTTCATGAAAATAAACCAATTTTTGAATTTGAAGGTGGTGAAGAAGCACATGGTTTAGGGAGAGTTACAAGGAACAAAGAGTAATTTGATTAATATTGAAATTGTGAGTATAAAATAATAATTATTACAGGTTCATGAAGAAGAAGAAAATCGTGGAAGGAATTACCAAGAGAAACATTATTGTGGACTAAACTAACCCATTTTAAACACGATTAATTATGAATTTGAAGAAGGTCTCTCTATTACCCATAGATGAACAATAATATTATAAGGACCCTAAAAATGATGAGAGTTGGGTTGAAGATATGAATGGGGAGCCTGAACAAATAAGGAAAAATAATACACTTGAATTTATTCTTTGGCCAAGTAACAAGAATGCCATTGGAACCATGTGGGTGTTCCATAAAAAATAAATGAAGATGAAATAGTGATTTGGAACAATGAACTAATTTTGTGAAAAAGGTACCCCCAAATTGAACGAATTGATATCAATGATACGTATGCACCCTTTATGTGACATGATGATATATAGTTATTTTTATCCATGTAAATTTAGATGGGTTTCAAAATATATTCAATGGATGTCAAATATTTCTTCTTAAATGGTTTCCATGAATAGTATGTGTATAATGAACAAGAAATTGGGTTTTTTATTGATTAAGACAACAGAAAAGTATGTTGACTAAATAAGGACTTGTATGGCCTCAGGTAAGAAAAATGGGGATGATATTATTGATTATAATAATTTCCAAATAATATTAATTTTTCATAGGGGAGGAGTTGTTCATAACCTCTCTATCAAGATATAAAATTACAAGCAATTGATGAAGCTTCTATATAATGGTGACATAATTTTTAGTGGTTTGGATGACAACCAATGCAAGTAGTCATTAGAAATCATGAGGTGAAAATTCAAGATGTCTATAATTAGTGAAATGTAATTTTTTACTTCGACTTAAGGTATTTATAATAGTGGATGAGGTATTTATCTCACAAACTAGAAATTATAGGGAGTTTGTAAGAAGTTTTTTGATGTAGGAATCATGGCCAATAGAAACTCTTGAAGCGATAAGACTAAAATTATCAAGATACGAGTAAGGAAACAAGGTCGATGTGACAATATATAGGAACATTATTGGGATTATACTATATTTTATAAAAACTAGAAAATATATAATATCTTTTACTTATTAATTTTTATGTTTTTAGTGTAATACCAATGATTTCCCAATGAAATCCATGAACATAATTCATTGATATAGTTATCATATGATAGATTATGGGTTATTCTATCATAATGATACTAAAACTAATTCTAATGGATTCACTGATTAATAATGGGATGGTGGGGTAGATGATCTAAAATAAACATCTAGTGGTGCATTTAATATTTGGATTTTATGTATTTCATAGAAAATCATGAATTAAGATTGTATTTCATTGAGCCCAGAAGCGTCTGAGTACCTTAATTATCACTCAATCATGCACCCAATTTCTATGTGTGAATCAAAAATTTTATTATGTGGATGTAAAATTAATTTTTTCTATTTCACATTATGTGTCCCGTCTCAACTACGATCAATATTATGAAAAATACTATCCAATATTCTCAGACCAATAATATTTCTATAAATTATAATTTCATAAAAGGAAGGTGGAGTAAAGAATTATGATATTGAAATACATGTAAAAAAACCAAGTGAAAGATATATTGATAGAGGAATTACCCAATGTTGTGTTTGAGAAGAATCAGTTGGCTCTTAGATTACAACCATCAACATCCACTTAATTTATTCTAGAATATACCCCAACTTTCCATAGTATCTTTCATGATCATGCTATGTTTTCTCAACTCAATCTATTGATTCATAATACCATCTTCTGAAAATTTTGGAGTAGTGAAATCTTTGGGATCCTTTCCAAAGGGGGATAAATATGTTTTACATGAGGTGGAAGAAAAGTCAAAGGGGTTATTTTTTCTACATCAATTTAGGGGGAGTTTTATGTGGTCTAGATGATTCAAAAAGAGTTTTATATTTGGATAAAGAAAAGGAAAATAAGATAGCATGTAAATTTCAATATAGCGGGAGTTTGATTTGATTAAAATGATTCAATGGAGATCATAAAATATTTTCAATTATTTCTTAATTCACACACCAAGAAGTACTCATGTAGGATTATAATTTATTAACATTATCTTTTTGATAAATTTTTTGAAAGTGGTTAGTGTTTTTGAAGATTTTTCAATAAACCCAATTGGGGATATTTTTTGAAAAAATACATTTAGAGGATTGTGTGAGTTGTGTTTGTTTAAAAGGTTGATAATAAATCTCTAGAGATTATTTATGTCTCTTAGATATATTCAACACTATAGTCACCCAGACTACACTATATAGGAGGAGTGGTTACACCATTGCCTCATGGATACATTGCAACCTTGTTGGTTATGTCACAAAAAGAATGCCAACCTGGGCTAAGAAGTTGAGTCATATTGACCCAACATATATGGGAGAATGATTAACCACATAGAGGAAACAACCAGTCCTCTTAATGATGTTGGGACCAAGGATGCTGGAGAATGTGATTGTGGGTCTTCATGAACATAGAATAGTGGTCTGTGCCATAGGGAAGACATCTTGGAGGAAGTGTTCCATGGGGATGGGAAAAATCATGGAGAAATCCAAGAGATGAACTCATTACTCACATTTGGAAATTCAATGGAATAAATATGTTTATATTCTATGGGATTCATAGAGTCTTTTCTGATGTAGGACTCTAGCCTTTAAGGATATTCTATAACCAAGGCCACCATAATGTAGTGTTGCTTGTATAAGTTTTTAGTGTCTCTAGAGTTTTTGTGGTTTCCACCCCATAACACACTAGGATAAGAAACAACCCCCATATAAATAAATATGTTCACATAATATATATTCCTTATAATGTTGAGCATTTGATTTTGGATAAAGAAAATATTTTTTTGATCTCTTATCCCACGTGAGGATATTTTAGAATAGTTGTGTCCATATCGCAACTAGTATTTTTGTGAGATTCTATTCAGGAAGATCATTATTGAAATATTCTGGGTGTTTTATGGAAAGATTTATGCTTTTCAAATTTAGATTTGGTAAAATATAAGTCTCTGCATCGTTGTGTTGGTTACCATGCCATAAGAGACCAAAGAAAGTGTTAGCCACACCACAGAGAAAGTGGATATGCCATAGTATATGGGGAAAATGTTATAATACACTTTAATGTTGAAGACTACACCATAACCAGGTTGTCCCCATACTATATTAGGTTGTTCCCACACTACATGATGGTGATTTCTTTATGTTTCCAAAAAAAAATATAGGGATTATGGTTTTATTACTCCCAATGGTTTACTACATCTTAATATCCCATGACGTGCCCAATAATCAGTGGGCACAATTGGATTAATCTTATAGAAATGGGATTCATTCCTAATTAAAGGGTTGAAAAAAATGTAAAATGATATACTGTGTAATATAGTGATAAATTCATAGAAAAATTAGTAGAGACACATATAGTTTTTATGGAGAATATTTCTAGAGGTTTCGTTTAGATCTCATCTAGAAGTTTGATTGTCGAATGAGTTATTATAGGAGTATCATCCTTACTAAAAATAATAATTTTTATATTGAAGAGAAAACCCAATGTTGGTGTATGTTTACATCATTACTATATAAAGATGGAGGATTTAACATATTAACCAGTGTGTTCCTCATTGGAGGACAACTATGAGTTCTCCAATTGTTCATTGTAGTGAACTAGGTGGTTCAGTGATACTATTCACCCACTGTAATTATAATATCGTGATGTTTTAGTGAATTTTATGAATAAGTGAATTTCTATTCATTCTCCTTGACCATAGAAAAGTGTGGATCAACCAATAAGAATCCCTTGTGTTATTCATTACATTCATCACTCGTTAGGGTTAATGTTATTGATAAACAAAATTGTTTCCCAATGTGATTGAACAAGATCCTCATTAGTGAAAGAATTTCCATTAATCAGAATCACCTACTCTTTTTGTGCTCTCATATTTATGATTCCAACAGATGTTACCTTTATTATTACTTCCATAATAAGTTCATGGGTTTAATCTCTATCACCATATGTACTACATCCACTTCCAACCTAAAGGGAATCATATAATCGATTAGAGAACAAGACCAAACATGGTCCTATAATGAAAGTTATTTAGATTCACCACCATAAAGAGATATATATGAGGTTTTATAGAGATCATTAATATTACAAAAAGGGTTTAAGAAATACTAAAGTCCCAAGGGTTATTAAACTTATTCTCAATGTCTTAATCAATATTTGTGATAAAGTAGTCAACTAGGTATTCATTCCCCATAAGATCATCCATTAGACTTATTTGGGAAAGAGTGATGTCCCAGACATATAGACCTAAATACAGTTCTAATTCCCTATATGATTCAACCATTTTTTATTCCTATGTCACCTTCATCACTATGGGTGCTCGATCAAAAATAGAATGAACTATTTTATCTTAGAGAGTGGGCATGGTTAAATCTAGAACCATTACAATTTTATCTACTAAAATTAGATCAATAGAGGTGAGGGTTGGTATAATTGAATCTAACTTATCCAATTATTCTCCCATCCATTCCCAAATAGGACCCCCTTTGGAAGGATATAACCCATTTTCAGTGAACAATCTAACATTATCGTATCTGAAACCACTTATTATTTCATCTACCAACATTTGATAAACAATAATAATGGATGAAACCACAATTTATAGAAGTACTTTAATATGACATGTCATCATTCTTGCATGAGTTCCCTCTAGAAGTCATAGTTTTATGGGTCCCAGGGGAGTTAATACCATATAATCCACTACCCTCATAATCTCACCCATTTCCCTTAGGACCACTGGAGAGACAACCAGTCAAGGTAGGACCTTAGTCATCCCTATTGTTCTAGGAACTTCCTCTATTACCACACTAATGGGAACCCTTCCTTGAATCCTGATAGTACCATAATTTTGGGTCATTGGTACCTTCATGAAATAAGAATTTAAGCTGCATATTACACCAAATTAAATTTATTAAATCAAAGTCATTGTAATGATATGATAGTTGCGTAAAAAAGTATAATACTCACTCATCATCCCTAAATTAAAGCATAATTTCATCCTTTTCACCTTTCTATTGTGGTTAGTCTACCATGAATATAACTACATGAAAGGATATGATGGTGGTAGTCAATGTGGAAACACTCCCAATTAATAAGCATCTACTGTAATCATATGCTTCACTATACCTGGAAATAATTCTTCCTCAAAAATATTATTATAATGGGAATCCCCTAGGTAATTATCCCTAATTTAGTATATTGTAGGGTTGAAACATGTAATTAATCTCCTACACATTCCTATAAGATTATAAAATATTTACAATGAAACCAATAGTGAGAAAATAATAATGGGAATCCATTTTACCTCCTCCTCAAAATCTGTTACATATTCTCTTAATATCTACATTTACCTCACTCATTATAAAGAATAAATTCTAATCATAAAGGAGTGGATTGAGTAATCTATTTATTTAAGATAAAAAAATACTTCCATAAAATTTTCTTAGAATTAAATATAAATGGAATAAGATATTTGACTAATGGTGGTTAACTCAATATTCTCCACCTAAAGTACATTCCATACATCTTTGGTAGATACATGTTCCATCCAATTATCCCACTCCTTTTTGGAAACCATAATGGATGACATAATAGTAATAAATAATTATGAAGGAGACACTCTTGTAAAGGGGGTGGAATCCGAGAAACATACCTATTTCATTATCATCTTTGATGTCAAATATTTCCTTAAAGCATGTCATTTATGAGGTTTTGGTGTAGGAGGCAGATGCTCTCCCACAAGATTATTTATGACATGTGAATTAATCTCACTAGAATCCTATATAAAGAGAAATGGGATGATAAAAGGTATAAAATTAGATACAACCAATGATATAATTAAGGTGTAAGGAGGGAAACTATTTTACATCTCTCGGGGAAAAATTGTTTCCAACCTCTTCTTTTTTTCTCTCACTAACGTAAAACATTAAAATTTATAGTAACCATTCATAATATAAGATTTTTATTTAAGTGAATGGATTGAGGTATTAAGGTCATAGAGATTCAAATCCTCTATCTTAGGATGATAATCATAATTTATATTTATTGGTGTAGATATATAGCCATATTCTGTATAGAAGATTCAATTACCTAGAAGAAAACACTATATTCTCTTGATGGACGTTGAATTATTTTAACAATACAATTCTCTCTGATCCACTAGGAATGAATCCATGGAATAAAATATTGTCTACGAAGATACTATTTAAGTATGGGAAGTCATTCTCTAAAGCCTCCACTATTTCTTTTATATCTTGGAGAGTAAATTATTCCATGGTGTGAGAGATTTACTACACCCAACAACCTTTGTTGGTTTCACTCTCTATATCTCTGTCACTCTATTTTATCAGCCACCGGTAGACCATCATATAAGAAAACCATTTGACATAGTTTCCTACCTAGTTATAAATTAATCCAATACTCAAAATAGATCATTTAAATCCTTGTAATTGAGTCTGTATGTGGAAGTTTCACTTGAATTCATGTCTACTATCTTGTGAACATAAAACTAAATTAGAGGGAAACCATTAAATCGTTATCTTTTTGTAAACCATTCATAGAATTGGAATGCATTTTTAAGACATATAGTAACTTTTTATCAAACATATAAGGTTTCTATCCCTCAATGATAACCTCTCCATTAATTATAGCATCAAAGATAAGAATCTATTAAAGAAAAGAGATACCCTTTTACTACAAGAGTTAGATATTAATTATTAACAGTAGTACCAATTCTAGGTGTATAAGGAGAATACAATAAATGAGAATGATGATTTAACATAGTCTTCACATCATTCAGTTCCAAGGATAAAAGATTGACTCCCCTCAAATAGTAAATAAATGACCTGAAATGGGCCCCTTGAATTGTTTGGTCATTGATGAATTCATACCCCCAATGTGAGATAACATAAAACCCTAGAGGGCCTGAAATGGGACAAAAATTATTAAAGGATACTTATTTATAATGATGTTTCATAGTGGATGATATTCCATATCCAAAACTGGTACCTCCATATTAATAAATTTCTCGGTTTCCAACTGAGACACCAAGGAGAATGTTTTAGCTCTACCATTAGCATTGAATTTATATACAAAAATAAAATATCCAATCTGAAACATGTTCCTTCAATATTCCAATCATACTTGCTAATTGATCTTCAGAGAAAATTGCTAACCCAACACAGAAAAATTACTATCTTTTAAAATTGTTTAGTATGAACCTGTAAGCCCTTATTCCTTGTTGATTGAATAAGTCTTTTGTATAATCACATGTGAATAGTTACCATTTTATGGAATGAATACTTGGGTAAAATCAGGGAAAGAAATTCTATCTTAAGGAAGAGCTCTCCATTAAAAATGTTATTCGTTATAGTGAGAAGTTCTCTTTAAAGAAGAGGTGTCATATCCACATCATCCCATATAGAAGAAGTCGAGTAATTTATCATACATTTATCCCATGATTGAAGCAATGGTAATAATATGAATATCCCAAAGATAGATATCGACCTCTTTATACACCAGGTTGAATGTATTCATGTCTAAATTGTATATTTGAAGAATGTATGAAAGGTAGTTTCTATTATGATGAGAAAAATAATTTAATACCAATTAAGATTCATAAATCCTTATAGCCATCAATTCTTTCCCAAACTCATTGCAGACCTGGAAGAAAAAAAGGGCCACCAAAAAATCCATGAAAATGAACCCCTAGGTTTTAGGTTCAACTTTAAGGACCACCCTTACCTCTTGTTGGCTGTAGCCATTTTCTAGAATGAATTATAGAAAAAAAAAAGATAACTATTTTTTCCATAGTTGTTACTATGATGACATGGGATTGTTGCATTAGGTGAATCCTTTAGAATTATCCTTCCACATGTATACCCCTCTAATTAAGATTTTCACTCTAGGTTCTTATGGATGATGATTTATAAATTAATTTGGTTGGTTTATATGGTTTAGGGGTAGGAATGGAATATCAATCAGTAACCCAAATCTACATATTGGTATCCTATATAATGCAGTAAAATAGTAAAATGATTCATTTATGAGTTCTGATAATAACTTATGATTTAGATGTAGACATCATCGTGAGTTAGTATCAACTCTCTTGATCATGGAATACATTCTCCCATTAGCAGTGCATATGAGTTGTGTGGGTTTTTTTTCTATAATAATAGATATTTAGAATGTTTTTAACCACATAGGATAAAAAATTTGAAAAAGATAAAAATTATTCATATTGAAATTGGGGTTATGCGGACCATCTAAAACATACATTGCTAATCATACTATTTACCTATTACATGATACATAATGATTGAATAAAGAAATATTTCTAGAAGAAATAAACAGAATACCAAAAAGTAAGAATATGAAAACACTATTTTTGGTTAATGAAGGAGGTCACATGAAAAGTATGGTCTTTATGTCATAGAAAGATGAGACCAATAAATTAAATCCATTCACCAAGGACTCCATACGCTAATTTACAAATTAAGTCACTTGATATCCTCCACATAGAGGATGAATCATCTTCATAGTACAAATGTAAAATATAAATAACCTCAACCTGACATGTTTATTCCCTATGATTGACTCATTTTCTTACCGATTAGACCCCATTTTAAAGGAGGCATTTTTTAGTCCTGGAAATTTTTAAAGAATCAAAGAATAAATAAAAATAAAATTTGTGAACCATGAATTGGATCAATGGTGTGAAAATAATATTAAAATATTATAATGTAAAGATGTTTTAATAACCCCTGATTCACCCCATGAAGTAATTAAATATCTAAGAAAAACACCCCATGCAAAGAATCTTCCTCTCTAAATCATTTCCTTCTATAAATCAATATTTTCATTTATAAGTTGTGATTTTTTCTCCTATAAAGACTTGTTTTCCTTTGGGAGAGCCTTTGTGAAAGGCATTGATTCCAAGACTCCCAAAAAGCATTATTCTCATCTGTAGGAAGAAATTGGTGGAAATTTTATAAAAAATGAAACAATATAAAAATACCCACGAATCATTTAATGTGGTTGACATAACACCCAATTTAAATCACAAGGCACACACCTCCCATATAATAATTTCATTTTTGGTTGGAGGTGGTTGTTTTAAAAAGACCAAATACTGGATTTTTTTAAATAAAACCCTCTATTTTTTGACCACCCTCAGAGCATTTTTTATACACTATAAACCGTATAGTTCATCATAAACCACTCTATAACCCCTTATTTTGGGAAGGAGGCTCACTAAGAACTATATATAAATACACTATTCCATCCTAGAAAGGTATAGGGAAACAAGTGTTGAAAAAATGAGAGAAAAATACATTCCTATTATAGAAACTCATGACTTGGGACTTAGATCTCCTTATGAATAAATTTTTAAGAAATAGTTTTACCACAAAGATGAAAAGTCTATTCACAAATCCCAAAACTAAAGACTGCTTGCACTAGTCCTCTGTGAAGAATATCCTTCATGGTAGATCCTATTTGAAAATACATATATGAAGGATGTCTCTTAGAGACCCTCCATAAATGAGGCCCTTTAAAAATAATCTATTAACTAAGGAGATACTTCCCTAAAGAGAATCATTTTGAAGATGCTCCATTTCACAATGAAATCCCTCCAACACACTATGGGGTTCCCTTAGGGTATTTACTAGTCTATTATTAATGTTATTTCCCCATGTAGAGTTGGTGTTAAATATATCCCAATTGTAAAGTAATCAAATAATAAAACATAGACCCCCTTGTGTTATATCCTTTGATAATGTTATCCATCAAGGCCATATAAACTCAATTGATTTTTGTGATACTACTCTCTAAATAATTGATACCATTCCAAGGGATATAATTTTGGGTGATATGTCATTTTTGGGAAGACTCACAAGCATAAGCCTCACATTTCTCATTAGTTTAAGCTCTATCATGACACCAAACACCCCCATAACAAGATGTAATATTGTTTGTCCAACATCCTAGCTATATGACATAAAACTACTTGATAACTTTCTTATCAGATATTGTTAAACTACATGAAACTCTTTTTCAACATGACCTTTAACCATCTATATCAAAATATATGGGATTTTATTTCTACTATAATGTTTATACATGACACATCACATATGTTTCAACCAAACATCACTAATAATTCACTCATTAGTCCATATACCATGAAAGTCCTCACTTTTATCCATTATGGACATATAACCTATAGAATTTTTTTTAATCAACACATATTTATGATGAGATAATACCCCCAACCGGAGGCCCATATTCCTCCTAGGTGACAAAAACACTTATCTCATTCGGGATATATTACTAATAAGACCATATCTATATCACATGACCATATTCTTTATGATTCCCATCCTACCCTCCTCGGGCTATATTCTCTATTTACTCAACTAGAAAGGGATGATTATTTATAAGTCTCACACTAATCATTTATGGGAATCATTCTACTCACTATATTTACTACATGATTTTAATATACATGGATAAGTCTTTATCCTATGACATTAAATGGTATGATGTGTCTCATTAAGTGGAATTAAGCTACAGGTGTTCTGGTTCCTTTCATAAGGATTTATAAAAAGAACCTATTATGTGTTTGATCCCAGTACCACATGCACCTTCTGCATCCTTATATATCAATAAACACTAGAGTGATCAAGTATATAGATTTAAACCTCAACACTCTTAAATTAAGAACCATTAATTAATAACAAAACAAACATAGAGAACCCATGATATATATGGATAACACCACCTATGGAAATCCTATAGTACATAAAAGTGTTTATATTGATAGGATATCTCAAATACATAAACATGTTCACATCAATACTTGTTAATGAAAAAATGATGACATAGTGGTAACCAATTATACACAAGGATATGGGAAGAATTCAAGAAATATATATCAAATCAATAAGATATTGTTGGAGTATGAAATTATTCCCCCCTATATGGTGTAGTGAGATGGACTCCCTTCCTGTTAGCCAACAAACACTCCCATGCATTTCTGTAAATATACCCCCAATGACCACGTACATTTCGAAAGTAGGCCTATAGGGACATCTACACTAGATCATTGTGGATGTGATATTGGTTCAATGTTTTAAGTTCAATGAAAATATTTTCATCAAAAAAATGATGATTTCTTTTTTTATTGGATAGATAAGATGTAGAAAATAAATTTTCCATCAAAATAATAACAATTTAGTGTAATAAATTATGACAAACAAAAATTTTCATACATTAATAATAAATCTTAGTAAATAAATATTCATTACAATACCTAATGATCAGTGTTATATTTATATAGGTATAATGAATTTGAAAAAATTGAAACATAAACAACTGGATCATAAAAGATATATATCGTATCCCATATTGTTCTTCAAAACTAGAACCCTTTATTATAAATATTATACTTATTAACTTTCATCATAACCCAATAAAGGGAAAAATAGGAAAGGGTGAGCTTAGGTCCTTAATAAAGGTAACTAAGGGAGATATAATTGATCATTTTTTCATAACACGGACATAAGGGAGTGAGAACATGATATTAAAATTATAAATACATACCCTACATATCACATATCATAATCATGAGTCAGATAATAATGTATAGATGTTCATAAGATTAGAATCATAAATGAATCAAATAACAAGATCCATAAGAGCGTATCATTAGAATAAGATATATGTTTTTCACATACACAACAGAATATAAAATAATTTCATTTTTATTAAAGGATTATAGGAAAGGATATCATAGCGGAATAAGATCACTCCCCAAAACATCTTAGTAGGAAAGGTTAACTCCTATGTCTATCATAGTGGACAAAGTACCCTACAGAATTGGGATAACTCCACATTCTATTATTATATATCTCATGAGATAACTTTCATTTTCAAATTCATTAGAGAGAGATATATATCCCAACCATAACTTAATGAAAATTAAAAATATTTTTTCTAAAATATCATTAATAATTAACCATATCATAACCAATTAAAGTAAATGGGTTTCATAATCATTTCATCATAGCATAGCTGATGGAAAATAAATTGGTTTCATAAACATTCCATTATTTAATCATAGTACATCACCTGGAAAAAAAATGATTTCGTAAACATATTTTCAATATAGACATAAAATTTCTAGGGAAATATTATGGTTTATATCTTTGGATCACATTTCAAGTAAATGATATATCATATTAAGGTTTGTATTCATCATTGAATAGAAATACCATTAAAGGATCGTTTAACTTTCATGAGAAAAATATAATTTCCATTTTTGAATCACTTATTTAAAATATAATAATTTAGGAAATATTGTTGAAATGATTTTATTTGATAATAACCATAGAAAATTTGAAATTAATATTTAAATAATTGTGTGATAATTAGGGCCAAAAACTCTATTCATTTCATATAAGTTCAAAAATATTCCTTTTATACTTATGTAAAAATAAAAAAAAAGAACCTCTTTCGAAAAAAAACAAGAAGATCACTTTTAATTTATTTGTAAGGAGTAAACAACGTGTAAAAATTATTTAAATAAAAATATTATAATAGTAAAAAAAATTATTTAAATGTTTTTATGAAAACATAGCCATAGAAGTAAAATGGTTTTTTAACCAAAAATGGAAAAAAAGTTGATTTTCCTTAAAAACAAATTTTTTGTATTTTGATTACGTAAGGTGAGGAAAATGAAAGAAGAAAGTATTATTATGAAATAAATAGTGTATAATAAATTTAATTAGTTTCTTGGGATATAGATCATAGTATTTAATGATCAAAAACTCAATTATAATCAATCACTATAAAAATGATATTGTGACAAAAACCATTACTAATTTGGTAAAATTTAATCATAAGACCCACGAAAGATATGACCATACAAATATTTGTTAACACCTATAAATTTTATACTATGAATATTATAATTTATTAATGGTAATTATATCCAAAACATAAAAGAAATGGGTGGTGAATATTTAATGTGTCTAATAGGAAAAAAAGTGAGACCAAAACCCATTACCTTAGATGCAAATTCCTCCATACATGTTTTAACCTATAATATAATAAATATATATTTTTTATAAATAAATTAAAAAACCATAATCAAATATATAATACTATATATGTTTACTTATAACATTTTGTCACTAGTTTATTAAAACTTCTTAATTCAAATCATTGTTCTAGGTGGTATCTGCATCGATTTTCATGTCTATTTTGTTTTAGTATTATTGTTCCTTGTAATTTTATTATGTATCCATAAAATATTAAATGTTAATAATGATATAAATATCAAATATATTTATTATATACTTATTTTATATCATTCATAAATGATATAGTTATATAAATGAGTTACACCATTCATGGAGATGGTGGGCCTTATATACACATGATCATTGTTTCTATTTTTTTATGTATGGAACAAAATAAAGGAAAATAATAAATATATATTATATAATAATTATGATATAATATATATCATATATATCCATTATATCCATATGTATTACCATACATGTTAAAAATAAATGGAAAATAAATCAAAATTCTTAGCAGAGGTGGTAGTCTACATGTATGCACGATCAATGTTATCATTTTCCAATGGTTTGGAAGGTTATAAGGTATATATGATATTATCATTAAAAAGTATAATTATATGATAATTATTTAAAAAAAACACTAAAAAAATCATAATACCCATCCATAAAATATGGTGATGGGAAATGAATTGTAGTGCTACGTGGAGATAGTAAGTCGTACGTACACACAAGCAATATTATCACTTTCCATCTGATTGGAAAAGGGTTAATGAAAGTGGTTTTATAATTATAATTAAATTTAAGTGAATTTTTGACACTTAATTTATTATTTTTTAAATAATATTACATATTTATAGAAGGGAAAAGAATAACTAAAATAATGTGATTAATTAGATTGATTATCGATTCTTTGCAATAACTACTTTAGATCTTCCCTTAAGGGCTATTGGGTTAGAATTTTTGGAATAAAATTACATATATATTTTTTCTAGGGAAGTAAAAAAGAGAAATATATAACCTTTGGTAAATCTATATAGCTCAATGTGGTGTAAAGATGAGAAAAGAGGGGTGGCCTTTTATGATTAGGGGGACATACACTCTTAGAATTCCTTAAAAGATTGAAATATATTAAATTAATTCTCAATAAAAATGGTTCCAAATGAAATATAATTGTGTAAGGGATATATTTATGCCTATTTATTATCCCAGGTGTCCTACATTAATATTTTTATGATTTATATTTACTTATTAAATATTAATTTCACTAAATTTCATTATTTCTAATTTAAACACTATTCATTTAATTTGATATAAAATACCTAAAAAAAGTTGGAATTACCATATAAATCTTTAAGAAAACATTAATATGTCATATTAGACTTAAAAAAATGGTACACAATAAATCACTCAAATTATATTATGTTTAATATTTTTTAAATCATTTATTATATTCTTTTATTAATTGGAGAAACACTACATCGATGTTGCAAATGATTTTAAAGAAATTATATAATTACTCAATATGATAAATTAATTTCTATCATAATAGTAATTTCATTAATATAAAAATAATATAATTTATTAAATAATTTATTTCTATTGTACCTATGTGGTTACATAAGATATATTTAACACTAAGAGTGTAATATTTGGTAACTTTCATGGATTTAAATAATATATTGGATGTTTTCATAAAAAAATGTCTATTAAAATAATATATTTGAATCCTAAGTTTACAATATTAGGAATAAATTCATCCCATAAGAATTATGTTGAACAATTATGCCCTTATCACTTTATTTTAACATAGATTTACCTGATTTACCGTTTATTGAGGTGATAAATTTTACCACAGTTTCTATTCATAATGACCAAAAATAAAAGAGAAATATTCACCAAATTTGAACCTCTTGATTATAAATATTTAATAAATTCTCTAAAATTAAATATCTATAAATGGAAGAATTTAATTTTAAAATAAACATGAAACTGATGATAGAAACCGCTTTTTAGGCAAATACATTTCTATAGATAAAACATGGCTATTTTTGTCCCATGCCAAGGGAAATGTTAAATAAATGTTGATACAATTGATTTAATTTATAATATATAAATTTCATTAAAAATTTCAACAATTTATTGTATTTTAATTTTTGTAATTTAAAAATACATTGGGCTTATAAAAATAGTTTTTTAGAAATATAAATCTTTTACTTTCAAATGATATTTATTTTTATTCCTAATTTAGTTATGCCCAAATAATTAATTTATACCCATGTAACTATACATTTAGTTTATAATTTAGTTAGTCCTATTAATTCCATCTAATCCAATAACTAGGTGATGACTATAATTTAATAATATATTACAGTTTCTTAAAACACAGTGTTGCGTGTAACACAAGCTATAAATGAAATTAAATTAATTTAAAAATAAATATTTCATTAAATCCCAAGTAGTTACATTGATACCCTATTAAAATAAATTTTTTGCTTCAAATCTTTCACATTGATACAAGAATTTGATGATATTATTAATTATTTACATACTTAGTTTCCCATATAAATTCTTTAAATTTTCGATTTCTCTACAGAACTTTCACCAGGTGAGTAGTTGTGTTCTATAGTACATTATATCCATGATCCAAATTTTTTACTATTTGTTCCCCATAATAAAGATCATTTTCCTATGGTTTGACCTGTACATTTAATATATTTTATTTATTAGGTATATACTACCTTAGTCAGGACACATAGAACACATTGTGAACTTGAGAGAGGTTCAGTGGAAGCATCAAGAAATAAGCTACCATCCCTAAGTGATAAAGACTCTAGAAAAAAATACACAGAGGGATTATTTTTCAATTATTTAAAAATATCAAAACCTTTTATCATGGAAAAATTCATTGAAAAACGTTATCACTAACCTCATATTCCAGGTCACGCCAATGATTGTTAGTGTAACTTTTCTATACACTCTGATGTTTCGTGATGTGTTACTAAATGGATCTATCTTTCACTATCATTTAAATATATAGATCAGGTAGTTATAGCCTTATTTCTCAATATCATCCTAATATGTTGGAGTTATATAATTTTTTCATACAGAGCTTCATAAGTATCCATCTGATTGCTCAAGGGAAAGCTATTATTTTAAGAAAACTTAAGTAGATTATGGTTTTTATCCCAAAATACTAGTAAATATATAGAAAATGATATTATTATATCATCTTGGGTTTGAATTATTATATTATATTAACCATATTTTTTATGATGATAAACCATAATGAAACCGAACTCTATATCCAAAGCCCACCAAAGACTTCTCCATAATATTAATAAAAACCTAGGATCCAGATCTAATAGAACATAATATTGTAATCAATGAAATCTTAACACTTCCTTAGTGTAAATTATAGAAATATGATATAGAGTGAAATATTCTTTAATGGATATAAAGTGTACTTACTTTTTGAGGTGGTCGACTATAAACCATATACCATTGTGCCCTTTTTATATTTTGGGGAGTTCAATGACTGAATCCAGAGTGAAGTTTATCCATTTCCATTCTAGTATAGGTAATGGTTATAACATATATTTAGAATTTTATCTCTTAGAATCAACATGTTGAAATAACATGCACTAAGATACATAATCAAAAATATATATCTTTATGTTGTCCCACAAGATATAATCATTCAGATCTCTATACATCTCAGTACTTCTAGGGTGAATAAATAATATAGAACTATGATATTCATCTAACAGATCTTTCTAAAAATATGGTATGGACATAAAACATACATAGTTTTTGAAACTTATGATTCCATCATAATCAATGCTAAACTCAAAAAAATTCATACATTAATTTATAGTTTCATATCATCCATCGACACCACTATAATATTCACTTGGATAAAGGGTTGAAAACCCATTTCATAAAGGTAATATTTATTCGGTTAATTCAAGATTTAATGATCGATCCATTGATAATCCAGAAATATTTAATGTTTTGTTTTCCTCATTATAGATAAGATAGATTGATTCTTTTGAATCTAAGAATCTTTCACCTTATTCTCTTTCCCAAGGTGGTAATTTATTGACCAATCACAATCTCTATTCATCTATAGCTATCTTCTCTAGTGCATGTTCAACTATTTCTATGTGAAAATATAATTTAAACTTTAATGATTAGTATATATATTACACCATTCTCTATCAATATAAGGCCTCCATATCTTTAATGAAAAAAACTAACATAGGTAATTCCATATCCTGAGTTGGCTAATTTTTATCATGAAACATCATTTCGCATGAGGCATAAGCAATCAACATATCATTCGGCATGAGAATTCATCCTAATACTTTCTTTGATATATCATAATATATGTAAAACCCTTATAAAGCATTTTTTAATGTAAGGAAAGGTTCACTAAATAAATTTACATTCAGTTCCTTGAAATTTTATTCACATCCAAAGGAAATTAGTTCCCTTCCATGTTACCTTGGTGAGTGGATTGGAAAATCATGAAAAATTATCCATAAATCATTGATAATATCCATCAAAACTAAGAAAACTACATATCTTATTCAAAGTGGTTGGTTTGGGAAATTGTTCAATAGCATCTGTGTTTGATGGAACTATTGATATAACCTCATTTGAGATTATATGACACAAGAAAGAAACATTCCAAAGACATAATTCACACTTCATAATTTTTTCATAAATATTTTCCTTCATTTGGGTCTTCATTAGAATTCTTAAGTGATCTTCATGCTCTTCATTTCACATTTAATATATAAGAATATTATCTATATAGACCACCACCAAATAATCAATGTAATATCTAAAGACTATATTCCTAAAATAAATAAATATAACGAGTAAATTAATAAGATAAAATGGAATCACTCTAAATTAACAGTGTCCATAATTTTTACAGAATGATGTCTTTAGAATATAATATTTCTTGACCCTAAATTGATAATATATAGAACATAGGTCAATCTTAGAAATGTATTGAGCTCCATGAAGTTGATCAAACATGTCATCAATATAATGTATATAATACTTGTTCTTGATAGTGATTGTTTTAATTTCATGATAATCAATGCATAGTCGCATTGACCCATATTTATTTCTAACAAAAAGTACTAGTTAACACCATGGTGATACAATCGGTTGGATTAATCCCTTATCAAGATTCTATTTGAGTTTCTTCTTTAGTTCTTATAACTCAATTGAATCCATTCTATATAAAGTCTTTGAAATAGTTTTATAGCAAGATATGAGTTTTATCAAGAAATAAACTTCACAATTTCATATAAGACTATGTAATTCTTATATAAATACATCAAAAAATAGTTAGAAAAAAGTAATATATTTGATTCTATGTTTCTCTCTAACTATTTGATATAAACACCACCTTTTAATAGAAATCAAGACCTATATAATGGATTTTATTTCCATTGGAACTTCATTCCAATATTCTCAATGATAGATGATTGTAGGTTGGTGAGGAATATCAAATGTTACATCCCTTCCTTATAAATTGATGTGTGATTTATGTAAATAAATCCAATAAATTCCTAGGATAACATGAAATGAAACCAAAGAGTGAATAAATAAATTTTTTGGAAGAAAGTTCGGAAAAAATTCAACGATAGAAGAACCCTAGACATGGGATAAGATCATGATACCATTATGGGTTTTCACTAATAACTCAATATATAATGGCCGAGGTAGTATAGTGATACCCATAGAAAACTCATTATATATAAAAGAGTGGGTTGATTTAGAATCAAATAATATATTAGGAGTTATAGAGTGTATTGTATGTTTATATTTCACCACATCATTATCATAACATTTATAAGAAATAGAGATCGTATGATACCAACCTTTATCTATGAGTTTAAGAGGTTCTTTATGGTGATCATCATCATTAACCTTTATATTGGGGAACTAGTTGGAATAATGACCATAATCCTTTCATTTAAAGCACTGGTGTGTGGGTGGTTAGTTCTACATAGCTTTTTATCTATTCTCATTATTTTTTAACTTCTTGCCATTAAATCGATATTCAATTTTCTAATAAAATTCCTTTCCATACATAAAACATTTACTAGTTCCATTAAGACTATTTCCCCCATTTTTACTTCCACACTTTTAGAATAAATGAAATCTCATCTTATTCTCTAAATTATTTATAAATACCTTTGAAGTGAATCTTTCCTTTCTTATCAAAACATTGAGATTTATGTGAAACTCTGATCTATATATCCACTTTAATGGAATATAGAACGATTTCTTCTCATCTACTAAAGTCCATTATGTATAATTCTATTCAGAGATTTGGTCTTAATATATTAGATAATTATTCTACCTTACTTTACAGTTGGATGATAACATTAGTAGCATATGTCACAAGTCTTGTAAAATATTACTCATATGTTTCAATATATTCATTATATTAATACTTAATAATTATAAATTCCTTCTTTATTTTTGTGTAAAAAAAATGAGGAACATACTTATTGAAAAAAAATCTTATAAACTAATCCCACTCTATAGATTCATTTTCTATGTTTCTTTTTGTTCCTGATAAGTGTCCTCCATTAATCTAGTTTTCCTCTGAAATGATAAACTACAAAAAATTATTATTTTTTGAACACTAGAGAACATAATATATATTTTTAATGGTAATGATCCATTTCTTAGAATCTAGTGGATCATTGGAATAATAAAATAGGTAGATGTTTCTTTTTGAAGGAATAAATAAAACATAATTACCAATTTTAATCATTTTTAATCATAGCATGATTTATAGGTTGAGAAAGTTTTGTTAGAATATAAATAATATTTCTTATTCCAGTTCCCATAAAAGTAAGTTTCTATAAAGCCTAATAATTTCATTTAACATAAAATTCTACATAAACATGATTCCTTTAGGTTATATCCATTGAATAAAATCAAAATGAATAGCGTGAGAAACAATGATCAAAGTGTAAAACCACATAATCTTGAAAAATAATTTTTATAATTTCAAAACCATGAAACCTTATTCTATGAAAACTTAGGTTTATCATAGTTCATTCCTGATCCATACCTTAACTTTAGGATGTTATGATACACATAGACCTACCCCCAAGGTTCCTGTTAATGTTCTCTCATCCAAGCTTCCAATTATTAACTAAGGCTGATCTCATAACAACTATATAAACCTAAACATTCCATAGATAAATATAAAATATTATTAGATGAATATTTATTACACAACATAATAATTCATACCAAAATTTCAAAAGTCTATTGATTTTGGAAACATGGATACATAAACAACTGGTTCATAAAAACCCAAATTAAATCTTACTAAGTTCATCATTCAAAAAACACTTCTTATAAATTTCTTAATTTTTATATTTCTTTATAACCTTGGGAAAGGAAACATATTAAAGGGTGAGATCTGATTCTTAGTAAGGATAAAAAATGGAGATATCAATGATAATTTTAGAATAACATGAACATAAGGTTGTGATAACATGCGATTAATATTATAAATCTATACCTTGCATATCATGGATCACCATCTTAAGTCCTAATATAAACATATTAATTTTATAAGGCATGAATCATAAAGGAATCAAATAACATTATCCATGAGATCATAATATTTTCATAAGACATAAGTTTCTAGAATACACATAAGCCTAGAAAAGCATTTACTCAGTAGTAATGTCATTTATAAGACTATCATATTGGAATTTTTTCAATCCAAAAACCATCATAGTATCCAAGGGCCACTCCCAATAATATCATAGTGGAAAAAGTCACTTAATGAATTGGTTTCACTCCTCATTACATTTCTTTCTATCTTATGAGATAACTATATTTACCTAATGCATTAGAAGATGATACAAGTCACACCCATCACAAAATTAAAATCATATATCTGTGTGACAAAATATCATAAAATGTTAATCATTTAAATATATGGAAAGAAATAGGTTTCTTAAACATTTCATCATAGCATAACCCATGGAAAAGAAATGGGTTTCATAAACATTGCATCATTGCATCATATCATAACTTTAACAACCCGACCCCAATTACCCATTGTCAGTGAATTATTACATAACATTGTAATGATCATAAAGATCAATACTTGGAATACCAATTAGTTTAGTAGAATTGTAAGTATTATATACATACTTAAGTCTTACATTACATTATGAAATAAAAAACAACAACATTGTGGACCTTTTTAACACAATCATATCCCTAATCCTATCCATTCAGGTCAATCAGAATACACTTCTTCAAATCTTGGGAAAAAAGAAAACATCCTAGAGGGGTGAGATCAGATGCTCAGAAAGGATAAAAATATGGAGGAAACAATTATAAACAAGGATAAACATTTATGGAAATGTATTATAATAAAACACAAGCATTTTATACTAATACATCAGAATAATATGTAAAAGACAAATAAAATAAAGTCATTTATTTATTTACATGGATATTCTACTGGTCTTATAATCACATGTAATATCAATAGATAATCATATAATGATGGAATGCATAATTCCAGACATCATAACCACATAGTCAAGCCCTCATGCCAATACTACAAATAATGATTTTGTCAAGGCCTTATTCCAATACCCTAGTTTGTCTCATTAGACCTACTAATTCATTGAGGGGCTATAGCGGGCCCTACCCATCACTTACTACGTTCAATGCATTCCTCATATGAGAAGGTTGAAATAGAACACAACATTCCTTTTAAAAATAGAATAAAAAATGTTAATACTTTAACCATAGACAATGAATAGTATAAAAAAGTAGCACATCCAGAGTCAATCATATCAAAAAACCATTAATACAATATAGAGTATTGTATTATAATAAATCAACTTCTATTAGACAAAAAATTAAAAGAAAGATGTTGACATAGATGAAATCAATCAAAAAACTATTTGAGAAAAAATATCATTTTTTGAATTGAAATAATTTAAATGTCACATAATTATAAAATAAAATATTTATTTTGAAAATATTCTAATATTCTTGTAAGTGAATCTTTTAAGGTGTTATAAGTGCATAAAGTATCCGCACCTGCCGTATAAAAAAATTCTTTCTTTAATTTGTGGAAAAGTTCTTGAAGTACCTTATTTGGAAAATAATAGAAATATTCCTTCAATTTTTTTTTATAAAAATTAAAACAAGGGTATAAATTACTTTAAATCATAGTCTAGGAAATATTAATTTTTTTGAAATACAATTTTAAGAAACATGAATGTTGATGATAAATATGTCCTAGTAGATACTTACATATAAACAACCTCGGATAATAAAGAGATTGTAAAATTAACCCTTACCTTGCACTTTTACTTAGTAGAGGGTATGTTAACCACATGTATAATGGTGAAATAGTTTTTATTAAATTATAAAATAACCACATACAAAAATTTGATATCATATATGATCCTTTAATATTTCATTGTTAATAATATGGCATTAGTATTATTATTTTGGGTGTTAACTGATTCATTTTACTTTATATGTCTTATTAAGTAAGTCATTCTTGTTATGAATAGAATTTATTTGAATAATATAAATAATGATATTAAGTTCTTAAACATTATTTTTAATCAATAAATGGAAATTATTCTTGAATGGTTATGATGGGGAATGAAATCTCATTGCATCATGAAGATGGTAAGCTATACATACGCACGAGCGACGATGTCATTCTATTTATGGTGAAATAAAATTTAATTGGATGGTATATTATATATACATAACAATATACATGTTATATTTATTATTTAAATCAATTATACTCATTATGATAACCACCCAAATAATGAAGTGTTGAATAACAAACTACACCACAACGTGGAGACGGTAAGTTGTACGTACGCCTGTATGGAAACTTTTTCATTAATAGGATGGATAGAATAATGAATATGGTTTTAACATATGTATAATAACATTACAATAAGTATAGGGTACTGGATTTATTATTTTAGTATGGAAACAAGAAATAAATAGGAAGTAGAAGAAGACACGAACATTGAAAGAGGTGATAAAATAGTTACATCTTCTTTGGGTGATTCCTTTTGATTTGAACCAAAGTGCTCCATAAGGTTGGATTTATGATAAATGTAAGGACTATAGGTTGAATTGAGGGTAGTCAGGAGGATATTTTAGCAGGGGTTGGCATATCCAAATGGATTTGGATGTGTGAAATTAAGAGAATGGGAAGTACCTTCTTATAAGAGAGGTGAGGGTAACTTTAGGAAAATCTTGAAATAATATTTTATTATAAAATCATTTTCGGTTTCTAATGGATTAAAATGTATTTATTTCGAGAATAATGTGGGTATGCGTCAAAATATTTTCAACTAAAAGGTTTTATACAAGTTTAGGTCATCATATTAACCTTATCTTTTAGATTTAACTCTTAGTTTAATAGTTTAACTTTTTCCATGTCAACTTGTATTTTTATATTACATAGTTAATAAAATTACTATAAAATTCCAAGAGAAACTAAAGTGGTTAACTAATGATATATATATCAATATATAATTCATTTGTACTAAACATATATTTTTATGAATATTATATCATTTAATAAAATAATTTTTTTAAAACTCATTTATGTCAATGTTGAAGCAATTTAGTATTTGGTTTTTGTGAAAGTCATAATTATCTCATTTCCTAAAAAATAATCATTTAATATAAAAAAATGTCATATTAACCTATAAAATTCTTGTAATGAATCATAAGTCTCTATGTACATTTTTTTTAATATTTATAATATCAATTATTTTAATCTTTCATTAATAAGATAATTAATGTATCATCATCGTGTCATAAATAAATTTAATTATTTAATGTCAAAAAAAATATAAATTAAATACCATGATGTAGGAAATCCTTTTATCTTTTGAATATTTACAGTCAGATGTGTCTTATGTATAACCCTATATTAAAAATGTTTTCGATTAAAATTTAAATTTTACACTTTTAACTCTTCTTTAAATAAAATAATAATAAATGTTCTAATATAATCCATGTGGGTCAAAAAGGATCATATTTTATTCATAAGGTTGATTTTGGTTGAAATACACTTTTCCAATAGAATTTGGACATGTGTTGGGTTAATTATAATATCATTTTTACTTTCAATTACCCGATTTACTTTTAGCTATGGTAAATAAAATTCAAAAATTATTATTTACAAATAAATTATTCTCATCATATTGAACCACATTTTACTTACTGATGTCAACCATGTTTCTTGGATTTTTGAAATTCAATTCAACAAATTGGTTAAATAACATTTTACGTAGATTTGCAAATGTTCCTAGTTGGTGGGTAAGTGATGTTAAAATTTTCAATAAAATTTTATATATCAAATCTTATTATAAAATGCCTATAATGAATTACATTGGATTAATATAGGTATTATAAATCTATTTTTAATAGAAAATAAATTTAAATTTTAAAATAATTATATAAATTAAAAGTCGATTTTAAACAATAACGCAATGTTTTTAACTATTTATCAAAAATTGAATGTTTTCAAAAAAAATACCAAAAAATCACCCTAAGAAAATTTTGATATTACAAATCCAAAAAATGAAGTTCATTTTGTAAAATTTTTTTATTGAATCTCAAAAGGTGGGTATTACTATTCCTAACGGCTAGTTTGCTTGCTCATGGAGTGTTAGAACTTGACGTTGCATACAACACAAGATATTGTATTATTCAAAGAGATTCATACCATGGAAGCTTGTGGTGTTACATTCATCCCTCCTTCAAATAATTTCTTCCTAGAAATTTCTTGATTACTACTTCTTAAAAAGATTTAGATTGTTCTTCATCATAAGTTCCTCGGGATTCCATGTTACGTCTTTTATCTTATGGTTTCTCCAGAGAACATTTACCAGTGGAGTAATAATATTTCTCAACACTTGTTCTAAGGTATCAAGAATGTTGACAGGCTCTTCACAATAAGAAATATTTGGTTCTAGTTCTATTTTTTTATAGGTTAGTACTTTCTTTAGGTTAGGCATGTATTTTCTCAACAGTGATACGTGGAACTCTTCATGAACTTTGGAGGGACTTGGAGGCATTTCCAAACTATATGGTACAACTGTAATTCATTCTATAATTTCAAAAGGTCTGATTTACCTGGGACTCAATTTACCCTTCTTACCTAATTATATAAAACCCTTAAATGGAGATACCTTCAAGAAAACATGATCTTCTACATGAAATTCCAAATCCTTCCTTCAATTATTGGTATAGATATTTTGCATACTTTGAGCTGATTTGATGTGGGTTTGGATAATCTTCACCTTTTCTATTGTTTCTTAAACAATTTCTGGTCCTATGAGTTTTCTTTCACCAACATAATCTCTACAATTTGGTGTGCGACATCTCTTTCCATGTAACACTTCATATGGTTTCATCTAAATACTGGAATGAAATCCATTTTTATAAGAAAATTCTACCAGAGGTAAATACTGATCCCACATACCATGAAAGTCAAGTGAGCAAGATCTCAACATGTCTTTTAAGATTTGAATAGTCCATTCTGATTGTTCATCTGTTTGAGGGTGGTTGGCAGTGCATAAATAGAGTTCATTATCACGGATTTCTAAAGACTTTTATAGAATCTTGGTGTAAAATCGGTATCATGATCAGAATCAAATGATAGGGGTACACCATGAAGTCTTACAACTTCATTAATATATACTCTTTATAAATTTTCTAGTGGTAAATATTCTCTTATAGAAAGAAAATGTTTTGACTTAGTAAGATGATTTACAATGACCCATATTGCATCATTCCTTCTAGGATTATTTTTTAGCACCATGATAAAGTCCATCATAATATCATCCCATTTCCTCTCAGGTACGGGAAGAGTTTGAATGACTCTTCCAAGATGTTGTCTTCCAGCCTTCACCTATTGACAAACTATACATCTTGACAAATAATCAGCAATCTCCCTATTCTTGTTGTCCCACAAAAATTGTTCTTTTAAAGATATATACATCTTAGTGCTACCAGGGTGTATAGAGAAATTGGATCTATGAGAATCATCCAACAATTACTTTTTACATCAGTTATAATGGGAACATAAAGCCTCATCCTAAATTTTAAAATTAAATATTCACATACGAAGTGAATAAATCGCCCACCATTCACAGCTTTAATTTTCTTTTGAAACTCCTCATCATTAGTCTGAGAACATTTTATCATTTCTATTCATAATGGTTTGGAACCCATTTTAAAAAGTATCGATGTTTCACCTTCCATGATTATTCCCATATACATCTTTAGTAGATCAATGAACATATGATCCCTTTCAACTATCATCTTGTTCAGAACTACATGATCCTTTCTACTCAATGAATCTTCCACCGTATTTACCTTCCTAGGGTTGTTGTGTATAGTGCAATCATAATCCTTGAGTAGTTCAAACCATCACCATTGCCTCATGTTGAGTTATTTCTGTGAGAAATATACTTCAGAATCTTGTGATTAGTATATATCTCACATTTTTCACCATAGAGATAGTGTCTTCATATCTTTAGAACAAATATTACAGTTTCTAACTCATGATCATGATTGGGATAGTTTTGTTCAAGAAGTTTTAGATTTCGTGATGCATAAGAAATAACTCTATCATTCTGCATAAGTACAAAACCAAATCCTTTCTTTGAAGCATAATTATATATAAAAAACCCATCATGCCATGATGGTAGTGTCAAAATAAGAGCATTGACTAATCTTTTCTTTAATTTTTTAAAACATTTTTCACACTCTTTTGTCCTAAAAAATTTAACCCCATTACGTGTGATATTGGTTAATGGGTTATCCAATCAGGAAAAATTATCTACAAAATTATTATAATAACCTACTAAACCAATAAAGTTGTGTACCACAATTATACTCATCGGTGCTGGAAATTCTTCAATTTCCCTTGTGTTTGTAGGATAAACAATGATTCCATCCTCAAAGGCAATATGTCCAAGATAAGAAATATCTTGATGCCAGAATTGACACTTGATAGACTTCCCATATATTTCATTTATTCTCAGACTCTTTTTAATAGCGCACAAGTGATTTTCATGGTCTTTTTATATTTTGGAATGTACCAATATATCATCAATTAATACCACTACAAATTCATCAAGATATTCCTTGAATACTTTGTTCATTAGATCGATGAAAATAGAGGTTGCATTAGTCAGTCCAAAAGGCATTACTTTAAAATCATAATGCACATACCTTGTACAAAATGCTATATTTGGAATGTATTTCTTATTCGTTCACAACTGATTATATCTATATTGAAGGTCAATCTTTGAAAAATATTGAGCTCCATGAAGTTGATCTAATAAATCATCAATGTGAAGTAGAGGATACTTGTTCGTTATTGTTATAACATTGATCTCCTTATAGTCAATGCATAACCTCATAGATCCATCATTATTCTTAACAAAAATAATAGGGGATACCCATGGAGAATCACTAGGGAGAATAAATACTTTATTAATCAATTAATGTAGTTTTTTCCTTATTTCCACTAATTTTATAGTGGTCATTATATAAGGGGTCTTCGATATGGGCCTTGGACCAAAAATTATGTCAATGGAAAACTTAATTTCTTGTTCTGGAGGATGTCTAGGTAAATACTCTAAAAACACACAAAAATATTCTTGAACAATAGGTACATCCAATACTCAAACATTCCTTTCCTCACCCATTGTTATTTCACTCTCTTCATCACCAATAGTTGAATTTGGTAGATAAACTGGAGGTGGATCTATATGAGAATCAGATGGTGATATTTCTTCTCTAAATATAAGTGATTCCTTATCATCATAAAAAAATGTAACCACCTTCTTCTTACAATAAATCTTCATCTCATATTCTTAAAGCCAATCCATAATGTGGATTATATAAAATTCAATCATGGGTATGACGATGAGATGAGAAAAAAAGCATGTTTATATGCCATAATGGTAATTGATTCACAAAACATTGTTTCAATGTTACTTCCCTTATGAGTTTTGGCTGATAACTCCCTTATTAAAACAAATTGGATATATCTATTTTTCTTGGAAAACTGGGAAGATATAAAAGAATTCAATGATCAATAATTAAATAAATCATTAGCTAAATATGAGGAAACAATTATCATACCTTCCAACACATCATTCAGAACTTCATCCTTTGCAGTTGTGCATGCATAAGCTTGTCCTTGCTGTTATGGACTTTTCTTTGGTATGTTTCCTTGACGCTTAAGACATTCATTTGATAAATTCCCAATTTCCCTATAATTGTAGAATTCAACATTGACAACATCATTCTTTCCCTTACAATAACTAGCATGGTGGCCTTTTTATCCACAATTTTAACAAACCCACATCCCCTTCAAGCAAGTACCAGGGTGTTTTTTCCAACATTTTCTACATGGTGAAAGTCTAGTTTTCCATTCTTCCCCTCATTTCCTTTTTCAGAGTGTTCACAAAATCTCTTCTTCTATTTCTTTTCTCTAAATACATAAGACATAGTGAATTATATTTTTGTCATTATAGCACATAAGACTATATCATCATATGACAAGAAGAATTTTTAGACTATTTCATGATGTAGAAATGTTTATAACCCATCAAAGAATCAATCAATATTACTCATTGGGTTACGTATAAAATCATCACCATGCCTTGCTAACCTTGTAATGTTATCCTCCTACTTTGCGACATTTCATCCTCCTTTTATCTCAGACTCAAAAATTGACTTTCCATATCCGATCGATAGTCACGAAGAAAGTATTTTTCTAATAAAAGCTCTATAAAATCGCTCTATTCCATATTTGATAATTTTTAGTCCTCCTTTGTGTTTTTAATTAATGAACACTATTAATCTACATCTCTTGTGAGGCGATAAACTTCTATGAATTTTTTCCCTTTCGCTACTCCCCAAAGCATGAAATAATTTTTCTAAGGAATTTATCCATTTCTTAGCTACAGGTAGATTTGTAGTCCCATTCAACGTTTTTGGTTGTTTTCTCATGATGTGGTCTAACATTGATCCTCCATTTTGTGTATCAAGGTACTCTATATGAGTAAAGTTATTATTCATAACCTAAGTGAGTTGTCCCAGTATGGTTATAAATTGTTTAGCACTAATTGCATCACCAACCTCAGTATAATTATCTTAAGTAGGAAGGAAAAACCTACACGTATTATGTGTGTTGATACAGTTTCCATTCTTTCTACTATTCTATGTTTCTAAACAGTGGCATACAATAGATTAGTTTTTGAATCACAATACATAATTAAATACTAGAAAAATACCTAACATAAATTGAACAATTTATGCATATAATCCATAATCCTAAGAAATTTTCTTTGAGGAATTATTTATTCATAAATCCTTAATAATGGTTTGTAAAGAAAATGTGAGTTATCCTAAGCATATTCCCATGGAGTGTCATAACCAAGAGTGTATCAAGGCCCATTTTCGTGCACTGGTTCCCGTTCGAGTCTAGCTCAAAGCAGTGATTTCTGGTTTTACCTCTAGACACATCTGTGCCAGAGCTGCCTCTACCTTCTTGTCTCTAGGCATGGATGTATTGCTTAGAAATTTCAAAAAATATAAATATTACAAAAATTCTAGGATGCTCTTCAATACTAATCCTCAAATTTCATCTTAGGGTAATGTTCCTTAATCAGAGTTTTTCTAAATATAGTTTCCTAGGTTTGAACTAAAATTCATCTGATACCAATTGTAACACCTTGACCCCAGTTACCCAGAGTTGGTGCATTATTACATAACATTGGCATGATCACAAGATATTAAGTCTCTATAGTCTAATTATTTTAGTATATATGAATGTTCTAGATATATACATAAGTTTTACATTACATTATGAAATGAAAAAAAAAATATTATGCCCCCTTTGAACACAATCATATCCCATAGTCTATCCCTACAGGTCAATCATAATATAATTCTTCACATCCTGGGAAAAGGACAACATAATAAGGGGTTGATCTCAGATGATCAGTAAGGATAAGAATATAACGGAAAATATCATAAATAAGAATACAAATTTAAGGAAACTTATAAGACTAAAACAAAATCCTTTTAAACTTAAACATCAATATAATATGGAACATATAAATCAAATAATGTCATTTACTTATTTAAATCGCTATTCTATAAGTCAAATAATAACATGTAATATCAATAGCTTATTTCATAAATATTGAATTCATAATTCCGGAAATCATAACCACATAGTCAAGGCCTCATACCGAGACTAAAAATAATGATTTTATCAAGGCCCTGTTCCAAGACACTAGATTGTCCAATGAGACCTACCGATGCATCTAGGGGCTATAGCGGACCCCACCCATCACTAACTATGTCTGATGCATTCCTCATATGAAAAGGTTGAAACATAACATAACATTCATATTAAAAGTAGCATAAAAATGTAAATACTTTAACCATAAATACTGAATGGTGTAAAAAATAGAACATCCATAGTCAAAAATATAAAAAACCTTTCAATACAATATGGATTATTGTATCATAATAAATCAACTTCAATTAAACATAAAATTCAACAATGGATGTTGACATAGATGAAATCAATCCCAAACCTATTTGAGAGAAATATCTCTTTATAAATTGAAATCATTTAAAAGTCATATAATTATAAAAAAAATATTTATTTTGAAAATATTCTTATAATCTTGTATGGGAATCTTTGAAGGTGTTATAATGGCAGAAAATATCCACACCCACCATATAAAAAACATTCATTCTATAATTTGTTGAAAAGTTCATAAAGTACCTTGTTTGTAAAATGACATAATGATTACTTTCAAAAAATTTCATAAAAATTAAAACTAGGGTATAAATGACTTTAACCCATAGTCTAGGAAATAGAAAAAATGTTTTGAAATACAATTTTAAGAAACAAGTATATGGATGATAAAGAAGTCCGAGTAGATACTTACGTATAAACAAACTCTAATAATAAATAGATTGTAAAATTAACCCTTACTTTGTACTTTTCTTTAGTATAGGGGAAATTAACCTCCTATATAATGGTGAAATCATTGTTATTAAATTATAAAATAACCACATATATAAATATGTTATCATATATGATCGTTTAACATTTCTTTGATAAGAATATTGCATTAGTATTATTGTTTTGGGTGTTAACTGATTCGTTTTCCTTTATATGTATTATTATGTAAGTCATGATTTTTATGGATGAGATTTACTTAAAACATATCTACAATGATATTATGTTCTTAAAAATTATTTTTAATCATCAAATGGAAATTATTCTTGAATGGTCATTATGGGGAATGAAATCTCATTGCATCGTGGAGACGATAAGCTGTATGTACGCACAAGCGACAATGTGATTCTATTGATGGTGAAATCATATGTAATTGAATGGTATATTATATATACATAATCATTGAAATGTTATAGTTATTATATACATCAATTATTCTCATTATTATACCAATCCAAATAATGAAGTGTTGAATAACATACAACACCACAATGTGGAGACGGTAAGTCGTACGTACACACGTATGATGACTTTGACATTCATAGGATTGATAGAATAATGAATATAGTTGTCCCATATTTATAATGACATCACAGTATATATACGGTACTAGAGTTATTATTTTAGTAAGGAAACAACAATGAAATAGGATGTAGAAGAAGAAATGAACTTTGAAGGAGGTGGTAAAATTGTTACCTCTTCTCCAGGTGTTGCCTTTTGATATGAACAAAAAGGCCCCTTAGGATGAATTTTTGATCAATGTAAGGCCAATAGGATTAATTGATGGTAGTTGGGGGTAATTTTAGAAGGGTTTTTCCAATCCAAATGGCTTTGGAGGTGTGAAATTAAGAGAAGGGGAGGTACCCTTTTATAAGGGAGGTTTGAGTCACTTTAGGAAAAGCATGAAATATTATTGTATTATAAATTCATTTTCAGTTTCTAATAGATAAAAATGGATTTATTTTGAGGATAATGTGGGGTTTGGTAGAAATATTCTCAACAAACAGGTTTTAGACATGTTTAGGTCACCATATTAAACTTATATTTTAGATTTAACTTTTAGAAAAATAATTTAACTTTTACCATGTATTTTTCATTTTTATATTACAAGGTTAATAAACATAATATAAAATGAAAAGAGAACCTAAAGTGGTTCATTAATAATATAAATATCATTATATAAGTCCTTTGGATGAACTTATATTTTTAAAAATATTATATCATTTATTAAAATTGAATTTGTTTTAAAAACTCAACTATGTCAATTTTGACACTATTTAGTTTTTTTTTTTTTAAAGTCATAAAAATCTGATTACTTTAAAAGAAATTCATTGAATAAAAAATAAATTATCATATTAACCTACAAAATTAAGGGAATGCACCAGAATGTTCAATTTATATTTATTTTAATATTTATAATATCAATTATTTTAATCCTTCATTAATAAGGTAATTACTGCATCATCATTGTGTCATAAATAAATTTAAATATTTAATGTCTTAAAATTTTAAAGAAAATAACATGATGTTGGAAATATCGTTATCTTTTTAATAAAAATTTATTTTTAAATTTATCTAACGTATAACCCTATATTAAAAATGTTTTAGATTAAAATTTGTATTTAACACTTTTAACTATTCATTAAATAAAATAATAATAAATGTAATAATCTAATCCATGCATATAAAAAGGGATCATATCATATTCATAATTTATATTTTTCTTGAAATAAACTTCTCCAATATAATTAGGACATGTGTTGGGGAAGTTATAATATCATTTTTACCTTTAATTACCCTATTTACTTTTAACCGTGGTAAATAAAATTCAAAAGTTACTATTCCCCAAAAATTATTTTCATCCTATTGAACCAAATATTACTTATTGATGTCAGCCATGTCTCTCGGATTTTTGAAATTCAATTTACAGAAGTTGTAAAATTATGTTTCATGTAGATTTGCAAATGTGCCTAGAAGGTGGGTAAAAGATGTTAAAAGGTTTAATAAAATTTTATATATCTAATATTATTATAAAATGATTCCAATCAATTACATTAGATTAATATAGGTATTATATATATATATTTATAAATTAAGATAAATTTTAATTTAAAAATAATTATATAAATAAAAATTCAGTTTTAAGCGATAACATAGTGTTTTCACTATTTATCAAAGATTGAAAGTTTTTAGAAAAAACCAAAAATTCACCCTAAGATAATTTTGATATTATGAATCCAAAAATAAAGTCCATTTAAAAAAAATAAAGTTTATAAAATTTCAAAAACTAGGTATTAATATTCATAACATCCAGTTTGATTGGTCGTCGTGTGCTAGAACTCGAAGTTGTGTACAACAGAAGTTATTGTATTATTCAAAGAGATGCGTACTGTGGAAGCATGGGTGTTACAATAACTTATTGAAGAGGAATGATATCATAAACATTTTTTCATCATAAAAAATGTCCATTTAGGAAAAGAATTAGGATTTTATATTTGGATCACATCCAAACAATCTCATAGGTGAAATCATGGTTTTTAATCTTTCATGAATAGAAATATCATTACTATATCATTATAAATTCTTGCGGAAAATATCCTTTCCATTTTAAAATCACTTATTTAAAATCTAAATATTTAGAATATATTATGTAAAATAAATTTATTTTAAAATTACTAGGGAAACATGTAAAAATATATGAGAATAATTAAGGGTTAATAATGGTAAAACATTACCTACATCTTGCAAATGTTAAAAATCATTTCATTAATAGTTTTGTAAATGGTAAAAAAAATTCTCATTTAGAAAATGAAAACAATATTTCATTTAAAACAATTTTTAAATAATTAAATCATTATAAAAATTAAAAAAATCATTTTAAAATTGTAAAAAACCTCAATTATTTTTTTGATAAAATATGGATATGGATGAAAGAAATTTAATCGAAGAGTGAAATAAAGACAATTTTAAGTTAAATTTTTTTTAAAAAAATTTGAGTACTTAAGTTGAATAAAATGAAAGGAAAATAATAATTCTTGTGAATAAAATATATGATAACAAATTTTATGTGTTTATATATATAGATCATAGTATATCATGATAAAAAAAGTTAATCATAAATAATCCCTATAAAGAATGAGTTTGTAACATAACACCTTTACCACTTTGGTAACTTTTGAATAATAATACCCACGAAAGAATGATCCTTAGATGGAAATTTAAGTCTCAATAACTTTCATAAAATTAATAATAAATTAATTTCATGGTAAGTATATACACGTCTCAAAAGAAACAAGTAGAGAATATGGTATGTGTCACACCAAAATAACATTGAGATGAAAATAACTTACCTTAGATCTATTTTCTCCGAGAATATTAAAAATTTATGAATAATAAATATATATTTATTATAAATATATTACATAACCATACTAATATATAACATAAAATAAATCATTTACTTACAACTTTTTATCAACTGATTGTCAACACTTCTCTATTAAAATCATTATTCTGGGAGATATCATCATCTTTCAGGTATGTTTTGGTTCAATAGTTTTAGTATGTATATTTTGATCATTATTCCATCATATAAATAATTATAATAATAAAATAAATGTCCTATATATCTAAAATACAAATTTTTATTTTAATTCCTAAAATATAGAGATAGAAAAATGAATTACAACATTCATGAAGACCGTAGGCCATACGTTCGCCTGAATGCTGCTTCCATTTTTCAACTAATGTAATGCAATAAAGGAAACTAATAAATATATTTTGAGTTATAATTATTGTATCATATATATTATATATTTACTAAATTCATTTTTATTACCATCCAAGTAAAATAAAAATGATAAACAGATCACATTACTTCATGGAGGTGGTAGCCCACACGTACAAACGATCAACGTTATAATTTACCAATAGTTTGGAAGGTAAGAATGTAGATATTATATTATCATTATAGATGTATAATTAGTTCATAATTATAATATATAATAATAAAACCTATCATAATACCCATTAATAAAATATGTTGGTCTAAATTAATTATATCACTACATGGAAACGGTAAGGCATACATATGAACGAGTGATATATTCACCTCCCTTTTGATGTACAGAAGGTGAATAAAGGTGGTTTAATTATCATAATTAAATTTAATTGTATTTAGGATAAATAATTAATTATTTTATGAATAAAATAATATATTTATAACTGATAAAATAATAAATTAAAAGAACGTGATTGGTAAAGGTGATTATTGATTATTTGAAATAACACCCTTAGATCTGCTTTCAAGGGCTCCAGGGCTGATATTTTTTGAATTATAGCACTGATATAAGGTTTCTAGAGAATTGAATAAGAGAAATTTATAGAATTTGGTCGACCTAAAATGCTCCAAGTGGTAAGATGAGGAGAAGTGATGGGTTCCCTTTTATAATTGAGGGGAGAGGAACTCCCATAATTTTATATACAATTATAATATATTAAAGTAATTCTATAGAAAAATGGTTCCCAATAGCATAGAGATGGAATAAGATGACATATTTTTACCAAATAATAACCCCTTATCCTTTTAAAATATTTTCATTGATTTTTATGTAATTCAATAAAATATTATTTTCCAAAAATATAATTATTCTCAATTTAGATACTATTAATTCAATTAGAATTAAAATATATGAAGGAAAAGTCCTAATTTGAAGGTACATACAAAAAATTACATTACTATGTAATATTAATGAAAAAACTCGTGTAACATTACTAAATAAAATTATAAAACTTTTAATATATAATATATAATTTCTCATATTCTTTATTAGTTAGAGAAATTCTCCATCAGTGTTTCATAAACATTTGAGGTCATCATATAATTTTATAAAAATATAAATAAATTTATATAATGAAAATAATTTAATTAATATAAAAATTGACACTTATATTCATCCTTAATATATGTTTTTCCCTATGTGTTCACATAAGAGATAATTAAAACAAAGAGATAGATATTTCATAACTTTCTTTGCTTTAAATATTATATAAGAAATTTTATTAGAAATGTGTCCATTAAACATTTAAATTTCAAGAATAAGGTGAAAATGTTATAATGAAATACATCCAATAATAATTGCGATGATAAAATATGTTCTTAATATATAGTATTTACTTAGATTAACTTTATTTACCCTTTAATAATGTGATAAATTTTACATGGTTGATATTCATATTGATAAAAAATAAAAGAGTAATATTTTCTAAATTCGAACCAACTGATTAAAAATATGGAATCAATTATATCAAATTAAATTTCTTTAATTAGTAAAGATCAATTGTAAAATAATATCACAACAGGTGATAAAAAATACTTTTTAGAAAAACTACATTTTAAGCATAAAACATTGTCTATTCATATCAAATTCTTTTAATAAATATTAAATTAATGATAAATTTTTTCATTTAATATATTATATATAATTTCAACTTAAAATAATTTACTAAAAGTTATTAATTTAATTTATTTAGATAGACATACATTGTGAGCAATAAATTTTTCTTTTTAGAAAAAATTATCTTTTACATTAAAATGTTTTTTATTTTTCTTTGTAAATAATTTATACTAAAATAATTACTTTATGAATATGTGACCATAATTTTTTATAACTTATTTAGTAATATTAATACCCAACCATATAACATCTCAAATATAATTAAACTTTAATAATATATGATGGTTCATTTAAACTCTATGTTTTGTGTAACACAAGCTATCCAAGAAATATATTTTTTTTAAAAACAATATTTCATAAAATCTCAGGTTTTTGCATAAAGATACTAATTTCAATATATTTTTGGGGTTATAATTTATTTTATATAGGTATAAGAAGAAATAAACATGAATGCATTTATTTAATTCTTATACCTCCATAATGGATATCTTTCTTTAGCTTAAACCTGAATACTTCTAGGATAAATTTTTTTGTGTGAATATGACCACTAGGATGTGAGGGGATGAAATTTGGGGAGGTATTATAGTAGATATTTTTCAATATATGGTGATAAAATTGTGTGGTGATGTGGGGAAAGGAGTTTCCCTTTTATAAGTGAGAGGAGTGGCACCCTTGTAAATATTAAAAATGTACAAATATAATAATTTTATTTATCATGAAAATTGGATCTAATTTAGTACAATGAAATATATTGGATAAGTTAAGGTCAAAATAAAATCAACCAGTAATTTTAAGAAATAGTTTAAATATATTTGAAGAATTATATCTTAGTTTATCCTCCCTATAACCCGTTTCAACTTTACCGTATTGAAAAAAATTTACCATAGAAACTATTTATTATTGAAAAAAAAGAAACGGAAATCATTTACAAATTAGAAACTTATGAACTATAATATATATTCTATTATCTAATTTTCAATTTAAAAAATTGGTATGAATTAATTTTAATATAATTATGAAAATGGGAACATGAAATAGTTTTTTTTGAAAAAATACCTTTAAAGTAAAAAAAAAATTATTTTATAGAAAAATAATTCATTGAATCGATCTGTATGCCATTTATTATTTTATGAATAAAATAAGGATAGTTATATGTCTTAAAAACCAATCCAAAAACAAATGTAACCAGGAAAATACTTAATTAACTAAAAGAATAAAAAATAGTTCATTTATTAAAATAAAACATTACCTAATTTACCAAAATGTAAAACATTTATTTCTAAGAATATCATTATATTTTTAAATGATTTATATTAATATATATTTTTTTTATTGAAAAAAAGGTTTCATAAAAATTAAATCAAATTTTCTATGATGATAACATCATAAACATGGATGATTTATAAAATTATTATTTTTTAGTGTTAACCCAACAATCAAATATTTCATAAAAATTCAAAAAAAAATCATAAGTTTTTTTTACTTGATAAAGGGAAAAAATTATTTCATTTTATAAATTTGAATTTCTCAAATTAATAAATTTAACTTTTATATAAAAATTTAAAATATATTGAAAACTCATTTTTATAGAAAAATTATCCTTTTAAACAATAATGTTTCTTAACCTTATATCATATCAATTAGTAATGAGTGTTAATTTTTTTTCACATTGTATATTGATAATTTATTGATGTTTAATATTAAATTTAATAAATTATTATTTACTTTTGTTTGATGTTTTTTATATCACATGCTATTTAACAAGATATCTACTGAATGTATTATATACTAAAATCTTGGGGTCTTACATTATCCCCTTAAATATAATTTTTTCTCCCAATTATTATATCATGTATGTTGTTTAAAGGTTTAATTTTTTATATTAAACTCCATGAAGTGGATGAGGAATTTTAAAATAATTAATTTAAAGGGATCCCTAATAGTGGAACCTTAAAAACAAGAAAATAAAAGGAATGTGGAGTGAAAGAACAATATATATAAGTGGATTAAAATACATTTAATCTACATTGATTATTTTTCATTTTGAAAAGAAATTTAATGTCTATGTTCAGGCTAGTAATCTTATAATTTATTAAATTTTTCATAAACTATGCATTTATGATTACGATACTTGTACTTTTGAATGAGTTTAAAAAATCACACATTGATTGCTATTTAATAATTTTAATATAATACTCAATAGATTTATCTTCCTATTATTTGAGTCAAAGTAATTATTTACCATATAGATACAAAATATTATAGAACTTACATACATGTTTTTTCCCATTTTATAATTTCAATTTCAGATTTTTGTAACGTTTCAAGTACTTTTCCACCTCTACTTATTCTCTAATTCATAATAATAAATATCCACGATTATTTTATCATTCCCAAAGAAATGGAAATAACTTTTAATATCTCAAAAGATCCAAAAAATGATGAAAATTTTATCCTCACATTTTAATAAATTATCCAAATCCAAAATTCATAATAAAATATAAGATAATACCTTAATATGAATAAATAATACAATAATCCTGAAATCGAAAACAATAACACCCAAATTCTAATAAAAATCATCCCATAAACCACTTACCTTAAAAATATTCTCATATAATCTTGAAAATTTTTGAAACTAAAATTTTTAATTATTTGATCACATATTCTAACATAATAAAAATCACATTTATCCCCAAACAACATTAATCGTTCATAATGTAAAATTACAAGAATGAATATACCATAATAGTATATTATTTAAAATACAAAAATATTTTATTAAATATTATCTTTATCACCATGACGTAAAATTGTAAGAAAATTATATTTAATTCCAATAGATATGTAAATATTTTTTCCTTGATTAATATCAACCACTTTGATATAATATCCCTTATTAAACGATAATTTCCCATTTATAATAATTCAAATAATGCCCCAAAAAATATAGTGAACAAATTAAAAACACAAAATCAATTTTTTATCCCAGGGTTACCTATAATATAAAATATATTTTCCTAAAAATATTATAACACATTATCAAAATTAAACATAATTATCTCAACATAAAAGATCATATTATCCCTCAAAGATATCATTACATTATATGATTTATCACCAAAATAATATCTTTATTCCAAAATAACCTTTCTAGTAAACCACATGATAATATTAAGGGTCACATATACCACAAGTGTCTATTAAAAAGAAATAAATATCCTTAAAATATCATTAATCACATCAAAATAGCATAATAACTCTAAAATTTATCTATAACTTTGACTTATGATCATACTTAAATTTAAAATCCCTGAAATAAAATAACAATATATCATATCTCATGAAACCATATATATAGAAAATTCAATCATTATACATTATTTATTAACCTTTATCCAATATTTTAAATCATATTCTTCAATACATCCTTCCTATAAAAATATATGTACCATTTAATAGGATTCAACAATATAAATATAATCATGTTTCTTAATTTAAAAATAACAAAAATATATTCAAATAATTCATACCATTTATATGTTATTCATTGTTCTTAATCTTTTGTTTTATTTATTATGAAATTGATAAATCATTATTAATATTATATTGTTGGTTCCAATAATAATATTTACACCTAGGGAGTCAATTTTCATAATTAACATATTCCTTGAATTTAAAACATTCAATTGATATATTTTGAATAATTTTTTTCCCTCCAATGTGTTCACTGCACTCTTCAGTTTTCCTTAGTAGATTATTCCTCTACGACCTCCTTTACTATATATGAAACATATTATTGTTCCTTTCAGAAATTTCCATGGGTGATTCATCCTATATTAATAACACATAGGATGTTAATTTTCATCCTTAGTATTCATTGCCTTCCCTTCCATGAAAAATCATTTTCTATTATTTTTTTTTTTGGTAACACACATATATTCATATTGATAATCAAAACTTTTGATATCATGTCAGGTATGAGCTTAATAGTTTTCACTATAGTTCATATCCAATTTGATTTCTTGTCTGTAAAAAGTCTACATTTTACTTCGTGTACATTGTTAAGTTGGTTCATATAGGTTACATCCATTTAATAAACAAAAATGTTTAGTGTGAGTATATCAAATAACATCCTATTAAACCATATTTTGAGTAGAAAAAATATGTTACCATAAACATTATATTCAACTCTTTCATTTCAAAAAAAATGTAACTATTATTTTCATTATCATACAAAATATTATGTCTATAGAATAATTATATTGGATGATACCATGAAATCATATTAACTGATCATGTTTTATAAATATATTAAATTATTATCATCTAAATGTATCTCAATGTCCAATGATACCTGAACACTTATTATAATACCAACTATAACAACTCATAACGTAATAAACCCATAATTTCATGGTTTATAACAAAGGTTTGACTTTCCTACATTCCCATGATGCTTTAGGTTTATAATTTTTATGAATTAAGAAAATTGTTTCATAAAAAGTGGAAATTTTTACACAGTGTACATCCACAACTATAAAGTATACCAATATCCAATGGAAAAGATATGGTTATAGTTAAAAAGATACTCAATATAAGTAATAGCCACATTTTATCCAGATGTGGCTCTTATTCCAATGGAAATTGGGCCATAGAATTATCTACGGGTAAGACCATGGCTATAGTTATATTTCCATGGGTCATTCTCATGCCTTCATGTGGTATCCATGAATAACATTTAATTGTAAACTCCATGGGAAGTCCCTATGGAAATATTTTTATATCCATGATGATGCCTATGTAAATATGTTTATTATCATAGGAACTGCCAGTTCATATATCTATGGTCTTCCACCCTATAAAATTAATAGTATCACAACACTAGAAATCATGAAAAAATAGTATAATCAAATATACTACAAGAATATAATTCAAAATATTAGTAGTATTCAATATCAGTATCACCATAATTCAATCTATCTCCAACAAAAGTAGAAACAAATAATATCAATGTCAGTATAATTAAAAAACAAATATGGAATAAAATCGAATCTATAACCTAGAATAAAATTTAGATCAAAAATTACCTTAAATATTAGTATTATGAGAACTATCATGATCCACATCAATATATCCAATAGAATCTCCACCATCATCTTTACCATGGAAATTGATATATTCATTGACATCAGTATCGGCACCAAAATCACTGTCAGTAATAATTGAATCCTCATAAATATAAAAATATCATCATTAAAAAAGAATCAATCACTATAACATCCTTTGGTGGTTGTGTGAAACAAATTGTATATATAGTTTTATCATCTTATAATTCATCATCTTTTGATGATGATTGTATTCTTCATCTTTTTGAGATTCATGTTTGATAATGAAATTCATTTGTTTCTATATGATGACACAACAACCACTACTCATATAAATTTTGTCAGTAAACTGATATATAAATTGTACAATTTTATTCAAATGTATAAATAACATTCTTCTACGATGTTTATCTCTTAATACTTTATGTAGATGATCCTTTATGACAAAATTGTCTGGTACTTTTTCTTCCAATGACTTAAGAGAATATTTTTGAGTGATACATAACATAAATTAAAATGATAAAATAAAATAATAAATACAATTTAGTCAAAATAAAATATGTTGAAATATAGTTATAATCATTTTTTGGGTGTTTATATTTACAGTAGCACCATCACCATTCTTACTGATTTTACAAAAAAGGACAGATTGTGGACTGATCCCATTGATAATAATTTCCATTTAATTGAAAAAATGAGTAACAAATAAACATTAGAATTAAAGAAATAATGAAAATTTAATATCAATTACAAAAAATGTAATTAATGAAAACCTACAATGTTGTAAATGTGAGAGCATATCGTAGGATATGGAGTGTTTTTCAAGTAAAATACTATTATTTAGTTCAAACAATTTATGAAGAGATATATATTGTTTTTATTAATTAAAATACTAGTATTTAGGGTTATAATAGGAACCTTTAATGATATTATAAATTATATATTCACTTATCATTGCATTAAAATTAATAACATGACCAATGAAACTCATAGAATGACATCCCAATTCAACCCTAAGCCTATTATGTAGAATTTATTTAATACTTTGAGACTATAAATTAGAAAAACTAACATCACATGGGATTTCAAATATCATGTCCCAAATTTGGATTCTTAATTAAATAAAATTTTCTTTTTAATGGAAACCAAAGAATGGTTTAATATATTGATGGATATAGGAACAAAAGTAATTTTATTTTTTATTTTTTATATCGATTTTATCTGAGGTTTTAAAAGATATGATAAAAATTAATGAATCATATCACCAAATTTCATATGACTGTAATTTGGTTCTATTTTTTGTTAGTGTGTTATTTTTATATCCATTTTAGTGATTACTCTTGTAATTTTGTTAAGACAATTATTATTGTTTATTTTTTACATCACCTATGATCAATGAATTTTGAAGGAATGGAATTTTGGATAATGATATTTTGATCAAATAAGACTTGTTTTATGGGTTTAATTTTTACAATTCTTTAGATAAAATATGTTATATCTTGAAGCCTGTATATTCATATCATGTTATTTACCATTCTACATATTTGAGTTAAATGTGTATAAGTTCTAGGTTAAAAACCTATATATATCATTATTTAATAAAAATCAACATGGTAGTTAATTTATTAATTTTATCTAGAACATCATTATTTTGATATGATTTGTTCATTATTTTTCTATATTCTACTTTTCTATTTACATGATTTAATTTTAAATGATTTTAACTATAAAATAATCTGTTATTCTAAAATAAAACTTCCTTTAGTTCATCATTAATTTCACACTATAGTAACATCTAAACAATTATCTTTTGGGTTTTATGGTTCTCTTTTATATTTTTCAAACAAGAATTTATATAGTATGAATGAAATATAATTGATTTAAGAGGTTAATATTTTGTAATATTATTTATAAATTCAATTAACTACCCTTCTTGAAGATTAATTACTAGGGTATAATTTAAAACTAAAGACATATATAACAATCAAAACATAATTTCTTGTTACTCATTCCATATAGTATCAAAACACTTATGATTCACAATCCTTCATTCACATGTATTTTAGTTCCAAGAAATTCAGCTTTATATCATTGATTCATAAACATAGAATCTACCTAAATCAAAATCCTACTTATCTTGATGCTTCACCTATTCAATTAAATAATATTATGACTCTTCTAATTTCATATCAAAATGTTATGTCATCCAACATCACTCTTTCATATGAACATGTAGAAAATGGACTAATGTTATAAGTATTTATTTTTGTAGTTACATAAGAAATACAGTGTTCATTTTCCAAAAAAAAAATCATCATGTTGTATCACTATTTTAACAAGATTTTTCGTTAATTATTTATGCATCTTATGCACTTTCTTTACATGAAATGTTGAAATAACTTTAGTAATATTCAATTTTAGTATTTATAATATGTTTTTCTTATATGATATTTCTATCTTTGAGTTATATTATATATTGTTTTGTTTATGCACAAGTTCATCCTCCATATATCATACATTAAAATTGAAAATAATAATAAAAGGATAACTAAGAGGGAATTATGGACCTACTCTTTGATGAATGATAGTGATTCACATATCAATACATCAGTAATCTAATTTGTGAGAGTAATAACCCAAAAATAATCTTATACTATTTCTATTAATAAACTCTAATATGCTTCATGTCTACTTTTTATTTCTTGTTGGATCATAAGATGATTCAATCATTGGTTTATTCAATGTCATTAGAGTTATTGTATCCTTAATTATTTATTTTCATTGTTCATTAATTGGTGGTGTATAACCCCCCTTATAGTATATTACTGAACTACCTATCATAGGGACACCCATTGTTTTTATTCTTATAGACCTACCGCATTGTTGGGTTCATAATTAATCACCCCACAGGATCATCATTTCTAGATTTTATTCTTTTTCATTAATTATATAGGCTTCAAGGTTTGTAGATGGACTAATTTAGCTTAATAATTATACTCACTAGACACCCAATTGAGTTATTTTGTTATTTATAAATTATTTCTATCCTCCTTAGGGAATCCCCACTACTAAAGATTCCCCCAATCCACTGATAATGATTCATGATTCACTTATTTCTCTTTATTTTTCCTATATGATAGTCCTTATACATCTAAAACAATACTAATATGACCAAGGGTCCATAATTCCTCCTTTATTATACTAATAGTGTCATAGTGTTTCATTGACCAACCACCATTAAAAATTCTGTCCATATTATTCATTTTACCATAGGTGATTTTGTTGCTAGTTCTCATATGGTTGTTCATAACAGATAGAACCAACATATAAATATGATCATATAAATCAGACATTCCACCTTTCCATCCCTTATTATTAATGTCTGTTTTTTTTCAATTCATTAAAATTATAACACTTTATTTTTAATATCTATTAAAAAATAATTACTGTGGAATTTTTTTCAACAAGAATACCAATTTAGCACTTATAGAGAAAATTCAAGGAGGTTAGTCTCAAATAAAAACTCCCCCATTGTTTGTTTCTTGAATCTTTGACTGAAAATCCGAACATCAAATCGAGTTTTTGTTCTAAATTAATCAATGATTAGAATATAGGTAACTAAGGTTCATGGTATATGTGAATCTCTTTTGTGATCATATTTTTAGTCAAAGAAACTATTGTTACTAACTTCTCTCTTCAAGATGATACTGAATTATTCCTCTATGAATGAAAAAAGTTTGATACATGAATTATAATTTAAATAGGATGAGTACTATAAAACATGAACTCGATCACTAATATCTCAATCCAAAAAATGTTTCTAGTATCACTGGTACACGTTTTCATCTCTATAATGTGACATGATATCTAAATAATGTTGGTCATAATGATGAACTATAAAAAAACCTCTTTATTTGGACTTAAGTTATTCAATTACATTATTAAATTTAATCTCATCTCATGAACACCTATGAGGTTTTTATTAAGTATATTCCTTTTTCAATGATATAATAAGGAAATTTTATCCAATCGTTTCTATTTACTTATGTGGTGAAAATTTTTAGGGGTAATTTATGATCCTATTTAAATAAATAACAATGATTTATGGAGAAATAATCACTCTAATGATGGGATATGAGGAAGAAAATGTTTTTGTTAAAAAATATATATATAAAAATAGACCAATTCAACACACAAACCAATATTTAAAGTTAATAAATCTAAATTTCAAGGAAATGAAGTTGAATATTTTAAATGTAAAATTACATATTATATCTCATGACCTCATAGTGATAAGTTTCCAAGATGGTGAATGCATTTCATATCACTTTTATTTATTTTATTTTGGTCGTATTTTTACTATAAAAAATAATTAAATAATTGAATTAATATCAATAGATTTAGTAATATAAACATGTAAAATAATTTAAAAATAAAGAAATGATTATATAAAAAAATTTAACTAATAAATTAAACAAAGTAATCTTTCAATAACCAATCATCTCTCAATAATGTGATATTGAAAAATATGGAATTATTGTTATTTCATTAAGGTTGGTACAAACTATCTCATTCCAACCACCATAAATCCATACTTGTATGATCACCACATTTCACCCAACTTTATTAACCTTATGACTATTGTATTTTATCTACCAGAAAAAATATATCAGAGATGCATTGGTATTAATTTCCAAAATCAATACCAAATTTTATCCCTTTATTTGTTCTTTAAATTCCCTCTAACCTATCTTCTGAAATGAAACAAAAATATTCTATTTATAAAGTTTACCCATAAATTGTTTTACATTACATTCCATTTTATTCAATCCTAGAATTTTCCTCGATGTATTGAACCATAATCTTTGGGTTTCAATTCTAGAAGTCTTGTATTTTTTTGGGACCTCATCATATGATAAAGGATTCATATCATCATGAGAAATAGTCAACTAGTAATGGAAAATAATATATATAATGTTACGATTAATCACTTTAAATAATATTTAAATACATACCAGTAGACAAAGAAGCTGTTATCCCATGTATTGGTATGTCTGGAGGAGATGTATCCTCCATGGAAGGTGTGATATCTATAGTAGGATTACAGTTTATAGTTAAAAAAGGAAAATATAGTTATTGAGGGAAAATATTTGGATATCCATATACCAATGATAGTGAATTTGGATATTCTGTTGGGATATATTGATGAAAAATTCCCTATAGAGTGGATAGTGGGAATGGGTAATAAATATGGATTAGAGTCTGAGCACTAGAAGCCTATATAGGTTGAGGAAGAAATAGATATAGAGAAGATGGGTATGAAAAATAAAGAGTTTAAATAATCTAAGTATATGATCTTGGTGACTGAGGTGACTGAGTGGGATGATGAATGGGATGACTTCAACTTGAATGAAGCATCATAGTGGTAGGATAAACCATAGAATCAGTCATACCAAAACCCCTTATAATACTATTAGGCTCTGTTGTATAATATAACCACCTCATCAATAAATTAGCCCAAAACAAAATGGATAATGACATAACATTAAATATAAAATGATAAATAATTTGAAGGAACATAATATCCATGAATAAAATATAATTACAGTGGTGAGAACGAGGGACATTCCAAAATATTTAATTAATTATTCATTTATCCACACAGTTCTCCTTCTAAATTATTTATAATCAAGAATAATTATTTGAAAAATTAAAATAGTGTTCTGGGAGAAATAAAAAAATTCCAATTTTAACTAAAAATTAATTAAAAAACAAATGAGAAGGAATAAAATTATATTTAATGCAATGATTTACAAAATTAAAAAGAAAAACTACATTTAATTTTCATTTATGATTACCACGATGACAAATGATTTAAAATTTTTATAATCTTATCAATAAAATTAATTTTATACTATGAATAAAAGTTATAAAAACATACAATGTCATAATAATATCAAGTAAATACTCTCAAATGTTTCAATGCTATGTGTTCTTTGATAAAATTTATGGTTCATAATCTATTATAACATTCGAATAATATATTCCATCAAATGAAAAAAATAAAAAAATACCAATAAAATTATTAAATGATTCCCCATTATCAATGTCTTCATAAAAAATATTTCTTAGAATAACATTGGAAAAAATCAAAAAATTAGTATTTTAGTAGATCAATTACATCAAACACTTGTATAACTTATAATGCAAGAAAATAAAGTCATCATTATTACGATAAAGTATCTTATTAATCACTCAAAATAAAAATTTATATATATGCATGTCTTGTCATGTAATTTAAATAAACTACCTTCATTTCATTAATATTACATTGGTATGTGCATAGTAATCTTATAAAAAGATTCATCTAACAAACCCATAATATAATATATATTATCTTATCAATGATTCGTTTTTTATTCACCTACAAAAGAATACATAGTGGTGTTTATTATGACACTATAATTTTATGTTTCCATGTTTGTTTTCCAACTATTTATAAACAATTTAAATGCATTATCAACCATTTATTTATAATCAAATACCACATTTTTTTAGACCAAAAAATAATGTCTTTATTTCATCAAATTCACTATTCATTAGTAATGGTAGAACATGAAAAATAAAAATATCTCATATTAAATAGATACCAATGATTAAGTTATGTAAAAAATTAAAATATGTTACCTTTTTCATTAACCTATTAGGAAATTCTTTGATGTGTAATTGTTTGTTCCTTTTAATAGTTAAATAATGATGTAGTATTTTTATAATTTCTTAAATTTATATAAAATATAAAATATTGAAATTTTAACAAGTGATGATAAAATTAAAAAAAGAAAAAAATATTTATTAGTTTACATACATCATGTAATAATTAATCAACCCATTGTTGAATAGTATAGTATGATGAACCATTACCCACTCTTCCCTTCTCGAAGTACACTATATGTATAGTCAAAATATTCCCCTAATTTGGGGTAGTTAAGGAAATTTAGGATCAATGGGATCTTATATCTCATCTTCAGTTCCAATTATTCAATTAGAACTCATAATGATGTTAGCCAAGTATGATGAACATAAGTCCATATATTATGGTTCTAAATGACTTTTCACAATAGAGACTTCTGGATGATATTTATCTATCACATAATATTCGAATGTATACATCATTATTTTTGTTGGATTTATACAATTACTCAAAAATATACCACCAAAAAGAAATTTTTTGGGAGGACTAAATCTACGATATAATATAAATGAATAAAATTTATGAAGAATTATTTTATCTAAGAAAAAAAGAATAATTAAATCATCTATCTATAGTTTTTGAATGACACATCTTCTCAGTATCTTTATGAAGAGGACTTGATAAAAATTATATAACATACTAAAATAAATTCTAATATTATTTGAATTTAAATGCAAAATGAAAATTTTAATAAGATCATTAAATAATACATGACAGTCATAGGTTTTAAGAAATTTTAGTTTCACATATTCTATATTGACACATTTTGAAATGTTAATTGAATAAACATTTAAAACCTTGAATCTTTATAAGACCTAAATGAATTTTTTTCTCTGACTTTTTTGACAAAAAACGAGAAAACTAAATATCAACTAATTTTATCCAATTAAATAAAAATTAAGTCTTGTTCTTATATAAAAAACCATCAAATCAAGGCATGACTAAAAATATATTTTATTTTTTTATTATCATTTAAAATCGTTATAAATAACGTTTGAAAAATATTTTTCATAATATTAATCGCATGCCAGAAATGATGTATGAAAATAAATGATCAATATGAAAAATTAAATAATATACATTATTTTCTCTAATAACTATTTTAATTAAAATTAACATTTCCTCATTTCATTATAATTGATTGACTTGTTTCATGAATATAATTGAAACCATAAAGTAATTTAACATTGTAATTTTCAGATATGTGTTGATGGTTTTAATATATCTTCATGACATTATTGAATCTTCCCTTATTTTTCATGTATGAATGATCCATAAGAAGAAATATTCAATTCCCTATAAAGATAAATGTTTGCTGAAACATTAAATTCTTGAAAAAAGATTTTTTTCTGAAAATTGGGTAGTATAATTTCCCCTATATAATCCAACATAACATCATTATATAAGTAATTAAATAATTTATCATCCATAATAATTTTCATAAAAAAATAACACACCCCTTAAATGAATCACACACTTTCACATCAATGATCTTAATCTCTTTCATCTCATTTATTAATGGTTTATTGTATAAATTGTTAGAGGATAAACCATGAACCCGAGAATAAATCTATCCATTTGACCTAATGTACATACTTTCTGAGGAAATATTCATTGTAAAAAAAATTATTTGAAAACTTCATCCTATTCATAAGAAAATACCTATAAGTTATTAGAATAATGAATTTCATGATAAGTTCCTCCTATAATATTTTTTATACTAGAACTAGTATGAGATCCAAACTAATCACCATATAAAACATCATGATCACACATCATACACATAAATTGAAAAAAAAGAAAGACAATATTCACTGGGTTTATAAATATGACCTGCATCCATAGGAGAACACTGTAATCATATTCATTACTAGAGATACAAGATAATAATAATAATCCCTTTATCACTTCCTATCTATTTCCATGTCTATGAAAATAATTTCAAAAACTCTTTTCATGTTCACTATACAAATAATTATACATCTATTCAGAGTTGGCCCACCACACCTCATTATAGATTTCTTTGCCTAGTTAACCATTAATGTCATTCAAAAATAATTATATTCAACCTCCCATTAACCTATGAATCTATTGACACACTATTGAACCATATGTTAGAACTGATAAAATATGGTTACTATCCATATGCTCAATGTATGATGTTTCTTTTCTCGGTGAACACCATTAGTAGAAACACTGACTGATGATCACTTTTTTATTATGAAAAATCACAATATAATCCCAGTATATCATCAATATATTACCAAAATACAAATATTATGACATTATATCTAGTGACAACCTACTCCCCAAACACTCTAAGAAAACACAACATGAAACTTCCATTCGTAATTTCCATTGGTATTGACATATTCACCTGTGTCTAGAAAACAATGTTCTATGAACCAGATGATATTACACAAACACTAAAATCCACCACTTGAAAATTTCTCTAGAATTTCAAATTTCTTCAAATATACTTGGAGCTACATCCTCTATCTAATGAATTTTTTTCTTCCACTCCTTCCAATAAGATGAGTCTAACCATGGTATAATGTTTTTTATCTATTCTTGGAAAATTACATTTATAAACATATCTATAGGATTATGGATTCCAAACTCCATTAGAATTTCCCAAACTTTATCCTCTAGAATACTTTCCATAAAGTGATACTTAAATTCAATGTTATTTAATAATGAATAAAACAAAATATTTTAACAATGATGAATGACACTATAACTATCATAAAAAAGTCCCTTTGTATGCTCACTTTTCTAGTTCCTACCGCAAAAAAATTATAAATATTAACTTTTTTCATGATCCAGTATTAGTAATATAATCATCCTATGTTCTAAATAATTTAAACACTACTTGTAACCCAGAGACAAAACCAGTTGTTATCCCACTAAATGTAAAATGAAAAACATTTAATATTTTTCCATGACACTTTGTCATCAGTGAAATCTATATCTATAAAAAATTCATCTGATTGTCATAACTAAAACATAAAGATGCATCTTATAACCCTTAAAAGTATCATAAGATCCATTTCACAGGTTCTTCATGTTTTCTTCTATAATTTGTTAGGAAACAAATAACAACTACCACTATAAAATAAACTTGTGGTCGATTATAAACCATTATACATATAAAAATTCTTATATCTGAAGAATAATGTACATTCCTTATTTCATGAAATTATCTATCCATGGATAGTTTTCATTCCATATAAATTTTGAATCCTCTGGCGATGGGGGTCGAGACTGGTTTGTAACAATTCATTCCAAATCTTTCAATGACCTTCCAAATGAATTATTTGTGGGATAAAATCATTAATAAAAATTTTCTTTCACCCTTAATTATCATCCCCGATATCCTATTATCTTGTACATGGTTTTCCATTTCAAGCCTTCTTGACAACTTCTTATTTATTTATGTAAACCATTTTAACTTTAGAGCTGCAATCAATATAACATCCACATAAAAAAATTGAGATATGTTATTTTTTCCCATTGATTTCAGTAATAATAGTGATCAGACTGGAATAGACATAAAATTTACTTATACATAAATGTTCAAATATTATATCCCACTATATTCTATCTTTATTCAATTGATAATTAATCCTTTTCAACTAGATAATGAAATCTTCTTTTATATTAATGTCAAAACCCTTGGTTTGATGCACACCGATTTCTTCCTCCAAATATCCATAATGAAATGTCATCTTTACATTAATATTCTCTAAGTGTATATAATCAGATGAAACAATGATAAGAACTGTCTAAATGGTTGTGTAATTCACCATTGGTGAGAATATTTCATATATGTGCATTCCTTCATTTTTTTTAAAAAATTTAACAGAGCTTTTCTTTATACCACATAATCCAATGAACCACAACTTTCAAAAAAAATACTGATTTTTTATATATCCCTCTATCATTACTATATATCATCCAACTCCCAAATATCATTTCGATTCAAGGAACTCATTTCTGGTTCCATGGATAAATCCCACTATTTAGAGTCTATGAGACTAGCTACCTATTCCAGATACTCTATTATCCATGCATCCATTATAAGTAATAAATTAATATAATATATAAACCTCTTAAATGATATTTTTCTATGAGGTGATATCGTCATAATATCCTTAGGTTCAATAATTTTAACCACTTTGTTTAGTAGTCATATGTTCATTTGAGGTTTGTATTATTTCTCTCTATAAATTACCTCTCTGTCTAAACATTCACCATCATTTGTTGTTCCATCTGATCATAATATGTCTAGTAACCTTTCTATTGGGGTGCTAGCCTCTAATAATCTACTAAAATTTCTATATTGAAATTATATCTAGTAACATCTGTCTGATCACCATGAAAATCAATAATTTATATAACATTAACTTCCTTTTCAATGTAATTTAAATATTTCCATAGATTTCTTAATTTAAAAATACATCTCAAATATAAATGAATTTTTTCTTATCATTATCCCATAAGAGATAACCAAAGTTATAACTACCATATTTGAGATAAAAAAACTATGTATTTCACCTCGAACATATCTATATATTGAATCAATATGAATATATGAGATACTTCAAAATATTTAGATATGATTCACCTTTATCATCCTACTAGAAAAATGTTAATTTGGAAGTTACGATTCAACTATTAAAATGATACATATGTTAAATAAGTAAGATTATATATTAAAATCCTCTACCCAACATCCCTTAGGCATTACAAAGGGAAGCCTCATACTCTATGCTTTCTCTTTCAGAGTTTGATTCATTATTTCAGCTACTCTATTCAGTTTTGGATTTCCTTTAGTAGTATTCTTATTCCTGATTCCCTTACTCTTAAATAAGTTAAAAAAGCTACTTTTGGTGTATTATTCCATATTTTTTTATCTAGATACATTTTATCTTTTTTTCACACACTTGTTCACCCAAATATTTACACAAAATAAAATTTTTAAACACATCAAATTTATTCTTTTGTAATTAACCCCAGACCTTATGAGTAGTATCATTAATGAAGATCATAAATTATAGAGATCCTATATATGAGTGAAGTATGTATGGACCCCAAAAATCATATTTAACATGTTATGACTTTCGATTACTTGGCTTGCTACCATACAAGTAGAAGGAGAATCTCTTTTTTCATAGAATATATCACTCACATCTTCCATGGTTAATGTGATTGAGTTTAAGTATTACTTACACCATTACAACTTTTATATTCCTCTCACTATGGTGAAAAAACATACAATAAAACTTTTTTGGACCATCCTATGAGTTCATTATGATATATATTACTTTATTTCTCTATCCGGTAAGGTATAAGGTAACATTCTCAACTCCCTAAGAAATCACCATGGAACATATTCTAATATAAGAAACTATATTGGAAAAATTCATCCCAAAACCTTTATCCTCAAGATATACCACTGGTATGAGGTCTATCCAGATACCTAGAATGTGTCTAACATCATTCATATTAATGAAACCTCAAATGTTTATTTGGATGTTAGAATTACCTTTTCAATATATATCTAAAGATTTATCTTCCATTAGATATACTTTTTGAAATATTCGTTGTACATAATCAACAATGGACCCATGATAACCTATTGAATAAGAACATTTTCTTATGTAAAATCCCTATGAATAATATAGAATGATCATGATTAGTATCATGTTGAATAGTATTTTAATTGTACTGGTAAAGTTTGTTTTTCTAGAAGTGGAATCCTTACATTGATTAATATAATATTTAATGATATATCCCTTCTTCCCAATGAGAAAACATATATGACATGAAATTTGGAATTTACCTTGACTTATTCACCGAGATATATTATCTAAATATTTCTTCTTCTATCAATCCATCTATTAAACTAACTATAACCATCCAATAGTATTTAGAGCACTTTGTGATATAGTCTGAACTTTATTCCACCTCAACTCCTCATCAAGTATATAGTTTATAATATCATTAAACATAAGATATTCCCTCCCACAAGAATTTCTCACACTACCACCATGTAATCCATGTTTTATATATATGTGTAAAGAAGAGTTAAATCCCAAACATCATTTATCAAAGTAACCTTCACTGATTCATGTTTTTATCATGTCAAATCGATGTTATTTAAATGACCAGCTAAATACCTTCTATATAATAACTTGAAACTAAAAAATATTGTTATCATGACTTTTTTTAAGAGATGTTATCATCTTATACATTTTAGAAACATATTTTATAACCTATAAAATTTTTTTATTCTTTATAATGATAAAAAACATTTTGATAATGAGAATTCAAATCAAGGCCAGAGCCGTTTTTTCTAACTCCCATTCTTTCTTGTCGGCTGTTTCAGAGAAAAAAATAGATAAAAATGAATCAAGATTTTTTTATGAAATAATATTCAAACTATATTTTCCAAAAGTAAATTTCTCTTCCATAAAACATATCAAAATGAACTTCACCATCCTTTGATTTAATTCATCTAATAATATTTATACCAACTAAAATAAAAATAACTTACAAGAGAAGTAGAGGAAAAATATGAATCGTGTGAGTGATGTAGAATCAACCATTCCATATGATACCAAGTAAGGGGATGAAAAACAAAAAAACCTAAAAGAACTCCATTTTTTCGATATAATGCATATACTGAGAAAGAATACATTGAACACATGAACATTTTTCCACCATCATTACCTTGTGAAAAAGAAATAATTAAAAATGTTTTGAAAAAAAGGATCAAATGATAAGTTACTACTTAATGTTTTAGTACACTTGAACTGGTATTGTAAGAACCTGGATCTTCATTTTAGGTGTGTTTTTCCTTTTCTGGTTGTTTTTGAGAAAAAGAGGAAAATATGGAAATTTCCAAAATACACGTTGTGTAATTTATAAGTACACGCCATGTACTTTGATGCCATGAAATTCCATGTGTTGGCCATGTCCGGGCACACACACGGTGTGTAGGGGAGATTTGGAGGCTTCTTAAAGTGGAGTACGGAAAAGCCAAGTACACACCGTGTACTTCAAAAGTAAATTTCGTGTATTTTCTTTTTTTCATTAAATGCACCGGGGTCGTGTTTGATCAACATAATCATCTTCTTCTAGGTCTCATTAGACCGAGATAAGTCGTATGACCATAGAACGTCTCCAAGCCCCCATGCCTCAGTCTGTTTTCCGAATCGATAGCCATTGATTGCGTTGAAACCGCAACAGTGAGCTCTTCCTTCTTCTTGAGTTTCATTCCATGATTTTCCGTCTTTCTTGAGATATCGTGGGTTGAGAATTTTTCACGTTTTCTAAGATCTTAGATGTTCTAAGGAGAATCAATCTTCGTGGCTCAAGTATATCGATCTCCTAGCATCCAGGTATGTAGAGACCCTAAGCTTGACGTACATAGACATTACATTACTTTTGCGGAATACTTAGTACATAACAAAAACACACACACAAGGACCGTAATAGTTTAGTGTCTTTGAAAACTCAGAATATAATCTTCTAATCGTGGTGAAGGATCTTCAACATCTCCCATAAAGATATTCTTTTTTTTAAACCTAAATCATTTCTTTATGTCCTGGGGAAAAGAAAACATAAAAGGGTGAGCTCAAATGCTCATTAAGGGTAAACAAAAGAAATATCAATCACGTCTAATTCATAAGAACATATCTTTTGGAAATCTTAACCTGCAAAAGAGATCATAATTTCATAACATGGGATAAATCATAGTAGTGAAATGTAATCCCAATAATCATAACTTAAAACATTAAACTTTGTGGATTACACACATAATCATATATAATCATTTCTTATTAGTCAACACTCATTGCCAAGACTATCTTAGTGGACAAAGTCCCTTTTTGAACTGAGTTCACTCCTCGTTTCAGTCATATTTCACAGAACCGGTATAACCTACCATTCCAGCCATGTCTATCTCATGAGATATAAAATCTTTACCCAATGAATTTGAGGGATATATAGGTCCCACCTATCTTATAATGATACCATTCTTATGTGTGCCACAAAATCATAATCCATACATCATAGCATAATCCATGTAATAAAAATGGGATTCTTAAACAACATGACATCATAAAACAATTCATAAAAGGTAATAGAATTCATAAAAATAATTCCATCACAACATAATCAAATCAATGTAATAATATGGATAAAAACAGAACCATTTATTATCTTAGATGAAAAATAATTTTGATAAAACACGTGAACTCCATTCTTGAGGAAAATATCCTTTCTACATCAAAAACATTTTTCCTTTATTAACATGTCATATAATTTTAAACTAAAAGAAATTGATTAAAAATAAACTTGAAAACTTGTAAAGGATGCTTCTTGAAAATAATGTTTTAAAAATCCATTCATGCCGTATAAGTTAAAAAAAACATTCTTCTCGTACTTTTGTCGAAAAAGTCAAAAAGTACCTCGTATGAAAAACGACAAAAGATTCCTTTCATATCCTTTACTAAAAACTCACCGAAGGGTAAAATTGGATTTAAAAAAATTGTAGGTGGATGGAAACAATATTACATATTGAGGGAACATGGATGTGGATGATAAAATACACCCCAATAAATACCAAAGTATAAACAATCTCGGATAAAAGTGAGATTGTGATATTTCCCTTACCTTAGGTCCGATTTGCTTCGTAAGTATCCAAAACTCATGTATAATGATTTAAATAATGTTATTGACTTATTCCAGAATCATACTTATTGTTATGATATCATATATGGTCATATTCTTAGCTTATTATTAGTAATATTTCATTACTACTTGTTATTTGGGTGTTTATTACTTTTTTGTTCTTATGCGTGTTTGTCGAATAAATTCTTATTATTCTCTTTAGGTTATAGATACCTCATTTACATAATGGTATTATTGTAATATATATCATATTAATTCATTCAATTCATTCAATTCATTTATATAATCATTATGCAATTAAGATCATGTAGAACAAATCGCATCACATCGTGGAGATGGTATTCCGTACGTACTCACGAGCGATGATATCGTTCACATGATCGTGGAATTGTATTGGAATTTATGTATACTATTTCATAATCAATATCAATTTTTAATAGCCATATATAGTCTTTATTTAAACCATTATATCCATCCAAGTATGGTGGTGGTGGAAAATAGATTACACCATGGCGTGGAGACGGTATTCCGTACGTACGTACGCGCGGTTATTTCTTTTCCGTAGGATGGATAGATGGTGAAATAGGGTTGTTTCATATTATAATAACATATCAGTATATGTGTGATACTGATGTTATTACTTAATAATGAAACAACTAAAGAAGAATAAGTGGAAGAAGAAATAAAGACGAAAGAATCGGTAATGGACATTACCTCTTCTTTGAAGTGCTTCATTGAGACCTCCTTTTAGGGTACTAAAATAGGTCTTTGAAGAAGACCAGAACCTGTAGGATGTTTCTAGGTAAGTGGAGAGGAGAAATTGTCAGAGGTTGGCCGAGCTTTAAGGCTCAAAGTGGTGTGAGTAAGAGGGAGGAGGAGGTGCCCTTTTATAAGGGAGGAGAGGGGCACCTTTGAAATAACTAAAAATATTATTTTATTATAAAGTCAAATTCGGTTTTTAATAGTTCCAAATTGATATATTTCGAAGCTAAGGTGGGTAGGGGTAGAAATAATCTCATACAATAGAAATTAGACAAGTTTAAGTATCAATTTTAACCTTATCATTTAGATTTAACTTTAAGTTAGATAATTTAACTTTTACTGTGTCTTCTTGTTTTCTTACACTATAAGGTTAATAAACATACTATATCAAGCCAAAAGAACCACAAGTTGTTTATTATTAATATATATATCCTTATCTAAGTCATTTGGCCGAAACATAGATTTTTAGGAATAAAATAACAATTAATAATATAATATTTGTTTTAAGAACTATTTTATGTCAATTTTGACACTATTTAGTAATTGATTTTTTTAAAACTAATAACAGATTGATTAGTTAAAAAAAAGTTAATTAAATCAATAATAACATGTCATATTAACATATAAAATTAGTTTAATTCATAAAAAGTCTTAAATTACATTTATTTAGGAATTTATAACATCAATTATGTCAATATTTCATTAATAAGACAATTACTGCATCATCTTTGTGTCATAAAAAATGAAAATTATATAATACCTAAAAATTCAAAATAAATTTCTATGATGTAGATAATTGTATTATATTTCTGGAGACAATTCATGTTTGAAGTTTCATGAAGTCTATCACTAAATTTAAATTATTATACTTATAAGATTTAAGAAAATGACATGTTGTCACATTCTTTGGTTTTAATAATAATTAAATTATTTTCTTGGAAAAAAGTCCATTAAATGAATCTAATCTGACCCTTAGGTGATATGGGTCGACTTTTAGTCATCCAATAGGATTTTGACATGTTCTAGGGTAATTTTATAATATTATATTTACCCTTAATTACCCGATTGACCTTTAACTATGGTAAATAAAATTTACCGTAGTTACTATTCATAATTCCCAAAAATAAAAAGTAGCTTATTAACATAATTTGGATCCACTGATTCCAAATATGGAATCCATTTTTTCAAATTCAATACACAAAATTTGCAGAAATTAAATTAAAATTAATCCTGTTGTCAAAAGAAAACAAGTTTTTCTTTAAAACATTGCAAAAGATTGAATTGATTTATCCCACAAATTCAAGGTAGAATCAATGCTAATGAAATAAATTATATTAAATGGTAAAAATATTTTCTATTTATACTTTAAAACCATTAAATATTATAATTTATCCATATAAATTATTGCGATGAAAAAAGTTGTTTTTAATTAAAATATAACGTGTTTTTACTAGTCATCAAAATATGAAAGTTACCAGAATAATATGAAAATTTTATCCAAAGTAAATTTTTATTTTATGATTCAAAAGAAGAATTTTATTTTGTCAAATTGAACTTATAAACATGTCAAAAACTAGATTTAAAGTGGGTGCGCCATCAAAAGGCGGCAAAACTGCATTTTTTGAAAAATACTTATTTTACCCAAAAAAATTATTTTGTTCTTATACCATGTTTCAGAAAATGTGTAAGATGAATAATAATGTTATAAGATTCAAAATTTAGTTAATACTATTCATAATGGCTAGTTCGTAATAATATTTTAATAATATATCGTTGTTTAGTAAACCCGGTATTGCGTACAACACACGCTATCGAGGAAGGTCGTGATTGCGTGTAATGCAAGCCAAGTCAGGGTTGTGTGCTATGCAAGAATCATTAGTTGTTTCATATTACATAATCCAACCATATTTCATTTATAAATTGAATATATATATATATACTCAATGTTGCGTAGAATAACTATTATCAAAATTGTGTGTAACACAATCCAAGAATAGTGTTGCGTATACTGCAAGCTAATACGGTATTGCGTATAGCGCAAGGTAATCTTGGTGTAGCATACAACACAATAAATTAATGAAATTAAAAAAATATTTTTCATAAAATCTCGGGGTGTTACATTCTACCCCCCTTAAAATGAATTTTTCCCTCGAAATTCGTCGGGGTTATAAATGGTTTACTATTTGAAAGTTTCGTTAATAAAAACCCACATCGTAAAAAGGAATACCAAAACCAATCTTTAAAAAAAAGTATGAAACGTAACGGTTACCCAAATAAACTAATCACTAGGTTTCCACATAGGTGAAAAAATGGAAATGGAAGAGAAATCTAAGCATCATGTTCTGATGGAGAGTGGTAGAGAACATGGCTATGAAAAATCCAACAATCACAAAGCTATTGATTTGTGATGATATAAGGTACCATCTGATTAATCAGATATAAGGAAACTAGGAAAAAAAAATTTGTTTTCAAGATCATTTCCCTAAAGTTGATGAATTAAAAGAAATACTTGCATGATTTTGGTACAATCTCACTATTGTTCATGAATTGAAGAATTTCCACTTCATCCCTTAAGGAAATGAAGTTGAATTTGTTATTCATGATGTGTTAGTAGATCATGTGATAGAATGATGGGTCATTCCATCTCTTTCAAACAAAAGGTTAGAAAAAGTTATAAGTCCATCTTATGGTTAGATTAATTGTATATGGTTCCAAAAATGAACTTATACTTCATATATCATATCGCTTAATAAAATAAAACTAGTTTCTACTAACCAGGGACTTCCTGTAGGCCATTGGTAGGCGATAAAGGCCAGTCGCACTTCGGTTGTGGGTTTGATTCCCATAGCATTGTCCGACGTGATGGGTTGTCGCCCGTCCTGCAGGTTGTCCTTTTTATATTACTATAACATCCCATCAACAATATCAAAAAAAAGTTTTATCCTTAAACAATACTAACTTATGTCCAACATAATCCATTCCAATCTTTAGGCTTATCCATAATACTGCAGTCCACTCTTATAATATAGTGAAAACGATTACTAGAGATTTAATACCATCGTGGATCCCCATATATCATAAGATAAATCTTGTTGGTCACATTCCAAACATTCGAAGGCCTTAATCATGTATTTACTTGAAACAAATGAATACCCATTGAACCATAGTGAAAACATGAATGCAGTTAAAAGTTAACACTTTTCACATACCAAAATCCTCACAATTATATATACTCAAACCATGATATCACTTAGTCCTTATATCAATCATGAGCTCATGAATACTATCAAACATATTAGATTTTCTTTATCCCTTCATTATGTGCATGTCATCTGTTTTCCAAAAATATTTCAATCACTTTTCATGGTTACCGATGCCATAAAATTATTGAAAACCACAATAGACCAAAACATAAATATTCCAATATTCCACGATACTATATACAACATTATTCTGGAATCCCATTACATAAACACTTAATCATTCCAACACATCGTTGTCATATTCAACATCGCCATTGGTGATCGCATGTGACTTCCCTTTGTCCTTTGCCTTAAGTGGTTTCTCATGTCGATCATCATTAACCCTTGGATTAGGGCATTTATTACCATAATGCCCCATTTCCTTGCACTTGAAGCATTGAAGTGTAGTAGGTTCATTCTGTGTATCCCTTCCTTTGTTTGCATCATTAGGCATCTTCTTCCCATCATTGCGGCATTAAAATGCCCGATGACCTTCCTTTCCACATTTGAATCATTTACTTGTCCCTTTAAGACAATCTCCACCATGCTTCTTTCCACACTTTGAGCATAAGGAAACATTCATCTTCTTTTCACAATTATTCTGAGATTTCTCCTTGAACTTCATCTTTCATTTCTTGTCAAAACTATGAGATGGATAAGTAACACCAACTTCCATTTCTACCTTGATAGCACAATGCACAATTTATTCATAGCTACTGAAGTCTCTTATAGCCAATGCCCTTCAAAGATTTGGTTTTAAACCACTGAAGAATCTATCAACTTTACTTTCAGGTTGGATGATAAATCCAGATGCATACCTTGCAAGCCTTGTAAAATTCGCTTCGTATATACCAACAGATTCATCATCCTTTTGCTTTATTTCAAGAAACTCCTTCTCCATCTTTTTTCAAAGAATACGAGGGATGTACTTATTGAAAAATAATTTCTTGAACTCGTCCCATTCCATGGACTCAATTTCATCTCTTTGCCTCGTATTCTTGATAAGATTCCACCATTGATCAGCTTCACCTTCCAAACGATACACTGCTAAGATGACTTTATCATGTTTAGAACATTGAAGAACTGAAAATATCTTTTTAGTGGTACTGATCCATTGTTCAGCAACAAGTGGATCAGAAGACCCACTAAAAGAATGTGGACATTGCCTCATGAAGGACTCAATAGAATGTTGTTCCCTTATCTGCTCATTTGGAAGTCCAGAATGATTTATAGCTTGTGTAAGTATAGCAATAAGATTTTGCACTCCATCTCCCATAACATTTGTTTGTTTAGGAGTACAATCATTTCATTGTCCATTACATTGATCAACACGGTTCCTTCGGGTTCCATCCATTGTCTAAAACCCAAAAAGAATAGTGTGAGAGGCAAAAATCATGCTAGGGAAAACAACATAATAAAGGGGGAGTATCCTCAATATCTAACATCTTAGGTTAAATTCTATGACCGTTACGATAGTTCTAGGACTGTGTCCTATACGTATACTTATCCTTAGGTACATCCCTAGACATACCTTAGAAATATCTCTAGGGATCTCACTAACGTTTTCGCATCCTAGTTTCCAAAGGTTGACTAAACCTTTCCTCTGATACCAACTGTAGAGACCCTAAGCTTGACGTACATAGACATTACATTACTTTTGCATAATACTTATTACATAAAAAAAACACACACACAAGGACCGTAATGGTTTAGTGTCTTTGGAAACTCGGAATATAATCTTCTAATCGTGGTGAATGATCATCAACATCTCCTATAAAGATCTTCTTTTTTTAAAACCTAAATACTTTCTTTATGTCCTAGGGAAAAGAAAACATAAAAGGGTGAGCTCAAATTCTCCGCAAGGTTAAACAAAATAAATATCAATCACGTCATATTCATAAGAACATATCTTTTGGAAATCTTAACCTGCAAAAGAGATCATAATTTCATAACATGGTATAAATCATAGTAGTGAAATGTAATCCCAATAATCATAACTTATAACATTAAACTTTATTCTAGACACACATAATCATATAGAACCATTTCATATTAGTCAAGACTCATTACCAAGACTATCTTAGTGGACAAAGTCCCTTTCTGAACCGAGTTCACTCCTCGTTTCAGTCCAATTTCACTGAATCGGTATAACCTACTGTTCCATCCATGTCTATCTCATGGGATATAAAATCTTTATCTAATGCATTGGAGGGAGATATTGGTCCCACCCATCTTATAATGATACCATTCTTATGTTTGCCACAAAATCATAAACCATACATCATATCATAATCCATGTAATAAAAATGGGATTCTTAAACAACATGAAATCATAAAACAATTCATATAAGATAAAGGAATTCATAAAAATAATTCCATCACAACATAATCAAATCAATGTAATAATAGGGATAAAAACAGAACCCTTTATTATCTTAGATGAAAAATAATTTTGATAAAACACTTGAACTCCATTCTTGAGGAAAATATCTTTTCTACTTCAAAAACATTTTTCCTTTATTAACATGTCATACAATTTTAAACTAAAAGAAGTTGATTAAAAATAAACTTGAAAACTTGTAAAGGAAGCTTCTTGGAAATAATATTTTAAAAATTCATTCATGCCGTATAAGTTAAAAAACATTCATCTCGTACTTTTGTTGGAAAAGTCAAAAAGTACCTCGTACGAAAAACGACAAAATATTCCTTTCATATCTGAAGTGCCCAGATCAGTGTGAATCATTGAGAGGGGGAGGGGTGAATCAGTGATCCTTTAAAACTTTTTAATAATTGATTCTTAATCAATTAAACCTCTATGGCTTGTTAAGGCCTCGATCCACTCTTCTTGTATCTCTCACCTCTCCACGAATGATGCAGTAAATGTAATGGCACTGGACACAAGGATTTACAAGGTTCGGCACCAAAGGCCTACGTCCTTGCCATGTTGGTTATACACCCCAACATGGTTTCTCCATTATAACTTGTTAGAATTACAATGATCGATACATAGTCCCACTGTATCTCTCCTGAGTCCCACAGGAGGGTCTTTATACTGCGTCCCACAGTGTTACCAGAGTCCCACTGACCTGCTCCAGAATCCCACTGAAGACTTCTTCTCCCTGAGTCCCACAGGGTCTTCTCCTGGCTCCTCGAGTCACACGAGTAGCTCTTCTTCTCTTTAAGCTTCTTCAAGTATCTTCAGCAGTCTGGGATAAAGACTGCTGGCCTTGCTCTGTACCTCTGATCACTTGTGATGATCAGGTCTTCTCGTCTTGCACAGGATTTATCTCCTTCTAAGGATGACCTGGCCTCTCTCCAACTACTGAATACTCAGACAACTGATATCTTTAACTTCAGTTTGGTCCAGTCTCAGTTCACATCAACTTCATGCACTGAGTGCATGGCATCTCTGCATCCTCATGCACTGATTGCATGGTCTCTCAATTCTCTTCAAGATCCTCTGGTCTTGGTCAACTCAAATGCACACAAGCAGATTTGACTTGTTTACGTGTGCACATGCATGCAAGCAAGCATGCACTCCCTCTTTCTTCTCTTGGTGCAATAAACCCACAAAGGGTGTAATCCTTTAAGCACACACCGACTTCTCAAACTTCACACACTTTATTCAATTTGTCTACACACATAGATTGTGTGTTCTACAATAGTGTGAGTGTCCTCTTATCTTTCTTCTTAGTGTGTACACTTTAGTTTGCACACACACTAAGGTTCGGCCTTGTTGTCTTTTTGCACACACTTGTTTCACTTTTCTCACTCTTGAGACTTGGCCTATTCTCCTATTCTTAAGGGTGTTCTTCAAATTGCATACACAAGGTGCAAGCCTTCCTCATTTTGCACACACCCAAGGCTACGACCTTCTCTTGTTCACTTTGCACACAAGGCACTAAGGCCTCGGCCTTCCTCTTGTTTTGCACACACACAAATGTGGTGGCCTTCCACTCCTTCTTGCACACAACCCGTAGGTGTGCACTCACATAAGGGCTACGGCCTTCTTCTTCAAATGCACACACAAAGTGCAAGCCTTGCCTTCCTCCTCTTTGCACACCCACTGCCCGTAGGGTGTTCTTCAATTTGCATTTAGCTCACACACAGATAGTCTGGTCTCTGCCTTCTCTTGCACACACCCGAACCTCAAATGAAGGCGCGCAAGTGGTGCGGCCTTCTCCCCACTTTAAACACCACGTTGGGTGTGGGTGTTACTGGCCGCGCAAGTGCACAAGGCCACAAGGGCCGCGCAGGTTCCTCCTGCCGTGCAAGTTTGCGAGCAGTGAGGGCTCCTTCTGCCGCGCGAGTACGCGGGCAGGGACCTCCTTCAGAGCTTCGGGTGGCTCTAGAACTTCATCCGCACAAGTGGTTGCGCGGTGGCTTCTTTCTTCACGAGGCACAGGAGCTCTCGCGGGTCTCAAAATTTCAGCACATCAGCAAACTCTCCTCGAGGGCTAGGCCTCATTTTTATAGGCAAAGGAATTCCCAACTTCCGCGGGATAAATCTCAAATCACCGAGATTTTCGGTTCTTTAAAAATCTTTGAACACAAGCCGCAAATCACGTTTTTCTTTTCTGTTCTCCACGGGATTCCTTCTTCTTCGGTTTCCTTCACGTGCATGCGACTTAGAACGCATGCACGGCCTCTGTTTTGGCCATCCCATGCAAAACACGAACACCCGATGCCTCGGCAACGTTGTTTGCCTCGGCCTTCTTTGGATTCTTCCAAACATTGCATGCATGGTCATTTTTAGGCATGATCGTGTTCAGTAGGTCCAGACGAACTCAATGGAGCCTTCGGCTTCGGAAATGGTGGCCAGCAGCTCAAGAACGATGCTCAGAGAGCGCCTGGTTCGTCGGCAGCTCGCGGGAGACTTCGGACGAGCTCGGGGTTGAAGACGGTCTCGCAGCCGTTGGATCGGCGATTCAATTGATCTCGGACGGCCTGGATCAGATCATCTCGCCGCGGATGGATTGTGCGGCGTAGATCAAGCACGCGATGAGATGTGCGGCTGAGATTCAATCCCAGCGAAAAAACTCGTTCCCACATCGAAACGGCCTCCGATTTTTCAGCTCCTTATCAAACTCGCTCTTCCTCCATTCATTCAATAATCTCTCTTCTCCCTCCACGGTGCCGCCCCGCACCGTGCCTCTGCGGGCGTGCTTCTGCGCCCACTCATGCCTCCTGCGGGCGCGCTCCTAGCGTCCACCATGCACCTTCGGGCGCGCCCTCCTCGCGGTCACGCTGCGTGGGCTTCATCACCGCGTAGCTCGGGGCTTATACACGGCCCCGCCCTTCTGCCTCAGGGAGCGCCTTGGCCTTGAGGTTTCCCCATGGGCGTGGCGCCTTAGGCCCATATGTGCCTTGGGTGATCCCTCGGATGGACTCCTTGGTAGCCATATTTTTGGCTAAGTGGTGAATTAAAACACTATTAAAAACAAAGTTCTCCATATGAAACATGCCAAACCAAGTGCCCTTCTTTCTTCCTCCCATTTCTTCATTTCTTCTTCATAAGAATTATTCCAATCTCCTCAACATATAGTCATTACTTAGGAGGGAAATTCTTGAAGGTTCTTCATCAACCGATCTTCTGAATCAAATAATTCTTCAATGATCTTCATTGATCCAATCAGAGATCAAGTTGGATCAACTTCTAATTCACATGCACTAAGTGATAGTGCATGGTCTTCTTCAGCTCACTTCATCCAGTTAGGACTTGTGGATGGATCACTTTCATCTCCTCATGCATTTTCTTAACAATGCATGGTATTCTATAACTGTTGTGACTTTGTATCCAGTTGATACAAGTTCTTGGAACTTAATGATCAGCTCAACAATCGTCAGATGTGACTAGAGAATGTTTCAACCATCATCTCCTATGTCACTTAGTGAATCTCCTAAGTGACATTCATCTTAGTACCATGGCCATTCTCCATTCATCACCATCACCATCACAACCTTTGTCATTCACATCTTGACATTCCTTGACATCCATTCATTCCATGACAACATCATGCCTCATTGACAACAAATGCAACACAATGCACTTCAATCTCCCCCTTTGTATTTGTTGGCAATACACTAGAGCACATATGAATGGGTCAATATGTGTGCCAATATTTTCTCCCCCTTATTGGAAATCAAATGAAAAGGTGTGGTGTGGTTCTCTTTCAAAAATCTCTTCCTCCCTTTGAAAAGTATTTTCTTGAAAAACACTGAGAGAGGGATGATGCCACATGTTCTTCTTTAGCAAATAACCTTTAGTAAATCAACTCTAAGTCTACTTGGGCTAACCCGGTGTAGAAAACAAGAGTGATGTAACCAAGGAACTCAATGCTGTCCAACATTCAATGTACATGTGAAATCATGCTTCAGGGGTTTGAAATTTTTCAGATATAACAATGAATTGCTAAATCCTGCACATACTTCACAAAACTCATTAGAAAGTTCAGGTGCAAAGATAAAGCTCCCCCTTTCATTCATTTGTCTTCAATCAATACTCCCCCTTAATTGTCATGATGAATACAATTAAGAAACAAGGGATGAAAGTATGATTGGAATACCTTCACTTTTCTCAAGATGGTATTAATCTAAGAATCCCATCTTCTTCAGATTGGCTCCCCCTTAAGGGGTGCACTCCATTCTTTCCAGAACACTCTCCAGATGAGAATGATCATCATCTTCAATTCCCGGCAATGTTAGCACATGTAAATACCAGAAGTATAAGGGAATAAGATGGAACCTCCTTGGTTCATCAATGTGAACAACAAGGTTGAGAAGATTCTCTCAACCGAGATGTCCCATTTTCACCATTCTTCACACTTGCACATTTGATCTTCAATGATGTTGGTGCTGGTGTGGATCTCAATACATCTTCATGTGAAATATTCTTCTTCCCTTTTGCCTTAGCAATTGCCAGAACTTCATCTTCAGCTCTTTGCAGATCTTTGGCAAGTTGCAACTGATTTGGCCATATGACTAGTAAGTCACTTGGAAGTGTGGCCTCAGCTCTGGATATTCCACATGGTTCCTTTGATACTTTCAAGCTACCTTTCTTAGGCAACTTGTTTTCAACCAATCCCTTCTGCTTCATCTGGATTGATTGTCTGTTTGAGTCCAGTCTGCCTCTATTGAATTTCATGGCTTGTTTACAAAGATCCATGATATGTCCTTTCTTTCCACAGTAGAAGCATGTCTTCTTGGTGGTCCTTCTGGATGCATCACCCTTCTTGGATTTAGATTCCAAGGACTTATCTTCTTTATTCGTAATCTTCTTGGGAGCATCTTCAACTTTCTTCTTGCTTCCCAAGGATTCTTTCTGAGCCAGGTTCTGTGATCTTTTCTTCTTTTGAGCTCTGGATACAGTTGGAGATTGACATGTATCTATTTGACCACTTTTGCAATCATCCTAGATGTTGTCAAGTAATCCAAATCTATTTGCAGTAAACAGATGTCTCTGGACCTGTGGATGCTGCTTCTTTTCTTCTGGCTTACTCCCCCTTGGCATGGGCTTCCTTTGTGCTTTTACATTCAGTGGATTGTACCAACAATCCTTTGCACAGTGCCCATACTTATTACAACACCAACATTGACCCACAAATCTTGACCTCTTGAGTCCTTTTGATTGTAGGGTACTTTTCTTGACTTGTTGTGCTGTTTTAGGAGAGCTCTGCTTCTTCATTTTCTTCATCCATACTTGTTTGGAATTATTTTTCCATCATGCACCTTTTGTGGAAACACAATTTGAAGCATTAGTACAAGATGGGATGGATGGTACCTTCTTTTTAGAAGATGTTTCCCTTTTATTAGAGGATGTATTTCTTTTAGAATCATCCTCTTCAAAGCACACTTGTGTAGCAACATTTCTACTTTCAGCTGACTGGGAGGATTCAGCTTTGGGTGATTGCAGATTTTTCAATATCACCTCTAGTTCTAAGCATTTCATATTAAGGGAGTTCTTCTCATCCTCAACAGTTCTTAGCCTTCCTTCCCAATTTTCTTTCAGCTGTTCTAACTGGTCTTCATGCACCTTCTTCATTTCATGTAATGAATTGTCAAGCTCCTTTACCCTGTTTACTTTGTCTTCAAGTTGAGCATCTCTGACATTCATTGAAACTCTATGCCTCTTCTCCAGTGCATGGTAAACATCTTTGATTATTACTTTAAAGAATTCTTTCTCAAAAAGACTTCTTTTCAATTCTTCAGTAGTGTCTTCATATATTTCATTGCAAAGAGAAACAGTTTCATCTTTAGCCTTCACCAGCTTTCTGAGAGTGTTGGTTATGCCAACCCTTTTAGCCAATTGGACTTCCATAGAATTGGCTTCATCTTCTAGCTGTAATTTTTCTTCTTGAAGATCAAGGAGGCCTGTAGCTATACACATTGCCACTTCCTTGGGGACTGTCTTCTGAAGATATTTGATTGCATTTAGAAGATCATTGTTCCTTCCATCTTCATCACAGCTAGAGCAGGCTTCATCAGAAGAATGATAAAAGGAATTGTCATCTGATGTGACTTTCACATTTCTTTCCATAGAAGGAGTTTCTCTGATTGCAACAACCTTCTTCTTCATCTTCTTTGCCTGTTTCTTCATTCTGTTTTTCAGAGTCTTGGCAGATATCTCCATTTGAGGCTGTTCTTTCATTTCCTCAAATCTGCACTCCATATAGACTCTCTTGGATCTTTTAGAGGTAACCTTCCCTCTGATACCAATTTAAGTGCCCAGATCAGTGTGAATCACTGAGAGGGGTAGGGGGTGAATCAGTGATCCTTTAGAAATTTTTACTAATTGATTCTTAATCAATTAAACCTCTATGGCTTGTTAAGGCCTCGATCCACTCTTCTTGTATCTCTCACCTCTCCACGAATGATGCAGTAAATGTAAAGACACTGGACACAAGGATTTACAAGGTTCGGAACCAAAGGCCTACGTCCTTGCCATGTTGGTTATACACCCCAACATGGTTTCTCCATTATAACTTGTTAGAATTACAATGGTCGATACAGAGTCCCACTGTATCTCTCCTAAGTCCCACAGGAGGGTCTTTATACTGCGTCCCACAGTGTTACCAGAGTCCCACTGGCCTGCTCCAGAATCCCACTGAATACTTCTTCTCCCTGAGTCCCACAGGGTCTTCTCCTGGATCCTCGAGTCACACGAGTAGCTCTTCTTCTCTTTAAGCTTCTTCAAGTATCTTCAGCAGTCTGGGATAAAGACTGCTGGCCTTGCTCTGTACCTCTGATCACTTGTGATGATCAGGTCTTCTCGTCTTGCACAGGATTTATCTCCTTCTAAGGATGACCTGGCCTCTCTCCAACTACTGAATACTCAGACAACTGATATCTTTAACTTCAGTCTGGTCCAGTCTCAGTTCACATCAACTTCATGCACTGAGTGCATGGCATCTCTGCATCCTCATGCACTGATTGCATGGTCTCTCAATTCTCTTCAAGATCCTCTGGTCTTGGTCAACTCAAATGCACACAAGAAGATTTGACTTGTTTACGTGTGCAAGTGCATGCAAGCAAGCATGCACTCCCTCTTTCTTCTCATGGTGCAATAAACCCACAAAGGGTGTAATCCTTTAAGCACACACCGACTTCTCAAACTTCACACACTTTATTCAATTTGTCTACACACATAGATTGTGTGTTCTACAATAGTGTGAGTGTCCTCTTCTCTTTCTTCTTAGTGTGTACACTTTAGTTTGCACACACACTAAGGTTCGGCCTTGTTGTCTTTTTGCACACACTTGTTTCACTTTGATCACTCTTGAGACTTGGCCTATTCTCCTCTTCTTAAGGGTGTTCTTCAAATTGCATACACAAGGTGGAAGCCTTCCTCATTTTGCACACACCCAAGGCTACGGCCTTCTCTTGTTCACTTTTCACACAAGGCACTAAGGCCTCAGCCTTCCTCTTGTTTTGCACACACACAAATGTGGTGGCCTTCCACTCCTTCTTGCACACAACTCGTAGGTGTGCACTCACATAAGGGCTACGACCTTCTTATTCAAATGCACACACAAAGTGCAAGCCTTGCCTTCCTCCTCTTTGCACACCCACTGCCCGTAGGGTGTTCTTCAATTTGCATTTAGCTCACACACAGATAGTCTGGTCTCTGCCTTCTCTTGCACACACCCGAACATCAAATGAAGGCGCGCAAGTGGTGCGGCCTTCTCCCCACTTTAAACACCACGTTGGGTGTGGGTGTTACTGGCCGCGCAAGTGCACAAGGCCACAAGGGCCGCGCAGGCTCCTCCTGCCGCGCAAGTTTGCGGGCAGTGAGGGATCCTTCTGCCGCGCGAGTACGCGGGCAGGGACCTCCTTCAGAGCTTCGGGTGGCTCTGGAACTTCATCCGCACAAGTGGTTGCGCGGTGGCTTCTTTCTTCACGAGGCACAGGAGCTCTCGCGGGTCTCAAAATTTCAGCACATCAGCAAACTCTCCTCGAGGGCTAGGCCTCATTTTTATAGGAAAAGGAATGCCCAATCTTCCGCGGGATAAATCTCAAATCACCGAGATTTTCGGTTCATTAAAAATATTTGAACACAAGCCACAAATCACGTTTTTCTTTTCTGTTCTCTGCGGGATTCCTTCTTCTTCGGTTTCCTTCACGTGCATGCGACTTAGAACGCATGCACGGCCTCTATTTTGGCCATCCCATGCAAAACACGAACACCCGATGCCTCGGCAACGTTGTTTGCCTCGGCCTTCTTCGGATTCTTCCAAACATTGCATGCATGGTCATTTTTAGGCAAGATCGTGTTCAGTAGGTCCAGACGAACTCAATGGAGCCTTCGGCTTCAGAAATGGTGGCCGGCAGCTCAAGAACGATGCTCGGAGAGCGCCTGGTTCGTCGGCAGCTCGCGGGAGACTTCGGACGAGCTCGGGGTTGAAGACGGTCTCGCAGCCGTTGGATCGGCGATTCAATTGATCTCGGACGGCCTGGATCAGATCATCTCGCCGTGGATGGATTGTGCGGCGTAGATCAAGCGTGCGATGAGATGTGCGGCTGAGATTCAATCCCAGCGAAAAAACTCGTTCCCACATCGAAACGGCCTCCGATTTTTCAGCGCCTTATCAAACTCGCGCTTCCTCCATTCGTTCAATAATCTCTCTTTTCCCTCCACGGTGCCGCCCCGCACCGTGCCTCTGCGGGCGCGCTTCTGCGCCCACTCATGCCTCCTGCGGGCGCGCTCCTAGCGTCCACCGTGCACCTTCGGGCGCGCCCTCCTCGCGCTCATGCTACGCGGGCTTCATCACCGCGTAGCTCGGGGCTTATACACGGCCCCGCCCTTCTGCCTCAGGGAGCACCTTGGCCTTGAGGTTTCCCCATGGGCGTGGCGCCTTAGGCCCATATGTGCCTTGGGTGATCCCTCGGCTGGCCTCCTTGGTGGCCATATTTTTGGCTAAGTGTTGAATTAAAACACTATTAAAAACAAAGTTCTCCATATGAAACATGCCAAACCAAGTGCCCTTCTTTCTTCCTCCCATTTCTTCATTTCTTCTTCATAAGAATTCTTCCAATATCCTCAACATATAGTAATTACTTAGGAGGGAAATTCTTGAAGGTTCTTCATCAACCGAGCTTCTGAATCAAATAATTCTTCAATGATCTTCATTGATCCAATCAGAGATCAAGTTGGATCAACTTCTAATTCACATTCACTAAGTGATAGTGCATGGACTTCTTCAGCTCACTTCATCCACTTAAGACTTGTGGATGGATCACTTTCATCTCCTCATGCATTGTCTTAACAATTCATGGTCTTCTATCACTGTTGTGACTTTGTATCCAGTTGATACAAGTTCTTGGAACTTAATGATCAGCTCAACAATCGTCAGATGTGACTAGAGAATGTTTCAACCATCATCTCCTATGTCACTTAGTGAATCTCCTAAGTGGCATGCATCTTAGTACCATGGCCATTCTCCATTCATCACCATCACCATCACAACCTTTGTCATTCACATCTTGACATTCCTTGACATCCATTCATTCCATGACAACATCATGCCTCATTGACAACAAATGCAACACAATGCACTTCAATATCCTTTACTAAAAACTCACCCAAGGGTAAAATTGGATTTAAATTTTTTTTAGGTTGATGGAAACAATATTACATATTGTGGTAACATGGATGTGGATGATAAAATACACCCTAGTAAATACCAAAGTATAAACAATCTCGGATAAAAATGAGATTGTGATATTTCCCTTACCTTAGGTCTGATTTGCTTCGTAAGTGTCCAAACCTCCTGTATAATGATTTAAATAATGTTATTGACTTATTCCAGAATCATACTTATTGTTATGATATCATATATGGTCATATTCTTAGCTTATTATTAGTAATATTTCATTACTACTTGTTATTTGGGTGTTTATTACTTTTTTGTTCTTATGCGTGTTTGTCGAATAAATTCTTATTCTTCTATTTAGGTTATAGATACCTCATTTATAGAATGGTATTATTGTAATATATATCATATTAATTCATTCAATTCATTTATATAATCATTATGCAATGAAGATCATGTAGAACGAATCGAATCACATCGTGGAGACGGTATTCCGTACGTACGCACGAGCGATGATATCATTCCCATGATCGTGTAATTGTATTGGAGTGTATGTATACTACTTCAGAATCAATATCAATTTTTAATATTAATATATAGTCATTATTTACACCATTATACCCATCCAAGTAATGTGGTGGTTGAAAATAGATTACACCACAACGTGGAGACGGTATTCCGTACGTACGTACGCGCAGTGATTTCTTTTTCCGTAAGATGGATAGATGGTGAAATAGTGTTGTTTCATACTTATAATAACATATCAGTATATTAGTGATAATTATTCTATTACTTCATAATGAAACAACTAAATAAGAATAAGTGGAAGAAGAAATAAATATGAAAGAATCGGTAACGGACATTACCTCTTCTTTGAAGTGCTTCTTTGAGACCTCCTTTTAGTGTACTAAAATAGGTATTTGAAGAAGAAAAGAACCTCTAGTATGTTTCTAGGGAAGTGGAGAGTAGAAATTGGCATGGTTTGGCCGATCTTGAAGGCTCAAAGTGGTGTGAGGAAGAGGGAGGAGGAGGTGCCCTTTTATAAGGGAGGAGAGGGGCACCTTTGGAATAACTAAAAATATTATTTTATTATAAAGTCAAATTCTATTTTTAATAGCTCCAAATTGATATATTTCGAAGATAATGTGGGTAGGGGTCTAAATCCTCTAATCCAATATAATTTAGACAAGTTTGGGTATCAATTTTAACCTTATCATTTAGATTTAACTTTAAGTTAGATAATTTAACTTTTACCGTGTCTTCTTGTTTTCTTACACTATAAGGTTAATAAACTTACTATATTTAGCCAAACGAACCCCAAGTTGTTTATTATTAATATATATAACCTTATCTAAGTCATTTGGCCAAACCTTAGATTTTTAAGAATAAAAGAACAATTAATAATATAATATTTTTTTTAAAAACCATTTTATGTCAATTTTGACACTATATAGTAATTGATTTTTGTGAAACTCATAACAGACTGATTAGTTAGAAAAAAGTTAATTAAATCAATAATAACATGTCATATTAACATATAAAATTATTTTAATTCATAAAAAGTCTTAAATTACATTTATTTGGTTATTTATAACATCAATTAGGTCAATATTTCATTAATAAGACAATTACTGCATCATCTTTGTGTCATAAAAAATGATATTTATTTAATCCCTAAAAATTCTAAATAAATTCCTATGATATAGATAATTGTATTAGAATTCTGGAGACTATTCATTTTTGAAGTTTCATGAAGTTTATCACTAAATTAAAATTATTATTCTTATAAGATTTAAGAAAGTGACATGTTGTCACATTCTTTGGTTTTAATAATAATTAAATTATTTTCATGGGAAAAAGTCCATTAAATGAATCTAATCCAACCCTTAGGTGATATGGGTCGACTTTGAGTCATCCAATAGGATTTTTACATGTCCTAGGGTAATTTTATAATATTATATTTACCCTTAATTACCCGATTTACCTTTAACTATGGTAAATAAAATTTACTGTAGTTACTATTCATAATTCCAAAAAATAAAAAGTAGCTTATTAACATAATTTGGATCCACTGATTCCAAATATGGAATCCATTTTTCCAAATTCAATACACAAAAGTTTCAAAAATTAAATTAAAATTAATCTCGTTGTCGAAAGAAAACGGGTTTTTCTTTAAAACATTGCAAAAGATTGAATTGATTTATCCCACGAATTCAAGGTAGAATCAATGATAATGACATACATTATTTTAAATGGTAAAAATATTTTCTATTTATTCTTTAAAACCATTCAATATTATAATTCAACCATATAAATTATTGCGATGAAAAAAGTTGTTTTTAATTAAAATATAGCGTGTTTTTACTATTCATCAAAATATGAAAGTTACCAGAATAATATGAAAAATTTATCCAAAGTAAATTTTTATTTTATTATTCCAAATAAGAATTTTATTTTGTAAAATTTAACTTATAAACATGTCAAAAACTAGATTTAAAGTGGGTGCGCCATCAAAAGGCCGTAAAACTACATTTTTTGAAAAATACTTATTTTACCCGAAAAATTTATTTTGTTCTTATACAATGTTTTAGAAAATGTGTAAGACGAATAATAATGTTATAAGATTCAAAATTTAGTTAATACTATTCATAACGGCTAGTTCATAATAATAAATCGTTGTTTAGTAAACCCGGTATTGCGTACAACACACGCTATCGAGGAAGGTCGCGATTGCGTGTAATGCAAGCCAAGTCAAGGTTACGTGTTGTGCAAGAATCTTCGTTGTTTCATATAACATAATCCAATCATATTTCATTTATACATTGAATATGTATATATTTATATACTCAATATTGCGTAGAATAACTATTATCAAAATTGTGTGTAACACGATCCAAGAATAGTGTTGCGTTTACTGCAAGCTAATACGGTGTTGCGTATAGCGCAAGGTAATCTTGGTGTAGCATACAACACAAGGGATTAATGAAATTAAAAGAATATTCTTCATAAAATCTCAGGGTGTTACAAGGTAGGTGGTCTGTGCCTTACCTTTCGAAGTCCTTGAGTTTTATGTGCAAATTCCACCAATAACCGTGAACGGGGTATTGCGTGTTTAACTTTTTCCCCCTATTATTTTATTACCTTGCTTATATGCCTGTGTAGAGGTACTTTGATCATGTGTGGGGATAATTTGTTGTACTTGGATGTTTTTCCCATGCCTTTTTTTGCTTACAACCTTTGGGTATTGTTGGGCCTTTGATCTTTATGCTTGTTTCCATGCCTTGTGACCATAGGATGGAGTGATATTCTTGACATGCTTGTTTTGCGGTAAAATGGTTAGCCAAGTAGCTCTATAGGTGTACTTTGGCCTTATAGCATTATTATGCACTGACTAGCATGGGATTGTGAGAACCTGGTGTTATAGACTGTAAGGGACAGACCGAGTGAGCTTCCCAGAGAGTCTTGGATACTATAAGCTATAAGGGATAGACCGAGTGAGATTCCCATAGAGTCTTGGACATTGTAGACCATAGGGGATAGACCGAGTGAGATTTCCAGAGATTCTTGGGTATTGTAGACTACAGGAGGGTAGACTGAGTGATCTTACTCAGAGAGTCTTTACTTTGTTTGAATTTCTTTAAAACCTTTCCAGGGTAGAGAAGGAATTGACTGAGTGAGCTTCCTTAGAGAGTCTGTGATAGACCTGAGACTATTAGAGGATTGACTATGTGAGATCCTCATAGAGTTTATAGAATTTGGGACTATAAGTGGGTTAGACCGCGTGATCTTCCTCATAGAGTCCTTGACTACCCTAGACTATAAGGGGAATTGACCGAGAAAGCTTCCCCAGAGAGTCTTATAATTTCGTATGACCAAACCAGAGGGTTCAGGCTGAGTGCACTGCCCAGAGGGTTGTTGGTACTTCTTGGTTAGGACAAGAGGGGTTGGATGTGAGTACTTCCCAGAGGGGTTCCTGTTGTGGTCATATTTTTTCTTCTTTGCTATTTTTTTATCTATGGATTGATTACTATTGTATATCATCCAGTTACTGTTTACTGTTCACTGCCTGCTGTTTACTGCTTACTGTACTATTACCTGCCATATACTCAATGACTATTAGGCACATATCTTTAGGTGGTTGCCTACAAGGATTTAGTCTCACACCCTATTTGGGTAAAGCTATTGGTCCCAAACAGACTATGTTGTTGTAGGTATAGACAATGGAAAGTGCCCTTCGACTTTTGGTACTTGATTTCTTGGAGCAAGAGAGAATGGGACCAAGCATAGGATTGCGATGCTGAGGAGCTGTTTATCTTTTCTTTTGAACTAGTTTTAGTAATATTTGTATTTCTAGCATTGTGACATGTTTGGATGTTTTTCGAGATATGTATCATGCATCATTTCATATAAACATATGTTCTCCAGTGGTTTATTGTTTTATTCTTCCACCATATACTTGTGCATTATTTTTGGATATTTACTGCTTCTGCTATTGAATGTTTTGTTTTCTTCCACTGTGTACTCTGCCAATGAGGGCATAGTTTCTCCACTATCACACCCAAGACCCTCACTGCTAGTCAGCAGCCTCTAGAGTTTGGGAAAATCCTCTTGAGGTCAGGTGACCAACCATGTACGGGGCGCCTCTGGGTGGCTTCCGGAACCAGGAAGTTATAGGGATGTAATCCCAACTAAATACAATAAAATGCTCCATGATCATACTTCCCACACTTGAATATAAAAATAAGAAATCATGATTTATATGGTTCAAATATATGTTCTCTATACATGAGATAACACAAAAACATCTTCATTACTAGATATAGAAGAAGATAAAAGGAAATATCTTAGTTTCTCTCTATTATAAATACTTCACAAATAATTTTAGAAACTTTTTTATTTTAATAGATAAAACTAGTTATATATCCATTCATAGTTGCGCCACCAAACATCTTTACGGCGGTCAAGAACCAATATCCCTTTGAGTTTTCCTCCAGAGCGTGAGGTAGACCTCTCGATTGATCTCATTCCAGGAGTGGCACCGGTGTCCATTCCTCCTTATAGTATAGCAACACTTGAGCTACAGGAGCTCAATAAATAGTTGGAGGAGTTACAGGAAAGGGTTTCATCTGACCGAGTACTAGCCCTTGGTATTCGCCTGTCCTTTTTGAGAAGAAGGCAGACGGTACCCTTTGGCTTTGTGTGGAATATCGTAAGTTGAACCAGTTGACGGTCAATAACTGATATCCCTTGTCGAGGATCAATGACCTCTTTGATTAGCTTTGAGGAGCCTGAGTGTTCTCGAAGATTGACTTGAGATCTGACTACCATCAGTTGTGCGTTAGACCGTCAGATATACCTCTTACATCCTTCAAGAGTAGGTATGGTCTATACGAGTATATAGTTATGTCATTCGGTCTCATGAATATGAAAGCAGTTTCCATGGCGCTAATGAACCGGGTTATCCATCCGTACGTGGATTCCTTCATCATGGTTTTCATGGATGATAGCTTGGTGTACTCTCACACTCGACACGAACATGCTACTCATCTTGAGATCATTTTTAGTACACTGAGAGAGCATCAACTTTATGATAAACTCTAAAATTTCCACTTTTCTATGGACCATATTCACTTCTTAGGTCATGTCATCTCATAGGAAGGAGTGTCAGTGGACCCAGAGAAAGTGAGATCTGTAGTTTCCTGGGAGCAGCCGATGATCTTCTTTGAGGTGTGATGTTTTCTAGGGATGGATGGATACTAAATGCACTTTATTCAAGACTTTTCATTCCTTGCAGCACCGCGGAAAGGTCTGACCAAGAAAGAGGAGAAGTTCTTATGGTCATATTCTTGTGAGTCAGCCTTTCAAGAGATGAAAGGGAGGTTGACGTCAGCACCGATACTAGTCTTTCCAGAGCTTAGAAAGAGATATATAGTCTTCTGTGATGCTTCAGGTGTCAGACTAGGAGTTGTGCTTATGCATGGAGATGGGGTCATTGCATACGGGTCTCGGCAGTTGAGGCCAGATGAGAGGAACTACTTGACGCACGATGTGGAGTTTTCAGGTGTTGTTCATGCCTTACGCTGTTGGAGATATTATCTTCTGGGATAGCACTTTTTAGTTTTCACCGACCACAAGAGTCTTAATTACATCTTTACTCAGTATGATCTGAATCTGAGACAGCGCATGTGGGTTGAGTATCTTCAGTTCTTCGAATTTGAGCTTGCCTATATGCCTGGGAAGGGAAATGTAGTTGCTGATGTGCTGAGAATGAGAACTCAGATACAAGCTATTTATGAGGCCAACAGTGAGTGGAAACTTATGGCTCTATTCTCTGAGATTCATTTGGAAGTGCATGATAGACAGGGACAGACTTTCCTATCTTCTTTAGCTGTTACCTCTACACTTATTGATCGGGTACGGATGAGGCAGCTATTAGACTCAGAAGGCCTAGTCTTACGGGAGAGTGTGTCAGGAGAGGACCCTCCTTCTGGATAGACAGTGGGCGAGGATGAGATCTTGTGTTTCCAGGGACATGTGTGGGTGCCGACATACATACGTGAGGAGCTGATGTGGGATTTTCATTCGTCTATTTGGGATGTTCGTCCAGGTGTCACCAAGATGTATCAGAATCTTCATGCCCAGTATTGGTGGCCAGGTATGGAGAGGTATGTTGCTATATTTGTCATGAGTGGAAATGGAACGATGTCGCAATGGACTTCATGACCAGGTTGTTGAGGTCACCTCGAGGGAATGATGTTGTTTGGGTAGTCATCGACAGACTTAGAATGGTTCCTCATTTCTTACTGATCAAGGAGACCTTTAGGTTTGATGATCTGGGACGGTTTTACATCCATGAGATTGTACTTTTACATAGAGTTTGATGCTCCATTTTTTCTAAAATGGATGCACATATTACATCTCGGTTCTGGAAGGGGCTTTAAAAGGTTTGGGTACACAGGTGCTTTTGAGTACATCATACAATCCTCATAAAGATGGCCACTCAGAGCGTATGACTCAGGTGCTTGAGTATATGCTCCGAGCTTGCATTCTAGACTTTGGAGGTTCTTGGGAGAAGCATGTTCCTCTTGTGGAGTTTTCCTATAACAACAGTTTTCTGGTGACTATTTAAATGGCTCCATACAAGGGTTTGTACAGTAGGACATGCCGATCACCTTTATGCTAGCTGGAGGAAGGAGAGGAAGCATTGTTGGGACCTCGTCTTGTTCAGGAGACCTCATAGAAGATAGAGTTGATTCATATGAGGATGGCTACAACACAGTCTCGACAAGAATCTTATGTTGATCAGCAGAGATGACCACTGGAGTTCGAGGTCGGGGATCATGTTTTCTTGCGTATCGCACCATGGTTGGGACACAAGAGGATTCAGAGACATGGTAATATTTCACCGCGGTACGGCGAGCTATTTGAGGTGTTGGAGATAGTTGGGATGGTTTCCTATCGGTTTCAGTTACCTTAGAGGTACCTATCTATGCACAACTTCTTCCATGTATCTCAACTCCGACGTTACTTTTCAGACCTGTCTCATGTCTTTCATCCCGAGGAGGTTGAGCTTGAAGCGAATGCGTCGTTTGAGGAGCATCCTATCCGGATTTCCGGTCAAAGTATGAAGGTTATCCATGGACGGTATGTTCCTCTGGTATGGGTGCTATGGAAGCACGTGCGAGTACAAGACGAGACTTGGGAGAGGGAGGCTTATGTACGATAACAGTGGCCAGAGTTGTTCAGGGTATCTTCTTTGGTGACTCTCTAGGGAAATTTGATTATGAATTTCTTTAAGGGGGGAAGTTTGTATGATCTCGGATCTTCATTTTAGGTATTTTTTTCCTTTTCTGGTAGTTTTTGAGAAGACACTACAAGAAAAATGATTTTTCCCAACGCTTCTATACCAACGGTTTGACAAACCGTTGGTATAGATAACCTTTCCCAACGGTTTGGCAAAACCATTGGGAAAGCCCATATTTTGGCCACCTTTCCCAACGGTTTTGGAAAACCGTTGGGATAGGCTACCCTTTCCCAACAGTTCGAACAAACTTTGAAAAAAAAACACTAGACTTTTCCCAACGGTTTGAGAACCGTTGGGAAAAGTCTAGTGTTTTTTTGGAATCATCCTACGGAGAACATTATATATATCAAAATTTAAAATAATTAGAACAATATATATATATTTTTATGGAATTATGTAAACAAAAGTCATGTTAGGTTAGTGGTTAAGTCTTTGAGTTATAAACTAGAGGTCCTGGGATCAAATCCTACTGGGTGTTTTATTTTTGGAATTTATATACCAACGGTTCCATTACCGTTGATATAGATTTCATATTGCCTATACAAACGGTTTCCAAAACCGTTGGTATAGGTCTATACCAACGGTTTTTGGAAAACCGTTGGTATAGACCTATCCCAACGGCTTACTTGGCTACGGTTCTCCAAACTGTTGGTATAGGCTATACCAACGGTTTGGAGGCCTATACCAACGGTTCCAAACCGTTGGTAAAGGTTAGTTTTCTAGTAGTGAATGATTCTATGATATCACTTTTCTACCATTTGTTGGAGTTATCTCTAAGTGGATCAAGTTCGTCAAAGGAACACTTTGTCATCATGATGTTACCATATTATGTAACCTTAGGTATAGATTTTTATCTATAGTCTTTGTCTAGATCAACTATCACCAAAGAAGAGTGAGATTCCTTCAGATTGATGGGATGAAATTCTTTATTGTGGGAAAGAAATATCTCATAGAAAAGTGATTGGGTCTTATAATCATAGTGCTACAACCCATCACTCATCATTTTGAGAGTTTATCCCTTAGAAGAGTGGTTTGTTTAGGTGTCTATGATCCTTTATTCATGTATGATTACATGGATTTCTTACCTGAGAAAATTATGGGACAACCTATGAGGTGGGAGATGGATTTATACATCGAATTGTACCTCATGACCACTCCAATATCTTCAGTGCCTTATTGGATAGAACCTACCAAGCTTTGAGAGTTGAGGGTGAAGTTGGATGACCTTTGAGAAAGTAGTTTTATCATACCAATGTGTACTATTTATTATATATTGTTTTTTTCGTGAAAATGGATAATGGGATATTGCATATTTTTATAGATTATCATCACATTAAAAGGAAAAGATAAATAAAAATTATCAATTTTGTGGATTTTCAACCCCTTTGATCAGTTTTTAGGTGTGAGATTATTCCCAAAGATTGATCTCAGGTCCAACTACCACCAATTGAGGGTTTTAGAGGATAATATTATGAATCTTCCATTCTGATGTCACTATAAAATTTATGAGTTCATGGTGAATCCATTAGGTGTTATGAATTCCCCTAATTTGATTATGGATCTAAATAACTTGATCTTCCATCCATACATGAATTTATTATTGGTTGTATTCCTTGATGACATACTCATCAACACTGCATCAAAGGAAGAGCATGTTGAGAACTTTAGGTTGGTTCTAGAATTTATTTGGAAGCAACATCATTATGGTAATCTCTTGAAGTTCCAAGTCTGGATCCATGAGGTTTAATTTATAGGACATGTCTTTTCTGATCATGGATTATACTTTTACTTAATGAAGATTGATGAAGTTTTTTCTTGTGAGACACCAAAGTGTGTTTCATATGTACGAAGTTTTATTAGCTCAGTGGGGTACTATAGTAGGTTCATTGAATAATTATCTAGAATTTTTTCACTTTGGTTATTCTGACATGGAAAGGTAATATATTTAATAGGACAGAGCATTGTTAGGGATACTTTTAGGAGTTTATACTGAGGATGTTGTGTTCTTCTAATCAGAGACTACTAGATAAGGGAGATGAGTAAATAGTATATTGTGATTCCTATAGAGAATGGATAGGTTGTGTATTACTACATAGGTGGGAAATGATCACGTATTGATCGAGGAATTTGATACCCTGTGAGTAGAAATATGTGACTCATGACCTAGAGTTGGCAGTGGTGATCTTTACTTAGATGATTTAGAGGAACTATCTTTTGGTAGAAATATCTTTTCTTTACTCAGACCAATAGAACCTTATGTATATCTTCACGTAGAAAGAACTAAACCTATAATAGAGGCACTAGTTGGAGTTTCTACAAGACTATGACATTGAGATAATTTATAATCCTTATAAGGGAAATGTGGTGATAGATTCCCTTAGCTAGAATTCCCTCTATCGCTTGGTAATGGAGGCGTATGGGTAGTTGGCTTCATTATAGCAGACCCTGGTAGATGAGTTGGGTGCAACTTATCATTAGTCAATCGTGTTAAATTATAAGGACCCTAATTTTTCTTTCATAACTATTCCATCATTTTAATGATAAAAAATATAATAGTATTACAAAACTAGGATCCAAAGGTTTAATGTCTTGGAAAAATTACAACATTACATATCTTTTATATAATAAAAAATAAATAATTATTTAATTCTTCTTATCTATATTCTTATTAGCCCTTATGTTCTCTTTAGTAAAATTATTCACATGAAGATATACATCAAAAGAAATGGTTATCTAAAATCACAGTAAGAGGATGAAAAAGAGTCATGAAACATAGGTTAGAATAATAATAATCATCATAACATAAGAATAGTATCATAATCATAATCATGATAAGAATCATTAGATAAAGGCATAGAATTTGGAATTGCATAAAAATGAAACATCATGTCTTAGTGGTCAATTAACACACATTTTTGTGAAAAAAGATAGAATCATGTTCACATATATTTCACTTTTTCTCGTTATATTCATTGCATTACTCAATTCATTGGAGTGATATATAATATCAGGAACACCTATCACATAATAATATTTACATTATCATGCATACCACGTAGAACATATATCAATACTGGACAAAAAATAACCCATGGAAAGAAATGGGTTTAATTTCAAAAAGAATACATTCATAAATAAACTTTGGGGTTCCCAAATGAAATAAGGAATAACATAATTGGTATAATAATCATCAATCTTAAGTGAAGAATAATAAATCTCAAGAGAGGTAAAAGGTGTGTTTTTAGAAAGAATGGTTCTTTTCAAAAACAGTTTGTTTTTCATAAGCTCAATTAGAAAACATGTATTTTCTAGAATAGGAAAGTGCAGAATATTATATTTAAGGATCATTAAATTAATACACATACTTAAATTGGTGTGAAAGAGGTAAAACCTGATGAAATGGAGTTGGGTTTGAGAATCCCATTAACTTGTGTCTAAATTCTTTCTTCACATTAATATAGTGGATAATCTAATTACATTAATTAATTAACAAATTGAGAACCTTTTATAAATTAATTTTATTTAATATTGTTTTATTAAGTTCATTTATGTCTATTTTATGAGTTATAGTGTTAAATTTCATTGTTCTGAAGTGTTCATTTTCTTGGTTTGCATGATCGATTTTCTTGTATATGACTATCTAACTTCATATAAAATTGGAATAGTTTTAAAAAATATAAATTATGTGTTATTAATGAAATTATAGAAGTTTAAATGATCTCATATATCATTTTTGTATGTTTTATGATGATGAATCATTAGATAAGTAGTTGATGAAAATGATTTAATTTATTTTGGAAAATTTTACAACCATCACAAACTCATATCATTTTATTTAATATCATGTTTATATATTGCTTTTGGAACATTTTATAACATATAATATGTATAATAAAATATTATTTAATAATAATGGTTTTATGATAAGCCATGAATGTGGTAGTGAAAAATGAAAATGCATCATCCATGGAGGCAATAAATCAACACACAATGGACGCTAATTTCATTTTTAGAATAAAACGTAAAGGGAAGATATTATAAGTTGAATTATTTAATTAACATAATAAAATTCTGGTATATAAAATATAATAGATTTATATTTCCTCATGGATAGGTGGAGGTTAGGGTAGTCTTAAAAAATAAATGAAGTTGAAAAAAAATTGAAATAACAAAAGAAATAGGATTTTACCTCTTGAATTTATCATTCTTGAGAACCTCTTTAGGAAAAATGGTTTGGTCTTTTGATGAGGCCATATGCTCCTAGAAATTAGGAGGGTATTAGGAATAATATTAGGTAGAACTTTAACATGCTTGAAATCTTGTAAGGTGTGTGGAGAAGAGGTGTTGAGGGGTGGAATTTACGGGGGAGGAGAGGGGTATTTTCTAATTATTATTTTTAGTTTACTATTTTGGATCAAGACTATGAATAGTTTGGATTCTCATTAATAAATAAAGTAAAAAGAGAATGATATTTTGTGATTATGGGCTTACATCATCCATACATCATTTATGACTCAATAATTCCGGGGTTTATATTTTATTATAAATTATCATATTTTACTACTCACAAAAAATCAATTATTTTAAAAAAAATACCAAAAGTTCGACCTCATAATTTTTCAATATATGTAATTAAAAAATGAACTCCATTTTATGAAATTTATTTTCTAGATATTATAAATTTAATTATTAATTAAAATCATCAATTACTTGGAAAATAATGATTTTAAAAATATAACTAATTTTATACACATTGAAAAATAAATTAAGGTCACATAAAGTTATCTTATCATCATAAGAAAAAAATTATGAATCTATTTTATAAAAATATGTTTTATTTTATATAATAATGTTAATTATAATATTACAAAGAAACAGTTTTGTTTTATAAAAATAGTAACACTTAATTAATAATTTTTTAAAATATTTATTTACTTATACCATAATATAATTATATCATATTATCATTTATAAGATTTATAAATTTTATTTATAATTTTATAGATTATTTTTCTATTCTATTTTCCAAATTAGTATTCCAAATGGTCACATTACTATTCCATGTCAATTTACTATTCCATTTTTATAGGTTCTGTAATTTCTCAAAATAACACTTATTTCACTCATTCTTCATTTATAACATTTTTATTATGATCTAAATGTTATTTTATGTTTTCTATACTATATAAAATTATTATAATAAGGGGATTTCCATTGATAAAATTTTGGTTCATTTCATTCTTCCACCCTTATGAAATATTTCCCTCAAATTTTCTTTCATACTATGGTGAAAAAAAAGTGAGGGTACTTATCTTTCATAACTTTCTTAGGTTCCCATATTTCATCTTTATATATATGGTTTCTCCATAGTAAATTGACCAATTCAGTAGTCTTATTTCATATAAATCTATCTTTATGGTCCAATAATTGAACTAGCTACTCCTCATAAGAGATATTATTTTCCAACTGTACCACCTCTGGATTTAGTACATGTGATGGATCTGGTATGTACTTCCTCAAGAGGGATGCATATAATATATCGTGTACTTGAGTCATAGTAGGTGGGATTTTTAATCAATAGGCCATAGCTCTAACATGATCAAGGATCCTGAAGGGGATGATTTACCAAGGACTCATCATTACTTTCATCCCAAATCTTTTAATCCTCTTCCATGGAGATATGTGGAGGAATTACACTTCTCCAAACATAAACACTAGGTCCTATTGATGATTGTATGCATAGATCTTCTGTCGAATTCTGACTGCCTTGATGTACTACTAAATGGTTTTCACCTTTTACACCATTTCTCCAACCATTTCAGGTCTTAGCTGCTTATGTTCACTGACTTCATCCTAGAATTCTGGTGTTCAGCATATTTTCCCATAAATGGATTCATATGGATCCATTTAGATACTTGAGTGGACATTATTGTTTTAAGAGAACTCGGCCAGAGGAAGGTGTTGGTCCCATCCACTTTTGAAGTTAATAGAACATTCCCTCAACATTTCTTCTAGTGTGTGAATAGTCCACTCATATTGGCTATCAGTTTGAGGATGATAAGTTGTACTGATGTTCACCTAAGTGCATAGAGCATGTTGGAGAATTTTTTAGAACATATTGTAGAATCTAGAATCATGATCTGATAAAATAGAAAGTGGTGCTCTATGAAGCCTTATCACTTCTCTTATTTATATCCATTCTAATTGATCTAGTGAGAAGTATTATTGTATTTTGATAAAGTGGTTTGTCTTTGTAAGATGATCCAAAATAACCCATATTACATTTTTTCCTTTGGATGTCTTCGAAAGTATAATGACAAAGTCTATGGTGATATTTTACCATTTCCATATTGGTATGCGTATTGGTTGCATCATCCCCTTATACTTTTCATTCTATCCTTTACTTGTTGAAATACCAAGCACTATGATGTATATTTAGTGATCTCTTTCTTTATATTTCCCCACAAATAGTTCTCTTGGATATCTTTATACATGTTCATGCTCCCTAGGTGATTTGAAAATGTTGAGCTATGTGAATCAATCAGAATATTTTTCAATATATTTGTATTCTATGGTAAACTTAGTCATGAAAAAAATATTACAACTCTTTTCTCATATATTTTAAACTATGAGGATTTCCCCTTTCTCATGGCTTCTACCTTCCTATAAATTTCAACATCATTTCTTTGAGCATCCTTTATTTTTAGCACTAGGGATGGTTGAGAAATAATTTGAGACATTATTAGTGGTGTTGCTTCCTTAATAACTCCCATGTCTATCCTTTGAAATTTTAAGAAGATTATATCCTTCTCAATTTTCATCATTGATAATGTTGTAGGATCCTTTCTACTTATATAATCTACCAATTTATTCACTTTTCCATGATGGTAGTTGATTGAGCATTTGTAATACTTGATGAACTCTAATAATTTTTTCTAGCACATATTAATATTCTTAGGTGTGAAAATATATTTAAGTCTCTTATGATTAGAATATATTGTACACCTCTCCCAATAGAGATAATACCTATAGAATTTCAATGCAAAGATCACAGCTGTCAACTCCAGATCAGGTGTGGGATAGTTGTACTCATGAATTTTCAACTGCCTTGGGGCATAGGCTATCATCATTTTTCATCATTACATGCCCTATGACCTTCTTTTAAGCATCATTGTATACCACAAAAAGTTTCCCACTTGTCATAAGTTTGTGTAATATCACGGTGATAATCCCCTTTTTTATCTTCTTGAAGAAATCTTCACATTCACTGGTCCATAAAAACATTTCCTCATTCTAATTTAGGTTGGTTAGTGGTTTTGAAATTTGTTATAAGTTATTCAAAAATTTCTGAAAATACCCAGCTAGACCAAATAAACTACAAATCTACATTTTAGATGTTGGCATGGGTCATTCTTCAACTGCTTTTGTCTTGAAAGGTTCCATTGATATTCTTTTTTTGTAATAACGTTTCACAAGAATGATACTTCATCCATCCAGAACTCAAATTTACTATACTTTGAATAATGTTTCTACCTTTGAAAATTAATTGTTTCAGTATTAAAATTCACCTCATATTCCTCCATTCTCTTGAATTATATCATAATATCATCAAGAAATACTACCACAAACTTTTCTAGGTAATCTCTAAACACTATATTCATTTAGTCCATGAATATTTATGGTGCATTAGTGAGTCCAAGGCATCATTTTGAACTCATATTGTCCATACCTTGTTCGAAAGACAATCATGGGAATATCTTCCTCCCTCGCCTTTAATTGTTGATATCCAAACTAAAGGTCCACCTTAGAGAAATACTTAGTTCTACAGAGTTCATCCAAAAAGCCATCTATCCATGGAATGGGATACTTTTTGTTTATCATGATTTTGTTGAGCACATGATTATCAATGCATAGGCATATTGATCCATCCTTCTTCTTGGATAAGAGGATTAGTGTACCCCATGGTGAATCACTCAGGCATATAAAACCCTTTTCTAGATTCTCTTGTAACTACTTCATTAGTTCCTCCAACTCAATGGTGGTCATTCTATAAGGTGTCGTTGATATAGATATATATTTTGTAAAAATATAATTATAGAATTAAAATTCTCTAACATGAGGAATACCATGTGATTCTTCAAGGAACACATCACATTATTCCCTTATCATGGCCATGTCGTTGAGAAATATTCTATCCTTTTTCTTAATCATTTGAGCAAGATATGCTTGTTCCTAAGTCAATAATATCTACACTTGAGATGAAGTAGAATAATTATTCTCACTAAACATGTATAGAATTGGAGTAGTCCCTGAGATATGATGAGTGATCTCCCATTCTTGATAGTTTACGTTTCCTTTGAATAAATAAATCCAATCCATGCCAAGTATAGCTTCAAACTCCCTTAAAGGAAGTAGGACAAGATTTTATGGGAGGTTCGGTACAAAAACATTAAATGGGGAGGAGTTATATACTTTGGAGGAAATAATTTTCCCATTTTATATTATCATAGATAACTCAACCTATATATTTTAAGGGGTGTTTGAATAGTTCTACTAAACTTGAATGATATGAAAGAATATGTAAAACTAGAATCAAATATTATGTTCACTATTCTCGAAGGAATAATCAGTGTACCTATCACCACATTATTTTTGGGATCCACCTCAGTAATAGAGATGACATAAGATTTCCATTTATCATTTGTATTTGGTGGTTCCTAACAATGATTTCTCTCAAGGACTCAAAGTTTAGTGCACTAGCTTTCATAGTACCCTTTCTTCCTACAGTTTAAGAATTGAACCATTGGGGGTTCTCTCCATTCCTCCCCTAAATGTTTCCACTTCCTCGTGTCTCTTTGATATTCATGATCTTGCTAGTCTTATCTCCCACACTTGAAGCATTTACATATCTTTTTGAGGAAATCCCCATGATTCTTCTTCCAAATTTTTTGATATTTTAGTGGTCAATATTTCTTTCCACAATTTTCATTAGATCCACCATCTTGAAACTCCATATTTTTTTTATCATCATATCCATGGGACCACTCTCCAAACTCTATATCCACTTTGATATAACATCGAATAACATCTTAATAACTCCCAAAGTCTCTAATTTCATGATCCTTTTGAAGATCTAGTTTTAAACCACTATGGAATATATCTACTTTTCTATCATTATTGATTACAAATCATGAGTTGTGCCTTGAAAACCATGTGAAATTTTCTTCATATGTCATAACAGATTCACCTTCTGTTTCCTTCAGTTTTAAGAATTATTTCTCAAAAATTTTCAAAAGAGTTCGATGGAAATTTTTTTTATTAAATATTTTCATAAAGTCTTTGCACTACATCTCTTAAATTTCATCCTTCATTTTGGTGTTCTTAATCAATTGCTACCATTTATCGTCCTATACATCTAAACGATAAATGGATAGAGTAACCTTCTCCATCATAGAAAATTGAATCATAGAAAAGATCTTCTCCATTTAGTTGACCCACTATTCTGTGACTAGTAGATCAGAAGATCTGCTAAATTTCAATGGTCTTTGACACGTAAAAGACTTAATTTCACCTTTCTCCATCTTACTCACTCAAAAGTAAAATTTTTATTAAGAGGAAGAAAAATATAAGTCCAAGTATGAAACCCTAAGGGGGTATAAAATAATGGAGACCAAGATGATCCCCTACAATCAGATTAACTCCTTATGAGCCGAGTTGAAGAGAATTTACAAAGAAAACTACATTCGAACCTTGATCCGCCGCAGCCATGGAGGCTAGATGGTCATCCGCATTTTTTCCCTCACACCATGTGTGTGACACTAATATTGTTATTTCGGAGGATGTATTTACATATCTAAATGATATAATCACTAGATCGGGGAGTGGATCCTTTGTCTTTTGTGGAATCATGAATAATAATGGAGTCAGTTTCCACTTGGTCGATGGATAGGCCTTTCAGAACACATAAGCTAAGACCCATATGCATCGCACTGGACTCAGTCTGAATAGCAGTTCCCCTCCCATATAAGGTATTAAATGAAAGAAGAGCGTTTCCCCTATAATCCAGAACCACCCCTCCTCCTCTCATCGTGCCCAAAAAACAAGAGCCATTAAAATTCAGCTTGAGACTCATAGATGGTGGAGTCCATCCCACACAGTGGACCCTATGACCTGAGATAGAAATCTATATCAACACCTCATTTGTCTTTAAAGATCTCAAAGAGGGATCTTCCTTCCATCTTTCATACCCGTGGACCATGTCAATAAGAAGAGATTTAACTATCACAAAAAATGACCATCCAGTGGACACAACTCTTTCAAATAAATCCATGTTCCTAGCCTTCCAAATGCACCAACACTGTAACAGCCCGAGATTTTATGAAAAATATTTTTTTTAATTTCACTAATGTCTTGTGTTGTACGCTACACCAAAAGGAGCTTTCCCAACACGCATCCTTGACTTGCCTTGCATTACACGCAATCGCAACCTTCCTCGATAGCGTGTGTAGTACGCAATACTGAGTTTCACTAAACAATGATATTCTATTAAAATATTATTAAAACTAACCGTTATGAATAGTAATAACCACTTTTTAAATTTTAGAAATTTTAGCTCTCAAAATGGACTTCATTTTTGGATTCGGAATACCGAAATTAGCCTAGGGTTAAATTTTGGTATTTTTCTGAAAACTTTCAATTTTTGATGAATAGTGAAACCACTAAGTGGTAGGTTAAAAACTGAATTTTTCATAAAACTTAATTTTACCGCTTCTGTGAATGGAATTTCGAAAATCCGACAGACACGGTTGATATCAGTAAGTAAAATTTGGTTCAATGAGATAAAAATAATTTTTTGGTGAATAGTAACTTTTTACTTTTTTTACCGCGGTTAATAGTAAATAGGGTAACTAAGGGTAAAAATGATATTACTATTACCCTAACACATGTCCTAATTCTATTGGATAAGTTTAATTCGACCAAAAACAAACTTAGGAATAAAATATGACCATTTAGGCCCACTTGGGTTAGATTAGGACATTTATTATTAATTTATTTAAAGAAGGGTTAAAATAGTTAAAATCAAAGTTTAATAAGTAAATCATTTTTAATATGGGGTTATACATATGATAAATTCGACTATAAATATTCATTAGAAATATAAAAAGATTTCCTACATAATTATATTTTATTTATAATTTTTAGACTTTAAATAAATTAATTTATTTATGACACAACGATGATGCAGTAATTACCCTTTTAAGGAAATATTAACATAATTGATGTTATAAATTCTCAAATGAATGTAATTTGAGACTTTTTATGAATTCCAATAATTTTATAGGTTACTATGATATATTAGTGTTGATTTAATCAACTTGGTTCGAACATATAATTCTGTTATGACTTTCACAAAAATCATATATCAAATAGTGTCAAAATTGACACAAAATAGTTTTTAAATCAAATATTATATTATTAATTGTTATTTTATTCCTAAAAATCTAAGGTTCGGCCAAATGACTTATATAAGGATATATATATTAATAATAAACAATTTGGGGTTCGTTTGGCATGTTATAGTAAGTGTATTAACCATATAGTGAAAGAAAACAAAAAGACACGGTAAAGGTTAAATTATTTAACTTAGAGTTAAATCTAATTGATAAGGTTAAAATAATACCCTAAACTTGTCTAAATCCTATTGGATGATAGGATTTCGACCCATCCCCACTTTAGCTTCGAAATAAGACCCTTTGGAACCATTATAAACCGATTTTGACTTTAATATAAAATAATATTTTGAGATATTCCTAAGGTGCCCCTCTCCTCCCTTATAAAAGGGTACCTCCTCCCCCTCCTCCTCACACCAATTTGAGCACTCAAGCTCGGCCAACACCTGCCATTTTCTCCTCTCCACTTCCCTAGAATAATCCTAGAGGTCCTGGTCTTCTTCAAAGACCAATCTTAGTTCCCTAAGTGGAGGATTCAAAGAAGAGTTCCAAAGAAGAGGTAATATCCATTACCGATCTTTTCAATTTCTTTCTTCTTCAACTTCTTCTTCTTTAGTTGTTTCATGATAAAGTAATAACATCAGTATTACTTACATACTGATATGTTATTATAAATATGAAACAACCCTAATTTACCTTCTATCCATCCTACGGAAAAAAAATGAAATCACCGCGCGTGCGTACGTACGGAATACCGTCTCCACGCCGTGGTGTAATCTATTTTTCCACCATCACTTTACAAGGATGGGTATAATGGTGTAATGAGTAACTATTTATGATTATTATAAAGTAATATTGATACTGAAATAATATATATATATACTCCAATATAGTTCCACGATCATAGGAACGATATCATCACTCGTGCGTACGTACAGAATACCGTCTCCACGATGTGATGCGACTCGTTCTACATGATCATCATTACATAGTAATTATATAAATGAATTGAATGAATAAATATGATATATGTTACACTAATACCATTCTGGATATAAGGTATCTATAACCTTAAAAGAAGAATAAGAATGTATTTGGCAAAACACGCATAAGAACAAAAGGCAATAAAGACCCGAGTAACAAGTAACAATGAAATATTACTAACAAGAAGCTAAGAATATGACCATATATGATATCATATCAATATGTATGATTCTGTAACAAGTCAATAACATTATTTAAACCATTATACAGGAGCTTAGGACACGTACAAAGCAAATCAGACCTAAGGTAAGGGAAAATATCACAATCTCATTTTTATCCGAGATTGTTTATTCGTAAGTATTTACTGGGGTGTATTTTATCATCCACATCCATGTTTCATCAATATGTAATATTATTTCCATCCACCTACAATTGTTTAAATCCATTTTTTACCCTTCGGCGAGTTTTTAGTAAAAGAAATGAAAGGAATCTTTTGTCGTTTTTTCGTACGAGGTACTTTTTGACTTTTCAGACAAAAGTACAAAGAATGTTTTTTTTTAACTTATACGTCATGAATGGATTTCAAAAAAATTATTTCCAAGAAGCTTACTTTACAAGTATTCAAGTTTATTTTTAATCAACTTCTTTTATTTTAAAATTGTATGACATGTTAAGAAAGGAAAAGTGTTTTTGAAGTAGAAAGGATATTTTCCTCAAGAATGAAGTTCAAGTATTTTATCAAAATTATTTTCCATCTAAAATAATAAAAGGGTTCTGTTTTTATCCCTATTATTACATGGATTTGATTATGTTGTGATGGATACATTTTTATGAATTCCTTTATCTTATATGAATTGTTTTATGATGTCATGTTGTTTAAGAATCCCATTTTTATTACATGGGTTATGCGATGATGTATGATTTATGATTATGTGGAACACATAAGAAAGGATTCATTATAAGATGGGTGGGACCTATATCTCCCTCCAATGCATTGGGTAAAGATTTTATATCTCATGAGATAAACATGGCTGAAATGGTTGGTTATACCGGTTCAGTGAAACAGGACTGAAATGAGGGTTACTCGATTCCGAAAGGGACTTTGTCCACTAAGATAGTCTTGGAAATGAGTCTTGACTAACAAGAAATGATTCTCTATGATTATGTGTGAATGCCACAAAGTTTCATGTTTTAAGTTATGATTATTGTGATTACATTTCACTACCATGATTTACCCCATGTTATGAAATTATGATCTCTTTTGCAGGTTAAGATTTCCAAAAGTTATGTGCTTATGCATATGATGTGATTGATATTTCTTTTGTTTACCCTTACTGAGCATTTGAGCTCACCCTTTTATGTTTTCTTTTCCCCAGGATAAAAAGAATGGTTTTAGGTAAAAAAAAAGGAAGATCTTTATGGGAGATTTTGAAGATCTTTCACCACGATTAGAAGATTACGATCCTAGTTTCCAAAGACACTAAACTATTACGATCCTTGTGTGTGTGTGTTTTTGTTATGTACTAAGTATTCCGCAAAAGTAATGTAAAGTCTATGTATGTTAGGCTTCAGGTCTCTACAGTTGGTATCAGAGGAAAGGTTTAGTCAACCTTTGGAAACTAGGATGCGAAAACGTTAGTGAGATCCCTAGAGATATTTCTACAGTATGTCTAGGGATGTCCCTAAGGTTAAGTATACGTATAGGTTATAGTACTAGAACTATGCTAAAGATCATAGAATTAAACCTAAGATGTTAGATATTGAAGGTACTCCCCCTTTATTATGTTGTTTTCCCTAGAATGATTTTTGCCTCTCACACTATTCTTTTTGGGTTTTAGACGATGGCTGGAACCCGAAGGAACCGTGTTGATCAATGCAATGGACAATGCAATGATTGTCCTCCTGAACAAACAAATGTTATGGGAGATGGAGTGAAAAATCTTATTTCTATACTTACACAAGCTATGAATCATTCTGGACTTCCAAATGAGCAGAGAAGGGAACAATATTCTATTGAGTCCTTCATGAGGCAACGTCCACCTTCTTTCAGTGGGTCTTCTGATCCACTTGTTGCTGAACAATGGATCAGTACCACTGAAAAGATATTTTCAGTTCTTCAATGTTCTGAACATGATAAAGTCATCTTAGCAATATATCGTTTGGAAGGTGAAGCTGATCAGTGGTGGAATCTTATCAAGAATACAAGGCAAAGAGATGAAATTGAGTCCATGGAATGGGACGAGTTCAAGAACTTATTTTTCAATAAGTACATCCCTCGTATTCTTCGAACAAAGATGGAGAAGGAGTTTCTTGAACTAAAGCAAAAGGATGATGAATCTGTTGGTATATACGAAGCGAATTTTACAAGTCTTGCAAGGTATGCATCTGGCATTATCATCCAACCTGAAAGTAAAGTTGATTGATTTTTCAGTGGCTTAAAACCAAGTCTTCAAAGGGCATTAGCTATAAGAGACTTTAGTAGCTATGAAGAAATTGTGAGTTGTGCTATCAAGGTAGAAATGGAAGTTGGTGTTACATATCCATCTCATGGTTTTGACAAGAAACGAAAGATGGAGTTCAAGGAGAAATCTCAGAATAATGGTGAAAAGAAGATGAATGTTTCCTTATGCACAAAGTGTGGAAAGAAGCATGGTGGAGATTGTCTTAAAGGGACTAGAAAATGTTTTAAGTGTGGAAAAGAAGGTCATCGAGCAGCTGAGTGTCGAAGTAATGGAAAAAGGGTTTCTAATGATGTGAATAAAGCAAACACTGCAGAGAACGCACCACCAACACTTCAATGCTTCAAGTGAAAGGAAATGGGGCATTATGATAATAAATGCCCTAATCCAAGGGTTAGTGATGATCAACATGAGAAACCACTGAAGGCAAAGGACAAAGGGAAGTCACATGCGATCACTATTGGCAATGTTAAATATGACAACGATGTGGTGGAATGATTAAGTGTTTATGTAATGGGATTCCAAAATAATGTTGTATCATTGAGTATTGCAATATTTATTGATGTGGTATTCAAAGTGATTGAGATATTTTTTGGAAATAAGATGATATGCGCATAATGAAGGGAAAACGAGAAAATGAAATGTTTAATAGTATTCAGGAGCTCATGATTGATATAAGGAATAAGTGATATCATGGTTTGAGTATATAGAATTTTGAGGATTTTGGTATGTGGAAAGTGTTAACTTTAAACTGCATTCATGTTTTCACTAAGGTATTCAAGAGAATAGATGATTAAGGACTTTGAATGTTTGGAATGTGACCAACAAAACATATCTTATGATATATGGGGATCAATGATGGTATTAAATCTCTGGTAATCGTTTTCACTATGTTATGAGAGTGGACTGCAGTATTATGGATAATCCTAAAGATTGAAATGGATTAGGTTGGACATAAGTGAGTATTGTTTAAGGATAGAAGTTTTTTTCGATATTATTGATGGGATGTTATAGTAATGTAGTTTTAGAAAAAGGACAACCTGCAGGACGGGCGACAGCCCATCGCTTCGGACAAGGCTGTGGGAATCGAACCCACAACCGAAGTGCGACTGGCCTTTATCGCCTACCACTGGCCTACAGGAAGTCCCTGTTTAGTAGAAACTAGTTTTATTATATTAAGCAGTATGATATATGAAGTATAAGTCCATTTTAGGAACCATATGTGATTAATCTCACTATATATCGACTTATGTATATAATTTTTTTGCTAACCTTTTGTTTGAGACAGATGGAATGACCCGTCATTCTATCACATGATCTGCTAACACTTCACGAATAACAAATTCAACTTCATTTATTTAAGAGATAAAGTGGAAATTGTTCAAGGCATGAACAATAGTGAGATTGTACCAAAATAAAGAAAGTATTTATTCTAATTCAAATTTTCAACTTTAGGGAAATGATATTGAAAACCAAAAATGTTGTCCTAGTGATCTTATACCTGATGAATCGGATGGTACCTTAGATCGTCACAAATTTATGGATTTGTGATTGTTGGCTTTTCCATAGCCATGTTCTCTACCACTCTCCATTAGAACATGATGGTTATATTTTTCTTCCATATCCATATTTTCACCTATGTGGAAACCCAGTGATTAGTTTATTTGGGTAATCGTTACATTTCATACTTTAGTTTTTAAAGTCAAGTTTTGGTATTCCTTTTTACGATGTGGGTTTCTATTAAAGAAACTTTCGAATAGTAACCATATATAACCCCGACGAATTTCGAGGGCGAAATTCATTTTAAGGGGGGTAGAATGTAACAGCCTGAGATTTTATGAAAAATATTTTTTTTAATTTCACTAATGTCTTGTGTTGTACGCTACACCAAAAGGAGCTTGCCCAACACGCATCCTTGACTTGCCTTGCATTACACGCAATCGCAACCTTCCTCGATAGCGTGTGTAGTACGCAATACTGAGTTTCACTAAACAATGATATTCTATTAAAATATTATTAAAACTAACCGTTATGAATAGTAATAACCACTTTTTAAATTTTAGAAATTTTAGCTCTCAAAATGGACTTCATTTTTGGATTCGGAATACCGAAATTAGCCTAGGGTGAAATTTTGGTATTTTTCTGAAAACTTTCAATTTTTGATGAATAGTGAAACCACTAAGTGGTAGGTTAAAAACTGAATTTTGCATAAAACTTAATTTTACCGCTTCTGTGAATGGAATTTCGAAAATCCGACAGACACGGTTGATATCAGTAAGTAAAATGTGGTTCAATGAGATAAAAATAATTTTTTGGTGAATAGTAACTTTTTACTTTTTTTACCGCGGTTAATAGTAAATAGGGTAACTAAGGGTAAAAATGATATTACTATTACCCTAACACATGTCCTAATTCTATTGGATAAGTTTAATTCGACCAAAAACAAACTTAGGAATAAAATATGACCATTTAGGCCCACTTGGGTTAGATTAGGAAATTTATTATTAATTTATTTAAAGAAGGGTTAAAATAGTTAAAATCAAAGTTTAATAAGTAAATCATTTTTAATATGGGGTTATACATAAGATAAATTCGACTATAAATATTCATTAGAAAGATAAAAAGATTTCCTACATAATGATATTTTATTTATAATTTTTAGACTTTAAATAAATTAATTTATATATGACACAACGATGATGCAGTAATTACCCTTTTAAGGAAATATTAACATAATTGATGTTATAAATGCTCAAATGAATGTAATTTGAGACTTTTTATGAATTCCACTAATTTTATAGGTTACTATGATATATTAGTGTTGATTTAATCAACTTGGTTCGAACATATAATTCTGTTATGACTTTCACAAAAATCATATATCAAATAGTGTCAAAATTGACACAAAATAGTTTTTAAATCAAATATTATTTTATTAATTGTTATTTTATTTTTAAAAATCTAAGGTTCGGCCAAATGACTTAGATAAGGATATATATATTAATAATAAACAATTTGGGGTTCGTTTGGCATGTTATAGTAAGTGTATTAACCATATAGTGAAAGAAAACAAAAAGACACGGTAAAGGTTAAATTATTTAACATAGAGTTAAATCTAATTGATAAGGTTAAAATAATACCCTAAACTTGTCTAAATCCTATTGGATGATATTATTTCGACCCATCCCCACTTTAGCTTCGAAATAAGACCCTTTGGAACCATTATAAACCGATTTTGACTTTAATATAAAATAATATTTTGAGATATTCCTAAGGTGCCCCTCTCCTCCCTTATAAAAGGGTACCTCCTCCCCCTCCTCCTCACACCAATTTGAGCACTCAAGCTCGTCCAACCCCTGCCATTTTATCCTCTCCACTTCCCTAGAATAATCCTAGAGTTCCTGGTCTTCTTCAAAGACCAATATTAGTTCCCTAAGTGGAGGATTCAAAGAAGAGTTCCAAAGAAGCGGTAATATCCATTACCGATCTTTTCAATTTCTTTCTTCTTCAACTTCTTATTCTTTAGTTGTTTCATGATAAAGTAATAACATCAGTATTAATTACATACTGATATGTTATTATAAATATGAAACAACCCTAATTTACCTTCTATCCATCCTACGGAAAAAAAATGAAATCACCGCGCGTGCGTACGTACGGAATACCGTCTCCACGCCGTGGTGTAATCTATTTTTCCACCATCACTTTACAAGGATGGGTATAATGGTGTAATGAGTAACTATTTATGATTATTATAAAGTAATATTGATACTGAAATAATATATATATATACTCCAATATAGTTCCACGATCATAGGAACGATATCATCACTCGTGCGTACGTACGGAATACCGTCTCCATGATGTGATGCGACTCGTTCTACATGATCATCATTACATAGTAATTATATAAATGAATTGAATGAATAAATATGATATATGTTACACTAATACCATTATGGATATAAGGTATCTATAACCTTAAAAGAAGAATAAGAATGTATTCGGCAAAACACGCATAAGAACAAAAGGCAATAAAGACCCGAGTAACAAGTAACAATGAAATATTACTAACAAGAAGCTAAGAATATGACCATATATGATATCATATCAATATGTATGATTCTGGAACAAGTCAATAACATTATTTAAACCATTATACAGGAGCTTCGGACACGTACAAAGCAAATCAGACCTAAGGTAAGGAAAAATATCACAATCTCATTTTTATCCGAGATTGTTTATTCGTAAGTATTTACTGGGGTGTATTTTATCATCCACATCCATGTTTCATCAATATGTAATATTATTTCCATCCACCTAAAATTGTTTAAATCCATTTTTTACCCTTCGGCGAGTTTTTAGTAAAAGAAATGAAAGGAATCTTTTGTCGTTTTTTCGTACGAGGTACTTTTTGAATTTTCCGACAAAAGTACGAAGAATGTTTTTTTTAACTTATACGGCATGAATGGATTTCAAAAAAATTATTTCCAAGAAACTTCCTTTACAAGTATTCAAGTTTATTTTTAATCAACTTCTTTTATTTTAAAATTGTATGACATGTTAAGAAAGGAAAAGTGTTTTTGAAGTAGAAAGGATATTTTCCTCAAGAATGAAGTTCAAGTATTTTATCAAAATTATTTTCCATCTAAGATAATAAAAGGGTTCTGTTTTTATCCCTATTATTACATGGATTTGATTATGTTGTGATGGAAACATTTTTATGAATTCCTTTATCTTATATAAATTGTTTTATGATGTCATGTTGTTTAAGAATCTCATTTTTATTACATGGGTTATGCGATGATGTATGATTTATGATTATGTGGCACACATAAGAAAGGATTCATTATAAGATGGGTGGGACCAATATCTCCCTCCAATGCATTGGGTAAAGATTGTATATCTCATGAGATAAACATGGATGAAATGGTAGGTTATACCGGTTCATTGAAACAGGACTGAAACGAGGGTTACTCGATTCAGAAAGGGACTTTGTCCACTAAGATAGTCTTGGCAATGAGTCTTGACTAACAAGAAATGATTCTCTATGATTATGTGTGAATGCCACAAAGTTTCATGTTTTAAGTTATGATTATTGTGATTATATTTCACTACCATGATTTACCCCATGTTATGAAATTATGATCTCTTTTGCAGGTTAAGATTTCCAAAAGTTATGTGATTATGCATATGATGTGATTGATATTTCTTTTGTTTACCCTTACTGAGCATTTGTGCTCACCCTTTTATGTTTTCTTTTCCCCAGGATATAAAGAAAGGTTTTAGGTAAAAAAAAGGAAGATCTTTATGGGAGATTTTGAAGATCTTTCACCACGATTAGAAGATTACGATCCGAGTTTCCAAAGACACTAAACTATTACGACCCTTGTGTGTGTGTGTTTTTGTTATGTACTAAGTATTCCGCAAAAGTAATGTAAAGTCTATGTACGTTAGGCTTCGGGTCTCTACAAACACCCTGTAATAGAAATAACTTCTCTCTCCTCCCTTTCTGGTCCTAGGATGTGTGACCCATGAAACCATTTATCCATGAAGGGAGTCCTGGACAGACCAGAGAAAAGAAGACCAAAAAATCCACCAAAAAATCTCCAGACATCCGTAGCCCATTCACCCTCAATAAAGAGGTGACCGACGCTCTCCTCCCTTTTCACCATGCAGTATTGGCATCTAGAGGCCATGTTAACACCCATCCTTTTCACATTTTCATCTATGGGTACCGCTTGGTGTCTCACTCTCTAGGTAATAAAGTTGAGCTTTGTTAGACATTTCCCACACCAGACCACACTACTCTAAAAATTCTATTTCTCTTAACGGGCCACAGTCCAATAGAAGTCCATCGACGAGAAACGCCTAGAATTGGAAGTAGTGAACATACATGTATCTACCTCCTCATTCAGTGCAATTAGGCCAAACACCACTCTTTGATCCTCATTCAACACTGCAATGGTAAAACTGGGATACAAACTAGCCTCTTAAAGTAAATTGTAGGAGTCGGGCTTCCTGGGAAACCAATAACTGAGCCCACCTAGTTGTGATGCCAAAAACAAATATTGCCCCTCCGCATAATCCATTGGGTGTGCTGTTGGAAAGTTGGTATAATGTTGAGGATCCTGGACCAAAAGGTAGATGTGTGACCCCCACCATCTGTATTCCCTCCAGCTTGAGTAGACATGATTTTCCCCCAATGTGTACATTCCTCCACAACCACCCATGCAAGCCTTTCCTGCAGGCAATGAGTAGTACCAACCAAGCTTCACACATTGATCCCACCTTCCTAAATCGATCTCGCCAACTTATCCCATGATTTCCAATGATGTTTCCACTCTGATTGAGCATCTCAAATAAAATTATACAATATTCTATTGATGGAAATAATGACCCCCTTGGGCACCTTGGTTTCCGACATAGCGTGGATCAGAATAGCTAAGTGTACACTGTTCACAAGAGTTATCCGACCTCTAGAGGATAGGAAGTGATTCTTCCAATTGAGAACATGGTTTGTAATTTTGTTCATGACATAGTCAAAATCCCAAATACCAACCCGCCCCAAGAAGATGGGGCATCCAAGATAGTTTAATGGAAACAAACCATTTTGCATCCCTAATTTAGTGCACATGGAGATAACCTATTGAGCTCCGCATTTGTTTGAAATAAAAAAATTTCCATTGGTTTTGTTAATAACCCGCCCAATCCAAAATGAACATTCCTAGAGAATAATAATACAGTCATATATTGATCTGCTATTGGAATTAATAAAAATGAGGGAGTCATCAACAAACATGAGATGTGGAATGGGAATATAGCCTCCATGCCTATGGAACAGTCGAACAATCCCCTTGGACAACCTTCTGTTGATGAGCCATGTGAGGGTATCTTAGACAATAATGAAAATAGTTTGGGACAAGGGATCCCATCTCCAGAGACCACGAGTAGCCTTAAAAAACAATGAATTTTTCCTAGGAAGGAGATGTTCATCCATTCAGAACTGAAGAATCTATAGATAATATATACATCCCAGGGAGAAAGACCCATGCCTGAAAGCACCATGATGATGAAACCTTGTTCCATTATATCATAGGCCTTACTCATATCTCGTCTGAGGGCCATGTTGGATCCATGAGTTTTGATATTGATATCCCTGATCATTTCTTGATCCAAAGCAATCACCCTTTAGATTGACCTGTTCTTAACCAAGCCATGTTGATCCAAAGATATCCAATGAAAAACAAGGGTAGACATTCTTGAATTAACAATTCTTGATATAATCTTTTAGGGAAAATTAAAAATACTAACCAGCCTATAGTCATGGATAGATGGTGGGTATTTAATCTTTGGCAGGAGAACAAGAGTAGTTTCACCAGCCACTCTAGAAATCCATCCAAACCAAATAAAAGTCTTCCATAGACGAGATAACATCAGCTTTAATCACCTCCCAGGACCCCCTATAGAATGATCCTGGAAAGTCATCGGGGCCCGAGGCACTCTCCGGGATAAGGTTCAACATCACCTCAGAAATATCCTTCTCATCAGGAATCGCTTCCAACGCATCATTATCAATCCTTGACAACATGTTAGGAATCCCTAAAAATAGCTCTAAGTCCCCACTTGGATTCCCTAATGTCATTCTCGGATTTGATTCAGCCAGTAGGTTTTTGAAAAAAGAGAAGGCCATGCCTCCAATGATATCCATGTCCTCTGAGTATAAACTATCATCCAGAAGAATATTTGGTTTCACTAACCTCCTTCTTTCTTTAATGAAAGCATGGAAATAAGACGATTTCTTTTCTCTTTCCCGAATCCATTTCACCCTCGCATCCCCCCAGATAACTACTCCTAATTCAAAATCATTTCTTCCAATGTAGCCTTTTTGTTCACCAGTTCAGCAAAAATTGATTCATCCCAAGCATCCTCAATGCTTCGATCCAGACATTCCACATCCCTTCCGAGATTGTGAAGGATCTGGTCAGTGGAACAAATTCCCTTCAGCAGCCTTGTGGTATTTTCTTTAAACATCTCATATTGTTATGAATGACCACCCAAAAGAAATTAGGAGTCGGCTCCCTCCAAGACTCGTCAACTAGCTAACGATAGTTATCCAAAACAACCCAATGGGCATGAAATTGAATGTTCTCACCATCATTCTATCTGTAGGACAAGGATATGAGAAATAGAGAGTGGATTGAGATACGCTGGGAAAGATGCTCTACCTTGGCGATGGGAAACCTAGAAATGGATTGTAAATTAACCAAACATCTATCCAATCTACTCCAATATCTACGACTAGAGTTTTAGTTATTTCACAATGTGAACCTGTCCCTAGAATAACCCATTTCAAGAAGCCTGTTACCCGTAAGAAACTATGTGAATCTTGCGTTGTCCATCCGAGGGAAGGGGACCCTTCCTTTCTTCTCTTGGGGTTACAAGATCACATTGAAGTCTCCAAAAAAAATCCATGGGTGGTCTTATGGGTCTAAATAACTGAGATCCTACCACAAAAATTCTCTATGTTTCACATCACATATACCATAAATCGACAATAGGAAGATGGTTTCCATGCCCAATGTCATTTTGACTGTAAAATATTGGTCACCAGACATGACCATATCCACCAGCACATCCTTTTTCCAACACAATAATATATACCTACTACGCGATTCTGCATGCATACCTCCATGTATAACAATTCTGTGAGTTAACTCACCAATCCTCATAGGATTCTGCTTGTGCTTAAGGAGAGCAAAAAAAACATACCTTCTGATTCATAATTTCCGAAGCTATAAAGTCTGTCTTTACCCAAGCCCTTAACCCTTGAGTGTTCCATATGACGACCTTAATCATTGAAACATACAGGGCTCGGTTTGGACACTAGGCATATTGGTCACATTCATAGGAGAGGAAGCACGCTCTTGGGACACTCTGAGACGATCTCTTGTGCAAACTCCAACCCCCCAAAGTGAGGTTAGATTTGCAGGAGAAGCCAGTAAGGAATGATGTTGAATAGACACCCTCCTTGATTTACATGGAGGAGATTGTTTCTCTTTAGATTGGGTTAAAGGAGACTTAGGAATCCATGTCTAAGATGTTTCCCATCCAACTGGAGAGGGTGGGGAAGATGAACCTCCCCAGGATAAAACTCATCATCGCCTTCTAACAGCCATACAAGAGATCCCGGGAATCCCACATGACAAACACCTTTTTCGTCACCCAGGAAAGCATCTGAGAAGGAGGAGAGGCCTAGAAATAGAGCAGGAGGCACTAATGATTTTGACATATGTGACAGTAGAACCCGGAAGAATCCCACGACAGAAGGCTTGAACCATAAAATAGATAAGGATCACAAACCACTGGGGGAGAGGGGAAGTGGAAGGGGGAGGGGACTCTATCCCTATGACTCTCAGAAGGCCCAGCATGTGGGGAATAGAAATAGCCTGCTGAACCTGGGCAGTAGACACACCAATGCCTGATGAAAATCTTTCGGAAATCTAATTAGAACCTTCATTCACCTTCTGGGAGGAGTATTCAAGGTGGACCTAGGCTAGGGACTTTGCATATGGAGATGTAGAATATGTCCAAATCCCTTGAATGCTACCATGATAATGATTGTAGCACACCTGTACGGAATGGCCTTGAAGGGAGGAGAACGAGCAGTACCTGGGTTGCATAAGGTACACAATATTCTGGCTCTAGTTCATCGTTTCATTCACCTTTAGTGAAATTTTGTCCAAAAGTGGCTGGGAAAGATCAATCTCAACACAAATGTGATCTCTATATGAATCTTCATAGAAACTGGTGTTATCATCCGCACATAAGAAACCTTCGATAGAGTCCCTAATTTCCTTGAGAAGAGAACCATTGTTGAATGGAAGTGAAAGCCCCGGCATAGAGATCCAAACAGCTGCATGATGACATTCTTTCCCCTTATAGACCTCCAACGACCATCTCAACAGGTTGAACATCTATCTCCCCATGATCCAAGGAGATTTTCACCACATAATCATTAAATCCTCCTCTGAAGCCATACTAATACAGAAATAATTATGGTGGATGACCGAGATCTGGGCCAGATCGGCAAGGCCCTAAGAGCTGACGAACTGTCTAAATACCGAGAAAGTCTGCTTCGCCACCCCGAAATGAGAAATGAGAGTTTATCGGAGGCTCGAGACTACCTATTCATAGAATTTAACTTGAAATTACAGAGTCAAACTAGATCCATCCTTGATAATCACCGATTCCACTGAAGGAAACTCTGGGAAACCAATGCGAGGAGAATCCTTGAGTGGTCTGCACAAAGCCTCCTTGAAACACAGCCCTGCACAGCAAACCCCAAAGGAGGACCTTAGAGAGGTAAGTGAGTGACATAACTCCCCAGAAGATCTAGAGGTTCCAGGGTCAAAGGGTGACGGCATCAGAAACTTGGTCCTGGAGCACTCAGCGGAGGAAGCAACAGGCGTCAAAAATTAAAAATCAGCAAGCATGTGGGGCGTGTTTTCCATCATTTTTCTCCTCTTTACCCAAAGGAAAGGATCTTACAATAACATTTCTCACACTTATTTTAAAGAGTATGTTCAACATTATTCAGGTTATTGTTCACAGACTGGGATAGCTGGGTAAGCATTGCCATGAAATTTTTAACTTCACCTCCCAAAGAATTGGGGATAATATTTGGTAAATCACTACATTTTCCCTCACATTGTTTATTTGAATGGTTTCTCCTGGTTCCAATAATTTTCTAAAATAGAAAGGATTATAAAAATATATAATTCAACATTTCATGAATAAACAATTTATTCCTTTGTGAAATTAAATTTAAATTCATTTTTTTTGGATTTTATGTTTAGCATTTTTCTAAAAAAACTTCTAGGAGCATACTTATACTTACTCTCATACTAATTGTTTTCACTAATGTTATCTAATCATAATTCTCAAATTAACTAAACTAAGATCTAATACCAACTATAGTGAATCTTCGTTTTATTGCATAACTATTACATCATTTTAATGATAAACAATATAATAGTATTACAAAACTAGGATCCAAAGGTTTACTGTATTAGAAAAATTAGAACAATACATAACTTTTACATAATAAAACATTAACATTTATTTAATTCATTCCTCTCTAGATTATTATTAGACCTTGTGTTCTCTTTAGTATAATTATTCACATAAGTATATACATAAAAACAAGGGGTGAGGAAAAATCCCAGTAAGAGGGTGAACAAGAGATATTAAACATGGGTGAGAATAATTATAATAATCATAATATAATCATAGGATCATCATCATAATTATTATAGGAATAATAAGTTAATGGCATGGAATGTGGCGTTGCATTAAAATGAAACATCATGTCTTAGTGGTAAAATACCACACATAGTTGGGGATAAAGATAGCATAATGTTCAGGTATATTTCACTTTTTATAATGATATACATTACATTACCCAATGAATTGGAGCACTAAATAATTCTAGGCGAACCCATCACATCATAACTTTTACATGATCTATATAATTCTAGGTGCACTTGTTACATCATAACATTTACATTATCAAGCATTCCATATAGAATGTATATCAATCCTAAACATAAAATAACCCATGGAAAAAAATGGGTTTCATTTTACAAAGAAAAAATTAATGAAAATACTTTTTAAATCCCAAATGAAATATTTAATACCATAATTGTTATAATAATCATAAATCTTCAATGAATAAGAAGAAACCTAAGGAGAAGTAAAAGTAGTGTTTTAGAAAGAAGATTTATTTTGGAAAACATTGTGTTTATCATAAACTCAAGTAGAAAACATGTATATCCCAAAAAACAAAGGAGGAGAATAAATAAATTATATTTTCGTATAATTAAATTAATATACATACTAAAATTGGAGTGAAAGATTGAAAACCCAAAGCAACAGAGTTAGGTTTGAGAATCCTCTTACCTTATGTATGAATGATTTCCTAACTTTAATATCCTTGATAATTAAATTAAATTAATTAATTAACAAATGAATTACCTTTTATATATTTATTTTATTCATTATAGTTTTATTAATTTAATTTATGTCCATTTTTATGAGTTATAGTGTTCAATTTCATTGTTCAGTAGTGTTCGTTTTCTTTGTTTTCATTGTCAGTTCTGCTGTATATGAGTATGGAATTTCATGTAAATTTGGAATTGTTATCCAGAATTGAAATTATATGTTATTAATTAACATAAATAATATTAAATGATCTTATATATCCATTGGATATATGGTATGATGATCAGTCATTAGATAAATAGTTAATGAAATTTATTTTATATATTTGGAAGATTTTACGACCATCACGAACTCGTATCATTTTGTTTAATATCATGTTTATATATTGCATCCAAAACATTATTTAACATATAATATTTATAATAAAATCATATTTATCCAAAATAAAAGTTTTAATTAAAGTCTTTGAGGTGGTAGTGAAAAATGAAAATGCATCATTCACGGTGGTAGTAAATCAACACACTGCGGATGATAATTTTATTTTTAGATTAAAAGGAAAAGGGGAGGGATTAGAAGATGAATTTTTACATTAACATAAATAAAATTATATTATATAAATTATAATGTAGTTATAGTGCATCTTTTATAGGTTTAGTTGAGGTTAGGATAAGAAAAAAAATTAAATAGAGAAGAAATTAAAAGAGGAAAGAAGATTTTACATCTTGAATTTCTCATCCTTGAGAACCTCCTTAGGGTAAAGGGTCTGGAAAATTTGATGAGACCAAGGTATATTATACATGGGGGAGGGTATTGAGAAGATTATTCAGTAGAACATGGACAAGATTTATGGATTTTTAGGTTTCAAAATAAGAGGTGGTGGGGGTTGGTATTTATAGGGGATGAGAGGCGTGTTTTCACATTATTTTATTCTTTAATTTACTATTTTGGCTCAAGATTATGAATAGTTTTTATTCCCATGAATAAATAAATTAAATGAAGTAGATTTATAGATTATTTACATTGATTATACATACATAATCTATGATTTAATAATTCATGTGTATAGATTTTATCGTAAATTATCGTATTTTACTATTCACAAAAAATTCATATATTTTAGAAAAATACCATAAATTCACCTTAACCAATTTTCAATGTGTATAAATAAAAAATGAACTCCATTTTATGAAATTAATACTATAAATATGACAAATTTAATTTTTATTTAAAATCAACATTTACTTTGAAAATATTGATTTTAAAATTATAATTGATTTAATAACACTTTAAAAAATTAATTAATGTCTCATAAAATTGTATTTTAATCATAATACAAAAAAAGATAATTTATGAATTTATTTTATGAAAATAGATTTTATTTTAGTTAATTATATTAATTATAAAATTTTAAATAATCATTTATGTTTTATAAAATCACAAACCCTTAATTAATAATTTTTGAAATATTTATTTACTTATACCATAATATAATAATATCATATTATCATTTATAAGATACCTAAATTTTATTCATACTTTCACAAATGAGTTTACTATTCTATTGGATGAATTACTATACCTAATGGTCAAATTACTTTTCCAAAGGTCAAGTTACTATTCCATTGGTATATGTTCTTTAATTTATCTAAATACCTATTATTTTATTCATTATTCATTTATAATGTATGTATTGTATTCTCGATGTGATTTTATGTGGTTTATACTATATGAAATAATTATAAGAAGGGGATTTCCATTGAAGAAATTTTGATTTGTTACATGAATCATATGCTTCTCTAGCATGTGAGGGAGGACTAGTTGGGAAACATTGAATATGAGGACCTATGTGATCATATATTCTTAAGATAATCAAAATATATATTCTCCGAAATTGGAAATCACATCATCCTTTTCTAGGGAGTGATGGTGGTTCTAGTCGTGATTTAATATGATGTAATGAGGTAGTTTCACACTTCTAATTTGAGTGTAGATCCTTATGTTTGGAATATTTACAAGGAAAATTAGTGGTAGTTTTGGTGGGCTAGCATGGGGTAAAGAATGGCCGAGTTTATCTCCTGGTGTGTCACATTTCAGTAGGTGAAGGTCGAGCACTAGGTTGTGTAATGTCTGTTGTATCATCTTGTCATCCTAGAGGTGAAATTGTATTGAATATCCATGGACTTTATGATATGGATTCCATGGATAGTGAGAGGTTGTGATTCCATCTAGGTGATAGTTTAATGACTTACAAAGTTGGCACACTTCCTTGCTATCAGGGATAAGAGTTCAGTGGATATTTTAGGGTCGTTGTATGTATGGTAGATTATATGACTCCTTGGTTTTCCATCCACAATTACCTCCATACATGGTGTTAAGTTACTGTCATGATTATGGAGAGGCCTACATGAGGTATTTGAGACCCATTTGAGGACGAGTATAAATTTTCACCTCTAGATGGGTGGACATAATGAGTACACTATCTAAGTGTTAGAGGATATATTATGGGATTATTTTTTATACTTTGGAAATAGATTACAGGGTCACATACATTGGTTAGAATTTTATTATAATAATATATATCAATCTACTTATGGAATTTAATATTTCTAAGCCCTGTACGAGAGGCCCTACACGTCATCTTTATGTTGGACTAAGATCGTTGAGGCATATCCTGTTGTGGAAGAGATGATATATTTACAATAAAAAAGGTCTAGGAAACTTTTGAGAAGATTAGTACCACCCAAGGATGGTAAAAATATTATAAATATCAACGTCATATTCCCTTAGAGGTCAATAATGAATAACAAGTATTCCGAATACTCTCCCGCCAGTAAAGATTGTTGATATTTGTGTGGGGATATAAGTTATCCCTATATTTCATCATTACATTTGAGATCATGTAGACGATTATTAGTATTTATTACTACCTAACCTTACACCAACATTTGGAGTGGGGTCATGAAGTTTTCCATGTGACACATCTGAGGAGATAATTTAATTATACTATGAATGTTTTTGACCGGGGGAAGATAGAAATTGAGGATGAATACATTTTTAGGGAGTACCTAATGAAGATCGAGGATCAGCATGATAATATACCTCATGAATGGAAAATTCTTTTAGTTCATGTGTTGTGGGGGTATGGTAGGATGAAAGAGAGATACAGAGAGTAGCAGAGCTATATGTCTGATCAATATCCCCCATTTTTTGCTTATTTTGTGATTTTTGGGTATGCAAAGTATGAAGGAGTGAATACTGTAGCGAATCTATTTTGAAATATATTAAAAAATATTTTTGGATCCAGGAAATGAGATGACAAGTGATTACGAGGCCCAGTGGGTCTGAAATTCATATTATAAAAATGTTAAATATATTTTATATCACACATGAATAGTTTTTTACAAATAATGGAATATCACCTTAATGGAGTTCCAGATCAAAAATTTGAAACTACATTTGAATCTTGAGGGTAGGGTTGTCCCTCGGCATGACCTAAATTTTCTTGTCACTGGACGTTAGTATGAGGAAGTCATTTGTGGGAATATAAAGTGAATTAATTAATTTATTTTCTTAATTAATTCATTTAATGTCCAAAAACATTTTTACTCTATAAGTATCCTTTTATGAAAATTCATCATGAATAGCTGCATAAAAATTGGATCATTTGGAGGATGTTCAACAGAGCATCATTGTCGGATAAAGATCATATTAAAACTGTCAACCAGATCGAGGTAGTTTGACAGACAGTGAATACAGCAGATCTTTCCCATGGTTAGAGAATGAATTCTTCACCAATGAACAATCCAATCTTGGGGAAGGGTTCATCAATTGTTTTTTTCATACCTTTTGATTAAATCTTTGAAGCATGGATTGTAGTCTTCTTTTGATTCTATGTTTTCACACCCATCTCATGAATCACATTGATGAAAAAAAATTATTCGATTGATATCTCTCATGGAATGGATTCACATCAATCATACCTAGTTATAAAATGGTTGGTGAAGAATGATTGTCCAAATATTTTTTCACCTTCGTTTTGGTGATCCTTTCCCATAATTCACCATGTTCTTCATAGTTGTCCAATAAGGCCACAATTCGACATTGATGGGAGGTTCTGATCGGGAACAAACACCTAGATTCAATGAGGATTGGAGAGAAATTATTAGGATGGAAATTTTATGATGGATCAAGCTTCATTGGGGTATATAGATTATGATATCTATGGATCTTGGATTTGGGACGGATTGGCATTGTATGAGAGAATTACAACCTCATTCAGGCATTTTGGATTCCAAATTTTTGGTCATTGGATTCCAAAAATCAATGGTAGGTGATAGTTAATTTGTTTTCAGCAGATTCTATGTGGTCAATAGGTAGATTTGGAATTTAGATATCAGGATCTATAAACCTCATTGAGAACTAGTCTTTATATGATAAACAAGAAATACGGTGTATAGTCTGGAAGAATACACACCATGTATTCCCTTAGCCACATCAGTTAGGTTTTTCTGGTGTGGATAAATATCACACCCCATGTGGGACCCCAACACACCATGTGATTCAATAATGGTGGCTCAGTGTGTACTATGAGAGTACATGATCATGAACATATCCAAACACACAAACATGGAAAGGTACATGGGCATGTGTTGGTACTCAAGCACATCTAGGTACATGTCCATGTACATGGACTCAACCTGACTACATGGGCTAGGACATTGTCAAGTACATGAACATGACATGATGGACATAGAAATTTCTAGGAGAGAACGGGTAGGCCCCAAGTGGCTGAGATACACCGTGTGACAGCACTGCATGTCATGTACTGCTACATGGCCTGCCAAGTCATGTTCTGGTAGGGACACATCTCGAAGTCCAGTTGACGTCACACATCATGGACCCACCTTAAACACCATGTACTTGTTAGTAAAACTTTTACTTCTCATATCACTTTTATTTTGACTCATATTTTTTCCCCATGAGTACCCTATCCTAAGTGTTTTTCTATGTATAACATGATGGTGGCCCTCATAGTGGATTTTGAGATATGATTCATCATTTTTAGAGTGTTATGTGTCATTAGGAAGCAGATAAAGATGAAAAAATTGGGAAGGATTAATAGAGGGAGTTTGGAGTTGGAAATCACATTTTCATACTAGGACATGGGTCCCCTATAAACCTCTACCTACTAAGAAGTACCCTCATGTTGTATTAGGGCATGGTTACTCTACCTACTGATTAGTAAACTCATCTTGTATCAGGGCATGGTTCCTATACTTTTTGAGTTCTACTCCCCTATTTTATCATGGCATGGTTCATATACATACCCAGTGGTGCCCTCTTATTTTATCATGGAATGTGTCTTCTACCTACTGAGTGTTACCTACCTATTATATTGGTTCATGGGTCCTATACCTACTGAGCAGTACCCTCCTATTATATCTTGGCATAGTTCTTGTCCTTGTATAGTGGCACCCTCCGATTATATCATGGGAATGGGTCATATACCTACTCAGTGGTACCCTCTTATTGTATCAAGTCATGGGTCTTTCACCTAATGAGTGGTACCCTCCTATTATATTAGGGAAAAACTCCTCTACCTACTAAATGGTACCCTCCTATTTCACCAGGGAATTGTTCATTTATCTAATGAGTGGAATCCTTCTGATGCACATATCCATAAGAACTATCCTTGGAGATTATACCCCCTCGGTTGTGTAGTATAGTTTCATGGTGTGGGTCCTCTACACAATGACTTCTTTAGACAGACACATGAGATTTTAGAGATTGATTATGGGCCTTTAAAACAATTGGAATATTATTTCCTAAGTTGTCTTGTGAACTATAGATACCCTTCCTCTATTTTATGGGTTTCTTATATGATCATATAAATGTCTTTGTTGTTGGGTTCAGATTCTCTCTTGATTGGGGTTGAGATGACTATTTTTATCATATATTCTATTGCTCCCATGTTTATTTTTTGAGGGATCTTACTAGGAATGTATATAGTCACCTCTCCATGAGATTTTCCCACATGTTTCATGTATTATTCAGTTGATAGGATGGTAGGTAGTGATTTCATAGTAGAATTGTGATAATCAAGTTCATAGACCATGTACGGTAGTGAATCTTAGAGATCAATAGTTGATCTCCCTATGAATTTTATTACCACTTTTAATCAGTTGGGGGAATCTTTTTGGTTGGATGTGTATTTTTTCCCTTACATATCATCTTGCATTATCATAATATTTTATATTCCCAAAAGTTTATTAAATACAAGGTTTTTACTATGCATGTTTCTATCTTTTATTTTTATTCCTCTCCACTTCTGTATACATATGGTAGGGTGTGTGAATATAGTTACGTTAGGTAAAGTACTCAAATTCCATATATTCCTTTTGGCACTTTTCACCTTCCTATGGCCTATGGAGGTGGGATTGGGGTACTTGTGGTTGGTCTTCTATTCGCCAGGAAAGCCCCTGTGGGTAAGGTCATGATAGGTAAGCTAATGATTTTGATTTTTTTTCATAACCTATATTTTATAGGCCTATATTTAGAAATTAATAAACAATTCTGCCCTATTTATTATAAATACCAACTCATACATCCATTCTTCATTACTCTGAAATTAGTGATCATGGTTCCCTTCTAACATTCCCTCGTAGGAACCCCTCCATTGATTTTCTAAGCTTCTAAGGTGTTATTCTCAATATTTAAGAAGATACTTTTCAAAAAATGGTTCTCATTCCTCTTTTTTACATTTCAGTTAAAATAATTTTTTGTAATATCATGTTAAAATTGTTCTTCATAAAACACCATGCTTGTAATTCTATAGTATCACTATCATTTTGATATACTTTTAATGTGATATTACGTATTCCCTCTCATTATAACTTTTTCCTAATTCATTATTATGTTGATGTAAGGGTAATCAATCCAATAATTTCTTTTATATGTTTAATGCTCTTAAATTCATTTCCATTTCAGTTTGAAACGATTTTATGATTTATTTTTATATATTAAATATCATATTTTTAATGGAGATCATTATTAACTCCCACTATACTTCCCTTATATGTTGTTATAATTCTTAATCATTAATGGAAACTAAAAGTATAAATTGATATATATGATAACAGACAAAACATTTATAATGTAATGATAGTATAGTTCCCTATCCATGGATTCTATTTATTGATACTATAAGTAGATATAGGATTTGGCTGGGATTAACCTAGGGCTATTATCCTTGAAAATTATTAGATTAAATCATTCTTCACACGCTGCACAAAAAATGTGCATTACTACACAACTAGTTTGACACTTTAATATGAAATTCTTTAAATGATTCGTAATCTCTTTATTAACCATAATTAAAGATTTTAATAAAGTTTTATAGTACTAAAAAAATAATAATTTATATATCAAAAGTCTATAAGTGTTGGACCAAATCAAGAATTGTGGGTTTGGGAGAAATTATTTTCATTTCATTACTCTTATATAATTGAAAACTATTTAACTACATGAATATTTCCTATTGATATCCTCCCACTATGAAAATTTACCCCCACTACTACCTAGTTATTGTTATTTTGATATGGTTATTTACTATTACATTGTGAATATCATATAGTTTCTAAGTTACTATGGTATATTTAACTACATAGAAATATTATTCTATTGAATGATGAAATATTGATATTCTATATATCAATTACTTCTAAATGGATATTTATTTGTTACTTATCCATGATTATATATAATTTTCATTAGGGAGAATTAGGATATTTCTTATTTATCAAATATATTAATATAATGGATGCATTGTAATTATTATGTGACTACTGGGGCCTTAAATTATATATCCCCTTGACGTATTGGTTTGTCTCGTGAGGAAAACTAGCATTGGTTTTTGATGTAATCCTTACCCATTTATATATGATTTCTTGGAATGACGCCTTCATAGTATGTTTATGATGTCCTAAATTTATTCTGTAACTATAATATAGTTTATTATTATCCATATATTAATTTATTGTTATATAATACATGGATATATTATTCTCATAATTCCATTTGTTATATAATTTATTTATTTAGGACATATTACTGATTCCATGCTTATGCATGATAGATTTTATTTTATGTTACCCCATACTAATAATCTGAACCCACCACATTATATCATTTCCATTTTCTTAAAACACTATTCTTGGAATCAAAATATGCATGCCACATGAATAGTTTAAGATGTCATGGATACTTTAGAGTGAATCCAATCCAAAATTGCCCAAAATCCCTACTAAGGGTCTATTTCAAGAAGCTTTGATCCTTCACGAATTTCCAGAGTTCTCAAAGCCCCTTGGATGTGTGTCTCCTTCATGAATGTGTGATGGTTTTATTGTAAAACATTGTTCAGTGAGTTTTAGATCTGTATATCACTTCACAAATGTGAAAACAATTGATGTTGTCTTCTTGAGTTAGAAAGAGACACACCCATTCATGAAGCCCAAGAGTCCTTTAGTAATCCCATGAGTCCATTGAAAAATGATTCTAAGCTTCATGAAACCCCTACCTAAAAATATCCCCTTTGTTATGATATTTTTGGGATGGTTACCTAACCTTTCATCTTTGGAATTACACCCAATTTATGAACCTCCTAAGCATCACGAACCTGCAAAAAATAGGTCATCCAATCTACCTGTGCTTTTAGAAACCCCCTTCTATGTGTTCCTAAAAACCTCCACCCCATGTAGAGATTTCTTTTGTGAATGCATCTACCCTTCATAAAGAAAGAAGACCCTTAGAGGATGTTTAGGATTCACAAAAAATTCATCCTTTATAAAGAAATGCTCTCATGAACCAAGAATTCATCTTAAGGTAGGGTCACCTTATTCATAAGGCGTACTCCTTGGTGATTTCCTTGGACTTCCCTAATACCTAATCATCATGAAGCACCTCTCTACAAGGTTCTTAGCTTCATGAAACCTTTTTCCTATGAATCTCCACGGTTCCTCCCTTCTGTTAACCCTACTTCATGAAGGTTGACTACCCAAGGCCCCCACACCATTCCAGGATTAGTCTAGCTGCATCTTGATTCCCTATGTGACTTGTTCAACCCACTCATGTGTCCTCCTACTTCACCCCATGTGTGTCTCAAGCCTCTCAACTACCTCTTTCTTATGATAATAAGTACCCTAATCAATTTTTATTATAATCATAGGGACCTTAACATGGAACTTCTAATGGGTTACTCTTCTCATAGTTGTACTCTGGTTGTTCCAAATCCATTCCCTACCCAGAGGGCATGAGCGATTGTCACATAATCCCAACCGGTGAGAAACGATCCTACCCATGTTTGAGTTGCATGATTTAAAACAACCTAGTTCAACATACTAACCATATGAAATTAAAATTTATGACAAAATCTTAAACACGTAAGGTAAAATGTTGTCCATACCCTGTGTGAAATATGTGGGATGCATTGTGTATGAGTGGAATGGGATGAACTCCAATAGTATTTCTTATGTACCACTCACATGGAATGATATCCTCCTTATTCATCTTCCACTTGTAATCCTCATCCACAACCTTGACTATCAAAACATCCCATGGGTACCTTCCACATGTAAAATGAACACCAATCTAACCAAGAGAAATCCTCTTGTGAAGGGAAGCTTCTACGCCTAATCCCCACATCATCCCTCATCGATGATCATTTCACAACATGATCATTAGTATATAATAATTGTAAAATTCAAGTAATGGTCAAATTACACAACCTTACACCATGGCATCAAATTTCATGTGTTTTGATTTCTATCTTCTAAATATAGTATGTAGGAAACCTCCTCGATGTTCAATCCTAACCATGGTAAATTAATGGTGTTCCCTCATAGGGATTCACTATCCTAGCTCTGTCTCAAGTGATTTTATGATAAATCTATATTAGTTCTTCCTCAACAGGGCATCCATATCCATCAGTAAACCTTTCAAGGGTGACATCATCCCTCCTAGGGACAGAACACCCTAATCCGCCTCATGGGGTGTATTGATCCAACTATCCTAGTTCTTCCTCCATGGGGCATTATACCCAACCATCCTAGTTTCACCTCCATGGAAAATTTGATCCAACCATCCTGGTTCCACCTCCATGGGGTGTTAGATGCAACTATCCTTGTTCTACCTCCATAGAGTGTTATATTCAACCATCTTGGATCCATCTCCAAGGGAGTTTTGATCCATCCATATCGTCTTGGAATGATGATAAACTCATGCCCTGATTGAAACACATACCTATTGAAAAACAAGGGATGTCCAAGGTGAAATATTTGGACGATATGCACCCATAATTTCAGTTACCTCATAAAAACATGGGATGCCTAAGGTAAAATCCTTGAAAGACTTACGTCTATGGTGATTTACCTCTTCATCGACACGATATGCCTTGGGTTTTATGATTAATATTCCTCTAGGATATTCCAATCCATGAGGAAGACTATAGTTGTCCAATGTTCCCGGTTTCCAGACATGCCCTGTGATGCCCAACATGATTACTCTTCTAACTTAATGTTGTTTCCCTATCTAGATGAATGAATGTCATGACAGAAGCAGTGTAATTAACCAACATCCACAAAGACATCGCACTAGGAATGAGTTCCATGAACATGAATTAAATATGTAAGGGAGCCATTGATTAGTCAATAATATCCTAGGATGAATCCATGGACAGAAGAATAAATATCCCATCATTAGGTTTTGATTAAGGAGTAGAAATATCTGATGAATGTGCTGAATGTTTTATACCTTCTGAAAAGTGGTAATATAGGTAAAAACCTTCCATCATGCATGACTATGTGTGGGGTCAAGGGTGTGCCCTGAAAAAAACATTATAAATAGAAATGGTGGACCCAACATGAATCACTTCTACTCAAAATGGGGACTGGTAGCATTCAAGACATCAATTGATTAACATGTTACCAGATTCAGATATTTGGTTCTAGGTCCCACCAAGAATATGGTGGCCCAAGCCTGGAACTCAATAGATATTGGAACATTTAGTAGTAATAAATCCTTGGTCTATGACAACATCATAATTGATCCATCTCTATCTATGTAATATTAGAAAACATTGGGGCACTAAGAATCATTTTACAAGAACCTGTAGTGATAGCTAAATCTACCTGTTTTGCAGGACCATAGCTATAGGAACCTAGATGCCTGGTGCTCATAGGAACTATGTTAATGTAAATGTCAATGTGATACCCCCATATGATACCACATCTTCCATGACTTCCACCATGACTCCATCTATTGGGTGTCCATTCCCCATCTCACCCTTGAAGATCATCTAACAAAGGGTGATGAACACTATCATACAACGGTACGAGAAGGATGCGGTCATTCCCATAAGGGATATAGCCGACCAGGGCCAAAAGGCATTAGTTCCTCACCAACACCATTAGCCCCTAGGGTTTCTCTAGGGGAAGTTACCCTCTGTTCCAACAGCGAACCACTTTAAGATTCTCTCTCCACCGTGATCCTATGACTAGTTTCCCAACATAGAGGAGGTGGGGGATTTCCTAGTCAGACATTCCATGACTTCTACTTAGAAGCTACCAAGGAGGGCTCCCACCAGTACTGTTTAGTACCAGCAATGAACGGTCCTTCAATCTGAAGAATAGGTGTAATTTACCCTTTCTTTACCGGCCCCAATCTGAACCACCCAAATCCAATATCAAAGGAATGCTCAAGAGGATGAATGACAAGGGTAACCAACCACCATATCTCCAGTGGACCTTTCCACCATCATCACATGATTCTAGATCCATATGATAAAAGTGATGGGATCTATCTTTTCTCGGTTGGGATCATGACCTAATCTACCCCGTAAGCAGGCTGAGTTAACTCTGTCAATCCCTAGTTCCATTTATAACCATTATTTTCCAACCCCTGATGATGTGTTTTGGTGTGGTGGTCTTATTCACACTATCACCATTGAATAGGAGGTCCTACCTACTCTCATAATCAGTTTGAAGGTCCTCCTTGTACCATTCCCAGCTCATGATGAAGTCCCCCCCACTCCAACACTGATCAAAACAGAGTTCATCCCCACTAAATTGACAAATATTATGAGGTCTACCCCTTTCTATAATCATAATACAACCTAGAGTTACTCCATGTGTTGCATCCAATCATATGGTGGTCCTCCCTATGCTATCACTACAAGAAAACACAAAGGTCCTCCCTGTCTTGCATCCAATCATAGTGAAGGTCCCCCACTCCTTTAATTTTCAACATGGAGGTCCCCTCATGTTTTCGACAATGAAAGTGGAGGTCCTACCCTTGCTTTTAAAAAATAGTATGGAAGTATTCTCCAATTTATCTCTCCTCACCACAGAGGTCCTCCCCATATCTAGTTCGACTAGCATGAATGTTCTCCTCAAGCTTCGACCAATCATTATGAAGGTCCTCCCCATGTTGTTACAAATAATCAACATGGATGTCATCCCCATGTCCTTACCGACAAAATTATAGGTCCTCCCCACTTCATCACTAACCAGTATGATGTTCCTCCCCATTCTAAAGAGATACCATATCTTGATGAACTTTCCAAAGGTATAAGGGATAACAATCACCACTGGAGTTGAAATCCTGGGGAACTCCAAGTATTGGTTGACCTCATCAAGCTGTTTGACTCAGAGGATATAGACAACTCGATATTAGATTATACACCCATAGTATTCGAGTCTAGGTAATTGTACCAACAAGAGAGATTCTCCATCCTGAAAGATTAAATTCATAGGGTCCTCAAATCCCTATATAGGTACAATTAGGTTGAAAAAGTTTTGGACCCCTTCCAGAAGCTTCAGGTGTAGCCATCCCTATCCCCACCAGTCTCCCACCTCTCAACCTATACATTAGATATATGAGAGTTTATGTGGATTTTAACGACTCCTCCAAATGGAGAGCTCCTAGCTAGCCCGCCGATGAATGTAGCCTCCCTTGAACATGAGGTAGTGGAAAGTAACCAATATTATAAGGATATGATAATGTGGTTGGTGCCGCCACCAAGAGATGCTCCAGCATGAAGTGAACAGTTGATTCATGTATAAAATCTTCTACCAGTCATCTCACTACAACACCGATCCATGAATATACTACCACTAATATATTGGCCTTCGCCAATTAATGTTTGGGATTATAAAGAGCATGGCCCTACCTCCAAGAAAGAGACCCTTTGGTATAATTTGACTTATGATCAGTTTTCAGTGGTGTTTTGGCTAAATGAAACTCCCAGATTCAAAATATTGAGGTCCCATAATGGGGGATACACCATGTGGTTATTCTAGACCATCTAGGAAATATTTCAACACCTCTGCGATCATCATTTGGCTTATACAGGATGATAGGGTAACCTAAAAGACATTGATCAGCAATGCTGATGAGTTGATCTAGTAGTGATTCAGGTGGATCAGCACCCCACTTTACCCTACTAGCAATAGAACCTCCAAAGGAGATTCATCAAGAACCTCATAGTGCTACTCAAAATCATGGAAGATGATTCCCATGTGCAGATTAGGGAATAAGGATAGTATGATGTGCTCCACTTTATCCCTATCATGAAACAACCTAACTTAACCATCAATGATAACAATTCTACTTTGAGTATAGTCATGGAAAACATGGTTGTTCCAAAGTTTTCCAAGGAAAAGGACATTAGTGTAGGGTTTGATGGTGAAAACCCACCACCATGGGAAGCACGGTACCAGATAGACCCTCATAAAGGTATTTGTACTCACATACAATGGAAGGTACTCATTTTCAAGGATCCCTCAGAGACATTTCCTTCCCATCAGAACATTGAAAATGGTAATAATCATGTTGAACCCTCTGATCCACCCGATATTTTACTGAAGACAAAGGTAGAGACCACTGTGTCTTTCTTACTCTAGGATCTCATAGATTACAAGAAAATCATTTCTAAATTTATGGTCGTTTGGTGCCTAGATTATGATGTATCCCAATGGGATCCCATTTTCCCTCCAACATGGGTGGTTGACATGAGATAACCCCCAGATTTTAGAAACCCAAGATTTTCTCTGTTCAGTAGTATGGGTGACCCGCTGCAACAATTTTCCAACTTCATTTCAAGGTGTGGGCCTATATTTGGAACCCTAGAGTGGTAGGAGGCCACAAAGATCTGATTTTTCATGCACATTTCATAGACCTACATTATTTTTGGTATAGAATGTTACCTATAGGGTCCATCACTTATTGGGATGACCATCATTTGTAGTAACTCCGCCAGTTCAGCTCCACTACATGAAAGAAATGTATTGATGGAATCTTTAAGTGAAATAAAAGGTCAGATAAACGAGTCATAAATTTTTTCATCTAATGTAAAGGACTCATGTATTCACTCAACATTCCACTGACTCAATAGAATCTACTAAAAATGTTTTTGGGGAATGTTAAAACTGATTTGGTCCATATAATCATCACTCAGAACTTCCTTGGTAGAAACTGATATTTTTTTGAAAAGGCCCAAAATTTGGAGGAGGCTATGCATCATTCCATATAAGTATGTTAGATTCCTCATCCAAATCTTGTTATAGAAGATATCTAAGAAAATATTATCACCATAGTAAAGGTAGGGACACTTGAGATGAAAGAATTTTGGGCCCCTCTACATGAAGAGATTCACTGTGTGTGTCCTCCCTACAAATAATATCCTTGCCTAGTGTACAATCGACAAACATCGTCATGTCAAGCACATCCACCTAGAAGAGAAAATGTCACTCAAGTACCTCATCAGGGTTTGGCCCATCATCAAGGCCAAGCTCCCAAAGTAACATTCTCAAACACGAGTATCATGACTTGTTCTTTTAGATATGCACAAGAACACATTTATTTTCTCAGTGCCATGGAGTAGGGGATTTTGAAGCTTCCAGAGTATAAGAGGCCTGATAAATCTAGATGCACTGACCACCCTAATAACTAGCCTTTCCACAATATATATTTGAATACCATCAATGAATATTTTATGTTAATGGATTAACTCCAATACTAAGTTGATAATGGTCTGGTTAGGTTGTTCAATTTCTGGGTGTAGCTAACACACATATCCATCGATATCGATAGAAACAGTGAGGGTACAGGTGAATGGAAACAAGATTCTAGCCTTGGAAACCCTACCTATGATTACTAGTTATCTCACATAGTAGTTTCTCATACCCATGGAATAATTTTTTCCTCCTTAGGCATGATAGAACATTCTATGGTCACATTTCCTTCTTCATTAACTTATTCTTCATCTGTTCCACGACCTTCTAAATAATAGAGAAATAGTTACCAATGGTATAAGGGAAATTATATTTGCAAACTGGTGCTAAGACCACCCCACACTATAATATATTTCATGACTCTATAGTATGAAATTTCCATCAGGGTACACCCATCATTGTAAGAACCCTCTAATGATGAGTAGGAGTATGCCTCTTTGAACGTTGTTGAGATGGTGGATCACTTCACATTGCTTAATAATAAGGAATTACCTTAAAACCTCTCCATTTCATTCAAGTGATATTTTAATATGAGAGTTTGAATGCATGTGATCCCCCATAATTCTTTGGATACTTCTCCTAACTAAGCCATTCATGACACTAAAACCAAATAGTATGTTTTTTTCAAAGCTTAGTAAGATCATCCTTCCTATCCCACTCTATAAAATGCATATATATGGTTGGCCATGTTAATTGATTGAGAATTTTAGTCACATCTGACCATGTTACCTAACTATGAAGATCAGTCATGACCATGCCATGATTGGTTGTATCTATATAAATCTAGGCATCGGCCATCCAACAGTCAGCCAACAATAGTTTTGGGTGAGTTAGTTGATGAGAAGAAAGATATTTACAACCCCATCCAGAACCAGATGGTACATTAAAAAGTACCCATTATTCCTCCTACCAAATAGATTCCCCCTACAAGTTAAAAAAGACACCTGGAATGGAAATACAATGAGATTATGTACCTATACATCATAGCTACAAGGATCTCAATCCTCGAGGCCCTCCACTTGTCCAAAGAAATGCATGTATCCCTCATAGAAGTGTTGAATAGCCCCCTCTTATTTTAAATTGAAGTATCCAATATAGAGGTCCAATATTCAAAGGGGGGTAGTCAAAACTAATTCCAATCCATTATCTCATTCTTCATGGAAGATGTGGTTTCTTTTGTAGAGGTGAACATCTACTCATTGTACATCACATGACATTTCATTAGCATAGATATCCACCACTTAATGGTGAAAAAGAGTATTGGGATCAACATCATCCCAACCCAAATACTCCATACATTGGGTTTGACTGAAACAGACCAGACACCCTCTGACCTGAAGATTCAGGCTTATGACAGGACCGAGAAAAGGTCGTGTGGAAAGATATCGTTGAAGAACCAGTTCAAATTCTAAGTAGCAAGCACTGAATTCATGTTAATATCATATTATACCACCTAAAATGCATTAATGGGTTGGCATTGGCTTCATCGGTATGTGTAATTCACCTCCTCATAACACTAGTGCCTCAATTACTCCCTCAACGATCGAGTTGGGGTGAATTAAGGTGATTTGTCACTCTTCAATGCCTATGAAGCCTTCTATTTTCACATCGTCTATTACAAGAAAGAGGAGAAGCAATTTCATAGGAACAAGGTTGAGTGTGCAACTACCACAACCAACCCATGGGAAAAATTAGACAACACCTTCATTCTCTCGACTATAGATTTGATGCCATGACCCTAGATTTGGGAAGTTTCTTTGACACTTCTGAGAGAAAGTGATATTGCATCCACCATTATAATGAATGTATAAAAATTACCCCATAATATTACACAATATAGGCTCATGTAGTACCAGAAACTCCCACTCCCATAAGGTACCAAAATATTCACCCTATGGCCATCATTCCACTACACTCCCTTCTATTCCACAAAGTAGGGTTGATTCGCTAGAAGTTAACCTATCACCATTAATATTTCATTTCTAATAGAAAGGGTTTTCATATCCCCATTTATAATGAACATCATAATATTACCTCATACTCTTACATGAGACAGGATTGGGTAGTAACTAAAAATCCAACTCTCATAAGGTGCCAAAATGTTTTCCCTATGGCCACCATTACATATAATTCCCATTTTTTCTATAGAGTTGTGTTGAATCTCTAGAATTTGGCTATTCACCATTGATTTGACATCAATAATTAACCCCATGGTCAATGTATTGGTGGAATTGAATCTATATCCCATATCTCCATCATTTTATTAGAGAAGGAGTCCTCCAATGAGGATCCCATATCTTCCCATGAAGACAAAAATTCTTCCCTAAGAAAGTCGGTTTGATTGAATCATCTTTTCCCACTGATTCTCCTACCTCAGATGATGAAGAAGATTTTGAAGAAACCCCTCCCACATTCAATGAGGGAATCTCCACCACTGTCAATGAGTTGATTTGTGTGAACCCTGGTGATAAGATAGTTCTAAATAAAACATTTATCAGTGCAGTTATTCCCTTAAAGGAACAACAGTAGTATGTGGCTTTCCTGTAGTATCATCACTATGTTTTCTCTTGGAGCTATGATGAGGTGTCAATACTAGAGCCTCTGGTCATCATCTAATATCATGGCAACTAATAATTTAAATTCATATTCAAGAATCCTCATAAAGAGATTAAATCCTCTCATGGTTTTGTGTTTGAGGTGGAGGTTGATAAGATTATCAAATACAACTTCATCAGGTAAGTTCATTACCCAGAGTATCTAGCAAATATTATCCTGATTATAAATAATAATGTGAAGATAAAAGTTTTTATTGAATTTAAATACCTCAAGTACTATTTTTTCAAAGGATGATTTTCCCCTTCCTGTGATAGAGTTTTTGATTGATGCTATAACAGGGTTCTAGGACCTCTAAATCATGGGTAGATATTTTGGGTATAACCATATACAAATGGCCCCATATGATGAATATTATACCACCTTTATGGCATCACAAGGGATCTTTTTCTATTAGTTTATTCCCTTTTTCTTAAATAATTCATGATCCACTTATCAGCAGCCCATGCACTATACCTTCAAATCGATCCTTGAGATATTGTTGTAATTCTATGTGTATGACTTGGTGGTCAAATATAACTAGCGTTAGGACCATCTCATATACCATGATAAATTGTCTAGATTGATTCACTACTAGAATTTGAAGATGAACCCCTTGAAGAGTTTATTTATGGATAACTATGGGATGTTTCTTAAATTTTTTGTCAGATACAGAGGCATCGAAATCAACCCAAAGAATATAAAGGTCATCAGCTAGATGACTCTCCCGAGTAACGTTCAGGATCTCTGAGGCCTCCAATGAAACTTATCCTACATGCACTAATTCAACAAGAATTTTGATGGAAATTATAAAACCTTTTCAAGGAAGTTGAAAAAAGGAAATATCTACTAGTGGTAAGAGGAGTTCCGGACCACATTTGAGGAAATCAAGTAGTATCTATTATAACCTGTAGTTCTAATGCCACCCATTTCTAGGAAGCCGCTGGTCCACTACATGACAACCATGGAATGGTCCCTTGATTCCCTTATCACCTAGAAAACAATGAGGGATGGGAAAAAAATTATATTATCTCAGTTTCATGCTCCTTGAAACAAAAACAAGATATTCTCCTATCAGGCAGATCTTCCTCGTGATCTTTTTGTAGTATATTAGTTCTGGAAATATCTGTATCACTATGAGAAACAACTGGTTTCTTGAGTGTATTTATTGAAGTATATAAAAAATTCCCCCATGTCGATGGGATGTTTGGAGTGATGGGTAGTGATCCTATAGTATTTTGACATTAAGATCATTCCACATAAATCCGTCATGTTTCAGGTTCTAGAAGACTTCTTGGCCACCCATCCATACATAGAAGAACAACCTTTTGATATCCACATCCCAAATGATTCCATACTTTTAGTGGATTAGTCTACATAATGCTGTAATATTCATTTTTATGGTTTCTCCCAGAGCCCAACTGGTATAAGGCTCAACAATCCCAAGATCAACATAGTAGGCATGTGGATTTCCTTCATCACACCAGAACTGGTCATCCTGACATACTTGTTCTTGCTGTCAAAAGGCTATACCAACAATGAGGTAGAATATCAGGCTCTCATTACATATCTCATGTTATCCTTCAATATTGAAATCCACCAATTGTAATTGAATAGAGTCTTTTAGTTAGTCATAAAACAAGTTAATGGTGACTACATATTTAGAAAAATGGATCTCCCACCCCTGCTAGAGGGTGTTGTCCTAATAATAGCCTTTCTCTTATCTCAAAAAAAGTGACTCATGCCCCTCGATCCAATAATTTTCAAGAAAACACCCTAGTCGGTCTATCTGCCTCTGTTTAAAATCATGAATAGGATAACCTATTCATTCATGTGGTTCATCAAAGGGTCATTTCACATGTCATCCCATATAATGATGACAACCAATAGGTAAACAAGTTGGATGTTGGTGCTTCCACATCGAGACCCCCAAGTTACCCTATAGTAGAGGTAACCTCTAATTAGATGACTCATTTCCTCATGTACCTCTAGCATGTCAATCTCTAACCAAATCGAGTTGAGAATGAGATAATCTATCTACGTGTGAAGTAGTTTACCCACCAGATCACACCAAACCTTGAGAAAACTCTCTATAGATGTGTGTTTCATGAAATTCCCATTTGTTTCATATAAGGAGTTAATATTACCTAGGTTATTTTGGAATTTCATGTAAGGTTATGTGGTGCCCATCAGAAAGGATTGAATCTCTCCCACTATATTCAAAGGATGAGCCACTCCTAGCCCACCATGATCCACGAGTACATCAATTTTTTTTAAATTGTTTCATGCATTTCTGATCCATGTCAGTGTTTTTCATCAACCATGAAAGCTTATCTACACTACCATGTCTTGTTGGCCCTATTTAGTGTGGGGAATCAATATTGTAGGCCCTTATCCACTATAAATGGCTCACCAATGAAGGTTTATTCTAGCCACAACAGATTTTTTCTCTAAGGGGGAACAATATATTCCCCTCAAGGAAGAAAAGGCCGAATATGATATAGAATTTATGATCTCCCACATCATTCAATAATTTTTTATTTCCTCACACCATACTCACCGAAAATGGAACCAAATTCTGGGTTGTTGATCTGAAGTGATTCTACGCAAAGTATAGTATCCAATCATACCATACTTCCAACTAAAATTCACAACTAAATGGAGAGATCGAGTAATTCAACAAAACTCTCTCTATCATTCTATACAAGAAGGTGGGGAAGAGAAAGGAGATATGGTCAGACAATCTCCTAAAGTCCCTCTATGCCAATTGGATGATGACTCAAAATTCAAGCAAAGTAGCCCCATTTTCCTTAGTGTATGGAACTGAAGTAGTCTTTCCCATCTATGTTCATCTGACTTCACTCCTAAAATATTTCTACTACTAGAAGACTCTAGATATAATAGTTGAATTTTATCTGGCTGATCTAGAGGCCCTTAAAGAGAATATAATTTGTTCCTTACACAATCTAGAGAGGCAATAGAATAAGATATATAGAGTGTTCAACAAGAAGTTTCACCTCTACTCCTTTCTTCAAGGTTACATAGTAATGTCTCTCAAGATTCTGATGATACCTAGAAAAAATTCACAAAATATGGAGACCAAGTGGGAAGGACCTTATATGATTCATAAGGTCTATTCTAATGTCACATACTCTTTTATCACCATGGATAAAGAGCATATCACTTTTACCAACAATGACAAGTTTCTAAAGCAATAATTCACATAAGGATCTTAATTTTTTCTAGACACACGATGTTAAACTATGTTCCAATTCTAAACACTATGACCTTAAAATAGGAGTTAAATTCCACGAATAAAATCTTTAAAATGTATATGAGTCTCCTTAAGAATTTTTTGATGGTTGTTTGGTCCCCTTGGGCCCTCATTAATGTTGGTTTTATCATGAAACTATAGTACACATATTATCTTGAGACACTCCTATCATGGTTGAAACTCTATGACCTTAAACTAAGAGGCGATAGTTCAACCTTTAAGACCATAAACTAATAATCCATCATAAGTTACAAACATCATGACCTTAAAATATTGGCATATATTCTTTCCCCTATAAGATTAAATTGTAATCATTCCTCATATTCTGAGCTATATAACATTAAACTAAAAATCCTAACATCCTCAACGAACGATGATAAAGTTTGATTCTAACCCATATTAAACGAGGATACCTATTAAACAATAGATTATACCTACCCCTTATGAAATATAAATGCCTCATATGATAAGTATGAGAATGTTATGAAACAATAAATCAATCCATGATCATGGGATGCCTCACAAAAACTATGGGAAGCCTCGATTCCCCTCGATAGAGAGGATTTACATCACCAGTGTTGGACTATTACCACACCATGTTCCAGAACTATGTTTTTCTTGATTCATATCCTTATGGGATACATAGTAATGCATCAACTTCTCATCTATAGGCCTAGCCACAAATTATCCAACCCTTCAGCCCCACAGCCTCATTTATAGTCTAAGAATCGTGACCTTAAACTATATGAAATTTTTTATTAAGGTGTTTATGTTGTAAGTGAGCCTTCTTTGATCCATTAATGTTGGTATTTACCTATTTTATTCCATATATATACCCTTGTAACAAGCATCCCCTCATGGTCCATACCTATTAGGTCCACTTGGTCAAATACCCTAAGTGGTGGGTGAATCAGGGTATGATAGACTAAAACTATTGCCTCTTTCAATATTTTTTCTTCAAAAAAAACACACTTCTTTATTTATTCAATAGAAATTTAAGAACATAATATAAGTAATTCACATGATATAGAAACTTTAATTGGTTCACCCTCATTGGGAAATGTTGAAGGAGCATACAATGGTGATGTTCTGATGTAACAAATCTACTAAATCTCACAACCAATTATAAGGTTTGGACTAGATCACTTTTATGACCAAGATCGCTACCTTTACAAGGTTTAGGGTCATCTCAATACATTCTCAAGGTTCACTCACCATGTCTATTTCTTTGGCTCACTATCAGTGGAAAGCATCACCATCTTTCACTTCTTCCACTCACTACTCTTGGAAGGGATCCACACATCGTTTATGGGATTATAGCTCCCTTAATTATCTCTAATTAATGCATACCCCACTGTATGTAGATGATATTTTTATTTCCCACTTTCATCTATTGATGAATACCTATTAAACAGAAATTTAATGGGAAACTTCAAACTTTCTGTGCAACCTCAGGATGACTTGCACACAACTCTATGCCTGGCGTGCAACCATTACCTTTGTCACAAAAAAAACTTGTGCACCACTTTATACTTGCACACAACTATTACACGCAACTCAATACTTTAAAACAACTTCATTCTTGTGTGTAACTAAATACATACACTCAACTTCCTTATTGTGCACAACTCTCTACTTACGCATAAATTTTACTTGTGCGGAAACTCCCTACTTGCACAAAACTTACTACTTGTGTGATCCGGAGCTCAGATTTTCTCTAAGTGTTTACATTTCTAAAATAAGGGGGGTAGACACCTATTTATATTCATTTTTTCAATCCTTTTCACTGCTCATGAAACTTTTCCTCAAGTGCGCAAGTCCATTCGTGCAAGTATCTTTCACAGAAACACACCATGCCCGACAAATCCAATACTTGGGTGACCTTATTTCCTTTAACATAGTTTGATATACTAATCTTGAAAATGGCGGGCATAAAACTTTCCAAACCTCCTTAAAACTTATGTGAAACTTCCTTTACAAAGAAACATTTTCTCTATTCTCGAATTTTTAGACTTAAAAATTGTTCAAACACTAGGAAACAACACCAACTTTATATGATCATTTTGTACCACCACTAGAGCATCCATTCCTTATTCATGATTCTTCCTTAACATACTTTTTTCAACAATATCTATAGAACTTCATACCATACCTTGGAAATAATCTTTTTCCACAAACATAATCAACCCAAAAATGCACCAATGTTTCATTGAGGGATTTTCCCTATCAAAATCATATGACCATAAATGTTGAAAATTTGACTCGAGGATCACTTCATGTGGTGAAAAGCCTCCATGGCACATTAATGATGTGTTTTAACTCTTGAACCACACAAATATCGTTGAAAACCCCTTTTTCATGGTCCAAACTCTACAACCTTAAACTGTGTGAATCTAGGTCCTGACCTACGTGTGGCTTGATTCCCATTCTCATGGGATATATAGTTATGTCCAGATATTCTATCTTTAGTTCAACCCCACCATTGACCAATTTGGGGATTCTCCCTTTCCTAGTGACAAATGTTGAACTGGGATACGATTTATTGAGATTTTGGTTTTGGTGGGCCTCCTTGGCCCTCATTCACATCATGTTATTATTATTCCATTCCACACAATACTCCCTAGGACACTCATGCCCCCATTGTAGTCTGAGTTTCACAACATTAAACTTCCAAGAACAACTTTATTAATGAAAAATTTTAACCTATTGTCTTACCCTAAATCAAATTAGTATTACTTTTACGAAATGTGTAACATAATCATTTTACCCCATGAAAAATTGAGATTTTTCAAATGTGAGATGATTAGATCCCCCACCCATTATAATGGGTTCGATCTTACTTTCTGATACGCCCCATCAAAGGTCTCAGATGCATTGTGGCATGGAACCTAGAGTGTTGAATCACACACAAATATTTCCTCACTATATTTTCACACTTCAAGTAATTCATGGTTTGGATTCCCATCATCTTTCATATCAAAATGAGCCCACTAATGGTGATGGTTCATGGAAAAAGAGGCTCACTTCCCATCTTGGGTCAATTTTTTGATGGAACTCTATCAACAAATATTATATTCTATTATTCCAAAATGGTCATAATTTTATCTTCCATTTTCCCTTCCCTATCTTGACTGGTGTAGATGTGGTCCCTATGCTTAAAACATGGTCAAAGTTTGATCACTTCCCATTGGTCTCCTATTATCCAGACATCAAAAGTCTTGATTTTAATCTTTTTCATATCAACATATTTTTTTGGTGCTCCAATACCCTTGGTGTCACCCCTCTGTGCATCTATAAACATCAATAAAGTGGGTCATTTTCATTGGTAAAATCTCAAGCCAACATCTTTTTTCCCTTTCTATGTACTTCTGTGTTTTAGGGAAATTCCATCACCACTCCTAGTTTCCCATGTCGAGCATGAATCATGTCTTATTAGGAGTCTTGGTAGGATTTGTAACACTATGTTCAAGCTTCACAAGATTCTAGACCATGTATCATGACTTTAAACTGTATGTGAGTTATATCTGGAATGTGTTGTGTAGCAGTGGAATCCTTATCCCTCATTCATGTCGGTTTTGTAACCAAACCACACTACATATATCAATTTGAGAATATACTCCCCATTTTCCAAATTCTATGACCTCAAACTAGTATCCATCATAATCTCCAAGAAACATGACTTTAAACTGCTCACAATAGGTCCAAAGCATTATGACCAAAAACTATTTTTCATCCTCTACAGTTCAAGCTATATGATTTTAAACTGCAAATCCTAATGTCCTTAGAAAAAAATATTAAATTTCACTTGTAAAATTTTAGGAATATCCATATAAAAAATCCAGGATGATCAAAAGACTCCAATCATCATGACTTTATACAATTTTCTCTCTTTTCCCTAGCCTAGTAATTATGACACTAAGCTATGTTTTGTTTGATTTTTGATATATACATGGTAAGTGATTCTCCATTTGATCATTCACATCAGTTTTTAATTATTTTATTTCATATGAGTACCCTTTGAAACAAACACTTCTATATTCCACACATCATGAATTTTAACTAATTGCCTCCAAGGTCCAAGAAGCATAACCTAAAACTATTTACAACCTTACCTTTATGATTTTCACAGCACACAGTCCTCCCTATCCCACCATTCATGTTAGGATAATGCTATTTTGTGCTATAGTGAACACCTTAGTTCACCCTATGGTCTGAACACTATAACATAATACTAATGTCAAATCCGTGGTCTAATAATCATGACCTTAAATTTTGTGTGATTATTCTCAAGGGTGTTTTATACACCATCAGGTTTCCTCCTAGTCTCCATTCACATCAAGATGTATTCCTTTTATGTTACGTACATCCCTTCGATAAAATTCCCATTTTAGTCCATGAAACAGGACTTTAAACTTTTTACCATGGTCTAATCCGTATGACCTTAAACTATGTGTGATGTCCTAGTCACATGATGTTAAACAATGAGATATGTCTTGATCATGTGACATTAAACTATTCAATTCCCTATCCTTACCATATGATGTTAAAATATATGTACAAATTATTTATCATATGGTGTTAAATTTTTTTTTATCGTCCTCCATTGTAAGATATAGAATTTTCTAGAAACATAGTCCCTCACTTGAGAAGCCCTTTTCTCAAATGTTGTTCATCTCCACATAATTCATGTTCTCCCACTATCACTCATCTTCTGATAATTTGTTGCTCTGGAAGAAGGGTTTTAATTTTTTTAGACGGATACATCCATAAAACTGTGTGTTGATCCATGGTGGCATGATTCTAGGAGTGTGGGAATCCATTCTTACATTATATCACTTCATGTCTATGTTTTGTGTGCCCCTTATTTAGATCCTCATTTTCCTCCATGTCTGAAGGGTCCCCCTAGTGGAATTGTTTCTAGATAAGGCTCACCTACCATCCTGGTTTAACATCCTAAAGGACATTGGAAGGCCTTTTGAGATAGGTCCCATGTTTCTAATATTGTCAACAACTAACCCTAAATTTTTTCCCCCATTCCTAGATAAGTGGTATAGGTTCTAGGTTTCAAACATGGTAACTAGTTATCATATATCATCATGTATATTCCCTTGTGTTCTAGATTTTTGGAATAGTAATTCATATTATTCATTCACCTTTGTTCGAGTAAAATTCATCACCCTTTGCATTACCCCATTCATGCACTAGAGCATGTTGGGAAAGAAATTCAACTTTTTAGAGAGCCTTATCCTCCAACTATATCCTCCCTTTTCTTGAACACTTTTGGTGGTCAGTCAACAATAGTAGAATATCGAGTGTTCGATTATTGTCATAAATTATCATGTAAATGAGAAATCAAATGGTCATCCCTTGTTTCTCACACCGATCATGACTTGTGTGATCTTAGGTATTGGAGGTTTCTTGGATTGTGAATACGATTAAGGTGTGGGAATAAAACAAATAACATTTTTAGGTATGAAATGGTTTTTGGTAAGTCATTGTTTCAGAGGGACATCCACATATTGGAGCCTCTCCTTTGTTAATTTTTTTTAGATTCTAACCCCAGGAATTGAAGATTTGAGTTCTGTCATCCTTTTCTTAGTGGAATCTAAGGACCATTGACACCTTCCTAGATTCTCTTTCTCCTTGATAGCCTTAGAACTATAATTTTCAATTTTGATCTTCTCTCAGTTATGGTCAACCCATCACTTAGCCTCTACCTTCATGGCTAAGGCCTCCTCGACCTCAACTTCTAATATTTGTGTCCTCTGACTATTAATTATTTTATCTTGAGTAGCAACGACCGTGGAATTATACTATTCCAGCCCATCTAGGTGAAAAATATCTTCCCCATCATCCTCGATCACCTTGGATCCCTCATCCTTATATTTCTTCTAAAATAGGATGAATTTTTACCATTCCACATGTGCCCTATCGAAGAAGAAATCTTAAGCATGTAAAAGATGTTGGAGTCCACCCCACTATCCCTAAAGCTAAAAATATTGTGGTGAAGAGACCATACCCAGTTTGGAAGATCCACTATTTAGTCATGGGTGAGGAATTTATGCATGTTCCACCATTCTTTATAGTGTACGATATAGTTCTCCTTGGGGATGGCAAAGCCAGAATACTCAAAAACTTCTTACGATGAAACATCATATAGAGGGATGATCTTCAATATGTGATTAGATTTATCATCCATGTGTGGATTTCCAGTCATGGAAAAATGAATATTCACATATAGGAATAATTCTTTGTTAACCTCTACACCTAAGGCGGAATCCTCCACTACACCTTTTGGCACAACTGAGGTGGATGAAATTTTTTTAGCCTTTGAAACTACCCCTGTTGGTAGTGAAACCTCAACCTCATCTCCTACAACTACCACCAGTCACAATTCTGGAGCAGGCACATACAATGAAACCACACTAACTACTCTAGCCTCTAGCACAGTCAACACCTCTTCCACTATAATTTTTCCTCCAACAGCTACCTCTAATGGAACTTATTTGACAAGCTATACCACTACAGCTTCTTCAACCAGTCCTATTAGGGGTACCTACCCAACCAACTCTATTGAGGAAGATGTATTTGGAATCCCTCTCAATGGTGCCTCTATAATTGGGTCAACCACCAGCGCCTTTATGACCATCTCCTCTAGGAGTGAAATATCCAGCAACACTACCTCATTCTAATGAGCAAATAAATCAGTTGTAGGCATCGATGGTTCTTACCTTATGGCCACAACATTGGGGAGAGACCCCACACTCTTCCTTCCTTGGGTTGAGGTTCTCTTTCCCTTCATGTGATGATTTTCATGGACTTCCCATTCTTCAGTTCTCATTGATTCCTACAGAGTTAAAAGAGGGGATCGGGAAATGAGCATGAGGACTGATTGGTGTTAAAAATCATGAAACGAAAAGTGATTTTACCTGTCCAGAAACATAAATATTATCTCTTTTTAAGATCTATTCTCCATCATCACCCCATGATTCTTTTGATTTTTCACCTTCATCCATGCTAGAAGCCACATGACATGTAAGATAAATTGGAGAAGAAGACATTTCCAGAACCATCTTAACTTGATCAGTCAAAGGACATGTGGTACCCTAGGATTAAATTACATCCTCCAGCTCTTCCATTTATTGTAATGCTTTAGCATGGGGAGCATAGAAACCTAACCTTCCATGGACCAGTCCAGTGAGGAATATCCTATCCGTGATGAGATACTTCCACACCCAATAAGAAGTTTTTATCTACCTGTGAAGTCCCCAAGACTCCTAGTCATTAGGATACACAATGTTGTTGGGAACATTTGGGTGACATACTTGTTTTCTTGGCCCCAGAAAATGCACCCTTGGGATCACCCTAGAGGGCCCACCTTCTTTCTATAACCACCTACCAAGGAGTGTTGATCCTTGTGTTGCTCCTATACGTGTAGATACAACCTTTCTAGGCCTAAGAACTGTTGGACCTACTCCTAATGTTGTACTGAGTACTCCTGCCCTACCACCATGGCATGTACCAACCATCACTCGGATCTGGGTTTACGATTGAAGGGCCGCCCCTTCATTGGTTCAGGTTTCGTACTGCCTCATCATGACCCCATGATATGTGATAACCTAACTCCCACTACTACAAATCTGGGCTATAGCCACGGACCTATAGCCACAGTTTTATAGGTCCGTGGCTATATCTCTTCTACCGCCACGATTCATATCCCTCTCCGTGGCTAAATCATAACCCGTTTTTTTCTCCCAATTATCATCGGGCGCCTCCTCTGCCCTCTCGCCGCGCCCTCCTCCTCCCCGACACCTCCTCGCCGCGCCCTCCTCCTTCCCAACGACTCCTCTCCACGCCCTCCTTCTCCACGATGCCTCCTCGCCGCGCCCTCCTCGTCGTGCCCTCCTCCCCGACGGCTCCTCGCCGCGACCCTCCTTCCCGACGCGACCCTCCCCCCGACGCCTCCTCGCAGCGACCCTCCTCCTCGACTCATCTCTTCCGACGGCTCCTCGTCGCGACCCTCCTCCTCACCGTGACCCTCCTCCCGGATGCCTCCTCCCCGACGCCTCCTCCCCGACTCCTCTCTTCCGACGTCGAGGCAAGTTTTTATGTATGTAAGAATATGAATTATATAATATTCTTCATAGTTCACGGAGTTTCAGAAATTTTCTCTAACCTTGGGAGGTGATGAGCATTCTATGTATCATCGGTTTGAGTATGGGTTGATGTTAGACATACTTTCAAAGGTTTATCACATTTTCTTCCTAATTATGAAGGATATAAAATGTATCTTTTTATTTAAATTGAACTTTAGGTGAATAATTGGGAGATAACAGGATCATAATGATCTATTAGAAGTAAGAATAGGAAAGGAGATTATTCTACTAGTTGTGGATGATGATCAATTGGGTAGGTAAAGACTTTATCATTCCCTTCTTCTAGAGTCAAAGGATTCATTTTTATATGTGGAATAAATATACACACTCAGATGGTTTTCCATTTTGACCCTAGGAAGTATCACTCATGTAGATATGGGCCATCTTCTAATGATTTTTCATTATGGTTGGAGTGGCGGTTATAATTTTACTTTTACAAAGGAATTGTAAGCACAGTTAGTGATTTCTAGTAGAGTGGGATATATAAATTATCTAGGAGGTCAGTATGTGGTGGATTTAAAGGCACTAAAGGTATGGTTTAATAGTTTTATATAGATCTAAGGAACCATATGTAATTTATGTAGGGTCATTGTTTTAGTTTTATGAGGTTTTTTATTTTATCAAGCATTGATGGATTCATCTCATTATTTTATGTCCGTTAATATCATATATAATATATATTTTTCTATTGTGTTACATTAATTAGTTTTATCATTTATAACGATTTAGGGATGAGGGAGGAGGTTATCATATGGGATCTTTCTTATAATGTTGAAATTTGCAGGATGCAGTGCAATGCAGTGATTCGCAACAGGTGTTTTCTCATATATTCGTTGAATTATTTGTAGTTCTCTCCAAGAATTTGAATTTCCAGTTTCACTTGAGTTTGTTAAACATTTTTACACTACGTCTCAACAGGATGTAGTGCAATTCAGTGATTCTCAACTGGTGCAAGAGGGCAGTGGGCGGTTTCCAGGGTCTGTCCAGGGGGCTTTTATTTTCCCCTTTCATAGAAATTATTAGAAAGTGTATACAATTCCAAAAATAACTCCTCTAATTGGTAATGACATCCATGCCACATATCCATCATACAAACTGATGATATGTTTTTGTATTGAGGAGAAGATACTATAATCCCACGCACCATTTTCTAGGGGGTGTCATAGGGCACAACAATGTGAGATTTTTTACTTTTACATCACTTCACACCAAGATTTCACTTATTTGCAGTTTACTGTGCTAGTTCTGTTTTATCTTGTTTCACCCCCTAATGTGTAACGTGAATATGTAGATCGGAAGTGGTAAGACTTGCACAATGTTGGGAGACATTGAGAGAGGCAGTAAAAGATACAATGTACTAGAAAAATTCTGGTCACAGTGTGCTAGTTCTATTTTCCTTTGCATCTCTTTTCCTTTGTCTCTAGTTTTGACCAAGGAAATTCTAGGAGGAAAAGTAGCATGGCGGGGAGTTTATGATAGCCCCTATGTCACTTCATAGTTCTTTTATTGTTATTTGGTTAAGTAGAGTTTTGGTTTTTATCTCCATGGAGTTCCAGGTCAGAACATGGAAATTTTTGAGGTTTCCATACTCTTCATGGTTAAGGTGCATGGTTTGAGGAAAATAGTATGACCTCCCTTCGTGAGGATAATTTTAAGTTCATTTTTAATTGCACACAATTTTTTAGCATGAGTTGCGCATAGCCAAGTCTAAAGCATGTATCCCCTTGGTGAAACAATGTAGGATCCTTGGGGCAGTGTAGGGGGGATGGGGAGGGGGGGACATGTGTAGGTGGGCTGGGGTAGCAGGGGGCTAGGGGGGGCTGGTGTAGCTGGGGGCTGGGGGCTGGTGCAGGTGGGCTGCGGGGGGGGGGGGGGGGGACTAGTGCTGGTGGGCTGGGGGTGGTAGGGGGCTGGGGGGGCTGGTGCAGCTAGGGGTTGGGGGCTGGTGCAGGTGGGCTGTGGGGGGGTGGAGGTGGGCTGGGGGTGGCAGGGGGGCTGGGGGTAGCAGGTAGCTGGGGGGGGGCTGGTATAGGGTGCTGGGGAGGGTGGGGGAGACTGGTGCAGCTGGGCTGGGGGTGGACTAGTGCAGCTAGGGGCTGGGGGCTGGGGTTGGGGGCTGGTGCAGGTGAGCTGCGAGGGGGGGGGGGGTGGTGCAGGTGGGCTGGGGGGTGGGGAGGGTGGGGGGACTGGCACAACAAGAGAGAAAATAAAAAATCTGAATGTGAGGAATTTTTGTGACAGTCAATGATTTGCACATGCACATTCAGGTTCACAAGCCCAAGCTTCTTGGAATTTCTGAACCTAAAGCTTATTTTTCATTAGGCTTTGCTGGACTTAATAAATTTGGTTTTAATTTGGTTGCTGCTAGTGGTTCCACTAGTTAGGGGGATCTTTTATGGGTTTTTTCTCATTATTCATTCGGAAAGGTTGAAGTTATTGCCATTGATGAGCATATTATCTCCTGAATGTATGTGATTCAATTTCCAGCGTTTCTCTTCCTAAATTTGCTTCAGATCACCATCCAATTATGGTTAGTTTCAAGAGTAAAGAGCAACAAATGCCTCTTCCTTTTTGATTCAATAATGCTTGGTCTTTTCAGACTGAATGTGACAATCTTATTAAAAGTTTCTGGTTCAGCATGAATTGTAGCTGGGGTGAATCGGCCTTCTCTTACATGTTGAGGTTACTAAAGTCCCAACTGAGAATTTGGAGCAAGGCCAATTAGAGTGGGTTGGATAAATAGATCCTCACTCTCGAGTCGACTCTGCAACATATTCAAGATGAATCTACTAATTCTGATTTTAGTTAGGACATTTCAATAGAATTGGGTGTTATATCTAGGATGAACTCTCTTATTACAAAGAGGGAAGGTGTTCAAAAGGAAACTTTCAGAATCAAATGGATACAGGATGGGGACAGGAACACAAAATTCTTCAACTCTCTTCAATGAATTTGAAGGGCCAACTGGACTTTATCTTTTCTTAGAACTGGATAATGCATCTTGCATAACAAGGAAGCGATCGTTGAACATGTTGTTGACTATTTCACTAAGCTTTTAAATGGACCTGGAATGGAGGGGACCTTAATGGATGGTATTGTTCCTTCAATGGTTTCTGATGAGGATAATCTTTTTCTCACAAGAACCCCCCATGAATTTGAGATTAAGGATGTGGTCTTCAGTTTCAATGCTGGTAGTTCCCCTAGTCTAGATGGATTTGGCAATTCTTTTTATTTAAAGTATTGGGAGGATATTAAAGTGGAAGTTTGTAAGATGGTCTCTTCTTTCTTCACCTCAGGGGTGAATCCCCATGGTTTTAATGCCCAATTTAATACTTTGATTCCTAAAGTTTAGAATGCTTGTGAAATTCACCTCTTCAGGTGAAATAACTAGATTGAGTCGAGTGATATTCTTGAGATATTCGATCCAATGAGTAATAAACCTCTATGGGACATTCCATGTTCTTGATTACAAAGTCTTGGAAGCAATTTCTGAGTCAGACTCAATCCATAAGCAGCTCTGTCATGCTGAGGTGAAAAATTAGTTCTTGATTATTGAACAACCTTGAATTCCTTTTAGTACACACAATAAAAAAATGATTCCACTATTTCTAGAAGAATATTCTATACCTTCTTGCTGCATCTAGCCTTGGAGACCTTCTCAAGCAACTTGGGTACCTATAGGTGAGTGTTAAATGACATCCCAAATAGAAATCCATCATATTCCTATAGTTTATGGTCAAAGTTATATCTCAAAAATAAGTATTGATCATTTTCTCTATCCTAGAAGTAAATAGATCAACCAGAAACAATATGCGACCATGATTTTTTAAGCTAATCATGAGTTGCAATTTGATTTTTTCATATTTTATAGAGAATAAAAAATCTGGATAAATTTATGAATGGTGATCTAAAGTCTATAAGATATTTTGGTGGTCTATTTGGGCTGTTTCATTCTATCCTATAGTGAACTCTAGTATTAAACTTTCCAATCTGGTTGTTCTTCCATATAATGATGTCATAGTACATGAAAGCATAACTCAAAATATTCAGATTATCCTATGTACTCAGCAGACCATCATGACTTTGATATTGTGAAATAAATTCATCAATGATCATATGAGGTAAATATAGTGGTATGATAACAATGTCCTACAGGGGGGGTGTTGTCCAGGCAGGGGGGGAGGGGTGTCCAATAGGGGGAGGGGTGTCCAGCATGGGGGGTGTTGTCCAGGCAAGGGGGGGGGGGCTGTCCAGGTAGGGGGGAGGGGTGTCCAGTAGGGGGGGGGTGTTGTCCAGGCAGGGGGGGTTGTCCAGGCAGGGGGGGGAGGGGTGTCCAGGCAGGGGGAGGTGTCCAGGAGGGGGGGGGGGGGGCTATCCAGGCAGGGGTGGAGGTGTCCAGGGGGGAGTCCAGTGTTCAGGGGGGTGTCCAGTGTCCAGGGGGAAGGGGGGCTGCAGGGGGGGTTGTCTAGGTGGGCTTTACAGGGGGTGGGGCTGCAGAGGGGAGGGGTGTCCAATGTTCTTTCCAATTTTTAGGTGATTTAGAGGACAAGGTTTAGGATTAAATGTATCCATGTATGAGAAGAGTAAGATAGGGAGGGTCAACTAGAAAGATAAAAGGGATTACTCATATTTTTCTCTACCAATGGGGACTAGGTCTATGAATATGTCAAAGGACAAATAGAAGGAATGTAACCCACCTCTCCAAGGTGGTCTTTTAGTAGTGGGATATTCCTGATAATCCTTTCAAAATTCTTGTGAAATCATAAGATGATAAACCGATTAAAGATACCCTTTACTTTACTTTGAAAAATTATAAAATTGAGGGGGGAGAGGGCAGGGTGGAGGGGGAAGGGGGTAGGGGGCTGGGGGATGGGGGCTGGAAACATGCATGTCCTTTCTATAATAAAGCTTATATTTCCTCCAAAGAATGGCTTGTCTTGAGAGAGATTCATAATGCTTGAAAATCCCCTTGATTAAAGAAAGTGATCAGTCATCATTTTGACAAAAAATGATAATTTCATCAACATAAAACAAGTGGGTGGGTGCTCTTATCTTTCTAGTGGCCTTAACTGGTGATAAAGCCCCACAATCTATATATTTTAGGAGGAATTTCATATATTAATCCCGGATAATTCCAAATAAATGAGTTGAGGGAGGATCCCCCTATCTCACCCATTAGGTATGACCGAAGTATCTTTTGTGAGACCCATTAATAATGAAAGAGATTCTTGATTTGTAGATAAGTTCTTGAATAAGCTTAATAAATATGGTTGAGAAACCAAAACTGTCAAGTACTTAAAAAGTGAAATCCTAGCTAAGAGTGTCAAAATATTTAGATATGTCAATATTTAAATCAATATTTCTAGGTTTGGATCTCCTCTATAATATATTAACATATTTAGAGTTAATATATAAATAATCTGTCACTTCCATGTATAATCACCAACTAATACTTCTTCCATATTCAATTATCTAAGAGTTAAACGAGTTTTGTATGTTATTTTAAAACCATACATTGGAAATAATAGCCATGTAGCTTCTCATATATTACAACCAATCACTAGTTGAAAACTCATGTAACATGAGTGGCCTTTTTTGGGAGATCATATTTCTTCTCTTCCTTGTCTAATTCTTATGCAAAGTTAGATGATTCTGTTGTTGCTGATGCATACATTGATCTCTTGACAATTTCATTATCCAATTCCTTGCTTGGTATGGATGCCAATGATCCTCCTAAAACATTGCCAACAATGAAATTTATTGGTTCCATATTTTCCAATGTAAGAACTAGCTTTCATAAAAAAACATGATATATGTGCTTTTACATGGAGAAGAAAACTTCTGTTTCATTTGAGCATTGTTACAGATAGCTGCCCGGAAGATGATAATGATGGGTTATCATTCATGCCAATGATCCAAATTTCTGAATGGATGGATGAGTTCTTGTGTCATCTATTTTCTTTACTTCTACACTTGGAACCATACAGTTTTATGTAAGTGTTTATGCCTTTTTTTCTGTCCCTTTCTTCAATCATTCATGTATTATTCTAATATTTAGTTATCAATTGCCTAGTTATTAAGTAGTTTATGGTATTGCAGAAGTTAAGGGCTACACTCTTCATCGGTTTTAGGAATGATCCTGATTGAGGATGGTCCCTATTATTTTTCATGCTGAAAATCCTGCTTGGGAAGCTCTCTCAAAGTCTCTATAGTCAGGTATGTCCTGTAATTGAAGGTTGTTCAATCTAGTAGCTTCAAGAATCCATTTTTCTTCATTTTTTAAGATGATTTAATCTTTGGAAAATTTGTATAATTACCTAAATCATGTAAAATGTGTCCTTTTTTCTGTCTACAGTTGACACACTGATCACATATATATAAGAAGTTGTTATATCTCATTTATTTTCCCACTATTTTCTTATAGGTGGTTTCTTATGATAAGACCGGTTCTATCCACCACCATCGAAGACAATGAGGTCAAGATTTGGGTAAGGTTTATTCCATTTTTATTCTTTCAGCCAGCTATGTTCAATATATGAGTAGTCATTCAATTTGACATTACCGTTTATCTTCTTATAGGGTGCTTCTTCTGGTGCAAGATCCCAAACAACTGACTCAAGTACTATATCAATGTCATCATTGTACCTAACGGTATGTAATAACTTATTCCATCATGCTTTTTGTTTTATGTACTATGAATTCTTTATTCAAATTACAAAATTGTAAATGTGATTTTCAAAATATTCTCTTAATGAAAAATATAATTTTATCTTATGAAATTTAATTTCTCCATGCATCCAAATCTAACATATCATTATTTATACATTTAACATCAACTATTCTCTATAATTTCAAGGGAGTTATATGATTATTAGCTACTTTATTGTATTTATTACTCAGCTCGATTGTATTATTATCACATGATCATCAGTAGTTGCATTTTTTTGGTGCTCCAACTCTTGTGTATGTAGATTCATATCATATTCTTTCAACTTTTATACTACCGGGTATGTTATACCTAAATCGTCTGATCATAGGGTGTCTACTTAGCGTACAATTTTATTGGACCATCCGATGATCCTCCATTGCATATTGTATTCTCACAACGCATATTCTTTCCTCTGATTGTAGTGTACTTCATCCGATGATCAATCCGATATTCTCACTATGCCCATTCATGTCATTGCACGACCCCTTCATTTGGTTGTTTTACATTAAAATTCTCATACTGTGTCTGGTTATCTTGAACCATTTCATTTATGATTATAACCTTCTGATAGTTACTGCATGTGGAAGTATTGCTAGATCGCCTCTATCTGAGCAATGGAGTCTTGGTTTATCCGAGCATCTCGGTCGGTGTATTTATGTCTGAACATCCCCCCTGCCCGCAACACCCACCCTGCGGTCACGCCGCGGTCAGGCCACGGTCACACCGCGGTCACGCCGCGGTCACGCCGCGGTCACGCCGCGGTCACGCCACGGTCACGCCGCGGTCACGCCGTGGTCACGCCGTGATTTGGCCCTGCTTCAGCCACATCCAGCCCACACCAGCCCCCTTCCACCTTCATTTCAGCCCGCTGCCACCAGCATTCCAGCCCGCAACAGCCCCCCCCCCCCCACCACCTTCAAATCAGCCCGCACCATCCCCCCAACACCTGCAACCAGCCCCCTTCCACCCGCATTCTAGCCTCCTCCCACTCCCTTCGCTCCTGGCCGGATGATGCTACCCCGCGGATGTCGCTGGATCAGGCCAACACGCTGCGGTCACGCCGCGGTCACGCCGCGGTCACGCCACGGTCACGCCGCGGTCACGCCGCGGTCACGCCGCAGTCACGCCGCGGTCACGCCTCAGTCACGCCGTGATTTGGCCCTGCTCCAGCCACATCCAGCCCACACCATCCCCCTTCCACCTTCATTTCAGCCCACTGCCAGCGGCATTCCAGCCCGCAACAGCCCCCCCCCCCCCACCACCTTCGAATCAGCCCGCACCATCCCCCCAACACCTGCAACCAGCCCCCTTCCACCCGCATTCCAACCTCCTCCTACTCCCTTCGCTCCTAACCGAAAGATGATGCCCCGCAGATGTCACTGGATTGGGCCAACACGTTGCGGTCACGCCGCGGTCACGCCTCGGTCACGCCGCGGTCACGCCGCGGTCACGCCTCGGTCACGCCGCGGTCACGCCGCGGTCACGCCGTGGTCACGCTGTGATTTGGCCCCGCTCCTGCCACATCCATCCCACACCAGCCCCCTTCCACCTTTATTTTAGCCCGCTGCCACCAGTATTCCATCCCGCAACAGCCCCCCTGCCACCTTTGAATCAGCCCGCACCATCCCCCCAACACCTGCAACCATCCCCCTTCCACCAGCATTGGAATCTCCCATTATAACCGAGGGATCTAATATAACTCTTGAAATCTCATTCATGTGTTTCCAATGAGTTCTTTGACTGATGTAACAGTAGAAATCACAAACCATTTAACAAAAAGAGATCTGACCCTCGTTAAGGAGGGTGCAAGTGATAATCTTGCAAGTCGGGTTTCATGTCCTCAAAGCACACAAAATTTAGAAAAGTTCTTGAACCGTCCCTACTTTTTTGTTTACATCCACATTGCCCAAAAACTAATTCCCATCTCACCATAAGCCTGACAAGGATAAGCTCTCTCTTTTATCCAGTTCTGATACTACCATCACTAGCTGGTCCATTATGGACACTTAATGAGTAGGTTTTCACTGAAGGTAACCTTACACCCTATGCTACAACTCTATTTTGCTATGAAAATAATGAGGAAATTTCATTTGGCCAACAGGGGGGGCTGTCCAGCAAGGGGGGTGTCCAGCAGGGGGGGCTGTCCAGCAGGGGGAGGGGGTCCAGGGGTGGTGTCCATGGGGTGTCCCGGGGTTTAGGGGGTCCAGGTGGTGTCCAGGTGTGGTGTCTAAGGGTGTCCAGTGGGGGTCCAGGTGGTGGTGTCTAGGGGTTTCCAGTGGGTGGTGTCCAGGGGTGTCCAGTGGGGGGAAGGTGTGATTGCATTTCTGATAAAAAGTTATGGAATTTGAAATCGATGAATTATTCACGTGTAAAAGCTTTTTGAGTTTTCAATGGAAATCTCTACCTTAGCTACTGGTAATGTTTGTGTTTTCCTGCAGGGTCTCAAGCAGGAAGTTATTGTTGATTTATTGGAACAGTTCCATGCATACAAGCGAAGAGTGGTACACTTTGTTCATTTGATATATCAAATTTGGTTTTCCTGCACTTAGAATGTTATGTGTTATCTTGTGCTATTTTTAATCATGGATGCTACTAGCATCTATTCAGACTTACTAGTTTGGTTCTCTATATAGGAATCCATATCACCTGGGAATGTATATCTTGAATATGGTATTTTATTCTCATGATTTTATTCTATGTAATTGAATCGTTTCTATACAGAATTTCATTTTTGTTGCTATGAGAATATTGTAATCCTGAATTGATGTGTAATGCCTTTGTTTAATTCTTGTTTCTATTTTTCATAGATCATGTGTGTCCAGGGGGGAGGTGTCCAGGCAGGGGGGAGGTGTCCAGGCAGGGGGGAGGTGTCCAGGAGGGGTGGCTGTCCAGGCAGGGGGTGCTGCGGGGCAGGGGGGGTGCTGCGGGGCAGGGGGTGCAGGTGGGGAGGGTTGTCCGGGGGGGTGCGGGGCAGGGGGAGGGTGCAGGTGCGGTGAAAGGGGGGGTTTCCAGGTTGTGGGGTGGGTGCGGGGGGTGTCCAGACAGGGAGGGTGTCCAGATAGGGGGGGGGGGTGTCCAGACAGGGAGGGTGTCCAGACAGGGAGGGTGTCCAGACAGGGAGGGTGTCAGACAGAGAGGGTGTCCAGACAGGGGGGGGTCCAGACATTGGGGAGGGGACTGGTAGTCTACACATACCCATATCATCCTATTTGAAACTAAGTGGAAGATGTTACCCCGCGGATGTCGCTGGACCGGGCCAACACGTTGTGGTCACGCTGCGGTCACGCCGCGGTCACGCCGCGGTCACGCCGCAGTCACGCCGCGGTCACGTCGTGATTTGGCCCTGCCCCAGGACGACACCCTGCGGTGGTTACTCCTCCTTAGATAAATATTGAATGGTTAGCTCTATAATTTTTCGTATTTCCTCATTCCTAAACTATATCTCCTCTCAGCGCTGCCTCCTATCCATATTTCCACAAAACGTGCATAGCAGGTGGTACAAAGTCTCAATTCAACTGAAAACATTGGTTTGGAATTGTCTGGAATATTTTATTCCTCTAGGTATTCCTACATATTTCTATATCTCCAAACCTCACCAAATTAGGAATATCAGGGGTCATCCAATCCTCTAGTCATCACAGATTAGCATTCATTTCTTTAAATATTCTGAGAAAACATCCTCTCATGCCATCTATATCATCCTATTTGAAACTAAGTGGAAGATGTTGCCCCGCGGATGTCACTAGACCGGGCCAACACGTTGTTGTCACGCTACGGTCACGCCGCGGTCACGCCACGATCATGGTGGTGTCCAGGGAGTAGGGGGACTAGCAGGGGACTGGTAGGGTTTCTGGCAGGGTGTAGGGGGGGACTGGCAGGGGGACTGGCAGGGGGCAGGGGGACTAGCAGAGCCTCTTTATCTTACTATGGCCTTTTCTTTTTTTAATTACTGAATCCAAAATTTTTAATTCAGGTTTCTGGCAGGGTTCAGGGGTGTCCGACAGGGGGGAGGGGTGTCCTGCAGGGGGTAGGGGTGTCCGGTAGGGGGGAGGGGATGTCCGGAAGGGGGGAGGGATGTCCCGCAGAGGGGGAGGGCTGTCCATCACTGGGGGAGGGCTGTCCAGCAGGGGGGAGGGCTGTCCAGCAGGGGGAGGGTTGTCCAGCAGGGGGGAGGGGTGTCCACACAGGGGGGAAGGGTGTTCAGGCAGGGGGAGGGTTTGTCCAGTAGGGGGAGGGGTGTCCAGGCAGGGGGAGGGGCTGTCCAGCAGGGGGGAGGGCTGTCCAGTAGGGGGGAGGGGTGTCCAGGCAGGGGGGAGGGGCTTTCCACCAGAGGGGGAGGGGCTGTCCTTAAGGAATGTCTAGCTGAGAACGAGCATGAATAGGTGTAACAGCAGGTAGAGTAAAATGTGGAAGCCCTATTAGTATATGTCATGTGTAACCTATAGGGTGAGGTCTGTAATGATGATCCTATACATGTTCTGGTTGTGTAAAAAATGTTGGGAACTCTCTATTTTCTATTTCTTGATTCATGTATGCTGGTTGTTGGTAGCCCATGTTGATAGGATGTTTCAACTTAATTCTAGTTGCGGTAGAGAACCCTCTTTGATAAGGTGCTCAATTTGGGAGTACGAGTTGACGATCTGCTTATAGAATATATCCAGTAGAATTGTGCTTTACCAGTTTCAGCATGAACACATCCTTGGGATTCTTATTCCTCTACTAAGACTTCCTAGGATTTACTAGTAGTAGAATTGTTATACTAGGTGACCTCTTTTTAACCTTCTTTGTATTTTTTTTCTAACATAGTGTTTGGTATTAATATTTTTCCCTTTAAGAGCATCTGTCAATGAAGTATTAATAGAGGATGGATTGCAGAATTTCTTTACCATTTTGCACTAATCAATGGCATGGCCTATCATCCTGCAATGCTCATTGTACTTTGGTATGTTTTCTAATACAAAACATACCCCAATAATATGATCATTTATATCAATAGAAACACATTACAGGGGGTGTAGAAAGGGGCAGGGGGAGGGGTGTCCGTCAGGGGGGGTGTCCAGCAGGGGGGGAGGGGTGTCCAAGGGGTGTCCAGTGGGGCTGTCCAGTTGGGGCATGGGGGCTGTCCATTGGGGTGCAGGGGGAAGGGGGTAGGGGGAAAGGGTGTCCAGCAGGGGGAGGGGTGTCCAGCAAGGGGAGGGGCTATCCAAGTAGGGGGAGGGGTGTCCGACAGGGTGGGGAGGCTGTCCAGGGGGTGTCCAGTGGGGCTGTCCAGTGGGCCTGTCCAGTTGGGGCATGGGGGCTGTCCAGTGGGGTGCAGGGGGGGCATGGGGGACTAAGGGGGGCATGGGGGGTGCAGGGGGTGTTTTGTTTCATGTGGATTTGTGGCCTCACCAGATTGGTTGTTCCACTTTGAGGTACTGTAGTGTAAGTGTAGTGATAACCCTTATGACCCAAGTATCTTCAAAATCTTGATCATTTGTATTTCTCATCCTCTAAGATATTTCTATAGGTTTCCTCTGGTGAAAACCTTGATCGCCATTGCTGCTTTGCTTCATCAGATCTCTTTCCATACCTATCTCTCCTTTAACTCATATAATTTCTTGTTTTATAGTGGAGATGACGTCCTTCCTTCAAGCAAGAAGTGAAGACCCTTCTTGGTGATAGTTCCACAAGTGCAGAAATGAGAATATGAACTTTTGGATCCTAGTGCATCGTGCATCAAGATTTCAGCATGATGAGAATGGGAATGTTGGACTAATACCCACTCTAGTACTGTGATTTTCATTTTTGTTTCATTTATTTTGAAGCCTGTGAGTCTTGTATACTTATGTTATTATCCCTCATATTGTGATTCTTTTTAGTTTACAGTTGTAGGGTTTTTGTTTTCTTTGACCATAATAAAATGTGTGAGTTAGGTTTTGTTATTTTTATGCACGTAGGTCCCCATGGGACTAAAGCATTTTAAATAATAGTGTATATTATATTTCTTTTACTTTCTTGCATCTTGTTCTTATAGTTCTATAAAATTCAACATCAAATTCAGGGGGCAGGGGGGGATGGCAGGGGGACTAGCAGGGGGGACTGGAAGGGGGTGGTAGGGGGGGACTGGTAGGGGGAAGGGGGGGCTGGCTGGCAGGGGGGAAAGCAGGGGGTGGCAGGGGGGGAACTAGCAGGGGCAGGGGGCAGGGGGGGCTGGCAGGGGGTGGTGGGGGGGGGGGGGACTAGCATGGGGCAGGGGGGAAAGGCAGGGGGACAAGCAGGGGTGGCAGGGGGGCTGGCTGGCAGGGGGGCAAGTAGGGGGTGGCAGGGGGGAACTAGCATGGGGCAGGGGGAAGGGGGGGGGGGGGCTGGCAGGGGGTGGCAGGGGGGACTAGCATGGGGAAGGGGGGGAAAGGTAGGGGGACAAGCAGGGGGTGGCAGGGGGTGGCAGGGTGGGGCTGGCTGGCAGGGGGCAAGCAGGGGGTGGAAGGGGGGAACTAGCAGGGGCAGGGGGTGTCCAGTGGAAGGTGTCCAAGGGTGGGGGTGTCCAGTGGAAGGTGTCCAGGGGGGTCTAGGGGGTGTCCAGGGGGGTCTAGGGGGTGTGCATGGGGTCTGGTGGGTGTCATAGGGCACAACGATGTGAGATTTTTTACTTTTACATCACTTCACACCAAGATTTCACTTATTTGCAGTTTACTGTGCTAGTTCTGTTTTATCTTGTTTCACCCCCTAACGTGTAACGTGAATACGTAGATCGGAAGTGGTAAGACTTGCACAATTTTGGGAGACATTGAAAGAGGTGGTAAAAGATACAATGTACTAGAAAAATTCTGGTCACAGTGTGCTAGTTCTGTTTTCCTTTGCATCTCTTTTACTTTGCCTCTAGTTTTGACCAAGGAAATTCTAGGAGACTGGTGCAGCTGGGCTGGGCTGGGGAGGGTGGGGGAGACTGGTGCAGCTGGGCTGGGGGTGGAATAGTGCAGTTGGGGGCTGGGGGCTGGGGTTGGGGGCTGGTGCAGATGGGCTGCGAGGGGGGGGGGGGGGGCTGGTGTAGGTGGGCTGGGGGTTGCAGGGGGCAGGGGGGACTGACAGGGGGTGGTAGGGGGACTAGCAGGGGGGGCAAGGGGGGACTGGCAGGGGGCAGGGGGGTGGGCTGGCAAGGGGACAAGCAGGGGGGTGGGCTGGTAGGGGACAAGCAGGGGGGCTGGCAGGGGGGGTGGCAGGGGGCAGGGGGCAGGGGGGACAAACAGGGGAGTGGCAGGGGGGACTAGCAGGGGCAGGGGGCAGGGGGTGGTAGGGGGGACTAGCAAGGGGCAGGGGGGACTAGTAGGGGTAGGGGGCTGGCAGGGGGACAAGCAGGTGGGTGGCAGGGGGCAGGGGGGGACTGGCAGGGGGTGGCAGAGGGGGACTAGCAGGGGGTGTGGCAGGGGGCAGGGGGGGCTGGCAGGGGGCAGGGGGACATGTAGGGGGGCTGGCAGGGGGTGGCAGGGGGCAGGGGGCAGGAGGGACTGGCCGGGGGTGGTAGAGGGGGACTAGTAGGGGGTGTGCCAGGGGGCAGGGGGACAAGAAGGGGGCTGGCAGGGGGGGTGGCAGGGGGCAGGGGGCAGGGGGGGACTGGCAGGGGGGTGTCTGCAAGGCAGTGGGGAGGAGGGCAGGGGGGTCTGCAAGGCATAGGGGAGGGGTGCAGGAGGTGTCCAGGGGGGGTGTCCAGGGGGTGTCCAGGGGGTGTCCAGGGGGTGTCCAGGGGGTGTCCAGGGGGTGTCCAGGGGGGTGTCCAGGGGGTGTCAGGGGGTGTCAGGGGGGTTCCAGGGGGTTTCTAGGGGGTGTCCAGTGGGGTGTCCCGGGGGTGTCCAGGGGGTTGGGGGGTATTTTTTTTATGTATGTGCACACCCTATTGCCACGGTTGTAAACCGTGGCTATTGGTTTATTGCCACGGTTTTTAACCGTGGCAATAGACCTAACTCAACGGTTTCCAACTATGGCTATAAAGCATGTCCGACGTCTAATATATCCACGGTTGAAACTGTGGCATTAAGTATACAGCCACGGTTTGAACCGTGGCTATAGGTCTGGGCCTATAGCCACGCCAAACTTAGCCACGGTTCCTCAAACCGTGGCTATTACCTATAGCCACAGTTTGAGGGCCTATAGCCATGGTTTAGAACCGTGGCTATAGCTCGAATTTCCAGTAGTGTCCACACATATTCAGGGACCAACTGACATGGTCACATGTGTCATTGAATTCACATAGGATGGGGTAAGATTAGAATTGTTGATTTCCCAAACTTCACTTGCTACTCAGGCATAGTATAGAAATAGTCTGGATTTGATCCCATGGGGATGAAGTGGTATCATGAACTTCAATGGATTAAAACCCTTTAGGTAGGAGTCCTTTCTAGTTTTTTTAGTTTAAGAAATAATATATCTATGGTGGTTGATGGTTGATTCAATTGATGAGAGAGGGATCATGTTCAATTTTATGTATCAATATAAAGGATAACTTTAATTATATCTTGGTATGATCCTAAGGTTTAGGCTGCGAAGAAAGATAAGGTTGCTATTTGATTTTGATCAAATCAACTAACTCTACCTAGGAGGTAACTATTCCTTAATAGGGAGATAGTAACAACCTAGATACATTAATCTTGGTTTCTATTGAAGAATGTATATTATACTATTGGTCGTATCTTAATCTACAGCAACCATGATAGGCTACCTCACTTAAATATCCCATTGTCGAGGATGTTCAAATGAATTATATAGACAATGATTATTTATCCTGACTATTAACCCTTAAGATTACCAATATTATAATAAAATATTTTGAAATGTTTAGATACACCTACTCTCAATCCCTACCCTAGGTGGTTTAGCCACTCATGGTAGGTTGAGATACAAAAAAATAAATGAATTAAATCATGGTCAATATGCTAAGAATGATTGAATTAAAACATTTAACATACATGTAATGATTCGTAATCAAATTAACCAAACTGCATGAGCATGAAATTGAAATGTAAATCATAATTAAATAATTACTTTAAATGAATGTTTAAATGGATCTAGCATTATTTCATCGATAATTGATAATGAATGATGGTTGCGATGCAAAAAGTAATTGAAATAAATGTTGAAATACAATCCATAACAATTGTATTGAAATAAAATAATTAAACAGTGAATAAATTTTAATTTAAGGGAGAGGGAGTCGAAGGAAACTTAAAGGAAAAAAGGAACAAAGGAATTCTTCATTGGAAGATCAGTAATCCACTATCAGGCTCTTTTATTTATATCCAAAATGCTACATTGTGTGTAATTTATTTCTTGTCATGTAATTCCAAATCCATGTATATCTCCATGGTTTTGAAAACTAATGTGTATCTCGTGTGTATCTTGGCCGAAAAATGAGGTTTGACTTCTTTGAAATCATGTAATGCTGACTCATGATGTGTACTATCCTTCCAACTAAATATCTTGTGAGGATCTCTCATTTAAAAGGTTTAACTGAGTTCACATTGTGTATTGGCCATTCATTAATTGTGCTGGCCCTTTCAGTTGAAAACTTCATTACTTAGCTCATGACTAGGTTCACGGCATCTGGCATCCCATGAGACACTATTACACGACATAAAATAATGTTTCATGATATTTAATGGGTAAATTTTCCTTCTTTTTTTTGAATTTTCTTCTTTGAAACCTTGAGAACCTATTTCCTTCCAAATTCATCATAAAAAAAAGTGAATTATCAAATAAATTAGTTAAAAATCCTTAAGTAAATGGAATCAAAATGTATATAAAAATTTGGATTATCAAATATCTTCACACTTTAACAATTGATTATCCTAATGTAAAAAGGAATCAAAAATGATTTCAAAAAGAGATAATAATTTTTTTAAAAATAGAAAACATCCATTATGTTCAGGAAAATAAAACTAAGTGTAAGCTGAAATGGTTGGTTTCTAGAATCATCCCTACAAAGAAAATTTTATCATGCCTCATATCTTAGTTCATTAAAAAAATATAATATTTTAATTACTATCTTTTAACAATTACTTGAATTCTATACCAATTTATAATTTACCTCATAATTAATTATCCCTCATCACTCATAGTAAAATGAAATTGGAGTTATTATCATACCCTAAGTACATGCTTCTAATCCTAGGTTTCAATCAGATCTATCATCTATACTTTATAAAGACAAGTATAAAATTAATCAGGAGGGCTTCAACAATTTGGTTATGATTACTCTGAGGTTGTGGTCTGGTAAGTAAAAAGTAAAAATCATGCTAAAAAGGAGGGTAAGCTCTAAAGTACAATGCATGAATGTCAATATAAGTTTAATATAATTAATCCTCTTAGTTAATCAAGTCCACTCTCTCAACAGCTCCGGTTGGATCCATGTATATATCAAGTAAATTTCATAAAGGGTATCATATTCCTTTCCTTTTTCATATGTATTTTAATTTTTTTAAATTCATGTCTATGCTAGATCTCACATAAATCCCCTAACCACATATGATCCTTCAAAGGATTCATCGGTCTGGAAATGATGATTTTTGAACTTCATAATACACAACCCATATAAATTATTCTTTTATTTTGAATTTTTAAACGGAAAAAATAGAAGTGAAATGATACATAGTATAAATGGATTGAAACCAAATAGTCTAATGAGTAGAACAATACCTCTCTGTAATAAAATCATCATCTGCTATCTGAAATAATCCCCCACACTTTTTCAATAGTAAAATCATGCATTATATAAGGAGTAGGGTAAGAAGGGAAAATCGGCTTAAAATAGCTTCATACTATAAGGTTATTCATGGAAATTATGAAATTAATGAAGGAAATATGAAAGGTGGGTATCAAAAAATAGTGTATCAACAAATATTTTCACAATCATTTTAAAATTATACTTCTTCAGTCATATCCTCAATAAGATCTCAATGAAATTTCTAATATGTTTACATGCCCCAGGTATCACTCAAGAAATATACTTAAAAAATAATGTGTAATTATAGGCTTAAATTCCACTCAGGTAATGAGAATAACAAAATAAACTAACACAATAGTTATAAAACTAATTAGTATTTAATTAACCATAATTTCAAAAAAAGTTAATTAAATGTATAAGATTATTAATCATTCTAAAAATCTAAATACAGACAAAACATGGATTCTATAATTTATAACTTAAAATTTTATTTTATTTAAATTGGAATAATGTTTTTTAGGTTTAAATAATTCTTACAATTTGAATAATGTCTCCTAGATAGGTTATAACAAATAATAACTCAAGTGTATCGAAAGTGAAAATCACAAGAAACACCCCAAGCATAGAAAGTGATAGTGTTTTCACTATCATTGGAATTATTTTGGGAGTGATATTGAATATTAAACAAGGAAAAAAAATGAAATTTCAGTTGATTATTTGAAAATTGATGGAATCGAGAGATCCTTGTAATGATTGGCATGCCATAAGAGAAATTTGGGCTATATGTTACCAATTCTAGCTTCACCAGAAAAATGGGTTATAAAACTATTCCTACTCTAGATAAATCATTAGTCTACAAGTTTAAAACATTTATATGTATATGAATAGGCAGGTTCGTAGGAAAATGAGATAAGGTAACCATTTTTATTCAAATGTGTTAAATGATTACAATGATGTTCGAAAGGGGCTCAAAATAAAAATGGAAAAAATATCTATCATAACAACTCAATCTAGAAAACAATGAACTATGGGTTTCCTACCATAAGAGATAATAGGACATCATCAACAAGACAGATGGACTAAAACATCCTATAGTGGGGTCCATTAGATCAGTTTCTCCTCTTTTATTTGTAGCTACCGGTGGAAGTGTCCTCCAACTCGTGGGATATCTTGGATGGATTGATTACTTTAGGTGTAGCTTGATCAAAAATCATATGGGGGAGGAATGGAATCATCGCTCTAGGTTGCTGCTGATGGGAGATGATTTATATAGATAGTTCTTAATATTTTTTTTCTATTTCTATGACACACTAGGTCACCATATGAACCAGAATAGATAGTGGAATGGGTCCATCGATAACTATGGATGATAAAGAGGAGCTAGACATGGTTATTTAAAAATGAATGAAATGAAAATAAATCCATGAAAGAGTGATAAAGAAATAAATTTCCATTTATATATATATTAATTATCAGTACAAAAATTAGGGAAACTATAGATGAAAAATTAAATGAAAAGACCCATCACAAAAAGTATGAAGCTGAAAAATGAATACAAAATCCCTACTTGGCATCGGGTCAAAAAATGTCCTCCATAATCAAACCTCCCACTAATGGAGATAGAGGTTTTAGGTTTGGATTGGTATTTTTTGCAGTAGTAGGAGTGGTTGGATCAATGATAGATGGTGCAGTAGTAGATCAGGATACATGAGCTGGAGTGGGTAGTGGAGAGGTCATGATCCATAGGGAGTTCATGGGTCTAGAAACTGGATCGATGAAAGGTACTTTTGTGGATTTATCAGTGGCCATCCTCTTACCCCACTAGGCCTACTCAACTAAATACTCTTGCTGAGCATTAGGGTTAGTAAGATCTTGGGGAAGTTCAGGGTGGGCTATGGGTGTTGTGGGTATAGTATAAAAGGAGGGGCTGACAGAGGCTGGTGGTGGTGGAGTGGTGAACTCTGATGTCTCGATGAAAGAAAGATAAAGAAGAGTGGAAATATGATGTAGGTTTTCCAGGATTCACTGTTCTGTATCCAAGTACCTAATAATATATATCATCCTCTTTCACCAATAACTATATCTTGTGTAGCATCATGAAATAAATAAGATTGATTGGTCCCAGGGAGGTAAGTGGTCGTACAGTATCGAAAAGACTAAAGTGTCTGGCTAGGTGAGTAATAAATGATCCTCTCATTAAAGTATCATGAGTCATATGCACATTGGCCTTTTTGTGATGAGTTAACTATATATCCATGTTGATGGGTAGACTTCCCATAGTTACTATAAGAAAAGCCACATCCACCTAACTGACACTGCCACATAACTCATCCCTAGAAAACCACAGATGTGTCATATCCCTGTGCAGAATCTGTAGAGATAGGCTCTATAATTGGGTAGACATTATGATACTCAGGTCATGGGGAAGTTGAGGGTCCCATTCAATCATATTCCTTAAAGGTTGTGAATCAGCTTGGGGTGGTTCTAGCTAAAGTGTTGAGAAGATCTCTTATGTTGAAAATTCATATGTATAGATGTTGAGGCCAATACTGAACATGGAAAAGGAAAACTCATGTGGATGATCACACATGTGTAATCGAAGGGTGTCTATGCCCATCTCAATAGGGCAGAGGAAATATAGAAATAAATCCCTTAAGTTATCCTCATGAACCAGAACAATGAATTCATCATGTAATGTCACCAAGAGGTTGAGGAAGGTATTATTGATGTTCAGTCGGGCCAGGATGGTTAGGTCTAGGGTCTTGTTTGTCTACATCGGATTGGCCTATATCATGATGAGATTGAAATGGTGTTCTGGGTTTGAGAATAATGGTATGAGGTGCAAGTGTATGCATTCATCATTAAAGGAGTCCTCAGAGGTGGAGTTGGAGTCAGGTAGGGTAGCTGGTGGGGTATGGGATACTATAGGTGGTGAAGGAGGTGCATATGGGGTGGAAGAAGTGGCTCTATGTTCTCGCTTCAAAGGAGGATACTCTTCACTATTGGAAAATAAGTTGGAAGGTTATAGATTCTTGTTTTGGGCCATCGATGAATAATGGGGGCGAGGGGTGTGGTTGGTTCGGGAGGGTGAGGGGAAGAGGGTCCAGTGTTGTGGGTGTGTGAGACTAAGAGGAGGGTGTGTCGAAGGACGTTAAGAGTGCAGAGGCATGAGAGTAAGGGGTTTTTGAGGTAGGAGGAGGGTATTGAGGGGTTGGGGGTTTGGGAGGAGGTGAGCAAGAAGGAGGAGGATAGTCAGAAGAAGGGGATGTGGGTAGTGGGTCAAGAAATTAGGTCACAACCTGTTTTTTTAAGACCCTATGATTTACATGATGTGTAAAAAGGATTCACATTGTGTAATGGTTAATTAAAATTTATTTTGGATATAAATATTACCCTTCATGTAATGGGATTACACAATGTGCAATTGGCATTTTAGCTCAAATTTGTTTAATCCATAACCTATATCTCTTAGTTTAGCTAAAACTTCTCTAAGGCTATCCTAGGATATGATGACCTACACTAGGTTTCCTCCCAGTTAGCTCTTCCATTAACATCGAGAGCACATATATAGATCAACTAAACTTGAGGCTGATAAAACAGTCTTTAGAGAATGGTTCTTTAAATATTTTTAATTTTTTTTTTCATTCTCTTTAAAAGGTGGTCCACCCTCTCTATGAATTTTTATGGTTCTATATGGAAATACGTGAACAACTTCAAAAGGTTTGGACCATCAAAATTTCAGATTAATAGGGAATAGATTCAAACTTGAGTTAAATAGAAAGATGTTTTTCTATGGGAAAAATATACACCTAATAATGTATTGATCATGAAATTTCTTTTTTCCCTATATATACTAGCATTATCCTAAGAATCCCTCCTGATTTATTCTAATTTGGTTAACTGTATCATCCTAGCTTCTCCACCCTTCACAGAATCCAAATTCGGTTTCATAATCATGCAGTACAAATGATGCTTGAGTTCCACTAGAATATGACATGGTTTCCCATAAACCAGTCTGAACAATTTTGTTCCTATGGGCCTTTCTTATACAGTATGGTATTCGCATAGTGCATCATCTTACTTTAGACTCCAGTCACTTCAGATCATGTTTAAAGTCTTCTCCAATATTCTCTTGATCTTTCTATTTGATAGTTATACTTTCCCATTTATTTATGGGTGGTTGGAAGTTCTTGTATTGTATCTGATTCCATATTTTTCAAGCAATCCTTTCATATCATGGTTTGTGAAATGTGTTTCTCTACTACTAATGAGTAATATTGAAAATATAAATATTGTAAACACATTCCTTTTCAAAAAGTTCATGACCACTTTTAATGTCTCATGTGATGTTGCTTCAACTTCAACCCATTTTGATACGTAGTCAATGCCAGCCAGAATGTAGGATTTTCCATTTGATGTGGAAAATGGACCCATTATATTTATGCCCCAAATATCGATGATTTAAATTTCCATGATGGGATTTTGCAACATCTCATTATTTTTTCCAATGTTTCTAATCTTCTAGAATCTATCACATCTTTGGAAGAATTCCCACATGTCTTGGTGTAGTGTGGGCTAGGAAATTCCACATTGTAGGATTTTTTATTTTGTGCTCTTGGTTTAGTGATGTCCACCAACTTGTGACATATGACACATTTCTATTACATTCAATATTTCAATTTTATGGATGCAACATTAGAGCAAGCCATCAACAGAACATTTGAATAGTAATGGTTCATCCAAGTAGAAATATTTTTCTTTGGCTAGAAACATTTTCATTTGTTTATATGAGAGATCTTGGTGTAATAATCTTATGGAAAGATAATTGGAAATATCAGAAATACATAGTTGAACCTTGATGCTAAAAAGGGTTCTATCCGGGAAATCTACTTCAATGTCAGCCTCCTGGTCTTCCATGATTAATGACTGGGGAAGTTGTAGTAGATAGTCATTTTCTATGACTTTTGTGTCCTTGATTAAAATATCAAGCTCTTTAAGTAAGAGTATCCACCATATCAGCCTTTTTTTGGCATACTACTTCGACATAAAGTATCTTAGGGTAGCATGGTTAGTATGTACAATCACTTTGGACAATACCATATAAGAGCAAAATTTCTCAAAGGAATATACAATGGCTAAGAGTTATTTCTCTGTAGTCATGTACTTAACATGAACTTCACTTAGTGAGGGGCTTGCATAATATATGGAACAAATGATGTGAAAAATTCTCTGTCCTAACAAAGAACCAAAAGCAAGGTTGTTGGCATCACACATTAACTTAAATTCTTTATCCCAATTGGGTGAAATGACGTCTGGTGTTGCTATCATGATTATATTCAATGTATTAAATGCCTTTATACATTCATATGTGAAATATAAGGGGGATTATTTTGAAAATAAGTGTTTCAATTGCTAGAAAACCTTTGAACACCCTTTTATTAATTTTTTTTAAAATCCAGCATGGCCGAGAAATATTTTTGTTCCCTTTATTTTTGATGGTTCTGGAATGTACTTGTTGAATTTAATATTGGCAGGATTGACCTCTATGACTTCTCTCGAGATATAATGACTGAGTAATATTCCTCCTTTGACCATAAAATGGAATTTATCCCAATTTAGGACTTGGAAGTTTTCTTCACAGCTTTGGAGGGCTAATTTCAGCTGTCTTAAATAGACCTTGAAAAATCATCCATAGACTGAGATGTCATCCAAAAATATTTTTATAAATTATTCTACCATGTCATGGAAAATATGTGCCATGCATCGCTGAAAGGTTTCTAGATCATTTCAAATTCTCAATTACATTCTCCTATAGAAAAAAAGTAAAAAATGAGCATGTGAATATAGTATTTGGATAATCAGTAGGATTGACTGCAATTTGGTTGTATCTTGAATATCTATTCATTAAATAGTATAATTAATGTCATCAAAGTATTTTTAGTATTTTATCCATGAAGGGTAGAGTAAAATGATCCTCGTTGATGTATTCAAGCATCTTTAATCTACACAGACTCTCCATCCAGTGGTGGTGTGTGTTGAAATTAATTAACATTCATCAGTTATTTTTGTTATGAGTCCACCCTAATTATCCACAACTTGTTTGGGGAAGCCATCCATTATCTGATATGTAAATGGTTAATCTAGCATCCAATAGTTTTATCACTTACATTTTGATGACTTACTTCATTGGTGGTGTGATCCACCTTTGAGGTAGATGTTTTGTATTTGTATCTTCTTCAAGTAAAATCTTTTTGGTGCATTCAGTGGGATTCATTCTTTAATATCTACCACTTAATAGAAAATTGACTTCTTATGTCTCATATAAACATCAACCAATTTTTCTTATTGTGACTTAGACAATTCGAAGATGATAATTACATGCAGGGAGGTTTATAATCTTAAGTAATAGTACTTAAGAGGGCTAGCTAGAGGCATTAGTTTCATATCTAGTGGTTTAATGATGGAGGGAATGAAATGTGGAAAGGTATCCCTTAAAGGAGATTCAATAAATCTCACTTCCTAAAAATCATACTCTTCCTCCTTCTCTAAGAGTGAATCCTCACTTTCTTCTTCAATGGACATGTACTGATCTTTTTATCATGTAAGAGAGATGACATTGCAATCAACAAAATTTTATGATTATTGGAAATCCATAACTAGGTTAATCACTACTTGTTCTTATCCAACTCAAAAGATCAAACGTCCTTTATTCACATATATAAAATCCTTTCCTATTTCTTTGAATGGTCTTCCAAGTACAATGTGAACATATCCTTCTTGTTCCATGTCTGGAACTAGGAAGTCTACTGGAAAGATGAATTTTATTATTTTAAATAGTGCATCTTCTAGAATGCCTCTACTGTAATTCACTGATCAGTGAGCGAGTTTCAATGCTACACAAGTTTTTTTATGTTCTTGGATTCCTAGCTTGCAGAATACACTCATTGGAATTAATTTGATGATGGCTCCAAGATCAGATAGAGCTCTTCCAAGAATTGAAAAACATCCAGGATCTTACATTTTTTCGTGAAATTTTCTATTTCAAAATAGTATATAATTCTTATTTTAATGATATAGACCCATGATATTCTATTTTAATTTTTTTGTATAGTAGATCCTTAATTTTTTTTCATAAACTAGCATCTGGGAAATGGCTTCTGCAAATGGTATGTTGATGTGAAATTGCATGAAAATTTCCATGAACTTTTTGAATATTATTATCATCATATTTCTCTTTATAGGAAAATAATATGTGGAATATATGGGGGTGGTAATATATAAACTAGTTAATTTGGTTGGTGCAGAGTTTGGTCATTTTCATCTGGTGATAATTTTTTAGGTGTGTTTTTTTCAACTTCTTCTTCTACTAGTAGTTTTTTTATGCTCTTCACTTTGTTGTTCATTCCTATAGGTTTTTGAAATTCCAATATCTTCCCACTTATCAACACTACTGCTTTAGGATCCTCCCTTGGGCATGTCTCTGTATTACAAGGTAGGGTACCTGGTAATCAATTAGATAAGGTCTTCGAGAGTTGACTCATTTGAACTTCAAGATTCGACAAAGTAGCTCTTTGGTTTTGCATTTCCATTTATTTATATGTAATTATATGATCTTATTTTTAAATGAAAGTATCTAAGATGTTTTCTAAATTAATTTGAGACAGATAAGGTTCTTTCTAATGTCTAGGATGAGCTGGTTGTAATTTCTACTAAGATCTTTGTGGGAAGGGTTGTTGTTGTATCTATTATTGAGATCTTGGAACTGGGTTCATAGGTGGATACCCTTGTGGTCCTTGATTCCAAAATGGTGCTTGACCACTTCACAATTGAAAATACACTTGGTTGTTCTCAGGTAACTACTAAGTAGTCCGGTGTGGGTAGTATTATTACTGATGTTGAAAAGGTGGGTTATGTTGATTGAAATTTCTATAATTACAATCCTATTGGTCCTCAACTCCTGCCTTGCAATCTTGGTAAAGATGTTGGACACCACACATCTCACATGATTTTATCTCCATTATAGGAGTAAGAGGGGGTTGTGTGGCAGGAATTTGAAATGATTCTAGATTCTTCATGAGTGGTTCGACTTGCGCTTCTAGTGTTTTCATCCACCTAATGGATACCATGCAAAGGTGGTCCATGATAACTTTTCCACATGGTTTCATTGTGAGAAACTTCATCAATAATTGCTCTTCTAGATTATGAGGTTTTAAACATCATTCCTCCATCAGTGGGATCATCAATGATAGTTCGTGTAACTAGATGGAGTCCTTGGTATAACATCTATAAGTAAATCCACATGTCAAGTCCATAGTGTGGACTCTTCCTCATTAGCTTAATGAGTCGTTATCATGATTCCCATGAAGATTATCAATCATTTTTAGTGAAGTTATGAATGTAGTTTTGGAGATTCCAAGTCTGGATCGGTGGAAGTATTTATCCAAGAAATTCTTGGAAATATCTTTTCGAGTTTGAGTTGACTTGGGATCTTGAAATTTAAGACAATCCCTAACTATAGCTCTTAGAGATAATTGGATGACACATGGACTAATTGTTTCTAATGAGACTCACTGGTTGCAAAAGGTATCAAAATCTTCTATGAAGTTGTAAATGTGATCATGTGGGTCTTCCCTCTAGAGTCCACTGAATTTCAACATGTTCTACATCCTATAATTGAGTCTATGTTTGATTTCAAAGGTATGATCTCGGATGTTGGGGATGAACGATTCTTGGTGTGGCAAAATGGAATGATGGAAATCCATAATCCATGATGGTCCTCTATTGATGCATCTGGTTCTCTCCAGGAATAACTCGTTGAAGTTTAAGAGGTACTGGTGGGTTGGGTCCAGCTGAATTGTCGAGTTTGACCATTATAGATTGGAGGCTTGTAGAAAGATACCTTTTGATCTCATGATCAAAGGTTAATGGTTTATTTTTCTCAAGGTTATTTGAACAAGTCGACAAACCTTGGTACATGCACTATACTACAAAACAGGGATACAAGGTAATCTCGAAAGGAAAGAAAAAGGAAAGGGTTTAGGGAAAGGTAATCCAAGTTCTGTGTCCAATGGTTTTGGACGTACAGTGTTACATTCCCCAACAACGACACCAAAATTCAAATCACCCACATGCATTATTGAATTCATGAAGGTTGTGATCATAATAGAATTTTTTATTTCCCAAACTTCATTTTCTACTCAAGAATAGTATAGCGATATTGTGGGGTCGATCCCACAGGGAGGAAGTTGGATCTTGAAATTAAATGGATTAAGACCCTTCAAGTAGGATTCCTTTCTAGTTTTCTTCAATTTTGTTGATACTATATCGATTTGGGTGTATGGTTGCTTCAATTGATGAGAGTGGGGTCGAGATCAATTTAGGGTATCTATAGGAAGGATGGTCTTAATTTTAACTTGGTATGAACCTAATGTTTGGGTTATGAAGAAAGGGGAGGTTGATAGTTGATTTTGATCAAATCAACTAACTCTACCTTGGAAGAAACAATTCCTTTATCGAGAGATAATGACAACCTAGATTCATTAAGCTTGGCTTCTATGGAAGAATGTATCTAAGGACATTGGTCATAGCCTAATATACCCCAACCAAGATAGGGTCCTCAAATTGAATATCCCATGATCAGGGATGTTCAAATGAATTTGATATACAATGATTATTTATCTTGATTAATAACCCTTAAGGTTACCAAAATTAGAATTAAAGATTTAGAAATGTTTAGATACACCTACCCTCGATCCCTACCCCTGTGTGGTTTATCCACTCATGGTAGGTTGTGATGCAAATAAATAAATAAATGAAACTATTTTCAACATGATAAGAATGATTTAATTTATACTTTTAACATACATGCAATTATTCATTTTAAAATTCACAAAAGGGGATGAGCATTCAATTGGGATGTAAATCAAAATTAAATACTTAGAATGAAATTGGAAGTGGATCCAACACGAGTTCGTTGGTAATTGATGATGAATGATGATGTCGATGTGAAATATAATTGAATGTGATGTGGAAACACAATTCACAACTCTTGTATTGAAATAAAATAATGAAACAGAGAATATATTAGATTTTAAGGGAGAGGGAGTTGAAGGAGACTCAAAGGGAACAAAAAGAACAAAGGAATTCTACTCTAGAATATCTGAAATACTAATTCGGGCCCCTTTATTTATATAAAAAATATTACATGATGTGTAATGTATTTCACATCATGTGATGATAAATTTGTCTATATCTCCTTGGTTTTTTAATCTAACACGTATCTCACGCATATCTTAGCCGAGATATGAGGTTTGACTGCTTTCATGTCGTGTAATGCAAACTCGTGATTTTTACAAGCCTTCCAGCTGAATCTATAAAGAAAATTTCTTGTTCATAGGGTTTTACTGAGTTCACATCATTTATTGACCAGTTAGGACATGTTTTATCTCTTTAAGTTGCAAACTTCATGACTTGGATCACGTCTAGGTTCATGACATCTAGCATCCCATGAGACACTATTATACTACGTGAACTAAGTTTTCACGACATGTAATAGGTAAATTTTCCCTCTTTTTTATATATTTTCTTTTTTGAAACCATGGGAACCTATTTCCTAAAAAAATATCATAAACCAAGTGCATTATCAAATGAATAAGTTAAAAATCCTTAAGTAAATGGAAGAAAAATGTATATATGAATTTAGTTTATCACTGGCCCATATATAGCAGTGGGTCGTGGTAGCTCATTCCACATCTTTCCATCCTCAGGTGTAAACATTCACTAAATCAACCTCTTCAAAAAAGGGTGTAACTCGTGATGCACCTCTAAGTTCTCCTTCCATGTTATCCTCTATAGACACCTGAGCTGTATCGCAAACTAGAACTAATTGTATGGTTTATAGATAATCTTGTAGTTGAATCTTGCTACCAATGCCCCACCTTGAAATTCTAGGAGGTAAAATCTATGTTCCATAGTCCCTGTGCTGTAATTGGTCACCACCCTCATTTTATAGGGTAAGAGGTGAAAAGTAAAGGGCTCTGCTAACCCAACCTTCTTCGACACATGAACCATACCCAACATGATTGGGTGACTTTCTGTGATATTAAATATCTCTGGTAGGATGTTTTTTGCTGTAGGGTAAATGTGGTTAGGGTGCTAAAAATACACCATTTATGTATCCACCCATCAATAAAGAAAGTGAAATGGTCCACACACATGCACTGTAATCTTCCCTTCACTGATATGTTGAAGTAACATGTATAACCACTCTAGTGCTAGGAAATCATGGTTGATGTGATACCCATCACTAGTATCCCCTCAATTATGAAGGTTCTCGGCCACACCCCCATGTGTGCCTCCATCACTAGGAGTATCTATCCACAAATTATCACTTTGATGAGCCCCTCCATTCTAACCATAGTTTAATCCTATCTCTTAACATTGTATCTCCATGACTACCATTGGCATGCTTCTAAGATCTTCCAGTAGGATCCCTCTATTCCCTAGTGATATCCTTCGGTACTTTTCTGTGATCTCATTAATAATTTCTCTATTGGATCCCCTCCTTCAACTTTCCATTCCATTGTTTTGTCCAAAAAAATCTCAACCACTATATGAAGGGAACATCCCTCATACGTGGATTCTCTTTGTTGGTGCCCTGCACCAGATTATGTAGCTCCTTCTCTAAGGATGAAAACTATTATTTCTTCCCTATACATTCTCCATGGGGAGAAATTCATCACACGTCACCCACAAGTTTGGGGTCCCAATAATTTTATGAAGGTCCCAAAGGTTGATGCTAATCTCCCCATAATGAAAATAGAATCTATTAGTCCCTGGTGACCATCTATTCAGTGGCTCAAGCATGATCTCCTATCGCCAATAAACATGTAATTTTGAAGCCCGTGATACCTCATTACATCCTACCCACTTAAACTCTACCATTAATTCAATTCATGAATTTCAATCCCAAAAGGCCCAACCCCACACCTCTATGAATTTTCCACCTTGGAGAAAATCCCAACCATTGTTCCATCCCATCTGTGGATCCCTCAAACCCTCTGAGGATTTTCTGATACTACGGTGGGGATTCCTCATCTTTTAGATTCTACCTATCAATTTGGTTGATGTGGTTATAGACACATTCCACTATAAGTGTAACTTGGTTTTCTAGATACAGTCTGCATCAGCTTTGTGCCATAGGTACTTCCCTAGTATTCCTATAAACTAGTAAACTAGATCATCTCTATTCACCGCTGGAATGAAGACCTCATATCTCAGTACAAATCCATAGATAAACATCCTATTACATGAAGAATATTCCTTCTAAGATTATGTTAGTATTATAAGTAGTGATTCATGGTTTCTAGAGCTACGGACACACCCCTTAATCATGATGTTCCCCACCATGTCTTCCCACTGAGAAGCGTCTCCTTTGATTCCCTGAGTGGCCATTATATTCAAGAGATAGATGTTTATTTGAGTCTGGGATACGAAGGTAGTTCATAGATATCATTCATGGGGCTTTGGTTCATAGGTTTCACTTCATGAAGTTGTGGTTTATAGTGTTTGGTTTGCTAAGCAATATTCGTGGAGGAGAGGTCCAAAATTTTGGTTCACAAAATAAGCATTCATAGAGCATGTTCATAGAGGTCAAGAACTTTATGAAAATAGAGAAATATATTTTATTCACATTATGGTTCAATGTATTCAAGGGGAACCTCTCTTATTTATAGGTGTATGGTTCCTGGGTTAAGCAATGTCCTTTGCACTATTGACCATCATGCATGGGATCCATGAGTGAGCTTCATGATTTAGATTCATGAAATAGATTTGATTCTCAATTTTCAGTGATTATTCCTCAAAATATGACCCTCTTTTTCCCTTCAACACTAATTTTTAGGGGGTTGTTTTTTTGATGAAATTTTTGTTCCATGGGAATAGTCAAAGAAGTCATAACTGGTTCGGAGCATATCCAGACCAAAATGTACCAAAATACCTCTTAATGGGATGTTTCACAAATCTTAAATACTTTTAAAATGGTTAGTGTTCTCAAATTTCTTTATACATGTGTCTTCTTAATGAGAGTTTTAATTATTTTACAGCAAGCCTCGATACAATGTGTTTCTAAGTCATGGATTGCTTCATGAACACACAAATGGATGATGGTGTCTTAGAGAGTCTGATAGAGTCATACCTATTTGTGAAGCCCATGAATCCTTCATGAATCCCACCAAACCTTCCCAAATATCTTCCACAATTTTTAAAACTACTAACTATAAATACCCCCTCCCCCTTTAGTTTGATATTTTATGGATTTTTACCCAACCATTTGGATTCTAAATGGCTCCCAATACTAAAAACTTTTGATCATCATGAAACAGACCAAAAATGGATCACTTAAGGTTCCTAGAATTCACATAACCTACTTTTATGTGTCCTTAAAAACCTCAACCCTAGGTGGATATTCCTTTTGTTAATTCCTACACCCTTCATGAAGGAATAATGCCTCAGAGGGTCTTTACACTTTAAAAATCATTCAGCCTTCACAAAGCACTCCTCTCATGAATCGAGACTTCATCTTGAGGTACGTTCACCCTATTACATTATTCCTACTACATTGTGTAGCCTCGGACCTCTGAAAATCACATAAACTTCACAAAGAACCTGTTTGTGAGGCCCTAAGCTTTAGAAAACATCTCTCCTACACATCCCCATGGTTCCTCCTTATACTGACCCTTCTTCATAAAGGTTGACACCCTAGGTTCCCCACACTAATCAAGTACCAATCATGATACACCTCAAGTCCCTTTGAGACCTGTTCAACAAAATCCTATATCCTTATAATTCACCCCAAGTGTGTATTGAGCCTTTCAAATACCTTTTTATTCTAATCATTTGTAATAATAGGGACCCTAACATGGACCTCTTGATTGGACACTCCTCCCATCATTTTACTCTAGTAGTTCCAATGCCAAACCCCACTGAGAGTTGCGTGAGAGATGGTCCCGTAATATTAATGGGTGAGGAGTGAGCCTATCTACATCCAAGCTACATGATGTAAATATTCCTAATTTCATGTCCTAGTCATATGTTGTTAAAATTCATGACAACTTCCTCAATACATAATGTAAAACTATAACTTTAACCTATGTGGAAAATGAAGGATTCTCCATGTATGAATGGTATGTGATGACCTCCAATGGGATTTCTTATGTACCACTCAAATAGAATGAGGCCCTTATTGGAAAGCCTCTACACATAAGCCTCATCCACAACCTCACTTATCCTAGAAGCCCTGGGTAGATTCCATGCATAAGACCCACACCAATCCAACCAAAAGAAATCCTATTGAAAAGCACATACTCCATGTGTAATTACCACAAAATCCCTTATAGACTATCCTTTTGTGACATGAGAATCCTTATCACATGAAATTAAACTACATGGATCGGTCTAACCCCTTGAGTTTAAACTGTGGCATCAAATTATTTGGGTTTTGATACCTATCTTTTATAAAAGGTTTGTAAAATGCCCCCATGGGGATCAATCTCAACCATTGTAAACTAATGGTGTTCCCTCCAAGAGATGAACCTTCCTAGGTCTGTCTCAATGGATATTCTAATCCATCTATCGTGGGTCCACCTCCATAGGGCATCCTGATCCATCTATAAACCATTCAGGTGTGACATCATCCCTCCTAGGGAAACACCTCCCTAATCTACCACAAGGGGTGTTCTGATCCAACCCTCTTGGTTCCACCTCTATGGGGCGTTATATCCAACCATACTAGTTCTGCCTCCATGAGGTGTTAGATCCAACCATCTTTGTTTTGACTCCGTGGGAAATTATATCCAACTATAAAATTTCCATCTCCATGGGGTGCTAGATTCAACCATATTGGAACCATATCAAAGAGAATTCTGATCCATCCATCCTACTGCTGGAAGACATTAAACTCAAACCCTGATTCAAACACATACCTCATGAAAAAATGATTCTCAAGGTGAAAACCTTAGAAGATATGTTCTTATGATGTAAGTTACATCATGAAATAAATGGTATGCCTAAGGTAAAATCCATGGAAGACTTAAGGCTTTGGTTTTGTACCTCAGGATTGACAGGAGATGCCATGGGATCCATACCTAAAATGCTTCCATGAGATGGCATCCCTTGAAGAAAAATATAGGTCAAAAATATTCCCAATTTCTAGACATTCACAGTGTTTTCCAATGAGACTAATCTTCTAACCAAACGTCTCCTCCTGGTCCAAACAAAATTATATCAAGATAGAAGTCGTCCAATTAACCAGTATCAAAAAATAAATGGCACCAAGAATGAGTTCCTCAAACTCAAATAAAATCTATGAGGGAGTCCCATATTAGGAAACGATCTCTAAAGAGGAATCCGTGGAAGGAGGAACCAACATCCCATTATACTATTTTGATTAAAGTGATGGCATCACCAATTAAAGTGATGAAATTATCCCACCTCAAGAAATTATGAATGTGTGGAAAAAAAGTCACCATCGTGCATGACCATTTGTGGATGGATAATTGTGCCCTAGTGAAACCATTGAAAATAACCATGAATATTAAAATGTCTAACTCATGGATTTTCATAGAACAATAAAAAAATCATGTATTTAGTTGGTGTAATGTATGTTTTCAATGTAATTTAATGTTAATTTATGTATCTAGTTTCCAAAGACTACAAAATTATTAGATTGTATTTATTTTGATATTTTTATTTTTTTACCATTGACATAAAATAATCATCAACTCTGGGTTACTGGAATTTGGATGTCAAGAAAATATTTTTCCTAGAATCCATAAGTGATGATCTAAAGGATAGTTCCCAAAGAAATGTAAAAACATCTCATCCATAGACTTCTATTTTCAACCTTTTATTACCCCCATATATATATAAGTTAAAAATATAATAATATTAAATCATTTTAATATTTAAAATTATATATAATTGTTAAATTTAAATATTAATTACTTTCCATCTCTTTAATTTTTTTAAAAACATAGTTCGCTCCATGGTACGTACAAACCACATATGTGAATGAAAAAAAAATTAACATCTTTTATAAATGGTTATAAAGATGTATTTAATATGTAAATATGATAATAATATTCAATTTGAATCTTTTTTTAAATGTTTTAATAATAATATATAATGATATAAAAATATAAAAAAATAATTGTGGGAATATAAACCACTTGAAACGAACATACCAAGAAACATTCAACGATTATTACTTTTTTAGATAATCTAATATATCATTGAATTATTATAATATCTAGGGTAAAATGAAATAAATTCCATGATAGTTCTATATTTTAGTAAACCACATGAAAATTTTTACCTGCCACTACCATTATACTAATGTGATTTTTGAATTATGGATCAGACAATTGGTGTAAGAAGATCAATATAATAAATGAAAGATTTTTAATAATAAATATACTATAATATATGAAATTAATATTAATATTATTTTTTAGTATGAAATTTCCATATTTAATTCATCAATTTAAGAATTTATAAAATCATTCAAGTGAATTGGGACTTGATGTAAGGGAAGTCTCAAACTATAAAACTTTATTTATTCTCATTCTCTCTACCTTCTTTATTCTCGTATGTTATGTTAATAAACTTTATAACTCCATTTATATTCTTTATTTTTGGGATATAAATTCTTATATGGAATAAAAAAAAAACTTGAAGTCAAAATAAGTAATGTTCATAATGGAAATTTTTCCCATTTCTTCTTCCTCTTATCAATTTATCATATATTGTTTTTGTTGAATTAATTCTCCAATTAATATACTATATTCATTTATTATGTACCATTATGAACCCATGAACATCAAATATGATGTATTCCCTTATTATTTTCCATATTTAAATGATTCTATATTTTATTATTTCTTTTAACAACATTATGTGACACATTTATTTCTCCTGGGTTTATTACATGTTTATGATTTATGTAAGGTTATTTTATATGTGGAAAATATATAAATGACATGTTATGATGCAATAAGTGGTACCAAAATGATATATCCCCTAAATCAATTGGGTAATGCTTACATCTCATGAGAAACTATTCATGGTGGATGAGTAGTGATTTTATTAAATTATGATATATTCTATTGAAAATGATCCTTGAATTATCTTTATGATGACATGTCATATATTTGTGTTGAATCCTTAAGATTCACATGATTACCATGTTCCTAATCTATATTATCTCTAATGTTTTTTTATGTTGTGATTTATGATCATTTTAAGTTATAGTTCTGGGATATAATTATTGACTAATGTAATCTCACCCTCATGCTTATCTTGGTTATTTCCTTATTGGGGTTTTCATCTCACACTTTTTATTTATGGCGTGATGTTATCCAATGAAGTCATAGAATTATTATTAAATCTATGATTGTATAATGAATATGAAAAAAATGACATTTTTATATATATTTTTATTATGTAGCTAATATACAAAATATATTTGAACCCCAAATTTATTGTTCTTTTTATGGATATTTCTAATAAAAATGATATAATATTCTGTGCTTTGGATGTGGGTAATTATATTTTGTATCAAAATAAGTTCAAGTTATTTTTTAGGATTTTTTAGAGAACCTAATATGAAATACACCATAAATAAAATATATGGAAACATATAAATCCCTAAATTAGCATATATAGAAGTGATTTATGAATTATTATTTTTTAAGTTGATAATTATCCCCTAATATGCATATTAATTAGAGTATTATAATCACTAATTTTATTTTATTTTATTAAATTATTGGAAATATAAGGAACTGTGTCCAGATCCAATGTGATAGGCTATATAATGATTACATGAATGTGATGCATAATATTATAAGAGTAATAATAGAGAATCTCATGGGTGTACTTTATTAATTGAATAAATTTATTAATGATAACATTATTCATATATATCATCTTACTTCTCCTAAGAATGATCAAGTTATAGTGATCCATTTACAAAACAAAAGCCACCATTTTTAGTGGATCTTTCTATCGATTAATCACCAAGAAATGGATTTATTAAATTGAGAATATATTCTATTCCCTCAAATTCTCTGATAAAGAGAAGATATATTAGTTATATATATCTTATATGGATTAGTCAATAAAAGGTGGAAATCGATTATGAATATTAATCCTAGGGATAAAATTAAGGTAATTAAATTGGATGAATTCAAGAAAATGGTTTTCAAAAAATATTTTCCTCACACACTTCTTATAATAATAGAGAGGGAATTTATAAGACTTATAAAAATGGGGGAATAAAAAATTGAATATTTTGAAGAAAATTTTACAAGGAATTTAAGGTATTACACTAGTTTATTTATTTACCTTGAAGGAAATGTTTATCATTTCTTTAGTGAATTAAACTCAAGTCTTGTAAAAATATTAGTGATTCAAGAATTTTATTTTTATAAAGAAATAGGTCAATTCTACATTAAGTTATAGATGAGAATTAATGAATCTTAATTTTCTCACGTGACTATATATAAAAAATATTAGAACGTTGTATAATTTTTGGAGTTCAACAGATAAATATCATGGAGGGAAAATGTTTCAACTACACAAAAAACAAAATAGTGGGAAGATGCATCCAAGATACTACTTTAGGGGAATGATGAAAATATTTTATGTGTAGAAAATAATGGAATAAAGATCATTAATATCGAAGGGATAGGAAGATTATAATCAATAATATGGAAGAAAGTAAGGCCTCACTCAATCCACTACTAATGATCAAATTTTTTAACTATAAGGAACATGAAATATATAATTCTATTTACTAATCCAAGGGGTAATAAGGATAATTGATAGTAATATCCTCCAAATCCAAGGGATAAAATACATGTAACTACTTAAAATTTTCTAATGTAAATTACCTTTTTGAATAAATAAATTCCTTATTATGTAATGCAGTCACAGAAAACACATTTACTACTTTGGTTATTTTGGACCATTAAAAAAATATACCCAGTTGGATTTAAAATATCATTAATCATATTAAACACTGTTATTCTAGCTATTAATCAGTGAACATTAATATTAGTGTATTTATAGGGTCATGTTTAATTCTAATCGGAATCGATAGAAGAAGTTATGGCCACAAGTAATATGACCATAATCAATAAAATTTGGTTATAAAAGATTTTGAGGAATATGGAAACCTATTATAGGATAATTAGGATGTTGTTATATTTATAATCAATACAATTAAAATACTAATTATTATTGAGATGATATTATTCTCTTTTACATTTGAAAATAACATTTTAGAAGACAACATTTACTACTACAAAGAATAAAAAATATTCATCCAATGATGTTTCTTGATTGGATTATGTGTGAGCATGATAAATGAATTCTAGGAAATATCTCATTATTTCATGAGGATTTCTATGAATATCATGGAAATATTCATCAACATTAAGAAATTTAAAGTTCAAGTAAAAGGATATAACAAAAAAATTATTCTTCATAAAGTAAATTTTGAATAAGTATCGTGGTTGGTTATAAATTCTTCACCTAGTATTTATAAGTATTTTCTGAGTGGATTTATTAAAAAATATTTTCCATACAGCTAGCTAGTTGAAAGACCCAAGTGAATCCACTAAAGAGTTGTGCACTTGGGTTGACCAAAACTAGGAATCCATGGTGATATGTGAGAGTGATACTTTTTATAAGACCCATAATAGAATGTGAAATGTGCACATAGGTTGGGCCTAGTCACTAGTGGACCAGCACATGTGTGGAACGTTCAGTGTGGTTTGAGTTGTATAGGTGTGGAGGGTGTGGAACCTATTTATAGCTTGAGATATCATTAGTATATATTAACTTATTATGTGGATAATAAAAAATTAAAACAATGGTATGGGACTCATGAGTGTGGTTCATTGTTAACCACCCTTAAAATTTGTAGACATATCATATGTTATCCAATCAGTTTTATCTTGGCAATTTGGTCATCCTGAGCCATCTCCTTAAACAAGTAATAACCATACCAATATTCAATATTGTTCCCCTATGTCGTAATGAAGAATAACTCACTATAATTACATATAATTCATGTTTCCCACACCCCAACTTATCTTTAAATCAGGTATGGTTCGAAATCAATAGTGGATAGAATTTTATGAAATCCCAACTTATAGATAGTTAGGTCATAATCTACAATATTTCATTCAATGAAAGTTCAATATTTTTCATGGTTCTGTTATTTTTTATCATGTTGCATCATAAATATTTTGGTTATGTATTATTCAAATAAATGAGAATATATTTCATCAAATATCATGATCTTACACCATAATAAGATATTAGGATATTTTCTATAGTTATGTAAATTATGAGCACACTATGATATGGACATATTCTCTATAATTTTAAATTATAAAAATTAATAGGTTGGGGAATAAATAATAATACCATGATGCAATATTATTGGATTCTTTTTTTAATGTTTTTTTTACATGACATAAATATACATTTCACCTTGGTTCTTATTTGTTCATGCTTGATTTTTCATGCATGTGAGTCCAAAATCATGTATGAAGAAAACAGTATTTTCAACTATGTGTGATATTTGGAGATCGATGTTCAATTTGTGAGTTACAAAAGAGATTTTTTGGATCTTTGAATGATTCATTTACACAAAAAAATGTGGATTTGTTACCTTAAAATGTAGAGTGATGTTCATCACATAATACTGGAAAAATGGAAACTGAGCCATGTGTTATTTGTGTGGTGTGGATAATAGATTAAACATGGTCTATAAGGTTTTATATGTTTGTAGAAATCTTGTGTCATTCAGTGAGGAAGAATAATGAGAGGGAAAAATCAAATAGAATATATTGGGAAATCTTATAGACATTCCTTCTTACGAAGGATGTTATACACAATTTGTTTTATGTTGTAATTGTTTAAACGATTCATTTAAACGGGTCCAAAGTAATTCTCTTGGTCGAGTTCTTCTTGAAAATAAAATGGGATCTATGGGCATTGGATAAAAAAAATGACACACCAGGTATGTAATCATCCTTAATGGAGGCAAAAATCATTTAAAGAATTTTTTCATTCATTTATTTATCTTCATTAGTTAGAAACTTGAAAAAAAATGTTGAATAAGAATGAGGGTGGAATGTGATTTATGAAAAACTTTGAACACTAATACCCCATCCCCCTCAGTGTTCATCACCCTTTATGTGATCCTTTTCAATTGGTATCAGAGACCTATTTTATCTCTTATGTTTCTCTCATGTGGCACATATAGATCAACACAATTTGACAAATAATAATAGTATTCCATTATTAGATAAAAATTTATTTCATTTCTAGAAAGAAAGAATAGTGCCTTACCTTCTCTCTCTTGGGCCTGATGTTTTTTTATTCTACTGAATATGAACTTACAGTTCCAAGTAAAGCTACACCTTGTTCTTATTCTAATAAAAAAATTATTTAATGTGATAGAAATACTAAAAAGTCATTATTGTCTTCTATATCTAAAAAGAAGCTAAAAAATTTATGGGTTGTATAACTTCCAATGACATTTGAAAAAAAATTCACAGTATTTATGAATGAAACAAAAAGGTTAATTAATCCATCATACAAATCCAAAGATAACAATTTTAGGATTTCAGAATGTAAGAAGATGAATTAGTTAATGATATTTTCACTGTAATAAATTTGATTGTTATAACTATTAGAGAATTAAAAGGAACTCTTGATGACTCCATGGTTGTAAATAAGCTGGTTGGAATCTTTCCAAAAACAATTGATGCAAAAATATTCACTCTTGAAGTAGGATATCATGATGTATTCATTATTGATGAACTTCACAACACACTCATCAACTATGAAATGATAAGAGGAGTAGAATTGAAATTAATAGGTAAAAAAGAAACAAATATATTATTTAAATGTTCAAAAAAATTTAACATAAATGAGAATATTTTTTATGATAAAGATAGGGATTTGGAAATTTTTCTGAATTACTTTCACAACTGTCAAGAACCATATCACATGGGATCAGTATATATAAGGGTAGGATTCCATTAAAATTATTTAATAGTGTAACGGTTAGTCATTTTTCTAAAAATATTCTAATGAAATTTATAGAAAAATATAATTATGATGGAACATATATAAAGGTGACCAATAAGAGAGATTATATAATGAAAAATCTATCAAATGGAAGAAATAATATTTTACACATATCATTTGGACTAAATTTCATATCAGTTAAATAAGGTGTTTTTGAAAGTTAAGAAAGTAGAGATGATATAAAATTTTTTCCAGAACCTGATAAAGAGTTATTATAGAACATTAATAATAAATTGATTCATCAGAAGATGAATCATAGTACATATTGAATATTTTGTAGAGGAATGTGTGATTTATAAAATGTATACCATGATAATAGAAATAAAAAAAATTCCTAGGGGAGTTAGAAAATATAATAAATGAAAATACTCAAATTAAAATAAGTTTAGATATTAAAAGTGAAAAACCACCTATGAAAGATAATTTTATCAAAAAATTAAATTGATGGATCTTAAAATTGACAATAGATGAAAATTTATTTAATACATGAATTATAAGAGAGATCTTAGTAGTGAAAAATTTAATAAGATGAGGGAAAGGATGGCTGAAATAGGGAAACTGATAAAAACAGAAAATAAAATCAAGTTTGGAAGAAGAATGGTTCAAAAAATCCTTCAGTTTTAGTCTCTGAAGATTATATTGGTGCTTTATAATAAAACTTAATGATACAAACACAATTGAGTGTAAAAATAGAGCATTAAAATAATTTGATCAATAACTATTATTTTTTCCATAAATAAGATTTAATGGTTAATGTTGTTTTTTTATCATTTTTTCATAATGTATTCAACTATTTGTATGAAATGTAATTACTATGTCTGAAAAATAAATATGAATCATGGAGGATACAATAGAATCTGATAAGAAATTAACATAAGATTAAACTAACTGAGAACAAAGTGGGAGTGAGAAATAGTTCTTATATCTTACAAGAAGTTTTTGGATAATGTGATTGGGAAGGACATACATCATATGTATATGTTTCTTTATATAAATCAGTTGAAATTATGTTAAAACCATGGAAACAAATAAAATTAGATTTAGGTCAAATAGTAATACATTATTATGGAACTGGAATTTAGAGATTGTAAAACTAAAAAATAATATATCATGGATTGTGGTTGTTCATCACACATGAAAAGAGATCTATGAAAGAAAAAAAGATATTCAGAATTGTGAATTAATAATTATGAAATTCATGAATGATATATCTCAAAAAATCTAAGTATTTAAAATAACAAATACTGGGAAGAATCAGATTAGTCCAAACAATTTCATTGTTTTTTGATGGAATAAAACACAAATTGTTGAGTGTATCACAACTCTTTAATGATGTAAATGAATATATATTTAGAAAAATGGGTTTTTTTCAAGATACTAAAATATTGGGTAGGTTCAAGAGTTATATAACACTTTTAGATAAGAAAGTATGATTATACTTGAAGAAATTAAGATCAAGTAATGGAAATGAGTTTGCGAACAGATAGTTCCTTGAATACCTTAATAAATATGGTATCATATATGAGTTTAGTGCTCCATAAACACCTCATTAGAAAGGAGTGGTTGAAAATGAAAATTTTACACTTTTTGAAATGGAAATAACTATGCTTTTAGAGAAATTAAACTTAAGGTATTAATGGTTACAGGATATTACAATAGATGAATTAATTCAGAACTAGTGTCTCTTAAGGTCATAATAAAATAACACTCCCTATGATATTTGGTTCAATAAAAACTAAATTTTAAACTATTTATAATTTTTTATTTCCATGTTTAATAAATAAGATGGATAAAAAGGAATAGAATTTTATGAAAATACTGAAGATGGAATTTTGCTTGGCTATACACTAAATATAAGTTCTTACAGATATTGCAGCATGAAATATAAGAGAATTTTTTATAGTGATGATGTCATTTTTTTTTAAAATGATGAACATATCACTAATGATATCATTATTGATTATGATAATGATGTTATCAGTTCTTCACTAGTTGAAGAAATTGGTGAAAACCTATATATTCAAATAGATTATGATGATTCGACCATCAATTGTAAAAATAATGAAAATAAAAATAATCAAATGAAGCTAAAACCATATTGAAGAAGCATGTTGAAATTAATAATATTATTGGGGATAAAAATTAAGGAGTTAAAACCATGAATATATCTATACTAACATGGCTTTACATCTTTTTATCAAAGACTAAATCTCATGTTTTTTAAGAATATTTTGATCACAAGGAGTGGATTTAAGATATTAATGGATAACTTGAACAAATTGATAATAATGAGACTTCAGAACTTATTTATAGGCCTATATAAAGTAATTTAATTAGAAAAAAGTGGGTTTTCAATAATAAGTTTGATGAAATAGGATAAGTGTCTAGAAACAAATCCATACTAGTTTGTAAAGGATATATACAAATTAAAGGAATTGACTTTTATGAAACCTTTTATCCCGTGGTTGTACATTATTCAATTATTATTTTATTAGCTATTTCAATGTAGAGAAGTTTCAATGTTCTAAAAATAGATGTTCAGTCAGCATTTCTAAATGCTGATATTAAAGAATAAGTATACATGGAAGAACAAGAGGGATCCATACTAGATTTGTATGGTATCAGGTTTTGTATGATAAATAAATCCCTTATGGTTTTAATAAAACTATAGGATATTGGTATTTTAATATTATTAAATATGTTAGAATCGTGGAATTCAAAATAGTACATGTTTACTACAATTTATATGTTAATAAAACTAGCACCACATAATTTTTTTTGTGATTATTTATATTGATTAAATTAGTTTTTGTAGTGATGAAGAACATTTCTGTGAATATTTTCCAACACATATGAAACATTGAATTGAAATATTAATGATTACTGAGATTAAATTCTTATTAGGGTGAAAATTTAACCAAAAATCTAGTTATATTTTCATCACATGGTAAAAATATGAATAATATTCATTGAATATGTTTAACATGCATGAATATAGAAGTGTGTATACATTCATTTAGGTAGTTATAAAATAAAGTAAGGATGATAAAGTCATATATGTTAATGAAAAATAATTTAGTAGTTTTTTTTTGAATTTTAATGTACTTAATAGAAACCATGACAGATATTGTATATGTTGTCACTCAGTGCCAAATATGATTCAATTAAAAATTAATAAAATCTATTAAAAGTAAAGATAATTATGAGATACATATAAAATAAACGAAATCACAGATTGATGTATAATAAAAAGTAAGAGAATGATTTAAAAGGTTTTACATATATTTATTGGGTAGCATATATTGATGATATAAAATCCACATATGGTGGTTCATTCTTTATTCAAATCAAGTTCATTTCATGGAACTCAAAAAAATCATTAGTAACATTGTGCTCTATTGAGGATGAATATGTGGTTGTATCACAGGTAGTTACACAAATTAATTGGATGAAGGAACATATTGAATATTTAGATGTTGAAGTCAAATATCTTCTAATCATGGAATGTGACAATCAGAGTTTCTTCATTCTTTCAAAGAATATAGTTAAACATTCCTTGTCTAAACAAATTGATATAAATTATCATTACATGAAAGAGAAAGTGACTGAAGGTATTTTAAAATTGTAATGTTTTCATTTTAAGGATCAAATTGTTTACATTTTCACCAAACCTCTTGAACCTAATTATTTTTCAAAGATAATTATTCAAATTGAACTACATTTCACATCCCATAACTATGGTGTGTTGAATTTGAGCATCCTCCTGTAATTTTTTATGTTTAAATTCATGGGTATATTTCATAATTATGGGAGAATTTTTTTCCCTTTTCTTGTAAATTTTTTATGATGTATGTTTGAAGTGGTGTAGAAAAGAAATATTCACATTTATTACAAGTTATTATTCTAGTTGGTTCTAAAGAAAATTTTTGTTTTTTGTGATCGCATTGATGTAAAAACTATTAAATATTTATTTCTACATAGATTTAGCTAATGTATACATAAAGTTAATCAATTCATTACTCATTTATTTTGAGGAGTTATTTATATCATTCATTTACATTGGATTTATTATCAATAAGGATTAAAAGTTAGAGATGATTCATTGATTACAAATCCAAACTAGGATATTGATGAGTCTATATGAGGATGATGAGTAAGATGTTTTATTTGTTTTCAATACATGTATATGTCAAATTATTGATTATTTGATCATAATATCTCATAAATATGAAAATAAAATTTGATAAGAGAACATTGTCTAATTCAAATAATTAAGAAGATCCATCCAAGGATGCTTCTTGATTAGATTATGTTTGAGGAGGATAAATTAATTCCATACAATATCTCATTACTTCATGAGGAGTTCATTGAGGATCAAGAAAATATTCATTTTAATAATGAAAATTTAAGACCATAAAAATTATAGAATAAAAATATATTTTCCATGATAAAAATATTAAAGAAGGATCTTAGTTGGTTGAAAATTATACACTTAGTATTTATAAGTAATTTTTTAGTGTATTTATTAAAAAATGTTGTCCAGACAATTATCTAGTGGATAGAATCATGTGTAACCACTGTTGAGGTGGGCACTAAGGCTGACCGCAAATAGCCATCCTTGGAGAAAGGTGAGGGAGGGACCATGAATGAGGCCTTGAAGCACACACACCGTGTGAGAATAGGTCTGACCTGGTTTTTGGGGGGATAGAACATGTGCAGAATATCCTTTATGAAATGAGGTGTATTGTTTTTTGGGTGCTAGACCCACTTATAACTCAATATATTGGTAGAAAAGATTAATTTATTATGTTTGTGATGATGAATCCCCAGTCTGATTTGGTACCCATGAGTGTGATTCATTGTTCACCTACATTAAAATATACATATATACTGTAATCTGACTGATTAGTTTTATTTCAGTCGTTCGGTCATATTTTATCAATGTATTCATCTTAGAGAAACCCTAACAGTCCTCAATATTATCCTCTATTCTATAATGAATAATGTCTCATCAAAATCCATGGTAATCAATATTCCCATATTACATCTTTAATTTGTTTCATGAAACGTTTGAAACTAATGTAAGATAGGATTTTCTAAAATCCCAACTTATAGGGAGATATTCCATAATCCATGATATTTCACTCTAAGGAAGTTCAATATTTTTCATTGTTGTATAATTTTTTAGCATGATACATCATGAATATGTTTCCTATGTTTTATTCATGAAAGGGAGAAAAAATTTCACTAATGTTGATGATATTAAAATATATGAATGTTTTGGTGTGTTTTTTCAAATTCTTGAAAATATGATCACTCTATTCTGTGAATATTTTTTCTATGATTTATTTGTCCAATGAGTATAAATATGAATAGGTTGTGAAATAGAGAATCATACCATGATTCAATGTTGCTGGCAGTTGTTTTAAAAAGTATTTTTAATGAAATATAAATATAAATTAATTTATGGAGTTTATTGTTTCATTTATGAGTTTTCATGTATGTGAGTCCAAGAACATGTATGAATACGCCTTGATTTCTGATAAAATTTCATATCAGGAAACCAATATTTAATTTTTCTATTATAGATAATATTTTTTTTATCATTAAATTATTATTTAATACCTAGAAAAAAATTTGGATATGTTACCTAAAAATGTGGTGTCAGTTTTAGTACATTATACTGGAAAAAATGGAAACTAGTCCATGTGGTTTTTTTGATGTGAACAACAGAATAGAAAAGGATATATATCTGGTTTTGTGAGTTTGTAGAAATATTGTGTTCTTCTATGAAGAAGAATACTAAGAAGTAAATATCAAAGAATCTATCTATGTATATCCTAGAGGGGCTTTAGAATATTATGGTTATTATGTAAAAAAATATGATGTAATTGTTTGAACTAATAATTGCAACTAGTCCAAGGTAATTCTCATGATCAAGTTCATCTTAATAATAAAAGGGGACATGTGTATGTGGGATAAAAACCACAACATTCCCTGGATATATTCATTAATATAGGAGTAAATCCTATATTATCAAATTTTCTAAGCACACATATATATATATATATATATATGAATCAGTTATAATCTTGACAAAAATTGGTTTTTAATAAGCACAAGAGTGGAAAGGGATTTTTTAAAAACTTTGAACATTGATTCCCCCCCCCCTCAGTGTTTATCACCATTCAAGTGACCCTTTTCAGGTGGAATCACTAGGATTTCACCTTAACCAATGCCAAGATAAAATTCAACAACTAAAACATGAATAAAACCATTTATGGGATAATTTTAATCTTATTGAGATCACAACCCAAACCATGTTCCTTTAACCACCCTAAGAAAGTACCACTATCATGCACCTTACCCTTAGGGGGATTTCTAGAGTAATAATGGGATATGTATCTAGTCCCAAGTTGTATGATTTTTTATGTTTTATGTTTAATTAAATAATGATTATGTTTATCCCTTTTCATCAATACTTTAGATATACAATTATATATCAGTTGAGTAAAATTATATTTCGATATGAACAAATCAAATTTGTATTTTGGGAAAATATATGGTTTTAACCATATTTTGGATAAATTAAATAATTTTTAAATAAATATTAATTTAATATAATATTACTATTAAATTTTTTTATATGAAAATAATAATATAATTTAATGAATTAAAATGTAATCTTTACAAGGGTCAGAAAATTGTTACTATTATAAAAAAGAGTATTTCTAAAAAATTATATGATTCATTTCAATGTCTAAATTCTCATATTTTTTTGAATTATTGTGATAAAAAAATATTATTTTTGAAATTATTTTCTCTAAATTATCTAATGGTGACTTTTTAATTATTTTCTAAGATAGTCAACATTTAGGGTAAAAATTAAATATGGTATAAATATATGGTATGTATTATGACATCATTATAACCCAAAGTGATGTTATAAATTCTATAAAATAATCCTTGACCAAATATATATTTCAATATTAAAATAATTTTTCAAATTTATTTTATTAATTTTATAAAACTATAATGAAATACCCAAAACCCATATTATATTTCAAGGTTTTAAAATCAATTCTTTATGAACATGACTCAATTTCATATCACTAATGGTATTATTTTAGTGATTTTGGTATGAATACTTATAGAATATTGGAAACCATTCATGTTTGGTAAAAAACTTAGTTCGAAACCATGGGAAGGGTTGTATTTTAGATTATATTTTCATATAGAGTCCAAAACCTATGTCTAAAATTTAACAAATAATTCTCTTCTATTTTTCTATAAATACAAACCCAAACTCCCACTCTAATAACACAAAACCCATTAATCATTAATTTACTCACCTTATACCTTTATAAATCCCTTCAAAGGTGTCAGCATTCTCTTAATAATCTCTTCCCATTTATTTTGAATCACCCTATCAAGGTAAGGGATTCTCTCCTCCTCCTCGTTATATAAGAACATTTTTTGAGCTATGAATTTTATTTTCCATTTTTTTATTTTATAATATTTTTTTATAAATCCATTTATAGTCCTTATTATTACCAAGTAATGAGAGGACTCATTTATCTCTCATTAAACCTGTTTATAATCTTTCATGTACACCCTTTATATTTCAGATATTATCACATAAATTTTCATTCCAAACATTTTTTTATGTATAACCATCCCCACTTACACTCAAGGTAATTCACTAAGATATAAATATCCTGATTGATTAGGGAATCCCATGTATGTATCTCATACTCCTAAAACATGCGATAAAAAATTGATGAAAGGAATCCTTATGTTTTATGATATATGTGGCACCCAAATTCATATACATGATATAAATACGACACGTGGTCCCAGAACTATATAACACTCCAATTAATTGGGTAATGTGTTTATCTCATATGATAACATGTTTCTTGCACTATAGAATATCCTAATAACAAAATTTTATGATTTATATTTTTTTTACATTGAATTTTTCTTATGTATTCGTGTTTTATATTGTTTCCATGTTACTATTTTACCTTGATGATATCATATTATATCATGATTTGATGTTCATATTTATGATTCTCATTCCCTTTATGTCACATTGATATTAATATTGACTCACGTGTATTAATTTCATCATGTTAGGATTTGATTATTATTTTACTAGGATTTATATTTCACCCCATTCTTATGTACGTCCCCAGGTTATCCTGTGCAGTATTAGAAGAATGATGGAATATAAGGGTATGTTTTGGAGTGTTTAAATAATTCTTTTATACCCATTTTTAATGTTTTTATGCTATATATACATAAACCAAAGACACTATGCCTCAATATCTTCTTGGATTGTATTAAATGTATCTTTATGTAATAAATCATGATTTAATATATATTAAGGATATCAGATATCATAGTTGGTATCAGAGAAGGGTCTCATTATTTTGGGGGATTAGATTAAGTGGTTTATAAGAAATACAATCTCTATCTAGATAAAATAAGGGTATGGGGTTCGAGAATATTTTATCCTAGGAGTAATAACCCTAAAAACATAGCATTGGGTAGTAACTTGATCTTTACCTAGTGCATGATAAATATTCTTTGATTCAAAACTTTTTTGACACTCCTAGGGGATATGATTTTGTAAATTGACAAGCTCCTTAGGAACCATCATTAGGGGTAAAAAAATGTTTATAGAATTTTATAATAGTAAATACAATGTGTATAACTTAAAATGAAACCTAGAAATTCATTCTATAAATAATTTTTGTTATTTATGATTTAACACATAAATGTTTATAATTTCCTTGTTATATGACTATTAGTTTGAAAATTCTCATTGAAAATTTGCTCTTTATTTTAGACAATGGATGGATATATGAGAATATGATTAAATAACCAATGTAATAGGAAATGCAATAACTACCTACATAATATTATCAATCCAATAAGAGAACACAGTGATAAATTTATGATAATACTTTCATTATTAATCCAATTTTTGAATAGAAACTTTTATAAGTGGGGAAACCACGTCCCCTTAATAATGATAATGTTTCAATTAAAACTTTTATGTGAAAAATGAATCTGAATTTAATTTGATCTTTTGATCTTTTAATCATGTAAAAATGGATCAACTCTGATGAAATGATCTTATTTTTTTATGCATTATGAAATATAATTTTCTGTTGGTGATTTATCATATAGAGATAGAAGATTATTAGTATTGGATTTTGATAAAAATATGAATCCCAAATATAACATTGAAGATATGGAGTTAAAATAATTCCACAAAATTTTTTTCAATAAATATTTTCCACTCATTATTATACTTAAAATGTTGAGTTATTTACTTTTCATCAAGTAAGAGGATTAAAATCCATCAGGGAATATGAGGAAAACATCATGTTAATTTCATGATATACCTCTAACTTTTTCACTAACCCATAAAGTAAATTTGGCCACTTTTTTTGTGGGATAAATTTGAGTCTACGAAATTCATTTGGGATTCAACAGTTTAACATCTACAATAAAATTGTCCAATTTTCCAAAAAAGTTGAAATGGAGATAAAAAATCTCAACAGTCGCATAGTAGTAGAGATATGGATTAAAAATGGATTTTAATTCTAGGGTATTAATAGAGAAATATCATGGTGGAAAAGAATTCAAACATTTCAATTTTCAAAATTGTGGGAGGATGCATCAAAAAAAATCCTCTAGGGGTAGTGAAAATCCCTTAGGTGTGGTAAGGAAGAGAAACTAGCTAATGAAGTCAAATTGGTGAAACCCACCATTATGATGGAAGAAATGAAAGATATAGTCTACCCTTATAATACCTCCCAATGTTTCAATAGTAAGAAACCAGGACAGCATTTGAATTAATGCACTAAGCCAAGCATTATCGATGATAACTTGAAAAAATGAATTCTTATTCCTATAGATAAAGGGATATCGTATTAAAACACAACTTGTAAGGTGGATCCTTATAATTAAATGGTGATAAGTATGCTAGTTCTTAATTAAGGAATAGTGAATTTACTATTTTCTTCTGGTTCAATTAATTATTTCATATCAAAGGAGTTAAGTAGAACTATTAAAACACAAACTCAAAACACAGATGTATAGATATATATGAAAATGAAATATGGGGAAATTATTCAATCCCAACTATATAACTCCTCTTATATCTATATTTTTGGGATGAACCTCCCTAAGAACCCTGTGATACTCCCTTTAGTTAACTTTGATGTAATTATAAGTATGGATTGACTTTCTTTATATAGATAAAGAATGAATTTCTGAGATAAGTAAATAACCTTCTATATTAAAAATCACCCTTCGATTATATTCAAGTGAAAAGATAATGATGAATCTCATTTTGAATAATCATCTTAATAATGGATATTATTTTCTTATGGTAAATTGTATCAAGGTCAAATTATTGAGACTAAGGAAAAGTTCACCCTTTATGGCATTCCAATTGTAAGGGAATTTACTGATGTATTTCCCAATGAATTTTCAAGTCTTCCTCTAATACAATAGTTTGAGTTATAAATTAGTCGTATATATAGTAATTTTCTAATATCAAAGACTATATATAGAATGTACACTATTTAACTTGAATATTTGAAGAAGAAACTAAAGGGTAATCTGGATAAAGGGTTTAAACACACAAGTGCTTCACTATATGGTGCACTGGTCCTCTTCTTTATGAAGAAGGATGGGTCAATGTTCATCTACATTGATTATAATGAGATTAATAGGCTCATTATAATGAACAAATATACTCTACCATAGACTGATGAATTGTTTGATCAGCTATGTGGAGCCCAATACTTCTCTAATGTGAATCACTGTGGTGATATTATCATATAATGGTGAAGAAAGATGATATTCCTAAGACTTGTTTTCATATAATGTATAGACAATATGATTTAATAGTAATGAAATTTGGAATCAATAATTCTATACCTATCTTTATAGACTTAATGAATAGAGTATTTAGATATTACCTCAATAAATATGTGGTGGTATTTATAAATTATATTTTTATCTTCCATAAAATAAAGAAGGGACTTTAGAAGAATTTGAAATTTTTATTGAAGACTATTCAAAAAGAAAATATGTAGGCAAAGTACAGTAAAATCATGTTTTTTATGGTGAAATTAATATTCATGGGGTATGTTATCACTATAAAATTTATATATGTGGATCCATTTAAGATAGAGAAAATTAAAGGATGGACCAGACCAACATCAATGACATAGATTCATAGTTTCCATATATTAGACAAGTACTATTGTCATTTGGGGATAAAATTATCATGATTATCAAGCCCACTAACCAAGATAACATATAAGGGGGTGAATTTATTCTAGACTGATGAATGTAAAGAGGGTTTTAAAGAGTTAAAGAAAAGTTTAACCACTACACCAGTGCTCACATTACCCTCCAATGAAGAATTATTTTTTATTGACAATTTTGAATCCAAAATGGTCTTGGTTTGTATACTCATTAAGATGAAAAAGTGATATTTTATGCCTCTCATCAATTAAATATCCCTTGGAAGGACTACCCACCAAATTATTTTGAATTGGTTGTAGTTATCTTCACGTTAAATATTTGATTATATTATATCTATGTTGAAATGTGTGAAATATATATGGATCATGAAAACCTCTAGTATGTATTCACACAAAATGAGCTCAATATGCACCAATAAATGTTGTTAGAGATGATAAAAAAATTTATTGTTCAATCAATTACCATATTGGGAAGGTAAAAAATGTGGTATATTCTCTATGTAGAAAGGATCCTATAACCCTAAACATTATTAGGATTGAAAGGGATCTAATCATATTATACAATAAAAGGATATAAATGGGAATAATAAACATATATTCATACAAACATACTCAAATAAATGATAAACCATACATTTTTCAAAGGATAAAGGAGAAAAAAAAAGATTATAGTGAGCTAAAAATAATGGTAGCTAATATTTTTGAGTTAAATGTCTCTAAATATAGATTTATAAGTTTTGTAACCTAGATATTTGTCTCAAAAAAACTAAAAATTAAAATGTAACTTCTGGATAATGCATATATTTTATCCTTCCCTACTCATTCAAGAAGCACTAAGATTTATAGATATATGAAAAAACCCTTTTGGGATAATATGAAGATGCAGATTGCATGATTTATCTCTCCATGATTTGTATGATAATAAGTCCAGGATGAACAATTGATGTTTAAGGGTATCATTTGGCCATTTCCTATACGAATATGTATATGAAAAAATGTAACCATGGATTTTATTGTAGGACTCCCGAGGACATATAAAATAAATAAATCAATCTGGGTGGTAGTTGATCACCTTAAAAAGTTATTTTAAATAAATACTACTAAGGAAGATTTCTATATTGATCAACTTTTCAAGATATAAATAAGTTAAGTGGTAATATATCATAGAGTTACACTATCTACTATATCTAATCTAGATATGAGGTTTAGATTGAGTTTCTAAAGAATAATTTAGTAAGAATTGGATACAGTGATAAGTTTTAGTACTTCTTATCACACTCATATTGATATTTAGTTTGATAGAACAATTAAATCTCTAGATGATATGATGAGATCACGTGTAATGTATTTCTAAGGATGTTGGTATCATCACCATCCCCCATATAGTTCTCATAAAACACCAGTTTCTATTATATAATTGAAGTGGACCATTATGATGCTCTATATGGTTAGTATAGCGACCCAAACTTTTCATACATTACTATTACATCATTTTAATGATAAAAAACATAATATTATTACACATAGAGAATCCAATTGTTTAGTGTCTTTGGGAAAAAATGGACCATACATAACAATTACAACATCGAGCATAAACTTTTTTGTTCATTTCTCCTTCTCTAGCTTCTTATTGGCACTTGACCTCTCCTTAGTACATGAATACACCTAAGTATATACATCTAAAGAGGTGATATATAATCCCAATAATAGGAAATATATAAAAAATATAGCATGGGGTGAGAATATTCATAACAAAGGCAAAGAATCGTGAACATGAGAGGAAGCATTAATAAGGGACTTGAAATGTGGCAATGCATAAAAAATGAAACATCATGTCTTAGTGGTTAACTACCAAACATTCTTGTGAACAATGATATCATCTTGTTTACATATCATTTCACATTTACTCATGAGATTCATCACATTACCCATTACATTGGAGCGCTGTATAATTTCGGGCAAACCCGTCACATTTAAGCATTCATATTGCGCTATATAATTCCGGGCGCACCCGTCACAACAAAACATTATCAGTTATCATGCATGACAAAATGAACATATAACATAAATGAACATAACAAACCCATGAAAAATAATGGGTTTCATCTCATAATAACACATTCATAAAAATTGGGTTCCCAAAAGAATGAGGGAATAACCTACATGTTACAAGAACCGTCAATCTTGAATGAGAAGTAAAAGGTGTGATCCTGAAAGAAGAGTTTTTTTGGAAAAAAATTGGTTTTTCATAAATACCAGTGAAAAAAATTTATATCCCAGAAAAGGAACGACAATGATGAAAAGAAGAATTTTAAGGAGTAACTATATAAAAAAGGAGTGAAAGAGGTAGAACCCGAAGGATGAAAGTTGGGTTCGCGAATTTCTCCTTACCTTGTATCCAAATGCTTCCTTCACTTTAATGTCCTGTATAATAAAATTATATTCATTAATTAGAAATTAAAGATCCTTTTTTACATTAATAGGGTTTATTTTGGTTTAATTGTGTTATTTTATGGTCCTTTTGATGAGTTATAGAGTTTAAAAACATTGTTCGGGAATGTTCGTTTTTATGGTTTTCTTGAGAGTTTCACATGTATTCATGAATTGAAGTTTTTGTAGAACATGGGTAAACATCAATAAAATATATTACATGTTATTAATTATATTCCATAAGTTAAAATTATCTTAATATGAATTACATTGTATACTATTTGGATGAATCATTATATATGAATATAATGATGATTGTTTGGGTTAATTTGGGTGGTTTTTCAACCACAACGAACTTGTTTTGTTTACTCATCTAGTAATATGTACATAATTTAGTTCCAGAACATAATATAGTACATAACACATATATAATATTCTGGTTCAACGATAAAAATTGTTTTATGACTAGATCTAAATCTGAAAATGAAAAAAGAAAACATGTCGTTCTTGAAGGTGATAGATTAACACCTCACGAACAACGTTTTCTTTTATAAAATAAAAGGAAGAGAAGAAGGGGGTTGGATGGTATAATATCTCATTAGTATCATAAAACTACATTATCTATATGATAATGGAGTCACCATACCATTTCGACAAATATAGGTTGGGAGAGAATAAAAAAGGACTTGAAATTGAAATGGAATTAAAGGAAAGAGGAAGAGAAATTACCTCTTGAATCCTCCTCTTGAGATTCTCCTTAAGGGGCCTAAGCTTGGTATTTTGATGAAAATGGAAGCTCTTGGAAGTTGGGTATGGGATAGGGAAGATTATTGGGTTGAGTTCAGACAATTATTGATGTTTGAGAGGTGTGTTTTGTCAACGGGAGGGGAGGGGTTATTTATACATGAGGAGGGAGGTGTTTTTAGTATAAAATATTAAATAAAATAATATATCAAAAGTTAGACTTGTAATAGTAGTTTTTTGACATCATAAATCATATATTAATATAATATAATTCGTTTTAGGATTTAATTCATCTTTAGAATTCAAATTCAATAATTTATTAAAAGGAAAGTGAAAGAAAGAGAAAAAGATACTTTAAGAAATCATATTTTGACTTTAGGCTTTGGAAAGTTATTTTTAGGTTTGAAAATTGAGTTTATTGTATTTTAAGGAACCATTTATGAAATTTAATATAATTTGGACAAACCTAAAGTTCTAGAATGTTTATTTCATCATTACATCATTAATGATGCAATTTAGGATACACTGATTATGCGAAAAACGGTATATTTTACTATTCACATGAAAATTAAAGTATTTAAAAAAAATCCAAAAATTTTACCCTTACCATTTTTTGATGTGTATAATATAAAAATTAATTCCATTTTTTAAAAATAATTTTATAAATATGATTAATTTAATATTTAATTAAAATAATAATTTACTTGAAAAATACAGTTTTTAAAATTAAAACTGATTTTATAATGCTTTAAAAAATTACATAGGGTCTTATAAAATTATCTATAAGACATAGATTTTCTAATTTATGAACACATTTTAATAAAATACATTTTCTTTTAAATTAATTAACTACTTATAATTAATTATTTGTGTACTATGGTCAAATTGTCACTTTTTAAGATGCTTAAATTTTATTTAATTATTCATGGGTAAAGTTACTCTTATTTGGAAGATTTAATATTCATAAGAGTCGTACTACTATTCATAAGGTTAGGTTACTATTCATAGGGTTATGTTACTATTCACCAAAAATTAAGTTTTTCTTATTGGACTGCAAAAATCAACTTGAACACAACCGTGCATGTCAGATTTTCAAAATTCCAAACATAGAAGTGAAAAACTTATGTTTAAAGGACACTTAGCACTTAGTAGTTCATTATGTTGTGTTTTCATGTGATTTTATGAAATATTTTTAAGAAGGGAATTTCCATTGAAATACTTTGGGTCGTTACATTCTTCCCCCTTTATGAAATTTCACCCTCGAAATTTCACCTTACACAAACAGGTGAGGGTACTTATCCTTCATCGCCTCCTATAGTTCCCAAGTAGCTTATTCAAACTTATGGTTCCTCTACAACACTTTGACAAGGTGGGTTGTCTTGATGTGTAGAACCTTATCTCTCTATTCCAGAATCTCTATTGGCTGCTCCTCATAAAGGAGATCATCTTCCAGCTGTACCATCTCTGAGTTTAGTACATGTGAGGGATCAGGTATGTACTTCATCAATAGTGATACGTGAAAAACATAATGAAATTGAGCCATATTTGGTGGAAGTGAAATCCAATAGGCCACGGATCATATACGGTCAAATATTTCAAAGGGGTCAATGTAACTTGGGCTTAACATTTCTTTCTTCCCAAATCGCATGACTCTCTTCCATGGTGATATTCTAAGGAAGACTTTATCTCCAACATCGAACTCTAAATCCATTAGATGGTTGTCAGCATAGCTCTTTTGCCGAATTTTTGCAGCTTTGATGTGTTTCTGGATGACTTGAACCTTCCCTGCCATCTCTTCCACAAGATCGGGTCCAAGTAGCTTTCTTTCTCCAACTTCATCCCAATAGGTTGGAGTTCTACATCGTTTTCCATACAGAGCTTCATATGGAGCCATATAAATACTCAAGTGGAAGCTATTGTTGTATGAGAACTCAACCAATGGGAGATGCTGATTCCATCCACCTTTGAATTATAGTGAGCATGCTCTTAGCATATCTTCAAACGTCTGAATAGTCCTTTAAGATTGGCCATAGGTTTGGGGGTGATAGGTCATGATAACATTTAATTCAGTACTCAAAGCACATTGAAGGATCTTCCAGAATTTAGATGTGATCCTTGGATCATGGTCAGAGACAATTGAGAGTGGAACACCATGCAGTCTCACCACTTCCTTCAAATATATATTTGCAAGTTTTTCAAGAGATAGAAATTCCCGAGTAGCGATAAAATGGGCAGTCTTGGTGATTTGATCAACCACAACCCATATCGCATTATTTTTGTTCGACGTCCCCATGAGACCTGTGACAAAGTCCATAGTAACATTTTTTCATTCCCACATGTGTATAGGAAATGGATGCATCATCCCTTTTGAATTTTCCCTCTCTAATTTAACTTGTTGACACACCAAGAACCTTGATATATATTTTGAAATCTCCTTCTCCATGTTATCCCACCAGAAGTGTCCTCAGAGATCATAGTACATCTTGGTGCTAACAGTATGGATAGAGAATATTGAGCTATATGCATTGTCCAGAAGCACTTTCTTTATCCCAAGTGATGAAGGCACACAAATCCGCGTTTGAAACCAAATCACACCATCATTGTCGATATGGAACTCATGAAGCTTCACTTTCATTATTTTATTCACCCTCTTTTGTATCTCTACATCATCCCTTTGTGCTTCTTTAATCTTACCTTAGATGGATGGTTTCCCAATCATATGGGCAAGGTAGGATGTATCCCCTGCCCTTATGATTTCTAAATCCATTATTTTCATATCCAAGAAGATAGGGTCTTTCTCAATCCGTAACATGGACAGTGTAGCAGGTTCTTTTCTTCTTAGAGAATATGCTACCTTGTTCTCCTTTATAGGATGGTAGTGAATAGAACAATCATAATCCTTGATTAGCCCTAACCATCACCTTTAACGCATGTTGAGATCCTTTTTTGTGAATATATACTTTAGGATCTTATGGTCGATGTATATGTCACACTTCTCACCATAAACATAGTGCCGTCATATTTTCAAGGCAAAAATCACAGCTGCCAGCTCTAGATCATGCATCGGGTAGTTCTGGTCATGGATCTTCAACTGTCATGAGGCATAGACAATCACATTATCATTTTTCATGAGTACAAAACCCAAGTATTTCTTTGAATCATCACTGTATATCACAATACTTTCTGCACTTTTTGGTAGTATGAGTATAGGTGCAATGATCAGCCTTATTTTTAGCTCCTTGAAGCTTCCCTCACATTCTTCCGTCTATACATACTTTACCCCTTTCCTTGTTAACTTAGTTAGCAGGTTTGAAAATCGTGAGAAGTTTCTCACAAAATGTTGATAGTACCCAGCTAATCCATGAAAACTACGGATTTCTGTGACCTTAGAGGGCATGGTCCTTTCCTCAATAGCCTTTGTTTTTGAAGGATCCATATAAATTCCATCACTTGTGATCACATGTCCCAAGAATGTGACTTGCTTCATCCAAAAGTCACACTTGCTGAATATGGAGTACAACTTCTACTTTCTCAATGTCACCAACACAAGTCTTATATGTTCTTCATGTTCCTACTTGCTATAAGATTAGAGGAGAATATCATCAATAAACACTACCACAAATTAGTTGATGTAATGTCTAAATACTCTATTCATCAAATGCATGAATATTGCAGTGGAATTAGTAAGTCTGAAGGGCATCAGTAGAAACTCATAGTTCCTATACCTTGTAAGGAATGTAGTCTTCTGAATATCCTCCTTCTACACCTTTAGCTGATTATATCCATAATGAAAATCCACCTTTGAGAAGTATTTATCTCCTCTTAACTGACCTAACAAGTAATAAATCCTTGGAAGAGGATACGTGTTCTTTATGTTGATCTTGTTGAGTTCCCGATAGTCAATACAGATCCACATTGTTCCATCATTCTTTTTCACAAAGAGCATTGGCGCACCCCAAGGTGATGCACTAAGGCATATGAAATCTTTGTCTAGATGCTCTTGAAGATGCTTCTTTAACTCATCCAGTTCGATAAGAGCCATCCTATAGGGACACATTGAGATAGGAGTATCTCCAGGTCTGAGTTCTATTGAAAAATCTACCTCATGATCCGGGGGAATTCCGGGTAACTCTTTGGTAAATATGTCACCGTATTCCCTCACGATGGGCATTTCCGCAAGGTTGGCACCTTCCTTTGACTCAACCATTTGGTCAAGGTATGGTTCTTCATAGGGAATCAACACCCACACAAATGAAAGATTTTTCAAAAGAGATTCATGATCTTCCTTTCATTTGTAGAGGAGCATGGGATGGTTTGGAACATGAAAAGATATTTCCTTTTCCTGACAGTTAATATGTGCTCTATATAATGAGAGTCAATCCATTCCCATTATAGCGTCAAATTCTACCAAGGGAATTATTATGAGATTCTCTGGAAGAATCTTCCCACATACACCAACATGAAAAGATTCAAACACTTGGGTTTCAATGATTGCACCACTTGGTGTTTTTACAAATATCTCTACTTTAAGGTTTCAGGGCTACAATTTTATAGTTCTAGCAAACTTGCAATATATAAAAGAATTCATAGAACCAGAATCAAATAAGACTTTTTCAATTCTTGAGTGAATAGGAAGTGTACCTTTTACGACTTCATTGTCTTGTTCCACTTCCATATTAGTAATGGCATAAGCCTCCCCTTTTTCCTTTGGATTTGGTGGCTGCTGACACTAATTACCCTCAAGAACTCGAGGTTTAGTTCACTAGCTTGCATAGTGCCGTAGCTCCCTACAGTTGTAGCATTGAACCATGAATGGTTATCTCCTTTATTCTACCACATTCTCCTTACTTTTTATTTCTTTTTGACACTCTTGATCTTGGTGTACTTCTGTCCCACACTTGAAGAATTTCCCTGTCCCTTTGAGGCAGTTCTGATGGTGCAACTTCCCACATTTTTGGCATGTGGGTCGTTGATTTTTCTTCCCACCTTTGTCATTAGATCCACCAGATTGAAACCCCATCCTTTATTTCTTATCACCATAGCCATGGGACCATTATCCAAACTCCATCTCCACTTTGAGAGCACACCGTACAACTTCTTCATAACTCCCAAAGTCTTGAATTTCAAGAGCCTTTCGAAGGTGTGGTTTTAATCCACTAAAGAATCTATCAAATTTTCTATCATTGTTGATAAAAAAACTCGAAGAGTACCTTGAAATCCTTGTGAAATTTTCTTCGTAGGTTGTGACAGATTCTCCTTTTTTTTTGAGCTCTATGAATTCTCTCTCCATCTCCGTACAAGGATTTTGTGGGAAATACTTATTAAGAAACATGATCTTAAAGTCTTCCCATTCCATCTCTTTAATTTCCTCCCTTGGATTGGTGTTCTTAATCAAATCCCACCATTGATCGGCCTCTCCATCTAGACGATAAATGGCTAGTGTCACTGTATCCATCTTAGAATAGTGAAGAACAGAAAAGATCTTCTCCATGGAGTTTACCCACTATTCCACAACTAGTGGATCGGATGATCCACTAACCGTCGGTGGTCATTGCCACACAAAACATTCGATAGCCAGTTATTATCTCTTTGGTGAAGGAGGAAATTCCCCATTATTATGGTTATTGTTCATAACCTGAGATACTTTGGTAAGCATCACTATGAAGTTTTGTGCTCCACCTCCCAAATTATTGGGGATGTCGTTCGGGCAATCGTTGCATTGGCCCTCGCATGAGTTGTTGGCTTGGTTTCTCCTGATTCCCACCATTTTCTAAAATTTAAAAGGTTAGAACAAAACATAAGTCAAAAATTCATGAATAACTTATTCATTTAAACAAATTATAACATATGTGATACCTATGTAAAGATTCTTTGTGTGCATATTTGTACTTAGACTCAGGATAGAGGTTTTCTCTAGGGTTCACTAATCATAATTCCCAAATTAACTAAACCATTCCTATGATACGAACTATAGAGACCCAACATTTTCATACATTACTATTACATCATTTTAAAGATAAACAACATAATAGTATTAAACATAGAGTATCCAATGGTTTAGTGTCTTAGTAAAACTAGGACCATACATAATAATTACATCATCGAGCATAAACGTTTTTGTTAATTTCTTCTTCTCTAGATTCTTATTGGCACTTGACCTCTCCTTAGTACATGTATCTACCTAAAGATATACATAAAAAGGGGTAATATAGAATCCCAGTAAGAGGATAGATAATAAAAATATAGCATGGGGTGAGCATATTTATAACATGGGAAAAGAACCATGAACATGAGAGGAAGCATTAATAAGAGACTTGAAATGTGGCAATGCATAAAAATGAAACATCATGTCTTAGTGGTTAACAACCACACATGCTTGTGAACAAAGATAATATCTTATTCACACATAATTTCAAATTTACTCATGAGATTCATCACTTTACCCAATACATTGGAGGGCTTTATAATTCTAGGTGCACCCGTCACATTTAAACATTCATATTGCGCTATATAATTCCAGGCACACCCGTCACATCATAACATTATCATTTATCATGCATGCCACAATGAACATATAACATAAATGAACATAACAAACCCATGAAAAATAATGGGTTTCATCTCATATTAACACATTCATAAACATTGGGTTCCTAAAAGAATGAGGTAATAACATACATGTTACAAGAACCGTCAATCTTGAATGAGAAGTAAAAGGTCTGTTCTTGAAAGAAGAGTTCTTTTGGAAAACATTTGGTTTTTCATAAATACCATTAAAAAATATTTATCCTAGAAAAGGAACAAAAATTATGAACAAAATATTTTTAAGTAGTAACTATATCAAAAAGGATTGAAAGAGGGAGAACCCGAAAGATGAAAGTTGGGTTCGAGAATTTCCCCTTACCTGGTATCTGAACACTTCCTTCACTTTAATGTCTTGTATAATGACAATATATTAATTAATTATAAATTAAATAACCTTTTATAAATTAATAGGGGTAATTTTTGTTTCATTGTGTTATTTTATGGGCCTTTTGATGAGTTATATAGTTTAAAAACATTGTTCGGGAATGTTCGTTTTTATGGTTTTCTTAAGAGTTTCACATGTATTCATGAATTGAAGTTTGTGTAGAACATGGGTAAACATACAGAAAATATATTACATGTTATTAATTATATTCCAGAATCTAAAAGGATATTAATATGAATTAAATTGTATACTATGTGGATGAATCATTAGATAGTATTTTAATGATGATCGTTTGGGTTAATTTGGGCGGTTTTTCAACCACAACGAACTTGTTTTGTTTACTCATCTATTAATATGTACATAATTTAGTTACAGAACATAAAATAGGACATAATACATATATAATATTCTGTTTCAACCATAATTTTTTTTATGACCATATCAAAAGGTGGAAATGAAAAAAGAAAACATGTCGTTCTTGAAGGTGATAGATTAACACCTTACGAACAACGTTTTCTTTTATAAAATATAAGGAAGAGAAGAAGGGGGTTGGAGGGTATAATATCCCGTTAGTATCATAAAATTCTAGTATATTTATGATACTGGATTCACCATACCATTTGGACAAAGATATGTTGGGATAGAATAAGAAAAGAACTTGAAATTGAAAGGGAATTAAAGGAAAGAGGAAGAGGAATTACCTCTTGAGATCCTTTTTAAGGGGCCTAAGCTTGGTCTTTTGATGAGACCAGATGCTCTTGGATGTGGGGTAGGGGCTCAAGAAGATTATTGGGCATATTTTAGAAAATTATTGAATCTTGAGAGGTTTTTTTTGTCAATGGTAGGGGGAGGGGTTATTTATACATGAGGAGGGAGGTGTTTTTAGTATAAAATATTAAATAATATAATATATCAAAATTTAGACTTGTAATATTAGTTTTTTGAAATACTAAATCATATATTAATATAATATAATTTTTTTTAGGCTTCAATTCATCTTTATAATTCGAATTAATTAATTTATTAAAAAGAAAATGAAAGAAATAGAAAATGATACTTTAAGAAATCACCTTTTGACTTTAGGCTTTGGAAAGTTCTTTTAAGGTTGGAAAATTGATTTTATTGTATTTTAAGGAACCATTTATAATTTTTAATATAATTTGGCCGAAACTAAAGTTCTATAATGTTTATTTCATCATTAAATCATTAAGGATGCAATTTAGGATACACCGATTATGCTAAAAAGCTGTATTTTTTACTATTCACCCGAAAATTGAAGTATTTCAGAAAAATCCCAAAATTTCACCCTAACCATTTTTCGATGCATAGAATCCAAAAATGAAGTCCATTTTTCAAAAATAATTTTATAAATATGATTAATTTAATATTTAATTAAAATCATAATTTACTTGAAAAATACAGTTTTTAAAATAAAAACAGATTTTATAATGCTTTCAAAAATTACGTAGGGTATTATAAAATTATCTAGGAGACATAGATTTGATAATTTATGAAAAAAAATTAAGAAAATACATTTTTTACTAATTAACTACTTATAATTAATTATTTGTTTACTATGGTCAAATTATCACTTTCTAAGTTGCCTAAATTTTATTTAATTATTCATGGATAAAGTTACTCTTATTTAGAAGATTTACTATTCATAAGGGTTGTAATACTATTCATAAGGGTAGGTTACTATTCATAGGGGTAGTTTATTGTTCACCAATAATTAATTTTTTCTTATTGGACTGTAAAACTCATCTTGAACACAGTTGTGTATGTCGGTTTTTCAAAATTCCAAACAAAGTGACAAACTTATATTTAAAGGTGACTTAGAACTTAGTAGTTCATTTTTTTATGTTTTCATGTGATTTTATGACATATTTTTACGAAGGTAATTTCCATTCAAATACTTTGGGTCGTTACATTTAGAGGTGTTAGTCCCCAACATGTTAGGATAAAGTTAGAGAGTGAAAGCTTATGATACCATATATTGTCCAAAATTTGATAGAGAATGTTCAAGCCATTCAAAAACATATAAAATCTTCACAAAGTACATCAACAATGAATATATAAAATAATAGGCAAGAGATGGAGTTTATGGTCTGATATAAGGGGTTCCTTTATATATAACTATGTAATAAAGTCATTAGTTTTGGTAAAAATGGAAAGCTTACTCCAAGATAAATCGATGCCTTTGATATATTCGATTGCATTAGAGTTGTCGCATATCAAATAGGACTCCCACCATACCTATCAAAAGTACTTGATGTTTGTGTATGAACATGACTCACTTCCACATAACCAATATGTAAAAGGAATCCACAACAAAATATATATTTTCCCTTTAAAATATTGTGTTTTTATATTTATTTGATTAATTTTATAAGCCTTTAATGAATCATCCAAAACTTATATTATATTTTTTGGTTTTAAAATCAATTTTGTATGAACATGAATAACTTCCACATCTCCAATGGTATTATTAAAATATATTTAGTTCTAATAAATATAAAATATTTAAAACCACTCTTATTTTGTAGAATATAGGTGGAAACCCATGGTAATTTTTTTGGTTTTTATTGTTTTATCATAAAGAGCCTGAAACATATGTTTAGAAATTAATAAATAATTCCACGCTATTTTTCTTTAAATACTCACAAAACCTCCCATTCTTCTTCAATAAAACCCCATTTATAAAAACTTTTCTCTATCTTTACCTTTATAAATACTTCCCATAGTGTTCACAGTATCTTATTAAGCTTATCCCAAGAATTAAGAATCCCCCTCTAATGGTAAGGGATTATCTCCTACTCCTCCTTATTCAAGAACTTTATTTGAGTTAGGACACTTTATTTCCAATTTTTCATGTTTTTATGTTTTTTACACGTCTCTATACTATTCTTATGATTCTCGATTAATTATATTCTACTTTTCACCTTTATTAAACCCTTCAATAAACCTTTATGTATGCCTATTATTCTATGAAATTATCCTGTGATTTTCCATGGAAAACATTTTTTTTGTGTATACCCATCCCCATTTGCAATAAATGGTATTCATCACATATACATATCCTTCATTAATTTTTGGAATTGAATTTAGTAAAAAAAAACTACTTAATCCTAGGCATAAAATTGGTGAAATAAATCCTTATGTTGTATGATCCATATGGAACAGAAATAAAAGTACATGATAGAAATGTGACATGTGGGCTCGGAATTATATATCCTCCAATGTATTATGTAATATTTTTATCTCATGAGATATTATTTACAGTGAATGAAAGGTTAAACTAATAACACTTTGTTATGATGTCTTGGAGGTTATCCTGGATATAGGCTTATGATGTCATTATTTATGTTGCTGTCATATACTTATGTTGCCTTGACGTTATTGTCTTCTATCATGATTGAATGTTTATTTTTTTTATTCTCACCACGTTTATATCACCTTGATATGCTTCTGGACTCACATGCATTACTTTCGTCATGTTATTATTTTATTATTTCCTTATAGGGATTTATATCTCACCCATTTCTTATATACATCCCAAAGTTATCACGTACAATATTAGAAGATCGATGGAACAAAAGTGCATGTTTTTGGGTGTTTAAATACTGTTTTTGTAAAAAAAATCATTTTTGTGCTATTTATCTAAATACCCAAATACACTATCCCTCTTGATCCTTAGGTATTGTATTATATGTATATTTATGTAATAAATCATTAATTAATGTGTTTTGAATATAGGGTCTTTCATATCATGATGTTATGTTATCAGAACAACTGAGGTGGATTTTGAAAACAAATTGGTGATGGGTATAATTGTTAATAATTAAATAATAGAAAATTTCTTATTTTATTATAGTTATATGAATTCTTTCATAAGACATGTTTTTAAGGGACATATTCACCTTAAAGAATAGAGGTTGAGTTATCGATGAAAACTCCAAGTGGTATAATCATTTCATATGAAGTATATAACTCTTCATGAATTAATATTTTTTGAGAAGAGAATTCTAAAAACATATAGTAATTTTTTTTGTTATAATTTTATACTATGCTAGATAGGGACTGATTTTCCTTATATAAAGTTAATATCAACTACCATTATATGGAAATCACATATCTTATCTCAAACAATTCATTTATTCTATACAAGTGAAAGAATAATTATAATTTTACATTGAAAAAAACCTTATAATGTATAGATATTATTTTCTTATGATTAAGTATATATTAGTCAAAATATTTATACAAAAGGAAAGAATAATCCTTAAATACATGCCAATTGTAAGTGTATATAATTATGTATTCCATAATGTGTTTCTAGGCCTTTTATCTAATTGAGTGGTTAATTTCTCAAAAGAATTTATACCTAGATATCCTCCCATATCTAGGAGTGAATAAAGAATGACCACCATTGAAATATAACTTTTCAGGAAGAAAGAACATGGGAAATTTTACAAGGGTTATATACACCATAGTTCTTTACCATAATGTTCCTATATCATCTATCAAAAAACAAGGATGGGTTAATACATATATACATTGACTGTCATAATATTAAAAAGATCATGATAAATAACAAGTATCTTCTTCCACAATTTTATATCTTGTTCAATCAATTGTATGGTGATTGGTACTTCTCAAAGGTGAATCTTCGATCATGATATCAATAATTAAAGGTGAAAAGGGAGTATATTCAAAGTATTGTCTTTCATACAACATATAGACACTATGAGTTCATAGTGATTCCTTTTAGAATCACTAATACTGAAATAATATTAATTTACATAGTGAATAATAAAATTATATATTTCCTTAATAAATTTATGATGGTCTTTATATATAATATTATTATATACTGAAAAATTTAGGAAGAATATGAGGATCATTTTAGTATTATTATACAAGCATTAAAAAAGGATATGTTATATGAAAAGTGTAGTAAATATGACTTCTGAATATAGATATATATATTCATGGGGTATATAATCACAAGCAAGGTGATATTTTTTGATACATAAAAAAATATAATAATTGTAGAGACCAACATATGTAATGGATATCTATAGTTTTTTTGGAATATATGGGTATTATTGATGATTTATGATAAACAAATTTATATTTTTAAATAACTATCCATGTTAAAAAACATTAAATTTTTTATAGATTGATGAATAGAAAGATATATTCAATGGGTGGAATAAAAGGATAGTTATTTAACATGTAATCACACTACCCTCAATTGGGGAAGGGTTTTTGGCATACTATGATGCTTCGAAGAATTTCTTTGATTGTTTACTCTTGAAAAATTATAAAGTGATAGCTGAGACTCAATAAATTTTAATCTTCCAGAAAATGACACCCAACAAATGATTAAGAATTGGATTTAGTAATGTTTACATTAATAATTTTGAGTAATTATCTAAATGTTAGGTAAATTATGACACAAATACTGATCAAAAAATTATAAAGTATATATTTCTAAAAAAAGGAGTTGAACATGTTCCAAAAATAACGGTTATAGTTTATCAAATAATATTATTTCTAAATTCATTACAATTATAAAAATATAAAAAAAGTATAAGATTCTATAAGAATAAAATATCATTAAACCTTAATCATGAAAATTATTTAAAGGGATCTAATATCTTAAAACAAGCAAAGGATGGAAATGGAAATCATAATGTAAGGCAATTCATCCTATATTTCTCAAATGATTACTTAGCCATATATTACATAAAAGAATATCTAAGGTCAAATAGATTATGTGGATATATAAAATAATTTGGAACCAATAAATAATGATAAAATCATAGAGATCAATATTTATAAATATACATTTTTATGATTTGAGGATCCATTATAGGTACCATTAGTTCTTAAGATAATGAAAGAGTTGTGGATAATGCTTATACCTCAACATTCTCTATCCACCCAGTAATTAGAAAGATTTAAAGTGGTCATTGGGATAACTTATTGTGGTATAGTATAAATAATGAGATTGTTTAATATACTTTAAAATGTATAGTACTCCAAAAATATAAGATAGAGTGGACAAAGATTAAGGGTATAATGAAAACATTCCCATACCAATATGAAATAGAGAGAACATCACCACTGATTTTTTCATAGGACTTCCAAATAAAATTAAATGAAATAATGCCATGTGGGTTGTGGTGGATCATCTTATAAATACTTCTCACTTTATCACTATTTGTGATGACTTCTCACTCAATTAACTCAGAAATATATATATCCTAGAAGTGTTCTGGCTACACGGAGCACCATTATTGATTATATATGATTGAGATATGATGTTTACTTCAAAGATATATAGTATTATTAAAATTGAAATGAACTCAAGGTTAATATTTAGTGTGATATATCACCCTTTGGTGGTAAATCTTAAAACACCGTTCAAACATTAGAAAATCAATCTCATATCCTAGTATATGGACTTTAATGGAATTTGGGATTTATATATTTAATTTAAAAGTTCTCATACTATAATATATTCTACTCATGAATTTATATGATTCATTATAAATACCTTTATGGAAAGAAGTGTATAACTCCATCAAATTATAAGGATGTTAGAGAGTGTAAGATAAAGGGACAAAACTGGTCAATCAAATGACAAGGAATTTCCAAGACAATCAGAAACACATCATAGTATCACATAGTTGATAGATGATCTGTGTTGAATGTTTTCGATGTGACCTAGAGTGTGAGGTTTGGGATAATGTGTTCCTTTGTAAATTTATATAGAATATATTCATGGAGTTTGGTAAGATGGTAAATATAAGTCCCAAATACATTGTACACTTTAACATTTGTGACCTTGTTGGAGTTATGGGCTATCAACTTTACCTTTTATGTGCCCAAGAATATGATGTGACATTGTGAAGGGGTGGTGGATGAATTATTGAAACTCTTTTTAAAACATAATTTATAAAATTAACATATGTGACTTGTTAGAATATGGATCTTATTAATCATTGAATCTAACCCTTACCTATATATATCCAAAGTATAAAGTAACGTAACGCGCATAGAATTTTTACATGGTTCAGCCCCAAAATGTGCAATTATAACATTTTTATGTTCAAGTTGAATCCAAAAAACATATTTTACATATAAAATTGTAATGTAATTAAAAATTCGGTATGGTAACAAAAATTACCCAAAACTATCCTCTGATAGTATTCTCCAAACAATGATTATATTGGATACATCATGCTTACAACATGACAACACTAAAATAGAAATAATTTTTTATCTTCATGTTTCTTTTATATAAAATTATTAATCCTACTCTGATCCTTTATAAAAAAAATGAACATAAGTTACCCTTTACACCAATGTAATCTTTTGAACTCTCTTTATTTAGAATCATAATTTATGGAAGTTGGTCTTTCTCACTAGTCTAAGAATCTCAACATCTTGAATATATATAGGTAAAACAGATCATTGGTATTGTTCACTGAACTTATAAAACCTCAATTTAAAAAATCTCAATTACTCCTCCCTGACTCAATGAATATTCAGAATATGCAGCTTGGTCTCTTAGTATCATTAGTTTCATATTATACTTAACACTCCTCCTTTTATACCTAGTATTATGTGTTGAAACCACTATAAAAATAATTGATGCAGTCTCTAAAAATTTCTCAAATTGAATTTCACATTTTCTCAATGATTGATACTCCCTCTTTAAAACTTTCTCCTCCAAATTAATTTTTTAATTATTCCATTTTAGGAAAAATGGAAAAACCTGAGTACACTAGCAGTACACCACTACGTGTAGAAAGAACTTACAAAATGGTTAAACACAAGGATAATATTATTTGACTCAACTACTCTGTAAAGTTCAAAGTTTTTCATACCAACCTGGAGGTCAGGATCTGCTCTGATAATCTCTTCAAGGAGGGTAATCATCCTTTCCATTGTCTGGACAAAATCCTATGTGCTATTTCTATGTTGATTGAAACCTCGTGAAAGTATCCTATCTTGCTTATCCATCCACAGTTCATGCTCCTCTGTGGCATCAACTTGCAGCCTTCATTCATAAATTCTATTGAGCTCCTCTTCTGAAACATTGGGTCATATAGCTGGCTCCAGCATTTCCTCCTTGGAGTGCAGGATGAGTTTCAAACACTCCTCGTCCTCCGCTTTATTAACTCTCGTGAGGCTACTTGGACCATCATGTTCCCCATCTTGTATGTATTTGTTTTATTTATTCCTTCCCTTATTGACTGACCTGGTTTCCATTGGTTTTGGCAGATGAGAATAATCCTTACGCCCCCTTTAAAACTTTCTAAAAATCATCTCAGGTTGAGTCATGACTTAAGAAGCATGATATTCACTTCATTAATAATGAAACAACATCAACATAATTATTTAATCAACTCAATAAACTATTGTCTTGTATCTTCAGGTTCACCATCTAAAAACATCAGGTTACTCAGATATAGCCTTTAGATCTTTTGAGATAACACTACTAAAAAAAAGCCTTTAATAGCAGTGCTATATGTCAATGATATAACAAAATGATGTTAAATGATATATTTATCTGCACTAAAGAAAGTGCTGATAAATTTAACCTTTTATTGGTTTTTTTTAGTACTAATAAAGGAAACCATTATCAGTGATTTATTTTTAGCACTGATAAAAGTATTATTTATCAGCGGTTTATTTTTAGAATTGATAAAGGGTATCCTTTATCAGTGCTTTAATTTTAGCACTGATATAGGGTATCCTTTATCAACGCATTAATTTTAGCACTGATAAAGAGTATCCTTTATCATCTCTTTATTTTTAGTGTTGATTCATATTTATTAAAATAAAATGAAATAACTAAAAAATAAAAAAAATTGTGTTTATTAAAAAATTTATTTAAAATTTTATTAATTAAATAATTATTTATAAAAATGAATAGATTTATTATTCATTATTAATTATAAAAAAATTATTAATTAGATAATTATGATAATTATTGTTATTAAATTTTCTATATTAAATACATAAATATATACTAATGTATTTAAAAATGATATATATATTACAAAATATGTATGTGTTTTACATTAAATAGTCATATGTTTATTGAATAATAGATTATAATGAAAAATTAATTTGAATTAAAAATATTGACTATAATTTCATAGTACTCAACATATAATTGAATGTCGTTTGATTTTTTTATTTAATATAGATCAAATTTGTGTTATATCGATTTTACATATACGTAATTAATGTATTTTTATATATAATGCACAGACACTAAACTTATCCATTTTTTTTAATATTTTTAGTGTACTTATTCTTAATTTATTCAATTTCACTCAATTTTAACATACATGCATGCACTTAAAATGATATATTCATTAATAATGTTAAAAATATATTTGTAAAAAAATATTTATAAATAAATATATTTATAAATGTACATTTACTATATTTATACAATTATATATTTATAATTCTAAGCAAATTAATATTTTTTAAAAGTATTTATATTATTATAAATATATATATACATATTTAAATAATTATTAAATTTATAATAAAATTATTTAAATAATCAATATATTTACTATATTTATATTTATATATATTTATTAAATGTATGTATGTATAATTATATAAATATATATAATGATATAAATATTATTTTTTTAAAATATTTCTATAATTATAAATAAATAATTATAAAATTATAATAAATCTATTAAAAAAAGAATATATTTACTATATTTATATTTGTATATATTTATTAAGTATATATAAATATTTATAATTTTTTATTTATAATTATAGTTATAAATCCTTTATTAGAGCTTAAGTAATAAGCGTTGATAAAATCATCCTTATCAGCTATTTATTCACACTGATAATGATGAGGATTTATCAGCACAAACCAACATGCTGATAAAATAAACATTTATCAGCGCTAAAGTATTAGCACTGATAAAGTTTTATTTTATCATCAAGTTTTTAGTGAGGATAAATTTCTACCTTTATCAACACTAAGAAAGCGTCGATAAAAAGTTATTTTATCAGCACTTAAGTAATAAACACTGAGAAAATGGATCTTTATCAGTGATTATTTGTAAGCATTGATAAAATTGTCCCAATCTATTTTAAAACCCTTAATCATTTACAATCTCATCATGATATTGGGATATTTCCACAGAATCCACCCTCAGCTAGTGCTTCTCCTTGGTGAATCGATGATCAAATCACACCACTCAACTATTGTTGGTGCTCCAGCTGCACGAAAATCTCTTCTGATATTCGGTTATCGATTTTGGTTGTGATGCAGATGGGGTTTCACATCACTTTTTGGAAATTTCTCCACGCAAGGTAGGTGGTTTTATGCCTTAACAATTTATATAATTTAATTTTCATTCTTAGTTAATCTTTGCGTGCTTCATAGTTTATTTTGGTGGTGAGAAAAATTTTTGGAAATTCTTTGACATTCATTTGTGTAGAAAATAAATTTTCTAAATAGAATTTGTTATGTTTATATATAATACTTTTTCTGAAAAATCAGTGGAAGTGTTCAATGAATTGTTTGAGTAGTGAGAAATGTGTTTTTGTTAGTGTTTAAGGTGCGCGTGTGTTGAAAAAGTATTTTTGATGGGGAATGGGTCATTTTGGGCTAGTTATCCTTATTGTGAACTTTTGAGTATGAGTTATGAAGTATTTAAATAATGAATATTTTGTTTTAGAAATAAAATTTGGGATGTGGAAATGGTTTATTAAATGGTGTGAGTGATTCAAAATGTGTTTTCAAAGGTTTTGGCATGCTTTGTGTTGGGTCTGTGTTTCATAATAGAAAATGGCTATGTTTTTTGTGTTTTTTTTGTACAGTGTTCTGTGGATGGGTTTTATGGGTTGTTTGGAAGGTGAAAATCGTGTTTTTAAAGGATCATAAATGAAGATAGGTTTGGAAGCACCTTATTAAAAGAAATTGACATACTTTTTCATGCTGAACATGTTGTAATTTTTTTTAATGTGAATTGTAAATTATTTTAAAGGATGGAAGAAATATTTTGAAAATGATTTCGGGTTCTGTACAAATTTGTAAAAAAATGGACTTTCTACAGAATTTGTTGTGAAATGGTGTAAACTCTAGTTTTGTTAATTGGAAGTGTTCTATAAATTTGTTAATATATTTATTAAATTATATATGTTTTTTCAATTATGTTTGATGTGGTTATGTGGTGCATTTGTTTTTAAAAGTAGAATTTTCAAGTGAACATGGGTGTGTTTTTTATGTAAAGACTTGTAGTGCCTATGGGGTTTATTTTAGAAATATTTTTAAATGAATTATTAACATACATAATAGGTGTGAGTAATATTTGTGAAATGATTTGGTGTGTGTGTGTTTTTAAATGGGGTTTAGGTGTGTAAGTAGTGGCACACTATTTGTACATTGTTTGGAATGATTTTTTTTTTGTAAATTTTCTATTTTGGTGAAATGTGACTATTAAACTTGATAGGGAACAAATAAAAGGGAATCCTAGGTAACTGGGTAACATGATTCTATTGTGTTATGAAATATTAATGTTTGTAAAGTTAAATCATTGTCCATATAATTAATGTATTGTTCCATATTAATGTTTAATTCGTTTATATTTAGTATTACTCACATAATAATTGTTTTCTTATATAGGTGGATTCTTTTGTTTGAGTCAGGGTGATCTGTCCAACTTTCATTCTTCTTCTCCCTTAAAATATTTTCACCCATTAAGTGGTGCATTTCTCACTTTCTTTCATGTTACCTCCACTTCCTTTGTAGGAAGAAAAATGATGTTGCCTCTACTCAATCATAAAGGTATTCTTTGTGTTTGCACAGTAAAACCATTGTCCATAGAATTAATGTATTGTTTCGTATTTATGATTAATTAATTTTCTTTTATTATTACTCATATAATAATTGTTTTCTCATATAGGTGGATTCTTTTGTTCGATTTGGGGTTCTCTATCCAACTTTAATTCTTCTTCTCCCTTAAAATCATTTCACCCATGCAGTGGTGCATTTATCACAATCTTTCAAATTACCTCCACTGCCTTTTCAAGAAGATAAATTACGTTACCTCTGATCAATCACAAATTTAATCTTGATGTTTACATATTAAATCATTGTCCATAAAATTAATGCATTGTTTTATATTTCTGTTTAATTTATTTCTTTTTAGTTTCACTCACTTAATAATTGTTTTCTTATATAGGTGGATTATTTTGTTGGAGTTGGGGTGATCTATCCAACATTCATGATTATTATCCCTTAAAACCTTTTCACCCCTACAGTGGTGCATTTATCACTTTATTTCAAGTTACCTTAACTACCTTTTCAAAAAGAGAAATGACGTTGTCTTTTCTCAATCAGATAAGTAATCTTGATGTTTTCATGGTAAAATTATTTTCCATATAATCAATGTATTGTTTCATATTTATGTTTAATTTTTTTTTATTATTACTCATATAATAATTATTTTCTTATATAGGTGGATTATTATTTATTTTTTGATGTGATTTATTCAAAGCTAATTATGTAGTGTTAGAAATTTAATAAAGAAATTTAATGTAAATCGTGGTAATATTGATGGTTAGGTTTTTTTAATGTATGTAATAATTTATATTTATGTAATTGTATAAATAAATTTTTGAAATAACTATAATATAGTGTTTCTTCTTGCATTTGTGTGGTAAATTTCATTTCATTTAATTTTTGTATTGGGGATTTTTTTATATATCTGGTGTGTTTCTTGTTATCCTAGTGCTTCTGGTGCTACGGTGCACTGTAACAGCACACTATAGTGGTTTTATAGTGTGTTGTTATAGCACAATTCATTATGGCCTTTTATAAGCGCTTTTGAAAGTGATGACAAAGAACATATTTATTGGTGCTTTTAAAAGCATTGATAAAAACATATTTATTAGCACTTTTAAAAGGGGTGATAAAGGTATCCTTTATCAGCGCTTCTATAGCACTGATAAAATTCCCCTTTATCAATGATTTTTTATCTTTGATAAAAGTCATGTTCATTTAATGTTGCTCATGTAATCAGTTCTTTTCTAGCACTGATAAAGTCCATTTATAGTGCTATTAATGGCCTCTTTTGTAGTGGTGTAATCCTAAAAATATTTTAATCAACATAATAAATTGTTTTTATATATATTAAATTTCTATCTCGCATTACTGAATGGAACCAGTAGTGTTTCGAGAGTTTAGGGTGGATTTGGATTATCTAGAATCTAATAGCTTCATACAACTGAGTATATCTCCATGGGGTTCTCTAGTTCTCTTTTACAAAGGCTGATGGATCCATGAATTTATATGTGGATTAGCATAGGTTTAACTAGATTGTGGTCAATAATTGGTATCCCTTTCTAAGTAGTTATGATCTTTTTGATTAGTTTAGAGGTGCTCAGATCTTTTCCAAGATTGATTTGAGATCAGGTTACCACCAGTTAATGGTGAGACTAGTGAACATACCTCAAACTACTTTTATGAGTAGGTATGGATTATATGAATTCATTGTAATGTCATTTGGGTTAAATAATGTTTCTATGGTATCTATGGCCTTAATAAATAAGATATTTCATCAATTTCTAGGCCAATTTGTGTTGGTTTTTGTTGATGATATCTTAGTGTACTCCCAGTTAGAAAATGGTCATGCCAAACATCTTGGGATCATTCTGAGTATATTGAGAGAGCATTGTCTTTAAGCCAACATAACTAAATTTAGTTTCTGGATAAATAAACCAAATTTATTAGGCCATGTCATCTCAAAGGTATGAGTGTCAGTGGACCCAGATAAAGTCATAGATGTGGTATCTTGAGAACAACCAAAGAAAATATTCAAAATTCATATCTTTCTAGGTATAGTGGGTTATTACTATCATTTTATCCAAGATTTATCCTTTTTAGAATCACTAATGTCTAGGATGACCAAGAAAGGGGTCATTTTTTTGGTTTTATGCTTGAGAAAGATATTTTTAGGATCTAAATGTCAGAATAGCCTTATCATCTATCCTCACTTTACATGTGTCAGGTAAAGCATATACCTTGTACTATGACGCATCTGGAGTTGGAATATGAGTAGTTCTAATGCAGGAGGATTGTGAGGTTTCTTGTGGATCTAAAAAACTGATACCACATGAGAGGAATTACCCTAATCATGATCTAGAGTTAGTGATCATGGTATATGCATTGAGATGTTGGAGACACTATCTCATGGATGAGAGGATTGTGGTATACATATATCACAAGAGCCTTAGGTACATATTTTCTTAATGAGACCTAAAAATTTAGTAAATTAGGTGGGTTGAGTATCTATAGTCTTTCAACATTGAATTACCATATACACCAGGAAATGCCTTTTTCATTGTTGAAACATTGATCCAAATTACATAGATAGAGGCAGCATGGGATTCTTATGATGAGTGAAAGATAATGTCTTTCTTTATAGACATGTATCTAGATGTTTAGGAATATCAAGGATGATTATCTCTAACTTTGATGACTATTATATATATTCCTTTCAAATTAGTAGGGCTTACTTATGGGAGATAAATTATATGGTGGGGAGATGCCATCACGATGGTCTCTTGGTAGTGGAAATTGTCTTCTTTTCAGTTCTTGAGTATGAGTTCCTACAATATTGTGTGAGGATTTGATGAGGTAGTTTCATGATTCTATATGGGTGGTTATTCTTGGTTTAAAAAATATGTTTTTTATCTCCATATACAACACTGATGGTCATAAATGAAGAAGGATGTGGAAATATTTGTAGCTAGATGCTTCACTTGTTAGCAGGTGAAAGCCAAGCATCATATGCCAATTGAGATTTTGCATCCTTTTCCCATCATTTAGTGGAAATGAGATGATGTCACAATGGATTTTGTGATAGGATTATCTATGACGACCCATAAAAATGATGTTGTATGGGTTTTTGTGGATCGACTGACTAAGGAAGCCCACTTCTTACCTATTTGGGAAACCATCATGGTTGATGATCTATGAGATTTTTATGTGTGTGGGTGGTTTAGTTGGATGGTTTTCTAAGGAGAATTATTTCAGATATAGATTCTTCTTTCACATCACATTTATGTAAGGGTTTTCTAAAATCCTTGGGATCATAATTTATTTTAAGTACATTTTATCATCCATAGATTTATGGTCAATCTAAGTAGACTATTCAGGTTCTGATGTATATGTTTTGAGTATCTGTATTGGATTTTGGTGGTTCATGGGAGAAACATATTGCACACCAAGAGTTTTCATATAATAATAGCTTATAATTATCAACCCAAATGGAACCTTTTGAGGCTTTTTATGGTAGGCCATTTCATTCACCTCTTTGTTGGCTATAGGCAGGTGCGCTGGCACTTGTTGGGCCTAGTATCATATAAGAGACATCTAAATGGGTTCAGTTAATTAGAAAGTGGTTGGTGACCATGTAGAGTAGACAAAAATCATTTTCTAACCATCAGAGATGGCCTCTAGAATTTTATATTGGCCATCATGTTTTCTATCAGGTGTCTCCTAGATTGGGACAATGACATATCAAGAAACAAGAAAAGCTAACACCCTGGTTTTTCGGGCCATTTGAAATAGTTGTAAGGTTCGGTCCAATGGAATACCGTTTATCCCTCAAATATTATTATAGTTCCCTTCAAGAAGTGTTACACATTTCATTATTATGAATATATCATCCAGACACTTCCCATGTGATAGACATAGCAAACAACGATATTTTTGTTGATGTGTCCTTTGAGTAACATTCAATATAGGTTGTGGATCATAGTGATAAATATCTTTGTGATCAGAAAATACCATTAGATTGAGTGTAGTTGCAGAATTGGTGAGTTCAGGAGGATACCTATGATAGGGAGTCTGATCTATGAGCATAGTGGCCAAACATGTTCATTAAGACCTCATAGTGATGCTTGAAGCAGCTCAGGGATGAGCTATTATAAGGTAGGTAGGTTGGAAGATCCCATTTTTTCAGGTATGTTTCTTTCTATGTTTTTTATTTTATCTATGTTGGTCGAGTCTTGTTTAGAGATAGAGATAATTGTTGGAGAAAATAACTTAAACAATCAGGAATGTATTTCTGTTTGAGTTAATGGAGTCTTGGTATAAATGTGTTAGGTGTTTCGCGTGTTCTTAGTGAGTTGTAAAGCTTTAAAATAAGTTTAGTTTTTTAAAAAGGAAAAATGGACTAAAAAATCAACTATAGAGTATTTAAACAACATTTACTTTTTGAGGGTTTTAATAAAATAAATCTGAGGCAATGATTGTTTTAGCATATCCCATTAAGAATATTTATATGATGTGTAACCACATTACAAACAATGTAAATTCATGGGATTATTTTTTAAACATGCTATGCAGCTTATAATAATTCTATTTCATTAAAAATACTATCCTGTCAACCCTAGGGAATTCTCAAGGTAATATTAGGGTGCCAATATTTTTTATGGACATCTTTTTTTTGATAAATCCATTGTAGGTGGTTTTGGTCCTGTTTATTCCTCCTCTTCTTTCTTCTGCAACCATTGTAGTGAGATACTTTTCCAATTGTATTGTTGGTTTTGGTATTGATCAGTTTTGATCTAGGAAACTCTTTGAAATCATCTTAATATTCTTCCTCATGGTCACTGGTTTTTGGGAGCATTGTTGGATCTTCAGTTAAAGGTTGGGGTTCTAAATATTAAACCTATGATTTTAAAATTTCCAAGTTTATTAAATATTGTGATATCTCCATCATTATGCAGACCCAAATTAATTAATTAAATGAATAAGATTACTACTTGATGTCTTTTTGTTTCAAATTTATTTTTAATGGCTTATATCTACCCATGGGGTGAGGGAACCATGTTTATAATTGAATTGGAAAATGGATTAAAGTATGTATAACATGACTTGTGACCTATGGTGATTTATTGTTATAGAATCCATAAATTGTGGCTTATTTTTTATTAATATAATTGGTGATCAATAGTGAATTAAATTGGAGGTTAAATATGAAAGAAGGAGAGTAATTGTCATAATTAAATGTTGATAATTTTAATGAGATATTGTGATATCCATGCAATATGATGTTTCATGTTGTAATATTATATATCAGGATCAATCCTAAAACTTTCACAGTTATATGCTATAATATTTATATGAACGGGCTCCGCCCAGTCACAGGATGTTATTATAATAGAGAGTGGGCTATGCCTAGTCCCATGTTGTAGTGTCTATAAGGAATTGACTCGGAATGTTTTAATGCTTATAGGTATTTGACCAATGTGTTGTAATGTTTTATAGGGATTTGACCTAGATTTTTTTTAATATACCATGTTTATATGGTTGTGGTTGTCATCATTAGAAGGAATGATTAGAGATATTCCAACATGGAACTAAAGCATGTTGTTTTACCTTGGTTATATGGTTAGGGTTGGTGTGGTCATATGGCATGCTCAGAGATATTCTGGCATGGCTCTGAAATAGGTAGTTTTTGTATTTTATTAATTATTGAATTAATTAATACATTGGTTCATCACATTTTTTGTACATACTTTTTATCAGACTGATTTAGTTTAGACATGGTGGTTTGAACCTATTTATTTATACTCACACCCTATTCAGGTCTCCATTTGGTACCCGAGAAGACTATGTAGACGTAGGTATAGACAAGGGAAAAGGACCTTGATCTGGATTGTTTGTTTGAAGATGAGATTGAGTTTGAAGATGGGACCAACATGGGATTTGGGACCTGAGACATTGAGTCTTTTATTTGAGTCTTCTACTATTTTTCTTATATTGTTCTATAATGACATCTAGTTACACTCAGGCACATTGTTAAATTATTATTTTATTATTTTTTGGATTATTCAGTTGCCTTTTATTTTTCTCTTTTTCTATGTCTTTAATTTATTGATATTTTTATTTATTATGATTTTTTATACTGTTATGAAACTTATACCAGGGGGTATACTCTCCCCACTATACATTTAACACTTCCTTTACTAGTTGGAAGCCTCTTGCATATGAGGAGGCATGGTTGAGGTCTCGTAACGAAGACTTTTCGGCCATATGTGAGTGAGTTCCATATTGGGGTACATTATAGTGATGGTGGTGATGGATGGTCACATAGAGACTTTTATTTTATCCTGTATGGTTATATTTTGAGGATTATTCTTTTTTGATTAATGTTTTATATCTCATGGTTGTATGCTCTTCTTCTTTGTTGTACTCTATTTATCTATCTATTTATAGTAACTCTTGAGAGTTATTTTGGTTTATGTATTTATCTTTAACATGTGGTCAGTCCTCTTGAGTGTCATTCCATATTTACATAGGTTGGTTTGTTACAAAATGGTATCAAATACAATTCTTCAAATGAAAGTTTGATTTCACTTCATGGATTTGGTTTAGATTCTATGGTATATAGAAGTTAATATCAGCATAATTGGAGTATTAAGTATGGAAGGGTTTATGGATAGCTCACTTCCATATCATAACTTGATTTACCATGGGTGTTCATGGATTTTAATCATGATTAAGATTAATTTTTGAGGTTATTTAAATAAACCTGGATTGGTTTTTATTTAGATGAACCTAAACTTTATTAATGTTTTTTCTATCCTCCATTGAATCTATGGTTTCATTAATTTCATATTGTTTAATAGTTTTAAATTGGATTCATGAATGCGAATTTTGATTCAAATAACTGATATTAATATAATTGGATGTTTTATTTTGTTTTTATTAGACAATTTCCCCTAAAATAGATCTTATGAGTTCCGGAGATGAAGCTATGAGAAATATTCCACAGCAAAATCCTCTCATAGACACTTAATTTGTAGATGTTTTTATCCATGCAGTTCGAACACTAGGATGGGTAGGTTTTCAAAAATTAGTGATTAGAGGTAGATCATGGATCATAACTTACTAAATAGAATCGACCTATCATCCATGGTGACAAGGGACCATGAAAATTTGAAGATTGGATCAATTAGAAATTGAGGATCTTCCATTTTTTGAAAACCCAAAAGGACTTTAAGGTCAGTTTTATAACATATATTCCTAATGTTCTTGGAAGAAAATTTTGGGACTCTATCATACAGGACATGTTACATGAGGATCTTACTAGGAATTATTTCAATAGTACCTTAGAAAAATAGTTTTATCTAAAGAATTTATGAGTAGAAATGACTCAAGAATTTATAACCTTAGAGAAAGGGAATAATTCAATTATGGAGTATTCCACTCATTTTCTAGAGTTGGTCCACATATAACATGAGTTTATATTTAATTACCACCTTAAACCTCATAGGTTAGATATGGGATTAAGGGAAGATATTCGATCGATGCTGATTCTCTTAGGCATACCACCATTTTCTAAGGTGGTTGATAAAAAACTATGGATCAGTCAGACATGGCTAGGAAATAGCTTGAGGTGGAGATTTAATTACCACAGGAGGTAGTCTGTGTGTTTGATCTGGATAGAAAAGGATGTGTAAGGGTGTATTTTATATCAACACCAGTTTTCAAGGCTTATATGAGGTAGTACAATGTTGTATTATATTAATTTTTTAGGCCTATTCATACTAAGAAAAACTATATGAAATCACCTAGGACATATAATTTTTGTCGGAAATAGGGTCATTTTAAGTATTTTTTAGGAAGAATGTCAAAAGGTAGTAGATATAGATCCACTCTCATGAAGGGATTTCAGGATTGTTCTAACATGGAAAAGGGTGGTGGATCTCATTCTCATGTTAGGGGGATACCCAATAAGTAAATAAATCTTATTGAGGAAATAATTATAGATGTATTTATATATCAAATTATGAACCAGAGGATTTTGAATAAGGGTTGGATGTAATGATAGTTATTGTGTTCATTTTATCCTCTATGTTTTTTGTTTTGTTTGATACAAGTAAAAATAATTCATTTATATCATCTAAGTTGGTTAACATGTTGGTCTTATGATTGAATATTATTTTTTTATTTTTCTATCTTTCAATTCCCTTGGTAAAGATAAAAGAACAAGTTTTTAAATGTCTCAAGTGTTGGGTGGTGATTTCCAAATTTTAATTTGTGTGGGTATTCTTAGTTATTGATCATGATATCTTTAACCTTATTATTAGAATTTATTGCTTGATTAGTATTAAAGCCAATTTTGACTACTAACATTGCCAAGTTTAGTGTCAATATATCTACGGGGTTACTTATATATTCTAGGGTGATTGAGATTATAGATTAAGGAGAGTGGGGAATGTTGTTCCTTATGCTAGAATTATCTCATTCTAGATGTCAGAGATGTTTCTTGACATTTTTTATAATTTTCTTGAGCATTCCACTTCCTCTAGTGGTGTTTTCATACCCTAGGGTCTTTCCTGATGATTTTTATAGGTCATATCCCAAGAGATAAGTCTAGTTCACTATTAAAATTATCCACAGGAAGATTCCCATCTCTATACCATCATATCGTATGGAACTTACTAAGTTAAAGTATATTAAATATTAGCATGGGGATCTTGATTCCAATATAATTATTCATCCTACTATGTCATCATGGGATTCTTCAGTACTCTATTTAATGAATTAAAATAGAATCCTTAAGATTTATTTTGATTACAAAATGCATAACTAAGTGATTGTTATGAACAATGTAACACCCCGAGCTTCCACAATACGCTTCTCATGCAATAATGCAATAGCTTGCATTGTACGCAACTTTGAGTTCTAACACACACCACTACCAATCAAAGTAGTCATTATGAATAGTAATAACTACTTTTAAAAATTTTATAAATTTTATCTTGCCAAATGGACTTCTTTTTTTTATTCGGAATATCAAAATTATCCTAAGTTGATTTTTTTGTAATTTTCGGAGAACTTCCAATTTTTTATTAATAGTGAAAAATACTTAAAAACAACTTTTTTAATCAAAATAATTTATAGTGATAAATTATAATATTGAGTGGTTTTAAAGTATAATTAGAATATATTTTTACCATTTTATCCAATGGTGTTCATTAGAATTAAATTCACTTTGAAATTGGACATAAACAATTGTCAATCTTTTGATTGATATTCTTTCTTAAAACACGCTATTTGTTGTGACAGCGGGAATTAATTAGAAAATTAATTAATGCAACTTATATGTTTGGAATTTTGAAAAATATACATCATTTTTGAATTTAGAATATCAATTATAGCTTAGGGTAAAATTTTGGCACTATTCTGAAAAACTTCAATTTTTGATGAATAGTGAAACCACTAAGTGGTAGTTAAATAACTGATTTTTCATTTAAATGAAATATTACCACTTCTGTGATTTGATTTTAAAAAATCCGACATAAATGGTTGTCATTAAAAAGTAAAATGTGGTTCAATGGGATTAAAATAATTTTTTGGTGAATAGTAACTTTTAGGTTTAATTAATCGCGATTAAAGGTAATTAGTGAAATTTAAGGTAAAAATGATATTATAAAAATATGAAATGACCTTGACACTTGTCCTACCCCTATTGGATGAGTCATGGCCGACCCAGACAATCCATGGGTCAACTTGGGGACCCCATGGGGCCACTTTGGTAGGAAAATGACATTAAAAACTTTTTATTTAATGTTAAAATAAAAATGTCAAACACATGAGTCGTTTTACTAAAACAATTTTTAAATGGGGTTATAAAAGTCATATTTTTTACTATAAATATTCATTAGAAATATAAAAAGATTTCCTACATAATGATATTTTTTTATATAATTTTTAGACATTAAATAAATTAAATTATTTATGATACCATGATGATGCAGCGATTACCTCATTAATTAACAATTTTAATAAAATGGAAGAATAATGTAAAATCTAAGCATTAAACTTGTCCAAAGCCTATTGGATGAGAATATTTAGAACCCTTCTCACCTTATCCTCGAAATATATAATTGTGGGACCTCTAAAATCCGAAAAAGCATTTCATAATAAAGTAACATTTCAATCTTTCCAAGAGTGCCCCTTCTCTCCTCTTATAAAAGGCCCCCACCACTACCACCTTACTCACACCTTCAAAGACTTTTGGCTCGGACAACCTCTACCCAAATACTCTCTCAACTTCCCTCCCTTACACCTAGAAGCCTCACTTTGGGCATAATTCTTCCCAAGGAAGCCTTTGGCTCAAATCAAAAAGAGTTACCTGATTTTAAGGTAATGTCTTCTCTTATGTTATTTTGTTTTATTTTGCTTCTCCAACCCATTAAACTCTTTTCATTAATTTATTTTGTAACAACACCAGTATCCTCAATATACTAGGATTTTTTTATAAGAATTATTCGAGCTACACTTACACACACCTATATCTAATTGTTAAAGAACATATTGTTTCTGTGGATGGCGAATTTCTGCCTCACGAAACGATGATTGTTCAACACTCATATAACACCTTAAAAGGTGGCCATTAAGATGTCACTCTATTTATATATGATATATAATATGTTTATGTTTTACTTAAGGTTTCTTATTTTTCATTCATTGCATACCTTTATTGTTTCCATTATGGGTAAACGCGATATTTTCATTTTAGGAAGTGCGGACTACCGCCCCCTCAAAGTGATTTGAATCGTTAATGCCATATGTGGGATGTATAAAGGATGGAGTAAATGATATTATATATGATATTATATTGGAATTATAATATACCTTTATATCATTATGATTTCATTAAATACGATATAGAAATGAAAGTAGCGTTCATGCGTACGTACGGCTTACCGTCTCAATGAACGGTGCATTTCATTTCTTACCTCTAAACGTTATGGAATATTATAAATGCATGTATATACTGGATATATATGAGATATATTATATCTATATCATGAATATAATTCTGGATATAATGGATATTTCACCACATGAACAACTTGTAATTATAAGAAGTTTATTTTTGACTCAAGTACCAAAGATCGACAAAACGACCGTTATTAACTTAAATAATTACATAATGTTCATAACATAGTAATAAGTGACATAAAAGGAATAAAAAACTTGAAAAAGGTTCTTAATCAATTATAAATTAACTCTAGTTTATTATTCATGAGGTTAAAGAACGGTCGAGTCAAGACAGGATGCAAGGTAAGGGAATTTCTTAACCCAATTTCCATTCTTTGGGTTAATCTAATACTTTCAAATTATGTCATGATATTATTATGTCATATCTTGTATTTGTACATTATTTATGTGTACTTATAATTAATACACATAATAGATCTATTTTATTTTAAAAATGATCTTTGTAAGGACTTCGTCTCAATCTCATTTCATTGAGGCATATTTGGTTTCATACACACCATTCATTTATACGGTGTATAAACCCCTTTGACTTTTACTTTTATTCTAAAGGAATCTTTTTATAAGAATCTCTTTTACTAAACAACAAAAGGAATTTTCTTTCTTACATATGCGGCGACAACGACTTCTCCGCCGCCGTGACTATTATTTGAGTTTCAGCTTCCTCTATAAGCCATAATTTTTTTTAAAGAAAAATAAATACCATGTTTTACTTATCTTTTATTTTGTTATTGAAAATGGTTTTGATAAAGTTTTTATTATATCAATGTGTTGTATTGATATATTTTGATTGAAGTGTGGAAATATTATGTTTCCTTTATGCATGTTTTATGTGATACAATTATGTTATGGTTTATGATATGTTTAAACCTGATCATGTGAGGAATGCATTGGACTTAATAAGTGATGGGTGGAGCCCGCTATAGCTCCTCGATGCATCGGTAGGTCTCATGAGACAAACTGGTGTCTTGGCACGAGGCCTTGACAAAATCTTATTGTAGACTTGGCACGAGGCCTTGGCTACATGGTTATGGTAGTCTGACATTATGCATTCCATCATTATGAAAGTGGTTATTGATATTGCATGTGATTATTCGACTAGTAGAATATCCATGTGAGTAAGTAAATGGCATTATTTAATTTTATTTTTTCCATATTATGATGAAGTTCAAGTTTAAAAAGGCTTTTGTTTTAGATATACATTGCCTTAAATGTTTATTTTTAATTATGAAAGCTTCCGCTATATTTTTATCCTTACTGAGCATCTGAGCTCACCCCTTTCAATGTTTTAATTTTTCCAGGATGTGATGAAGTATATTAGGAATGACCTGTAGGGATAGTATGAGGGGATATGAAGACAAGATGTTTTTTTAGTTTTGTTTTACTTTATGATGTAATGTAACATTTATGAATTTATCTAGTGTTTCTAAGGATACTAAACTAATCGGTCTTTCAAGACTTGATCTTTTGTGATCATGCAAATGTTACGCAATATTGCACCGACTCTGGGTAACTGGGGTCGGGGCGTTACAGTTGGTATCAGAGCCAGTTTAGTACTAACCTTGGAATCTAGATTTAGTTAAACTCTGATTAGAGCACATAGCCCAAAGATAGACTTTGAGGGTTAGTATAAAAGAACTTTCTAGAATTTTGGTATTATAGATATTTTGTGAGTTTTCCGAGCAATACATCCCTGTCTGGATACGATCAGGGAGCGGTGGCTCTGGAACAGATGTACCTAGGTGTAAAACCCAAAAACACCGCTTTGATCTAGACTTGAACGGGAACTGGTGCACGACAACGGGTTTTGCTGCACTCTTGGTTACGACACTCCCGGGGGATATGTTTAGGATAATTCTCGTTTTCTTTACAAACCACTATGAAGGGTTATGAGTATATACTTCCTAAAAGAAAACATTTTTATGATTATGGATTATATCCATAAATAGTTCAATTTATGTTAAGTATTTTATAAGTATGGAATTATGTATTTTGACTCATAAACTAATCTAGTTTATTCCATTGTTTAGAAATGGTGCCTAGTGGGAGGAATGGAAACCGTATCAATGCATGCACTCCGTGTAGGGATTTCCCTCCTGCTCAAGATAATTATTGTGGAGATGGAGATACAACTGGTGCTGATCAACTTATTACCATACTGGGACAACTCACTCAGGTTATGAATAATAACCTTACTCGTATGGAGCACCCTGATCCGCAACGTGGAGGATCAATGTTAGACTGCTTCATGAGGCAACAATCGTTACCATTTAATGGGGGTACAAATCCATTAGTAGCTGAGAAATGGATAAACTCCTTAGAGAAAATATTCCACACCTTGGGGAGTAGCGAAAGGGAGAAGGTTGTCATGGCAGTCTACCGCCTCACTGGAGATGCCAATCAATGGTGGTCGCTGATTCAAAACACAAAGGAAGATGAAGAATTATTAAGTATGGAATGGAGAGAGTTCAAAGATCTTTTCTTAGAAAAATACATTCCACGTGACCATCAAGCAGACATGGAAAGGCAATTTCTGAGTCTGAGACAAAAGGAGGATGAGAATGTCACAATGTATGAGGCTAACTTTAAAAGGTTAGTGAGGCATGCTGAAGAGTATATACGTAACCCAAGAAGTAAGATCGATCGTTTCTTTGATGGGTTAAAACCGTTTCTCAGTCGAGCTTTAGTATCACAATCCTTCTCATCGTATGAAGATATTGTCTTGTGTGCTATCAAGACAGAAAAGGAATTCTCTAAGTCTTATGACAACAAATTAAAGCAAGAGAAGAAGAGAACGGTGGAACAAGAGACGGATAAAGGGAAAAAGGTAAAGACGGATTTTCCATTATGTGATAATTGTGGGAAGAATCACCCCGGTGCTTGCCTAAAAGGAATGGGAGTTTGTTATAAATGTGGAGAAAAAGGTCACCAGGATCGTGATTGCAAGGGAAAGAAAGAGGCTATCAATGTTACATGCTACAATTGTAGGAAAATGGGGCATTATTCAAATGAATGTCCTAATCGTCAGAGAAACTTACCTCAGAAAAGGCCAAGGGATCAAGGACAATCTTATTCTATTACTACAGATGAAGTTGAATAATTAATATATTTTTGTTTTTGGAATCAAGGATTATATTTTTGTTATAAGAATAATGTGATATATAAGGATTGTACTGCAGTACTTGTTGTATTCATTAAGGTTTTAATATGATGAAGGTCATTATATTTTAGTATGTGACAATAAGAGGAACTTTACTTTTCTTGAGGAATCTGATGATACAATTGATTTTATAATTTAGAGACCTTTTAGAGAAATTCTGGACAGAGGTATTTTGGATAACTAGAATGGTTGGAATGAATTAAGTTGAACTTTTGATAGTATTGTTTAAGGTTAAAACATTTCTAAAGTTTATTTTTGGAATATTATAATACTATAGTTTTAGGAAAAGGACAACCTGCAGGGTGGGGCATAACCCGTCGCATCGGACAAAGCTGCAGGAATCGAACCCACAACCATAGTGTGACAGGCCTTTATTACCTACGACTAGCTTATAAGAAGTCCCCGGTTATTACAAAATAGTTTTCCTAATCTAGATGGTATGTAGTAATATTTAGAACCTTATACAATTAGGATAAATAGAATATTTTTGAGATCTATTACCTTTTGGAGTGAATGATGGGTTTGTGGTAAAAATTTATTAAAGAATGAAAGTCTACATGACAAGTAAGTATATTTCCTTATGTTATTAGTAAATCTCTTAAATAAATTCCTCAACTATATGAAAGTTATGATAAAACAAAAACTTTCCGGTTAACATTTCCAACTGGGGATTCAATGATCGTTTAACCAATCACAAGTTTGTGATTTTCTTATTGTTAACTTTCTCCTAATCCTGTTTTCTACAACTCTCAATCAGACCTTGCTGGTTTGTTTTTCTTCCATATCCATATTTTCATATAATCCTAGTATGGGCTATCTCGGGTGACCTTTGTCCCTCTCTTTCTTTCTTTTAATTTTATATTTTTATTAACCTTATTTCCGATGTGGGTTTTCCACAAAGGTATTTTATATTTTCAACCTTTTATGTTCAAAGAAAAATTTCAAATTGCGAGGACGCAATTTATTGAAGGAGGGGAGAATGTAACACCTCAAGCTTCCATGATACACTTCTCATGCAATAATGCAATAGCTTACATTGTACGCAACTTCAAGTTTTAACACACACCACAACCAATCAAAGTAGCCGTTATGAATAGTAATAACTACTTTTTAAAATTTTATAAATTTTATCTTGCCAAATGGACTTCGTTTTTGTATTCGGAATATCTAAATTATCCTAAGTTGAATTTTTTGTAATTTTCGGAGAACTTCCAATTTTTTATGAATAGTGAAAAATACTTAAAAACAACTTTTTTAATCAAAATAATTTATAGTAATAAATTATACTATTGAGTGGTTTTAAAGTATAATTAGAATATTTTTTTTACCATTTTATACAATGGTGTTCATTAGAATTAAATTCACTTTGAAATTGGACATAAACAATTGTCAATATTTTGATTGATATTCTTTATTAAAACACGCTCTTTGTTGTGACAGCGGGAATTAATTAGAAAATTAATTAATGCAACTTATATGTTTGGAATTTTTCAAAATAGAAATAATTTTTGAATTCAGAATATCAATTATAGCTTAGGGTAAAATTTTGGCACTATTCTGAAAAACTTTAATTTTTGATGAATAGTGAAACCACTAAGTGGTAGTTAAATAACTGATTTTCGTTTAAATGAAATATTACCACTTCTGTGATTTGATTTTCAAAAATCTGATATACATGGTTGTCATTAGGAAGTAAAATGTGGTTCAATGGGATTAAAATAATTTTTTGGTGAATAGTAACTTTTAAGTTTAATTAATCGCGATTAAAGGTAATTAGTGAAATTTAAGGTAAAAATGATATTATAAAAATATGAAATGACCTTGAAACTTGTCCTAACCCTATTGGATGAGTCATGGACGACCAATACAATCCATGGGTCAACTTGGGGACCCCATATATCCACTTTGGTAGGAAAATGACATTAAAAACTTTTTATTTAATGTTAAAATAAAAATGTCACAAACATGAGTCGTTTTACTAAAACAATTTTTAAATGGGGTTATAAAAGTCATATTTTTGACTATAAATATTCATTAGAAAGATTAAAAATATTTCCTACATAATGATTTTTTTTTATAATTTTTAGACATTAAATAAATTAAATTATTTATGACACCATGATGATGCAGCAATTACCTCATTAATTAACAATTTTAATAAAATGGAAGGATAATGTAAAATCTAAGCATTACACTTGTCCAAAGCCTATTGGATGAGAATATTTTGAACCCTTATCACCTTATCCTCGAAATATATAATTGTGGGACCTATAAATCTGAGAAATTATTTCATAATAAAGTAACATTTCAATCTTTCCAAGAGTGCCCCTTCTCTCCTCTTATAAAAGGCCCCCACCACTACCACCTTACTCACACCTTCAAAGCCTTTTGGCTCGGCCAACCTCTTCCCAAATACTCTTTTAAATTCCCTCCATTACTCCTAGAATCCTCACTTTGGGCATAATTCTTCCCAAGGAAGCCTTTGGCTCAAATCAAAAAGAGTTACCCGATTTTAAGGTAATGTCTTCTCTTATGTTATTTTGTTTTATTTTGATTCTAAAACCCCTTAAACTCTTTTCATTAATTTCTTTTGTAACAACACCAGTATCCTCAATATACTAGGATGTTTTTTATAATAATTATTCGAGCTACACTTACACATACCTACATCTAATTGTTAAATAACATATTATTTTTGTGGATGGCGAATTTCTGCCTCACGAAACGATGATTGTTCAACACTCATATAACACCTTCAAAGGTGGCAATTAAGATGTCAATCTATTTATATATGATATATAATATGTTTATGTTTTACTTAAGGTTCTTTATTTTTCATTCATGGAAAACCTTTATTTTTTTTCATTATAGGTAAACGCGATATTTTCATTTTAGGAAGTGCAGACTACCGCCCCCTCAAAGTGATTTGAATCGTTAATGCCATATGTGGGATGTATAAAGGATGGAGTAAATGATATTATATATGATATTATACTGGAATGATAATATACATTTATATCATTATGATTTCATTAAATACGAAATAGAAATGAAAGTAGTGTTCATGCGTACGTACGGTTTACCGTCTCCATGAACAGTGCATTTCATTTCTTACCTCTAAACGTTATGGAATATTATAAATGCATGTATATACTGGATATATATGAGATATATTATATCTATATCATGAATATAATTCTGGATATAATGGATATTTCACCACATGAACAACTTGTAATTATAAGAAGTTTATTTTTGACTCAAGTACCAAAGATCGACAAAACGACCGTTATTAACTTAAATAATTACATAATGTTCATAACATGGTAATGAGTGATATAAAAGGAATAAAAAATCGGAAAAATGTTCTTAAGCAATTATAAATTAACTATAGTTTATTATTCAGGTGGTTAAAGAACGGTCGAGTCAAGACAGGACGCAAGGTAAGGGAAATTCTTAACCCAATTTCCATTCTTTGGGTTAATCTACTACATTCAAATTATTTCATGATATTATTATGTCATATCTTGTATTTGTACTTTCTTTATGTGTACTTATAATGAATACACATAATAGATCTATTTTATTTTAAAAATGATCTTTGTAAAGACTTCATCTCAATCTTCTTTCATTGAGGCATATCTGGTTTTATACACACCATTCATTTATACGGTGTATAAACCCCTTTGACTTTGACTTTTATTCAAAAGGAATGTTTTTATACGAAGCGCTTTTACTAAACGACAAAAGGAATGTTTTTTCTTGCGTATGCGGCGACAACGACTTCTCCGCCTCCGTGACTATTATTTGAGTTTCGGCTTCCTCTATAAGCCATAATTTTTTTTAAAGAAAAATAAATACCATGTTTTACTTATCTTTTATTTTGGTATTGAAAATGGTTTTGATGATGTTTTTATTATATCAATGTGTTGTATTGATATCTTGTGATTGAAGTTTGTAAATATTATGTTTCCTTTATGCATGTTTTATGTGGTACAATTATGTTATGGTTTATGATATGTTTAAACCTGTTCATGTGAGGAATGCATTGGACTTAATAAGTGACGGGTGGAGCCCACTATAGCTCCTCGATGCATCAGTAGGTCTCATGAGACAAACTAGTGTCTTGGAACGAGGCCTTGACAAAATCTTATTGTAGACTTGGCACGAGGCCTTGGCTAGGTGGTTATGATAGTCTAGAATTATGCATTCCATCATTTTGAAAGTGGTTATTGATATTGCATGTGATTATTCGACTAGTAGAATATCCATGTGAGTAAGTAAATGGAAGTATTTAATTTTATTTTTTCCATATTATACTGAAGTTCAAGTTTAAAAAGGGTTTTTTATTTATTTATACATTGCCTTAAATGTTTATGTTTAATTATGAAAGCTTCCGCTATATTTTTATCCTTACTGAGCATCTGAGCTCACCCCTTTCAATGTTTTAATTTTTCCAGGATGTGATGATGTATATTATGAATGACCTGCAGGGATAGTATGAGGGGATATGAAGACAGGATGTTTTTTTAGTTTTGTTTTACTTTATTATGTAATGTAACATTTATGAATGTATCTAGTGTTTCCAAGTATACGAAACTAATTGGTCTTTCGAGACTTGATCTTTTGTGATCATGCCAATGTTACGCAATAATGCACCGACTCTGGGTAACTGGGGTCGGGGAATTACAAACAAACACCCATTTACTATGTATTTGATCTCTTCAATAAACTCATAGGATCCTTATGGCTTAATAAGATTTACCTATGGTCGGGGTACCATCGTTTGAGAGTCTATGAAGATGATATACCTAAGTCAATGTTTAAGAGCCAGTATGGGAATTTATAGTTTCTAGTTTTGTCATTAAATACCACTAACACTCATATAGTATTTATATCATTGATGAAATGGAACATTCAATAGATCATAGACTCTTTAATTTTTTTATTTGTTCATAATACTTTGATTTATCTCAAGTTAGAGAAGGAATAAATTTATCATTTGGATATTATCCTTTAAATATTAAAGGAACATTATATGTATGGTAAAATTTCTAAATGTGATTTTTTGATTCAATAAGTGAGGTTTTTGAGACATTTTATATATGATAGGGGTATCTAAGTATATCTTAAAAAGATTCATGTTATAATATCATTCGATAAACTAGGAAATGTGTTTAGGATTCTAGGATTCCTGGGATTATCAGGTTATTATGTTCAGATTGCTAATAATTTCTCTAAGTTTGCATCACTTATGACTGATTTGAACTTTAATGGTATTAATATTGAGTATAATAAAAAAATTCAGATAGCTTTTGAGAAAATCAATATGAGGCTGAATTCAGACCTGGTTTTAATTCATCTAGAACTAGGTTTGAGAAATATTCTTTTCAGCGATGCCTCAAGTATGGGATTGGGATGTGTATTACTATAGAGAAATATGGTGGTGGTATATGACTTTACCCAATTATGTACCCATGATAAGAACTATCCTACCCATTACCTTTAGTTTTCCTCAATGATTCATACTATAAAACACAGTTCCACTCTCTATTTATAGAATGACTTATGATTTACTTAGATCATAATATCCTAAAATATATTTTTATTCAAAGGTATTTAAACTTGAAACAGAAATTCCTGGTTAAGTATCATTAGACTGTGAATTTTGATATTGATTATACTATTTGAAAACGGAATGTGGTCACTCATGAATATTAACGGATATTATCGACTCAAGACCTAACGTAATTAATAGAGGAGTAGTATCTGATGAGTTTATTTACTGAGATAATCTTGGGAGTAGAAGTTTCTAGTGGATGGTTATTCTTGGATTCTGTAAAGGATGAATCATCAAAATATGATTGGATTTTTTTCAAATAGTTATCAAACTTTTATTACCAATGATTTACTAAAAATATATAATGGTGAGGAGACTTTGGGTGATTTGTCTTGGTCTCTTGTTGGAATTTTCTGATTTTGAGACAGTTTCGTCATTCTGATATCTCTAATGCAAGAGTTTTTTGAAAGTGGACACTGATATTTTTGATATTTACACCCTAGGACTTAAAAACATTATAATGATATGAAACATTAATATTTATGGAAGGACAAGTGGAGGTCAGTTACAGACTTCATTTCATTGTGACATACTTTCCAGAATATTTAAGAGCACTAGTGGCCTACTAGTTTTTTTCAACTTGCACATATTATAATTTAAAAGTGGGATGATAAATATATGTATATATATACTCTATCATAGATTTACCCTAGAATACAAATGGGAAGTATTTGATATGGTTGATCACTAATCATCATATAAAACGGTCTCATTTACTTCCTTTTAAACAGATATCAAAGGTAGATGAGGTCGGATATTTTTATGTCTAAAAGGTGGTAAATCTTCATGGGGTTCCTTCTGAAATTATTTTTGACAAGGACCCACTGTTTTAGTCTAGGTTTTCTAAAGGTTTAAAGGAGTATATGGGTACCCAACTAAATTTATTCATGACATACCTTCCTTAAATGGATAGGTGGACAACATAATCCATTCATATTCTTAAGGAATATGCTTTTTGTGTAATTCTTGATTTTGGTGGTTCTTAGGAAAATCATCTTATTTTAGTAGAATTTTTCTATAAACATAATTAACAAGATTCAATTAAAATTTAATCTCTTAAAGAATTATTTGGTTGTCTATTTGGATCACCCTTACAATGGGAAAATATGGGAGAGAGGTCTTTATATTGATCTAGCCTTATTCAAGAGTCAAGCGAAAAGGTAAATTTGATCTCTAAGAGGTTAGTGACTAATCATATTCATCATAAATCCTATATGGACAAACTTTTTCACTATTTGGATTTTGATTTTGGTAATTAGGTATTTCTTATAGTCTCTCCCTTTTTGGGAAATCATTAGTGAGTAAACAGGGTAAGTTGACATTGTGGTTTGTTTTCCCTTTTCATATTGTTGAACATAATTGAAAGGTGGATTATTGATTTGAATTAACATATCAATTGAAATTGATTCATGATATTTGTCATGTTTTCCAATAAAATAGGTATCAATTTAACCCTTCTCATGTGATTTAATGGGAATATATTGACCTTAATCCCAACATCTCAATAGTTTACAAGTTGGTTTAGATTATTAACCAAAGGTAAAAGGTGTTGTGTTGTAAAACAATTAACTTGGTCTATGTACTATGGAATTGATGATGGAATATCAAAAATATATTGGACCGAGTAACATTTATGAGTCAGTAATGGCCATCCCTTTTTATGATTCTTGAATCTTGAGTTCCATCAAAGGGTATAATGATTTTTAATGGGGAGAATTTTGATGCTATTTAGGTTACATGTGTGCTTCGATTTGGTCATCGTTTTTCCATTTTTAGGTTCTTGAAATTTTCGGCGGTCTGTGGATGAAAATTTTATGATTTATAGAAAATAGTCTAGGTGAAATGTCTATGCATAGTTAGTAATAACCATGTGGTAGCTGTGTGGAATGTATTTGTAAGTTCTATAGTAAATTTTCATAGTTTAAACACGACTTGTCTAACCATGTGAATTTCCAGAAAACCATGTCTGTGAATGGGTTTTTGTTCTAGTAGTTATCATAGAACTTGTGTATGTTTTGATTGATAATGAGGGAATCCCCTGGTAACCATATATTTTTTCCAATTGGTATTTTTTACTATATAGTTATCATATGGTTTACCTAACCATGTGGACTAATCATGCAATCCATACAAGATTCATAAAATTTCAAATTTACCCCCAATTAATATGGTAATTTTTAATCCAAATCCTCTCCTAATATCACTTAGTCTCAACATATCCTCTCTCAGATTCTCTTTAGGGTTAACTCCATGGATATTAGGTGATTTCATTTCATTCTTGGTGGATTTCCTCAAGGTATGTTTCTTTTTTATCTGATCTCTCCTCCTATTTATAGATATCTTTGTAATATCCTTTCCCCTTATTCTATTAGATCCTAAATGGGTTGTGGTTTCCATATCATGAGGATTTTATTGGGAATTAATGGTTCTTTATTAATGATCTTATATTGTGAGGACTGGATCTCCTCATTTCCAATCTCTTTTCTAGAAAGTTACTATTTTTTCTCTATTGTCAGGGTAAGTGCACTATACAATGGTGTTAACCCATAAATTAATTAATGTTCTTGTAAATTCATTTATTTTTGTTTTTGTAATTGATTTATTTGATTGATATTTATATTGGGGTCATGAAAAGGGGGTCTTAAAATGGGTTTTTCTTTAAAATAAATTATGCACTTTATGTGTTCGATGTAATTTCTATAAGATGAATTGGAATATAAAATGGATTTTCAAACCTAAGAGTAGTGTTTCTTTAATGTGAAAATGTTTTATATAATTGTTAACATGGTTTTTTTAATTTTTTTGGTAAATATAGTGCATTTAGAACCTTAGGTGAATCAGGTTATAGACATATTCAACTTAGTGTGTGTGGCACCATTATGCATTTTTCTTATGATATCAACAGACCATGTAAGGAATAGTATTAGTAGGATTCATGGCATGTCTAGATTAATGTTCCTTCACATGTCCAAGTACCTATTAAAATAGTCTAGAGCCCACTTGTTCTTGGTTTTATACATGATGGAATCATTTCATGTTAATTTCTCACATGATTATTATATGATATTTCCACATAAAATTTTGTTCATAAATTTATACTATATTTAAGGTACTTTTCATAATATTTGATTGTATAAATAAAAAAAATATGAAAACCAAATAATATTGTATAAAAAATATTTTTCCAATTAATATTTCTTTATAAACTGATTTTTAAGCTAAAACTAATTGTTTCGTAGTGATATAATTTATATAAATTGTGGTATCCTAAGTGTTTTCCTAACACCATAAATATGCCTTTTGGCATATGCAGATATGCTTTTTTAGGACTAGGTTAAAGTTAAGGGAATCATGTAGTTCACTGAATTCTCTTGGTTGTCATCATCTTTGAAGTGGGTTGTAGTGGTGGTGAAGGATGGTTACATGGATACTTTGATTTTATATTATCTTGTTGTATTTTTGGGATTAGACTTTTTGTATTTATATTATATTCCTTATGGATGTGTACATTGCATCCACATTTTACTCTATTTATCTATCTCTTTGAAGTCTCTCATGAGACTTTTTTTTGTTTAGGTTTTTATATTTACCATGTGGCATGTCATCTATGGCGTTGTTCCATGTCAACCTGGGTGGGTACATTACATTCCTATTTTTACCAAATTACAAAATTTTTGGTAATATTTTAACCCCTTGATATTTAAATTCAATTTTGGATTAGTGTAAATAGATATTTTAATATTTTAACCTGGAAAGTAATTCATATATTCAATAAAGTAGGTAATGTAAGAACAACACATAGAAATTACAAGGTTCGTTAAAATGACATACTTCTTATCATTATTGGGATTTATAATTCATGGATTATCCATAATAATATTATCAACCATAAAATTGGAGTTGGAATGGTATCATCTTGAAATAAAGGAACCCCATATTACAGAGGTTTGAAATTATCAATATTATACTTGTGAACAAACCCACCATGATATTACGCATATAGAGAGATCTTCATACTATTATCCCTTTATCTTTTTAATTAGAAAAATAATTAATCTCTTGAAGTATATCAATTTTAATACATAGGCATGTATCTACACCAATAAACATATATACATCCTCTTAATAGAAGTGTCTTTTAATTCTAACTAATCATCAGGAACACAACTTGAAACTTGGTCATTGCTCACAGCTGAGCTTCACATAACTTATAAAGAATCTCATCACCAGGTTTCTGACAGGCAATTATCCTTTGATATCTAATATCAAGCATCTCCCAATTATCTAAAAGTATAAATTCCAAGAACAATAACAGGAAAAATAGTTTTTATATCTCCTCGGATCTTAACTTTCTTCTTCTTATCAACTTCAAATCACTAATCTTATCACTAAATGATGGTTGATTCCATTTTCTTCCTTTATCCTTGATTCTAAATTGATATTTAATTTAGAATAGGATTGGTGTAATCATCTTATTTCTTCTAAATTTTTCATCTATATAGCATAGTAGCTCTTGGATACAACATATCGAACACTTATACACTCTGTACTATTTTTTAATTTTATATATAGTTCACCTGAAAAAGGCAATTCTTATATATATAATATAGAATTTATTCAAAACATTTAGTGACCGATAATTATCATTTTATCAATGGATTATACATATATTGTCTCCAAAAATTTCATTTCCTTTCTCAAGGAAAACCCACATGGATCAGTCTTTATGTTCCTTGTTTTAATTTCTACCACAATTGGTTGTCTCCTATAAAATTACAAGATTTCACTCTTATTCAATATATTTTCTTCTTTGGATAAAATAAACTATTATAGTATCTTCCAGTATTATCAAGCGCCTCTTATTATTTTCCACTTCATATTCATATCATATTTCTCTATTTCTTAGCTGAATCTAATGTTATTCATACTTCTCTAAAAACAGTCATAGAAAATACACTACAGTGTGGTTGATTTCATTTTTATCATCAATAAACAATTTCCAACAAAAAAAAATCTCTATGGAATATTTAGACTATATATTTCTCAAAGTTTGAAATATTTTATGAAATAATTAGAAAAGAAACCATATAGGATTCACTATAGTGTGGTCATGCTAATTTCATATCTATCTATGGTGTATTCCCATATTTTAAAGTATGGATCTTACTCAGAATTTATCTTATTAAATATATAACACCATGTAAATTCATTAAATAATCCACATCATATTGAGAATAACATACCATTCTTGAATTACAGTCCTTTGTGATACTTTAAATAATAATAAAGGGCTCCAACATGAACTGATAATATATTCCTCAATTAATTCCATAATTTCACTATTTAAATAGAATTTAAAACATCCATAATATTCATCTATCTTAGATCCTTTCACTGCTCATGATGATTAGTTTCTATTATATTTATATATTTAATCACACACCATTCTAAGTATTTTTTATATTTAAATCCATGAAAAATAGACCTTTCCCCATCTCATTGTATTTAATCATCAAATATAAAATCTAGAAATCTCACATTTGGTATCTAAAGGTGATAGTAAATATTGAATTCGAGGTTCAACTTAATGATTGTACAACATGTGAAAATAATTATCCTTGAAGAGTAACCATGAAAATCAACTGTGATGAAGACAAGTGATTATATAAAGTGACTATCAATGGATCTACAACATGTACAAACTATTGAACTTTAAATAGATAAATAATAACCATTATGTGGTCTCATTAATTCACACTTTTCATTTATAAATATCTATGAGTTTTAATATTTCCCTTACATATGTTAAAGTTATGTTTATGTGGGTATTGGTTTAACTTTATACAGCCCACATATTTTCAAGTCTAACTTTAATTAGCACATTATTTTTCAGATCTACCTTTAAATAGACCTTGTAGAACATGGATTTCTTTACACAACCTTAAAAAACATTATTTTTTACATTAAAATTTATAAAAATAAACTCAAAAACAATTAAACTATCTCCAGTGAATCTTCAAGTTAGACTATGACCACCCTTAACAACTCATAAACATATCAATTCACCTTTGAAAATTAATAAATATTCTTAAACACTATAGTATAACTCTCAAGGTCTTGTAACATATTAAAATCATCATTAATATATTTACATTATATTCTAATACACTATATTTCTAGATTCAAAATTTGTCTTTATAAATCTTCATCCAAGTGTTCTTAAACACTAATTTCAATAGTAAATCATATCAGCACACTAGGATGGATTCTCTAGGGCATATTTACTTCAGTTATTGTGGGATTAGTGTATATATACACACATGACAATATATCTTGAATATTAGGTCTAGTTCAAAAATCATATGATTTTATAGGGCTTATCACATAGCAGCTAGAGTTTCCAGACACTATTGCCAACTGTGAGTCTCATTTTTTATTTCTAATGACAGCACTAACATTTCTTATTTACCCAAACTATATGGTAATAACCTTTAATATCCATGTAATGGGCAGATACTTAATCCATAACCCATATATAACCAAGAACACATTGACTTCCACAATTAGTATTGAAAAAAATACAATTCTAGTATCATAAAAACAGTAAGGGAACATCATAATGGAATAAGATCTGGAAGATAAAATAAAAATAAGTGGTTTAAATCTATTTACACCTAGATTCACCCCCCACCCCTTAGGGTGACTCTGAAACCAATCAAGATATTTAGTGGATTTTATGTATTTTATTTTGGAATAAGGATCACACCATAGTGAAGGACATCATGTCGCAAACTAGAGGGAATTGAAGTACATCATGTGGTAATTGAAATATTTCTAGATTATTTAATGATTCTTTTTGAATTTCAATATAAAGATGTGGCTTGTTATTTTTGAAGTTATCTTAACATAATTGCATTCATTATGAAAAATTTATTTATGTGGAAAATATGGAATGATCTTATAGAATTAATTAAAGAATAATCAAAACCAATCATTTCTAAATGGGTTGGAATCTTAGAGAGTTTATAAAAACTGTACATAGTAGTTCTTGAAAAAAATGAGAGAATTTATCATATTTATATATATAGTTTGGGGAAGAATAATGAAGAAGTGTCTTTCATTGGAACATATTGTGATTTAAATTGAAAGGATCGAATAAGAAGAAGTTATATTTCTATATTCAGATGTTGAAGTAACGAAAAAATATTTTTCCATCTTCGAATAATATTCATCGAGAAGATGCATTATTTTTGTTTCTTATTGGAAGTAAATTATTGAAATATCACATCATGGAGTATATTTCATCCAGATTTTATGTTGAAGAGGTAAATGTAGTGGTGATAAATAGATAATATATTTAGGATTTGAAGATGCAAAGAGATTCAGCAACTTCTATTAAAATAGAAGATACCATCATGTCTATAAACTTTTTAAGATACCCATTTATCTTTAAACTATGTGTCCCTTTTATTAAAAAAATCTCTTAAACCTTGTGAAGACAATGATCCTTATAAATTATTCCCCACTACTAACCTTTTATCCCTCAAAATTGAGTGAAGTATAATTTGGAACATTGAAACTTCATCATGGTGTGATCTATTGACATATATAATTTGGGTGATGCATTTAAAATCAATATTTCTGGTATGATTTTGATTCTTCATTAATATTTTATATTTAGTGTGATTAATTATAATGGAAGATTGATATTAAACACGTTCTTTCTAATAAAGGGAATAATATCCATATTTAAAATTCAAATTAAAATATGAATATATTTATTTTATGTTCAACCAAATTCACATCCCCCTTCTTAAGGTGCATACATTTATTTTATTCCCAACATAAAATTTAATCAAAATTCCAATATAATGAATTAGTATTACCTCAAATGCAATTAGGTGCAAATAAAATATCACATAACCGATGAATGTGATATAGTCAAAATCACTTTGATTTCATCTTTGAACTAAGGATTTGGAAACCATGAAAAATTAAAATGAATTGATAGAATAATTCTTAATATATTGGAAGTAAAAAAACTAATTTTATTTTTTACACTTATAACATTAACATTTAATTAATTATCAAACCTCTTACATTGTTTTAGTGATGTTACATCAAATTACACATATACTTCTTCAATACACACATGTTATTTCTTCATCTAGAATATTTAATACTTGATGCACTTTATTTTATATATTTATAGTGATAATTTAATGAATGATTGGTTTCTTTAGGTCCATATATGAGGATCCTAATCACAAATCGAACATTTTTATTGAATTATTTTTCATTCTCTTGTTTTTTTAGGGTAACCACCCATTTTTCTATAGGACTATATTATTTTATTTATTTCCATAAAATTTTATATTAATATCTATCTATAATTAATTTATACCATCATCATTCATTTCATTTAGCTACTTCCATTTCTACTAATGGGGTATAATAAATTAATCTGATTAGCCATATATCAATATTTTACATGAGTTTATTGGATATATATGCAGATGATAGACATCTTTATATTCATAAGTTGGAGTGGAGAGGGTCACTATCATACAAACATTTCTCAAGAATCTTGAATTTTAGTAACATTGATATTGTTTTATAAATTTGTAAATGTGTTTCTTGAATTGGTTCATGAAAAAATAGGTTAAAATGTGTCTAATACTTTCAGGTTTTGAAATTTCTTTATGATTTTGTTAAAGCTTTATGAAACACCAAAATTTAAATGAAATTTATTTTATTATAACTAATTTTGAATTAGTAAATAATTTTTTGGAATTTATATACTTTATAGTTGGATTTTATCAATCTAAAATTCCTAGAATGGAAATAATAATTCTTGGCATTATTTTTCAAGTAATAGAACGGGTTTTTAAGTGGTTAAAGATGGAATTTTCTAGTATTTTTTACAAAAAAAATATTATAATTATAATTGATTTCATTGATGTCAATTGATCAATACTAAATAAGTGTTAGGTTTTTGTTTGATAACAGTATATTTTTACACTGAAAGGGTGATTTTTTTTCATGAGATGCAATAGTTTGTTAATGAAAATTAATGTGAGCTTGTATTAAATTCTAGATTAATGGATTGAATATTATTTATCACTTAATAGGTACTTGATATCAAGAAAAAAATCCCCTCAGGTAAAATGAATAATACTTTTATAATTTATAGTTTTTTAATAAATATTCTACTCAATACACATATGTTTTTTTATAATGTCATGATTCCCTTGGTGTCCATTTTAATATCTGGTAAAAATATTTATGAACTTTTTTGAAAGAATTAAATTGGTTGAAGTGTGTAATTCCAATCAATGATAACATGGAACTTTAAAAGCTTGGGAAATAGTGCTAATTTTATATTATTAAAATGACATGATAATTGAATGATCCTATATGATGTGAGTGGGTATTAAATCGGTTATTGGAATTATTAAGATTCCACTACTTATAGTGATGTTAGGATGACACACTGCCCTTAAATTCACCCAGTGCTGATAAATATGAGATCATTTATTAGACTTTTGAAATTTCAATTTCCTTATCATTCATTTTCATTGAATAGATAAATTAATCTTTCTAATAATAGTTTGAATTGTACTTATCTCTAGATGATAAATGAATTGTTGGGATGATAATATGATAATTTATATAATATTTTAAATTTAAATATTTAATTCAATTAAATCATTGGAAATGTATTTTATATACTAAAATATGAAATTAGTGATTGTATAGTGTCATAAATCAAGTCATATGTGGGTGGTTGTAAGAAAATTTTTAATCGTTATTTACTTATTTATGAAAATAAAATTTTAATTCATTTATTCATATCATGTTCTAATATAATATATGATATGATAATAAAAACATTAAATATAGTATAATACTGAGATCTGACCAATGTTAATCATGAATAATGAAGGTTTGGGATGATATATTGAGAGTAATGTGAATAATTTATGGGTTTTATGGAGTTCATATTATATGATTGTCATAGAAATAAAACCCAATTTTGTTTGATCTACCCTCAAAAGAATCAATATGTATTTAAGATATAAATATCCTAAAAAACATTCATACATGAATATCACAAGAAACCACCTCCATTATCTATCGTCATGATAGTTTCTTAAGGGTGACCATGAATCTATAGATGAAGGTTCCTTTCCTATGAAAGATTTCAATGTCCAATTGATCCTACTTTGTAACCAAAGGGATATCAATGACTGAGGAGGTGTTAGTTCCTTCATATAGAAGTCATTAATGGTTTATTGGGATTATAGGTATCTATAAAGATATTTTCTTGAAAATAATTATCATAGTCACCTTCTATCACACACTATTACCAATAAGAGGGATCACATCCCTTTTATAGGCCTCTTCAAATATCCTTTATTACAGAAAAACAACATCTATATTCAATGTGTCAAATAAACTTCTTCTCATTCATAGATCCATTGAACTAAGTAAATTGATATTCATGTAGTTTTTAATACATTCATAATGGATTAAACCAAAGATACCATGTAGGAGATGTTGTGGTGGAAGTTCCAAGAGAATCCACACACAATTTTGGGTGCAACCTAGTCCTAGTTTTGTACCTATGGTTTCGTTTCTCATGATGTGTACTTATTATATTTGCATTTCATAAACATAATTTATGTGTATATCCAAAAATATCACACTTAATCTTAAATACTTAAGGATATAAAGAAAAAAATCAAAAATGTCATTTGGATAGGGTTTCATCGAGCTCTCTTCATTTTGGGACAAAAACATGTTCCAAAACATTATCCTTATCCAAGGGCCTAACTATGTGAAACTAAATGTCTCAATACCATTGATAAAAAATATATAAAATCTCAATTTCATATATTTAATCAAAGAGAGACATCTATCAGAGACAATCAGTGATACTCAAGCTTTTAAGGGGTCTGGTGTGATCTGTATCAACCATACTCATATCTCTATAAAAATATTTCCACCATAATATATATCATATAAATTATATATAAACATATATAATCCATTTTTTCTTGAAATAAAGTGACCACTATACATGGAACACGTCAATCTAGTATATTCCAATGAAACTTTTCAAGATTCTCTGAAAAAGACTAACCAGGTTGATGAATAGATCACATTTCATTCATCTAACAAATGATAATATTTCATGAACCTCTCCAATGAATTTGAAAACATCATATGTGACTCAACTAAAAAAATCCATTAATTTACTCGATCTAATTCAATAATGTTACTGATGTCCTTAGTCTTTATACATGTGTTAAATCTTATCTTGGTTATGTTCTAACCAATGACATTATCAATAACATTCCCAACCACCCCATGGGTAGCTAAGTCACTTTTGAAAAGTGTAAATAAGGTATCAAAGTATAAGGTTTCACATTCTAGGTATCTCACAAACCATAGGTTATAAGGATTGATAATAATAATATTACATTATGTGGAATGATGATGATATTTCATACTAAGAGATATACTTTGGTATAACAATCCAAGTAATAATCCACTATTTATTACCTCATGAATTTATTCTTCATATCTTATATAAAACCATTAGTAATGATTATAAGAAAATATTCATTTTAGTCTTGACATGTCATCATATCTCATTATACTTTATGATGATCATCAATTAGGGATAACTCAAAGTAAAACTATGATAGGATATCACCATTTGACCATTCATTTAAATTAATTTGTGTCACATATAAATGAATGATAAATGGGGAATCCTTTTAATATAAAATCATGATACATTTATAACAATTACAACCAAGATTTCAAGTGTTTAACACCCATAGATTATACATCATCGTTGTGTTTTTTTTGTAGTAATGGATTTTTAAATGGATCTACTACATTATTCTAGGTATTTATCATATAGATTAATGGAATGATATATAATTATAAACTATAAATTCATCAGAAGTTTAACTATAATAATTTCCAATATTCAATCCATTGAAAATCTAATATCCTACAATAATAATAAAAAATTGTACACCACACCTCTCTGACTAAATTCTCTAGAAATTAGGATTCTTGAAATAACCCTAAGTCATAACACAAAAAAAATATTCTAAATAAGAAATAACACATAATAATACAATAAAGAGTGAAACAGTAAAGATCACCTCAGTTGTATAGAGTTTTTATTTTCATCCTACATCCATGGGAAAATAAAAAAATAAGTTATTAATTTGTATTTAAAAAGTTAAAATCATTATGATAGTCCTGTCATGTAGATCAATAACTTAAATTTTCTCTATAAACCTCATAAAAGTAGCTTCACCATCCTTTTATAGAGGGTTCTACTTGATTATAAGTTAACACCAACTTCCTACATTTCTAGGCATCTAGGTTTTTCATTGTGCAATTGTTGAATCCATGTATCATTATGTGGAATGACTACTTATCATTATTATATTAACCACCAATTAAATAAACATAAAAAAACACAAACTTATAAAAAAATAGCATCCCACCAATGATAAAGACTTATTTTAATTTCTTCCATATGATGATCCAAGTTACAAACTTCCAATAAACTAAAACTAGAGGCTTGAATAGGTGACACATTTATAACAATATCCCACATAAATATGTATTAAAGGATCCCAATAAATCTTAACCACTCAATTAGATAAGTGAACTTCACCACATTCTGATCAGTACAATGTCCTCCACCCTTCTTAATCCATTCACCCCAGCCTCACTAATGCAATATGTAGTCTCATAAATTCTTGGTTAAACTTCTTAGTAAACATGTCTGTTGGGTTTCCCTTCCCATATATCTTCTATAACACAAACTCTCCATTTTCTATAAACTTTAATATATAGTGGTGCTTTATATTAGTATGATTTTTCCTCACATGAAAAACTTGATTTTTGACCAAGTGAATGGCACTTTTTCAATCACAATAATGTGTTTTCAGGTCCTCAATAAGTCTAATCCACTACCGAAAAAATGGGTATTTGCGACGGGTCATTTGCGATGGGATCCCGTCGCAAATGGCCTTTTGAGACGGGGGCCCGTCGCAAATCGCCCGTTGCGGAAAACGCCGTCGCAACAAAAATTATTTGTGACGGGCCCGTCGCTGAAGCCATTATTTGCGATGGGGATCCTTCCCGTTGCAAATAATACTCCATATATTTGTAAAAGCTTTTAAAAAAAGTAATTGTGACGGGGCCCGTTGCAACAGTTATTTGCGACGGGCCCGTCGCAATTGCTTTTTTAAAAGAAAAAAATAAAAACTATTATTAAATTATTTTAATGGATATAATAATAATACTATTTGTGACGGGCATAGTATCCCGTCGCAAATACTATAAAAAAAATAAAAAAAAATTATTAAGAAATTATTTTATTTAATATAATAATAATCCAATTATAATTCAAAAATAAAAAATAATAAATTATTAATAAATTATTTTATTTAATATAATAATAGAATTATAATTCACAAATAAAAATAATAAATTGTTAATAAATTATTTTAATTTATATAATAATAATAGAATTATAATTCAAAAATAAAAAATAATAGAATATTAATAAATTATTTAATTAATATAATAATATTAGAATTATAATTCATAAATAAAAAAATATTAATAAGTTATTTTAATTAATATAAAAATAATAGAATTATTTTACATTCAAATATTAAAATAATTCAAATATTACAAAAAAAAATATAATTAAATTATAATATTATAAAATTTAATATTATAAAATATAAATAATATTATTATTCATATTAATATTGTTATTTAAAAATATAATATTATTAATATTTTATAATGAGACAGAAACTACGAATAGAAAAAAATTCATATTTTGATTTAACAAACCTTATAACATAAAAACAAACTCTAATCTGAAGGAGGGGGGGGGGGGAGGGGGGATCTGCAGATACGGGTGGAGGAAACTTCATCCCTAATGCATGAGTGAGTCGGCGCATGTACTCCATCTGCTCCTGGTGCTGCTGCTGCCACCGACTCATCTGCTCCTCGTACAACTGCTGCTGGCGTCGACGCTCCTCCTCATGCTGCTGCTGCTGCTGACGCATCTGCTCATGCTCCTGTCGGAGACTCTCTATCAATGCAGTCTGAGATCGCAACTGATCCTCATACTGTGTATCAGAAGAAGATGCACGAGCTCCTCTCGAGTTGGATGCCGACATCGCAACACTGCCATAATAATCTCCGGGAGTCAGTCATGAGCTAATACCAACTACCCGGCCCTTCTCGAAGGCATACTGGGTGGCCTGCATCCATGTCGCCTCATCAAAATGACGACCAGTGGTCTGATCTGATGACTCGGCCTGACTCTCAGGCCGGGTCTGTGATGCTGCGGCCTCATATGACTCCTGTAGTTGCAATTTAAAATTAAAATTGTTAATATATTATATGCAGTTAATTTTTAAACTTGAAAACAAATAATATTGACCACGATGTGATGCTGAAGATCACCTCTAATCTCCCCAGTAGCAGGATCACTATACATCCTCTGATATACGTCGTACTCTGTAATGTCGGGGTGCTCGACAGCCTATAAGAATAAAAAATAAACTGTTAATATTTATAGTTATATAAAATATTTATAAATAATGTACGTACTAGATGTTGTCTATGAGTACTGAAAGAACGACTCCCAGCTCGATGAGTCACCTCCTGTCTCCCCCGATTCTGTCTCCCCACCGATGATCTCCTCTGAAAGGCACCACTCAACCAGTGCACACATAATCCATCCCATACATGGGATGAAATGTACTCTGGTCGGTGTGCTCTACATGACTCGTCAAAATCTGACACTTCTGCTTTCTTCATGGTAGCTTTTCTTAAATTGTGAAAAAAATTACGCAAGCGATCATGCGTGGCCACCTCCCATGCCTTGTAGATGGCGTCACGCATGGTATCCTCGATCGGATACCATAAACCCTACAAATAAATCAAAATATCAAGTTAGAAATGAAATAAATTTCAAAATAAAAATTTTTTATTTACGTACGTACCAACCAATGGCCGAACATGGCCTGCTGCACATCAATGGGAATCTTCTCCCATGTGGTCCACAGCTGAGAGAAATAGTTGCGCAAAATAGCGTTTCCCTGTCTGACAGCTATATGCGGAAAACTGTAAAAATAATAAACATTTATTATGTGAATAGATTAATGAAATCTTAGTCAAATCCGCAGATTATCACACAGGTTATCACACCTCTGTGTGCGTGGATCAAACCCAAGACGTGGACGTCGCTCGGGGACGGGGTCAGGAATCATCAATCGTGCAAGACCGTGCCCCCTCCGCGTACTCCCTGGAGCGCCTGCAGGCTGAGGGTCATCTACCAGCAACTCATCCTCATCGAAATGCAGGTCAGCATCCGCCAACTCACGAAATGTCTCATCGTCCATCTGAAACAGAAAATGTTAATGTTTTTAGAAAATAATTGTTAATTACTATTATATATATATATATATTATGATTGTATATAACTACCATGTAATTCTATCAGTGTTCATCTTCATCATTATCTTCATATATGTCAATGCCATCTTTATATTCCTCCTCAACATCATTGATATCCATTCGAGTTCCAGTTGTTTCATCTCTTACCATTTCAAATTCATATGTGACATCATTAACATCATCGTCATCACCGACTCTTAAATATGGGGTGTCGTCATCGAAACTCATGTCTCTTTGTAAAAAAGATTGATTTTGATGACTCTCTTGAAAAACTTCAATTCTTTGCACATCAGTGAAAGCATATTCACTTTGACTAAACTGATTGTCTCGAATTTTGATTTTTATTACACTCCACCAATCAGTCAAGTCTCTTCATGTAGCACAGTACTTTGCGTAATAAACTTGATGTGCCAGTTGAGCCAATAAGAATGATTCATTTACTGCGAGAACACTTTTACATTTAATATCGATGATTCCATGAGTCAGATGAACACGCACGGCTCTCTCTGTATCCAACCACCGACATTTGAACATGGTTATGTAATGTTGTCCAAGATAACAGAGTTCAATGATTTCATCAAGTATACCATAAAAGTCAACTTCATTTTCTCTATTATGAGATCCTCTCAAGCTAACTCCATTGTTCATTGTTTTTTTCGATTCCCCATATGCATGTGTGTGAAATCGAAATCCATTCACCACATATGCATTATAAGTTTTAACAAATTTGGAAGGTGGGTTACTCAATATACACAGCCGTTTTTCAATTTTATCACTATGTCGAGACACCTGAAAAGTTTTGAAATAATTATCAATATAGTAAACTATACATTGAATGAGTTGCTAAAAGATAAAGAATTTATTTTACCAGTTTATGAAACCACTGAGAGAAATTTTTCAGTCGGCGTTCTTCGAGAGGAGCTGCTGTAATTTGTGGAATTTGTTTCTTGATATGATTATCATACAACCTACAAAAACCAAAGTTATTTACTGTAACATAAATGATAGAATAAGTGATATAAACACTTACAGTACAACTGATGTCATCTCTTCACAGTTGAGCAGAACATATGTATGAGCTCTGTTATGTTCATCATCCGAAATCCAGCGTTCATAAACTCCACCAAAACCAAGCTCTGGCTAGTTGAAAACAGATAATTGATTGTCCATTTCATCAATATTCCTCTCGTTCTATCCCATTTAGTTGTGTTTTGAAGGATACTCAGATTCAAAATAATGGGAGCAGAAAAAAGATATTTCCTCTTGCAAATAAGCTTCTGCAATAGATCCTTCAACAGATTCTTTGTTATGTACTTTTCTTTTCAATTTTTGCATGCATATTTCAAATGGGTACATCCATCAAAACTGTACTAGACCACCACATTTGGCTTCATATGGCAAATGTAACATCAAATATTCCATTGAGTCGAAGAAAGACGGCGGAAATATTTTTTCCAGTTTACATATAATTACAACAACATATTCTTCAAGTTTGCATAGAGCATCATAATCTTTTGTAGCCGCACAAATTTCCCAAAAAAAAATGAGAAATGTCTGTTATGGAATCCCAAATCATAGAATTCAACAGACCTCTTAATCCAATGGATAGAAGTCTTTCCATTATAACATGACAATCATGACTTTTTAATCCAGCAATATGACCATTCTTTACACATCTACCCAAATTGGAAGCACAGCCATCTGGAAGTCTCAAATCTGCAATCCACTGACAAAATAATAAACAGTTTTCTTAAGACAGTGTATAAGCTGCTTTTGGTTTCAGAAACCTTTCTTTTCTAACATTCTCAAACAGTTCCAGTTCTGGACGCCTGCAAATTTGGGCAAGATCTAAACATGCATTTACATTGTCTTTTCTCTTTCCTGGAATATCCAAAACTGTATGAAACAAATTATCAAAACAGTTATTCTCAATGTGCATGACATCTAACATGTGTCGGACCAACAAATCAGACCAATATGGAAAATCCCAAAATATGCTACGTTTAATCCAATTTTGTTCTTTCCCAAAACAAGAAATTTTCTATTGGTTTATTGTGGGACCAAAAGTGATGGGAGGTAATGAAAATACAACTGATTTTAACTCTGAACCTGATAGCATTTTTGGAGGTCCATCACTTTCAACTGTTCCTTTTCTGAAATGAGATCTGTTTCTGCGAAAAGGATGATCAGCTGGAAGAAATATGCGATGACAGTCAAAATAACAAGGTTTCTTTCCATGAATGAGCATAAATGATTTGTTCTCTCCCATACAGTAAGGACATGATTTCTGACCATGTGTACTCCAGCCAGATAACATCCCATAAGCCGGGAAGTCACTAATTGTCCACATCAATGCTGCTCTCAGTATGAAATTCTGTTTCATTGCAACATCATATGTACTGACACCAGTACTCCACAATAAACTTAATTCATCAATCAATGGTTTCAAATAAACATCAATATTTTTCTTCGGATGTCCTGGAATTACTAAAGTCAAAAATATATATGGATCCTTCATCAACATCCATGGAGGTAAATTGTACGGAGTGAAAAAAACAGGCCAACATGAATATTGACTACCATAAGATCCGAACGGATAGAAACCATCAGTGGAAAGGCCCAGTCGAACATTTCTAGCTTCTAAAGCAAAGGATGGATGCACTCTATCAAAATGTTTCCATGGATCACCATCGGCTAGATGATTCAAGCTTTTATCAGTTGAAATATTCTCTTTATGACATGACATCATTGTCGATGTATTCTTAGACATGAATAAACACTGAAGTCTGGATGTAAGCAGAAAATATCTCAACTGTTTTACATGAATCAAACCAGACTTCCCATGTTTTCCTTCTTTATATCTCAATTTCCCACATGTGGGACAACTATCCAACGACTCATTTTCCCCAGAATACAAAATGCAGTCATTTGAACATGCATGAATCTTCTGACAAGTAAGTCCCAAATTTTGAACCAGCCTCTTACTCTCATAGTAATTTGCAGGCAAAACATTTCCTTCGGGTAATAGTGTTTTATGTAAAGAAAATATATGGTCAAAATAGGTGTTTGACATTCCGTTATCTGATTTGATATCCATAAATTTTGCAACTGCTTCTAATTTGCTCATCTTGCAGCCAGGATATAATGCATCCTCAGCAGACCTCAATAACTCATAAAATTCAGACGGTGCCAACTCAGGATTTGAAGCTATATCAGCCGGAGTTTCTGTATGTTGAACAGATAAACCTACAACATCATGTACTAAATCTTGAAACCAAGATGGATCCGGAATCAAGTTGGTATCACCTGCTCTGGAACTGTGTTCACCGTGTTGATACCAAAAAACATAATCTGGTTGAAAACCAATACGCAAGAGATGTCCCCCCACTTTGTCAAACGTGTCAAACGTTCTCAATGCACATTTTCTACAAGGGCATTTTATTTTTCCTTCTGAAACAAATTCTGGATTTGATGCCGCAAATGATAAAAAAGTCTCCACACCCTCTACATATACTGGATTTAAACCAGAACCGTTTAGATTTCTACGTTGATTTATCCATATGCGGTCACCTAATAATGATTTTTGAGGACCTCATTGTTCCATATTTTTCTATAAAATATAAAAGCATTACTGGTTTTGAATAATTTGTTAGAAAAAACACTCAAGCAAGGATAATTATAGAGTTTACTAATTATTGGTAATTATTACTAATTATTACTAATTATTGGTAATTATTCCTAATTATCGGTAATTATTACTAATTATCGGTAATTATGGGTAATTATTGGTAATTATTACTAATTATTGGTAATTATTACTAATTATTAATAATTATTGGTAATTATTCCTAATTATTGGTAATTATTCCTAATTATTGGTATTTATCAGTAATTATTGGTAATTATTGGTAATTATTGGTAATTATTACTAATTATTACTAATTATTGGTAATTATTACTAACTATTACTAATTATTGATAATTATTCCTAATTATTACTAATTATCGGTAATTATTGGAAATTATTGGTAATTATTGGTAATTATTGGTAATTATTGGTAATTATTACTAATTATTGGTAATTATTACTAATTATTACTAATTATTGGTAATTATTCCTAATTATTGGTAATTATCGGTAATTATTGGTAATTATTAGTAATTATTACTAATTATTACTAATTATTACTAATTATTGGTAATTATTACTAATTATTGGTAATTATTACGAATTATTACTAATTATTGGTAAGTATTCCTAATTATTACTAATTATTACTAATTATTGGTAATTATTCCTAATTATTGGTAATTATTCCTAATTATTGGTACTTATTACTAATTATTACTAATTATTACTAATTATTGGTAATTATTACTAATTATTGGTAATTATTACTAATTATTACTAATTATTACTAATTATTACTAATAATTGGTAATTATTACTAATTATTACAAATTATTACTAATTATTGGTAATTGTTACTAATTATTACTAATTATTACTAATTATTGGTAATTATTCCTAATTATTACTAATTATTGGTAATTATTCCTAATTATTACTAATTATTACTAATTATTGATAATTATTCCAAATTATTCCTAATTATTGGTAATTATTCCTAATTATTGGTAATTATTCCTAATTATTGGTAATTATTCCTAATTATTGGTAATTATCGGTAATTATTGGTAATTATTGGTAATTATTACTAATTATTGGTAATTATTACTAATTATTGGTAATTATTACTAATTATTACTAATTATTGGTAATTATTCCTAATTATCGGTAATTATTACTAATTATCGGTAATTATTGGTAATTATTGGTAATTATTACTAATTATTGGTGATTATTGGTAATTATTCATAATTATTGGTAATTATTCCTAATTATTGGCAATTATTGGTAATTATCGGTAATTATCGGTAATTATCGGTAATTATAGGTAATTATTGGTAATTATTGGTAATTATTACTAATTATTACTAATTATTGGTAATTATTACTAATTATTACTAATTATTGATAATTATTACAAATTATTACTAATTATCGGTAATTATTGGTAATTATTGGTAATTATTGGTAATTATCGGTAATTATTACTAATTATTACTAATTGTTGGTAATTATTCCTAATTATTCGTAATTATCGGTAATTGTGGGTAATTATTGGTAATTATTACTAATTATTACTAATTATTACTAATTATTGGTAATTATTACTAATTATTGGTAATTATTACTAATTATTGGTAATTGTTACAAATTATTACTAATTATTGGTAATTATTCCTAATTATTACTAATTATTACTAATTATTGGTAATTATTACTAATTATTGGTAATTATTCGTAATTATTGGTAATTATTACTAATTATTGGTAATTATTCCTAATTATTGGTAATTATTACTAATTATTGGTAATTATTCCTAATTATTGGCAATTATTACTAATTATTGGTAATTATTACTAATTATTGGTAATTATTACTAATTATTACTAATTATTACTAATTATTGGTAATTATTACTAATTATTATTAATTATTACGAATTATTGGTAATTATTATGAATTATTGGTAATTATTACTAATTATTACTAATTATTACTAATTATTGGTAATTATTACTAATTATTACTAATTATTGGTAATTATTCCTAATTATTACTAATTATTACTAATTATTGGTAATTATTCCTAATTATTGGTAATTATTCCTAATTATTGGTAATTATTCCTAATTATTGGTAATTATTACTAATTTTTCCAAATTATTACTAATTATTGGTAATTATTCCTAATTATTACTAATTATTACTAATTAGTGGTAATTATTAGTAATTATTACTAATTATTACTAATTAGTGGTAATTATTACTAATTATTGATAATTATTGATAATTATTACTAATTATTACTAATTATTGGTAATTATTCCTAATTATTACAAATTATTGGTAATTATTCCTAATTGTTACTAATTATTACTAATTATTTGAAATTATTCCTAATTATTAGTAATTATTCCTAATTATTGGTAATTATTCCTAATTATTGGTAATTATTCCTAATTATTGGTAATTATCGGTAATTATCGGTAATTATTGGTAATTATTGGTAATTATCGGTAATTATTGGTAATTATTGGTAATTATTACTAATTATTGGTAATTATTACTAATTATTGGTAATTCTTACCAATTATTACTAATTATTGGTAATTATTTCTAATTATTACTAATTATTACTAACTATTGGTAATTATTACTAATTATTGGTAATTATTCCTAATTATTGGTAATTATTACTAATTATTGGTAATTATTCCTAATTATTGGTAATTATTACTAATTATTGGTAATTATTACTAATTATTGGTAATTATTACTAATTATTAGTAATTATTACTAAATATTACTAATAATTACTAATTATTGGTAATTATTACTAATTAGTATTAATTATTACGACTTATTGGTAATTATTACGAATTACTGGTAATTATTACAAATTATTGGTAATTATTACTAATTATTGTTAATTATTGGTAATTATTCCTAATTATTGGCAATTATTCCTAATTATTAGTAATTATTCCTAATTATTTTTAATTATCGGTAATTATTGGTAATTATTGGTAATTATTGATAATTATTGGTAATTATTACTAATTATTGGTAATTATTACTAATTATTGGTAATTATTACTAATTATTGGTAATTATTACTAATTATTCCTAATTATTACTAATTATTACTAATTATTACTAATTATTGGTAATTATTCCTAATTATTACTAATTATTACTAATTAGTGTTAATTATTAGTAATTATTACTAATTATTACTAATTATTACCAATTATTACTAATTATTCCTAATTATTGATAATTATTGATAATTATTACTAATTATTACTAATTATTGGTAATTATTACTAATTATTGGTAATTATTACTAATTATTGGTAATTATTACTAATTATTACTAATTATTCCTAATTATTGCTAATTATTGGTAATTATTCATATAATTACCAATAATTAGGAATAATTACCAATAATTAGGAATAATAACATTATTAGTATATTTTATTATTAATATTAAAATAATATAATTTTCTATATTATATACCATTCTCCTTTCATCTGTGTGTTTTCTGTCTCCACATACAAATATTACATGTGGAGACAGCAAACACACAGATGAAAGGAGAATTGTATATAATATAAAAAATTATATTATTTTAATATTAATAATAAAATATACTAATAATGTAATAATGTAATTATTCCTAATTATTGGTATTTATTACTAATTATTAGCATTTACTCTTAATTATTAAAAATTATTACTAATTATTCCTAATTACCATTAACTATGAACAATACTAATAATTTAAATTTATTAAGTAACAAAACAATGTAAACATAATTATATTACAACTAATTAAGAATAATTGAAACTAATAAAAAATTTAAAATAAATATTAAATTAAAATGAAAATAAATATCTTTAAAATTGATCTGAGCTTGATCTCTGATCGTTCTTGAAAACTTCAATATCAACTCTGGAGAAAAAAATTAAACTTAAGAAACACTGAACTCTAGAAATAGAATTTTGAGAGAAGGAGAAGATGGAGTTTGAGAATGAATTGAAAAAACGGATGGGGTATTTATAGGTTAGATTAGTTGCGACGGGTCCATTTGCGACGGGATACCCGTCGCAAATACCTTAGCCATCATTTATTACGGTCAACGGTTAAATAGTTATTTGCAACGGGTCCCGTCGCAAATAACAACCTGCCGACATACTATTTGCGACGGGAGAATATTCCCGTCACAAATACCTTTTACCGCCGCCTGTATTTGCGACGGGCAATAACCGCCCGTCGCATATACGTTTCCCGCGATTTGGTGCGCAAAGCGCGCCAGTTCTTTTGCGACGGGGAAAGCTAACCCGTCGCAAAAGACTACTTATTTGCGACGGGCAAATACCCTCGTCGCAAATAAGTTTTTAACGGGGCTATTTGCGACGGGAATAAATCCTGTCGCAAATAACCCATCGCAAATACCCATTTTTCCCGTAGTGATCGACCACATCATTTCATTTTTTTCTATTATTGCATCAAAAAAAATTTCTTATGTTGATGAGAAATATTCATCTAACTCAATTCATGAGATCCAAATTATATTAATTCCTATATAAGTAATGACAAAATAGGAATTACTCTACTAAGCATCAGAATCTTTGGAAAATTTAAAATCAGTATATCCTTGAAATGTTTCATTCATGCTAAAAAATAATATAGTTTATTTTATTCCTATAAGATATCATATAATCCATATCACAGCTTCCCAATGATCCCTATTTGGATTTTCCTCAAAATTTATAATAACTCCCACGGCATGGGAAATGTCCAGAAATGTGAAAACCATGAAATACCTGATACTTATACCACTGATCACATTGTATTCTATCAAGGTGCTTTTCACTTCTTCTATTTGAGGTGTTTCCTCTATAGATAAAATTAAATGTATAAGAAGATGTGTTGTAATGGATTTATATAAATTCATCCCAAAACATTCATTAAATTTTTTTATGTTCACATTCTGAAGTACATTCAGACATCCAGAGGTCCTATCTCTCTCTCATTCCGCATACCCAATATCTTGTTATATTTTCCAAGATAATTTATTTAAAAAACCTTTTAAAATATTACTTATGCTCTTGAATTCATTTGAAATTAAGACCAATGAAAATCATATCATCCATATAGAGTAATAGAACGATAAAATTTTCATCCTAAAACTTCTTCTAATAGAAAAAATTATCCAAGTTAACTCATAAGAAACCTTTTTTTAATATAAAATATTCAAACATCATGTTCTGGTACATTGGTGATTATTTTATCTTATAAATACTACTTTTGACCTTACACATCATGTCATGATTACACATATCTAAAAAACAATTATTTTTCCTTATAAATATTTCTTCTTCCAGATCACCATAAAGAAAATCTATCTTGTGTTTTTATTCTAGATTTAGTTATTTTGAAGAAACCATACTTGATATTGTTATTGTAGAAGTATTATTTAAAACCAGAGAAATTTTTTCTAAAAAGATAATACATTTATTTCTCTAGAAAAAATTCACCAAAAACCTAGAAATATAGATTTTTCTTTTATTATCTTCTCACTTTAACCAGAGAATCCATTTATTTTCTAAATCCTTCTTTTCATTTGTAAGTTATGCTAGCTCTCAGGTGTCACTTGTATGTAACGAATCCATCTCATCCTTCACTGCTAACTCCCACTTAGTGGAATCAGTGAGACTTAAAACATATTCTAAAATTTAATGTTCTACTCTATCCATTAAAAGTAATAATTAAATATGATTATAATAAATATTTATTATTCATTTTATTCTAGAATATTTATTCAACTCTATGTAACACTCTATGATTTTAGAATGTTTTCCCTTTAATAATTTTGATGTGTTGGATAGCATGTGTTGAATGAAATGAATAAATTAAGGTTATAAAGATATATATTTATAGATATATTGGAATACATTTTTATATAAATAAATTAAATTAATAAAATTAATTATTTTATTAAAAGTATCTAATTCACTTAACAAATACCATTAATGTTTTTGAAATAATTTTTCTAAATTATAAATTTTAGTTAAATTTAATGCTTTTGAGACATGATATCGATAAAATCTATTAATAAATTAAAGTGATAATTAATAAAATTAATTAATTATATCCAATAAATAGTTAATTAATAATAAGGAATACTATTCTAAGGATTGTTATTTGAATGTAAATGTTTTTCTTAAAAACATTGTTTTATTTATATATGATTTAATTTAAAATATAATTTCTATTATTTTTAGTATTAATCCGATCGATTAGTTTTTTATAATTTTATAAAAATTTATAATCATTCATACATTTGTTATCAATTTTTTATAAATGAAGACAATTTCATTTGAAGGTAAAATAAGATTTTTTTCAGAATATCGTTATTATGTGTGCAATGGATTTTTTATCCTAATAAATTAAATGAGAAATTATTGATGAATGTATTTAATGGAATGTGTATATAATATATTCAATTATAAAATTTAAATTCATATAGTTTTTATTAAAAGAAAATTAAGGAGGAATAATTCATTTTTATGCTTAAAGATGCATTTTTTATAAAAATGGATTTCAAGCATTTTGTGCACGGATATTAGAATTAATTTTAGGAACCATTGTAAAATGAACCTTTTTAAATGGATTATATTTTTTAAATAATCCAAATTAATATTATTTAATGTGTTTAACCTAATTTTTATCTATAATAAACAGTTACCATGGTAAAAATATTGTTACCATGATTAAGGTTAAAAAGAGTTATAAGAGATTAAAAAAAGAGATAACGCATTTAATATAACAGAAAACATATCTATATTTAGTTTTTCTAGATTATTTTGACCTATACTAACCTTTTATTCTAATTTTTTTTAAATTGGAGCCATTTTTTATGATAAATGCATTTATTATATTTAAATATTTTTAATATTTACAAGGGTTTCACTCCCAAAACTTATAAAAGGGTGTCTCCTCCTCTCACTTCTCCACATCACATGAGCTCCTTATATTCACAAATATTTAAAACAATACCTATAAAATTATCCTACCCATGTATTTGAGTTCTTTTTCACACCAAAAGGCCAATCCTAAATAAATTAAGGTCTGATCTAAAGGAATATATCTATGGATGAGGTATAAGTCTTAACTGAATTCTTTCATGATTATTTATTCTTATACCTCCTTCGTATATTTTATAAACAAACAAAAATAATTATATTTTTATATTTAATATACATAAATATTTTTATGATGATTTAACAGTAATTTTCTACTTTATTTCTATCCAATGGTAAATGAAAACTTCGCTTATGTGTATGCATGCCATGTCACCTATATAAAGAGATGTGTTTCATTTTTCATAACCACCCCACATGACTAGTTATAAAAATATATTTAATGTGTATAGATTATTTTTATAATATAATTATAATTATTTAAAGAGAAAATATTTTCTACCTTCTTATCTTTTCATTCACTGGAGAATGATGGCATCGCTTATTCATACATGTGGACGATCATCTCCACGAAGTGATGTGATTCATTATTCATTTCATCCTTACATGGTAGCCCATAATGGTAGATTTAATTAATATTCACAATATTTATGAAATATTTATGACTATTTAATAATAAATTATTATTTACCTTTCTTTATTTTTATCTACTGAATAATAGAAACATTAAATGCACATACGTACAGTCTATAGCCTTTATGTTGTGATTTAACTCATTTTTATCACATCTTTATATATAGAGTTATAAATTTTTATATAATATATAAATATGATATTTATAATATCAATAATATTCTAATGTTTATGAAACTATGATTATAGTGCAAGGACTGGAATCTTTAAACAAAAATATACGTGGAAACTAGAATAGTAGACACCTCAATATTGATTTTAAGGAAGATTTATTAATAAATGGGAAATTAGAAATTATAAGTGAAAGATATATCATAATATAAGTATTAATATAGTTTTATTATAGATTTATATTATGTTCTAAATTTATTATAAATTTTTCTAGAGTATTCATGAACAAATTCGGCACTTGAGGTTAGGGTTTATGTTACAATCTCATTTTTATCTGGATTGTTTATATTTCAATTTCTATTACAGAAAATTGTATTTTTGATATACTATAAAAAACATTTATTTTTTTATCCTATAGTTATTTTTTGGGTTTCAATTATTCTTTCTATTTTTCCATCTTTGGTAATCAAAAATACCAAAATGATGGTTTTAAGAAAACCAATTTTTTTACTCTTGTTTTGGTTTGGGATCATTTTTATCCATATCCATATTTTATAGATTTTTTTTGAATAATTTTATGTTGAATAAAAAAATAATAAATTTTTTTATATTCGATTTTAATTTTTTTTACAAATAATTAAAATAAATCTTTTCAAACATTTTCTATATAACTTTATTTTGAAATTTTTTATAAATATATGAAAATGATTTTTTTTAAATGTGTTACATGAATAGATTTTCCCACCATCATGATAACTATTTTTTATAAAGATTAATTTATAAATTATATGTTTTTTAAATAAAATCATATTCCTACTATTATGATGATTTTATGTTTTTAAAACTAACTAAAAGAAAAGGTCATTTTCTCTTGTTTTTAAAAGTACATTTCTATGTATTTTATAAAAGAGTTTATCAACTATGTCAACATCCTTTATAGATTGTTATAATTAGTTGGGGATATTTTTTATAATTCCATTCATATTATTTTTTTATATAGTTTATGATGATAATTTTTTAATGATTTTTCATGAAACCTATTTATTTCATAGGGGTTAATTAAACTATGAAGAAATGATCAACGTTATTATATTCATGTATAATATATATGAATGGTTTGTTTTTATGTGATGGGTACATACTTGACAAAGTAAATGATTTTATATGCGTATGTTCATGACATAAAATTATTTTTTATACTTATGATATGATCTCAAGGATCAGGATTAATTTTTTATGATTTCATACTCTTATGACTAGTTTTTTTGTTATGAAAAATCCTTATGTCTAGAATCCTGTTTTATAGTCTATGAATTTTTTGGAATGATATCATATGTTATGACCATGTTCTCTTACCCATAATTTTATCTTATTCTCACTTATGATCATTGATTTATATCTATTTTTTTAACCGTTATAGTGTATCTCATCTCACCCTTACATATGATAACATTTTCTCAGTCCTTGAAGAAAGGTTTTAAGTAGGAAATATCTAAGAAGGGTACTATGTGAGAAGATATTTCTGGGAGATGTTTAATTTCCTTCATGAAATAAGTTGAATATGTATCTAGTTTCCAAATACACTAAACCTTTATGGTTCTCATGAATGTCTTATTGTGAGATACATTTAATATTCATCTAATTATATGTGATATTTATGTAAGTGATGCTTGGATCACTAGAGACGGTATCAAAATAGGGTTTAGTTATATTTCGATATTATTTTATAAGAAATTAGATGATAAAACCTATGAAAACCTATAATAAACCAATGTTATATATTATAAACCTAAAGTTCCCTAGTCTCATAAAAAGATGTCACAATTTAAAAAAAATTATTAATGATTTCCATTAATATATAATTTCTCATATTGATTTTTTGATACTCAGAATAATATTTTTACTTTTAGTCAATTTTTGGAACAAGGAGGAATCATGTTAATGATGAATGTGATGTCCAATTAAATGACCATCCTCATGGGAAACCAAATTTAATGGGAGTTGGGATGAAATGTCTCATGGATATGCTTTCCCAATTCTCCTTACTATGAATGGTAACATGAATCATGATAAACATACAAACATACAAAGTAGAAAAATAACTATTTATTATTTTATGAAGAAATTTCCACCTTACTTTAGTGGGTCCTCTAATCCACCTATTACTAATCAACAAGTCTACACTATAGAAAATTTATTCTACATTCTACAGTGCTTAGACTATGTGATGGTTGCTTTAGTTTTGTATCATTTGGAAGGTAAAGGTTTTCAACGGTAGGATATTATCATGAATATGAATAAATAGGAAAAAAATAAAATCCATGAAATGTTAATAGTTTAAGGAGGTGTTTTTAATAAGTATTTTCCTCTAACTATTTGTACTAAAATTGAGAGGGAATTCATGGAATTATAGTATAATGATGACGACTCTAATGATACTAGTGAGGAAAATTTCACCAGACTTTCAAGGTATGATTCCAGTTTTATCATCAACTATAAAATAAAAATTTATTTATTCTTTAGTGTCTTTAAACCATGTATCTAAAATTAATTTCTTATAAGTGACTTTTATGGATATGAAGAAGTCATCTGATATGCTCTCAAGGTAGAAATGGAGAGTGAAGTGCTGATTGTTCTCTTAGTTTTGGGTACACGAATAATAAAGTGTATTTTCATGGGGATTCAAATAATAAAACCCATAATTGAAAGATATTTAATGTTAAATTATTCCAAAAATATCAAAATAAGAATAGGGTAAATTTTCTCCAATGGAAAGGTAAATGCTTTAAGTGTGGAAGATAAGTTTATCGAGTGCGTGAATATTATAGTGATGTAAAGAGGTCATCAAAATAAATGAATGGAGAAAAAGTTTAACCAGATGTTCCACCCACACTTTATCATAGTAATAAAATTAATTATAAACATTATGCAAACCAATGCACAAATGCAAGGTTTAATGATGACAATCATCATCAACAACCTACTAAACTAATGGAAAAAATTAATAATTATGGGGAAACAACTGTTAAAGTGGGTCATGAGAATAAAGTGGTTAAAGGTACACTAATCATCTTATCTAGTAATTATAAATGTCTTATTTGATTTTCGTTTTACCCACCCTTTTTTATCTAAATAATTTTATAAGTGTATCACATCACCACTTAAATTGTTAGATATTGATTTATTTGTGGACATGCATAAGGGTATGATGATTTAATCTTAATTATATAGCTCTTATTCAATTAAATCTTGTGGTAATGTGTTTCCTACAAATTTTTGTATTCTCAAAATATATAATTTTATGTGATTTTGGACAAGAATTGATCACTTTATATGGAGAAAAAATAAACTTATGAGGAAGAGAATTTACATTTGATATTCTAAATCAACCTATAATCATCTATAGGTGTGAGTATGAACAAAAATTTCAATGTAATATTATTTCATTATATGGGTCTTATAAAATATTTATAAGTGGTATTTATCTCAAATAGTTTTGGAGAAACTCAACACTGAATATATTTTGTTAGGGAATATTATGATGTGTTCCCTTAAGTGTTTTTCGGTCTTCCCCTAGATCATGTAGATGAGTTTCAAATATAACTAATACCTATTTCTACACTATATTCAAAGACTCCTTATAGAATAGAACCAATTAATTTGTAGGAATTGATGAATCAACTACAAGAGAATCTAGAAAAGGGACTCATATTCCCAAATTGATCCCCATGGGGTGCACCTTTTCTTTAATTTAATAAGAAAGATATATGATTGGTTAATTCATTTTTAAATTTATTATTAGGAAATTAATAAGTTCATTATCAAGAACAATTATCTTTTACCTTGTATTTATGACTTGTTTTATCAACTACATGAATATTCATACATTTCAAAGATTTATCTTCAATCAAGATATTAGTCGTAAAGTGTTAAAAGGGATGATATACCAAATAAATCCTTTCATTTGAGGGTATATTATTGGATCCATAAAATATATATGTTATTAAAAAATGTATCAAATCAACCAAATTGATTGAGATCTATAGTTTTCTTAGATTGGTTTGATATTATCAAAAATATGTGAGAAATTTATCACAATTATAAAATCCCATAATCAAGTTGATGTGGAATTTAGCTGAGTGAATTTGGATAGATAAATGTGAAGAAAATATCAATGAGTTTAAGAGAATTTCATCCAATAAACCTATATATGAAATTCCCTATAGTATAAAATGGTTTATGGTATATTTTGATGCATCAAATAAAGAAATAGGATGTATTCTCGAGAATAATTAAATGGTAGTATAAAATACATATTTTTAATTAAATATTCATGAGAAAATTTACCCAACCCATGCTTTGGAGATACCAATAGTAATTTTTATAATAAAAGTATGGAAGTGTTGGTCCATAGGTGACTGTTGTCCACCCTCTCTAGTATTAATTTTTTTAATAATCACAAATCATGTCAATTCCTATTAATCATGTCTAATCATTTCCATAATGTTTATTTAAATTTAAAAATGTATAATTATGATTATATATGATTACATATATGTTTAACACACTCTGTTAATATTTATGTTGTAAGATATTCCAAGAATAAATATTTTCTAAGTATGAAAAACTTACACCGACAGAAGAGATGACATACTAACAGTTCAACTGAGTCACTGACAGTGCAAAACGACTCACTGGTAGGTGACTCTCTGATACTGCAATCGAGACACCAACAGACCGACTATCTCACTAATAGTTCAAAGGAAATGTCGATGCATTAAAGTACTTACCGATGCAGGGATATGCCGACGCAAGGACCAATCGATGCTAGTACCTAATAACACAAGGACCTACCGACGCAAGGACTTACCGATGCATGGTGCTACTAATGCAAGGACTAACCGTCAGTTTAAATGAGTCATCAACGTAATGAGTCACCGAGGAATGGAAAGACCGACATAATGAAACATTGATGGAATGAGTCGCCAATAGAAGGAGATAATGATGAGGACTCACTGATAGACTATTTACAATTCCTTTTATTTAAAATTATTTCAAGTAGTAATATTTTCCAAGTTTCAATGTGACTAATTAATTTAATGCTTTGTTAAAGACATCTTAAATGAGGATTTCAAAAATACGAGGTACAATATCTACCTCAAATATACACATATTTAGGCTATAAGAATATATATACAAAGAAGAATGCATGAAAGATACGGAAAATAAAAACACAAAAGGGTACATACGTACACAGAGTAAAATACCCCCACAGGCAACATACATAAAGGAAGAACACATGACGAACTCTTCATTCCAACTTATTGTGAACCAGATAACTGTTTTTCATAAAGGTTTCCACATCTCTATAACATCCAACAAAATTTATGGAGAAGATCATCTCATCTTCCTAGAAGATAGAACACAGTGATCCACAACACTCTATTTCAGTGTGTGCTTTCATAAGAAGACTCTTGCTTTAACTATAATACATCAAAGAGTCCAAATTATAAATACATTACACAGAAAGCCTTCTAAACTTTATCTTATACTTATTTCTCTGTAGTGTACCTTCTTATTACATTTTTGAGCAGTGTGTGCATCTGTCTTTAAAACACACACCAGATCTTGTACTGAACTGGAGAACACTAGATATCCTCAAAAATATATTTTTACACTTGTTTAACCCATGAATAACTAATGAAGAGGTCATGTGTGACCTGGTTGTATTTAGTTCCCACGAAAAATAGTGGAAAAGGTCTTGTGACCTGGACAGTCTATGTACTATTGTGTTAACCCCAATCCATGTTGTGGATCAAAACCATTATCTATATAGATTTCTTAGCGGATGGTGATCACCAAGTAGAGAGGACTATGTCTCAACTTAATACTGAACCTCTTTTTTTATCCATTGTGTTTTCAAATTTAGGTATCTATATATTTACATGTACTTAAGAAAAGAAAATTTCACTTTGATAGTTAGTCTTGGGTAGTTTTTATAACTGTTTTGGCTTATTAGATTGATTTAAAAAGTTTTATCAATATATCATATTGTTACAAATGATAAATAATCAATATTCTGATAAACAAGTTGAAAATTCATACTATTATAAATTCACTAATTTGATTAACTGGCCTTTTTTATTTTAAATTGGGGGATCCTTTTTAAAATAAACCTTTTAACAGAAATTTTGTATAGTAACTCAATCCCCCCCCCCGCTCTTGGGTGTCCTGCTCCGACCAACATTTGGTATCAAATGATTGTTTTTTTCTACTATTTTCAAAACTTTCAAATATTTTCAACTGTGATTTTAGTTATGTTTTAAAGATCTCTAAATTTCTGTAACTTATAAATTTTTAGATCTTTAAAAATATTTTCTTTGGTATGGATAGTATATTGGAAGTTGATGCTACAAACCGACCTCCCTACTTTAATGGAACAAACTACGCCCAATGGAAGATTAAGATGAAAATGCACTTAGAAATAATGGGGTTTGATATATATACAGTAATAGAAGACAAATATGAAATACCTAAAACTCTAAGAACTATATGAATTGAAGCTTCAAAATATTATTATAATGACAATTTCAAATCTATGAATGATCTATTTTTTCACTAGGGGATGATGATTCTAATTGAATATATTCCTGTAAATCTGCCTATAAAATTTGGGACACCATAGTTGTCTCACATAAAGTAAATTCTAATTTTAAACAAATTATACTTGACACTTATAATATTAACTATGATAATTTTAAGATAAACCCTTATGAGTATATTTATGACATGTATCTCAGGTTTAATGAAATTGTTAACACCATGATCTCTTTGATAAGAGCTTTTATAGCCTAGGAGAAAATCGTGAGAGTACTTAGATTCTTACTAGATAGATGAAGACGGACTTCTATATCAATTATAGAATAATGTGACATCAGCAAGATTCTAGTAAAGGATCTTATAGGTAATTTTATGATGTATGAGCAAGAAATAAAAGTAAAAAAAAGAGTATGATGAAACCAAAAGAAAATATGTTGCTTTAAAATCTACTTCCTCTAAGCTGAAGGAAAAATCTCAAGATGAAACTGAAAGTTCAAGTGATGGAAAATCATCAATAGACAGTTATGAAGAGATGGTTCAAATATCTAGAAGGTTTATGAAAATTTATAGAAAGAAGAAATTATTCAGAAATTTAAAATATAGAGAAAAGTATGATCATAAGGGGCATTGGAAAAAGGATTAAAAAGAGGTGATACTTCAAATGAAATTTTCTATTATAAATCCAAAAGAAAGGGACATGTAAAGGCTAACTGTCCCAAGTTAATGTACAAAAAGAACAATGATGATAAGGATAGAAAGTATAAAAAGTCCATGAAGTCAACTTGGAGTGCTTCTGAGGTAGATCAAGTGACTTGGAATCATATCATGATGAAAATAATAATAAATCAAATATATGTTTTATGAAAAAAACATTTGAGGTAACATTAAACTCTCTTAAACAAAATGCTTAGTATTCTAGAGATGAAAGTGATTCTGAAAATAAGACCAATGAAGAAATGTTTGAAAATTGTAAAATTCTAGAAGACACTTATAATGAACTAAAAGATAAATACAAATATTTAAATAAACATAATGCTTTGACTACCGCTTTTAAATTTTAACTTTATATAGAAAAAGATAAAAATTCTCAACTACTTAAGGAAAACAATGAACATAAATTGTCAAATGTGTAATTGAAATAGGATCTCGAATGATTTTCCAATGGAAAATAAATATTAGTTCAGATGTTTGGTAAAAAATTATCTTCAAGGTATAAAATTGGAACAAGATACCAACTAAGAAAGATGAATATTACTAAAACTCATTTAGTATCAAAATCTGAAAAATCCATTTTTATGCCCAGTTATGAAAATTTTTCCACAAGTTCCAACCATGAAATATCTTCTACTATTTCAAGTTCCACTGGACCAAATAAATTCTATTTTTTAAAATACCTTGAATACTATATATAGCAAACCCATGAAGCAAATGTGGGTTCCCAAATCTCTTATTGCTAATTTTACTAGACCCAAACCAATCTAGGTACCAAAATATTTTCTTTTCTAATATTTTTTTGTAGAAAAACTAATTAAAGAGATCCTGTAAAATCTTATTGTACTTGGATATTGGAGATTCAAGACACATGATAAGATATTACTCATGCTTCAAGAACATGATAAATATTGGTGGTGGGTATGTCACTTTTGGTGATGATGTTAAAGGAAAAATCTTCGGCCTTATCCAGTTTGGTAACTCTAACTTAGATATAATTTCTAATGTACTTTTTTATAGATTAAAATACAACCTACATAATATATATTAGTTATGTGGTGATTTTTTTAATGTTAAATTTTAAAATTATGCATGCAAAGTTTTTAATTCTAAAAATAAGTTAGTATTTTCTTTTTTTTTTGAAATGAAAATGTTTATGTTGTTGATTTAGATTTTTTAATATCTCAAAATGTTTCTTATTTGAGTTATTTTCATAAAGAGTCTTTTATTTTTCATATGATATTAGGAAACTGTAATATACACTCACATAGATAGATCACTAGAAAAGGCTTAGTCAAGGATCTACCCAAACATGAGATTCCAAATGAAAAATTCTATAATCCTTGTCAAAAGGGTAAACAACACAAAATATCATTCAAACCAAAGAAAGAAGTTTCAACTTCTCAAACTCTTGAGTTGGTTCACATGGAATTTTTTGGGCCTTCTAGAATTTTATGTCTAAGTCGGATGAATTATCTTTATGTTCTAGTAGATAACTACTATAGATATACTTGGACCTTTTTTTGGGATCAAAAAAGTAAATCTTTCTCTCATTTCACCAACAATGCTAGGACTATAGAAAATCATAGTGGTATTAAAATTAAAACCCTAAGAAGTGAACATGGTTGTGAGTTTGAAAACCAATAGTTTGAATCATTTTTTTTTTCATAAAATGTATATAGTCATTAATTCTCTCCTCCTAAGACACCCTAGAAAAATGGAGTTGTAGAAAGAAGAAATATAAAGCATAAAAAAAATTCTTAAAACCATGCTTAGTGAGTATGACCTACCTATATATTTTTGGGCATAAGATATCAATACATCATGATATATAATCAATAGAATCTTGATTATAACTATCCTTAAAATAACTCTTTATGTGTTGTAGAACAATAGAAAACCCAAGGTTGACTACTTAAAAGTTTTTTGTTTCAAAGTCTATATTCTTAACACTAAGGATAATTTGGAAAAAAATTCCTCCAAGAGTAATGAAGGAATTTTCCTCAGTTATTCAATTTCTATTAATGACAATAGAGTATTCAATAAGATAACCAAATATGTGGAAGAATATGTACATCTCAAGTTTGATGAGACAGATCCACATAAGCCAAAGACCTCTATAGAGAATCTTAAGGATGATATGTCAAATCAGGACATCAATACTAAATCTTTGGACCATATTGTGAAGAAATATATTAAAACATCCAATTATTAAAATTCACCAAATTTTAGTCATGATGAACCTAAACCTATTGAAGAACCTAAAGTGACTATCCCTTCCTTTTTCTAAAACTATTAGAACTCTAAAGTACCAACCTTTAGATTCTATAGTTGTAGATTTAAACAATTGAACTTAGACTAGAGATTCTCTCAGATATCAGGTTGAACATCAAGATTTTCTATCAAAACTTGAACCTAAGAACATCAATGATGTTATTAGTGATTAATTTTAGGTGATTTATATGTAATTAAAATTAAATCAGTTTGAAAGAAACAATGTCATGAAACTTTTAGACAGAACAAAATACACCTTGACTATAAGCACTAAATGGGTGTTTATGAATAAATTAGATGAAGCTGGTAACAAAATTAAAAAAAAAGATATATTGGTTGCACAAGGTTATAGTCAATAATAAGGGATTGACTATGAGGAAACCTTTGCACCAGTCACCAAACAAGAGGCTGATAAAATCATGATTGCTTATGAAAAACAACTATATTTCAATCTTTATCAAATTGATGTCAAGAGTGCATTCTTAAATGGTTATATAATTGAGGATTTTATGGTTGAAAACCCCCTGTTTTTAAAAATATTCACCTTCCGAATAATGTTTTTAAATTAAATATAGCTTAATATGGTTTAAAGCAAGCTCCAAGATCTTGGTATGATAGAATCAACACTTTTCTTATTTCTAAAGGTTTTACAAAAGGTCTTGCTGATCTAAACCTTTTTACAAAAATAATTTCTATATATGTTTTAATAGTAAAAATTTATGTAGATTATATTATTTTGGGACCCTCTAAGAATTATTTATGTGTTTATTTTTAAAAAATGATTCAAAGTGAATTTTAAATGAGTTTAATGGGTGAACTAGAATTATTTCTTAGATTTCAAATATTTCAAAATAATGAAGGAATTGTTTTGAATCAAAGTAAATATACTAAGTAAATTTAAAAAATATTTGTATTTTAAAGATATGAGAGTAGTGGCACTCCAATGAGTACCACTTGTAAGTTCGACCATGATTAAGATGGTAAATCTATTGATCAAAACCACTTATAGAGGAATGATTGGGGGTTTACTCTACATAACTAGTAGTAGGCCAGATATTATGTTTAGTGTGTCCATGTGTGTACTTTTTCAAGAAAACCCAAAAGAATCTCATTTAAATACAATAAAATGTATTTTTAAATACCTCAAATATACAACCAATTTAGGATTGTTCAATCCTAGAGTACAACCTTTTGATTTAGTGAGTTATTCTAATGATTACATTGGTGGTTGTAAGTTAGATAGAAAGAGCACCTCGGGAACATGTCACTTTTTGATAAAGTCTCTAGTTTTATGGTTTAGTAAGAAACAAAATTGTGTTTCATTGTCTACTATCGAAGTTGAACACATTGTTGTTGGTAGTTATTGTACACAAATTTTTTGGATGAAACACACATTAATAGACTATGGATATCAATTCAGAGATGTCCCTATAAATTGTGATAAAACAAGTGCTATTAACATTTCTAATAATCTTGTTCCACATTCTAGGAAAAACACATTGATGTAGGACATCACTTTTTGAGAGACTATTAACAAAAAGGTGATATAACTTTAGAAATCATTGGCACTAAACATCATCTTTCTGAAATTTTCACTAATCCATTGAACTATGAAAGAATGAAAAACAACAGAAATGAGTTAGGGATGATCAATTTATAAGACCATAGGTTGTTATTATTTTGATTATTTTATGTGATGTTTTCCTACCAACACAAATAGTATGAAGTTGATAATGTAATGTTGACACTGAAAACTTTGTCATACCAACAAAGATTCCATGCCAACACTGATTATTTTTCATGTCGATACCATATCATACTGACACTGATATCTTATCATGCTGACACCATCAGTGTTATGAAAAAAATTTCATGCCAACACCGATGACTCACTATTTTTATTTGTATTATGTTTTTTACAAAATGATACTATTTAATTTATTTTTTTGGATCCAGTTCATGATTTTGTGATTTAAACATCCTTAAATGATATAAATTTGAGTCAATACACTCTACTCCTTTACCCTTACACTCACTCAACTATTTCTCTCTCTACCCCTGACCTTTCACCTTTCTTCCTTCAAACCAAACAGTTGTAATAGTGCATGTGAAGCTAACTATTAAAGGTGGAGATTCTAGTATAGCTATGAAACGGAGAGGGGAATGGTGCCAATCTTCTGGACCTATGAATCCTGCTCTGGAAAATCTTGTAGTGACTCCAGAAAAATAAGTTCTTATAGGATGGCTATTGGAAATAAATTATTTGCTTCTCAAGGTGTTACAAGATCAGGGATGGTTGTGTGGTTCTCAAATAATGAAATACCCCTCTACCTGAATCTAGCACATGAATTTTACATGAATATTGAGTTCATTCTAGAAGTAAGTGACGTTTCTTGGATTAAGTCAACAGTGAAAGTCAAGATAATTTGTTTTCATTAAGATAATGTGATGAGTGTCTAAAAGTCCCTCATGAGGGTGTGTTTGATGATTATCAAGGTACCTATCCACCTGAGAGTGATATTTTCTACTTTAGACATCTATGAAGGAGCTCACTGATAATGATGTGCACAAGATACCCATTTCTATAGAGTTATATGGAGAGTTCAGAATTAATTTCATGTTTATTCAGCCTAAAATATATCCTTTTGAAGGGTACTTTACATTTCTAAAGTATCAATATGTCTATTTGGTTTATCTGCAGAGAAAAGGGATTAAGATAAATCTATGTAGATACCTTATTGTGTACATAAATGAAATGATCAATCATTCTTGCAATACCAATTCCTTATTTTATCCAAGGTCAATATCAGCTATGTTAAATGTGAAAGTTTGTGTTAGTGAAGGAGATAATGTTTATTTTGAGTGCAATGAGAACTTATTATGAAAATAGATATGTAAAATAATGAAGATCAATTGGAACCCATGGAAGAAATAATGGGTTGGGGTGAAGATAAGATTTATGATAAGTTCAATCTAGTGGACCATAAAACTAGCCCTAAGAATATGGAAGATCCTGGTCAAGGACTAAATAAGGAATTTTTTTACTCTTCATAAGAAGAAGAAGAGCCTGCCACACCAGTCAAAGATCAAGGGTCACCTAATTATGATAGGAGTGATCTTGACACCACTGATGCTCAAAAAGGTTTTTCTTTTGGTCCTCTATGTCTTCCACTTTACTTACCCTCTGATGATCCCAAACTTGAAGAAAATAGAGATGAGGATACATAAGTCTTAGTCATTGTGGAATATGTAATTATATCTAGTGTCTCTAAAGAAGAAGAAGGATGTGAAGAAGATTAAATTGGTAGTGGCATAGGCAGTGGTAGTGAAGAGAAAGAAGGTGAAAAAATGCTAACAGAAATTGATGTGAAGAGCATGTCTCTGGACATGATGAAGATTAAGTAAGTGAAATTTATGGGGACCATCATAAGGATGATCAAGGTGGAGATATAGAGATGGTTGAAATTGTTGTTCAGTAATGGTTGGAAGAACCTCTTGAAGTCGTTGTTGAAGAAATTGAAAATGTTGAGGTTCATGATAAAGTGGAAGTTCAAGTGATTCCTAAACCTCAATTAGTATATGAAATAAGGGGACCTCATGCTAAAGGTGAGCAACCGGTGAGGAGATATTAGATTGAGGGGGGCTTAATGAAATGATAGATCAAGCTAATGGGGAGCATCAATATGGAAGATTGAGAATTGATATTCTTACTCCTCTGGATGATGATGTTTTTTTTAATATGAAAGAAATCCTAGGTATGTAGAACTGGGTTTGGATTATAAAGAATCAGATGATGAGGTATTTGTACCTATTTCAAAATAATCAGTTGCTGAGACCTTTCTTATTGACTCTTTCACTAAAGAAAATTTTGAAAGATTTAAAGATGAAATTTTTTCAGTTGTAAGGGTATCAGTTCAATCTCAGATGGTCCATGAGATTCAACAATATAGAAGGAAAAACACTAATATGAGTAATGAATTACACTATCTAGGATCTTTAATAGTAGGAATGATGCATTTTGGGAAAAAATTATGTTCCAAGTCAGATAGTGGGTATGAGTGAGGCAGATGTAAATATTGATTCAATGAAATTGATATAAGAGATTCAACCAAACTTAATCAGAACTACTGAGAAATTTTTTGCAAATACTGCCAAGGTAAGAAAATAACTTAATGGGTTTAACTATACAATAAATATTTTCACCTCAGAGTATATAAGTTGTGTGGAGAATATTCTTAAATATTTAAAGACTCATACCTTAGATCCTACTCATATTACATCTACCACTAGTCAGACTTCTCAGAACATGGACATTGAGGTAGTTTGAAGTGTTGTTAAGTAAGAGATTCAAGATCTCTTTGATGCTTCTAGTTTGAGTAACCTTGAAAATATTGAGAAAAATAGTGACCATGTTCATGATATGGTAAGACTTCATTCTAAGAGTGATAAGACTACCAATTCATAGATCATAAAAAAGGTGGATTAAAATTTCATGAATATCATTACCAAAAATCAGTTGACCAGTCTTTTTAAGTATTTGACAGAGAACCTGTCATTTCCTCCAATGACCAGAGCCTTTAAAGACCAAATACAGATGTTGAAGGACTTTACCCATATTTTGTAAAAAACCATTGAGAATAAATATGATTTTTAGAAAGCTATTAAGTATAGTGGGGAAATAATTGAATATTTCATCAAACTGTTGAAGCCATACCTTCATGTGCAATGTGAAGTGATTATAGTGTTTGTTGATGCACCTATAGAATCAGCTAGATCAGATCATCCACCATAGATGTCAGTTTCTTAGGACTTAACTCATATTTGTCCAGTGATTCAAGAATAGACTCAATATCATAAGTTTTCACAATAAAAACCCATCCTTGCACCTAATGTTCCAAAAAGAGTGATACTACCTCCTTTGAAAACTTATTCAGACCCTCCAGCTTCTAAGCCACCACATACTGGATTCTCTATTAACCCCTCTAAGAAAGGGAAGGAACCTCTTAATCCTGATTAGTAGTATGTATAACTCTCTGATAGGGATATTTGTTTTCCTTTTGTTATCTTTCCCTAAATATTTTTAATACATTTTACTTCATTGATTAATGAAATTTTGTTGTCTTGTCTATCATTTATTTGTGTTCTCTCTCTTACTCTATGGTATATCTTATTCCTTTGCTTCCCATTCACTAATGATTTTATTATTTTATACCTTTTCATTTTTTGATAATCTTAAAAGGTGGATAACATTTTGGAATTATCCTTATTTACTTTACCTTTGATATCACTCTTATATATTTTATTTTTCCTTTGATACCATTACTATTTATTTTACCTCTACACATTATATATAAATTGAAAAAATTCATTAATAATGGGAGATGATAAGAAATATAGATAATATTCCACATCTAATAATTGTACTAAATAATTCCATGAGTTGTGATCATCAAAATGGGGGAGATTTTTGTCCCACAAGAGACTGTTGGACACCCTGTCTAGTATTAATGGTTTTAATAATCACAAATCATATAAATTCCTATTAATCATGTATAATAATTTCAATCATGTTTATTTATGTTTCAAAATGTGTAATTATGATTATATATGATAACATAAAAGTTTAACACAGTCTATTAATATTTATGTTGTATGATAGTCCAAGCAGAAATATTTTCTAAGTATGACAGACAAACACTGACAGATGAGATGACACACTGATAGTTCAACTGGGTCACTGACAGTGCAAGAAAACTCACTGGTAGATGAATCAATGATAGTGTAATTGAAAAACCAACAGAATGAACTTATCACTGATAGTTCAAAAAACCTACCGATGCATCAAAGGACCTACAGGCATAGGGACCTACTAACACAAGGACCTACCGATGAAAGAACCTACTAATGCAAGGACCTACCCACGCGAGGACTTACGGATGCACAGTGATACCGATGAAAGGACTCACCATTAGTTAAAATGAGTCACTGACATAATGAGTCACTGATGCATAGAAAGACCGACATAATGAAATCCTAATGGAATGAGTTGGTGACTGAAGGAGATACCGATAGAGGACTCACTGATAGACTGTTTAAAATTCCTTTAATTTAAAATTACTTCTAATGGTCATATTTTGAGTGTTTTAATGCGACTAATTGATTTAATGATTTTTTTGTAGACGTCTTATATAGGGATGTTAGAAATAATAGGTACAATATCTACCTCAAACATGGGCATTGTTGAGATACAAGAATATATATACAAATAAGAGTGCATGAAAGATACACACAAGAAAAACACAAAAGGGGACACGCATACTCATAATAACAGACCCACACAAGCAACATACAGAAAGAAATAAAACACGAGGAACACTTCATTCCTTCTTGTTGTGAACCAGATAATTGTTGTTTATAAAAGTTCCAACATCTCTACAACATCTAACAAAACCTATAGAGAAGATCATATCATCTTCCTGGAAGACAGAACACAGTGCTCAATGACACTCTGTTTCAATGTCTACTTCCAAAAGGGGACTCCAGCTTCAACTCTAATCCATCAAAGAGTCAAGAGCCAAACTGCATAACACACAGAGCCTTCTAAACTCTATCTTATACTTATTGCTATGTTTTTTACCTTATTATTACATTTTTGATTAGTGTGTGAATCTGTCTATAAAACACACATTATCTACTTCACTGAATTAGAGGACACTATATATCCTCAAATAACTATCTTTTTACACATTTTTAACACACAAAGAACTATGGAAAAGGTCATGTATGACCTGGTTGTATTTTTTTCCCACAAACAATAGTGGAAGATGTCTCGTGACCTACACAGTCTATGTACTATTGTGTTAACCTTGATTCAGGATGAGGATCAAAACCTTTATCTATATAGATTTCTTGGTGGCTAGTGATCACCAAGTAGAGAGGACTAAGTCTAGTCTTGAGACTAGGCCTCTTGTTTTTCATCAGCTGTGTTTTCTAATTTAGTTTTCTCGGTTTCAACCTGTACTTCAGAAAACTAAATTTCACATTGATTATAAGTCTTGGCTAGTGTTTATAACTGTTTTATCTTGTTATGTTAGTTTCAAAAATTATATCAATATCTTATATTGTGACAACTGATAAATAATAAATCTTCTAAGAAACTAGTTGAATAGTCATACTATTATAAATTAACAACTTTGATTAACTAGCATGTTTTGTTTAAAATTGGGGGAACCATTCTAAAATAAACCTTTTCACACAAATTTTTTATAGAAACTAAATTAACCCCCCCCCTCTTGAGTGTCCCACTCTGACCAATAGGAAGCATTATCTTTATGGGGAAGAATGTGATATATATATATCATACAATCTTCAAGTATATATTCAAACTATAATAGTTGAGTATGTTCAAAATTATATGGTTGTAGTTGATTAAATTTTATGATAACTCAATAAATTACCACCCTGGGAAGGAAAACATGGTGGTTGGTGCTTTAAGTTGGAAGGATCATTCTAGATTCTCTATGATAGGGATTGAAAAAGATATAATGATAATATATTTTTATAGGATGAACCTTGAAATCATAAGGAATAAAGGGATATCATATCTTTCTTAGATTACTATTCAATCATCCATCCATGTAAATATTAAAGAACCGTAAAAAGAATATGGGGAACTATAAAAAAATATAAAGAGTGATCTAGATTTTAGCCTTGACTATGATGGGATGATAAGGATCATGAATACAATATGTATTAGATGAAGTATATACACATTCATTTATTATCCATCCTAGAAGTATAAATATTTATAGATATATCAACATGAAATACTTTTGGAAGAGCATGAAAAGAAACATTATGGAGTATTTATCTCAATGTATTTTATGTCATCAAATTAAGTTTGGGCGTCAAAATTCTAAGGGTGTGAATAAACCATTACCATAAATGTATGTGATTGGGGGAAAATCCCCATGGATTTTATCATAGGAATACCTAAGACATATAAATGTTATAATTCCATTTTAGTTGTTATTTATTTCCTTAAAAAGTCACCACATTTCATTTCTATTAGAGAATATTTCTTTCCGTTCTAACATTTCACGATATTCGTTAAGTGGTTATGTTTCATGTAGTACCACTCTGAATTGTATCTGATCGAGATATGAGGTTTACCTTGAAGTAATGTATATTTATAAAACAATCATTTAATACACATTTAATATTTATAACATTATATCATACTCAAACTAATGCTCAATCATAAAGTAAAATTAAAACCCTAGAATATATATTGAGATATTACTTTATATATTTTAAAGGTGTTTGGGATCAACACCATCCTCTAGTAATTGTTTTTATATAAATATCTTTCACTCGAGCATTTATATATCTCTTTATGAATCCATCTATAAAATCAAGTGTAGAACTCAAACATTCTGGGATAATGTTAGAGAATGAAATCTATTTAGACCTCAAATTACTGATGATATTGTAGACAAATTTTGATCCATTCACTAGGAAATCAAATCATCTCAAAGTTGAAAGAACAATTATGCTGAAAAATGATAGAGTGATCTAGATTTCAAAGCTTTTGAAAAGGTATTACTATGAATATCACCTCGGAATAAATTTATGATATTTGGAAATGAAGGTAAATTTAACCTTATATATATATATATCCATATGTGATTCGTAATCATATAAGGATGGTAGATTATCTCTTGAAACACCCACCAAACCCCTTCTAATATCACAATGTATTCCATGTATCACTAATGAGGAAGTACATACCTGATATTTCATATGTACTAAAATCAGAGGCTGTATAGATTGGGGATGTTCTTTCTTATGAGGAATGATTGGTGGGGAATATGAATCAAAGAAATAAATTGTTGTGGAAAAACAACACAAAACTATTTAATGTTTTGTGTAAAAACCCAAATTTTAAGGAATATTCATGGTAACTTGAAGATGTAATGATGAAAAATTATCCTCATAAATTTCTATTAGAATAATGGAATTTTTAGGTTGAAACTATTTTAAGTGTGGTAGAACGTAACACCTTGAGATTTTAGAATATTTTTAATTTAATAATTATGATGTGATTGATAGCTTGAGATTCATGTAAGTAAATAATTATTTATTTAAAATGAAAGATATTATTATACATTTTATTGAAATTGATAAAATAAATGAATATTTAAAAAGGTTCAAATTCACTTAAATAAATACAAATAATTTTTTAGAAACTATTTTTGAATTATTATATTGAATTGTGAATTTTGGTCAAATTTAATACTTTTTTAGGAATGATATCAATAAAAATTATTGATAAATTTATTTAATAATTAATAAAAATAATTATTCATACATTTATTATTAATTTTTTATAAAATCATAAAAAACAGTTGTAAGAAAAATGATATATTTTTTCTATAAACTATTTTAATGTGTGCAATGCATCTTGATCGTAATAAATTAAATTAATCACCATTTATGAATGGTTTTAATTAAATATGTGGATAATATATTTAATAAAATATGTTAATATTCATACATTGGTTGTTTCTATACATGTAATTAGAATAAAATCATTATTATCCTTAAAGAAACATTTTTATAAAATGGTTTTTACATGTTTTATGCTTAGATATTATAATTAATTTCTTCCAATATTAGATATAAGATCTTATAAAATGGATAAAATATTTATAATAATCATAATTAATATTATATAATAATTTCAACTTGATTTTTACCCATAATAAATAGTTGTCATGCTAAAAATTAGTTCACCACTATTAAGCTTAAAATGGGAAAAAGACATTAAACTAATATGCATGGAATCTAATATCACATAAAATATATATTTATCTAATTTTTTATTACAATTAGACCGAATATCACATTATAGAAAAATTAACAAAATTTGACCTGATTTCCATGATAATGATAGTTATTATATTTAAATGTTCTTAATATTTTAAATGGAGTCTCTCCCCTCACTTACAAAAGAGAAAATTATTTTATCACTTATCTGAACTACTTAACCACATTAGATCAACCAAGATATATTAAAATACCTCCCCAAATCTACTCTCCACGTACTATAGGTCTCTTTATTTCTAAAATACCAATCTAGTAAGGATTAAGGTTCAAGCTAATGGAAGATGTCTAAGGATAACGTGTGAGTCTTAATTGAATTATTTCAAGTTTATTTCTTCTTTTACCTACTTAAATTATAATCCAAACATCCTAGTATAATTAAACTAGGGTCATAAATATATTTAAATGTTATTATTATTATGTAAAAAAAATTATAATTTATTTCCATCCTATGAGAAATTAAAATGTTTCTCATGAGTACATGCAGAGTGTTGGCTTCATGAAGCGATACGTTTAGTTTTTTATAACCTCCTCACACACATGGTTATAAAAATGTATTTAATAGATATACATTATTTTTATAAAATAATTATTAATATAAAAATATAAAATATGATCTATATTATTACCCTATCATCCATTGAAAAATGATAACGTCGCACATTCATACATTTGGAATACTACATCTTTGAAGAAATGTGGTTTGTTTTTCATTTTTTTCCTTAAATGAATATTAATAAGGATGTATTTAGTGAATATAAATGATATTTATAATATATTTTTGATTATAAATATAGAAATTATTATTTACCTTTCTTTCTTTACATCTATTTAAAAATGGAAACATGACATGTTTGTACGTACAATCTACCATCTTCATGAAGTGATGTAATTCATTTTTCAAAACCACCATGCATATCAAGTTATATAGGTTTATATAATGTAAAAATATGATATTTATGAAATTATTAAGATTTTTTTTATTATTAAACCATGAACAAGTTTCAATAATCATTATCTTTGAACCAAAACATATGTGTAATACATAACATTTGACACCCAGATAATTATTTTGATAAAGAATTGGTAACAAATAGGTAATTAAAAATTATAAGGGAATGATATATAGTAATATATGTATGTATCTGATTATGTTATATATTTATAATATGTTTATTTATATTATACATAATTTTATTGTGTGTATAATGAAATTTGATACTTTAGGTAAGGGTTTTTGTTATAATCTCAATTTTTATCAGGATTGCTCATGTTTCAATATCTATTATAGGAAATTGTATGTTATTTCTCTTTTAACCCCATATATTATCTTATAATATGGATTTTTTTGGGGTTTTAAATCATTATTTATATTTTCCCCACTTTGGTACTCAATAATACTAAGAGGAGGTTTTTAAAAAAGTTGAACATATTACTCCTATTTTGTTAGGGAGTCTTTTTCCATCGTATCTGTATTTATAAAAAACAAATTAGGGATTTTTTTATATTCAATAAATTTTTTGACTGAGGTATTTTATAATAACTTTTAATTTCTTTAAAAATTATTAAAATTGACCTTTTTAAAGGCCTTTTTTATAGCTCTATATTGACTTTCATTTCAAAATTATGAAAATAATGATTTTTTAAAAATATGTGGCATGAACAGATTTTCCTACCATTATAACCATTATTTTTTATCAATATTCAATTAAATTTTTCTATGATTTTTCAAAGAATATTTAATTCCCACTTTTTTGATAATTTTTAGTGTTTAAAAGTTACTAAAAAATAATGTTTCCTCTTTTTTCAATATACATTTCTAAGGCTTTTATAATATAGTTTTTCATCTATGTCCACATCCTTTAAGAATAGTTATGATTAATTATAGATATGATATTTTTATATCATCCAATTCCTTTCATAGGGTTTTTTATTATGATGATGTTCTAATGATGTGTCATGAAACTCATTTCTTTCTCATGGGTTAATTAAACTATGTTGGAATGATGAATGCTCTTATCTTCTTATGGAATATATAAAAAAGGTTTGTTATTATGTTATTGGTGGGTCTATTATAGTACTATAATGTATTGGGTAACATTTTATATATCATGATCTTAAAGGGTAGAAGAAAGGTTTTTTCAATCCCAAGAGGACACACACATGATTAGCTAAATACCAAGACGGTACATGGGTGATTATCCCAAGCCCAATATGATACATGGGTAGGGGTGTCCATGGGTAAAGATGGATCATGTTTGGGAAAACAAAATCCACCAACCAAGTAAAAAATAGTCAGGTTTGGTTGGGTAAGATCATAAATATTTTCTTGTAATGACAGAACCTGACTTGACCCAAGGTGGGTCTGGTTGGGTTGGGTTAGGTTATATCTGTTGGGTTAAGAAAAGAAAAATTACAAAAAATAATAACAAAGAAATCTATAAAACTATTTATTAAATTAAAAATAATAAAATATATCATTTAAATTAATCCAAATTAAAACAAAATAAAAACCCCCATTAAAGTCAATTCAAAATTATAAAAAAAATTATTAAAAATCAAATAAATTCATCATCACATAGAACACCCAATCTAAAGAAACTAGATTATGGATTGGATGGGTTTTTCGGGTTATTTTAGGTTTTTTTTCTAACCTATGACCCAAATCAACTCGATCTCAACCCAACCCAAATTAACTTGTTACATTCAAATCCCATGTGCAACTCGACCCAACCCAGTTATGTTGGGTCGGGTTAATCGAGAAAGGTTGTGTTTGTACACACATATAAATAGGTGATTATTCCAAGACCAAGAGGGTACATGGGTTTTGGTCAAATCCTAATAAGTAAAACTTGTTGATATACAAATCCAAATAAGTGATGACTATCAAGGTGGGGAGTATAGACATACGATTTATGTGTTTATGGGAATGGGGAGTGAAAGCAATCTACTTTGGGAATCTATCTACTCTAATAGTCTTGGTAGTGGTCTTTGACTAAGTAAATTATTTTATATTATTATGTGCATGGAAAAAAATTATATCATATTATTATGATATGATCACATGGATCATAATTTATTTTCAATGATTCTACACTCTTATGAATCGTGTATTGTTTATGAAAAAGTCATGTGTTGTGACTCATATTTATGATCTATGATTTATTGGAAATGATATCATATGTTATGATCATGTATACATGCCCGTAATCTTATCTTATAGTCACTTATGAACATAAATTTATGCATTCTATGTTTACTCTTATTGAGCATCTAAGATCACACTTTCTTATGTTTCCATTTATCCAGGTTATAAAGAATGGTTTTATTTAGGAATTATCTAATAAGGGTACAATGTGAGTAGAATTTTATGGGATATTTTTAATACCTTTTATGAAATATGTTAATTATGTATCTTTTCTCTAAAGTCACTATACATTTATTGTGATTTGTAATAAATTATTATGATATATATTGAATATTCATCTAAAATGATGAAATATTTATATATGTGATGCTCGAGTCTCTACACTATACATGTGATTATATAGTTTCTAAAACTGATACTTCTAGAAAGTATCTATCTAGTGCTCTACCATGAGATTCATTAGTTACTGATCTTTCTGGTAAAGCCTCAACTAGTGTACTATTTAAACTTATGATGCTACTTCATAAACATTCCTCCAAAAGGTGTTATTTTTCAGTAGACTCATTACAACTTGAACTTTTTAAAATTTGAAATCCTCCATAAATTTCATCCAATTAAAAATATATTTGAGATGATTATTTTTTCTCATTTTTCTTTTTCACCATGTTCCAATACTTCCAAAGAACATTATTATTGATGAAAACATTATAACATATATTGAATTGCCTATTTTTATCATCCAATATTAAAAGTCTAAATTCATTATTGAAATACCCTATAAAGAAACATGTGTAAGATATTTATTCATGATTTTATCAATCATTATCATCCACATAAATATAGGTAACATGAAAAAAGATACCAAGATTGTGTAATTATGGTTTTTTCCTGGACCACTATGATTCTAGTATCTTCAACCCAACTTTTCAAGAAGAATATTGGATGACTATGTTTGTGGTCAAGTACACAAATTATACCAAAAATTCTTTAAGAATTATAGAGTAAATTATCAGGCTATAAAACTTCTCCATTAATTTTAAATTCATTCTCTCCACTATTTCATTTTTTGGGTATTTGAAGAACAATTTTCTCATATCTGGTTACTCTATGACTGTAGTAGTCCTATAAACACTTTTTAGTGAACTCAAATTCATTATTAGATAATAAAAACACAATTTTACAAAAACGTTATATATACTCCATTAATTTCTACAAATAAATGATTCCAAATACATATTACTTGTTATTAAAGAACAACCCACACTTTCCTCATAGATTCATCAATGAATGTTATGAAATTTTATGATCCTATGTGTGATTTGACTAGAAATATTCTCTAGAGATTGGTATATACAATATATATCTTTCGATTATTATGAATTCATATATTGATATTGAAATATGCCTTCCATTACTTATCATGTATGAAACTTTTTCAACTTCTAAATTCTGAATACTCAATCTCCAACATCAATTTCTCTACTAAAAGTTTCATTCTATTCTCATGAGGATAATAGAACCAGATGTGCTAGAAATATGAGTTTTTGGATATTGAAACTTTGGTAAATGTGACTAATTTTTTCTCATGGTAAGGTAGAGAGTTCCATATTTCACTCCTTTAGCAATGACTATAGATCCTTATGTAATTTTACACACCTCATTAGAAGATTTTTTTCTGAATCCATCACCATCTAACTGACCATTAAAAATAATAATAATCTTTTTCCCACAACTAAATCGCATTCTAAAATCATCTCCAATATTGGCCACTAAGGATGTTTTACTCTAACTCATTTTCATGATTTTATGCTTCTCCTGATCAGTCTTACTCTTCTAATTACTAGAAGTGTCTCTTATACTATCAATAGAAAACTCAGTCAATGGTATTCTATAAACTAGAATTAAACCTATTACCCTTCCCTCCTATAGCCCCTTCCCTAAATTTAGGACCTTTTAAAGAACCTACAGATATATCATCGGGTCAAATCCTCTTACCTAACACCTAATTTCTGGGCTAAGGCTTATCTTAAACATCCAATAATAACCATTATAGAAGAAAAAAGAAGAAACTATGTGAATTGAGGAAAATAAACATAGAAATTTCTAGACCGATACTACAACTCTATGAACTCATGGTAATAGTCCAACTTCATCATGTTAGGAATATATTGCTAGAGAAACGACTCCTTGAAGGTCACCAAATAAGAAAATCTCATCTTCCACCTTGATTCAGGGTAGTCAATCATATCCTAGAAGGTCCATGGAACATGATTTTTACCAGAATCACTTGCTCATCCTTAGGAGTCTAGACTAGCTCAAGTATGATCTTGATAAAATCCATACTGTCCTCTGCATCCTGTAGGCCACCAGTTCCTTAAAAATCCATAGGATGTTGAGATAGAGGTCTCAATCATGATCATACATTCTCTTCTATATATTTCATCCTTGAATGGGAATTGTCTAATATATTATCAGATGAACTATATCGACATCGTAAATCACTGGTGTTGGTATAAGAGCATGTATAGGTACATCCTCCTATGCCATTAATGGTTGAATAGTGGCTTCCTCCCTAGTATGAGAATATTTGGCTGCCACACTCAGCGGTCCCATTAGACATCTCTGTGATAAATTTTCTAAAATTACATAATAATTTTTGAAACATCTAAATTTAATAGATCAAGATAGACCCTAACTATCATATAGAATTACAAAAAGGTTCTCCTAGGTAGAAAAACATAACACCAGGGTATATCCATCGTAGATCTAAGGATGGTTCTCTATCATTTTTTGTTAGTCACCGACAATAGCACACACATGTATATATATATATATATTTAACATAAGAGTATGATCAGGTTCAACATATTAATTCCAACAGATATATCAAAACAACATAAAAACATATATATCACACAATCAAATAATATAAGACAATCTTTAACAATTAGAACAAATCATATCATTAAATTAAATAACTAATATGCAATAAAAAACAATTATATATATATATATATATATATATATGAAATGTAAATCAATGTACCCAATAATTATGCATTAACACACCCAAATATCATTAAAATTAATATTAATTCCATTAATAATAACTCATAGGTCTACTACATATGATTTGTTCATGCACATGGAAACTCCCTTATGTGAGTCCTATATAGCCTATCTCCTTTCTACCATGTCTCGAGTTAGTAAAAAAAAAACAATTAACATATACTCGCATACCATTTTTGTAACTTCACAACCCAAAGTACCAAGTTTGGGTTGGAGAACCACAAGACCTAATTTGAACCTCTCTGTATGCAAGAAGATGTTGACTAGCAGTGATGGTCTTAACTCCATCAGTGGGGAGAATATTCCATCAGTATTATAGTCTTGAATCAATAATATAAATTATATATAACACCTCAGAGTAAAAAATGTGGAAAAAATAATATCAAATTAAATACATTTCATATAATAAATAAATAAATAAGTTCTCAGTGTGTAAATAAAACCTAAGGTATATAATGGAAAGAATAAAAATCCATAGTCCATATTATGTCCCGACATTGCCTCCAACACCAAGTCTCCATCCCCTTAACTCCCTATTATAAGGCCCTTTCCCTTAACTAGATCTATACTCATGAAATCTATACTCTCACTAAGATTACCATGTAATGTGTGAATAATAAACCATGTAGCACACCACCAATGCATCATTAACATTAGTGAACATAACATATAATAGTGTATGTCATGACATATATAAATGATCAGATAAACATAAAACCACACATGTGTTGATTCATAATGTGTTACCAATCCTTTATGAACCCCGACCCTACCTACTTCAGCATGATTCTAGTAAGTATTTCAATATATTTCATCCCAATATCCACCTTTAAGAAAACATCACATGGACCACCTTAACATTGATAGATATCAAGAATAATGTATGCCCTACCCTGGTAGTTCTCATTATCCTCATATGATAGTAAGTCTCACATAAACAAATTTATATAATTTGATAACACATCACCCATTCATGGTATTCTCCCAACATGGGTTGTAGTCAATGTACTATTAATTCACATTCAATTTCTACTCCTAGGTCTATAAATTTTTCTATGATCCAACCCATACCATTTGGAAATCCATGGTATGTAGCCATCTTAATTCCATCATAAACCCCATCCAAGGGTATATCTTAACAAAACTAAGAAACTTGATTATCCTAATACCTAAAGAATGGTTCTATAGGCTATACAATATAATAATTATGTATCCTAGAAATAAATAATAAGAAATATTAAAAACTATTCTCTAGATGCTAGACACAAATCATATGATCATATGTCAAGTAAAGGGTCTCTATGGACACTCATTCACCAACATTAAAACATATATCAAGCATGGTTTATCATGCATAAACAATCAATAATGACATCATCATATACAAGTCCATATTTTGTAAGGAACTTCCTACTTGAATTTTATTAATTAATTACTTGAAGGTTTTCCAAAGGATCGAATATTAAACCATGTTATACACCCATATAAAATGACCTCACATGACAAGGATTCCTATTCCACTTCAAATTCGTCAAGAAATGTTTTTATAAAAGGGTATTAAGAAAATTAAATGTCAAGAAGGTTGGTTTTAGAATCACATACCTTAAGGAGTCAGCCAAAAGAACAAATTTTGATTTATATCAATGGAGTTGTCAACAATTCATTATATCTATTATTAATTTAAGAATAGATCATAAATTATTCATTGATTATAGAATATAATCCTAGTTCTAGGTAGTAAAAATAGACCCATCGCCAATTTTTCAACAAAAAAACATTCAAGATGAATATCAAGGAGAATGGATTCTCAAGATGATCGTTCTATGATGACTTAACCAAAAATGTCAACAATTCATAATTATCATATCTTCAACCAAGGGTTTTTCATTAAAACATTAATACCTCCACTAATATACCATGTAATCATCAATTTATTATGGTTAAATCATCAATGCATAATAAATAATAGATCTAGGATGATTGTCCATAAATAATTACCCTTTGAATGCCTTTATTCAATGGTGTAACTTGATTTGATCATTGAATAAAGGAAAATCACCTAATATATAACTAATATTAAAAAAAATAATTCATTATTAAATCATTGTAGAAACCATTGATTCATCCAATATCTATTCTCATCTCTCAATAAGGAAAATGGATTTTATCATATATCTAGGAATAACTCACCAATCTAGCACCACCGAATCATTTAAAGTTGAATAATACAAATAAGATGTATGGGATAGATCCAATGTCAAGAGAGGGGGTATAAAATCATAATAGGTCCATTGGGGTTGGAATTTGGTATTAATTAAGGTGAAAAAACAAGTGAAATTATAATTTGTGGGGTTCGTTTAATGTACCCTTGCATTGGGCACACCAGTTACCCAGTGGGCCTCACCAACCAGGCTATGTGCCATGAAAAACCACCTAGGTTCTTCAAGAACCACTAGTTATCTAATAGAATCTTTAGAATATAGCAGGCCTATTGGAACACCACCAATTGGATGGTGGGTTCCACTAACAATCCAGTGACTATTTTCTAGTCACCCCAAGGCCAAGCGTCTCACCAACTTCCCAACCTTCAGTTCCCAAAACGTTGTCACTAAAAAAAACTCTTAATGACCCATATTATAGAAGAAAAAAAATATAAATAAAAGACTCTATAACTCTAACATCTCATATATTAAAATAAATCAATAATTTTACCTTAACTAAACCTGATTGAAGGGAACCTTCTTATTTCTTGACTCGTGTCATGAATCATCCACATAAAATGATTTTAAACAATGAGTAGATTCAAAAAAACCTTATTATTTTATGTATAATGATATATATTCTATTATGGGTTTATGAATAATATTTATGTATTTAATTATTTAAAATATCCTTTAGCAATTTCATAAAAACTCCACCCAAGTGGTACATTTTTTTTCTTTCTTTTTCTAGATCCTTCTCATAAATTCTCTATATTCGAACTAAATATTCAATGTATATGTTTAATTTTCAAATATGATCATCCCAGATGATTTAATTCCTTTTTTTCTTTGGAATCATTATGATATATCTTTTATTTAGTCCTTGAATCAAAATTGTAAAACTCGCATCTTTCTCATGGGTTTAGCCATTCTTATGATTTATGAATGGTTTGTTTTCCACATGTGGTGTGTATATGTATTATTTATCATAATGTGAAATGTGGGACCATAATTATAAGTATATTAAATGAATTTGATAAAGAAATATATCTCAAGAGTTGTTATATAATTGATTAAGGTGTAAACCAAAATACATCGTGGGTATTTTTCCACTTTATGATGATGGTATTGGGAAATTCCCTTAACTTGTGTTTATAATAACATGTTTTATGTTTTTTACACATGTTTATAATCTTCTAAAATAATTTTCTTATGTTTTTCCTCAAGATTATTATAATCCTATTTATGAAATCATATTAGGCCTCTTAACACTCATGTTATACTTTATTTCCATGTTTATTCCCTTATTGAGATTTCTATATCACCCTTTTCTTTAAGTATTTTCCTATAATATCATATTTAGTTTTAGAAGATCCATTTATGTTTAGAGAACTATGTGGATTTCTAAATAATGGTGATTTTTTATGTTTATGTTTATCTTTTTTTATTTCTAATATTCCAAATACAGTTGACATCTCGATCCTCAATGTGTATTTGTAGGTGAATTTTTTTAAGAATTATGAAATAATATATCTTTAATTAATAGTCGTCATATTTCATTTGTTTGATCTTGCCTCATAATTTATAGTAAAAATTCAACCAATGATACTCTCACCTCTATCCTGTTCAACATACACTAGTAGGTTTGACACCATTCTGGGATGATGAGCTCTCAATTAAAGCACCAAGATGATATTTATATGAGAAATTTCCAATCATCTTATAATATTCAGTTAATGATTTATAGAAAATATATTACATGTAAAGGAGAAATATAAAATTAAGAATATTCCTTGAAAATTTTGAAATATTACATAGAATATAAATAAAACTCTCCTAGAAGGTTCTCTAGGAGACAAGGCATCGACCTCTTTCACCTGAAGATTCCCAGTAAGTTTTTCCCCCCACCCTCCCTCCTTTAACAGAATAGATTAATTATAACTTTCATATTCGACAATGTACTATTCCACCCTCCAGTATTATTAATGTCTTGTTTCCCCCTAGAATAGTCTTTATATATTCTAGGATCCAAGTACCCTATCCTGACCTCCCTATTAGTGTATATTTTAAACAAAATTAAAACATGATAAATGATGAGAAAATTAAGAACAAGGGAGTTTAAGATATATTTTAAAATGATATTCAATAAAAACACAAAAAATAATGGTTGGATGTCAAGTCATATTGAAAAATTCATATGCTCATGTTTCCAATCATTCAAATGTCATGGATAATATAAAAATAAAATTAACATATGGTTCATGTATTTAATGATATATGGGAAATAATATTGGGATCTTTTGAGGTTTATAAAGGTAGGGACTATAGAGATATCCTTTATAACCTTAAACTCCTTCATTGCTAATGTAAATATTGATTAATGTTTTTTAATTCAAATAATATGATTGTGTGAACAACATTAATATAATATACTTTATTTACACATTTTAATTATATAATTTATTTTTTATAGGATATTTTTTGTTTTTACTTAATAATAATCTTATCCATGCATCAATTTTAAATGAATTTGCTTTTCTTCTAATAACATCGCTATGATTTCTTATAATTTCAAATCAATTTTGATCCACTTAAAAATCCTTTTAATTATTGTTTATTTTATACTTATTGAAATATTTTTCTAATTCGTTCTCTTTTAATTTCTTTTGTAAATTATCCCATATACTAAATATATGAATATTTTGTAATTTTAATGTTTTAATTTCATCCTTTCATAATGTGAGGTGCAATTTTATCTCTTTATGCCTATTTTTTTATTATTTAACATATTTTATTATTTATTATTTTTTTAATGCATTATTATATTCATTTTAAAGTATAACCATTGAATGTAATTTATTCCAGACTCAAGTTTCATCTATACCCACATTGAGATCCAACAATTCATATATTCCAATTATTCATTTATACTTTAACTATCTCAGTTGTTCTCTTCTAAAAATATGAATCTAGAATCAAAGACAAAAATATTTTAGATATTCCCATATTTATTTTTTATGATGATACACATCAGTTTAAAGGAAAAAATTACTAAGACAACTCATTTTGACTAATTGTACACATGTTGTTGTTTATATTTTTCCTACATTTAGAAATTAACATCAACTAGACACTGATTACACCCATAATTATTTTTTCTATTTTCATAGATTTCTATGTGTCTAAAAAATCATAAAAAGATAATCATTTTATAAAATTTTCATAATTTTAGTTGTGATTAAAAAATATCTAACACAAAAATTTTTTAAAATCTAAATTTAATGTTATGTTAAAAAATACATGCATCACATGGTACATGTGGAAATTAGGAATTACCCAACCAATCTTAAGAAACTATATAAAACCCTTTTATATTTAAAACAATCTCATTATCTCATCCACCCTAAACATATAAAAATTTTCAATGGACACTTCCAGTATCTCAAACAACATTAAATTATACTAAATAAATTATATGTTTTAATAAAGGATTATTTAGGCATGAGTGGTAATTGTATTAAAACAAAGGAGAAACCATTTCAACAACTCGTGAAAGGATGATTTTAAATCCACCAAATGATGAAAATGGAAAAATTTATACCCCTCCCTATAATAAGATAAGGTGGTTGTTATGGGACTTTAAAATATAGAATTATGTTATTTCATGTCTTTATAGAAGAATAAAATACTTCATAAAACTTATTTTTCAAAAAACCTATTATCTAATAGATTTATTTTACTGTAAATTTTTATATAAATTACTAATTCTGATTACTATATATATCAAGACCCAAATTGTTTATTTTTAAAATTTTTTTCCATTCTAAGTGAAGGGTACTACTGTTACATAATATTTTAGGAACAAATTATTAGAACTAATGTTTTAAAAAATAAATATACTTAATTAAATTATGTCATGTGTATCATTTTTTCAACACAAATCATTGCACATGCCCAATTGATCAAATTTCAAGTGAAATTGATCGAATTCCCATATGGTTGATCATCTTCATTCAAGAATGGTAGATTAAATGGGAGCACATTTGATCCAATAATTTTTGGTGTATTGGGATAGGCATAGTCGGATATTAATGGTCCAATACCATTATAGTCATATATAGCCTTTGTAAAAATATTAATGCTTCACACAGTCTATTGTGAGTTTTATGTATGGTCAGTCCAGTCCTCTACCAAAAATTTGATTGACCACAAGATCACTTTAAAACACTAAAAAATTCCATAATTAATAACTAATATCTAAAATTAAATACAAATGACTAAAATTAATTCAAATTCTATCATTATAATTTTGAAACCAATTAAATATTAAAATTTGTAAAATAAAATTCAAAAATATTAAAACACCAAAATAAAACATTTTAAATTAAATTAAAGTTCAATTAATTAAATATTTACAAAAACATTAAAATAAATTATTAATTAAATAAAATGATTTCTTAAAAGAGAAACAATTAAAACTATTATACAAATAAAATTTAAAAAAAAGTAGAGTCATGATAAAATTAATAATTTTAACATTAATTTCATAAATTAATAATTTCAAGAGCAAAGTAATCACAATTATATAGTTAAAAAATTTAAAATAATAATTTAACAATAAAAACACTATTAGACACCAAAAGTGATGTGGAAAAATACATAAAATAAAAGTCACATAAAATTATCCCACACATAAAACATTGAATGACCTCAACAAATCACTCATTATAGATTAATAAGATAAAATGAATATCAAATTAAAAAAATGGAATTATACTAAAAATTGGTTTGGAAAATGATTTTCCCCCATGAATACTCTTAGGAAGAAAGTGTGAATTTCATCTTTAGACAATGTGGTTTTAGTAAAAACCCATATTATCAATTTAAAAAACGATTATTTTGGAAATAAATAAATTTAATAATAAAAATATAAATATGAATTTTACTAAAACTTTTAAACTTCTCTTTATCTCTAGGTGAGTATACACATATATTTTAATACAACAATAATTAGACATAATTTAATGGATGAGTAGATTTATTAATCATAGGTAGTCATAAATACCACATCAAATGGTTTTAACTTAGTGAATAAAAGAATGAAATAATTAAATAAAATGGTTTCAACCAGGATTAGGATTTTTATTTCATAAACCATTTAATTTCATGTCTTATAAGTTCGATTCAAATCAAACAGTTTCAAATGCAATATTGTATTACATTATCTCATCATTTGACCAAGAATAAATGATTTTAATAGGTTAGGAAATTAATAAACCAAATTGAACTCATTGGTTTATAAAGGTTTACCTCTTCAAAATGGAATATTAAATTTCAAATTTTTAAAAGAAATTTTACCCACAAAAAATTCTTAGATTAAGCTTAAAACTGAAAAATTATTGAAAAAAATTAAGGGGGGTTGGTTGGGTTTTACATTAAAGCATATTTTAACTCATTTAAAAATACCATATCCCCCACACTTAAAACTCAACATTATATCCAATGTTGAATCTTAAAGAAGGAAGAAAAGGATATTAATTTTGGTTCAAAACATATTTTCAAATTAGTAGTTCAATGGCATGTTCAAAGGTCACAATGAAATTAAAATGGAAGTTTCCACAAGTTACATCACTTTTCCAAAATAGATTTTAAAATTTACATGTTTTATATTTGTAAATAAGAATGAAGTGTTATAATTGTAGCTCAAAATAAGAATTCTGATCTGTGATTACACATCAAATATAGTATTTATTTAATAATATTTTAATGGTTCCAAACATGATTTTTTTGAATTGTTCAAACTAGTTTTCAGCAAAGCATGTTACAGGAGGCTAAAAACCTAATATTTATAATAGAATCATTGAATTAAGTTCAAAAAAAAAACAATCCCACACAAACATAATATCTATTAAGTAAAAACATTAAAAATTAGAATTAATATTAATGCTTCAAAGAAACAAGAAATAATTTAAATAATTAAATATTCATGAAGAATAAAAGAGAAAAATCGTGTGGAATTTGTTTCCTAATTTCCTTAATCTCGGCCTAGTAGTTACCCTCCTTTTATCATTCCATATATAATTGGTATCTCCATATAGGCACCTTAAAAAGGAATAATATAAAAATATTAAACACATTCCTTGAACATCAAGAATATGAGACTGATAATAGTGAGAGTGAATAAAAGTGAATATTTAGAGCCTAAAAGGATGACTTACCAACACTAAGATCAGTAAAATTGGGAGAAGAGGTTCAAGTGAGTAATTAGTAAGAAACATAATGTGGTATTTGTATTATACAAATAAAAAACAAAAGAAAACTAAAACATTGGGTTTCATCCCAAACAATGAAATGCTTTTAGTCTTTATCAAGACTCCCCTAAAAACTAACTATGGTTGTTAAAAGGATGTGTTTTCCTCCATAAACCTATTAATGTAATTTACCCAGTTTATTTCATAGAGGGTTAATATTTTTGGACACAAAAAGTTCTAAAATCATGATCAAAATTATTTAAATCTTCAAAAATACCTAAGTAGCACCCCTTAACATCAAGAGATAGCTTTAAAAAGTCTCCTAGTTGAATATAAGTAACATAAAAAAATCTACCACTTTTTGGTTTCAAAACATTTAAGTTCAGGTAAAAAGGAAGGATCTCTTTTAGGCTCTAGAAATAAATATTCAACTTTAGTAATAGAAAATAAATCTTCAAAATTACTCTTGGTATGAAAATGATAGAGAATAACATGGTTCTACTAGTGGTTTGGCATTCCTAGTAAAACATCATATCTTATTTTAAACCACAAAATCACAAAAATAAATTGTGTGATGAGATGATTCTATACAATCATTCTCAAATAAAGGGTTATCAATAGTGTTTTTTGAAGAATTAAAACCATTATAAATCACAATATTTTACTCCTCTAGGTATTTATTAGCTATAAGAATATGTTCAAAAGACATAGTTTTTAATTCAACATGAAAAGGATTTTTTTAAAATAATCAAATACACCCATATCAACATTTATAAAAAACACCATAAATAGAAAGTCACAAAAATATTTTTTTACCTAAGGTTGTATGAGTATTTCTAAACCTTAATGAAGTAAAAAAAGAAACTCAAGAATTTAAATAGACTTACCATACTCCCTTGGTTATAATTCCATGATTTCAATCTATTCTAGTTTCTCATGGGAGTATAAACAAATAAAATATATATATAAATTCTTCATAATGTCACTATTCTCAAATTTGTGTTCCAACATAGTACTCCAAGACTAAATCTACATAACATTCAATTGAACTACTTAATCCAACTATTTTTCTACCAAATGAAATTGTTTATGTAAGTACCTTATAACTATAGTTAAACAAAAATTCTATATTTTATCAGTATAGATAAAATAAATTATGAAATATTTGTCCATGAATACAGAAAGAAGAATGATTTTTTTCAATTTAATTTTTTATTACATTTTTACCATTGTTTTTTAATCCTTAGACACCTAGTGAATTCCTTCCCCGGTAACAATTCAAAATTATGAATGGGTCTAAGGTCTTAACAATGATAAAAAATTAATTTATAAAATCACAATAACCTGACAGTGAAGGTTCAAACTCAATAGAAGGTGGGTAAGTTATCAAAGGGCTTATTTAAATTCTATAAACTGTGAAATAGGGAAATAAAATTTTCCAAAATTAATAGTGTGGGAAGAAATAAATAGTTAAATATGGAAAATAATTATTAACAATTTTATGAATGTTCATACTAACTATGTTAATGAGTTGAGGCATGAATTAAAGGTTAAAAAGTGGAAACTATTGTGGTTGATTACAAAATGTTATGATTAAGAAAAAAGGTTCCTATCAACATGATACTGATTTGTTAGAAGTTTCATAATCTCTGTTAAGATTTACAAGTATCCCCTTTCCAAATCACACACTTTCTCAATATGTGTAAAGATCGAGAAAAATATTAAATCAACAACGGTAAAATATTCCTCAATTATTTTAGTTCAAAAAAGTTAAAATATGTACAAATACTTGAATGAAAATGAAATGTGAAATAGAGAAAGAAGAGATAAAGGAAATGAGATATCTTCTCTCTCAAGTAAATTTTTATCTTTCCCTACTTTATCCTTAGTATCCACTATTGGTGAATCTCTTTTATGTTTTTTCATAAAATTATGTTCTTCAAATCAACTTTAAAGCTCTTATATTCTCTATTAATTAGGTTTGTGTCTCTAATAATTAAATTTGGAAGCTCTAACGGAGAGTCTATAATGTTCAATATTACTACTACATTCCCCTTTTTAAAAATTAATTCACTTAATTTCGACTCTCATAGCCCTGTGTGGTCATAATTATCTTTCACTACCTTAACTAAATATATACTTCATCTCCAACTATGTGGCATTGGTCACTGAATTAAATCTCAAGCCTATTACCTTAGTTATTCTCTTGAAACTAAATAAAAATAGATAACGTGCATCAACCTTCATCACCAAAAAAATAAATCTAGGTGTGGTCCTTATATCAATTTGTTCTACTAATTGATTTAGCGTCATCATAACTCCACAAATCCCTTTTCTCCCTCCTTCATAATATTGAACTTTTTCATTATTTTTATCTCAAAAAACCAAATTTTTTAGGATTTTCATTGGGGAAGTAACATTCACCCACCTTTGAACTTGAAAATGGATTGATTTGAAAACTTAGATTCCAATCATCCACAGCATTGGAAAACCATGACTTGATTAAATTTATATTTGAATATAATTGGTTCCATTGGGTTAAAAAATCATTTTCACCCTCCGATTCATCTTCAAGCTTGTACATACACAAAAAAAAATAACCAATTTACTTTAATAAAAACACAATCATGACTTAAAAGATATAAATTTTTGTTTAGACTAGGCTAAACAGATTTATTCATCACTTTTGGGTCCCTAAATGTTTTGACTTAGCTTAGTCCAAATTCATATAGCATTGAGTAAGGATAGTCCCAAAACCATTTGGTCATTGACCTCCATAAAAAATTTATACATTCCAATAATTTATCACCATGAATGCATGAATATTTAGATAAAAAACCAAATATTTGGGAAAATTATGCTTCATCACTACATTATACGACCTATAATTAGATTTGAAAACTCCATAAAATGAAGACCACATCCTTGATTCTACACCTAAAATCTTCTTCAAGATTGGCCAGCATCCCAACTAAAATACATGGAAAACAAAAAAAAAATCAATTTTTAAACAATATCTACTATACTTGATATTTTTCTTTGTTTAGCTACGATTCATCCTACTTTGACTCATACAACCTAATCTACTTCAATATCTCCTATAGCATGCCTCACTGAAAAACCTAAATGAACATGAAACTTCATCACCTATGATTAACTCTTCTCTATGACTCATTGGTTTATGTGGTGCAGCTTGTTTGTCTTCTCAAAATCCAATGGCATCATGGTAATGAAACAAATATCCTAGATTTCAGTTGGAATTATTGACCCACATCATAAATTCATTATTGATCAATTTTGGCTCCCCCTTCAAGTTTCTTCTCCTTTTCATATATTTAGATCTACCTTGATTATACTTTGGTCAATCTTAGTCCATTGAGTCTTTATTTTCAACCTAAATCATTTCATTGGAGCAGTTGATCAACTTTCAAGTACAGTCAATCAATTTTTTATATAGTTGATCCTTTTTATTCAGGCATAGTAGATTGTAATGGAGCATAGTTGATCCAATAATTTGAGGTAAATTAGGATAAGAACATTTGAATTCTCATAGTTTAATACCATTACAGATTCTTTGTCTAAAGACATGTTTTCCCTATTTTTTATGAAATAAATATATCTTTTATGATGTAAAAATTCCATCCATGACCTCAACATATTTATGTCTTAATACATATTTTTACACTATAAAAAGTGTTACTCGGCTACATTAACATTGAAGTCCTTTTCCCTCATATGTTACGATATCTAGAATAACTGGTGCAAAGATATATTCTTCATAATGTTGGTCTTTGTGGAGTTACATTGGTTGTTACAATATTAAATTCTGACAACCCATTTCAAAGTTAAATAGTGTTGTTATGAGATTTTTTCATATAGGTTAAGACATGGATAATTCCCTATAAATACATCATCTCCCTCCCTTGGTTTGGTAGAGTTATAGAAAATTATATGTACTACAAATAATACCTCCATTTCCCTATATAGTAATTTCGACCACCTATACAGTGGAATCTACACCCTACACTATGAAGGGCACCCTGAACCACTTTTACGATGTAGGAATTTCCTTTATACCATAGCAGAAACAGATCATAACCTTGGCTAATCTTACATTTTAAGTTCATCATTTACACCATAAGAAGTGTGACTTATCTCTTATGTATTAAGCTCATCATTTATGCCATAAAAAGCATTACCCTGATCTTATTCCCTAATTCATAACTATAAACCATAAGTGGAGTGCTCCTCTAGTCACTAGGATCATTGATTCTTGAATCCAGGTAATCTCTCTCTACTCCTTGGGTCCTTTTTCTCCTCACCTTTCCATATAATCCTTGATGTGATATTTTTTTAGGATCAATGATTTATTAGAGTATAATAATTTATCAGTTTGCATGTGAGCATGATTTAAGTGATGAAATCTTCGACAAACCATAGTGTTTACCTTGACAACCGTGAGGTAATAAGTTCCTTACCTTCTCGGGATTTTTTTACACTTTTTGAAATTATATGATTATATTTGTTTCCATTTTGATACCATGATTTATTATGATATCATGTGTGTGTGTGTGTGTGGCCCATGAGGCCCTTTGAGATGTTGATTCAATGAGTGACATTAGTGTATCTTGTTTCATTTTTTATTGTGATCACATTTCATTATATATGATTCTATATACTCATAATGATATGTTATGCCTTATTGTGTTCTCACCCTGAATGTGTGTTACCATTTCCATGGAGGCTTTATTTTTCACTTGGGATAGGTGGACTATCATGAAAAATTATCCCTTAGAAGGGGAGTGTTCTTAATTGTGATGATTGGGATAAGGGACTTAAGAACATGGTAGAGGCATGAGATATCCAAGGCATTATTCCAATTTTGTGCTCGTGGTAGCCTGGATTTTCCAAGTGTCATTCACCACGTGATATCCTAGTCAATGTGAGTACTTTATATTCTCAACTAGAGGACCTAGGTGACATGGTCCTCTTAGGAGATAGATGACGTCTGATATCATATCCACGACACAATGAGGATGTCATATAGGGTATGATTTGGTCACTATCAACATCTTCCATTATATTTATGGAATGAAGATGAAATAAATATGGTCAGTGGTTTGTGGTGGCTTGTTCAGCGCATGACCGCTCAATTTTTTATTTTTTATTTATGCAAATTACACATTTATTATCATTATTGGCATAAAATTTTTTATACTTGGGAGAATTATGTATGAAACACTGGTATACTCCTACTGAGTCTTTTACTAACACCCTACTTGGGAATTTTGGTGTTATTATGGGTTTCATGAGATATTTGAAGAAGTGAAAGGTAGTTGTGTTAGATAGTTGAACATAGAAGAATGGAGTTGGTAGTGGGTTAGAGTGAACTACAGTGACCAATAGTATATTTTTTTGTTTATTATATATTTTCATTACTCTGGATGGACTTCCACATTAAGATGTTTTCTTTATATGAAATGTATGCCATATTTATTATTCCATAAGACTAATATAATGATTTATGGTTATTTTTTATTTGTTATATATTATTCCAATGTAGTGATGTGATACAAAGGGTTTAGTCTCCCCACTATCAGACTTAGACCCTCATTGATAATCAGTATCCTCTTGAATATAGCGAGGAGTGCATGAGGTCCCATGGAATTTCAGCACAGACTAGGAGGTTCAGGTCAGGGTGTTACACTTGGTCTGTTTTTAAAAAATTTCACACTGCAAATGGTTGATTGTGAGTTCCATAGTGGTCAGGTCTGGTCTTTTCCAAAAATTGTACTAGTAACGCAATCACTTCAAAATGCATTAAAATTATAAAATTAATAACCATCAATAAAAAATTAATTCCAATGATGAAAATTAATTCAAATTCAATAATAAAATTTTTTAAATAAATTACATATTAAATTTTTTAAAATAAAATTTAGAAATATAAAAACATGAAACCAAAATATTTTAAATTAATTACAAGTTCCATTTATTAAATATTAACAAAAATAGAAAAATAAAAGATTAATTAAATACGCACTATGATTAAAATAAAAACACCAAAATTTTAAAAAAAAAGAAACATAGACACCATTGTTTAGGAATGAGAAACTGGTTTTTTTCATATTGTAGGGACCTACTAAGAATTGGTTGGGAGTTACGGGTCAAGCAGGATAATGTGAGGGTATCACATGGGAGTCCTTAAAGGACTTGTTCTTTAGACAATTCTTCCTTGAAATTATAATTATCGACTGTGAATAGGAATTTATGGAGCTATATTAGGTCTCTATGACAGTATCATCATATTCTTTACACTTTACTAAGATCCTCCATTTTGCACTTGTTCTGGCTGGTAAAGAGGCTCAGAAGGCCAGGAATTCAGAAATTATACTTTGAATTGACCTTAGATATAAGGTCCAATGTTTTTATTTAGCTTCATACCCATAGGATCTGAGGAATTCCTTGACCACTGAGAGTATTTTGGATGATGTATGAGAAACTTTCCTTTTCCTCCCTTTCACTACACAAAGGAGTGGACATCCTATTTTTAGCATGAGTGAATCTTATAATCAAAGGAAGAGAAAAGAAAGGGATATAAATTGTATTTGTGGAATGTATATGTATTATATTTCATAGTCATTTTTTCCTTCTAGAGGTGACCCACAGTGTTTTAACTTCGGTATGTTCGGACAGTACAGTCGGGTACACTCAGCACTCCAAATTCATTTCCAACAGTGTGGAGGGAGGGTAAATATCTTAAAATTTTTCACCAGAACATCAAAAAAGATATAAAGATGGACTTGAATAGGGAACCATAGGTTATTACAAGGTTCTAATTATTTTACTCAAACTATAAATGCACCTCGAGGATAGGGTTATAAGTCTTAGGTTGGTCGTGTTTATGTTGTGGTTCAGACACCAGTAGATGTTGGTTAGGGGTCATATATAGATATAAGTATGTTCTTGATCACATCCACTCTACCTAATTATTTATTTGATATTGGTTCATCCTATTAAATTATTATTTCTCAAGTAGTTGTTTTACATTACATACTAGTCATGTTGTCTTCTGAACTAGTCGCTCTTGACACACCATTAGGAATGAAAGTGGATTAGTGATTCCTAGAGTGTCCTATAATTTTCAATGTTTATGGATAAATATAGAAGATTATGATATTGGAAATGATGAACTTTTATTTGATTAAATTAATGGACTATCTAAATAGATTCTAAGCTCACATAGACTCATATCAAAGGCATGTGTCATTAAATTCTCTAAAGGGAGAGAAGTTCATGATGATCGGAGAGTGAGAACTAAGAGTAGGAAGAGTTGTACTAGAATTAAGTCATCTTGGAGTGATCATATCACAAATTAAATCTATTTCACTCTTTAAAAAATTAAAAAAAACCCTCTCATCTTATCTTTCAGTCATATAACTCTATCAGGTCATCTTTCTGGATGATTTCAGCAGAATTCCTCTATACATAGGATTTGATTTTGAGATTGAGCTCATAGAAGTCAGACAACCCATTTATATACGCCTATATCATATGGTTATGAACTAGAAGAATGAGTTCAAGGTGAAATTGGATGACTTGGAGTGAAAAATATTTATTAGACTAAGCACTTAACCGTGGGGTTCACCTGTGTTGTTAGTTAAGAAGGTGGACGCTAGTCTTTGACTCTATATATATTATCTAATTATAAACTAGGTATTGGGGAAGAACTGATATCCTTTTTCCAAGATTTATTATCTTTTCAATCAACTATGGGGAGCCTAGTTAATCTCTTAGATAGGTATTCAATCAGGTTATCATTATTTGTGAGTTTGAAAGGAGGAAATCCTAAAAACAATGGAGTAGTTATGGATTGTATGAGTACACGGTGATGTCTTCCAGGCTAACCAATGCACTTAAAGTGATCATGGTGATAATTAACAATATCTTCCACCCATTATTAGACTCATTCATCATAGTATTTTTTCACAACATCCACTAATACTATCTGACACTAGAGAATCATGTTAGACACCTATAAATAGTCCAAATTATTCTTCGAGCCTACTAAATTTACACCTTGTTGTTGAAGTTTAACTTCAATAATTGAGAGGTTATGTTCCTAGTAAATGTTTTGTATGAGAAGGTTATACATATATACCCAGAGAGAGTGGAGGAATTCATGACATGGAAATGTCCCTAGCACATTTTTGAGATATGGATCTTTTTAGGTCTAGTAGGGTATTGCTGATTGTTTATTCAGTACTTCTCCTAAATGTAAACACCCATGACTATAATAAATAATAAGGTATTGATATTACAATGTTTGGAATAGTGTATAGAGGCTTTCATTGAGTGATAAGGTTGGAGATAGCTCCAGTACTGACACTCCCTGAGCCTAGAAGTGGTTATGCAGTGCATTGTGATGGATCAGTAATTGGACTCAGAGTAGTGCTAATGTATAAAGACTAGGTAGTGGTCTATGGGTCTAATCTTCTATGACCCCATGATCAAAATTAACCTACAAATGACTTGGATGTAGTGGCTATGGTCCATACTCTGATTTTTTTAGTGATATTATCTCTTCAAAGAGATATTTTTTATCTACGCAGACTACAAGGGCCTTCGTTATATATTTACACATAGGAACTTGAACCTGATATAGAGGTGTTGGGTTGAGTATATAAAAACATTAAACTTTTTGATGGTGTATGAACCAGGTAAAGGTAACATCAATGTGGAAGCTCCTAGCCATAAGACACATGTTGAGTTGTAGATTGGTGAGTGGCCATCCGAGGAGTAGTAGCACTTGATGAGCTTATCGGATGATTAGAAGATGAATACTTCATAGGAATAGGGATCCATGACATGTTCTCCAATATTAGTCACATATTATCTTCTAAAATATATGAGGAATAGGTAGGATTCATACCTATAGTCTTTTGTGCTGATGGGAATAGTAAGCTGGGGGATCCATTATCTAGCTAGTCCTTGAGTAATGATAATGTGGTCATAGTTCATGGGAGAGTAGTTGTCCATGTTTTTATTAGAGGGTAGTTAAGGATAGATTAACATACCTATATATGGAGGGTGTATCCTAGATAAATGAAGATATAAAATTAGTTCAAGTGGAATTTCTAGTAACTAGGGATGAAGAGATACATTGCAGGTTTTCTCTCCTAAGGCATTACATGATAGCGGGTGAAGGGAGAGCCCCAACGGCCTGGTGGGTTCCTCCAGATACTTTTGTCGTACATGTAGAAGTGGGATGATGTCATGATGAACTTTATAATGGGGTTAACTAGGACCCTAAGTAGTTGAAACATATTTTGGTTGGTTTTTTATTGGTTTATGAAAGATGCCCATTTTTACCAATTAGAGAGACACGCTTGGTGGAGGAGATGGAAAAGCTCTACGTCCTTGAGATTGTATTACTAAATCGAGTTCCCTTGAGAAGTGTGTCAGAAAAAAAAAGACACATGTTTTACATCATGGTTTTGAAAGGTCTTGCAGAAGGCCCTAGGGACTCATTTTAGGTTTATTACGGTTTACCATCCACAGAAAGACGGACAATCCAAGTTGGCTATTTACATATTGGAGGATATTCTTTGAGCTTGCATTATAGAATTCAGTGTATCTTTGGATGATCACCTATCCTTGGTTGAGTTTTTATTTAACAACCATTATTAGGATTAAATTCAGATGACACCTTAAGAGGCTCTTTAAAAGATATTATTTCATTCACCACTCTATTTTCATGAGGTGGTTTAGGTCGAATTTGTGAAGCCAGTATGGTTCAGAAGACCTTTAAGAGATTAGAGCTGATTCAAATGTGGTTAATCACTACTCAAAGTAGACCTAGATCTTATTCTAACTATGGGAGGAGAATATTTTATCTCATTATGGAAAATTTATTTTTCTTGAGAGTGACTCCTTGGTTAAGAAACATGCAACTTAGGAAGTATGGTTTGCTAGCACTAGGTTTTGTGGGACCCTTAGAGATTACTAAAATAATAAGGATAGTGGGGTACCATTTGGATCTTATTTATCACTACTAAGGTATGTATGATTTGTTTCATGTGTCATATATATAAAGGTACATACCCAATCTTGAACATGTTATCGATTGGGTGGATGTTGAGATAGAGCATAATGCATCATATGAGGAGCATCTAGTATATAGCGAGAAATTTCTTTGAGCGAAGATTATACATCTTGTCCAAATATAGTGGGAACAAGGGATGACCTAGGTGGGGACTTGAGATAGAGACTCATATGTTTGAGATTAGTGTATTGAGTTTTTCAAACAACATCTCTAGAGAATATTCTTGAGGATAATAAGTCTTTAGAGGGTGAGAATTATAAATCCATTTTCTCCCTATTATTTTACAATATAACTATATATTTTACAATGAAAATGTATTGATCAATCACATGACATAATTATTTAATAATACATCCTTTTATATTGTAAAAAGAATCACTCATCTGGTTTTACACTATAGTCATTTTTCACATCTTTTATGATAGCTGGAATAGCCAGTACAAAGAGTCGGTCCTGATAAGGCTAGTCTTTGGAGAGTGATAGAAGTTGTTAAAATATTAAATTTGGACAACCCATTCTGTAATTAAATATAGTCCTTATATAGTGTTCTCGCACGAGTTGATCCTCAAAAAATTCCCTATAAATACAACCTCTTCCACTCTTTTTTCATAAGAGTTCTAGCAACTTGGATGTACCACAGAGAATACCTCCCTCACCCTACATAGTAGTTATGACCACCTGCACTGTGGAATCTCACCCTACACTATAGAGGCCACCCTAAACCACTTTTACATCCTAGAAAATTCCTTTAAACAATAAAGTTAGAGGATCCTGGCCTAGGTTGATAATATACTATAGTTTTATCATTTACACCATAAAAAGTGTGAATTATCTCTTACACTGTAAGCTATTAATTTACACTAAAAGAAGTGTGACCCCAATATTGTACAATAAGTCCCCCCTATATACTATAAGATGAGCTCTCCTACCGACTGTAGGTTTTTTACTTCTTGAATTCAATTATGTTGGATCTAATACTTGGTTATTATTTCTCCAAGCCTTTCACTATGATCCTTGGTGTGATATTTTGGAGGTTCTAATAGCCGTTGGTAAATGATCCTTTTTTGGATGTCCTGTGAGTTTGGTTCAGGTAACATCTTCGATGAACCTTAGCAATGATATTTAAATCTATGAGGTAGGAATTTCCTTACCTTATTGGGATCTCAAGTACAATTATTTCCATTATATGATTATATTTTTTGGGATTTTTATACCGTGTTTGATTATGATCACATATGGGTGTGTGTGAGGCCCATGAGACCCTTTGTGATAATTATTCCATGAGTGATACTAGAGTTGATTTTTATCATGTTTGATTGTGATCACATGTTGTTATTTATGCTTTTATATACTCATGATGATATTTTATGTCTTCTCATGTTCTCTCCCTATATGTGTGTTACCATTTCCTTGGATGTTGTGATTGACACTTGATATAGGTGGACTGTTATGTTAGATTTACCTTAGTGGGGGAGTGTGCTTAATTACAATGATGGTGATGAGGGACATATGAAGAATGTGGAGGTATGAGGTAGCATTGGTTCCTTGCTAAGGGGGTGCTTGATGTATCATTTAAATACCAATTTTCATTCACCATATGATTTATTGGTTGAGGTTAGTACTTGATATTCCCATCCATAGGACCCATGTGACATGGTAATATTAAGGGATAAATGATGTTTGGTATCATCTCCCTAAAACCATGAAAAAAATGTAAAGGTTATGGATTTCTCACTAGTAGCATCTTCTATTATTTTTTTGGCATGGATTCAAATTATTTACGATTAGGGGTTTGTGGGGGCTTGGTCAGCACATGACTGGTTGGTTTTATATTGTGTGTTTATTCCTATTATGCAATTATTATCATTATTTTCATACACATGTTATACTTGATCACATCATGTAAGGACACTTTGGTGCTGTTATATTAAGTCTTGTACTCATAACCTATTTCAACATTTCGATGATAGAGTAGAATTCATGAGAGATAATATGAGGGGAAAGGTCTCTATGATGGATAGATGAATAGAGGATGATGGAGCTGGTAGTTGGTGTGATCAGACTCTAATGGATCATAGTTTACTTATTGGTTTATTTATCTGTTTTCATTACTCTAGACATATTTCCACATTGGTAGATCATCTTTATATGACATGTATTTCATATTTCTTATCCTGAATGATTACTTTGATGATTTATGGTTATTCTTTATTTTTTATATATTACTCATGTGCAATTAAATAATACAGAGAATTAAGTCTTTTCACTGTCAGACTTAGACCCTCACTACTAGTCGAAAACCTCTTACATATAGGGGGTGCGCATGAGTTCATATGGAATTTATACATATACATGGAGGTTTGGGTTAGGGTGTTACATTTTTCCTCTTTTTAAAAAAAATAAATTTCACATAGTCAATTTTGAGTTCCATGTGTGTTCAGCCCAAGCCTTTGCAAAAAATTTGACTGGTCACACAGTTGCTTCAAAACACATGAAAAATCCAGAATTAATAACCAACACCCAAAATAAAATTACAATGACTAAAATTAATTCAAATTATATAATTAAAATCTTGAAACTAATTGTATATTAAAATTTTTAAAATAAAATTCAAAAATATTAAAACACTAAAACAAAATGTTTTAAAATAAATAGAGGCTCTATTTATTTAAAATTGACAACAACACAAAAGTAGAAGATTAATTAACTAAGAACTATAATTATAATAAAAACACCTAAAATTAAAATACAAAAAGTAAATTAGAAAAAAAAAACAAAATGAAATTGGAGGCATGAAAAAATTAATAATTTAAACATAAAAACACAAATTTAAATAGAAACTTCATAAATTAAAATTTTCAATAGTAAATTAAACTTAATTGTATAATTATACATTTAAAATCATATTTTAAAAAATAAAAACACTATTAAACACAAAATGTGATGTGGAAAATTCCTGAAATAAAATCCACATAAGACACGATATAAGGCTTTCATCTTAATACCTCATCATTGAAATATATTTTAATGTAATGAACAAATTTCTTATTTATATAGTGAATATACTTCCCAAGAACGTATTTTGGAATAATTAATGATTTAAATTACTTTACATAACCATATTTTTTCATGCTTCTAATGACTTTTTATTAAAAAAATTACTAAAGTCATAAGTGTTTGGTCTCAAAATTTCCTTCATTGAGACACGTTATCTTTTATGTATCTAATTCCTTTTAAATGGTGTGTATACTAAAAATTTGGATGTTTAATATAATGAATTATATTTTCATGTTATTTTAACTCCAATTACAATCTCTCTCTATATCTCTTTCATTAAATGGGTTTTTATTAGAATGTTTCTTATGTTGTAAGGGTTTTATGTCTCAATTTTCACTCATTGAGACATATTTCATATTATACACCATGATTTATTTGAAATGGTGTATCAAATACCCATTAATGTTTTTGAATCATGTTTATATTATATGTTATGATATTCTATGTTTTATTTATAGTTATTCATCTCATAGGGTTTTGAATCAGAAATCTAAAAAGATTTAAGAGTTTTCATCTCAAATTTCTCTCTTTAAAGCATGTTACATTTTTTGCACCATGATTCCTTTTTTATGGTGTAAATTTGATTTATCATCTCATTATTTTTTTATACATTATTTATTTATAATAAATGAAATAAACTAATCCAGATCAAGTTATTTTCATAAATTTCATTTAAAAAAGGTGTTAGTTCAATTATAAAGGATCTTTCATACCTCCTTCATGACTTGTCGGTTACAAGTTCTCTTTATTTTATACATTTTATAAATTCTTATTCCCATGAACCTATTCTATTTTTGAATATATTTTCCTTATATATATACTTAGTAAAATATCTTATTCATTTTTTAGGGTTATACAAATTTTTAGTTTCCTTCTAAATTTACAAATTTAACTCAACCCAGTTTAAGGGAACTTCTTAATTTATTAACTCATGTCGAGAATCACCCCTATAAAATAATTTTAAACCCTAGATTGATTATAAAAACCATAATTATTTTATGTAGAAACCTCTTGGTTCAATTATGGTTTTATGAAAAATAATGAGGTCTTTCCTTCTTTAAAATACCCTTTAGTCATTTCATAAAAGTTTCAACCAAGTGATGTGTTTTTAGTATTTCCTCTCCTAGATCATTATCATGGATTTTTTATATTTGAACTCAATATTCAATACCAATGTTAATTTTTCAAATATAAACATCCCAAATTATTTTATTCATTTGTATCTTGAGAATCCTTATAATTTATCCTTTTGATGTGCCTTGAATTAAAATTATTAAACTCGCTTACTTTTCATGGGTTTAATTATGCTTATGATTTATGAATGGTTTATTTTCCTCATGTGTCACACATATGTATGATTTCTATTTATGTGATGGCTAGAACCATAAGTATATATTCTTATAATGCATTGTTTAATTATTTATATATCATGATATGTTATGTAATGGATTATTGAGTAAACCTAAATCAATCACGAGACATCATCCACTCTATGATGATGGTCTTGGGAGTGACTCTTGATTTATGATTATAATATCATGTTTTATGTTTTTGTCACATTTTTATGATATTATGACAATATTTACTTATTAAATTTATTTATTCTTATGATCATCCTCTATGATATCATTTATATCTCTTGGATCTCAAGTTATGTTTTATTGTCATGTTTACTCCATTACTATGCTTTCTAGATCACACTTTTACTTATGTACTTTCCTTCGGATATCCAATAAAATTTTACAAAATCTTTTTATGTCATGAAAACTATGTGGAGTTTTAAATAAATATGATGTTTGTATGTTTAATTTCATGTATTTGTGTGTTTAATCTTCTAATGACACTAGACCTATTGATCCTTGGTGTGTAATTTTTGGAAAAAAATGTTAAGAATTATGAACTAATATATGTTTAATGTAACAACCCAACCCTTTGGGGACCTCCTAGTCGATGGAAAAACAATTCTTCACAATCCCTAGACTACCTAAAATAGGTTAGGGGCTAGTGACAAGCACTGATAGGGAATAAATGAAATGGGTGGCCTTTTCATAATGTGCATGTACATATGAAACCAACCATCTCCATTGAAAGTAGAAGAAGAAGAATATGAATACTATCATATCTAGAGTAAATACATGCCTGAAGTAAATACTAGGTAATACAAAAAAGTATAGAAATAAAATCCAAAACCTAGAATAGGGAAAAATACATGGTCATCCATAAATGAAGTCCTAACCTAACCACAACTATAATAAAGGAAAACTAACATAGTTTGGCTCTTAATCTCGATGTTCGACCACCGTATGCGGTCAATGCACCAAGGTAACACTATGATCCACCAATGTAAACACCAAATTCTTCGCCGTATGCATAATACATGACACAATCGGGCAAGTCCCATGAATGGGTGAGTATATAAATAAAAATTAAATGTCTTGAAAATCATAACGGGATAAATAGAAAGATGTGATAATGGCCATCTCAACCCATAAAGGTCTGTCAATAAGAACATGATACAAAACCATAATAACCTAGATATTCTCAACAAGAATCTTGAACAAATAAAGAAAATGTACCACTATCTCCAAAACATAGCTAAGAATGATGAATTGGAATACATCTCTTAGGGTCCATCATTGATGCTCAGCATCTCACATGTATATTCCAAAATGCCATGTGGATGACTTGCACATCACCACTACTTCACATCCCTATATGGCACAATCTTTAATAGAGGACTCATGTATTAGTATTTAAATGGGGTGTCACTTGATAGATAGAAGACTATCACCCTAGTGTGATAGGGGGTTCCACTTAGTAAACAATGGACCTATTCCCCAGTACGATATGGATAACCAGTTGGTATGTAGAGGACCTGCGCCCTCATCCATCAATGGGGACACTCTTTAAATAGATATATAGAGGACAATATCCTTACTTGAATAAGGAGTTCCACTCATATAATGGAGGTCTGGCACCCAAGTGCAATAGGGTTTTCCACTCAATAAATAGAGGAATCTCACTGTAGTAGGATAAGGATGTACCACTAAGTAAATAGATAGATATGTGACTTAAACCTTAGAATAATAAGGGGTTACACTTAGTGAATAAATGACCCACACCCTAGTGTGATAGAAGATTCAATTAATGTTTCCAACACTTTCATTGGGGAGACCACTTGCATGTTAATGTCAAATGGAAATCATGTTTCCCTACATTTCCTCTTTCTAAAGGCAGGTGGTTTTTATCACTTTTAATGGTGATGTATGACCCTTGATCGAAACAAGATGATGGGATGTTGGTTACTCCTTCCATTTATTTTTCCTTGGAACTTTTTCCCTAGTTCGGGTCTACCTTATAGAGTTAAGTCATGTTCATGGAACTCATTACTACCATCTATTTTTGGACACCAGTTAATTGCACTGTTTTTTTTCTGGACACTATTTCAATCTGGGAAAGGTAGCAACCTATGGTCAGAAGAAAATTCATATTGGGAATATTTTTTCATGTATGAATTTTGAAAACATTATTCACCTATATTATTCCTCTTGGGATGGAATATCACAGAGGCATATTAGGTGTGTAACCTAATGCATCATGTTCCAATCGTGAGGTATCTAAAATAGGAGCTATATATCTTCCAAGGATTTCACCTCAAGTATACCATGTTTTTTATGAGGTATCTAATTCCATGGGTGAATATCTTCCAAGGCCTTCATCTAGGGAATCCCATTATTTGTATGAGGCAACATCATGAGATCAGTCATGTGTTTTACATGTTGTGGAGATGGGAATAGTTTTATCAAAATTCCCCATATAGACAGATCAAGGAGGTGTAAAGTAGAATGTCCCTTGAATAAAATATAAGATGGGTGGATCAGAACACCCCTTGAGACGGGTTGAGGAGAGGTGAACCAGAATGCCCCATGATTCAAATCTAGGATGGACGCATTAGAATACCCCTTGAGATATTCAGGGAGATGTCAAATAGAATTCCTATTGAGGAAAATCTATGATATATGGATCAAAACACCCCTTAAGATAGATCTGTGAGGTACGTCCATAAGAGGGAGCAACTAATTTTACCGTTGGTTAAGTTCCCCTTGTGGTGGACCTCAGAGATTGATCAGAATGTCCCTTGATATGGATTAGGGAGGTACGTCCCTAGAAGATAGCACCTGTGTTTTCCATAGGTCAAAATTAAACATCAGAGAGGAATCCTATGTACCTTGTCTAAAATATAGGGATAAAACCCACATAGTTTGATTCCTTAGTTAAAGGTCGTGTGACTGGACTAGTCCATACAGTTTAACATCATGCAGTAAGGATTCTTGTGTCACGAAAGAAATGTCGATGAGAGATAATATGGGCTTTATGTGTGAAATTGTACCTTTACAAGAGGATTACACTTGGTTGAAGGGTGTGGGGATTATGAATTGAGCTTCTTGAGGGACCTGGATGTGATGTGTTCTCTCATGTGAGGGTAATGACCTTACCAGGTATGTGGCTTGAAGAAAATTAGGATGGATGTGGATATTGGGTTCGTACCTCGAGGAGGCTTCCTACAAATCCAAGTTAGGTGGGAATCAAATTCCATGTAGTTCAGAATGGTTGGGGATTATACCTAAGGAGGAAGCCCATTGGAGAATGTGGTTGGGTCTTACACATGGGAGCATCCCAAAAATGATGGGTATGGTTGTTGGGTCTTACAGTCAGGAGGATTCCCATTTGAATAGAGGTTGGGGATTACGTGTAAAAGTGCCCCATATGGTGATTATAGATATTGGTAATTATTCATAAGAGCATCCCATTAGTGTGGAGGTTGGGGATTATATCTATAGTGAAGTCCCAAGGTGGGGCTTGGGTAGATTTCATGGTCACTACTAACCTCCAATTCCACACATGTAATTCTCAATGTGAGAAGCAAAACGAATTTAGTAGACCTGATGATCATGTCCAAAAGAAGAATCAACGAGAAATGGTGTGGGGTTTAAATGTGGATGATTACCCAGGAGGATGTCATTCTATGTGTGGTGAATCATATTCCATGTGAGTAGGATCTCATTCCCTATGAGGGTAGGCAGTGGGGATACTATCCCATGCCACTCACACATGGAGAATCCTGTGTTTATTACCCAGTGTAATGTCACAGTTTAATGTCTTATGTTGAGTACATTGGGACTAGGTAGTTTTACATCTTGTATCTTGGACATAGGGGACTCACTCCACACCCCTTAGGCATATATAACCACTACACATGTGCCTATGGGTGAGGAATGGCTTTGGAAATGCCAGGGTATGATGATGGGGAGGTGTGGTCAATTATGTGGTCCATGTTAGTGTGCTTATTATGAGAAGAAATAGGCATTAACATACCTATACTAATAATAAAAATGCAGGTGGGAGTCTAGAGCCACACTTGAAGTGGAGTGGGCCACATGAATAGGCATCATAAGTCACATAGGTACTCAAGGTGTAGTTGGACTAGTCCCAGATAAGTGTGGGGTATTTGGGAACTCAAACTTCTCAAAGAGGTATCAAAGAAATGGAGATGGATTGGAGAGGCCTAGAAGAGAGGTTTCTAAATTCTTAGGGCCTTGTAGATAGGTTCTTCACAAATCTCAGGTTCGTATCATAGGTCAGGGGATTTATGAAGGAGGAGGCTTTGTGAAATAGGGTGACCCAACCTCAGAATGAAGCCCTGGCTTAGGAAATGAGTGCATTGTGAAGGTTGAGTGCTTCATAAAGACTCATGTTTACCATAGGGATTTCTTCCATCATAAATGGAATATGAATTTTTAAAAGTAATATCCACCTTGGGTGGAGGATTTCAATAACACATTAATGGGGTTTCATGAGGACCAAGTACCTTATATGATCCATTTTTTGTTCAGTTCACGATGCTCAGGATGTTTTCAAATTTGGAACAATTCAGAATTTGAAAGGTCATATAACTATCCCTTGAATATAAAACTGTAGGGTTCTTTATGGTTAATAGGTTTTATGAAGATTAGAATTAGTTTATGAAGAATTCACGGGCTTCGAGAATGGGTGTGGCCCTATCGGACTTGAGAAGGAACGTTGTCAATCATTCACACAGTCGTAGAGTTCCATCAAAATTGTGTAGGAACACCATCAATGCTTCATGCATTAACGAAGGGGGATTATTAGCTAAAGAGATTCATGATCACTATCCATTAGTGATGTTATAAGGATTCATGCAAAAGGCTCCTTTATAGGGATTCTGGGCCATTTTGTCTTGTATTTTCTCTGAACTACCCATGCCTTCCTTGACTATTCCCATGGAATGCATTTTGGCACCAAAACATATCCCACTCAACCCCTCTCCCCACTCCAAATGGGATCCAATGGAAAAATGAGTGTTGTATTCTGAGGTAGAATCACCAAAAATTGAAAATTGACTCCTCACAAGGCTCACTTGCGAAGGTATCTCAGGAGGATAGAATGTTGTGGCATCTGGTGCATAGGCTATTATAAAGCTCGGCCTGGATATATGCCTATATAAAATATCAGGGGGATATAAAATGTAGTGAACCTTCATGCAATTAAAATATCATTCTCTCTTTTTATGAAGCTCTTAATATCTTAAAACATGCTCTGTGAACACTATTTTAGTGAACTATATTTATATATATTCACTCTGTGAATCTTGCTTAGATATCCAGACATTGTGAACCATATTTTCAATAAGTGATCCCTACAACCCAGAACTCCATGAATTGGATCCATGAATGGGATTTGAAAATGAAATTTTCAAACTAGACCTAGAAACAACTTTAGTATTGAATCCAATTGATGCTCAAGAAGTCAACGCATAATTTTTTTAGAGGGAAAAGATAGTGGACAACATCATTGTAGAGACCCTAAGCTTGACGTACATATACATTACATTACTTTTGCGGAATACTTAGTACATAACAAAAACACACACACAAGGACCGTAATAGTTTAGTGTCTTTGGAAACTCGGAATATAATCTTCTAATCATGGTGAAAGATCTTCAACATCTCCTATAAAGATATTCTTCTTTTTTAAACCTAAATCCTTTCATTATGTCCTGGGGAAAAGAAAGCATAAAAGGGTAAGCTCAAAAGCTCAGTAAGGGTAAACAAAAGAAATATCAATCACGTCATATTCATAAGAACATATCTTTTGGAAATATTAACCTACAAAAGAGATCATAATTTCATAACATGGGATAAATCATAGTAGTGAAATGTAATCCCAATAATCATAACTAAAAACATGAAACATTGTGGCATACACACATAATCATATATAATCATTTCTTATTAGTCAAGACTCATTGCCAAGACTATCTTAGTGGACAAAGTACCTTTCTGAACCGAGTTCACTCCTCGTTTCAGTCCTGTTTCACTGAATTGGTATAACCTACCGTTCTAGCCATGTCTATCTCATGAGATATAAAATTTTTACCCAATTCATTGGAGGTAGATATAGGTCCCACCCATCTCATAATGATACCATTCTTATGTGTGCCACAAAATCATAAACCATACATCATAGCATAACCCATGTAATAAAAATGGGATTCTTAAACAACATGACATCATAAAACAATTCATATAAGATAAAGGAATTCATAAAAATATTTCCATCACAACATAATCAAATCCATGTAATAATAGGGATAGAAATATAACCCTATATTATCTTAGATGGAAAATAATTTTGATAAAACACTTGAACTCCATTCTTGAGGATAATATCCTTTCTACTTCAAAAACATTTTTTCCTTTCTTAACATGTCATAAAATTTTAAAATAAAAGAAGTTGATTAAAAATAAACTTGAAAACTTTTAAAGGAATCTTCTTGGAAATAATGTTTTAAAAATCCATTCATGCTGTATAAGTTAAAAAAAACATTCTTCTCGTACTTTTGTCGGAAAAGTCAAAAAGTACCTCGTAAGAAAAACGACAAAAGATTCCTTTCATATCTTTTACTAAAAACTCACCGAAGGGTAAAATTGGATATAAACTATTGTAGAAGGATATAAATAATACATATTGAGGAAACATAGATGTGGATGATAAAATACACCCCAGTAAATACTAAAGTATATACAATCTCAGATAAAAATGAGATTGTGATATTTCCCTTACCTTAGGTCCGATTTGCTTCGTAAGTGTCCGAACCTCCTGTATAATGATTTAAATAATGTTATTGACTTATTCCAGAATCATAATTATTTTTATGATATCATATATGGCCATATTCTTAGCTTCTTATTAGTAATATATCATTACTACTTGATATTCAGGTGTTTATTACTTTTTGTTCTTATGCGTGTTTTGTCGAATAAATTCTTATTTTTTTCTTTTTAGGTTGTAGATACCTCATTTACAGAATGGTATTAGTGTAATATATATCATATTCATTAATTCAATTCATTTATATAATCATTATGCAATGAAGATCATGTAGAACGATTCGCATCACATCGTGGAGACGGTATTCCGTATGTACGCACGAGCGATGATATCGTTCCTATGATCGTGGAATTGTATTAGAGTTTATTTATACTATTTCATAATCAATATCACTTCACAATAATCATATATATTAATTCTTTACACCATTATACCCATTCAAGTAAGGTGGTGGTGGAAAATAGATTACACCACGGCGTGGAGACGGTATTCCGTACGTACGCACGCGCGGTGATTTCTTTTTTCGTAGGATGGATAGATGGTAAAATAGGGTTGTTTCATACTTATAATAACATATCCATATATTAGTGATACTGATGATATTACTTCATAATGAAACAACTAAATAAGAATAAGTGGAATAAGAAATAAAGATGAAAGAATCGGTAACGGACATTACCTCTTCATTGAAGTGCTTCTTTGAGACCTTCTTTTAGGGCACTAAAATAGGTCTTTGAAGAAGACCAGAACCTCTAGGATGTTTCTAGGGAAGTGGAGAGGAGAAATTAGCAGGGGTTGGCCGAGCTTGAAGGCTCAAAGTGGTGTGAGGAAGAGGGGGAGGAGGTGCCCTTTTATAAGGGAGGAGAGGGGCACCTTTGGAATAACTAAAACTATTATTTTATTATAAAGTAAAATTCGGTTTTAAATAGCTCCAAATTGATTTATTTAGAAGCTAAGGTAAGGATGGGTCGAAATCCTCTCATCCAATAAAATTTATACAAGTTTATGTTCCTATTTTGACCTTATCATTTAGATTTAACATTAAGTTAAATAATTTTACTTTTACCGTGTCTTCTTGTGTTCTTACACTATAAGGTTAATAAACTTACTATAAACAGCCAAAAGAACCACAAGTTGTCTATTATTATTATATATAACCTTATCTAAGTCATTTGACTGAAACTTAGATTTTTAGGAATAAAATAACAATTAATAATATAATATTTGTTTTAAAAACTATTTTATGTCACTTTTGACACTATTTAGTAATTGATTTTTGTGAAAATCATAACGGTATGATTAGTTAGAAAAAAGTTAATTAAATAAATAATATCATGTCATATTAACCTATAAAATTAGTTTAATTCATAAAAAGTCTTAAATTACATTTATTTGGGTATTTATAACATCAATTATGTCAATATTTCATTAATAAGACAATTACTGCATCATCTTTGTGTCATAATAAATGATAATTATTTAATCCCTAAAAATTCTAAATAAATTCATATGATGTAGATAATTGTATTATATTTCTTTATACTATTAATTTTTTAAGTTTCATGCAGTGTATCACTAAATTAAAATTATTATACTTATAAGATTTAAGAAAGTGACATGTTGTCACATTCTTTGGTTTTAATAATAATTAAATTATTTTCATGGAAAAAAGTCTGTTAAATGAATCTAATCCGACCCTTAGGAGATATGGGTCGACTTTTATTCATCCAATAGGATTTTGATATGTGTTAGGGTAATTTTATAATATTATATTTACCCTTAATTACTCGATTTACCTTTAACTATGGTAAATAAAATTTACCGTAGTTACTATTCTTAATTCCCAAAAATAAAAAGTAGCTTATTAACATAATTTGGATCCACTGATTCCAAATATGGAATCCATTTTTCCAAATTCAATACAAAAAATTTGCAGAAATTAAATTAAAATTAATCCCGTTGTTGAAAGAAAACGGGTTTTTCTTTAAAACATTACAAAAGATTGAATTGATTTATCCCACGAATTCAGGGTAGAATCAATGATAATGACATACATTATATTAAATGGTAAAAATATTTTATATTTATACTTTAAAACCATTCAATATTATAATTTAACCATATAAAGTATTGCGATGAAAAAAATTATTTTTAATTAAAATATAGCGTGTTTTTACTATTCATCAAAATATGAAAGTTACCAGAATAATATGAAAAATGTATCCAAAGTAAATTTTTATTTTATGATTCCAAAGAAGAATTTTATTTTGTCAAATTGAACTTATAAACATATCAGAAACTGGATTTAAAGTGGGTGCGCCATCAAAAGGCGGCAAAACTGCATTTTTTGAAAAATACTTATTTTACCCGAAAAAATTATTTTGTTCTTATACCATGTTTTATAAAATGTGTAAGATGAATAATAATGTTATAAGATTCAAAATTTAGTTAATATTATTCATAACGGCTAGTTCATAATAATATTATAATAATATATCGTTGTTTAGTAAACCCGGTATTGCGTACAACACACGCTATCGAGGAAGGTCGTGATTGCATGTAATGCAAGCCAAGTCAGGGTTGTGTGCTGTGCAAGAATCCTTCATTGTTTCGTATAACATAATCCAACCATATTTCATTTATACATTGAATATATATATATATATATACTCAATGTTGCGTAGAATAACTATTATCAAAATTGTGTGTAACGCGATCCAAGAATAGTGTTGCGTATACTGCAAGTTAATACGGTGTTGCGTATGACGCAAGGTAATCTTGGTGTATCGTACAACAGAAGATATGAAAGAGATTAAAAATAATATATCTTATAAAATCTCAGGTAATTACATTCTACCCCCCTTAAAATGAATTTCGCCCTCGAAATTTGTCGGGGTTATAAATGGTTTTCTACTTGAATGTTTATTTAATTGAAACCCACATCGTAAAAAGGAATACCAAAACCAATCTTTAAAAACAAAAGTATGAAACATAATGATTACCCAAATAAACTAATCACTGGGTTTCCACATAGGTGAAAATATGGATATGGAAGAGAAATCTAACCATCATGTTCTGATGGAGAGTGGTAGAGAACATGGCTATGGAAAAGCCAGCAATCACAAATCCATAGATTTGTGATGATCTAAGGTACCATCTTATTCATCGGATATAAGGGCACTAGGACAACATTTTTGGTTTTCAAGATCATTTCCCTAAAGTTGAAGAATTTGAATTAGAATAAATACTTAAATTATTTTGGTAGAATCTCACTATTTTTCGTGCCTTGAAAAATTTCCACTTCATATCTTAAAGAAATGAAGTTGAATTTGTTATTCGTGAAGTGTTAGAAGATCATGTGATAGAATGACGGGTCATTCCATCTGTCTCAAAAAAAATGTTAGCAAAAGTTATTAAATATACATAAGTCGATCTATAGTGAGATTAATCATATATGGTTCCTAAAATGGAATTATACTTCATATATCATACTAATTAATATAATAAAGTTATTTTCTACTAAACAGGGACTTCCTGTAGGCCAGTGGTAGGCGATAAAGTCCAGTCGCACTTCGGTTGTGGGTTCGATTCCCACAGCCTTGTCTGACACGATGGGTTGTCACCCGTCCTGCAGGTTGTCCTTTTTATATTACTATAACATCCCATCAACAATATCAAAAAAAGTTTTATCCTTAAACAATACTAACTTATGTCCAACATAATCCATTCCAATCTTTTTTCTTATCCATAATACTACAGTCCACTCTTATAATATAGTGAAAACGATTACCAGAGATTTAATACCATCGTTGATCCCCATATATCATAAGATATGTCTTGTTGGTCACATTCCAAACATTCGAAGGCCTTAATCATGTATTCTCTTGAAAAAATGAATACCCATTGAACCATAGTGAAAACATGAATGCAGTTAAAAGTTAACACTTTCCACATACCAAAATCCTCAAAATTCTATATACTCAAACCATGATATCACTTAGTCCTTAGATCATGAATACTATCAAACATATTAGATTCTCATTATCCCTTGATTATGTGCATATCAACTGTTTTCCAAAAATATTTCAATCTCTTTTCATGGTTACCGATGCCATAATATTATTGAAAACCACAATATACCAAAACATAAATATTCCAATATTCCACGATACTATATACAACATTATTCTGGAATCCCATTACATAAACACTTAATCATTCTACCACATCATTTTCATATTCAACATCGCCAATGGTGATCGCATGTGACTTCCCTTTGTCTTTTTCCTTAAGTGGTTGCTCATGTCGATCATCACTAAACCTTGGATTAGGGCATTTATTAGCATAATGCCCCCATTTCCTTGCACTTGAAGCATTGAAGTGTAGTAGGTTCATTCTGTGTATCCCTTCCTTTGTTTTCATCATTAGGCATCTTCTTCCCATCATTGCGGAATTCAAATGCCCGATGACCTTCCTTTCCACATTTTAAACATTTACTTGTCCCTTTAAGACAATCTCCACCATGCTTCTTTCCACACTTTGAGCATAAGGAAACATTCATCTTCTTTTCACAATTATTCTGAGATTTCTCCTTGAACTCCATCTTTCGTTTCTTGTCAAAACTATGATATGTATAAGTAACACCAACTTCCATTTCTACCTTGATAGCACAACGCACAATTTCTTCATAGCTACTGAAGTCTCTTATAGCTAATGCCCTTCGAAGATTTGGTTTTAAGCCGCTGAAGAATCGATCAACTTTACTTTCAGTTTGGATGATAAATCCAGATGCATACGTTGCAAGCCTTGTAAAATTTGCTTCGTATATACCAACAGATTCATCATCCTTTTTCTTTAGTTCAAGAAACTCCTTCTCCAAATTTGTTCTAAGAATACGAGGGAAGTACTTATTGAAAAATAAGTTCTTGAACTCGTCCCATTTCATGGACTCAATTTCATCTCTTTGCCTCATATTCTTGATAAGATTCCACCTTTGATCAGCTTCACCTTCCTAACGATATACTGCTAAGATGACTTTATCATGTTCAGAACATTAAAGAACTGAAAATATCTTTTTAGTGGTACTGATCCATTGTTCAGCAACAAGTGGATCAGAAGACCCACTAAAAGAAGGTGGACGTTGCCTCCTGAAGGACTCAATAGAATGTTGTTCCCTTCTCTGCTCATTTGGAAGTCCAGAATGATTCATATCTTGTGTAAGTATAGAAATAAGATTTTTCACTCCATATCCCATAACATTTGTTTGTTCAGGAGGACAATCATTGTATTGTCCATTACATTGATCAACACGGTTCCTTCGGGTTCCAGCCATCATCTAAAACCTAAAAAGAATAGTGTGAGAGGTAAAAATCATGCTAGGGAAAAAAACATAATAAAGGGGGAGTATCCTCAATATATAACATCTTAGGTTAAATTCTATGATCGTTACCGTAGTTCCAGGACTGTATCCTATACGTATACTTATCCTTAGGGACATCCCTAGGCATACCTTAGAAATATCTCTAGGGACCTCACTAACGTTTTCGCATCCTAGTTTCCAAAGGTTGACTAAACCTTTCCTCTGATACCAACTGTAGAGACCCTAAGCTAGACATACATAGAAATTACATTACTTTTGCGGAATACATAGTACATAACAAAAACACACACACAAGAACCGTAATAGTTTAGTGTCTTTGGAAACTCGGAATATAATCTTCTAATCGTGGTGAAAGATCTTCAACATCTCCTATAAAGATCTTCTTTTTTTTAAACCTAAATTCTTTTCTTTATGTCCTGGGGAAAAGAAAACATAAAAGGGTGAGCTCAAATGCTTATTAAGGGTAAAAAAGGAAATATCAATCACGTCATATTCATAAGAACATATCTTTTGGAAATCTTAACCTGCAAAAGAGATCATAATTTCATAACATGGGATAAATCATAGTAGTGAAATGTAATCCCAATAATCATTACTTAAAACATGAAACATTGTGGAATACAAACATAATCATATAGAATCATTTCTTATTAGTCAAGACTCATTGCCAAGACTATCTTAGTGGGCAAAGTCCCTTTCTGAACCGAGTTCACTCCTCGTTTCAGTCCTGTTTCACTGAACTGGTATAACCTACCATTCCAGCCATGTCTATCTCATGAGATATAAAATCTTTACCCAATTAATTGGAGGGAGATATAGGTCCTACCCATCTCATAATGATATCATTCTTATGTGTTCCACAAAATCATAAACCATACATCATAGCATAACCCATGTAATAAAAATGGGATTCTTAAACAACATGACATCATAAAACAATTCATATAAGATAAAGGAATTCATAAAAATATTTCCATCACAACATAATCAAATCCATTTAATAATAGGGATATAAAAATAACCCTATATTATCTTAGATGGAAAATAATTTTGATAAAACACTTGAACTCCATTCTTCAGGAAAATATCCTTTCTACTTCAAAAACATTTTTTCCTTTCTTAACATGTCATACAATTTTAAACTAAAATAAGTTGATTAAAAATAAAAATGAAAACTTGTAAAGTAATATTCTTGGAAATAATGTTTTAAAAATCCATTCATCCCGTATAAGTTTAAAAAACATTCTTCTCGTACTTTTGTCGGAAAAGTCAAAAAGTACCTTGTACGAAAAATGACAAAAGATTCCTTTCATATGTTTTACTAAAAACTCACCGAAGGGTGAAATTGGATATAAACTATTGTAGAAGGATATAAATATTACATATTGAGGAAACATGTATGTGGATGATAAAATACACCCCAGTAAAGACTAAAGTATAAACAATCTCAGATAAAAATGAGATTGTGATATTTCCCTTAACTTAGGTCCGATTTGCTTCGTAAGTGTCCGAACCTCCTGTATAATGATTTAAATAATATTATTGAGATATTCCATAATCATAATTATTTTTATTATATCATATATGGTCATATTCTTAGCTTCTTATTAGTAATATATCATTACTACTTGTTATTCGGGTGTTTATTACTTTTTGTTCTTATGCGTGTTTTGTCGAATAAATTCTTATTTTTTTACTTTTTAGTTTATATATACCTCATTTACAGAATGGTATTAGTGTAATATATATCATATTCATTCATTCAATTCATTTATATAATCATTATTCAATGAAGATCATGTAGAACGAGTCGCATCACATCGTGGAGATGGTATTCCGTACGTACGCAGGAGCAATGATATCGTTCCAATGATCATGGAATTGTATTAGAGTGTATGTATACTATTTCAGAATCAATATCACTTCAAAATAATCATATATATTAATTATTTACACCATTATACCCATCCAAGTAAGGTGGTGGTGGAAAATAGATTACACCACGGCGTGGAGACGGTATTCCGTACGTACGCACGCGCGGTGATTTCTTTTTCTGTAGGATGGATAGATGGTGAAATAGGGTTGTTTCATACTTATAATAACATATAAGTATATGATTGATACTGATGTTATTACTTCATAATTAAACAACTAAATAAGAAGAAGTGTAAGAAGAAATAAAGATGAATGAATCGGTAACGGACATTACCTCTTCTTTGAAGTGCTTCTTTGAGACCTTCTTTTAGGGCACTAAAATAGGTCTTTGAAGAAGACTAGAACCTATAGGATGCTTCTAGGGAAGTGGATAGGAGAAATTGGCAGGGTTGGGCCAAGCTTTAATGCCCAAAGTGGTGTGAGGAATAGGGGGAGGAGGTTCCCTTTTATAAGGGAGGAGAGGGGCACCTTTGGAATAACTAAAACTGTTATTTTATTATAAAGTCAAATTCGGTTTTAAATAGCTAAAAATTTATTTATTTAGAAGCTAAGGTAGGGATGGGTATAAATCCTCTCATCCAATAGAATTTAGACAAGTTTAGGTTCCTATTTTGACCTTATCATTTAGATTTAATATTAAGTTAAATAATTTTACTTTTACCGTGTCTTCTTGTGTTCTTACACTACAAGGTTAATAAACTTACTATAAACATCCAAACGGACCCCAAGTTGTTTATTATTAATATATATAACCTTATATAAGTCATTTGGCCGAACTTTAGATTTTTAGGAATAAAATAACAATTAATAATATAATATTTGTTTTAAAAACTATTTTATGTCAATTTTGACACTATTTAGTAATTGATTTTTTTGAAAATCATAACAGAATTATTAGTTCAAAAAAAGTTAATTAAATCAATACTAACATGTCATATTAACCTAAAAAATTAGTTTAATTCATAAAAAGTCTTAAATTACATTTATTTGGGTATTTATAACATCAATTATGTCAATATTTCATTAATAAGACAATTACTACATCATCTTTGTGTCATAATATATGATAATTATTTAATCCCTAAAAGTTATAAATAAATTCCTATGATGTAAATAATTGTATTATATTTCTGGAGACTATTCATTTTCGAAGTTTTATGAAGTGTATCACTAAATTAAAATTATTATACTTATAAGATTTAAGAAAGTGACATGTTGTCACATTCTTTGGTTTTAATAATAATTAAATTATTTTCATGGAAAAAAGCCCATTAAATGAATCTAATCTGATCCTTAGGTGATATGGGTCGACTTTTAGTCATCCAATAGGATTTTGACATATGTTAGGGTAATTTTATAATATTATATTTACCCTTAATTACTCGATTTACCTTTAACTATGGTAAATAAAATTTAACGTAGTTATTATTCATAATTACCAAAAATAAAAAGTAGCTTATTAACATAATTTGGATCCACTGATTCCAAATATGGAATCCATTTTTCCAAATTCAATACACAAAAGTTTCAGAAATTAAATTAAAATTAATCCTGTTGTCGAAAGAAAACGGGTTTTTCTTTAAAACATTGCAAAAGATTGAATTGATTTATCCCACAAATTCAAGGTAGAATCAATGATAATGACATAAATTATATTAAATGGTAAAAATATTTTCTATTTATAGTTTAAAACCATTAAATATTATAATTTAACCATATAAATTATTGTGATGAAAAAAATTGTTTTTAATTAAAATATAGCGTGTTTTTACTATTCATCAAAATATGAAAGTTACCAGAATAATATGAAAAATTTATCCAAAGTGAATTTTTATTTTATGATTCCAAAGAAGAATTTTATTTTGTCAAATTTAACTTATAAACATGTAAAAAACTAGATTTAAAGTTGGTGCGCCATCAAAAGGCGGCAAAACTGCATTTTTTGAAAAATACTTATTTTACCCGAAAAATTTATTTTGTTCTTATACCATGCTTTAGAAAATGTGTAAGATGAATAATAATGTTATAAGATTCAAAATTTAGTTAATACTATTCATAACGGTAGGTTCATAATAATATTATAATAATATATCGTTGTTTAGTAAACCCGGTATTGCGTACAACACATGCTATCGAGGAAGGTCGTGGTTGCGTGTAATGCAAGCCAAGTCAGGGTTGCGTGCTGTGCAAGAATCCTTCGTTGTTTCGTATAACATAATCCAACCATATTTCATTTATACAATGAATATATATATATATATATACTCAATGTTGCGTAGAATAACTATTATCAAAATTGTGTGTAACGCGATCCAAGAATAGTGTTGCGTATACTGCAAGCTAATACGGTGTTGCGTATGGTGCAAGGTAATTTTGGTGTATCGTACAACAGAAGATATTATAGATATTAAAAAGAATATATCTTATAAAATCTCGGGTTATTACAATCATGATCATGGAGTGTGTCTGAAGAACCTCAGAATATGAAACAATTTTGGATCTATTATTGTAAAATCGAAGGAATATACTTTCTGAAATAGGCTGCTACATTATATCTTTGGTTTAAGGGATAATGTTTTCATCACAGGGGTGATCATAGATTATCCAACTTACTGGTTCAAAGGAATACTGGGGAAATAGTAGTGGCATAGTACTGATGTAATCCATATATAAAAAGACCATTTGCCACTGATAGCAGTACTTCTCTACAACCACATCAATAAAGTTGATGGAGGTAAGTTAGAGGATGTGGAATCCCCATTGTATCATCAAACGATCATCAATATGGGTTTTGGGGATCCACTAAAGGGATGGTACAATGAATGGGATCTACTCTAGGATGGAAACTTCACAGATGAGTGGCCCTCGTCATACTGGGAGTATGAATCATGCACTAAATTTGAGGTAGATATGAAGTGGGTAGATCTTTACGAAGTGGAATGGGATTTAAATTTCCATATTTACCAGCCGGATGAGATCTTTCCCAAAATGTTGAGAAGATGGTCACATGGGACCAATACATTCCACTTATATCATGGGGAGGTCAGCTTCATCCTATGGGACCTTCACCAAATATTTGGGATCCAAATCTTGGGGGTGATGTATGAAAAATTACTCTCTATAGTGAATGTATGGGGAGACCAAGAGTAGCTTCCAGCTCTGGAAAAATCACTTTTGGGTCTGGTGCAGGGAGCCAGTGAAGAGAAGCTAGGTATGAGGTACTTTCCCTTCAATAAGTGGTTCAGATATTTCATGAATGAACTAGTGATATAACCAGTTGAAGGAGGTAATCTAGCAGAGAAGTTTCTAACTAGGACTCATGTGTGTCCTATGGGATACCAATGAGGAATGTAGGGCTCCTGCTGAAGAATTATAGAGGTGATCTAGTGGAAATTGTGGAGATATAGTCTCAAGACTAAGGCTCAACCCATAGTCAATATGGTGGGATTCATCGTGGAGATCATTTGTTGATGAATTCTCCTAGTAAGGGATGCTCACATGGGGGTGTAGTAGAGATCCTTCACAGTGGTGGTGATGTTGATGATGGGGAAGATTGTGAATTTGATAGTGCTAATTCTGGAAAATTATATGAGGTACTTCACCACATCAATGAGGGGAATTTGATGTTGTATGTGTGTAGGGTTTTCCACTTTCTGTACAGTTGGGTGGTTTCACATATGGGAGACTACAAGTATCTAAACCTCATTTTTCCTCCCTCAAAAAACATCCATCTAGTGATTCTGAATATCATGGGAAGTAACCCATTCATGTTGGGTTTGGTGTAAGTGTTTAAGAAGGTGTGGTTGGTCTAGCACTTCATATTTCATCCATTCCCTCTATATATGGGGGTGGTGATTAATGAAAGTGAAGGAAACATAATGCAAAGATCATACATTATTTCCGTTCTAGGTGGGGTACTTGTAGGAAAGGTCAACTGTGATCTGGTTTATGATTCATACAATCTACAATATTTTGTAAGGCAGTTCATGTGTCTACAGATAATGACTATGAAGGTGCACTCATTGGTTCTTCATGAGTTCCACCCTTTAGTGATGAGAAATTCATGATGCATGTTCACACATGAAGATGGAGAGATATATAATGAGTTTATTCCATGGATGGATACACATGGTCTTACCCATGATTACGTGTGGATTTGGGTGATCATGTATCCTGGGGTTATACTGAGGAAATAGGAAACTGGATCCAATGAAGGGTTATTCCCTCATCCATGAGGCTGAGTACAAATGAAGGTAAGAGGGAATTTTTGTGGAAGAATTGGTTTAGTGGTTATTAAAGTAGTATCAGGTACAACATTTCATGATCCTAGACAAGCAAGAGGTAAATGGATAAGAGTATCAGTACCAGGCCCAACATCCATTGGAGAAATTGAACTCAGAAAGAAGGGGAGCCATCAGGGGCATCCCCTGGGTCATTTTTCCATGATCCCAAGAAGTGATTATTCTATGTGGACACTCCCATCAATGTTTTCTTTCCCCATGCTTGGGACAATGGGATTCTTACATGTAGTTCACTGATTCTTGTGAAATGTGGTAGCATATCAATAAGTACGGGATGCACCTCACCAGGATTGGTTGTGCCAAATCAAGTTTCCTCTTGTCTTGGGATGAGGGAAAGAAATATGTGGTGGATATGAAAAACCTAGTGCATTCTCAGGTCATTGTGTGTCCTTTGATTGATTGGGTGAAATTTTTGTTGGAAAAAACCTCTCCCCTGAAACAATTTGAAACTGAACTATTCATGTGTGATCCTTTTACCTAGGATTCAGTAGAGTCTTGGTGAAGAAACACCTATTGAATATATTCTATGGGAGGTAGAAATACTATTGATTAGGTAAATATTCAGATCATATATTACTTGAATATAACTATTTTTCTATAATTGTTGTCTATCACTTTTTTTTACTTGCATAGGAATCAACCACAGAGGAAAGAATGGTCCAATAAGGACTTGAAAATTAGGGTGAGGGGACTGCAACCCATGAAGGGGAAGACACGGGGTCCATTTCGGATTTTTTTTAGTAGACATTCAATCATTGGCACCCACAACTAGGGAAGTGTCTATAGAAGGAACCCTGCCTGGGGAGATACCTGTCAACCTCCAGGAACTCCTCAATAGAGTATACAATTCACATAAGTCCATTTCATCTTCCAACTCTTTGACTCCTCTATTTTCCATCCTATTATTAGCTGACATATTTTGGATGGGAAATTTTAATGGCACTTAGGACTCATCCATCAATGATAACACTCACATTAGGTGCGCCTGAGGCTGAGATGGCGATAGTAGATGTTGATTCCCCATTGGAGATGGTCATAGAGGTTGTGGGGGTCGGGAAAACTATATATATTCCATTAGAGGGGACTATTGAGATCATGCCTTCAATGGAGGTGGTCAATATAAGACCAAAAATAGGGATGGATAAAGGAACTGTGATGGATGAGCTGATCATAAAGGTTCCACCGAAGGCATCTACTAGAGCCAAAGTTGTGATGGGGGAAGCGACAATAGTTTCAGTGGCTAAGGTGACTCAGGAGGCTGCATTGGGTGCAACTTCTCCTAAATTTCAATCATTGGAGGCTATGGGAGAAAGGGTGATGCTACGCCACCAATAAGAATAGAAAAGGAATCTGGTATAATTATGTATACCTCTGTGATACCATGAGGTCTAGCATAATATTCTTATATGGGTGGAGAGGTTGATGAGAAGTCGCTTCCATAGATAGTTATCCAATTGCTCAAACCTGAGGAGCAACACCTGTATTATCTTGTAGATACCACACTAGCAGTCTTCCCTCTTTAAGAGCCTATACAGCCCAAATATTTTCAGTATTTTCACCCATAGTTCATTGAAGATAACTAGGATATCTATCGCAAGGTGTGGCACAACGTACAAAACCTTATCACCCGCATCAAGATATTTGATGTGCCACAAAGGGTGGGATATATCCGCCATTGGTTAGTCAATATGGGGACCAATGGGGTGAAATCCTCCAGCCTTCACATTCTATCTAGGTATTTCTTTATCAATCAAGCAAATGTGGAATGAAAGGAGTTAGATCAAGATCGGAAGAATCACAAAGTCGAGAGCTCCCAAGTGCTCTAGAAATCTAAAGAATAAATCTCTTATATAATGGGGATGGAATAGGAGCATCCCATAATCAGTGCAACTCATGTTGAGATCATAATCATTCTAAGGGATCAACTGGTAATGGTGAAGTCCAAATAGACAGAGGAAAACAAGGAAGATTCTAAGTATAGGCCTGAGCAAGACCATAAGTGGATCGGGAAGATGTTCGCTCTGAGGCTGACAAAGAGAGAGGAGAACTGACAACATGGCAACAAATCATGTAGGCCACCAAGAAAGTTAACCAATCTTAAGCACTCAATTACTGAAGTGGAGCAGAAAAAGAGAAATATTATTGAGGATAGGCTCCATATGTGGACAAACCCCTGAAACATTTGTTTTTCTAATTTTCATGCTCTAACATATTTCATTTTTTTACTATCTTACTTCGATCATATTTAAAATACAACTAACAACCAATCCCTAAGATAACATGGGTCTTGACTGGTTTGATAAATAGAGGATTTCCATGTGATATCTCTTCATACAAGAGTGCTGGACAATCATAGAGCACTTGGGATCTACTATTATTGATTGAACACTTAGCATGTTTAGGTTGAGAAGGGATATTACTAGAGGAGGGGGCCCTCAAAACAGCTAACTTGGTTTTCCAATGTGCGCTAGTGCATGAATGGGAAAATTATAGGGGTGTTAAATTCTACCCAAAAAAGGGGAATGGTAAGTGTGAATCATAGTACACAAGATCTATAACACAAGGAGAGTGGAATAGAGATACATGATTGATGCTGAACATGTTCGAAACATAGCATATATACTATTATATGGGAGTGGATATGGAAAAATGAGAGTCGACTACTGACCATGTTGAAAACATGGAACATGTCTTAGAATGTCATAAAAATTCTTCTAGGTTGTGTAACCAAGATGGTAAGTGAGCCTTATCCATACACTATTCCATTATAAGGGTCCCTTCAAACATGGATGAGGATGAGGATCTATATAAGGGTTGCATGAAGCATGGAGATGAAGTGATGGAATATTCAGATGGATTCAAACACCCTTGGAATTATGTCCCTGTGACTTGGAGAACATTGGGTGTGGGAGTATTGGTATGAACAAGGGTCAAACTCATCTTCATGGGGGAGCATCATCTTAGATTCTGAGAAACAGCTAAAGAAACATGATCAATGTGGTAGATGACTAGCATTGAATAAAGGGGTTCTAGGAAAGGGGATAGAATTCCCTAAAGTTTTTTCATCATATAATGAGGATGATAGACACACAGTTTAACATCATACGATGAGGATAATTCATGGTATAGTTTTACATCATGTGATTAGGATGTATCACATAGTTAAATGTCATGTGATCAGGTTGTTTCACACAATTTAAGATCATACGACCTGGACCAAGGAAAATCATTTAAATTCATGACACACAAACCAATTCTTATTAGTTTAAGGTCATAAATTTTGGACCTGAAAGTGGGTATCCCAAGAGGGATATGTGTGGAATGATAGGAACAATCTAATGTGAGTGAGTTTCAAGGAGGCCCACGTCACACAACACACTACCTGTGGAACAACCCACACACACAGTTTAAAGTCAGGATGCTTGGACTTGGATTCTTCATAGCTTGACCACAATGGTAACTTTTCTGCTAAGAATCCTAAGCCCATGTGATTAATGATCAACTGTGAGAAACAAGTAGTGATGAAGTAATTTCCTAAACATGTGGAAGTGTACAGTGGGGGTAGAAAGGACTTGGGTTTGAGAATGCCCCAATGACCAATTTTCTTTCTCAACAAGTGTAGAAAAAGAGAGGGTGACACTAGGGGTGTTAGAATTTCACCAATAGATAAGGAGGGGAAAAGGGAGAGAAATAAATACTTTTGGGTTCTATATAAAGGTTGAACAATACCCAGGTAATAATTGTTGTTCATATTAAAAACATAGGTACTACAATCGCATCAGTCATGAATCGAGCGAGCAGATGTATAATCGACTATTGACCAAGTTTGAAACACAAGATCTGCCATTTGTTACCAGATATCCATCAAGGCATTGGACTAGGATGGTAGGTGAGCCTTTTCTGGACACACATTTCATTAGGGGTGCACATTTGGATTTTAAGGTCGATGGAAATCCAAACCAAGAAGGACTCTAATTGTGTAGATGGATTGGGGGAATTTCAATGTGGGATTAAATGATCTAGGTTACATTCCATAATGCATTTTAAAATATTGATTGGTCATATTTTAATGTAGGATAGAACCCTCTAGGAAAGGGAGTATCACACCATCTCACCTTAGGAGGCATCTTGGGTATGTTTGAGGTATCATGTTCATCTCATGCTGGTCATGAGGCATCCTGACTTGATTTAGGGTAAGGTTGTCATTTCATGTGCTAAGGATGACTCCATATATTGATCTATAAAGGAATATGAGTCCATTGATGAGTGATGGTACATAAATGGGACTTATATCTAGAATAAGGAAAATGGGACATTTTAGGGTGACAATACCATAGATAACTTTTGGTCTTATAGTAAATATGCATCTTAGCCCGAGGAAAAAATACCTAGGCATCACTATGTATCTCGTGAAGATGGTAATCAAACCACATATAGTTTTGGGAGTGAATGCACATAGTTTATGGTCATATAGAATGGACCATAGGGTGATCAGTTTAAAGTAATGATGTAATGACTATAATGAGTGTTTTCTTCAAGGATTATTATGCAAAACTAAAGAGGTAAAACTTAATGTGAATGGGGACCAAGGAGGCCCAATAGTATACTAGTACCAAGGAACAATTGGTACATGGTTTAGTGTCATAAGTCTTGGACCAAAACCAATTCCAAGGAGATAAAGGGTTGATGAACTTTTGACGAAGCCCAAAGACAATATTTTTGGGCATTGCTACGTATTTCATGGGGATGGGAATCAAGACACACATTGTTCTGAAAACAGGATGTGGTAAAAGACCAACATAGGTGGGGGAAATTATATATGGAAATGGAACTGAGGCATCCCAAGATTATTATGGGGCCTTCAATATTTTGAGAATGGGGTATAATTTTTTCACCATATCATAATATTCATACGAGGCATCCCAATTTTAAATGGGGTAAGCACCATCTCTCATGTTTTTAAGAGGTATCCCGAACCTGTACACAGTAGGATTTCATTTTAACATCATGTGTTGAGGATATCAACTCCATTTTAAGGACATAAAGTTCAGACCATATGGGAGAATATAAACCAAAAGGGACATGTGGGTCATGTCAAGAGTAACTCAACATGCATGGAGACCAAATATGCCCATGCTAAACAACACATTCCTGATGAGATTTGCACATATTTTAATGTCATGATACTGGGACTATGAATCTCAGTTTAAGGTCATGGAGTCCAAACCTAGGGAAGAAGGATTTTCAAAATTGGATTATGTGGCATTGAGGAGTGGAATACCCAAAATTAATGAAGGACTTGGAGGCCTGGTTCCACAACACACTTTCCCTAGAAGGCTTTATTATAGTTTAAAGTCATGATGCTTGGAATTTGGATCTCAATTTAAGGTCATGGGATTCAAACCTAAATGGTGAATTTCATCATAGTAATATGTGTAGAGAAGTGGATTAACAAAACTAGATGTGAATGAAGGCCAAGGAGTCCTACCACTAGAAAATTCATTCCCAAGAAAACTCACATATAGGTTAACATATTGATACTTGGACTGGGATTCCTATTTTAAGGTCATAGAGTTCATAACTATTACAAATAGAGGTTATGTTGCAGGGAATATTGGATGACTATTATTTTAAGGTCTTAAGTCTCAGATCAGTGAGGCTCTTAGTTTAAGATCATAGAGTTTGGACCAAGTTCCCAATTTAATATTGTGTGCCTAGTATGTAGACCCCTTATGTGAGGTACTTCTTAAGGAACTTAGAATTGGTCAGAGGTGTGATATGATATATTTCTATGGTGATCAAAGAGTATGATCTATTGGAATAGACCTTGTGAATTGTGTAAGGTCCTTCCTACTTGGGCTCAAACATCGGTGTCCTCTTACCAGGTATCATCATTGATTTGAGATCCAGTACCATATAACAATGGAGGAAGGAGAAGAGGAAACCCTTCTTGGTAAACTCCCTTGATATCTTGATATGGTGCCTCTCTAGGTTATGAAAGGCCTAGAGAATATTCTCTTTGAGTGCTTCCAACTCAGATAAATAGACTTATACCATTCTACTTGGCACATTTTGGTAATAGATATCTATTCATGGTGATGAAAACTAAACCTCAATGGGAAGAACTACCTATGTTTCATACACCAAGGAATATGGATTCACTTGGATGGAATTTTGAGTTGTATTTTTGTAATCCCAGATAGAGTTGGTGAGATTTTTCATCCTATTTTTCTTATTATGTCCCACCATCTTCTAAAAAATACTAGATAGAATCTTTTTGGACACATCAATCTATCCATTTTCCTATACATGATAGTAGGAACTATGGTTTGACCAGATATTGTATGTGGAATAAAATTATTTCATCTCAGTAGCCAAGAATTTGGTGTCGTGGTATGTTATAATGGTCTGAGTAACTCATTATTAGTGGATGATGTGGGATATCATGAATTTGATAATAATTCATTCCTTTAATTCATTAAGAGTAACCGCTTCTTCCCACTTAGAGAAGAAATCTATCATGGTCGGAATGAACCTTCAATGGAGAGTTTTTGCTAGTGGATAGGGTTCTATGACATTGAGTCCCCATACAGAAAAGGGGCAATAATAATTTGTAGTAGTAAGGGTATTTGGCAGTCGATGCACAAAGTTGGAATGAATTTGACATAAGTGACACCTATTGGAAAACTCAATGAAGTTATGGAACATGGTTGGCTAGAATTAGCTCAGCCATTGAATCTGTTGAGAGAGATTCAATCCTACCTAATTGGAGCCATAGGACCTTGCATGAAATTCTTGTATAAACTAGGGGATCACATCTCCTTGGATGCAATAGTAGATAATTCCATCAAACCCTCATTTGTATAAATTCATTTTTAGGTTAGGCCCACTATAGAGGGTAAACTACGATACATGTCAGTGGATTCATTCATACTTAGCTCAATCATTAGGGATAATGCCATGATAGAGATACTCAATGAAAGAAGATTCCTAATCATAGATTTATTCTGCCATGAGGGGACCCGGGGGTCCTGATGTAGAAGCATATTCTGTCAGCCAGTTTACCTACAAGATTTTATCATTATTTGGGATTACAAGAGTGATGAATCTATGATGTTCCACATGAATGAATAGGTTATCATGTTTAGGATCTAAAAGAGACGTGGCTAGAATTACTAGGTAATCATCTCGACTATTATATGATCAAGGGACATGAGTCTCTTCTAGCTAAGAAGATAAATGGGAGATCAACTGGTGAGTGTGATCAAGTAAGGGAATGAGATATGACTTTCTGATGATATAGTCACTATTAATCTATTTAATGACTAATTTAGAGTCTCAATTTATGTTAAAGCAGGGAACATAAATCTTGACAGTCGATTAAATACTAGTAATTAGATCTTGATACTCTGCTTTGGTGTTAGTGCATCCTTTTGAAAATAAGAAAGAGTTGGAAAGAGCGGCATGTACAAGAGTGATGAAGAAGATCCCCAATGATACTCTGTTGAGCTTGGAATCATTAAGCCTTATACTAGTTGAGCTTTAGGTGGCACCATTGAAGTGAATCTTCCAAAAAAAGAATAGCCAGAGCCACTAAGAGGAAATCCTCATCTAAGAAATTTATAACCGGAGGAAATTCTTTAGGGGCTAGATGGGTGACTATGAATTCTGCTAACTCTTAAACCTTGATCGCTTTCTGCAATATGAACATGATTTCAAACTACTTAAGGATCATTACCCAGTGTGTTATTCATCCTATAAACATGGGTTGATTCAGGATATACTTTATCAAGTCTAATCATGACACCAATCATATATCATGTGCTATAAATAATTCTACATATTATGTACTATAAAAATCATAATGAGACATATCTTCTCAGTATGAGAGTATTTTTCCTTCATATCAAAGAGCATGTGACTGAGATAGTATAAACTATTATATTTTCCTTCATTATTATTCTAGGTGAAAAGATCATTGAGGTTCCATTTTAGGGATGTCACATAAAGGACCAGAGTCTTCTCAGAGATGGGTAGCATCATAACTAAAGGTTATAGAGGATACTGCTTGATTTACTCAAAGTTAGTATGTCACTCTTCATCCCACTGGTATATGGTACCATTCTTTATTATCCTAGAAAAGGTATTACCCTTTCTAAATTTTTTTTAAGGAATCAGCGTACATAGACCAAGTGTCCTTGAAGACCTCAGAGCTCCCAAAGGTTTCTTGAGGGAGGTATCTGAATGATGGATTTAAGCTTCTCCTACTCAGTCTTGGTGCCTATTTATCTAACAATAAAACCAAGAAACATCCCATAGGTAACCCTAAAGTCACACTTAATGTTTATATTCATATGTCTAGAGTGGATGATGTCAAACACTCTCTCAATATCTTTGATATGGTACTAACACTGGTGGTATTTGTCCACCAAATCATCCACATTTCATTCCACTAGTTTCCTGAAGATCGATTTGAAGATGTGGTGCATGACTCACTGATAAGTGGATCATTCATTCGTCATACTAAAAGGCATTACCTGATAGAAAAAGGTCTCTTATGAAACCTTAAAAGTGGTATAATTTTTATCTTTTGGGTCCATATAGATCATATTATACTTAGAATATCAATCCATAAAGGAGATATCCTTGAACACGGCTATACAATTGATTAGTATCTCTATCACTATAAGGGAAAAACCATCCTTTCAGAAATTGAGGTTGAGATCTCAAAATTCAATACAGAATCTGATATGCCTATTATTTTCCCTAACTAGGATGATGTTGGCTCTCAATTTGGTGTATTGGACTTCCCTGAAAAAAGTTAAATCAGATAAGCTTATTAACTTCAACCTCAACCATAGAAACATGGTATGGTTGAATTTTTCTGGGAGGCTATTTGAAACCGTGATGGATTTCTAGGATTCTTAGATGGTGAATGACGAACTGAAAGTCTAGTCATGGAATCTCATTTTATCTCTAGTTGAATAAATCATGTTGATGCTTCAATAAAGACACATACTACTTTTTCTACTCTAGAGGCATGGTTTCACTGATCAGCATTGGCCATGGAATTTTCATAGTGCTAAGGTTCACTTTAATAAAATCATCGACATTGTTGGATAATCCTTCTTCAAACATGGGAGGAGTATCTTACAAGTCATCTTCATTGTCTATGGCACGAGAATCACTGGTAAGAGGTTTATCTAGGTCAATTGACACTAGGTTAATGTTTGTTCCTACTTGGGAACATACCAAATCTTTGATGGGGGACTCTGACTATACTGAGAAAATGGAGATAGAGGGTATCGAGCTGATCCCATGAAACCTATGAATGGGGGGCCATGCATGATGTCGAAGCAATGGCGGTGGATCAGTTTCTGAAGATTAAAACCGACTTGGAAAAACACATGAGAGTGTCATGGAATAGTGTCCATAGTGTTAAAATATAGATATGTCATAGGGGTAGGGATTTATAGTATCATCTAGGACTTTTCTTTGTAATAGTATGTGGTAATATTATAATGTTCCTTGTACTTAGGGACATGGTGCCCCTTCCTCTTAAAAATGAAAAAAAACTACCCAAGTCTAGTGTCATGGATAACTACCGATGAATCTGGATAACAAAGGCATCATCCAAGTCTACCCATGGGTTGGATGCAATGGTTTTATGCTCAACCTCATTGGTTTGAACTTTCATCCATTATCTATAGTATTATTCAGCATCCAAGTAGCGGGCTTCACATGAGTCGAAGGGACACATCACACTAAATCACTCCTACTCAATTATTGAAGGAGTAATTTAGGCATGGGTGATTTGAGGAAGGGAATACTACAAGAATATAATGTTAGGGCCTACCCATCAATGTATTGTAGGAGGTATCCTATGATACAACCATGAATTTAGAAGATACTATCAAGATTCTGAACCATGACTTAAATTGAATCCGTCCACACTGTCTCTTCTTGGTCCTATCATAACCCCAAATCTTCATGTCATAGGGAATCAAATCTGATTTGGTTAGTCCCAACTTGTGGAGCATCTAGGTAGGTATGAGATTAATCCATTAACTTGTGTCGACCAGATATTGATAGATCTCTATGCCATTAAACTGGCCAATGAAATATAGCAGTCAAATGTTCCCCAGAATGAGGGAGCCTTCATATTCTCTGGTGAATGAGATGATGGCTAAAAAATATGTTTTCCCAACCTCCTCTAAATAAGAGGTAGTTATGACAACTATTTCTTCTTAGAACTGTAGGGGGATCTTTGAGGCTTCTATAAGGGTCTCACACATTTCCTTAGATAGGTATAGGGCCTCAAGGATCAAGATAATTATTGGTATAATGTCTAGGTACTTTATAACATCATAATTCCATCCTAGATGCGCATTTCTACCCACATATAGGTTCTCTTTGGTGGGAGGTACAACAAGTGTTTCTAGTTGTACCACTAGATTCTACTTTTTGTTGGTAATATTCTATTACTTATCATCTAAATCACCTAAAACCACTATCGGCTGACTGTCGATTGGATGAGGCTTAGCTTTAGCTAAATGAGGATGATCATAATGTGGTTGTGGTTGTTTTTCTTAGTCAATTACCATTGTCAACTATGATGGCGTGTATGATGGAGTGGGATGGGAGGACTATGCCTACTGAGCTCTGTGAAATAACTACTACCTAATCTTGGTAGCATGCACAGTTTAGTATTTGGTGTTGGACTGAGTATTCTAGTGGTTTTCATGTCATCGACCATTCCTATGGTGTTGTTGGCTAGAGGCATCCATAGGATTTTTAGGGAACTTTACATCATCTAGAAGTTTTAAGTGATCTACTAACTCAATAATATTCATAGAGACATACTCTTGGACATTATCATAGGGGTCTTCTAGTTCTAGGATGATCCTATGAATGATTCCCAATTATAGATGCATGAAGTTGTTAAGGGTTTTGGGCGGATTCACACCGATGATGGAATCTTCCTTCCCTTTATTTTTTGGTGTCTACTCTTCTAAGATTTTGGGGGATGTAATTTGGATTAATAATTAATGGCTAGAGGAGGCATAGTGAATTTTGGAGGCTTAGGCCAGCCTAAGTAGGTAGAGATGAAACCATGGGAATGAAAAATTGCTCTATGATCCAACCAATCATCATGCTTCTAAGACCCACTTTTGAAAACTAACTTATATTCACCAAAACCCTCACCATCACTGTCAATATCAACATATATTTTTATGACTTGTGTTAAAAAGCTACCCAATTTTACTAAACCGTTATCCACCTAGTCCTAGATCCAGTCCATAATCACATAAAATTCCTTAATAGTATACCCAATGATTCTGTGGTAAGGGAAATGATTAGTGTAGTTAGTGTGTCTGTCATCATGGGGCCTCCTACATTCTGAAAACATTAATACCCCTTTCTCCAGAGCACTGAGGAAGTAACCAAGGAGTTATGTATCATTGAAGGAATAGTTTTGATGTTTCCATCTTGGTAAGGGTACTCTAGGAGATTAGCCCTGATGGGAGGTTATATCCTAATGAGGGGTTGGAGCCACATTCTCCCATCTAGGCAGTTTCATTTGGAAAAGAGGCACTTGTTGATTCTATGTTGTGCGAGGTGGTTCTTGGTGTAGCTTCTATACTCTATGCGATTCTTCAGGTAGATGGGCCAATAACTCTTATGAGTTGGGAGTCCCCACCTTATAGAGGTGGAAGACTCTAATTTGGTGGATCTTCTCATATGAGTTAGAGGAGGCAATGGGTTCTCCTACTTGGCTTGCTATAAGGATTCCTCCATATGTTGGGTCTTGTTATAAAAATCTTGGAACACTTCTAGGAAGTTCTGAGTGATGTGGGTAGGGACCATCTCAGTCTTGACATTTCCCACAGACATAATTAGTATCTTCTCTTAGTTCAGTGCAATTTCTAGTGAATACATGAGGCCTTTCCACATGGAAAAAAATTTGAGACATGCTCATTAGGTAGTTTCTTTCACTTGAAGAGGTTTGTAATACTTGTATTGCACATGGTGGAGTTTAATTGGTAGATGAAATGCATGTGAAGGTCCTCCCAGTCATTAATGGACCCTATGGGTAGCTAGATATAGTAGACAAACACGTGTCCTTCTAATTTCTATATGAAACACCAAATCTTGGAAGCCTTCTATTGCTATGGGGTTACCATTATGGTCCCACCCCTCGAGATGAAGTGGGCCAAATTTGGTAGTGGGTCTCCCATCTCATTGAAGGTGAGAAGATGGGATTGTTTGAATATGGGTGTGCTTTCATATCATCTACCCAAGATAGGTATGGATTCCCATAATGTGGGATCACCACAGGTCGTGTCTCTAGGTATTTGAGGTGACTGGTGAGAGAAGCTATCAAATTGTCTTGGTGTGGGTCCCTATATTAATGAGGGTTCCTGACCACCAATGTGTTAACTGGCTCATCAACTTGGTAAGTAGGCTCAGTGACTCATAGAGTGGCTCTATCTAGGTCCTGAGTAATATTATCACACTACTAGGGATGTTTTGGAAACTTATATCATGGTTGCATTCCATACACTCCCTCTACTCTATCAGGATGTGCGGGATCACTAATCTCAACTTGGAGAAACATGTTGAGTATGGCTTGTGGATTCCTTACTGGAGGAATGAGATTCAGTCAAGGAGTGTCCTAATCTAGGCTCCACTCAGCAAGGAGTTCATTGATGATACATTTTCAGTCTGTGAATTGTTGGATAAAGGCATAAATCATGGTATTGGCCTCTGTTTTTGGGGAATCTTAGACAGATCGGAAGGATTTGAGTAACCAACATATTCTTTAACTTTTTTTAGGTGTTGAACGTAGGGTAACATATCATTATAGTCCCCAAGACTGAGTGCCTTCATTTGAAGGTGACAGAAAACACCTTTATGAGGATATACATGATACTGTGATTCCCTAGGGGGACAGTTTTCTCTATTAGATCCTATGTAAGTGCCCCCATTCTTGGAAAACTCGAGAACAACCATGTTTACCATAATGATCCCTCGAGGAAAATACTCAATATCAACTAGTAGGTTAGGATTTTGTAGGATAGGGCTAACGTGGAAAGTACTGTACTTTCCCCAACCTTGTATCTATACATGTAGAGATGAATATTCCATGATTCTGTAGATCTCTATGAGTCTCTTGACACATCTTTATTGGTGGTTCCTATGGAAGTTGGGTGATGTAGGGTGCTGAGCCACTAGAAGTGTTTCCAATTCAAGCATTCAAAACTATTGAACAATGTTGTTGAAGTGATCCCAACTTCCTAGATAGATCAACTGATAGTCATGGATGTGGTGAAAGTTTTCCTAGATGGTATGGTGAAAACGTGTAGCCTGGCCCTCGGTGAGGGAGTACGATATATCGAAGATGGATGTTTCATTTGGCCATAACATGACAGAAAACTCATCAAAATCCAGAGTCTCCCTTGGGATTTCCTTTTATGATGTGGGTCCCTATTCTTGTTAAAACTAGGTTTCATTTAGAATTGGATGATAAATAAGTGGTGGCACGGATGTGAGTTGGTACAGAAACCGGTTGGATGGAATATGAGCCACTACATGAGTTACATGTTCACTACATGTTGGGTCATCTCTTGAGGGTGGTACCAAACATATCATCATGTTCTAATAGGATTGTGTGTTTACCACTACCTCATCTGTGAGGGAGGCGGTGATCATTGGTGTCTCAACTGGATACTCTTCCTCTATCCAATTTCATAATAGTTCTCTATGATCTTGGCTATAGGTGGATAGGGAAACTGGAAATGAAAGATATGGATGCACAGTGAGCCCCTAGAAGAGAGCCAGATCTTCATCCACCTGTATGTACTTGCGGAGGTATCTTTGAATCATGTGGATCTCACCATCTAGGATGGTGGATCTCACATGTAAGGTTCCTTCCCCATACTATAGAAGTTAGGGTATAAAATACATTATTTATTCATATTCTTCCTCAAAATATGAAAGGTCGGTGAGGTTGATGATAACTTGGTGTTTCCTAAGATTTTTCTAGTGACAATGAGCATTCCCCCTTATACCTTGGGATGGATATTTAGGTCAGGATTATGACCTTGACATGGTGATGACTTTCACATTGGTGGTTTGGATCATAGGGATGTTCCTCCTACTGTTGAAATAGACATGAGAAGGACCTCTATGATGAGGAGTAGGAATATAAAGAATACATCCATAATGGTTGTCAAAGGAATGGGGAGGTCCTATGCTGTGGTTGGCAATAGTGTGGGGAGGACCCCCATGTTGCATCTCATCATCATGGGTCCGCCCGTGATGGATGATGGTGACACTAGTGGTTGAAAAATTCTACCATGCCAGCCTGTAGAGTTCTTGGGGTCTCGATAACAATCGAGGAATAATGGATCTCTATTCAGTGATGGAAGGGATATGGAAGAATGTGCTAGGGGTGTCACAAGCCATTAGAGTTATAGAATATGATTTCCCTTGTTGATAATTCTCCTGATCATGTTCCCAACATTGGTGTCGGGTGGTCTGGACTAGGCATGGTGGAGTAGGGGTAAGGTCCACCCACACATGGCCTGAGGGATTGACCACAGATGGCGCTGACGGGGCCTAGTGGGATCCCTCCTTGGAGGCTCCCAGGTGGTAGTTGGAATTTGGGTGACTCATGAATCCCCCAACTCCTTGTTGTAGGGGAAGGATTCATAGGATACCTCTAGGAAGAGGTTCCTTAAGTGATTTTCTATTGGAGTGGGGATGAGTAACTCCCTACGCAGCCCTGGGGGGTGGCAGTGGCAGCGAGGTGTTGAAGCCTCCAAGTCCTAGAATTTCATGTCCCTTATGTGAGTAACCCCGTCCTGCTCATACCAACATGTGAGGGTATCCATCACCTTCATATGAATAATTTTCAAGGTTGAGACAGTTTATGGGTGCCTTCTAGTCGTAGTCTTAGAAGAAGTTGTGTTGGAGGAGGAGTCATACGGGATCGCCACATCAATGTTTATCCTACACCTACATCTGTGGGAATTGGGTGTTTTATTTCCTATGGTTGGGATCCTACAATGCAGGTGGATTCATCCATTAGTACATGCATAAGGATATCAATTACCAATTCCTTAGCACCATCCAATATTTTGAAGGCGGAGAAGTATTCGCATTGATGATGTCACGAACTGATAATGCCCAATGTTTAACTGCCCCATTTTCTGGTGAGTTCTATATTGGACCCACCTTTTCTTGGTGGGTTCTGTCACAAGATATCTAGATTTAGTGACATGATAATATGTTTATGTCTTGAATGATACTATTTCCCATCTTGAAAATAAGATTTTCATGTTGGTTTCACCATTTATATTTCTGATTCTTTCACCAGCGCCACCACCTTCATGTTAATGTGCACTAGAATACATGTTTCCCTACATTCACACTTTCCAAAGGTGAAAGGATTTCATCACTTTCAATGATGATGTATACTCCTCAATCAAAATGGGATGATGGGATGTAGATTTATCCTTCCATGGATTTATCCATGGATCTTTTCTCCTAGTCTAGGCCTCCCTTATAGAGTTAAGTCAAGTTCTTAGAACTCATTCCTGATGTCATCTATTTATGGATGATGGTTAAGTACAATTATTCTATCTAGACATTGTTTCTTTTGAGGTATGGTGGAAATATATAATAATGAGAATATTCATGTTGGGAATAATTGTGCATGTATGGACACTTGGAACATTGGTCACCTATATTCTTCCTCTTAGGAGGACATCTAATGAAGGAATATTAGGTGAAGAACTCAAGGTATCTTGTGTCAATCATGAGGTATCTGATGTTTCTGGCATATATCTTCCAAGACTTTCACCTCATGCATCTCATGTTTTTTATGAGTTATTCGAATCCATAGGAATATATCTTCCAAGGCATTCACCTTAGGTCTCCCATGCATTTCATGAGGTAACATCATTAGACCAGTCATGAGTTTTATATCATGCATGGATGGATAAAGGTTAACCATAAAACCCCATGGAGATAGATCAAAGAGGTTCGAACCAGAATGCCCCTTCAAAAAAATCTGGACATGGTGGATCAAAACTCCCCATTATATGGATATGGGATATGGTAACTAGAATGCCCCCTAAGGAAAATCCGGGATGGATGTATCAGAATGCACCTTGATATGGATCCAGAAGATATAAACTAGATTTCTCCTTGAGGAAAATCTAGGTGGATGGATTAGAACTCCACTTGAGAAAGATCTTGGAGGTACATCCCTAGGAGGGAGAACCTAAGTTTACCATTGGTCAAGAACCCATTTGGGGAGACCCGAGATATTGATCAGAACATCCTTTGAGATGGATCAAGGAGGTATGTCCCTGTGAGGGAGCATCAAAGTTTACCATAGGTTAGGATTAACCTCAGAGATTCATCCTATGTACCCTATCTATAATATAGTGATCCAAATCCATGTAGTTCAATTCCATAATTTAGGGTCGTGTGATAGGACCGATCTATGTAGTTTAATGTCATGCATTAAAGATTCTCATGTCATTAAAGGAGCATTTATGAGGGGTGATATGAGGCTTACATGTGAAATATTACCTTTTCAAGAGGGTTTATCTTGATGGGGGGAGTGGGGCTTATGAATTGAGCTACCTGAGGGACCTGGAGAAGATGTGGTATACCAGGTGAGGGGCAGGTACATGGCCCAAATAACATTAGGATGTATGTGGATGTTGGTTTTAGACCTTAGGTAAGCATTCTATGTATCCCAATTAGGTGGGAATCAAATCCCACCAAGTTTAGAATGGTTGAGGATTATACCTAAGAAGGAGGCCCATGGGATCATGTGTTTGGGGGTTACACATGGGAGTGGCCCAAGGAGGATGAGTATGGTTTTGGGGGATTACACTCAGGAGGATTACCACTTGAATGGAGGTTGGGTCTTATTTTTGAAAGCGGCCAATATGTTGATTATGGATGTTCTGGCTTACACATAGTAGCGGGCCATTAGAGTAGAGGTTAGGGATAATATCTATATATATGGACCAAGGGGTAGGTTGGGTGGATTTCTTGGTCACTACTAACCTCTAAGCCCATGTGATTGATGCTCTGTGTTAGAAACAAGAGGATGTAGTAGACCCGATGCTCATGTCATGAAATAAGTGTCATCAAGAGATTGCATGGGGCTTATTCATGGAAGATACCCAAGGAGTATTTCATTACTTATGAGTAGGATCTCATTCCATAGTAGAAGGATCTCATTCCCTGTGAGGGTAAGCGGTGTGGATTCTATCCCATTCCACTCACACATGAAGCATACTATATTTATTGAACAGGGTAAGGTCATAGTTTAACATCATGTTTTGAGGATGTTGAGACTAAGAAGTTTTACATCATACATCTTAGATGTGGGAGGCTAAATCCTTACCCCTTGTTCTTACATAACCATCACTCATGCGCATTTGGGAAGGGCATGTATTTATAAATTCAAGGTTATGATGATAAGGATAAGTGGTCAATCACAATGTCCATGTTATCCTACCTATGATGAAAAGAAACAAGTGTTATCATACATATTATATGAATAAAAAGTTAAGTGGGATTCTTGTTCCACACTTTAAGTGGAGTGGGCCATAGGAATAGGTGGAATAGGACACATAGGGACTCAAGGTTTAGTTGGACCAAGATTGAATGGGTGTGGGGGCTTTGGGAACTCACCCTTCGCAAAGAGGTATGAGAAAAAGGGAGGCAGCATAGAGAGACCCAGAAGATAGGTTTTATGAATCCTAGGGAATTACAAAGGGGTTCTTCATGAATATTAGGTGCTTCATGGAGGCCAAGGTCTTCAAGGAAAAGGCTTGATGAAATAGGGTGACCCTACCTCAGATTCCCTAGCTCCAGAAAGGAGTTCTTTGCTAAGGTTGAACGCTTAATGAACCTTCAAGTTCTACATAGGGCCTTCTTCCTTCATAAAGTTTCTAGTAATTCATGAAATGTGACTCCACATTGGGTCAAATATTTCAATAACATGTTAAAGGGGGATTTAGGAAGCCCAGTTACCATGGATGATCCATTTTTTTATGATGCTAAGGAGGTTTTTGAATTGAGATAAATTCAAAAGTTTAAAGGCTGGGTAATAATCCCTAAAATATTGGACTGAATCAGTGTTAATAGGAAAGGGGTTTTGTAAATATTGGAACTGGTTCGTGAAGAATTCACTAGCATTGCAAATGGGCTTGGCTCTATCAGACTCATGAAGGAACACTATCAATCATTTGTGTGGTCATGAAGTGTTGTAGGAATCATGGAGGATCACCATTAAGGATCCATGAATTTGTGAAGGGGACTTATTGGCAGGGGATCTTCACAAGCTTCGACCATTCACGAAGTGGAAGGGCTTCAAGAAAAAAACTCCTTTAGAGGGATTTTGGTCTGTTTTGGTTGGGATTTACTTTGAACCATTTGTTTCTTCCTTGACTATCCCTATGACATGTATTTCAGATCCAAACACTCAATGAATATAGGACCCACACCCCTGGTGTTTTAGAGTGTACCACTCATCAGATAGAGAGGAATATGTGGAATCTATTCCCTATGAAGATAGGGGGTTCCCATCCTCAAAATCTCTCAGAGGATCCCACCCGATCACTACTATTAGTCAAGCATAACCTAAAAATGTTTCATGCTTTCAAAACATAAATCCATATATTATAAGACACTATGAAGTATTCCATTTCATTATATATAGAATAATTCTCAGGATAGGCTACTTGCGGTCTAAAATTCGAGTCCAAAAGGGTGAGATACGCAAGGTGGAAAAAATTGGGAAAAGTACACAACATGTACTGTGGTCACGCAGTGTGTGAACACACCTAGTCACCTATTCTTGTCCTCACATACACATGGGATGGCTAGCCATGTGGAAATACACTATTTGTACAAGGGGATACATGGTTTATCCTCTTTTCTAGGGTACTAGTTGTATTTGTCTTTCCCGTTCTTGTGTACCTTGGTTCATACCCATGTACACTACCAATGCCTATGTACTCATGAAGTACATGTCGGGATAGAAGCATAGGGTCGTATGGTGTGCGGTAGTTCCACATGGTGTGTGATAGTTATTTCTTCCTGAAACCCTAATTCTATATCCAAGGAGGCTATATGGAATGTGTTCATCATATTACATGTTGTGTAGTTGGGGTTTTCACATAAAACCTAAAACTTTTCACATATCTCTTCCATGTAACCATGGTTTTCATTTCCATATTGATTCACATATAGGGTCCCAAATCGATATTTGTATGTTCCCAATCTACCACGGATGGCTAGATTTTGGCCACTCGAACCCCGCATGGCTCCTTGTCTCCACTATAACCCTCCTATTGTCACTTCATATCTAGAATCCATGGAGGCCTCACCATATACCATAAACTCATCTTGATTCATCCTCAAATATCTAATCCATTAATCATTTGTGAAACTACCAAAAATCCTAGGGTTTGATAGTTCTTGAATTCGCCCCGACAATGTCAAACCATAACCCCATGGGCTGATGGTGATAAATTGAGTGGTAAAAGCACATAAGCATTATGAATCAATCATTATCCAAGAATTATTTTCCAATGATCAAAAAATAAAGGTATTCAGGGAAATAGGAGGTGAAATGAAAGAATTATATTGGATAAATATAACTAATAAATTGTGGGGTTCATGTGAAGAATAAATAAATCGCAAATCAAGGAATGTTTATAAGGATCCACGCTTAATATTTTAATTATAAGAGAGATAACCAAAAATGACAATCCCAACCTATAACAACCCTGGTAATGATAGAATAAATAATTTTCATAATTATTAATATAAATTATATAGTTACATTAGTTATTAAAATATTAAGTAATTTTTAATCCCAAGGTAAATAGTTTTAATTAAACACTTTTTATTTAAACCATAATTTATAAATTTTACAATTTTAATTTGGTAAAATTAATATCAGTTTTTAAATCATTATATCAAAATTTACTTTTGGTGAAAATTTGTATTTTTTGGAAAATGTTTTTTCAGTGAATAGTCAAAAATGATGATTTTTGTAAAAAATAGTTTATTTAATAAATTTAGAAATTTAAGAGTCTCAATATTCATTGAATATGTTTTCAATTAGCCTAATTATTATTTAGTATTATTTAATTCACTTAAATATTTTTCAATGAACTTCATATTTTTTTAAAATAAGATTGTTTTTAGGTTTAAAGATGGGTTTTTCGAATAACCCTTTTAAAATTCACAATGTTTCTTCTTTTTAATTAATTAAAATAATAACTAATGGGGAATGTTTTAAATTCAATTTGTAGAATATATATCATTAAATATTAATTAATTTTCATACAATGGTTATTATTTATTATAGATTTGATATTGAATCATATTTTTTTTAAAAAAAATACTCTTCTTAAACACCTGTTGTCTCACCACGTCTATGGGATTAATATTAAATTAAAATTTTCCAATTCTGTGAATTGAATATGGAAAAATGGAATCTATTTTTTGAATCAAAATATTTCATAATTCTTAATAAGGCCAAATTAATTTTTGACCAAAGTGATTAGTGAAAAAAATTAAAATTAATTACAGCAATTAAGGTAAAAAAATAGGTTTAATTAGTGGCTGAACATTAATCTTAAGAGGTCAAATGACCTATAAACATGTAAAGTACCTATTTTATAGACATATTTTGATATTATCCCTTTTAGGATATAGTTGTTTTCATTATTAAATCCACTTGACATAGAAAAAAATGGGTGGAAATCATTATTGAAAAAATTTACAAGTTTTCCACTCACCCCACTTATAAATTGCCTTCCACTCTCCACCTATTTTAACATCTCTTGAGAAATTTGGGTCATCCAATACCTACCCAAATAACTTCTCCACTTTCCTTCTCTCATCCTAGAATCCTTATATTGGGTAAAAATCCAACCAGGGCCTTTGGTGAAAACCAAAAGGAGTTACCTGAAGAAGAGGAAGATAAAAGAATAACCTTTGTGTTGTTTTATTTTAACAATGTTTTTTATTTTCTAAAAAATAATATTTTTTAAATGAATGTATTTGAAAAAAGGTAAAAATTTGTTGAATATTTGAACCCAAAAACAAAGGGGGATAAATTTTTTTTTAGAAAGTTGTTTTCTGGACACAGAGTATTGGACTGAGCATCACTAGATGTAGAATTTTTCAGAAAGATAAAGTTTTTGGTCAGACGAACCATCAGTCTCAGATCCATTTTAATGATGTTCAAAAACTATCAAACATGGTGTTTGTTACTAAGTTGGAATATACTAATAAATAAAGTCATAATGTTGCTGAAGCCTAAAAAGTATGTTTGAAGTAAGTTAGGAGTTTGAAAATTATTTACTTTATAACCTCAAATCAGACGAAGCATTTCCTATATTAAAGTTCTCATAAATCATGTAAACTCACATGATAAAATATTTTTGTGAAATTTAGGAATATAAAAGATTGTATCGGTTCCAAAAATCAAGACAACGATTTCATCAGATCCAGAATTACCAGACATTGAAGTTTTTAGAAGTATTAATGAGTAATAGGTGATGAGGTTTGAAGTTTATAAAATTTGTTGAGAGGAGTCATCATCAGATTCAAAACATAGTAATGAGTACTTCAACTTAATGAGAAATATGTCATAATGAAATTCAATCTGACAAAATCTGAGGAGGAAATTCAATCGGACTGATTCTAAGGAGGAAACTCAGATCGTACTGAAGTTGAGGAATAAATTCAGTCATACAAAATATGAGGAAGATCTATCATATCAGAAATAGGGACTGATCCATTAGAATTATTCTTTAATCTGATAAAATAATTGGATGTATAACATCGGATGGACTAAAGATAAATACACCAATAAATCATCAGTCAAGAAAAATTGTATGGTAAATTTCATCGAGATGAGAAGATAATCGTAATGACAAAGAATTTGAAAATGAGAAAAATTTTAAGTTTCAATATTTATTTCAAGTTTTTAGAAGTTGAAACCATGTTTTGGTAGAGTCAGTTCAATTTTTATGCATTATATGAGAACCACACACTGATATTCCATCGAATTCATAATGTTCGTCGAATTCAGTTTAATTAAGAATGTATTTCAGACTAATTCTAAGGTAGAAAGAAAAATCAACATCACAAAATGAAATATAATCACACTGATAAAAATTTACTATGTTTGAGAAGGATAGTTTCTTAGAAGACTCAAGAAGATTTGGGAAAGTTCCAAAAGATTTTAGAAGTGTTTAAGTGCTCAAACATGAAGTTCAAATGTGAGTGAATTTTGGGTGTTATGAATTTGATTAAGTGGGAAAAGTTTTTAAGTTTCTCACCTTGGCTATTTTGGGACACTTATAAATAGATGCATAGTACATTGGTACTTTGTAATCTTTTCACATGTGTGAAAAAAGAAGAGCGCTATAGAATTTGATTCAAAGTTAATTTCCATAAAGATATCTCATAAGAAGATCGGACTACTAAAAGTTTTGTTTACCAGACCGAGAAGATCTAATTGAGGAATATCAGACTACAGAATATTAGACTGAGAAATTGAGTATATATTGATAAGTGTAGATTAAAAAAGGGTTCATCATAAAGATTCCATTATAATTTTTTCAATATATAGAGTAAATTAGACCTAGGGACATCAAATTGAGGTTTTGGATAATGTTTTTTAAATAAAAAGTTTTTTTGATTCTTTTCATTTATGGCTCAAATTGATTGTATGTTAACATTGTAAACTGATGGGAGTTATTATAATCTTTCATATCGGGTGATAGAGGGTTTTCAATAGGAGTTGGCACGAGTTGTATTCACTTCTTCGTTATAGTTAATTTCTATAGACCTGTGGGAGTGGTTATAGAATGGATTTAGGTTCTCACACTGAGGTTGAATTATATAAATCTTGTATAATTTACTTTCTTTACAACTTTTTCATGCATTATTTGTTACTAAAAGATGATAATTTAATGAAATTTAATAGGTTATAGGGGTTAAGTTTCTAAAATTATTGAAACTTATAAGAAGTGTGCAATTGATTCAACCCCCCCCCCCAATGGTTATTCATTCCTTGGGACATTAATCAGTATCAAAGGGAGCTTCCTTTTTTGAATCCTTATCATGGATAATATTAATTATATCAATATTAGAGTAATTCCTTTATTTTATAGAAAAATAGGATGATTACATACCTCCTATATCTTTGCCTAGAAGTTTCTGATGCTTCTACAACTGGGTTTCCACCTATAGATAAAAATGTCTCAATGACTTTTGCTGATAAAATAAATATTGAAGTTTATAGAAAAGATAGATATTTTATTCTCATGAATCTTTCAAAAAATGGTTATATAAATTTAATGTCTCTCAAAACTTTAAATAGTATGTGGGAAAATCTATAATGTTTTTTTGAAGGAAATACTAATGTGAAGGAATAAAAACTATAAATCTGACATAGTAAGTTTGAAGACATTAGAATGAAAGATAAATAAACTATTGATGAATACATTACTAGGTTAAATGAAATTGTTTGAAACATCAAAGGATTTGTATAAGTTTTAAATGAATCTACAATAATGAATAAACTTATGAGAATCTTTTTGAATGTGTTTGATTCTAAAATTTACACTCTACAAAATAAAGAATATTTATCTCTTGATGAATTACATAGAATTATTATTGCTTATGAAATGAGAAAATATTCGACATTCAAAAATAATATGAAAGATGAAATGTCTTTTGAAACAATGAAAAATATAAAAATTAAATATGTTAAAGATATTTATTCTTGTGATTCTAAAGATAAGTAGGATTATGAGTTAAATGAAAAAATCACATCTCTTGTCTCCAAGAACTATCATAGAGGAAGAGGAAATTATGGAGGAAAAACTATTCTAAATTTTTTTGAGTGTGGTAAAATTGGAAAATCTTCTATGAATTTTCCTAAGAAGAAATTTGTTTAATATAAATATGATTTAGATGAAAAAACTCAAGGGAATAATTGGGTTACATTTTATAAAGAAAAAAAGTCATCCAAAAAATATAACAATAAGTTTAGTGGGAATAAGATAAGTTTGTTGAGTGAGAAATATTAATTAGACTTAATAGGAAAAAAATCTAAAAAATATAAAATTTTAGAAAAGGTTAGAGCTATAATTGAAAATTTTAAAAAATGAAAAGAAGAATCATCAAATAGTTAAAAGTGGAAGGTGAATAATCTTACACAGAGTATCATATTAGAACATAACTTTTTTTAGGTCTTGAGAAAATCAAATCTCTTAAAAATGAAATTAGAATAATAAATAAATACTATGGAAAATTTACAGAAGGTTAAAAATATATTTTGAAGAATGAAGAAGAATACATCTAGGAGATCCTTACTTAGAAACTTATAATTTTATAATTGGTAAAGATAGTTAAAGATCTTAGTAAGAAGCTGGTAGGTTAGTAATAAGAAGTTTTAAAATTTCAATCAAAACTTCTTGAGTCTAGAATTACTTTGAGGAAGATGAATTAAAACATCAAAAAATACTTATAAGTAAAAGAAGAGACTTATAATGTTATTGAGAAAGCTCAAATAAAGAATCGGAAGAAATCCTCAACATCCAAAAATAATGTTTCTTATAATATTTCTAACATTTTAGGTGATAAAAAAATTGCTGGGAAAGTTTATATTGAGAAGGGATGTGAGAAACCAACCACATCTACAAATGTTGAAAATCCCTCCATAGGAAAGTTTGTCTATTCCCAGAGTATGTTTAGGCAGAAATAATTAATCAACCTCAAAATTTTTTTACATATAAATATCTTACATCAATAGAAAATAATTATTTGATTTTTTTTGATGGTTTCTTTGGAATCTATGATAATTGGGATAATAATGTTTTGTATAACTTTTCACTTCTCAGAATAAAGTTTGAAAAATGTAAAAGCAATGATGGAAGAAGAATGAGTAAAATTCATAACATATAGGAAGTTATAAAATAAAAATATTTGGTTGTTATAAACTTTCCAAAAAATCAATTTGAATGTCTGGAAGAAGTTTGTGGAAGATTTGAATAGGCTGGTTATTATGTTGAAAGATGTATGACACTCATTCAAGAACATGTTTCTTTTGGAAGAAAGAAAAAGAAAGTTAGAAAGAATAAAGTTGAGGAAAGAGATTTTTTTTAGACAACTTTAAAATCAAGTAAATGGAACAAACCATGGATACTTGATAGTGTTTGTTCTTCACATATTAAAGGTGATATAAAAACCTAAAACATATTTAAAATCATGATGGAGGATCTGTTTCTTTTAGAAATAATAGAACCTTGAACATCAGTGGAATAATAACTACTAATATAGAAACTCAAAAACTAAAATCTAAAGAAGTTCTATTTCATGGAGGGATAAAACATAACTTACTAAGTATAAGTCAAATTCATTATGATGTAAAAGAAGTTATTTTCAGAAAATATTCTTGTATCATTATAAGAATATGATATGGAAAAGTTGTGACCATGGGAGAAAGAACCAGTGGAAAACTTTTTCTAATTGGGGAACATAACAATTCATGTTATCTAAGTGTTTAAGATGAGAACAACTTGTGGAACTAAAGACTTATCCACCTTGAGTAGAAAATTATGAACACACTTTATAAATTTTATATTGTACAAAATTTTTCAAAAATGAAAAGAAGAGAAGAATATGCTTTTGTCTCTTTTTAGAAATGGAATATGACTAATAAAAGTCATAAGAAATTTGATATTCAGTCTACCAGACCTCTTGAACTTATTCATTATGACTTATGTCATACAATGATACATCAATAAAAAAATTGATTTTTTCTTTATCACATTCATTGATGATTACTCTAAAATAACAAACATCATATTTATGAAGCACAAATCAAAGGCTATTGAAATGTTCTGATTCTTGAAGAAAGATGTTGAGAAAGAAACGGGGATTTACAAAAACATGTTTAGAATAAGTAATGGTACTAAATTCACATACAATACTTTTGAAAATTATCTAATAAAGAATGAAATAAAACATCAATATAGTGCTCCATATATACCAAATAAAAATTGTGTAGCAAAAAGGAAGAACAGAAGTTTGGTGGAAATGGAATGAAGCATGTTAGCATAATGGAAAATTTCAGAATTCTATTGGATTGTATTTGTTTCTACTCTTATAAATTTTTAGGAAATATTTTTGTTGTGGTTGAAATTTGACATGACTTCTTATGAAATGTGTCATAACATAAAACCTTCATTTAAATACTTTAATGTTTTTGAAAGTCTATGTTTTCTAAAAAAATATGAATCTTAGAATTTTTAATGAGAAAACTGAAAAGTAACTCTTTTGGTTTATTCACCCAATGGAATAAGTTATAAATTTTAGAATAAAAAAATAAAAATTTGGTTAACTCATATTATGTGGAAGTTAAAGAAAACAAAAACTCCTTAACAAAAGTTTTTGAGAATTTTACGGAGGATAAACTAAAGGGTTCTGATGAAATTGAGAATGATTTAAAATATACTTATCAAGATTCATAATAATTGTGTGATAAATAAAGTCCATATGGAATAGAAACTTTAAAATTTAATACCTTACCAAAAACATGTTGAGTCCAAAAACATTATTGGAAATAATAAGGCTCTAGTTCAGACTTAATGAAAGTTGAGATAATAAATTTAGTCTTAACTTACCTCAAAAGTTTAACTTGAATCAGTTTCATAAGCTATTAAAAATGAATGTGTGGATTCAATTAATGAAGAGTTGGATGAAATTGAGAAAAATTAAACATGGGAACTTTTTCCTCAACTAAAAAATAACAATTTTATCAAGAAAAAGTTGGTTTATAAAAACAAATTGATTAAACATGGAGATGTTTCATGAAAAAAATCAAAACTTGTTTGTAACGTCTATGCATAGTTGGAAGGTGTTCATTTTTAAGAAAATTTTTCTCCAATTAAAATATTATAAATTATTACAATGTTTCTATCATTGGTTGCACATTAAAAATAAAAAGTTTATCAGATGGATGTAAAGCCATATTTCTTAAGTGGGTTTATTAAGGTATTAAGGAAGAAGTTTACATGATAGAATCATTTAATTTTTTACTTGATAAGAATGAAAACTAGGTTTGTAGATTGAATAAGTATTTTTATGGGTTGAAAAAATCCCCATGTTCCTAGTATTTCAAACATTATCGTTGTTTGAAAATGTCGAATTTTTATAAAGGAATGGTTGATAGTAACTTGTATGTGAAAGAATTTAACTCCAAAACATAAATTGTTATTGTGTATGTGGATGATATTTTGTTCTGGGGGGAAGAAAATTTTTGTAAATAATTATCCAAGGAAATAAATATGAATTTTTAAAGGTCTATATAGAGAATTTAACTTTATTCCTTGGTTTACAAGTTCAAAAAAAGGAAAATCATGTTTTCTTATCCCAAGAAAATTATGCTGGGGAATTGTTAAATAAGTTTGAGATTGAAGAATCCAAATAAGTTCATAATCCTATTTCAGTGAGCACAAATTTTAGTAATGATGAATCAAGGAAAAAGTTTGAATTAGAAATAATTTCATAATCTGACATGAAGTTTTCATTATCTCACAGAATCAAATCTTGATATTTTTTATATCGTGACTTTTTGTGATAGATATCATAGTGAACTGAAATAGTCTCATATGTTGGAAGCAAAAATAATTATGAGACATGTTAAGGGAACAACCTCACATGGGATTTTATATGAAAGGAGTTTTAACATGAACATTTATGGTTATATTGATGCTGATTGGGTAGGAAATTGTAATGATATGAAATTAATTTTTGGAGTAAACTTTTTCTTGAGTAAATGTTGTATGACTTATAATAGTAAGAATTTTTTTTTGTAACTTTTAGAATAGAAAAATTAGAACATGTTCCATCAACTCAATCTTGTACTTAGATGATGTGGATAAATGTTTAGTTGGAAGATTTTATAGTAAACATTTATAAATCATTGAAGATTATTTATGATAATCAGAGTGCAATTGATATTTTTATGAATCATGTCCAACATTCAATATCAAAACACATTTATATAAAGCTTCACATTATAAAATAGAAAGTTTCTACTAGAGATGATTTGTAGGAATATATCTCAACAAAGTATCAAAATGTTGATATCTTCACAAAATAAATGCCAAAAAATATATTTGTTGAGTTGAGGTTTCAACTTCATGTTCAGCCACCTCTAATGACTTCCTAAATATAATAAAGAACACCCCCACCATGCTTCAAATTATTTTTAAAAAGAGGGAGATAATGTTATAACTTTATACATTATAAGAAGTTTTTACTTATCTTTCCTTTATGAATATAAATTTTTGTCTATCAAATAATGGGGGAGATAATAATCCATGGGGATAGGAAAAGAAAAGTGAGAAAAGTAATGTGAAGTTTATATTTACATGGCCATAAAATTTTCTTATCCCCGAGGAATGTAATTCCTTAAAAAAACTTTATCCAGTAGTGTAGTGTCAGAACACTCTCTTTTGAGAAAGGTTCTGTTTTGGTAAAAGTAGAAAAATTTGAGTTGTTTACAAAATTTTATTCAAGAAAAATTTATGAGAGTTGAAAAAAATATTAACAAGTATTTTAAAAAAAATACAAAGGGGGAGATTAAAGAAACTTTGTTTTTTTTGTTTTAACAATGTTTTTTATTTGTTGACTACTAATGTTATTTAAAAGAATGTTTTTGAAAAAGGTAAAAGATATTGAATGTTTGAACCCAAACATAAAGGTGGGGAAATTTTTTTGTTTTTGGGGATGTTTTTTTCTAGAAACAAAGTATCGAACCGAGCATCAACAGATGCATAAGTTATTATAAATATAAATTTTTTATCAAGCACACCATCAATCTTAGATTCATTTTCATTAAGTTCAAAAACTATCAAACAAATTGTTTTCTAGTAAGTTATAAGATTATTTGAAAGAATGTTAGAATGCTACTGAATCCTGAAAATTAAGTTTCAAGGAAGTTACCAGTTATAAATTTATTTACATTCTAACCTCAATTCATATGATTATTTGACGATTTTTGAAGTTCTCATGAATCATGATAACTTAGATGATAAAATAATTTGAATAAATGGAGGAATCAAAAAGGTTTTATAAGTTTCAAAAATCAAGAAAAAGTTTGTATCATGTCCAAAAGTATCAGGCACAGAAATTTTCATAAGTATGAATGAGTTATAGTTGATAAGGATTGATGTTTTTCAAAGTTTTTGAGTGGTTTCATTATTGAATTCAGAACAACATAATGATTATTTCATCGTAATGAGAAATGTATCATAATGAAAGTAAATCTGACTGAATCTGGGGTGGAAAGTATATTAGAATGAGTTTGAGGAGAAAAGTTAGATTGGACTAAAGCTGAGAAAGAAATTAAATCATACTGAGCTAAGGAGTATCCATAAAATTTGGAATAGGAATTGAATCATTAGAAGGATACTTCACATAGATAAAAACATTGGATGTAGAATATCAGATAGACCAGATTTGGTGACACTGATAATTTATCTGTTTGAGAAAATTGTATAATAAATTCCATCATGATGAGCAGACTATCCTAATGAGGAAGCGTTTGAAAATGGGAAATTTTTTTTAAATTTCCATAGGTATCTGAAGACTTTATAATTTGAAACCATGATTTTGGAAGAGTCACTTCAGTTTTTTTCATTGAATGAGAACCATACATCGATATTCCTTTGTATTTATAAATTTCATTGGATATAGTTTCATTAAGAATGTCCATCAGACTAATTATAAGGTAGAAAAAAACATTGGAGTCACAAAATGAAATGTAATAAGACTCACTTAATCTGACTGAAGAAAAGTTAAATTTTTTGATAAGGTTGATTTTTTAGAATACTCAAGAATATTTGAGAAATTTCCAGAATAGTTTATAAGAGTTGAAGTGTTCAAACATGAAGTTTAAATGTGAGTTAATTTTGAGTATTATGAATTTGAGTGAGTGCAAAAAGTTTTTCACATTATCACCTCTTTTATTTTGGGATTATTATAAAGAGATAAACATAACATTGATAATTTTCAATCATTACACATGTGCAAAAAAATATGAATTGTACAGAGTTTGAGTCATACTTTCTTTCTATAAAGAGATCTTGTAAAAGGATCAGTCTGCTCAAAATTTTGTTTACCAAACTGAGATGATCGGAAAGAGGAAGATCAGACTGAGAAATTGAGCAGAGTTTGAGAAGTGAATATTGATGGGTTCATCATACTTCGTAAATTAGATTGAGTTAAATGGACTAAAGAAATCATACCCAGGGATATCAGATTGAGGTTCTAAATGGAGTTTTTTAGAGTAAAAGTTTTTTTGATCCTTTTCTATTATGGATTAAATTGTTTGCAAGAAATCTCTATAAACTAATAGGAGTCAGTATAATATTTCCTATTAAGAGATAAAATGTGTATAATGGTAATTAGAACAAGTTATATTCACTTCTTCTATATAGTGAATTTCTATAGATCCATGGGAGTGGCTATAGAAATGATGTTGGTTCTCACACTGAGGTCAAACCTTGTGAATATCTTATTCTTTACTTGCTTTATTACTTTTTCATGCAATATTTTTTACTAAAATATGATAAGGTGATGAACTTAAACATGTTACAGTGGTTAAATTTCTAAAAGCCTTGAAACTTTTAAAAATTAGACAATTGATTCACCCCCCCGGTCAGTTTTTATTCTGTCCATGGAACTTCAATAAATACACATGTGATGAATCAGACTCAAGGTAAGGGAAATAACCTCAATAACCATTCATTGAGGCATATTTTATCTTATATTCATATACTCTTTTATGAGGTTCAGATACATCATATTTGAAAAGTTATATCATGAATTTATCTTGTATAGTGGTATTTAATGTTTTTTTAATTTTATCGTTTCATAGGTCCTATGATTCAGATATTTCCTTAATGATAATGGAATTTTTCTTTAAAAAACATTCTATTTTAATGTTTTCCTTCCAACTCTTCCTTTTCTATGTCAATGTTTTTAAAATGAGTTTATGGATATAAAAGGTTTATAAAGTGTATTTTATATGTCTTTTTATTTAATTTAGATAGTTTTTAAAAGGAATATTTTTATGTGTTTTACATGGAACATTGTGACAAATAATAAAATGGATTGTATATTCTTGACGTACATAACAACAATAACTTTTCTACCACCATGAACATTATTTTATTTCTCTATTTCTTTGAAATTTTTCATATTTTCTTCAAAAAAAAACCTTTTTCCTTTTTTTGGGTATTCTGGTATTGAAAATGGAATTTTAAAATATAGGGGTATGTGGATATCCAAAAGTGATTTTTTATGATTTTAAAAGAGTTTTTCAATTTATTTACAACAGAAAAGTGAAATCATAAAAAAATTATACATTATATGGTACTTGAGAATTATTCATGATAAATGTGTTTGCCTAAATAGCTTCAGGTCAGCTCGTTACATCATAAAAATAGGGTGGATCAAATTGCATCGGGTGAGCTCCTTATAGCATAAGCATGATGTGGCCAAGATAACACTGGGTATGCCCATTATAGATTAAACATGGGGTGGCCCAGTTAGCACTGGGTGAACTTGTTATAGCTTAAACGATGGGTGCATTGAGATAGTGCTCCATTTCATTGGTAATGATAATGTTATAATTTGTACATACGGTTATTCTGATTAAAAAAAATTAAATTTATATATATATATATATATATACATAATTGTATAATTTTAAAAAGAAGGTTTTAATTACTTGCTTTGGGTTTTAATGATTTTCATTGAGAAAAATGTGTGCTTTTTCATGAGAATTTTTTTATTTCATATGCTTTGAGAATATTTAAGATAAAGTTAATCGTTATATGATTTTTCATGTTTTCATTGGACTAATGGTTTCCTTTATTTTATATCCCTTACTGAGATTTTGTGTGCTCATCCCAAATTTTAAATTGATTTTCATGGTATGGGTATTGAAAAGGATTAAGTAATGTGGAAAGTCATGAAGACTTTTCATGGACGAAATAATGTTTTCTTTAAAGAGTTTTATATAGTAAGAAAAATGGATACTCATTGGAAGTGTCCACTTTGTATTATATGGTTTTTAATATATGGTTTAATACCTAATTATCTAAAACTATAAATCTGAAAAGACCCTCATAGTGAAAGAAATTAAATTTGTGACTAAAACTCAGGATTATGTAATGTTTAAGGAGAGGGACTTATAGTTGGAATCAAAAAATGATTTAGATAAATTTATAGTTTATGATAATGTTAATAACATTCCCTTGAAATATTTTACATTAGGGTTAAGTTAAAATGATATATCATTTAAAGATTACCATGTTGCTTTAACTAAACTATTTCTCTTTAGAATTGTTTTCCATGGAGGAAATATGGAAGTTTTAGTGTGAAGAAACCAAGAGGAGAATATATTTCCAAGTAATAATCCTGATATGGTTGGAATTAGAATAGAACTATTTGTTATAGTGATGGAATAGTTGACCCAAGTAATAAATGGTGGTGGTATCCATGCTAGAGATGAACCTGATCAACCATAAAGGAATATGTCTTTTTTGGGTAATTTTATGAAGAAACATCCCTCGCAATTCAATGAATCATCTGACCGTGTGGTATCCTAAGTATGGATCAATGCTCTGGAAAATATATTTAAGGTCATGGGATGATTGTAACATAAAAAGGTAACCCTTGATGTTTATTGTTTTGGAGGTGAATTTGATCAATGATGTCCCTAGTTAAGAATGAAAGAAATAAATATAATCTTGATGTCATGTAATGGGAAACATTAATGTATATTTTCTTGAGAAATATTTACCTAAGTTTGTTCAACATCATATGGAAAAAAAATTCTTATAATTGAGGCATAAAGATAAAGATTTTATAGCAGCATATGAAGAAAATTTCATAATATTGGCTAGGTATACGCCAGATTTTATTCAGGACACTGATATAAATATTAATAGGTTTTTCTCAGGGTTAAAAACTAGTTTATGAAGGGAATTATCAACATGAGAATTTTAAATTTATGAGAAACTGGTTTTTTTAATATAAAGTTGATATGAAGTTTTTTGACACATATGTTCCTCATGTTGAAAACAGTAGGAAAAGGTCAAGGTGGTAGGAAATAGAGAAATAATTAGCCAAGAAGTCTGGTTGTAAGCCCCAAAATATTTCTAGTGTGGTTAATGACATTTCAAATAATTTTTTATAGGATTTTGGAAGTGTTTCCAATGTGGTTAGTTTCGTTATAGAATTTATAACTATAAGAAAAAGATTCATAAATAACCAAAGAATGGGGTAACCATTATCCATCTAACATTGATTTGTTTTAACTGCAATTAATTTAGTCATTATGTTAATTCATGTCTGAATTTAGTTTCATAGGATGGAAATAATCATGATCAGAAATATAAAGGTGTAGAAAAGTTATTTTCTACTACTGTAGTTAATGTTGGGCTATCAAATGAAGTGGTAAAAAATATGTTACATGTGTATTAAAATTATGCTAATGCCCTATTGGACTCTGGATCATCACATTCTTTTATTTTTTAGAAACATTAAATTAAATTGAGAATATCAAGTAATGAAAGTAAGATATAAATTTTTGTGAAAATCCACATGGAAGTATTAAAGAAACAATGATTTATAGGAATCTTTCTATTGTTATATGTGGGATGGTATGTCCTATAAATACAATTGAAGTGGCCATAATGGGGTTTTATATAATTCTTGACATGAATTTTATTTTAGTTTTTCATGCTAAGATAGATTACATTGCTAATATAAAAAATTCAAAGATTTTTTGCCATTGATAACCTACCAGGAAGCTGAAAATTTGATTAGAGATGGTAGTGAAAGTTACCTTGCTCATATTATTGAAAGTAAATATATAATTCATATTTGTGATTTTTTAGTAGTAAATGAATACCAAGATTTTTTTTGGATTATTTTATTAATTTTATTCTTGATCAATAGGTTGAGTTCACTATTTTCATAATTAATGATGCTAAGCCTATTTCTAAACCCCCTTATCAAATGGCTCAAGTGGAACTTTTAAAATTCAAAAAGTAGTTGTGGGAGTTATTATATAAAGGTTTCACCTAACCTAGAATTTCATATTTCGGTGATCCTTTTTTTCAAAAATAAATATGGTTCAATGAGATGTCTCATTCATTATAGAGACTTGAATAACATCACAGTTAAGAATAATTATCCTTTTCACATATTTATGAATTTTCTGATCATCTCCAAGGAGATCAGTATTTCTTAATGGTTGAACTGTGGTTGGGGTGCCATCATTTGAATGTGAAGGAAGTATAAATTCTAAAGACTATGATTTTCACTATAAATGGGTACTATGAATTTGTGGTTATGCTGTTTGGGTTATCAAATGCACCTACTATATTTATGGACCTTATTAATAGACTTTTTTATGAGTTCTTGGGAAATTTTGTGGTTTTGTTTATTGATTAAATTTTGATAAATTATAAATTTAAATAGGAACATAAAAAGAACCTAAGGGTTATTTTTCAAACTTTAAAATAAAAAAACTTTATAGGAAATTTAGAAAGTATGAATTTTGGTTGCAAAAAATTTCATTCCTTGTACATATTGTTTCTAAGGATGAAATAAATGTTGACCCCGATAATGAAAATTTTGTTGAAGAATGAAAAACTCCCAAAAATATCATAAAGAATAATAATTTTCTTGGATTATAATGTTATTACCGACGGTTTGATGGAAACGTTGTTTGGTTTTCAGGCCCACTAACTAAGTTAACTCGAAAAGGAGTTATGTTCATCTAGAAGAAAGTATGTGATGATTGTTTTTAGGAACTAAAAATAAGATTGGTAAATGATCTTCTTTTGTCCATGCCTTCCATAAATGGTGAATTTTTCATCTGCAGTTATACTTCATTAAAATCACTTGGTTGTTTTTTAACACAAAATGATCGGATAATTTCTTATGTTTCACATTAGTTGAAACCTCCTGATTTAAATTACCCTACACATGATTTAGAATTAGCTTCTGTTGTTTTTTTATTTAAAATTTTGGATGTATCATTTTTATGAAGTAAAGTGAGAAATATATATGGATCACAAAAGTTTGAAGTATATATTCACTCATAAAGAATTGAACATGAGATAGAGAAGATGGATGGAACTAATCAAGGATTATGATTTCATTATTCATTACCATACAAGAAAATAAAAAAGTGTTTTATTCTTTGATTCAAAAAAGTAATGATACATTAACCATGTTACATTTAGGCTTTAACCCTTTGGTTAATGATTTTTTGGATTCTGGCATAGAAGTTTTGGATGCAGGGAAAACCTTTGTTTTGTTTTAGGTTTCAGTATAGTCAACTCTATCATAATGAATTAAGAAAGATCAACAGGAGGATAAATATTTGAAGAAAATGGTTGAATCTGTAAAGATGGATAAATTACCTAATTTTAATATCAAAGAAGAAGGAATTTTAAAATTTATAAAGAGATTATGTGTACATTATGACTCTCAGTTGAGGAAATATTTATTGACTAAACTCATAGTTCTCTATTTTCTATTAATATGGGTAGCAATAATATGTATAGAGACCTTTGAGATTATAATTGGTGGGATGGAATTAAAATAGATGTTTATAACTTCATCATGAAGTGTTTTAATTGTCATATAGTTAAGGAAAAACAATAGTTATCGAAGGGGATGCTTCAACATTTTTTAGTTCCAGAGTGGAAATGGAAAAATATTTCAATGGATTTTTTGGTAGGATTTCCAAATAATTTTCAAGGTAGTAATGCGATTTGGGTTAGTTTTTATCGATTAAAAAAATATACACATTTCCTTCCCATTCGAGATATGATGAAATTAGATCATCTTTATAGACTATATGTAAAGGAGATAGTTAGGTTTTATGGAGTGTCACTCTTTATTGTATCAGACTATGATCTCAGGTTCAAATATAATTTTTGTAAAGGACTTCATAAGTCGTTGGGTACTGAATTAAATATCAGTACAACATTTCATCCTCAGTATAATGAACAGTTTGAGAAGAAAATTAATAAATATAAATATATTATTCATTCTTTCTCAATGTATTGCCAATAAATTTTGTATTGAAATATTTATTTGGTTGAGTTTTCTTAAAATAACAGTTTTCATTCTAGTATATAGATGGAACCATTTAACATTTTATATAGAAATAGGTGTTGAACACTAGGATTTTGGAATGATATAGGATAAAGTAAGTTTATGGGACCAAAGTTGGTAGATGAAATGGCAGATAATGTTTAGTTGATTCAATGACACACAAGGACAGCTTAGAGCAGGTAGAAAATTTTTGCTGCAATTCAGAGTAAGGATCTTTCATTTGAGGTAAGTGATCGTGCCTTTCTAAAAGATTCTCCATGGAAATGTGTGATGCGTTTTGGTAAGATGTGGAAGTTAAGTCCGCAGATCATTGGATAATATGAAATCTTAGAGAAAGTTAGATCGGTTTCTTACCAAGTAACCTTATCTCTGATTTTATCTCAGGTACACAATGTATTTCGTGTTTCAATGTTAATGAAATATGTTTCGAATTCATCTCATGTTATAAACCATAATGCAGTTTAGTTGGAAGAGAATATTTCTAATGGGGAACAATAGGTTTAGTTTCTTAGACATTGAGATAAACTGTTGTGGAATAAGTTGATTCACCATGTTAAGGTTTTATAGAAAAAACATATGGTTGAAAAGGAAATATAGAAATCTAAAAATGTAATGGGGGAAAAATATCCCCACTTATTTAATAAGGGAATAAAATTGTGAGGGTTAAATTTATGAAATGGGGTAGGGATGTAACAAACTACATAATGATAGAATAAATAATTTTCATATTTATTAATATGAATTCTCAAGTTAAATTATTTATAAAAATATTAAGTAATTTTTAATCAAAATGGAAATTATTTTAATTAAACACTTTTTATTTATAAGTTTTATTTCTAAATTTTTTAATTCTAACATTATAAAATGAATATAATTTTGAAATCATCATATCAAAATTATCTTTGGGTGAAATTTTGGGATTTTTTAGAAAATACTGATTTTTCAGTGAATTGTGAAACATATCGATTTTTTTGTAAAAAAATCATTCTTTTAATAATTTAAGTAATTTAAGAGTATAAATGTTTTTTGAATATATTTTAGAGTAACCTAAGTATTGTTTATTTATATTTAATTAACTTAAATACTTTTAAATAAACTTTATATTGGTTTTTAATATAAGTTTGTTTTTGGGTTTAAAGAATTGGTTTTTAAAAAAATATTTTGAAAATGGATAACGTTTCTCATTTAAATCAATTATAATAATCCATAACATAAAATATTTTAAATGAAATGTATATAATATATATAATTAAATATTAATTAAGTTTATACAATGATTATTATTATTATTCATAGAGTTGATAAAGAATAATCTTTTTCTAAGAAAATACTCTTCCTAAAAACTGGTTGTCTCACCGTGTCTGTGGGATTAATATTAAATTACATTGTGAAACTTCTATGAATTGAATTAGGAAAAATTGATTCCAAATTTTGAATTATTAAAATTTATAATTTCTAATGATCCCAACTTAGTTTTTTACAAATGTGATTAGTTAAAACAATTAAAATTAATTACTGTGATTAAGTTTAAAAATGAGTTTACTTAGTGGTTAAACATTAATATTAAGGGGAAAATGATCTAAAAACATGTCAAGGACCCATTTTATATCCATATTTATATATTATCCCCACTAATATCAAGTTTTATGTATTATTGGTGCTACTTGAAATGGAAAAAACGTGGTTGGAATTCACTATTTAAAAAATTTACAAGTTTTCCACTCACCCCACTTATAAATGGTCTCCCCCTCTCCTCATATCATCACACCTCTCAAGAAAATTGGATCAGCCAAGACCTGCCTAAATCACTTCTAAAATTCCTTCCTATCATCTTATAAGCCTTAATTTGGGAAAAAATCCAACCAAGGAAGACCTTTGGTTCAAACTAAGAGGAGTTACTCGAAGAAGAGGAAGATAAAGACACACGTGATGAATCAAACTCAAGGTAAGGGACTTCATCTCAATCTACTTTAATGGAGGCATATTTTTATTTTATACACATATACTCTTTATTATGTGTATATACCTCACATTTTACATGTTATATCATGGATTTCCCGTTTTCTCATGGTATTTAATTTTTTGTTTAATGTTATCCTTTCATGGGGCTTATGATTCAAATATTTCCAAAGTGATAAGGAACTTTTTCTTTTAAAAAAATAAATTTTAATGTTTTCCTTACAACTCTTAATTTTTTATGTATATAATTTAAAAATTAGTTTATGTACATAAAATATTTATAATCAATATTTATGTATCTTTTTTACTTAATTTAAATGGTTTTCAAAGGGAATCTTTTTCTGTATTTTATAGGGAATGTTTTAACAAATGATAAAAGGGGTGTTCTATTATTAACATAAATGAAAACAATGAATTTTACTCTATCATGACCATTATTTTATTTCTATATTCCTTTTCATGTTTTCAAATTTTATTCAAATAAAACCCTTTTCTTTTTTTTTTGTGTATTATAGTATTTAAAATGGGTTTTAAAAGGGTATTTTGTTATACAAAAGTTATTTGTTTATGAGTTTAAAATAATTTTTCAAATGTTTTAGAGTGAAAAAGTGAAAACATAAAAAAAATTATTCACTACATGGTAATTGATCATTATACATGAGAAATGGGTGTTCCCAAATAGCACCAAGTGAGCCTGTTACATCTTAAACATGGGGTAGACCAGATAGTTCTAGGTGAGATCAGTATAGCTTAAACATGGGATATCCCAAATAGAAGCAGGTAATACCATTACAGATTAAACATGGGGTGTCCAATATATCTTCTGTTGATCCCATTATAGCTTAAATGATGGGTGCACCCAGACAGTGCTCTAATGCATTCAGTAATGATAATATTGGAAGTTGGTCATATGGTTATTCCAATTAAAATGGTTTGAAAAGGTTTTATATATATGATTCTCTAAGTCACAAAAGGGGGGTTTTAATTATTTTCTATGAGTTTTAATTATTTTCCTTGAGCAAGATGTAAATGTGAGTTTTCATGTGAAATTTTTTTATTTCATATGCTCAATAAATATTGAAGATAAAGGTAAATATTATATGAGTTTTCATGTTTTCCCAACACTAACGGTTTCATTTATTTTAAATACCTTACTATGGTTTTTGTCTTCATCCCACATTTTTATATATTTTTCGTAGGATGGGTAAGGTAAAGGGAAAATTGATGTTGACAATCATGAAGAGTTTTCATGAATGAAATAATGTTTTGTTTAAAGAGTTTTATATGGTGAAAAAATTGATATGGATCAGAAGTGTACATTTTTATTATAGGGTTTTGTAATGTATGAGTTAAGAACTAATTTCCTAAAACTATAAACCTGAAAATCTCTTAAAGGTGAAAATTAATTAAATTATTGACTAAAAATCAGGATTATGTAATGATTAAGGTTGAGGCCTTATTCTAACATGATTTAGGATCGATAGTTGGTTAAGAATGTGTTTTCCAGTGATGGAGAAGATCTATTGTGTTCCCTACCTCTCTGTCTACTTTGATCCAATTGTTTATTGTCCTCCAATGTGATTCTCCAATTAAGAATGCATAATCCTCCTCTCAAATCCTCTCAAGGTTATGCAGCTACCCCTGTTGTTTTTTTAATTGGGTATTTATATAAGATTGGATTTATGTCATTTAATATAAAATAAATAAATTGTTTATTTACATTAATTAAACGCACCCACTAATGACTTCTTTCCTCAGAACATATGACATCAACCAACCTTATTTTACACCTAAGAGAAACTTCATATTCCAAGATCAATTGGGGTCTCAAATTTTCCATCAAAGGTCTTGAGAAATGGTAAAACCATTATAACAAAAAAAAACTTGTGCATGATATTGTATATTTAATATTTATATTATATCAATATTGGGCCACTTCGGGCCCCTGAATCTCATACTGACTCAGAACTTGGATTTAAAAATATTCCCCAAAATATTGCAGACTTATAGGGAAAAAATGGAGTCATTACACTCTCCCTACCTTTAAGGATCTTCATCTCAAAAAGTTAAATCTTACACGCATGTGGGGATACTAAGCTCTCACACCCACAAGATCTCATGAGGGTTCTTATTCTTCCAACGAACACGTACCTAAGGGGAACAATTTCCCATGAAGGTTATTCTCTGGTCAATTCTCAAATGCCATAGGGCACCCCAAAAAGGTAATTCCACCCTTGATTTCTAGCTCACCTTGGTCGAAAACATGCAAAAAGACATGCACATATATCCACAGTTACGACGTGTGGAATTCATCAAGATCCCACTCTAACTATGATCACATGTTCAAGACACACGCCACATCACTAACTAAACATTGTTACTAGAATAAGGGCCTTCAAATCTCATAGATAGCGTGTAATCCTGTCCATTTCCCCTTAATCCTTGATGATTTGAAATATCTCAGAACATATGATCTCCTCATCAAACTATAAAGTATACCATCATCAATCTGAAAAGGACTCATAGAGGTTCTAAGAAATTATCATCCACCTATTGGTAAATAGAACCTTTTATAACCATCTCTAGCACCAACTCTAGTCCCATAAGAATTGTCTCCCACTAGATCTAACCATTAATGTACTGACCAACAATATCTCTCATACACAAGCTCAAATAGTGCTTCACTAATGGTGGAGTGGTATCTATTTTGATACACAAAATCTGTCGATGGTAGATGATTGTACTAGCTATAGACCAAGATAATCAGGAAAACTCAAATCATGTTCTCTAAAACCCTAATGGTTATGTTTATCTGGTGATCTACATGGGGTTGAAACATTGTGCTCAACCAAAACCAAGTCCCATGGTACACCTACATCCTCTCTATAATCACGACGTGAAGTGAGCATCATGGTTTGAAATTATCATCGAGGGAACACCATGATGTTTTACTACCCTTGTATGCACAAGCATCCCAAACTCTTCACTGAGGTCAGCTCTCAGATGGTTGGGAAGTGGGCCAACATGAGAAGTCAGTCTACGATTGCTCAGAAAGCATCATGACCTATCTCTAATAATAGAATAACCATAATAAAAACAATAAAGATATCATCCTAATTAAATTTCCATCTGAGAACCTAAGACACCACCTAAAGGCGGGTGAGACATCAGGAGCTAAACTCCACCACCATATATAGTATCCTTAGACACCAAAACTAATGCCAAATGATCCCTCATACATCCTTACCTCCACCTAGATGCACTACTAAAGGAAAACAACCTCCTCATTACAACATATCATCGCATTATTGGTGTCATCTTCTATCCTCAAACAAGGATGATGTGCTCACCACCGTTATAAAATCTATCAATATAAAATATAGTTCACTATCAGTATCTTTAAACTAGGCCTCCTCAACACATTTTAGAATCAATGGGGTAACAACCATCGACTAGTGACATGTTGCACCTTCATAAACCTTAATGTTCATCTGTAAAGAGGTTAACTGCTCAGTAACCTCGCTCAACAGAAGTGAATTAAAATATTCGTTTTGAACATCTTCTACCTTAGCCATGCCTTTGGTATGCCTTCAATCTAGGACATCCTCAACTGTTACTAGTCATCTATCACACCCATGTCTAAGAAGATGCATCCCAGGAAAGTGGACCTCCTAAAACCATCACTGACTTTATGATGGCTCCCCATAATATGGTACTCCCAGAGGGTGTCTCAAACCATCCTCAAGTGTCTCTCGTGATCTACCTTTGATGTCGAGTACATGAGGGTGTCACTGCAGAAGACCACCATGAACCAATCCAATAAGTGTTAAGGATCTAGTTCATAAGCCCCAAAAAACTCTAATGAGGAGTTCTGCGTGCTGAAGGGTATAATAAAGAACTCAAATATACCATATTGGATCTAGGAAGCCATGCTTGGTACATCCTTATCTTGAACAAAGAGTTGTTGATAACTTGTCCTGAGGTCAAAATCTAAAGCAAATGCACCCCAATCCATTGGTCAATGAATTCATCAATTCTCAGGGAAGGATGCTCCTCTATTATAGTCACCTGATTCAAGTGACATTAATACACACCTAACCTCATGATTTCATCTGAATCCTAGGTGAAAAACACTGAGCTACCAAAGGAAACACATTGGGTATAGAAATACCCTTCTCTATAAAATCCTCAAACAGAACCTCTAACTCTCATAGCTACACAAGTTCATCTGATATTCTAGAATAGGTATCAGGTCATCTCTTTTTTAATTTCATTTTGGAATAAAACTCTTGATGGGGTGGTAAACTTGAAACATCTTCAGGGAAGATGTACTCATACCTCTCTAACATTGAAGGAACTGAAATATCATAGCATCCACTTCTACAAGGGTTATTCTGGACAAATGATAAGGAATTAGTTATATCTTCATGCACTTGAACTCGTAATGATCTATCTAGGATCAAACCTTATCAAAGGGGGAAAAATATATCCCATAAGCCGGAAAAATTGAAACCCTCACAAGTAATAGTAACCTGAGTATTGATGGTAGGAAACCAGTCCATAATGAGGGGAACATCATAGGGTCTCTCCACCAATATGGAATTATTTTGGGTGAGGATATCTCATTTCTCAATATTTAAGTCACATTATTGATGGGAGTGAATGACCACTGATCCTCTCTGCAAGGGCCTCCAAAATAAGGATCCAGAAAAAAAGGCTCAATTGGTATCATTAGGACATGAATAGGGAATACACTGAGGGGAATGTGGTTCAATGATTTTGGAAAACCTACAGTGAGGGCAGTGAAGGTACATGTCATACCTCTAACTATACTCGAGACTCCAGGCCAGAAGCCCCTTTTACATGAAGATCATCATTTCACTTTCCTATATGTCCACCACAACCAAGGCCTACTCTGACACCTCCCCACAATAGATCGACCTCAAACACACAAATCTAAGAAACTCATTTTTCATACCTTGAAACTATCTGCTTTGGGTAGTTCGGACTCACCTGCACAGTTTTGAGATTGTGTCACATGAACATGTCTCGGTGGTAAAAGTGTCCCTCTTCCTTGTGTGTCCAAATCTACATCAAACACCACCAACATAAGGCACTACTAACACCCTTCATCACCTTAGAGATGTATCACTTCCAGGACGACCATCAAGAGGTGTCCTATCCGAGTGGGGCATCCATGCCTTAGACTCATGCCTATCATTTACCACCTAAAAAGGTAGGGTTGGATCTCCATGATTTCTAAGTGATATCTAACACCACCACTCATGAAGCACACACATATTAGGTGTGTCATCTTTCAGTACCACTGGAACCAACTACTTCTCCATAAGGAAGAATGGTTTTCAATGTAACCATCTGATCAGTCGAGGTCCCAACATTGAAAAACCTGCACCACTACCTCAAGTCAAACCTCTACTATCCAAGGGTCTATCTCACCATGAAACCTCAACAGTTACCAATGTTGGAACTCATGTAATGCGATAAACCTAGGTGTACTATCAACCAATCCTATTGGAGTCATCGAATTCTCAACACATGGATGATCATCCACCCAATACACTTATGAACCCATTCACTTCTCAATATGTGGTAGAATTTCTTGGTTCCCACCTAGAGAGAACACCTCATGAAAGGGTCAATGAACCATGGCCTCATCACTCAACTATTCATCATCAAGAAACATTATCAAAATCTTAGGAATACATATCATAAAATAATCTTGAAAGTAATCAAGATGTAACATGGTCAATGATCATATCTGGGGATATGATTCAAGAAGGACAGTCGAAGTACTCATTCATATATGATGTATGTATCATTTGTTCCCTGTAACCAATGTCTTGGTATACAAAGTTGACAAGTTCAATGTTCGAGTTTATAGATATGTCATCTGCCACACCAACACAGGGTTCCCTAGCCTGAAAGATACAATCAATACACCCTAACATTGTTTCCCTAAGTCCCAACCAATCCCTCATAAGGGGTCACCTCCAAGCATATTACCAAGGAATAAAATACTTTGATATCACTCTGTAATGACTCTACCCACTGAGGCCCACATAGTTGGAGACCATCTGAGCTGTTAGAACCCCAAGCCCACCTCCAATAGGCTAGGGGCTAGAGAGAAGAGGCAAGAAGGAATAAATGAAAAGGGATGACTTTTCTTAATGTATATGTATGCACGCACCCAACTATCCCCATGAAAAAAATATAGAGTAATGATATAAATATATTAACATATAGAGTAAACGCATGCATGCAATAACCTCTAGGGAATAAAAAAGAGTACAATAGTAAAAACCAAAGAATAAAAGGTGGAAAATACACACCCAACTAGAAATGAAGTCTCATCCTAACCAAAAATTGAATAAAGGAAAAAATGAGATAGCTCGACTCCAAATCTCCATGTTTGGCCACTATACGTGATCAATGCACCCATGAAACACAATGCTCTATAGATATCATTATCGAACTGTTCTTTGTTTGCATATGAAACAACTCATGCGGTAAAATACCATGCAACGGTGAGTATATACATACCTAGAAATAAACCCCAAAAACCAAAAAGTAAGTAATAGAAAGATATGATAATGGACAGCTCAACCCATAAAGGTATGTCAATCAGAATATGGGAAAAATCATAATAAATGATAAATTCTCAACAACAATACAAAATGAAGAGATAACGGGCATCTACATATCTATATCCTAATAAAGAATTATGAGTCTATCTACAGATCCATGGGTCCATCATCAACACCTAGCATCTCATGTGTCTATCTAAGAAATCCATGGGGAGGACCCACACCTTGCCACTACTCCATGGCTCAAGGGGGAAAATCTCTAATAGAGGACTCACACCTTAGTATGATAATGGGGTTTCAATCAAAAAATAGAGTACATATGATCTATTATGATATGGAGATTCCACATAGTGAACCGAGGACTCGTATCCTAACATGATAGGGGTTCCACTCAATAGGTAGAGAACCTTCACCCTATTCCATCATGGGGGTACCACTCAATAAATAAATAGATAGAGGACCCAATCCTAAAAAAGATAAGGGGTTACACTCAGTGAATAATGGACCCAAACCCAGGTACAATAGGGTTCAAACTCAATAGATAGAGAAACTACACCTTAGTACAATAAGGGGGTACCACTCAGTAAATATATAGATAGATAGCTTGCACCATATTATGATAAGAGGTTTCCACTCATTGAATGGAGGACCCACACTATAGTATGATAGTGTTTCCACTTAGTGAATAGAGGACCCGCACCCATAGTGCATCAGGGGGTACCACTCAGGGGATAGAGAGAAATGTGGGGGACCATTTCCCTAGTGTGGTAGAGTGTTTATAACCTCGACATCTCTTAGATGATCCTATCTGATAACTGTTATAGTTCAAGCATCACCTTAAGAATCATCATGCTCACAAAACCTCACATTGTGTCTTGAAAAACACTATAAAGGTTGTCTTCATGTTCTATGTGGAAAACTGCTCAGGATAAGAAACTCATGAACCAAAATCTATGTTTATGAGGAGATATACTAGGTGGAAACTCCCAAGAAAAGTTCACAGCATGTACCAGGGGTCACATGATGTGTTACCACACCTAGTCACATGGTTGTGTCCTCAACTTCACATAGTCTGGCTAGCCATGTGGGTATACATGGAATGTACAAGGGGGTACACAACTTATCATCTCCACCCAGGGCTTATCCATGTCTGTTTGTACAATGCCTATTTACCTCGGCCCATGCCCATATACATTGGTCATATCCATGTTTCTTGTCAAACATGTGACCATGTAGTCTCAGATTACACGTCAGACTACTAGAATAGGGGCACATGGCATGTGGTGGGACCACACGATGTGTGATCATTATTTTTTCCTAAAACCCTAGCACCACAGCTAGGTGGAAAAATGCTATTTTTTCATCATAGCATGTGTCGTGTAGTCATTTTTATCACAAAAACACTAGAAATGTTCACTATTCACCATCATACCATCGTCATTGTTGTTTTCACCATGATTTAGGTCAGGGATCCATATCTAGGGTTTTCGGTGCTTGATCAATCACTAGTGGCTAGATTTTAGCCACCCGAAACCCCCAAGACTCATTCAAGTTGCCACCGCAATCCTCTCATTTTCGATCTGGATCCCGAATCCACATAGGCCTCACCCACTACCCGAATCTCATCCCAATCCATCCTCAAATCACCAATCTATTCTTTTTTCACAAAACCACCATGAATCTGGTGGTTCAATCACACTCGAACTAGCCTCAGCATGGTCAAAATGTATCCCCATGGGGAAATGATGAAGAACCCAATGAATAGAGGGGAATAAGAAGATAAGAAAATTTAATCCATAATTTTGCAAGATTTGTTGAATAATAATCACAAAGTTAGGGTATCCAATGTTATAGTAAGTGAAATTAAAGATTTATATCGGATAAATATAACCAATAAATTATGGGGATCATGTGAATAACAAATAAATTATAGATCAAGGAAAGAAGATAAGGATTCATGCTAAATATTTTAATCAAAAGGGTAGAAACCACAATTAATGAGCCCTACCTTGATTTAGGAGTGATTGTTGGTGAATAATGAGTTCTTCAGTGATGAAGATCTTTTGTGTTTGTTGCCTCTTAATCCACCTCGATTAGATCATCCAAAGTCGTATGATATGATCCGCCAACAAAGAAAATCCTTCTCTCAAATTCTCACAGGGATATGAAGAGAACCTTATAGATTTTTTATAATTGGGTATCTATAAAGGTAGATGTAGGTTATTTAATATGAAATAGATTATTTATTTATTTATTTTAACTAAATGCACCGCCAATAGCTGCTTTCCTTGGAGCGTCCGATGTCAACAAACCTTAGGTCACACCTAGGGAGAACCCCATATTCCAGAATCAACCATGGTCTTGGATTTTCCATCTTAGGTCCTGAGAAATAGTAAAACCATTAAACCGAAAAAAATCTCACATGTGATATAATATATTTAATATTTTTATTATATCAATATCAGGCATCCTCGGGCCACGAAATCTTACTCTAACTCAGTGTCGGACTTATAAAATATTCCTTACATTATTCAAAGTCTTATAGGGAAAAATAGAGTTGTTAAATTTAATACATAGCTTTCCATATTTTGGTTTTCAACTTTCCATATAAGATCTACTGTGGATTAAATTGATTCTACTATCACCTCCATCTTGGTCAACATCCACCATCAGTTATGGATCTATCCTAGGACAATGAGATCTTAATAAAAGTACTAAAATGGTAGTCCTAGGATAAATTTTCAATCCTATTATTTTATTATATAACATCCCGACCTGGGAGCTACTAAAACAGTGCTCCGATCTGGTTCTTTACATGGCCTCAACCGGGCCTCCCCGTATGCCAGTGGATACTGACTAACAGCAAGGGTTTCATGGTGGTATAGTGGGGATAAAATAATCTTATGATTAGAGTATTAAAATGGTATATAAAATAAAGAAATAGCAGAAGTAGATGAATAGTTGAGCAGCATAATATAATAACTTGCAATAAATAACAAAATATAAAAAACCATGCATGTACATGCTACAGTGTACAAGCAGAAGACATGAAGTTAGAAATACATAAATAATACACAATGCAAAGAAAAAAATTCCTAAAGGTTGTATCCATGATAATCTTGAGCTCTGTCATAGACCTATTCTCATAATCTCTCATATCAAAGTGCAGAACACAATCTAGAATCTTGATCCAGTAACTATATGTTCTGCTCGGGTACCAAATGGTGGCCCAATCATGGTATGTGATAAACTCAGTAGGCCAGCACCAAAGGTGTCTAATGACACCCAGTATCTAAATATAAAATATAGAAGTGTGTAGGTAAATTAATAAGACATTAAATAAATAAATGCAAACAAGTCCAAATAGAATTCCCAAAATGACACTCAACCAAAAATACCTATTTTGACCAAACCATATGCCAACTGTATAGTCTCACTATATATGTGTCACTACTTATGAGGTCTAAGTGCACAGGTTTAGAAAATTGTTTGTAGCCCATGCGGCCCCTATGCATTTTACTGCAGAACACCATATGGTCGTGCAACCTCTTATGCTCTATTAAATTAGCCATGCACCTCCTCTTACGAGGTAGCATGGTTTAACTTCAGTATTAAAAACAACACCCAAACAATCTCCAGACACTCCCAAAACTCCATTGAACACTTGATTCATCTATCTAGCCTTAAACCCCTTTAAAAAAAAATTTAAGTGTTATAGTGCTTAGAATTCCATTTTGAACCTTAGCTTAATATTTGTCCCATTCACCAAAAAAAGGTAAAAATTCGCTTATAATTTTCATGGTTCAAAAACATAAGACCTTACAATATCCCTAGAACATCGTATCCCAGAGAAGCCATGGGTAACAATGAAAACATTATCCGGCCTACCTGGGTTGTGAAAATTCTACTAAAATGGCCGCATTGGGTTTTAAATTCCAAATTTACCTTCATGAATCTCTTCTAATCATATGATATTAAATCCATTAAAACCCAATCCAACACTCACATTAAAAACCGAAACATCAAGATGGTTCTTACATGATCTCATCTAACCCAAGACACAGTCACATTGTCATCTCTTTCATGAACCATCCTATGATAGACCCCACCATAAGTTCTAACATTAAATAGAAAATTATAAACCAAGATACTTTCCACTGTCCAAATTTACTAAACAGACCATCTCATAGCATTCTAACGATGCTTCTGGTATGTTTCCAAATTCGATCGAATGGTTGATTCCCAATAGACCTCACATAGCCCAGTTGTGTTAACTTTTCCATGAAAATACTCTACTAACGTTTGCACAACACTCAACTCATCCATATTACATGCTAGACACAGTTCCTCGCCGACTACATTCAACCTAGAGGTAAAAAGGAAAGTCAATACACCACTGGATTAATATCTTAAAGATGTTCAACTTTAAAGTCAGTGTATACCAAACCCAGTCATGATGCCTTCAATCTAAAGAACCTTGAGACTATTTTGAGTATGCTCACTGAATCCCATGACCAGATTCCGGTAATTTATCTATCCAAAACATTAATTTATGTTATCATGCATATCACGAACATGGGTTTATACATGATCCAATGTGCTTGTATCATCACACTCAAATCGTATTGGCTGAGTTTCATGGTAAGTATGGGGTAATCTCACAATCAATCACTAGAGTCCAAGGATCTCTTCTAAGGTATTATATACTCTATATTTTATGATTGGGATGTTGATACATAGTTGACACGTCTATGTAACCATAAACATGAAAAAACCCCAAAATAAATTTCTCACATGGAAATCAATTCAAATAATTGGTCAGTATCCATGAGTTTATCCAAGGCCTTCCTACATAGGAATCTCACTATCACTTAGTACAACCCATGCCATTATGATTATCCATGACCTCAAAATAAAACTCCCAATATTCTATTTATCAGTGAAATAAGGTGTTAATTTTAGATCGGAGTATAATCGACGTTCTCTAATTATACCTAGGATGATGTCAAGATAAAGGGCATGATAAACACATAGAAGAGTACACTAAGATGGTATCAACGATTACCAATAAGACTAGATACACTCCCATCATATCTAAGGCAAAGTTCCCAACATGGTTTCCAAACAACCACATCCATGTACACATAGGAATGAACATTCGAACCAACTATGTGTTCTAATAGTGGGTGACCTAGGCCCAGTGAAATAGTAATTTTCAATTACCATATCATGGATATAGTGAGAAATTCATGATGTACATATACCATTATAGTGTATACATTTCTCCATTCTCTATTTAATGGTAATTTTAATAGATTTTTTATGTATCAAAAGGTTATAGAAGATCCCAATCTATAATGAGAACCTCGAGATACTATGAAATGAATCATAAATATATGTATTACATTCTAGATACATCATACTGACTAGAAACAGTTTTTTTATGACTATCAAGTGTTGAGGACTCATAAGCATTGAGAATTAGCCACATGAAGTTCTCACTTCGTGATCTCAGGTAGATGAGATCATGAGGACATACCCTCCAACAGGAACACCATAGCTTTCAAGTGTCATTGGTTTTTCCTATCTGAAAAATGTATATTAGTATCCTAACATGAGATCATTATCAATGGGTTCCATTTGATCACATACATTGATGTAAGGACAAAACCATGATAATGAAGTCATGGTGAAGTATCTTATGTTAGGTGCATCATTGGTTCTACAGAATTGGTTGAATGGTCAAGATATAATTTTTCACTTCCAAGTTGAGGATGTGATATCTTAGGGAAAGCTGATTTGGATGGTAGTACCTTGAAAAATTCATTTTTATGGTAGTCAAAGTTAAATTTTTCTAGTAAGGTCAACAAATAATAAATCCAGAAAGGACGATGATACAAGTGTAAATCATTCTTTATTAAATATCAAATGATAAAGATATTATATTACACAGTGCATGTTCGTAGGTTGATTTTCATTTCTATAACCATTCCTTGTCTTTTTAGGGTCCATGATGGGTTTTTATACTCTTCTCTTGATCTGTGAAATTTTTTCATAACTATCAAGATTAAGGGCCTAGAGGGTCACACACAATATCGTATTCAAGAATATGCCCTATTCTAGTGAATATGTAAATTGAACACAGTGGGTCCCACCATAAGGTCTGAGAGTTTTCCAAGTTTTATTGATCACTAATAAATTAATTATTTATTTATTATTTGAGTATATAATAATATTGTTGAATTTATTTATTAAAATTATTTATAAGTGTTTAAGTAAATACAAGGAATGATATTACATGAATGAATATTATTTTAATATTCAAGGTTCATTTAATACTAACAGAAATTACTAATAAGTAAATAAATTCATTATTATTGTATTCAAGAATATGCCTTATTATGGTGAATAGGTAAATAAGACATAGTGGGTCCCACCATAAGGTCTGAGAGTTTTCCAAGTTTTATCGATCACTGATAAATAAATAAATTCATTATTATTTGAGTATAGAATAATTTAGTTGAATTTATTTATGAAAATTATTTATAAGTGTTTAAGTAAATAAAATGAATGATATTATATGAATGAATATTATTTTAATATTCAAGGTTCATTTAATACTAGAATAAATTACTAGACCAGTAAATGACTCGGGTTTATCATGTAATATATTTAATAAATATATTACAAGTATGTGATAAAATATAAATAATACTTATGATGCAGTTTTTTCATCGTAATTATTTATCTATTACTTATATAGTGGATGTTAAATATACGAGGGGTGGGGAACCCAAACTGGGTATTTGAGGCATCCACTATATAAGTGAAGAAGAATCTCATTCCATGTATTATTCATTCATTCAAAATGAGATCCTCTCACTCCTCCCACTTCCTAGAGATATAAACTCTCTCTAAAATTTTTGATCCAAGACGCCTTCGATGGATCAAAGGAACAATATCATGGTAAACATCGTGAAATCAAAGAGATCATCATAGATCTATGTAAGAACCTGGAATTCAATTAACGACATGCGCATAGGTTCTTAGAGTGTGTTTGGATGATCTATAGGGGTTTGGATTCAAATCCTTCGAGCAATGGTTGCTGGAAATGTGTTGTAGTCAAGAAACCTCTAAATCAAATGAGGTACATGTTTTGTTTTATTTTAGGAATTTTTAATAATCCATGTGATATCCTTAGACCATATCGGGACTTGGATCATCATAGATGACACGTTTTTCCACTCTGGTAATGAAAATTTTTAAATTCTTGGCCCACCAGCTTCCACTGCACACCCAAATACCAATCTTGTTCGAGTATCATGTGTAATAAGGGATTTCATGCTGGAGTATCATGTGAAAATAATGGATTCTATTCCCTAGTACCATGTGTAATAAGGGAAGTTATTCCCGAGTATCATGAGAAAATAAGGGACCCCATGTTTAAGTATCATAGTTCAAGTATGATTAATAAATAGACTCTATCCATAATCATGTCATATCACAATTCCAATAAACAATTATGGCCAATTCATTTATAATTAATTAAAAAGTCCATGGAAATTTCCATTCCATTTACTATCCTAATTAAGTATATATGATTCTCCCTTTTTTATTAATTAATACAACACACCTCTTAGGTGGTTTTGTTAGAAAATGGGGAATGTTTGTCATTCTATCTCAATTAATTTAATCCAAACATATCTTATATTATAGTTAATCCAACACACCGGGATGGTTATTAAAGATGTATACAAGGTTTATAAATATAATCATTTACACTAAAAACACCAAGGGTGGTCTAGTTTCCTATACAAGGCATACAAGTCATGATTCATAAGCAACGCACACAAAGGGGGTGGTTTAGGTTGGGGAGAACATCCCCTAATGGTTCAATTAAATGCACAATGGGTACCCAATTTAAGGAATTTGTTTCTATATAATTACATTAAAATATTAAGGTGACACATGGAAAATACAGTGCATAGAAAAATGAAATATTTTATAAATCAATGAAACATATAGGGAAAAGTAATAGACTACCTACCACATACTTATGACACTTCACTCATCAAATATTTGGCTTTGATTCCAGCCAGATTGAGAGAAAGTGGAAAAATAATAAAACTCGCTAAAAATAGTTCATATGATCTTTCATTGAAATGAAATTCAATATGACAAGATAAATAAAGTAAGTAGGTAAAAGGAATCCTAGAATAATAATTTCCTCAAATGCATTTAACAAAACTGGATTCTGAGTCCGAATGAAGGAGAACCATGGAATCCTAAGAGGAATAGAGAATAACTCCACGTGTGGGAGGATTGAATATGGGTTGAGGGGATAAAATTGTAGGAGAAGAGTTAAAGAAGGTAGGGGAGAAAGGGGAATTTCTCACCATTGAATGAGGTGCATAGTTTGGCCACACGGTTTAGCCAAACCATCACAAGTGCAGAAATCGTTTTTTACGTCTTCATTTTTTACGTCGGTTATGTATAACCGACATAAAAATGTGGCGAGTAGATTTTTAACGTTGGTTATTTTAATAACCGATGTTAAAAATCGCGCCTGTTGGGTTTTTACGTTGTTTATCTTATAACCGACGTAAAAAACGCGTAGATATAGGGTTTTTTTACGTCGGTTTCCAAATAACCGACGTAAAAAACCCCCCGCACATTGGTTTTTTACATCGGTTATCTTATAACCGACGTAAAATATGAGATATCTATGCGTTTTTTACGTCGGTTATTTTATAACCGACGTAAAAAACCAAAGCACAGGGGGGGTTTTACGTCGTTTATAAAATAACCGACGTAAAAAAACCGTAGATATCTCGTTTTTTACGTCGGTTATAAAATAACCCACGTAAAAAACCAAAGCGCGGGAGCTTTTTTACATCGGTTTTAAAATAACCGACGTTATAAATTTAAAAAATAGTTTATAACTTCGGTTATATAATAACCGACGTTATAAAACTTTTAAAAAAATTAAAGCCCGTGGACTGTCATTTACGATTTTTCGATTGACAGTCCGCCGGCTCGTCTCTCTCGCGAGGTAAACCCTAATCGGCTCGTCGATCGACCTGCGTTAAACTCATTTTGGCTTCATTGTTTATCTTCTTCACTCCTCTTGGATCTATCATCTCAACTCACAACATTCAAGTAAGCCTTCCACAAATTTATTTCATTCGTTTTTGTTTCGATTCTTGATGTGCTTTTCGTTTGTTTTTGACTCTCGTGAAATTTTTTGTTATTGCAAATGGTTATTTGTATTTTGTTATTGCAAATGGTTATTTGTATTGCAAATGGTTATTTGTATTTTTTTATTGCAAATGGTTATTTGAATCTCGTGGAATTTTTTGTTGATAAAACAGACTATTTTGTTGATATAACAGACTTTGTTGAGGGAACATTAAACTAGATGAATAATGAGATAAAAAAGACGTGCATCGTTACTTTAAAGGAAAATAAATAATAATTACTTTTTATATCATATTTTGGATTGGTTTTTTTATAAATTAAAACAATAAATGTGACCCCCATTATATGATATTGGAGGAGTACCATGGTTTAACCACACAGTATGGAAAACCTAGAACCAACCCTAAAAAATGCATATGCATAATGCTGTGTGATTTCATGATAAATAAGTATGGTTTGTACAAAATATATTTCCTCCATTATATTTGTAAAAAAATATAAAATGTTTCCTAGGTAGAACCTCATGGTATTCACTAACCATGTTCCAACCATGAATACGAATATAAAACTATAATATCCTAAAAAGTGAAAAAATAATAATACAAGGATGAATAAAAAAAAGTTAATCAAAATAATTTGATTTAATAACCTATAATAAATATAGAGGTGTTAAAATAACACAAACCATACTAAATTCTACCCCTAGAAGAATATGTTGAGGATGTTGGACTTAGATTGAGATTAGGCCACTACTCCATTATCAATGGCTCTCACACCTATGTCTCATTGGAATCGAAAACATGTTACCAATGATATTAAACCATATGAATTACCATATCATTTAGAACATTCACTTGAGAATATAAAACACATTATTATTGTTAATCATATACATATACATATTTAGTCTTGTAATTGCCAGGCTGTTCACTATTGTTGTTGATATTTTTTAATTCTTGGTGTTTAGAATTTCTGAACATGTTTCCTGTAATTGGAATTCAGTTTTTGTCCATGGTTGTTTTGTTTTCGTTTTTGGATTTTGAAAACCTAAAATAAACAGAGTTTTTAGTCGAGTTTTATTTTGATTGATAACCGTTAAAGCTGAAGGCCAAGTACAAAATCAAATCCCCACAAGATATGTTACATTGGATTAAAAAGCAGAAATAAAGGATTAAACTGAATTAGTGGGACTATTGTTATTCTGAGCAGACTAGTGTTGGACGCGCTGGGCAGCCCTCTCATCCTGCTAATGCAATTAACGATCATCAGAAACAAGAATGAGTGAATTGCTGATAAAATAATAACATGTTGGTAGACCTCTTTTTTCCAGTCACACCGAAGGGTGATGAAGACCAATATCAAGGTCTGCACGCCATTTAAAATAGGTTGTTTATCTAATATATTAAAACATCAAAACCGCAATCAATATTAATCTATGTAGGCGTCATGGTTTTCTTTGATTCAATGAAATTTAAAACTGTTATATCTAACTATATTTTGTTTTAAAAATAATATTCAGGCATATTTTTTTAAATACCTATAGATTTGTTTTATATTTTAAATTGTTTTACATTCAAATTATGATTTTTTCCATATAAACATGTATTTGTCTTATCTTAAAAATATATATTTTTTGTTGATATTTGTTATAGGTAATAATGAGTCGAAGTTGGATTACGGCACAGTGAATGAGCAATGAATTTGAGGAAGGTGTTGATGCCTTTTTGGAATTTGCAAAACAAAATGTTCCAAGTAGTGACATTTTTTTCTGTCCATGCCTGAAATGTTTGAATATGAAGAAGTTGAAAAGTAGAGAGATAAAAGATCATCTGATATGTCATGGTTTTAATCCGAGTTACAGCCCCTGGATTTGGCATGGTGAAACTGGACAGAATGTCACTGATGATGATGATTCGCAAGATGGTAACTCCGATGGAATTGAAGAAATGATTCGCGATATTGTAGCAGAACAAATTGAGATAGAACCGACAGTTGCACGTCTATATGGTGATGCTGAAAAACCATTATATCCCAGTTGTACAGATTTTATGGTTTTTTTGGCGGTGTTAAGATTGATTAACCTGAAGGCGAAGCATGGATGGAGTGACAGAAGTTTTACAGAGCTGCTACAATTGATGAAAGACATTCTTCCAAAAGATAACGATCTTCCAGATTCACATTACAAATCCAAGAAAATATTATGCCCGATGGGATTGGGATACAAGAAAATACATTCCTGTCCGAATGACTGCATTATATATAGGAAGGAATATGAATTTTTTTCAGAGTGTCCAAAATGCGGGACATCACGGTATAAGGTGAAAGAAAAATCACAGGGTGATGTAGATATTACAAATCTCCCTTCAAAGGTATTTTGGTATCTTCCTATAATTAATCATTTCAAATGTTTATTTGCTAATTCACATGATGCAAAAAGGTTATGATGGCATGCTGAAGAGCGGTTATGTGATAGAAAAATACGTCATTCAGCTGATTGTCCACAATGGAAGAAAATTGATGCGCAGTATTCTATATTTGGAAATGAAATTAGAAATCTCAGACTAGGGTTCGGCACAGATGGAATGAATCTATACCGAACACTCAGTAGAACACATAGTTCATGGCCTGTTTTATTGGTAATTTACAACCTCTCTCCTGAAGTTTTTATGAAGCGCAAATATGTCATGTTGAGTACAATGATCTCTGGTCCAAAGCAACCCGGTAATGATATTGATGTTTACTTGTCACCGTTGATTGATGATTTGAAACTGTTATGGGCTGATGGTATTAGGGTGTATGATTCTTATAAAATGGAATATTTTCAACTTCATGCAGTGCTTCTGTTCACTATAAATGACTTCCCAGTGTATAGAAATTTGTCTGGATACAGTGTTAAAGGTCATAAAGCATGTCCAATTTGCGAACAACAGACGTCCTATTATCAATTGCATCATGGGAGGAAAACAGTTTACATGGGTCATCGAAAGTTTTTGCCTATGGAACACCCTTATAGAAGACTAAAAAAGGCATTCAATGGCTCACAAGAATTTGATACTGCTCCAAAACCTTTATCCCCTGATCTATATTTTGAGAGGGTGAAAAACCTTGACGTGACATTGGGAAAGACACAGAAATCTGGTAATGATAGACATATTTGGAAGAAAAGGTCAATTTTTTTTGAGCTACCATATTGGAGGTATCATGAAGTTAAACATAATATTGATGTCATGCACGTGGAGAAGAATATCTGTGATTCTTTGATTGGAACATTGTTAGATATTAAAGGAAAGACTAAAGATGGGTTGAATGCAAGATTAGACTTACTATCAATGGGAATACGTTTGGAGTTAGCTCCCACTCCTAAAGGAAGACGAACATTTCTTCCCCCGGATTGTCATACATTATCGAAGAGGGAGAAAATTAGCTTCTGTCAGTGTCTTCATGATACCAAAGTGCCTCAAGGTTATTCTTCTAATGTAAAAAATTTTGTCTCATTGAAGGACTTGAAGTTGATAGGTATGAAATCACATGATTGTCACGTCATGATGCAACAAATTCTACCAGTTGCATTGCGTGGAATATTTCCCATTCGTGTCAGAAAGACTATAATGAAGTTGTGTTATTTTTTCAATTCAATTTGTAACAAGGTGATTGATGTGAATGCTTTGAACATTTTGGAAAAGGATGCAATTTTTATACTTTGTCAATTGGAAATGTATTTTCCTCCAACTTTTTTTGATATAATGGTGCATTTAATGATTCATCTGGTTCAAGAAATAATTCTTTGTGGATCTGTATATCTTCGTTGGATGTATGCTTTTAAAGGTATATGAAAATATTAATGGGGTATGTTAAAAATCTATATCGACCTGAAGCCTCCATTATTGAAAAGTATATTTTTGAGGAGGTAGGGGAGTTTTGTACGAGCTACTTGGCTGCGGCGCAACACATAGGTTAGCCTCCATCTATCCATGAATGAGTTAATAATGAGGGAAAGGGGATTCGTGGCTTGAAAGTCAAATCATTGTCAGCTGAACAGATGAAGAAGTTAGAATCATACATCTTCAATAACATAGTTGATTCTAAACCGTATATCACATTGCATATTAATGAGTTGAAACAATGTCATCCAAAGAAGAAAGAAATGTGTATTTTGAATGAGCACAACAAAACTTTTTTGTCATGGATTAAAAAGACTTTTCTTGGTAGATCAGATGTATCAGAGACATTAAAATGGATAGTGGGTGGTCCATGTTTAAATGTGATAACATGGTCTGGTTATGACATTAATGGTTATACATTTCATACAAAAGCTCAGGACAACAGAAGTGCAGTTCAGAATAGTGGTGTATTGGTGTTTGCAGAAGCAATGCATTTTTCGAGTGCTAAGGAAAAAAACCCAATTTCTGCATCAAATTCATATTATGGAGTGATTGAAGACATATGGGAGGTTGATTACTTTAAAATTAAAGTTCCCGTTTTTAACTGTAAATGGTTTAACGGTAACAATAGTGTCAGACACGATGAATTTGGAATGACACTTGTTAATCTGAATAGATTGGAAGACACAGCTGATTATTTTATAATGGCAACACATGCAAAACAAATTTTTTATGTAGTATATCAATCAGATATTCAGTGGGCTGTTGTTTTAAAAGGGAAAAAACAATATGTTGGTGAGGATGAACTTGATGAATATGCTGATTTATGTGAGATCCCTACTTCCATGGAAATATTAACAGAACATAATGACGATCATGTTGAAGACATAGTTTGTGCCATAAGGAACGATCACGATGAATGAATTTGGGAAAACAATCCATCTGTACATTTCTATAATTACAAGTAACATATATTTATTTCTTGTTTACATTTATTTTTTCCATAAATGTTAGATATTGTAAGTTTTTTATTTATTAAAACATGTTTTAAAATAAAATAAGTATATGTTTTTGTTTGTTTTAAGTTTGTTTAGTTTACTTTATCATGTTTATAACCACTACATGAATTTTAAAATGCTTATTTTTGTTCACTGACAATTACTTTACCATGTTTACAATGTTTACCAGGTTTACCATTTTTACCATTTTTTCCATCTTGACCAACTTGACCATCTTTGTAATCTTTACCATTGTTTAACATGCTTACCATATTACCAATGTTTACTATTATGTAACTTAGTACACTTTTCTGTTTTCTGATTACAGTAGTATTAAAATATTTGAATTTGTATATTTGTTCACTGACAATTACTTTACCATGTTTACAATGTTACCAGGTTTACCATTTTTTCCATTTTTACCATCTTGACCATCTTTTCCATTTTTACCATTATTTAACATGCTTACCATATTACCAATGCTTACTATTATGTAACTTAGTACACTTTTCTATTTTTTGATTACAGTAGTATTAAAATATTTGAATTTGTATATTTGTGAACTGACATTTGTTTTTTTGATTTGAAGGATAATGACAGATCATTCAGATGATCAACCACATGATTCTGGAGAGGAGCATATTGCTGGTCATACCTCTAGGGATGAACATTCACATGCTCCTATTACGATAAAGAGTTCAAAGGTTAGTAAACGTGGGTGCACACGTTTACCGAAATTATCACTTGCCCGTACGCAGGATCAGAGGATAGTAGTTGAGTTTGATGATGATGATATTCCTAGAGGTCTGAATGCCAAAGATTTTAAGAGTTTTGTTGCAACTCAAGCTAAGACCAAAGTAAGCATTCTGTATGATGATTGGAGAGGTGTGGATAAAGAGATTATCTCTCATTTGTGGGAGACGATTTTGGTAAGATCTTTTGTCATTGTTTGACCATTCTTTTAATGTTTCTAGTATATATAATATGTTTAACCTCTTCTTTATCAGATGACATTTGATATTCCTGACACTGGAGGAGTCAGGAAGAAATGCTTATCGTTGGCTGCCAGGAGATGGAGTGATTTCAAATCAACCCTCTCATTTGATTTCATTTATGGTCATAGGAGTCATTAAAATCCATGTCGTATATATCCTTTTATAGATGAAGACACATGGAGACAGTTTTTTGAAAGTAGAAAAAAGAGTCATTTCTGGTAAGGGAAATGTAAACTTTTATAAACTTTCTTATATAAATGATTTTATTAATGTTTTTTTAATGATTTATTATTCTTAAATTACAGAAAACAAGGAAATCTCATTAGGAGATCCAATCTAAAAATGTATACCCTCATAGTTTATCTCGGGGAGGGTATACATTATTGGAAGAAAAAATGATGGCGGAAAAATTCAACAACTAAGAGCTGAGTCTTCAAGCTCTGGAGAGGTGGCCCCTCCATCCCCTCCATCTAGACATGAAAAATGGAAGAGAGCTCGGAAGGGAAAAAAAGGGCAATATCTTTCGGAAGAATCGGGAATCGTAGTTGAGAGGATTGTAAGATATCTATTTAATTTATTTAAGTTAACTTTTTTCTTCATATAAGTTTCAATCATTACAGAAATGTTCAATTAATTAATACATGACTCTCTTGAGGAGCAGAGTTCAGAGGGGGCATTTACAACTACTGGGAGGGAAGATATTTTATTTGTAGCATTGGGAAGGCCCGAACATCCTGGTCATGTAAGAGGATATCCGGCAGGTGTATCGGTAAGAAAAGTGTTTCCACGTTCTTCAACTTCTAACATTGAGGGGGTTTATAAAAAAATAGAATCCTTGGAGGATGAAGTTTAAAATATTAATGCGACGATGGAAGACAAGATTAGAGAGTCGGTGCAGTCTATGTTTGCAGAAATGCAAAGACAATTTCAGACTGCAGCTCCCACTCCTCCACCTCCCCCTGCAGACCCCATTATTTATCCTCCACCTCCGCCAGTAGCTCCCACTCCCCCACCTCACCCTGCGGACCCCATTTTTTATCCTACACCTCCGCCGCATCTTCCTACATATTGCGTGTTGTATGTTGATGATTCTCAACATCATATAGTAGCATACGGGTTGGTATATTGTATAGGAGATACATTTCATCATCAACAATTAGAGGTAGAGAATCAGAGGGTCACTTTACAGGATATTATAGATAGATCAGCTAGGGTACCAATACATACAGATGAGGTGGCGACAGTTGGACAGAGTATCGGCCATTTTTTAGTTTGGCCATCCAGACTTCTTCAACTCATTACCATATAGGTATGAATTTTATATCTTTTATTTTATTTTTTTATTAAAGTTGTTTTATCATTTGAAAACTACTATATTTCTCAATTTTTTTTCACAGGAATACTTCAAAGGTAAATAAATACTGTATAGACAACAAAAAAGGCAACAGGCTATGACATCAGATACAGATTCCAGTGGTCTTGACAGATTGTCAATATATTCACATTTGTTGTTGGGTTTTTATGAGTTTCCAATAGAATCTCATGTTTGTGGGCGTGAAATAAGTGTGGGGATTACAAAATCTGATATCATGGAGCTTGTTACTGGAGATATGTTGGGCATCAATGTGGTGCAAATTTTTTCCATGTAAGTCTTAACACCTTTTCCCTGCGTTATATTTATTAAAAATGTATACTTATATATGTTTTGTATTAGGCATCTTTATAAAATTTGTGAGAGGAATGAACTGACAGAAGTATATGGATTCATGGACCCGCAATTGATTTCCCCTGAAGCATGGGCATTGACTGAGGAACAAAGAATGGTTTATATTGATGAAAGATTTGAAAAGAATATAATCAGACAATATTGGATGATGCCTTTTTGTGAGAGGTATGAAACACATTTCTCTCAAAGATTTAATTATCTTTTAACATAAAAAACCACTAACATTAAATTTTCTTTTAACAGTGATCATTGGATGTTAGAGATTTTTTGCCCAAGGGAGAAAGCTCTTTATTGGATATGCTCTGTTCATGGTGATGTGCGGGAAAGTTTTAAGAATATATTGGAAAAGTAAGTTTCAATTTCTCAATAGTTTTATATATTATAATGAATTTTCAATTTACCCCATTCGTATTATTTTCTAACAGTGCATGGGGCTAATTTCGAAAAAACACAAAGAAAAGAAATGCAAAGATCAAATATGTAAATGCGAAGGTAAATTTCCATTTATAATTTGTACTTTTTGATTTATTAAATAAAAATAATATATTGAATTTACACTCATTCAAAACAGAATTTTCATGAACAAAAAGGCCTCATCGAATGCGGATATTATATGTTAAGATTTATGTATGAAATAATAACAACTGGGATAGTTGTGAATTTTGACCTGGTACGATTTCCTCTTAAACTTTGCCATAATATTTCAATTTGATTTATTCATTATACGTGTTAACTATCTTCTTTTTCATTTGTAGCTTTTTGATGACCCTCAACCCTATACTGCTGAAGACACCAAACACGTACAAGTGGAGTGGTCATATTATTTTACAGGTTTGATTGAATTTTAGTTGTTTTTAATGTAAAATATAATTTTGAATATTGTCGTTTTAATTGTGTATTTGGTAGTTGTTTAGGTTTGATTTAGTTTTTTTTAAAGTTGACAGTGTATGTTTTGAATGTTATATAAGTGAATGTTTAATTTTTCTCTACTTATTGTTTTGGTCTACATTTGATAGTTCTTCTGGTATGGATTTGGGTCTGTGGGGGAGGGGTTCCAAGGGTGTGGGGGTGTGTTCAGTGGGGTTGGGGGTGTCCAGCGGTCTGGGAGGGTTGTCCGGTGGGGTGGGGGGACAGTCCTGGGGGGTGGAAGGGATGTCCAGGGGTGTGGGAAGCCGGTCCAGGGGTGTGGGAGTGCTGTCCAGGGGTGGGGGGGTTGTCCAGGGGTTTTTGGGGCTGTCCAGGGGTGTGGTGGGGGCTGTCAAGTGGGGTGAGGGGGTGAGGAGGTGTTGTTCAGGCGGGTGGGGGTTGTCGAGGGGTGTTTGGGGGTGTCCGGGGGTCGGGGGGCAGTCCAGGAGTGTGGTGGGGGCTCCAATGGGGCGGGGGAAGGTTGTCCAAGGGGTTTACATGAGGGTGGGAGCTCCAATGGGGTGGGGGAGGGTTGTCCAGGGGGTATACATGAGGGTGAGGGCTCCAACGGGGTGGGGGAGGGCTGTCCATGGGGTATAAATGAGGGTGGATGTTGTGTAGTGGGTAAGTTTTATATGTTATCTATGTACATGCTTAATTTTGATGTAGTTCTATTTTTGTGGTACAATTTCTTGATTTGTTTTCTGGTTGATTCTGGTGGAGAGAAGATCATTGCATTCTGTTAAAAAAAAATTGGGTTTATCACGTCGGTTATTTAATAACCGACGTGATAAAATGCCAGGAAAATATTTTATCACGTCGTTATTTAATAACCGACATGATAAAAGGTCTACATAATGGTTTATCACGTCGGTTATTTAATAACCGACGTGATTAAAGGCCTGGAGAATGGTTTATCACGTCAGTTATTTAATAACCGATGTGATAAAGGGCCTGGAGAATGGTTTATCACGTCGGTTATTGAATAACCGACGTGATAAACTGCCTCCCTCCGGTTTATCATGTCGGTTATATAATAACCGATGTGATAAACTCCCCTCCCCTAGTTTTTCACGTCGGTTTTATATGAACCGACGTGATAAACCACGCTCAGCACGGTTTATCACGTCGGTTCTTATAGAACGGACGTGATAAACCACCCTCACCCCAGTTTATCACGTCGGTTCTATATGAACCGACGTGATAAAACCCCTTGCCCCTATTTATCACGTCGGTTGTTTAAGAACCGACGTGATAAACCATTGTCCAGGCCGTTTATCACGTCAGTTATTCAATAACCGACGTGATAAACCATTCTCCAGGCCCTTTATCATGTCGGTTCTAAAATAACCGACGTGATAAACCATTCTCCAGGCCCTTTATCATGTCAGTTCTAAAATAACCGACGTGATAAACATCGCGATTTTATGTTTTTGACGTCGGTTTTTAAATAACCGACGTCAAAAACCTTATTTATAACATCGCACGTATTAACGTCGGCTAGAAACCGATGTAAAAAATTAAAAATAACCGATGTAAAAAACGTTTTCTGCAATAGTGCATATTCCATTGTACAGGCTCACTGCCTAAGTGGTGCTACCTGTGAGGGCTAGGCGCATGGATTTAAAAAATTGTACACATCCCATGCGGCCCCTCTTCAATTTACTACAGCACCATATACAATGATGCGGCCTACTGTGTACAGTTAAATTAACCTTGCTCCTCCTCTTATTGGGTTGCATAGTTAAACCACACTGTTAAAAACAACACCTGAACAATCCCCAGACACTATTGAAACACCACTGAACACCGAAGTAACCTATATGGCCTTAAAACCCTTTTAAAAAACGATTTTAAGTGTTATAGTGCTCAAAATTCAATTATGAATCTCACTTTAATATTTGGACCATCCCCAAATCAAAATGTTCAAAATTACCTTAGAATTATCGAGGTGAAAAAACATAGGACTTTTCAATATCCCTTCCTTATAACTTATCATCCCAAAGAATCCTTAAGGAACAATAAAAACATTATCCAACCTACTAGGTTTGTGAAAATTTTTCTTAAATAGCCACATTGGGTTTTATATGCCCAATGTTCCTTCAAGCATCTCTTCTAAGTGTATGATATTAATGCCATTAAAACTCAGGCCTACACTCACATTAAAAACTAAAACATCAAGACGGTGCTTACCGGAGATTGTCTAACCCAAGACACAACCACTTTGTCATCTCTTTCATGAACTAGCCTGTGATAGATCCCACCATAAATTCTAAAATTTAATGGGAAATTTTGAACCACGATACTTCTCATTGTCCTAGTTTTCTATGCAGACTAACTCATAGCATTCTAATGATGATTATAGTATGTTCCCCAATTCAATTGAATGGTTGATTTCCAATATACCTCACTTAGCCTATTTACATAAAATTTTCCATGAAAATCCTTGGTCTTCCTTTGCACAATACTCACCTCATCCTGATGGCATTCTAGAAACAATTCCTCACTTACCACATTCAACCCAGAGGAAAAAAGGCATGTAAATACACTACTGGATGACTATCTTGAAGATGTTCAACTATAATGTTAGTGCATACCAAACCCAGCCATGATTCCTTCGAATCCAAATAACCTTGAAACTACTTCGAGTATGATCACTAAAGCTCGTGAACATATTCAAGTGATGTTTATAGCCAAAACATTCATTTATTCTTTCATTCATATCATGAATATGGGTGTATACCTGATCTAGTACCCTTGGATCATCACAATCAAATAATATATTCTGAGTTTGACCATAAGTTTTGGAGTAAGCACAGAATAAACAACTAGATTCCAAGGATCTCATCTAGGGTATTACAGACTCTAGAGTTTATGAGTGGGATGTTGATACATAGATGAGACATCCATGTAACCATAAACACAAAAAATCACAAAAGTAATGTATCACATGGGAATCAAGTCAAATAATCGGTCGGTGTCCATGATTTCATCCAAATCCTTCCTATAGAGGAATCCCAGTATCACTTAGAACAACCCATGCCTCTATGATTATAAATGATCTTGGAGTGCAAATCTCAAGATTATATTTATCAATCCAATAAGTTATTAATTTTAGATCAGTGTATAATCGATGCTCTCTCATTATACATAGGACAATGTCAAGATATGGTGCATGATCATCACTTGACAAAGAGTACACTAAGAGGGTATCCAAAATTACAAATAAGACCTGATAAACTCCCATCATATCAAAGTCAAAGTTCCCAGCATGGTTTCCATCTATCCACATCCAAGTACACATAGGAATGAATAGTCGAACCACCAATGTGTTGTAATAGTAGGTTTCCAAAACCCGGTTAAACAGTACTTTTCAATTACTATATCATGAATACAGTGATACATGCATGATTTACATATACCATTATAGTGTATAGATTTATGCATCTATTATTTAATGGTAATTTCCATATATTATTTTATGTATCAAAAGGTTCTAGTAGACTTAAGTCTATAATGAGAACCTCTAGATAAAATGACATGAATCATAAATATATATCCTAAGTTCTAGATACATCATACTGACTAGACATAGGGGATGTCTGACTATCAGGTGTTGGGGGCTCATAAGTATTGAGAATTATTCTTATGAAGTTCTTAGTTGGTGGTCTCTGGTTGGTGAGATCATGTGGAAAAATCCTCTAATAAGAACACCACATTTTTCAAGTGTCATTGGTTGTTCTTATCTACAAAAATGTATATTGGTCTCCTGACTTGAAAACATTATCAATGGGTTCCATTTGATCACACAATTTTATGTAAGAAAAAACAATGACAATGAAGTTGTAGTGAAGTAGCTTGTGTTAGGTGTGTTATTGGTGGTATGGAATTGATTAAATGGTCAAGATAGAATTTTTCACTTCTGAGTTGAGGATGTGATATCTCATGCCTAGTTGATTAGGATGGTAGTACCTTCATAAATTCATGGTTGTGATAGTTGAAGTTAAATCCATCTAGTAAGGTTAACAAATAATATATCGATAAAGGAACATGACAAAAGTGTACATCCTGCTTTATGAAATATCAAATGGTAATGAGATTATATTACACAGTGTGTGTTCATAGGTTGATTGTCGTTATTATAATCATTCTTTGTCTCTTTAGGGGCATTGATGGGTTTCTAGACTCTGTACTTGATCTGTGACAACTATTCATATCTATCAAGATAATGGACTAGAGGGTCACACACAATAGCGTATTGAAGAATATTACCTATTCTAGTGAATATGTAGATAAGACAGTGTGGGTATTACCATGAGGTCTGACCAATTAATTAATTAATTGTGCGTATTAAATAATATGCCCTATTCTAGTAAATGTATAGCAATTTAATTTTATCACACATTTATTGTATATAGCAACCAACCTATTGTGTATTTCTAAATTTTTTAATTAATTAATTAATTAATTGTGTGTGAGATGAATGTAATTAAATAAATCGGTATTTTCATCGCCATTTTTTTCTCATTTAATATGTATACGAGTCTATGCGTCCTATTTATCATTTTGTATTTTTTCGCTCTCTAGACCCCCTCGCCTACTTGATAGTATTTTTGTACTATAACAAGGATGATGTAAGTCATGGACTAAGCCATGTCAAGGCGAAATCAAGGCGCTAAGTGAGTACACTAGATGAGTGTGAGATGCATCACGAGTCAAGCTATGACCCACATATGATTCCCCTAGGCCATGGTTGATCCATTGAGTTTAAATTGATTAACAAATTTTAGATGCTTAGGAGTAGTCATGTATTTTTATTTCTTTTATGGATTTTTTTATTATTTTATACATTTTCATGATACAAGGAAACACATAAAATAATAAATAGTAAAATACATAAAGACACAATGAATGTTTTTTCTTTTAATATTCAGTTGTGAGCATGACAACATAGAATGAATAGATTAATAAAAAACGATTACATTAATTAAAAATATATTAAAAACTCTCACATAAATATTAAGTCACAAACACCTTCCGTTATTTGAATTTATAACAACTAGATGTTTGGGGTGCTCGTCAACCATAGTTGAGGGTGCCTCTTACTATCGGGGAGTTATTATGAGAATAATAGGATGACTTAACTGAAGTTGGAAACAAATGATTAGTCATAGCAAACTTGTTGAAACATTAGAGGAGAGTTTTGTGTAAATTATTTTTATGATTTTAGAAGCTGATACTTCACTCAATAGAACAAGGAGTCATTATTTTATGTAGTTGGCCATAAAAACACAGACCTTAGTCTCTCTGAGTAGTGTTGTAGACATGAATTGTATATTATAATGAGAGGTTCAAGGATCCTTGCCACTAGAATTCTCAAGAGATATATTATTCCGATTCTAGTACATAAGGTTCCTATAATTCGATAAAATAGTGGGAGAAATTTAATGATTTAATTCATTAATCAATAATGTCAGAATCAGTAATCAAGATAAAAGTACAATCTTTTAGATTTTATTTTAGTAGAAAATGGAATGTAATAACACAAGATACAATGCGATAATATTGGACAAAGAAAATTCCCAAACCGGAACGATTTTCCAATAGTTATAATTGATGCTTGTAAAAAGTACTATGACATCAGAAATTCAAGGTGTCAGTGTCCCCAATACCTATCAAGCCACCTCAAAAATCAAGGGGTAAAAATGATTACAGAAGACTCATGCATCACGCATATGATGATTATTTCATAATGTTATCATCAACATCTGATGTGAGTCATGGATACAATGTCAGGACATGGATTATTTCACATGTTTTCTTGTCTCTAAGAATCTTGAAAGAAGAAGGTAAAATAAGATATGAAGTAATGTGAATTTTACATTGGATATGTGTAAATTGAAAGATGGATCACGATCATTCAATGGATCCATTTCTCATATAATTTTCATCTGTTTACCCTAATTTTATTTAAGATTAAAAAATGAACAGTATAGAAAAATGCTTCATTTAATTTTAAGGTACGGTTCCTTATGCAATAAGAACATTAAAGAAAGATTAATATTTAGTTCTTATAGTGACCATGTTTAAAGAGAAGAAAAAAAGGCCAATGGAAAGAGTGAAGTCAAGAGAACCTTTTCAATTTCCTTCAAAGAAAGAGGTATTAAAGAGGATATTATTTTCTTCACATATCATGAAATAAATATATATAAATTTAAATGCAATGAAATGAATCGAATAAGTATGTACTCACTTATTTAGTTAATATTCTCCATTATTTGTAATGTTTCTATTATACTTTTTGGGTATTGAGTACAATATGCCTATAACATATATGTATATTAATACAGTAACCAAGTTTGTATAGAAGTGTTACAAGAAGTAAGGTGTGATCTCTAAGAATATAAGAAATGGTGGTTCCTAAGTTAGTGGGGAGAAGCACACAACTTCTAATTTTGCAAGTAACTGATTCAAATAGATATTTTATTGAGTATAACTAAAAAAATTATCTTATATGTCCTTTGGATAGAAGGAGACATTATTCCATTTCATGAATTAATATTTTTCATGGTGTCTTACACTAAATCAATAGTTCAGTGATACTTGAATAATTAGAAATACCTGATGAATATAAAATGGAAGACTTATGTACCCAGTTATGGAAAATTAAAATTTTGTCAAGAAAAACTAATTAGTTTTCAAGTGCATACCTAGTTTTTTAGACATTTTGGAATTAAAGACCTTAGGTATTGTCGACACACTTATGTACTTAGTTTTGGATAATGAAACTATTAGAAATAATGGTACACCATAGTGCTTTTAGAATTAGTTCACCTGGAGAGTGTGAACCATTCCAATGGTAAGGTAGTGGTAAATATACTTCATTTTATACTTTTAATGTCTATTAATGAATTTTAATGTGAAGTATGCATGGTCATAAGATATGAGATGCTTCAGACTGGCATGCCAAAGAATATCTTTACCAAGCATCCATCAATCATTATAATGTAGCATGAAGTAATTCCTAAATGCACATTACTTTATCCACATTACGGCTATGATGCTAATAAGGAGGATTAATGATGATTCTTACATGTCAACATTAGTCCATAAAATGTAGCATGGAGAAATTCCTAAATGTATATTTTTTATACATATTTGATTCATGATGTAACTATAAGGAGCATCAATGTTGACATAAATATGCATCGTAGAAACTTCCATTATTTTTCAAGACATTAATCTCCAATAACAGTCTTATCCCACAACAATATGATAACTATAATGACCAATGGATATCATATGGGTTATTATATAATGGAAAATAAATTATGTTATAAGAACATGTGGTAAGATAAGTAGCATCTGTTAAGGAAATAAACAAGCTTCAAATAAGAAAAATACAATGTGAATCTAAATTGATTATCCTAAAAGTTTCTTATCAGATTATAGAAATTACTAAGATAGAAACCAGATAGTCAAGTAGTAGACTATATTTCAATAAAATGGTTCCCATCTATATTTGAGATAGTGGTAACAATATTGACTTGGTTTTAGTTAATGATAAAGATATAAAAATAGTTGACGTAAGAACGAGTTCTATGAGACATGTGGAAAGATAATGTTCTAGAGAAACATACTGCATAGGAAGGATAGAACCATTACGATGGTTTTATATTCACCATAGTTGGTGATACATTATTCATTCAGAAAAATAATCCCTATAAGTAAGAAATATATAGAAACTAGCTAATACTGACAAGATCAACTAAATACTATATTCCATGTATCAAAGTTTGGGGGCTTATTATTTTTAATATTGGGGTGGGTATTCAAGTGATACTATGCATGGATGGTGCAAGCATGGTACCAATAAGGTTCGATTGGTAATAAAAATTCATTACGTCTAAATTCATTATAATTTTACTAATCATGTATACTTTATATGATCATTAAATTGAGCATTGGATGTCAAGACCACCAATCATGGAAGGTGTCAATAAAACGCAACCATAAAGGGATAGTGACATCATAGAATGCCAATAAGGGGTGAAAATTACTGAAATCTAGTTCAAGATTAAAAGTAAGTAACAAGATCTTATAGTATTCATTTGGAATGAATATTTTCCATGTGTATACCAGATGTTAGTGGGAGAATCATTTTTTTCCAAGAATAATATGTTTGGTAACATATGGAAAATAGTTATTGAATTTACAGTAAGCTAAGACTTGAATGAAAGTAATTATACAGTGATTGACTTAAAGTAGGAACCTAATTCATAGGGAACATAATCTACTAAGGTTGATATAAAAATTGTTTAGAGATAGTCCATCATACATATACTGACATAGATATTGAAAAATACATGTTGGAACAATTCAAGAAATATTTTTTATCAAAGTCACATGGAATAAGTCTCTTCAAGAAGACATTCATGGGCATGGGAGGAGATTAATGTAGAGGGTAGAATTTTATACACTTTTGTGATGGATCTATCACAAATGTCATGATATGTATAAGATGTGATACTTACAATATATAGTTTATAGTATAAAAATATCATTTATATCTAGGATAACTACAAGGGAAGAAGTCAGAACAATATGATTGCACTTGAGTAAGTACAAAATACATGTACCTTGTATATGGAGAAGAAGGGATACTGGTTACAAGGGGACATAAACTTGTCTTCCTATAAGGTTAATATGATCCAATATCATATTTAAGCTAAGTTAATGAGAAATACATATTCATTCAAGACAGTGGTAGTCATTTCTACTTATATGGAGTGTGTTGCAGCTTCTTAGGAAGATAACAAGAAGTGTAAAATGTGCAACAATTTATTCCAATTATTAAAATATCACCTAGTAATTAAAGTATTATCAAAATATAAATAATGATACTATTACTAGAAAATATTTCAAGTTTTAATGGTGTAAAAAAAGGTTTAAACTTAGGTATTACATCTCTTGAGGAGCTTCACTTAAGGAGATGAGGAGGCACATAGCAGAATAGCCACACATCAGAGATGTGGCATACCCAACAACAAAATTCATGACTCATTAGAAACATTATCTTAATCATGTGATGGCTACAAAGGATGTCTATAAATTTATCTCTAGTTCTAATTGGGGTGTTGTAATAGTGGGTTCCCTAGACCCAACTAAACAATACTTTTAAATTACCATATCATGGATATAATGAGATATGCATGATGTACACCTATCATTATAGTGTAGACATTTTTGCATCCACTGTTTAATGGTAATTTTCATAGATTATTTTTTGTATCAAAATTTCATATGTGATCTCAGTCTATAATGAGAACCTTGAGATATTATGACAGTAATCTTAAATATATTTCTTATGGTATAGATACATCATAATGAATAGACACGATTGATGTCTGACTATCAGGTGTTGGGAACTCATAATCATTGAAGTTTTTTCCCATGAAGTTCACACTTAGTGATCACTCAGAGATGGGATCATTAGGATGGGCCTACCAATAAGAACACCACATGATTTAGGTGTTATTGGTTGTTTCTATTTACAGACATGTCTAATGGTCTCTTGACTAGATATCATTATCAATGTATTCCATTTGATCATGTACTTTGATGAAAAGAAAAAACCATGATAATGAAGTCGTAGCGAGGTAGCTTGTGTTGGGTGTTTCATTGGTGGCATGTTAAAGGTTGAATGTTCAAGATATAATTTTTCACTTCTGAGTTTAGGAAGTGATATCTCTAGCCTAGTTGACTGGGATGGTAGTACCTTCATAAATTCATGGTCATGGTAGTCGAAGGTAAACTTGTCTAGTAAGTTCAACGAATAATAAATCAAGAAATGATGATGACCCAAGTAGGTGTCCTGCTTTATGATATATAAAATGAAAAAGATGTTATATTATATAGTGTGTGTTCACATGTTAGTTTTCATTGTTATGATTGTTCCTTGTCTCTATAGGGGCCTTTATGTGTCGAAAAAAATCCAATCTTGGTCTATGAATACTACTCACTACTATCAAGATTAGATCCTAGAGGGCCACACACAATAGTGTATTTAAGAATCTTCTCTATTATGATGAATAGGTATATAGGACATAGTGGTCCCCACCACAATGTTTTAGAGTTGTCAATGTTTTATCGATCATCGATAAATAAATAAATTCATTATCATTTGATTATAAAATAATTGGTTTGAAATTATTTAATAATTTTTTACAATTTTTTCAGTAAATTTAAAAGAATAATATTATACGAACAGATATTATTTTAATATTCAAGGTACGTTTGATTTTAGAAGGAATTATGAGTTGAGTTAAGGACTTGGGTTTATCATATAATATATATAACAAATATATTACAAGTATGTGATAAAATATAAATATTATTTATGATGTAGTTATTTTTTCATAATTATTTATCTATTACTTATTTTTTGGACGTTAAATATACAGGGTTCGGGGAACCCTAACTGGGTATTTGAGGCATCCACTATATAAGTGATGGATATGCTCATTCCATTTATTGTTCATTAATTCATATTAAGAGAATCTATCTCTTCCCACTTCCTAGAGAGATAAAGTCTCTCTCGAATGATTGATCCAAGAAGCCTTCGACAGATCAAAGGAACGACATCATGGTGATCGTCGCGACGTCAAAATTTTTGGTAGACCTTCATGCTAGCACACAGAATTTGATGAAAAACATGCACATAGATTCTTGGAGTGTGTGGAGATGATCTAGAGGGGTTCAACTTCAGATCCTTTGAGTAATAGTTGTTGGCGATGAGATGTAGTTTAGAACACTCTAAATCTAATGAGGTATATGTTCTATTTTATTTTTAGTTCTTTGAATAATCCACATGAGATCATTGGACCCTACCGGGCCTCGGATTGCAGAAGATGATATGTTTCATCACTTCAGTGAAAAAAATTAAAATCTATGGCCCATATATTTTCATTGTGCGCCTCGATACCAACACTATATCCAAATCCCCTTAAAGATATCAATTTCACCTACTGACACATCATCATTTAACAAGCATTATTCCCTGCTACCAAGGAATTTTGTGATTCTTTCAAAACCCCCCACCATTTTCAAATATCAACTCATGATATTCTCAAAGGTGACATACACAACCAACCATTTTATCATTGTTTTTCCTTGAAAACACCGACATGCATGAAAAATGTTAATTTCTTGGGTTTCTCACACACCCAGAGTCTAAATCTAGCATCTAGACTTGATCCAAACTTCTAACTGGATTTCTTCTCATGCATCATCTCAAGGAACAGATAAGTTGAAATACTTTCCTCACATGCGTTCAGAAGTTGTTCTTACCATTTCCAAATTCCCTTTTCGTCTGTGCTCCCTCTAATTAGAAGGAATTGCTAAGACACATTTGATGTGATGCTCCCTGCCTAAAGAGTGTCATAGTCTTCATTTACTAAGAATGGGAACTCATCCCATGACACACAGTCCACCCACCACCGAACATGGGTTACGGATGTGGCCAAAATGATATTTTCAAGAACGAAATCAAGAAGAGAGGAAACCAACCTCTTAAAAGTACGTAAGATCAGGTTTACTTTAGATGTACACATGATGCTCTACCAAGTCACATTCATGATCATCAATAGTATCAGGCATAGACTCCAAAACTAAACTGATCAGTAGAGTTATAGGCATGTAATTTTTGGGTCAGTAGCCAGAAATCCCAATAGGCTTGGCCAAAAAGCTAGAGTGGCCCAACTTGATAAAGCTTGACTCGTGTCAGTCTGGGCTCGGGATCATGATTCATCATGCTAGGCCTGGGCTTCTATGAGAAATCCCACAGGCCAAGCTAACCCTTTGGTGGCCCACTCATTGTTCCGTATGAATCCTGGACTGTAAAATTCCACCAAATCTAAAAAATAACTAGAAAAATGCTTGTAGGGAGACTCAAACCCCCTTCCACAACCTTCTAAGGTTTCTCTTAGACCAACTAGTCCAAGTGGTGTGCATGGTTTTAAATTACCAGAAAATACGTAATATATATATATATATATATATATATATATCTATCTCATTCTATATTAATTTTTTTGTGAAAAATGGTCAAATGTCATATTAAAGTTTTTTAATTAACTATCTTTAAATTATAATTTAAATTAATATGAAATTAATTATTTATGTCTATTTTATGATTTATAATTATTATGAAGGTTATTTATTATGTTGATTGATATTTAGTTAGATAGGGAAGTCATGGAAGATTCATTAATTTTTTATTCTAGCCTTTTAAAAAAAATATTTGGCCTTTAATTATTTTTCGAATTGTTCTATATTTTAGATTTTTATTAAATAAAATAAAATATTATTACTATAATAGGAAAGTAATGTTGTGGTTTTGTGTTCTTACGAAACGTAAGTTGAAAACAATTTAAAACATGTAAAATGATTCAGAATAAAATGAAAAATATTTCAACTAAAAAATGTTAATAAAAAAAAGAAAATAAATATTTTAATTTTGCAAAACATTTTTATGAAAAAAATAAAAAAACAAGTTTAATTTTTTAAAAATAAATTAAAAACCATTTTTTAAAAAAATGATTATAAACAAACATTTAAAAAATTTTCCCAAAAAATACTTTCCAAAATATTTTGAAAAAACATTTTCAAAAAATGTTTCGAAAAAATGTTTTTAAAAGTATTTTTAAAAAACATTAAAAGTTAAATGATTGAAACAAACATTTTCAAAAAATGTTTTTGAAAAATGTTTTAGAAAACTTTAAAAAAAAAGCAACAAAAAAATTAAAAAAACATTTTCACAAAAACATTTTAAAAAAACATTTGAATTGTTTTTCAAAAAACATTTACCAAAATGATTAAAAAATTATTAAAAGAAATTTTAAAAAAATGTTTTCAAAAAATGATTAAAAAATAATTTAAAAAGATTAAAAAATGTTTTCAAAAGGATATTATTTTTTTAAATGTTATAATAACATTTAAATAAATGTTTAAAAAATAGTTGTTTAAAAAAACATTTAAAAAAAGCTTGCATATGCCTACCCGTGGCCTGGCCCTACCCAACCCGATTTGAGATGGGCTGCTCCAGGTTGAAATTACACCCTTATTGTCTTACAACACCCGGTCATTTTGCAACATCATCCCCCAGCACCGGGATAACTCAATTCCTCTAACGCTTTGGTAATTCTTCTCTAAAGATAACTTGTGAATGCAGTTTAATAGCTCAAGGCTTAAACGATTTCCACGTAACTCATACTGTTCATTGTACCATTTTACCAACTCAATGAGTACCGCATGTATCAATGCGTACAACATTAATATTTCATCAACATAACAACACGTCATTCAATACTATCCATAGGCCAATCGGCCCTAGGTATCCTAGTATTTGATGGCTCATACCAAAAGATTCAACCTAGAGTCCTATTATCCCATACAACTTTTAATCAGGCTGATGACCTCCCAAGTCATCCATCAGTGAAGTATAAGAAGGGTCACACAACTTACTACGTGGTCGATCATGCCCTAGGCATGTCTAACCCACAAAACTCTAGGATTACATGATGCTCATGTCCCTAACAAGGGTTCACTTATAGAATGACGACCCTCCTTTCTCGACGTTGTTCTAAAACTAAGAGTCCTACTGGAGTCAAACGGCGTCTGAAAAACACATCTTTCCTGAAACTCTACATAATCATTTACCGATGCTAATCTAACACTGAGGATGCTACCTCAACTTGTCAACCACTTTACTAAGGTGAAAGCACTGACCTTTTAACTAGATCATTCCATAAAAGGTCACTAGGCTTAAATTTATAACCTATATATTAACATAAGAGTAAGTTCAAAGAGATCCATGAGTAATGTTCATATTTATATTCAAGTAAACTCTAAATACAACCTTTAAACTACCCTTCCTCAAGAATTAATATAGAATCCCACATTCTTATTACATAACTTTTCATTACATGGTAAAAACAGATAATCTTTTAAAGTTATGTTTCTTGGAAATAAGGTACATAAAAAATAAAAACATAAAACAATATTTTAAATCCTCTTAAGAAATCTTCATGGGTTCATCATAAGATACTTTTACTACAACTTATATCTTATGGATATACATCAAAGGAAAGGGGTAAGCATGAATCCTAGTAAAGGAATAATCAAGGGAGACAAAAGCATGTGATCATGAGACATATCAATAAGAACATGAGGCATAAAATAAGGCATGAACAAGAGACATGATAATGACATGAATCATAACATGTAAATGTGGTGAAAACATTTAAATGTGACCTACATAAGTATATCCTGAAGTTTAATCACCAAGTTTTATCACCAAGGTGTCATAAATGAAAAATATCAAGGTTATTCACCAAGGTATTGTAAAATATGTCATCTCCAGAGATTAAATTATTTACCCAATGCATTGGAGAGCTATCAGGGTGTTCCCTTTATATGTATTAATTAATGTGATCCACATAGATCATAATAAATCATTTCATTAAGAACCCGTGGAGAATAAAGAATGATATTATTATCAAAATAATGGCATACAAAAGTGTATAAAGACATTATCTTTGTGTCATTTTTGACCCATGGAAAGGGAATGTGGGTTTCGTGTATGTAAATCCCCAAATAAATTATTTGTTTTTACATCTAGTTTAATACAAAATTAATATAAAATTATTTTGGATATTTAAATAAAAAGGAATAGATAATTTCTCATGTAAAAGTGATAAAATCAAGAAAAAAATTCCGCAACACAACTGGTATAAAACATGGTTTTAGAAGACGATAAAATGAGGGAGAATGAAGGTCTCCCATTGATAAAAGAAAATTATTACAGTAATGGGATAATATAAAGTGGAAAAAATACCATTATTGCATAACTTTTCCTTGTGACTTTTCCATTCCTTTATGTTTTGACTATCACAAACACTTTTTTTATGACTTTTCTATTCTTTTATGTTTTGAAAATCACAAACACATTTTACTAAGGAAAATTATCTTTATCTAAGAATTTTTTTCTTAAGGAAAATTTTTTTCTCTAAGAAAGGCTTTGACCTTACCCTTGGTTTTCAATGACTTATCTAATGTTTTATTAAATCAACCTAACCATATTTTTCTTTACGTCAAAAATATAATCCTTATCTAACATAGAACCTTACAGTTCCTTAGAATCTGTTTTTTGTAAAATTGTGAATATGATTTCTCCTGAAATCAGACTCTGATTTCTTCTAAAATCATACTCCAATTTATTCTAAAATCAGACTCTGATTTCCTCTGAAATCATACTCTAGTTTCTCTATAAATTAGACTCTAATTTATTCTGAAATCAGACTATGATTTCTTATGAAATCAGACTCTGATTTCTCTGGAAATCAGACTCCGATTTCTTCTAAAATCAGACTCTAATTTCTTCTAAAATCATATTCTGAATTGATCAGAATGTAGACTCCATTTTTCACTTTCTTAATAATCTGATTAAATGTCTTTCTTATAGTTACATCATTTCTTTAAAGTAAAATTTCATTTTATTGGATCCTATTATGCTTATGTTTCTTAAACATGATAATTCATTTCTTACATATTATTTTTTCTTACACGTGATAATGTTTCTAATGTTTTCTTACATGAAACAATTGTGTACAATCTATTTTTAACTATCCATTTTCTGAGTGAAACATGTATAGGTCCCTCTGAAATTTAATGAAAAATATGACCTTTAAGGAGGAAGTCAATCATTGGAATCCATGCCGATAAATACCCATCCATTTGAGTGATAATAGTTCTAGATTTTTCATTGAGAACTGTTGATCTCTCGAGTGAAGTGATACTTTCTAAAAGCTTTACAAAACATGCCTTGTAAGAATGTTGTGAACATCTTGTTCAATTTGTGAATAACTTGTTCGGCCTGGTCTGTGTGAATATGATTGTTTCTAGTCAATTGAGGGCTTCCAGGGATAGGAAGACAGAGCTACCGATCACCTTAGAGATTGAGGGCTTATGGGGATAGTAAAACAAATTCCAATATTTTTATCTCGGGCTTACCCTAGTGTGGGTAAGACAGAATTTCTTGAAAGTATAAACCAAGGGACCTTAATCCATGGTTATTGGATACTATTATCTTTGGGTTAAAAGTTTTCTTATACTTGTATTGTTTTGTTACAAATTTTAATTCTACTGCATTTTGTTAAAGAAAGAAAGTGTAACTTTCTTATACTTTCTTATACTTGTATACTCTGATATAAATAAGATTCTATATGCTTTAAGGTAGAATCCTTCCCTAAGTAAACATGTCTTATGTTTCTTTATTGGATCCATATTATTTGATCCTAAGCAAGTTAGTTTATCTATTAAGAACTAAAGAGGGTTTGTTAATCTATCTTCTTTAACTTTGTTAAACATATATTTTATTAAGGATAAAAAATGAAAGTTTTTAAACCTACAATTCAACCCCCACCCCCTATTATGATTGAGAATATTTATATACATTTCGATCTTACAGCTCTAAAGGTGTGGGGTGTGATGGTCTTAGTTTTATGGGGTGGCTCGCCTAAAATCAACTGAGTGTTAATCTCAACTAACTTGAACTTCTCCCGTAGGTGATTTCATTCAAGATTCACTTGTTGAATCTATCCTTGGGCTTGGCCAAGGGAGAACCCCTAGTGAATCTACCTCCCTCTCAAGTTTAGAGAAATGGGATTTAAACGACATGAATCTAATGGTTAAGACCATCTATTCTCCTTTATTAATTATCCTCTGTCATTAATACTCATAAACACTAATTACAATGGTAAAATTATCAACCAAGGGTATATATTCCAATAGTCATATAGACTAATGGCCATATTGACCAATGGTCATATTTGACCAATAGTCATATTTGACCAATGGTTATATTTAACCAATGGTCAAATCTCAACTGTCACATTTCCCTTTATAACATATAAATACCACTTTATTATTTCATTAAATACTCACTACAATTTCTCCACAAGGTTATATTTTTATTTCATAAGATGTTGATTTGTTTACTAATATTTTGTTTCATTTCTATAGCATTTGATGTGGGGTGATGATTCTAGTATACAGGGTAGATCCATACATTCCCATTTTAGCTATTCAATTTTTATTTTTTCCAAATTTAATATTTTTATTTTAATTTGTTTCATAGCTGACTAATGTAATGATCATTGTTGATGAAATAAAAAAAATCAGTTTTTCTGTATTCTATATGTGTATAGTATTATATAATATGTAACAATCATTTATTCAAGAAACAAATGTCATTTAAAAATTCTAGGTCATTACATTCTTCCCCTTAAGAAATTTTATCCCTAAAATTTCAACTCATTCTCTCAGTTAAGAAAAGGTGAGGGTACTTTTATCTCAGTGTCTCCTTTGGTTCTGACATTGCTTATTCATGTTTATGGTCCCTCCACCACACTTTGATAAGGTGAGTAGTATTTTTGTGTAGAACCTTGTCTCTACAGTCTATGATCTCCACCAATTTCTCCTCATAAGAGAGGTCATGTTCTAGTTGTACCAGTTATAGATTCAGTATATCTGAGAGATCAGGTATGTAATTCATCAAGAGAAATGTGTAGAATACATCATGAACTGGGAAAGATTTGGTGTATGTTTTATCCAATATGTCACTGCTTCTATGTGATCAATGATTTCAAAAAGGCTAATATACCTAGGGATAAGCTTCAATTTCTTTCCAAATCGCATGACTCTTCCATGGAGACATCTAAAAGAAAACTTTTTCTCCAACATCAAACTAATATTCCCTTTTATGGTTGTCAGTATACCTCTTCTATCGACTCTTAGATGCCTTTATATGTTGTTGGATTTCATAAACCTTTTCTATCATCTCTTGCACAAGATCGGTCTCAACTAGATTTCTCTCAAAAACATCATCCCAACATGCAGGAGTTCAATATTTCTTCCCATATAGAGCTTCATATGGTTCCATTTGAATAATCGAGTGGAATCAATTGTTTTATGAGAACTCAACTAATGGTAGGTGTTGATTTCATCCACCTTTAAATTCCATTGATCATGTGCTCACCATGTCCTCGAGTGTTTGAATAGTCTTTTCATATTGGCCATCAATTTGGGGATGATAAGTCATACTGAAATTCAATTTGATATTCAGTTCATATTGTATAATTCCCCAAAAGTAAGACATGAAATTTTTATCATGATCAGAAATAGTGGAATGTGTCACTCTATACAACCTCACCACTTCCTTTACAAATATCTTGGAATGTTGGTGAGGAGAGAAATCTTCCCAAATAGCGATGAAATGGGCAGTCCTGGTGAATCAAACCACTATAACCCATATCTCATTATTTACTTTGGATGTTCTTGGGAGACCAGTGATGAATTACATAGAGATATTATCCCACTTCAATGTTGGTATGGGTAGTGGTTCCAATACCCCTTTAAGAAGTTGTCTCTTTTCCTTCACTTGCTAACACACCAAGCACCTTGCAGTGTAGTCATAAATATCCCTTTTCATATTATCCCACCAATAACGATCACATAGGTCTCTATACATTTTTGTGCTTTCAGAATTTATAGAGAATGTATCGATATGAACTTCAACCATCAGATCCTTCTTTATCTCTGAGATATATGGAACGCATAGACTTGTATGAAATTTCAATACACCTTATTGATCAATATTGAACTTAGGAAACTTATCATTCTTCACAGATTATATCTTCTTTTATAACAAAATATGTTCTCTTTGATCTTTCTTGATATTATCTAGTAATGATGGTTAATAAATCATTTAGGATAGGGTTGATGATTTCCACTTTCTTACAATTCCCATGTATAATTTTACTAGGTCCTTTAATAATGGATCTCCTTGAATCCTCATCATTTCCATCACAACATGGTCTTTCCTACTTAATACATCATCAAAATTGTTTTCACTTCCAAGGTGACAATAAATTGAATAGTCATAGTCTTTAAGAAATTCCAATAATCTCCTTCGTCTCATGTTTAATTCCTTTTGCGAAAAAAATAAGATACAAACTTTGGTTGTCTATGAATATATATCATTTTTTTCATAAAGATAGTACCTCTGTATTTTTAGAGAAAAAAAATTACCACAGATAGCTCTAGGTCATGTGTAAGATAATTCTTCTCATGTGTCTAACTATCGAGATTAATAAGCAATCACCTTGTCATTTTGCAAAAGGATTCACCCAAGACCTTTCATAGATGCATGACCGTAAATAACAAAACCTTCTCTGATAGAGGGTAGAGATAACACAGGTGCAGTTACCAATCTATTTTTTTAGTTCATGGAAACATTCTTCATACTTCTTTTTCGGGGTAAACTTATCCCCATTTTAAGTTAACTTTTTTAGTGGATTAGAAATTTCTGAAAAGTTTTTCAAAAGTCTCCTATAATATCTTTCTCAACCCAAGAAATTGTGAATCTCAATTACTGTTGTGTGATTAGGAAAATCCTCTAAAACATTTGTCTTCCTAGGGTCAACTGAGATTTTTTCATTGGTTATAATGTTCCCCGAGAATTCAACTTTCTATATCCAAAATTTACATTTGTCGAACCTTCTAAAAATATTCCCCTTCCTTAGAGTTTTCAATATAACCTTGAGATGATCTTCATGCTCCTCAAAAAGTTTGGAATATATTAGAATATTATCAATAAAAACTACCCTGAATCTATTAAGCTATTTCTTAAAGACTATATTCATCAAATCCATAAATATAATGAGATAATTAGTCAAGAAAAGGGGCATAGTAACAAACTCATAATGCTCATATCCTATTCAAAATAAAGCCTTTGGAATATCTTCTTTATTTACCCTCAATTGATGATACCCATATCAAAGGTCGATCTTGGAGAAGAATCGATCCCCACAAAGCTGGTAAAATAAATCATCAATCCTTGGGAGAGCGTACTCTCTTCACTATGATCCTGTTAAGTTCTCTATAATCAAAGCATAGTCGCATTGATCCATCCTTACTCACAAAGAGAAAAGGTGTTCCCCAAGGAGACGCACTTGGTCAGATAAATCACTTCTCTAGATGATCTTGACGTTGTTTATTTAATTCCTAAAACTCCACATTTTCCATTCTATACATGTTATTTGATATCAACTAGGTTCAAAGTATGAGTTCGATCGATAACTCTTACTCTCTTTCTGGGGGAGGTCCAGGTAACTCTTCGGTAAATATGTCAGTTTATTCTTAAATTATGGGAACATTATCTATTTTTATACTTTCATTTCATTATCTCTCTTCACCAATCATATCCCCAAATAAGACATGGGGGATGCTTCTAGACAAAGCTTAGGTTGGGATATATCTTTTTTGAAAATGATTTTTGGTTGTGCATGCAAGAATTTTTAAATTTCATTGCTTCTGAAGTTAATCTTAGCATTACACTTTTAGATCCAGTCCATCCCTAGTATAGTGTTGAATTCCCCCATGGGAATTACTACTAGATTTTTTATGAGATTATACTCTCCAAATTTAATACTAGGGTTTCTATACACTATTGGTTCTAGGATAATTCCTCTATGAGTCTTGACTAATAACTCTACTTATAGAAGTTCAGGGATTTATTCTATATTATTTGAAAAAATGGATGAAATAAAACAATGAATACAAAGAGAATAAAAAAAAATACTTGATAGCTTTGAGATCATAATGAGAGTACCTTCTACCACATCATTGGGAGCCTCTACTTCATCCTTCTTGATAGAAAATTCTCAACCTTTCTCCCTTTTCCTATGTTGAGGTTGTTAGTGGTTCCCCGCTATTATATTTTGTTTTGTAAATTTATTAGAAAAATTCTCAAGCTATCCACACTTGAATCATTTAACTTATGGATCGCCTGTACCATCGTCCCTTTCTCGTTAGTGTTGAGAATTTTAGTCTTAACCTCACCATGAGCTATATTCTCATATCTTCCACATTTGTATCACTTTTCACTCCTAAGAAATAAGTTTTTCAAAAGCTTCTTCCCACATTTTTTTCACATGGGAAGTTTCACTTTCTTTCCCCCTCTTCCATGATAAAAGTTACTCCATGAGTTTGTCTCTATTTCACTCTTCTTTTCATTCAAACTATGTGACCACTATCTCTCTGTAAACTCCAATTCAACCTTCATAGAACTCTGCATTATTTTCTTATAGCTTTCAATGTCTCGATTTTATAGATTTATCTACAGTTGGGGTCTCATACCATCGAATAATCTATCAACCTTTCCCATAGGATCTATAAAAAAACTGTAGGTGTATCAGTCAAGTCTTGAAAAGTTCATCTTGTGTCTTCCCATTGATTCAATTTTCTTCTACATAACTTCTTATAGTTCCTTATCCTTTTTCATTTACATCAAATGAGTGAAATATTTTTTGAAAAAGATTCCCCTAAACTCTTCCCACTTTATAGCATTAATCTTCCTTCTTGGGATTGTGCTTTTAATCAGTTTCTACCCCTAATCAACTTCTCCTTTTAAGCGGTATATTTTTAGGTTAACTTTCTTTAGCTCTAAAAAACAGTGTACAAAAAAGATCTTTTCTATTGAGAATATACACTATTAAACAATCAATGGGTTGGTAGATCCACTAAAAGAAGATGGTCTTTGATGTATAAAGGACTCAATAGAAAGTTGTTCCTTTCAAGATGAATCCAATCTCTTGACTTGATTCAAGTTATTGTACATAACTCGAGTTAGTTGATTCATAATTATCAAAAAAAATTCCATTCTATATTCCATTAGAATGATGTCAGTGCATCACCTGTGGCACTCATAATTTTTGTTGTTCCTCCTATTTCTCTCCATTTCTTCTAAATGAAGAAAAACTTAGTGGGAATATTATTACTTTTAATAAAATTACAATTCAAAATTGATTTTATGTCTTAAAACATCATGCTTAAATTTGTTATTAATCCCCTCTAATAAGAATTACATTTTCTATATATCCTTCATAATGGTTCATAAAAATCTTGTGATTAACCAAACATATCCCTCAGGAGTGTAAAACTAAGTGTGCAGAAATGCCTATTTCCGTGCACCCATTCCAGTCGAGTCTAGCTCAATGCGGTGTTTTTGGTCATTACCCCTAGATACATATGTTTCAGATCTGCATCCACTTGTAGTATCCAAATAGTGATGTATTTGTTTGGAAACCACTTACTTAATACTAACCAAAATACAAATATGTTTTCGTATATTTAAGCTTTTTCTTAGGGTTCTTCATAAAATTTTCAAGTCCTAATTTTCACAAATAACAAAACCATCATTTTATACCAACTATGGAATCTCATATTTTTCTTACATAACATTTCATTACGTGGTACAAACAGGGGATATTTGAAATTTTAGTTTCTTGAAAACAAGGTACATAATACATGAAAACTTAAAACATTCTTCTAAATCAACTTGAATACATCTTAATGGTTTCACCCAAATTTACTTTTACTGAATATCATATCCTAGGGAAATACATCAAAGGAAAAGGGTGAGCATGGAGACCAGTAAGAGAATACACATTGGAGACAAAAGGATGTGATTGTGATACATATCAATAAGAACATGAGACATAACAATAAATCATGAACAAGAGACATAATAATAACATGAATCATAACATAGAAATGTGGATTCAATATTTAAATGAACCTTTCATAATAATATCACAAATCTTTATCACCAAGGAGTTATAAATGAAAATTAACAAGGTTATTCACCAAGATATCGTAAAAATGTCATCTGTAGAGATTAAATTCTCTACCCAATGTATTGGAGTGATATCATGGAACATCATTCATATAACTTAATTAATACAAGACACATAGATAATAATAAATAATTTCATTAATAACCCATATAGAATAAATAACAGTTTTCATATCAAAATCATGGCATACAAAAGTGAAAACAGAAAAGATCATTACGTCATTTTTAACCCATGAAAAGGGAATGTGGGTTTCCTATATGTAAATCCTAGAATAAATTAGTAATTTTTATTTTTAGTTGAATACCCAATTAATAGAAAATACGTTTGGGTATTCAAATAAAAACGACAAGGTAATTTCTCATGTAAAAGAGAGAAAATTGAGAAATAAATTCTACAGTATGACAGGTATAAAATATGGTTTAGAAGATTTTAAAATGAGGAATAATGAGGGTCCTATTATTATAATAATGTGATAATATAAAGTGGAAAAAATAACTTAGTTTGGAAATTAAAAGGCATACCACATTAAAAGTAACTTGAATGGAAAAGGGAAGTGGAGATTTCCCTTACCATTAAGAGTTGTTCCTAAAACTTCAAGATGAAACCTTAGGGGCTTGAAGACACCTTGGGGGAACTCCTTGTGAGTAAAATCACTAAAACTTCATGGATTATGGATTAGTATTGAATGGAAATGGTGAAATGGGTGGGTATTTATATCCAAAGCGGAGGAATTGTTTAGTAATTTCCAAATATAGGTCTTAGAAATCTAGGTTGTGTAAAATGAAAAACTATCGGATTTCCATGGTTTTTGCTCATAGTTTTGGAAATTTGGGTCTCATTTTATGATATTTTAGTCCAATATAATTGAACACTATATTTTAATACTTTTTTGGAATAGAAAAGTAAACATTCCACAATATGATGTTGTTAAAAATCAAAGTTTCTTCTTAGACTATGGAAAGTTACTTATGTTTAAGAAATTGATTAAAATATATTAAAATACTTAATATTGATAAAATAAAATATTTTACATCGTGTATTGTGTTAAATGAATTATTATATCATTATGCCATAAGTATGAAGTCATAAAATATGCAGAAAAACCAAAACTATATTTTTACTATTCAAGAAAAAATAATGTATTTTAGAAAATTCTCATAAATTCATCCTAACCTAATTTCAACATGATTATTGAGAATATAATGTTTATTTTTTAGAATTATAATATAAATATGATAATTTAAAGTTTTAAATATAAAAAGTCTTATTTATTTAAAAATAGTAGTTTTCCAGGTACAATCAAATTTCTGACAATTATAAAAAAATTATTCAACCATTATAAAATTATTTTATTATTTATATTTAGGTGAGAGTGTTTTAAAAAATTATTTTATTAAAATAAATATTATTCAGAATACTTGATTTTATTATAAAAATAGTATATATTTTTTAAATGCAAGTTTGCTTCGTTTTTGTCCAAAAATCAATTTATCAAATACATCTCAATTAAACATATATTTTTTTAAGAAAAATTATTATTAAAATGAAATTGATGGAATATGAATTTTATTTATAAAAAGATTATTATACTTTAAGTAACTAAGGACTGGACATTTAACCTCTTATTAAACATGTATACACCCTGAGGATGAGGTTTGTGATGGTCGTAGTTCCATGGTGTGGCTCCGCTGACATCGACCAAGTGGTAATCTCCACTGACTTGACCTTATCTGTAACACCCCGAGCTTCCACGATACACCTCTCATTCAATAATGCAATAGCTTGCATTGTACGCAACTTCGAGTTCTAAAACACCGCGACTAATCAAAGTAGCCGTTATGAATAGTAAAAACCACTTTTTAAAATTATAGAAATTTTATATTTCAAAATGGACTTCATTTTTGAATTCGTAATATCGAAATTATCCTAAGTTGAATTTTTTGTAACTTTCTGAGAACTTCCAATTTTTTATGAATAGTGAAAAATACTTAAAACAACTTTTTTAATAAAAATAATTTATTGTGATAAATTATACTATTTAGTGGTTTTAAAGTATAATTAGAATATATTTTTACCATTTTATCCAATGGTGGTCATTATAATTAATTTAACATTGAAATTGGACATAAACAATTGCCAATCTTTTGATATAAATTGTTTCTTAAAAACACGCTATTTGTTGTAACAGCGGGAATTAATTATAAAATTAATTAATGCAACTTATATGTTTGTAATTTTGTAAAATAGACATCATTTTTGAATTCGGAATATCAATTATAGCTTAGGGTGAAATTTTGGCCTTATTCTGAAAAACTTCAACTTTGATGAATAGTGAAACCACTAACTGGTTGTTAAAAACTGATTTTTCGTTAAAATTAAATATTACCACTTCTGTGATTTGATTTTCAAAAATCCGACATACATGGTTTTCATTAAGAAACAAAATGTGGTTCGATGAGATTAAAATAATTTTTTGGTGAATAGTAACTTTTAAGTTCTTAATCGCGATTAGAGGTAATTAGTGTAGTTTAAGGTAAAAATAATGTTTTAATAATATGAGATGAGCTTGACACTTGTCCTACTCCTATTGGATGAGTCATGGCAGACCAAGACAACCCATGGGTAAACTTGGGGACCCCATGGAGCCACTTTGGTTGGAAAATGACATTAATATATATTTATTTAATGTTAAAATTAAATTGACACAAACATGAGTTGTTTTACTAAAACAGTTTTTAAGTGGGGTTACACAAGTCCAAATTTTGACTATAAATATTAATTAGAAAGATAAAAATATTTCCTACATCATAGTATTTTTTTTATAATTTTTATACATTAAATAAATTAAATTATTTATGACATCATTATGATGCAGCGATGACCTCATTATTTAACGATTTTAATAAAATGAAAAGATAATATAAAATACAAGGCTTAAACTTGTCCAAAGACTATTGGATGGTTAGATTTCGAACCCTTATCACCTTATCCACGAATTTTATAAGTGTGGGACCTTTATAATCCGAAAAGCATTGTGTAATAATGTAACATTTCAATCTTTCCAAAAGAGCCGCTCCTCTCCACTTATAAAAGGCCCCCACCTCTCCCACCTCATTTACACTTTCAAGCCATTTGGCTCGGCCAAACTCTGCCCAAATAATCTCCCAACTTCCCCCTATTACTCTTAGAAGCGTCACTTTGGGCAGAACTCTTCTCAAGGAAGCCTTTGGCTCAAATCAAAAAGAGTTAGCCGATTTTGAGGTAATGTCTTCTCTAATGTTGTTTTGTTTTATTTTTCTTCTCCAACCCCCTAAACTCTTTTTATTCATTTATTTTGTAACAACACCAGTATCCTCAATATACTAAGATGTTGGTATAAGAAGTATTCGAGCTACACTTACACACACCTACATCTAATGGTTAAAGAACATACGGTTTCTGTGGATGGCGAATTTCTGCCTCACGAAACGATGATTGTTCAACACTCATATAACACCTTCAAAGGTGGACATTAAGATGTAACTATATTTATATATGATATATAATATGTTTATGTTTTACTTATGCCTCTTTATTTCTCATTTATGGCATACTTTATTATTTCCATTATGGGTAAAACACGATAATTTCATTTTAGGAAGTGCGGACTACCGCCCCCTCAAAGTGATTTGAATCGTTAATGCCATATATGGGGTGTATAAAGGATGGAGTAAATGGTATTATACACTATATTATACTGGAATTATATTATACATTTATATCATTATGATTTCATTCCATTAAATATGAAATAGAAATGAAAGTATCGTTCATGCGTACGTACAACTTACCGTCTCCATGAACGGTGCATTTCATTTCTTACCTCTAAATGTTACGTAATATTATAAATTAATGTATATACTGTATATATATTATATATATGATATCTACATCATTAATATAATTCTGGATATAATGGATATTTCACCACATGAACAACTTGTAATTATAAGAAGTTTATTTTTGACTCAAGTACCAAAGATCGACAAAATGACCGTTATAAACTTAAATAATTACATAATGTTCATAACATGGTAATAAGGGATATAAAAGGAATAATTAACATGAAAAAGGTTCTTAAGTAAATATTAATTAACTCTAGTTTGTTATTCAAGAGGTTAAAGAACGGTCGAGTCAGGACAGGACGCAAGGTAAGGGAATTTCATAACCCAACTTCCATTCTTTGGGTTAATCTCCTACTTTCAAATTATGTCATGATATTATTATGTTGTATATTGTATTTATACTTTCTTTATGTGTACATATAGTGAATACACATAATAGATATATTTTATTTAAAAATGATCTTTTTAAGGGACTTCGTCTCAATCTCCATTCATTGAGGCATATTTTGTTTTATACACAAATTTCTTTTATACAGTGTATAAACCCCTTTGACTTTTATGTTTATTCAAAAGGAATCTTTTTTATACGAAGAGTTTTACTAAACGAAAAAAAGGGAATGTTTTTCTTTCTGTACTTATGCGGCGACAACGACTTCTCGGCCGCCATGACCATTATTTGAGTTTCGGCTTCCTCTACAAGCCATCATTTTTTTAATGAAAAATAAATACAAAGTTTTAACTTTCGTTTATTTTGGTATTGAAAATGGTTTTGAAAGCATTTTTATTATATCAATGTGTTGTATTGATATCTTGTGATTGAAATGTGGAAATGTTATGTTTCCTTTATGCATGTTTTATGTGATACGATTATGTTATGGTTTATGATATGTTTAAACCTATTCATATGAGGAATGCATTGGACTTAATAAGTGACGGGTGGAGCCTGCTATAGCTCCTCGATGCATCGGCATGTCTAATGAGACAAACTAGTGTCTTGGCACGAGGCCTTGACAAAATCTTATTTGTGGTCTTGGCACGAGGCCTTGACTACGTGGTTATGATAGTCTGGCATTATGCATTCCATCATTATGAAAGTGGTTATTGATATTGCATGTGATTATTCGACCAGTAGAATATCCATGTGAATAAGTAAATGGAATTATCTCATTTTACTCTTGCCATATTATGTTGAAGTTCAAGTTTAAAAGGCTTTTGTTTTAGTTAGACATTGCCTTAAATTTTAATGTTTATTTATGAAATCTTCCACAATATTGTTATCCTTACTGAGCATCTGAGCTCACCCCTTTCAATGTTTTAATATTTTACAGGATGTGAATAAGTATTTTATGAATGACCTGTAGGGATAGTCCGAAGAGGATAGAATTGTGGACTATGGAGACTATGTTATTATAGTTTTTCACTTTGTGATGTAATGTAACATTTATCAATGTATCTAGTGTTTCCAAGGCTACTAAACTAATCGGTCTTTCGAGACTTGATCTTTTGTGACCATGCCAATGTTACAAAGTAATGCACTGGATCTGGGTAGCTGGGGTCGAGGCGTTACAGTTGGTATCAGAGGCAGTTTAGTACTAACCTCGGAAGCTAGATTTAGATAAACTCTGATTAGAGCACATAGCCCGAAGATAGACTTTGAGGATTAGTATAGAAGAACTTCCTAGAATTTTGTTATTGTAGAGATTTTGTGAGTTTTCCGAGAAATACATCCCTGTCTGGATACGAGCAAGTAGAGGTGGCTCTGGCACATATGTACCTAGGGGTAAAACTCGAAAACACCGCTTTGAGCTAGACTCGAACGAGAACTGGTGCACGACAACGGGCCTTGCTGCACTCTTGGTTACGACACTCCCGGGGGATATGCTTTGGATAATTCTCATTTTCTTTATAAACCACTATGAAGGGTTATGAGTATATACTTCCTCAAAGAAAACATTTTTATGGATTATATCCATAAATAGTTCAATTTATGTTAAGTATCTTACAAGTATGGAATTATGTATTTTGATTTATAAACTAATATAGTTTATGCCATTGTTTAGAAATGGCGCCTAGTGGAAGGAATGGAAACCGTATCAATGCACGCACTCCGTGTAGGGATTTCCCTCCTGCTCAAGATAATTATTGTGGAGTTGGAGATACAACTGGTGCTTATCAACTTATTACAATACTGGGACAACTCACTCAGGTTATGAATAATAACCTTACTCGTATGGAGCACCCTGATCCGCAACGTGGAGGATCAATGTTAGACCGCTTTATGAGGAAACAACCACCAACCTTCAATGGGAGTACAAATCCTATAGTAGCTGAGCAATGGATAAATTCCTTAGAGAAAATATTCCATGCCTTGGGGAGTAGTGAAAGGGAGAAGGTTGTCATGGCAGTTTACCGCCTCACTGGAGATTCCGATCAGTGGTGGTCGCTAATTCAAAACACAAAGGAAGATGATGACGTATTGAATATGGAATGGAGGGAGTTCAAAGAGATTTTCTTAGAAAAATACTTTCCTCGTGACCATCGAGCAGATATGGAAAGGCAATTTCTGAGTCTGAGACAAAAGGAGGATGAGAATGTCACAAAGTATGAGGCTAACTTTACAAGGTTAGCAAGGTATGCTGGAGATTATATGCGTAACCCAAGGAGTAAGATTGATCGTTTCTTTGATGGGTTAAAACCATTTCTCCGTCGAGCTTTAGTATCACAATCCTTCTCATCATACGAGGATATTGTCTCATGTGCTATCAAGACAAAAAAGGAATTATCTAAGTCTTATGACAACAAAGTAAAGCAAGAGAAGAAGAGAACGGTGGAACAAGAGACAGATAAAGGGAAAAAGGGAAAGAAGGATTTTCCATTATGTGATAATTGTGGGAAGAATCACCCTGGTACTTGCCTAAAAGGAATGGGAGTTTGTTATAAATGTGGAGAAAAGAGTCACCAAGATCTTGATTGCAAGGGAAAGAAAGAGGCTATAAAAGATGAATGCTACAATTGTAGAGAAATGGGTCATTATGCAAATGAATGTCCTAAGCGTAAGGGAAACTTACCTCAGAAAAGGCCAAGGGATCAAGGCCAAGCTTATGGTGTTACTACAGATGAAGTTGAATAATTATTGTATTTGTGTTTTTGGACTCAAGAACTAGATTATGGTTATAAGAATAATGTGATATATATAAGGATTGTACTGCAGTACATGTTGTTTTCATTAAGGTTTTAATATGATTAAGGTAATCATATTTTTAGTATGTGACAATAAGAGAAACTTTTCTTTGTTTGGGGAATCTGATGTTACAATTGATTTTGGAATTTAGAGACCTTTTAGGGAAAGTCCGGACGGAGGTATTTTGGATAAATATTAAGGTTGGAATGGATTAAGTTGAACCATGGATAGTATTGTTTAAGGTTAAAACATTTCTAAAGATTATTTTTGGAATATTATAATACTATAGTTTTAGGAAAAGGACAACCTGCAGGGTGGGGCGTAACCCATCGCGTCGGACAAAGCTGCAAGAATCGAACCCACAACCATAGTGCGACAGGCCTTTATTTCCTACCACTAGCCTACAGGAAGTCCCTGGTTATTACAAAATAATTTTACTAATCTAAATGGTATGTGTTAACATTTGGAACCTTATACAATTAGGATAAGTATAATATTTTTGAGTTCTATTATCTTTTGAGTGAAAGATGAGTTAAAGGTTGAAACTCTAATTGTCAAGCATAAATATATATATACCTATCTCTTATTCAATGAATAAATTAATTCTTAAACATTATTAAAGGGATATTAAAACAAAAAAAATATGTTATCCTAATACATTATGTCTTGTTGAACTGATGATCAACATAAATTGAAGACTTTGAGGCCCTCAATTTGACAGTTGATTGTGATTGATGACCTCAATCACTCCCTACGAATATTTACGTTTTTCCTCCAATTATATGTCTCTAATTGCCACCAATGTTCTCCTAATCGAGATCATAATTGGGTGGTGACATTTTCATTTCCCTTTCCCTCTTATTAAGGCTAAATTTTATTAATCTTATTTCCGATGTGGGTTTTCCACAAAGGTATTTTCTATTTTCAACCTTTAATTTTCAAAGAAAAATTTCAAATTGCGAGGACACAATTTATTGAAGGAGGGGAGAATGTAACACCCCGAGCTTCCACGATACGCTTCTCATTCAATAATGCAATAGCTTGCATTGTACGCAACTTCGAGTTCTAAAACACCGCGACTAATCAAAGTAGCCGTTATGAATAGTAATAACCACTTTTTAAAATTATAGAAATTTTATATTTAAAAATGGACTTCATTTTTGAATTCGTAATATCGAAATTATCCTAAGTTGAATTTTTTGTAACTTTCTGAGAACTTCCAATTTTTTTATGAATAGTGAAAAATACTTAAAACAACTTTTTTAATCAAAATAATTTATTGTGATAAATTATACTATTTAGTAGTTTTAAACTATAATTAGAATATATTTTTACCATTTTATCCAATGGTGGTCATTAGAATTAATTTAACATTGAAATTGGACATAAACAATTGTCAATATTTTGATATAAATTGTTTCTTAAAAACACGCTATTTGTTGTAACAGCGGGAATTAATTATAAAATTAATTAATGCAACTTATATGTTTGGAATTTTGTAAAATAGACATCATTTTTGAATTCGGAATATCAATTATAGCTTAGGGTGAAATTTTGGCCTTATTCTGAAAAACATCAATTTTTGATGAATAGTGAAACCACTAAGTGGTTGTTAAAAACTGATTTTTCATTAAAATGAAATATTACCACTTCTGTGATTTGATTTTCAAAAATCCGACATACATGGTTGTAATTAAGAAGCAAAATGTGGTTCGATGAGATTAAAATAATTTTTTGGTGAATAGTAACTTTTAAGTTCTTAATCGTGATTAGAGGTAATTAGTGTAGTTTAAGGTAAAAATAATGTTTTAATAATATTAGATGGGCATAACACTTGTCCTACTCCTATTGGATGAGTCATGGACGACCAAGAAAACCCATGGGTCAACTTGGGGACCCCATGGAGCCACTTTGGTTGGAAAATGACATTAATATATATTTATTTAATGTTAAAATTAAATTGACACAAACATGAGTTGTTTTACTAAAACAGTTTTTAAGTGGGGTTACACAAGTCCAAATTTTTACTATAAATATTCATTAGAAATATAAAAAGATTTACTACATCATAGTATTTTTTTTATAATTTTTAGACATTAAATAAATTAAATTATTTATGACATCATTATGATGCAGCGATGACCTCATTATTTAACGATTTTAATAAAATGAAAAGATAATGTAAAATCTAAGGCTTAAACTTTTCCAAAGACTATTGGATGGGTATATTTCGAACCCTTATCACCTTATCCACGAATTATATAAGTGTGGGACCTTTAGAATCCGAAAATAATTGTGTAATAATGTAACATTTCGATCTTTCCAAAAGAGCCCCTCCTCTCCACTTATAAAAGGCCCCCACCTCTCCCACCTCATTTACACTTTCAAACCATTTGGCTCGGCCAACCTCTGACCAAATACTCTCCCAAATTCCCCCTATTACTCCTATAAGTCTCAATTTGGGCAGAACTCTTCTCAAGGAAGCCTTTGGCTCAAATCAAAAAGAGTTACCCGATTTTGAGGTAATGTCTTCTCTAATGTTGTTTTGTTTTATTTTTCTTCTCCAACCCCCTAAACTATTTTTATTAATTTCTTTTGTAACAACAACAGTATCCTAAATATACTAGTATGTTGTTATAATAAGGATTATAGCTACACTTACACACACCTACATCTAATGGTTAAAGAACATACGGTTTCTGTGGATGGCGAATTTCTGCCTCACGAAATGATGATTGTTCAACACTCATATAACACCTTAAAAGGTGGCCATTAAGATGTCACTATATTTATATATGATATATAATATGTTTATGTTTTAGTTATGCTTATTTATTTCTCATTTATGGAATAATTTATGATTTCCATTATGGGTAAAACGCGATAATTTCATTTTAGGAAGTGCGGACTACCGCCCCCTCAAAGTGATTTGAATCGTTAATGCCATATGTGGGGTGTATAAAGGATGGATTAAATGGTATTATACACTATATTATACTGGAATTATATTATACATTTATATCATTATGATTTCATTCCATTAAATATGAAATAGAAATGAAAGTAGCGTTCATGCGTACGTACTGCTTACCGTCTCCATGAACGTTGCATTTCATTTCATACCTCTAAATGTTACGTAATATTATAAATTAATGTATATACTGTATATATATGATATATATGATATCTAAATCATTAATATAATTCTGGATATAATGGATATTTCACCACATGAACAACTTGTAATTATAAGAAGTTTATTTTTGACTCAAGTACCAAAGATCGAAAAAATTACCGTTATAAACTTAAATAATTAAATAATGTTCATAACATGGTAATAAGGGATATAAAAGGAATAATGAACATGAAAAAGGTTCTTAAGTAAATAGGAATTAACTCTAGTTTATTATTCAGGAGGTTAAAGAATGGTCGAGTCAGGACAGGACGCAAGGTAAGGGAATTTCATAACCCATCTTCCATTCTTTGGGTTAATCTCCTACTTTCAAATTATGTCATGATATTATTATGTTGTATATTGTATTTATACTTTCTTTATGTGTACATATATTGAATAAACATAATAGATATATTTTATTTAAAAATGATCTTTTAAGGGACTTCGTCTCAATCTCCATTCATTGAGGCATATTTTGTTTTATACACAAATTTCTTTTATACAGTGTATAAACCCCTTTGACTTTTACGTTTATTCAAAAGGAATCTTTTTTATACGAAGCATTTTACTAAACGACAAAAAGGGAATGTTTTTCTTTCTGTACTTATGCGGCGACAACGACTTCTCCGCCGCCGTGACCATTATTTGAGTTTCGGCTTCCTCTACAAGCCATCATTTTTTTTAATGAAAAATAAATACAAAGTTTTAACTTTCTTTTATTTTGGTATTGAAAATGGTTTTGAAAGAATTTTTATTATATCAATGTGTTGTATTGATATCTTGTGATTGAAATGTGTAAATGTTATGTTTCCTTTATGCATGTTTTATGTGATACGATTATGTTATGGTTTATGATATGTTTAAACCTATTCATATGAGGAATGCATTGGACTTAATAAGTGACGGGTGGAGCCCGCTATAGCTCCTCGATGCATCGGCAGGTCTCATGAGACAAACTAGTGTCTTGGCACGAGGCCTTGACAAAATCTTATTTGTGGTCTTGGCACGAGGCCTTGACTACGTGGTTATGATAGTCTGGCATTATGCATTCCATCATTATGAAAGTGGTTATTGATATTGCATGTGATTATTCGACCAGTAGAATATCCATGTGAATAAGTTAATGGAATTATCTCATTTTACTCTTGCCATATTATGTTGAAGTTCAAGTTTAAAAGGCTTTTGTTTTAGTTAGACATTTCCTTGAATGTTAATGTTTATTTATGAAAGCTTCCGCAATATTTTTATCCTTACTGAGCATCTGAGCTCACCCCTTTCAATGTTTTAATATTTTACAGGATGTGAAGAAGTATTTTATGAATGACCTGCAGGGATAGTCCGAAGAGGATAGAAGTGTGGACTATGGAGACTATGTTATTATAGTTTTTCACTTTGTGATGTAATGTAACATTTATGAATGTATCTAGTGTTTCCAAGGCTACTAAACTAATCAGTCTTTCGAGACTTGATCTTTTGTGATCATGCCAATGTTACGAAGTACTGCACCGGATCTGGGTAGCTGGGGTCGGGGCATTACATTATCCCATAGGATATTTCATTCAAACTTCACTTATTGAATCTCTCTTGGAGCTTGGTCAAGAAAGAATACCCAGTGACACTACCTCCCCCCCAAGTTCAGACAAATGGACTTCAAACGGCATGACTCTACTGGTTGAGGCCATCGATTCTCCATTATGTATCAATTATCATTTTTTGTTACTACTTATAAACACTCATTATAATGGTAAAATTATCAACCAAGGGTACATTTTCTAATGGTCATATTTGACCAATGATCATATCTAACCAATGATAATATATTTATCTAATCTCATCTATCATATTTCTCTTTATACCCTGTAAATACCACTTTATTCTTTCATTAAAAATTCACTACAATTTCTCCCTATGTTTATATTTTCATTTCTCAAGATGTTGATTGGTTTAATAATATATTTTTTTATTTCTATAGAATTTGTTTTGGGGGAAATAATTCTAAAAGACTAGGTTGATCCATACTTTCTCATTTTAGAAATTCTATTTTAAATTTTTTTCCCAGTTGTCATGTTTGAAATTTTAATTGGTTTCATAGATAAAATACATAATGATCATTATTAATGAGATAAAATGATATCAGTTTATTTATATTTTATGCATATATAATATTATATAATATGTAACAAATATTTTTTAGGAAACAAATATCCTTTAAAAAGTTTGGGTCGTCACATTTTCCCCCCTTAAGAAATTTCATCCCTGAAATTTCAACTAATACTCTTGGTTAATAAAAGGTGAGGGTGCTTCTATATTATTATCTCCTCTAGTTTTCATTTTTATTCTTTATATTTGTGGATCCTCCACAAAACTTTTATGGGGTGGGTAGTATTGTTTCTCATAACCCTATCTCTATGGTCCAAGATATCCACTGGCTTCTCCTCATAAGATAGGTCACATTCTAGTTATACCACATCTGAATTTAGTACATGTGAGGGATTAGGTATGTACTTCTTTAAAACAAATATATGGAATACATCATGAACTGGAGAAAAATTTGGTGTAAGTTCTAACTTATATGTCACTACTCTTATACGATCAATTATTTCAAAGTGTTCAATGTTCCTACGGATTGGTTTCCCTTTATTTCCAAATTACATGACTCTCTTCCATGGTGTGTCCAAGGAAAAAAATTTCTCCAGCATCAAAATCCAAGTCCTTTCGACAATTTTCACCATATCTCTTTTACTGACTCTGAGTAGCCTTTATATGTTGTTGGATGGCATGAAATTTTTTTTCATCTCTTGCAAATGATCGGGCCTAGGTAGCTTTCTCTCACAAACATCATCCCTACATGTAATAGTTATACACCACTTCCCATATAGATCTTCATATGGTTCCATTTTAATACTCGAGTGGAAACTATTCTTGAATGAGAAATCAACTAATGGGAGGTATTGAGCCCATCCACCTTTAAATTCCATTGATCATTTTCTCAACATGTCCTCAAGTGTTAGAATAGTCCTTTAATATTGGACATCTATTTGGGGATGATAGTTCATACTGAAATTTGATTTGATATTCAAATCATTTTGAATAATTCTCCAAAAGTTAGAATTGAACCTTGGATCATGATCAGAAACAATAAAAAGTGGCACTCCATGTAACATCACCAATTCCTTTACGTATACCTTGGAATGTTTGTCAAGATCTAAACCTTCCCAAATATCAATGAAATGGGAAGTCTTGGTGAATTAAACCACTATAAATCATATCACATTATTTCTTTTGGATGTTCTTGGGAGACCAGTGAAGAAATTCATAGTGATATTGTCTCACTTCCGGGTTGGTATGGGTAGTGGTTGCAATATGCCATTAAGAAGTTTTCTCTCTGCCTTCACTTACTAACACACCAAGCACCGTGCTGTGTAGTCGACAATATCCCTTTTCATATTATCCCACCAATAATGATCATGAAGATCACTATACATTTTATTGCTTCCAGGATGTATAGAAAATTTAGAGCTATGAACTTCATCCATCAGATCTTTCATTACCTTTGGGATAGATGGAACATAGCCTTGTATAAAACTTCAGCACACCTTCTTGATCAATATTGAACTCAAGAAACTTTTCATTATTCACTACCTTTAACTTCTTTTGTAACAAAGGATCTTATCATTGAACTTTCTTGATCATATGTATTAATGATGTTTTAGAAATCATTTGGGATAGGGTAGATGATGTCCCCTCCCTTACGATTCTCATGTCAACTTTTACTAGGTCCTTGATAAAAGGATCTCCTTGAATCCTCACCATTTTCAGCACAACAAGGTCGTTCCTATTTAATGCATTAGGGACTCTGTTTTCTATTTCTAAGTGATAATGAATTGAATATCCATATTCTTTAAGATGTTACAACTATCTCCATTTTCCCATGTTCAATTATTTTTTCTTGAAAATATACTTCAAACTTTGGTGGTCTATTTATATATCACATTTTCCTCCATAAAGATATTGCCTCCATATTTTAAAAGAAAAAAATAACCAGAACTAACTCTAGGTCATGCGTAGGATAATTCTGCTCATGATGCTTTAACTATAGAGATGCCTAAGCAATCACCTTGTAATTTTGTATGAGGATGCACCCAAGCCCTTTTAAAGATGCATCACTAAAAATAACAAAACCTTCTCTAATAGAGGGTAGAGTTAGCATAGGTGCAGTAACCAATATCTTCATTAGTTATTGGAAAATTTCTTCACACTCCTTTTTCTAGATAAACATATCCCCTTTTCGAGTTAACATGGTTAGTGGATTATAAATTCATAAAATATTTTTCACAAACCTCTTATAATATCCTGCTAAACCCAAGAAATTGTGAATCTTAGTTACTATTGTGGGATGATGCCACTCCTTAATAACCTTTGTCCTCATAGGGTCAACTGATATTCCTTCATTGGTTATAATGTTCCCCAAGAATGAATCTTATTGTAACCATAATTCACATTCTCTGAACCTTCCAAAAATTTTCTCCTTCATAAGAGTTTTCAATATAACCCTTAGATGATCTTCATGCTCCTCAATAATTTTGGAATATATCATAATATCATTAATAAAAACTACCAAGAATTTATCAAGGTAGTCCTTAAAGACTCTATCAATAAAATATATAAACATAGCGGGAGCATTAGTCAAGGTAAAGGTCAGAATAACAAACTCATAATGCCTGTATCTTGTTCAGATGGTAGTCTTTGAAATATCTTCTTTCTTTACCCTCAATTGATGATACCCATATCAGAGAAATCTTCATGGGTTCATCCTAAGTTACTTTTACTACAACTTATATCCTGGGGATATACATCGAAGGAAAGGGGTGAGCATGAATCCCAGTAAAGAAATAAGCAAGGGAGACAAAATCATGTGATCATCAGACATATCAATAAGAACATGAGGCATAACAATAAGGCATGAAAAAATACATGATAATGACATGAATTATAACATTTAAATGTGGAGACAACATTTAAATGTGACCTACATAAGAATACCACCAAGTTTTATCACCAATGTTTATCACCAAGGTGTCATAAATGAAAAATATCAAGGTTATTCACCAAGGTATCATAAAATATGTCATCTCTAGAGATTAAATTCTTTACCCAATGCATTGGAGAGCTATTAGTGTATACCCTTCATATGTATTAATTAATGTTATCCACATAGATCATAATAAATCATTTCATTTAGAACTCGTGGAGAATAAATAATGACTTTATTATCAAAAAAATGGCATACAAAAGTGTATAAAGACATGATCATTATGTCATTTTTAACCCATGGAAAGGGAATGTGGCTTTCATATATGTAAATCCCCAAATCAATTATTCATGTTTACATCTAGTTGAATACACAATTAATATAAAATATGTTTTGATATTTAAATAAAAAGGAAAAGATAATTTCTCCTATAAAAGAGATAAAATCAATAAAAAAATTCAGCAACACAACTAGTATAAAACATGGTTTTAGAAGAGGATAAAATGAGGGAGAATGAAGGTCTCCCATTGATAAAAGACTATTATTACAGTAATGGGATAATATAAAGTGGAAAAAGTAATATTATTCCATAACTTTTCCTTATGACCTTTTCATTCCTTTATGTGTTGACAATCACAAACACTTTCCTTATGAATTTTCTGTTCCTTTATGTTTTGAAAATCACAAACACATTTTACTAAGGAAAATTATCTTTCTCTAAGAATTTTTTCTTAAGGAAATTTTTTTCCCTAAGAAAGGTTTTGACCTTACCCTTGGTTTTCAATGCTTTATCTAATGTTTTCCTAAATAAACCTAACCATGTTTTTATTATTTCAAAAAATAGAACCTTATCTAACATAGAACCTTACAATTCTTTAGAATAAATTTTTCGTAAAATTTTGAATACAATTTCTCATGGAATCCGACGCTGATTTCTCTGAAAATCAGACTCTGATATCTTCATAAATCAGACTCTAATTTCTTCTAAAATTAGACTTTGATTTCTTATAAAATCATACTCCGGTTTCTTCTAAAATCAGACTCTGATTTCTTCTAAAATCATACTCTAATTTCTCTAGAAATTTGACTCTGATTTATTCTAAAATCATACTAAAATTTCTTCTGAAATCAGACTCCAATTTCTAAGGAAATCAGATTCCAATTTCTTCTAAAATTAGACTCTGATTTCTCTATAAATCAAACTCTAATTTCTCTTGAAATAAGACTATTATTTATCTTTAAATCAGACTCTTATTTCTTATAAAATCATATTCTGAATTGATCAGAACATAGACTCCATTTTTCACTTTCATAAGAATCCGATTAAATATCTTTCTTATAGTTACATCATTTCATTAAAGTAACATTTCATTTTATCAGATCCTATTATTCTTATGTTTCTAAAACATGATAATTCTTTTCTTACATATTATTGTTTCATACACTTGATAATGTTTCTCATTTTTTCTTACATGAAACTATGTCGGTACAATCTGTTTTTAACTAACCGTTGGCTAAGTGACACGTGTATAGGTCCCTCCAAAAATTAAGGGAAAATATGACCTTTGGATGAGGAAGTCAACCATTGGAATCCAGGCCTATAAATACCCATCCAGTTGAAAAAGAACAGTTCGAGAGTTTTAATTGAGAGTTGTTGATCTCTGGAGTGAAGTGATACTTTGCGAAAGCTTTGCTCAAACATGCCTTGTGATAATGTTTTTAACATCTTATTTAAGCTATAAAAAACTTGTTCAGCCTGCTCAGTGTAAATCTAATTGTTTCTAATCAATTAATAGCTTCTAGGGATAGGAAGATAGATCTAATGATCACCTTAGAGATTGAGGGCTTGCGAGGATAGTAAGACAAATTCCAATCTTTGTATTGGGGGATTACCCTAGTGTGGGTAAGACAGACTTTCTTGAAAGTATAAACCAAGGGACCTTTATCCATGGTTGTTGGATACCCTTCTATTTAGGTTAAAATTTTTCTTATACTTGTATTTTTTTGTTGCAATTTTTAATTCTGCTGCATTTTGTTAAAGAAAGAAAGTGTAACTTTCTTATAATTTCTTATACTTGTATACTCTGATATAAATAAGATTCTATATTCTTTAAGGTAGATTCTTTCTCTAAGTAAACTTGTCTTATGTTTCTTTATTGGATCCATATTATTTGATCCTAAGCAAGTTAGTTTCTCTGTTAATAACTAAAGAGGGTTTGTTAATCTATCTTCTTAACTTTGTTAAACATATATTTTCTTATGGATAAAAAAGGAAAGTTTTTAAAACTAAAATTCACCCCCCTCTTGTGATTGAGAATATTTATATACATTTCAATCTTACAGCCCTAAAGGTGAGGTGTGTGATGGTATTAGTTTCATGGGGAGGCTTGGCTAACATCTACCGAGTGTTAATCTCAACTAACTTGAACTTCTCTCGTAGGTGATTTCATTCAAGATTCGCTTGTTGAATCTCACCTTGGGCTTGGTCAAGGGAGAACCCCTAGTGACTCTACCTCCCTCTCAAGTTCAGAGAAATGGGATTTAAACAGCATGAATATAATGGTTAAGACCATCAATTCTCTTTTAACAATTATCCTCTGTCATTATTACTCATAAACACTAATTACAAGGGTAAAATTATCAACCAAGGGTATAGATTCCAACAGTCATATTGACTAATGGTCATATTGACCAATGGTCATATTTGACCAATGGTCATATTTGACCAATGGTCATGTTTGAGCAACATTTATATTTGACCAACAGTCAAATCTCAATAGTCACATTTCCCTTTAGACCATATAAATACCACTTTATTCTTTCATTCAAAATTCACTACAATTTCTCCATAAGGTTATATTTTCATTTCTTAAGATGTTGATTCATTTACTAATATTTTGTTTCATTTCTATATAATTTTTTATGGGGTTATTATTCTAGTAGATAGGTTAGATCCATATATTCCCATTTTATCTATTCAATTTTATATATTTTTTCAAATTTAATATTTGTCATTTTAATTAGTTTCATAGCTGACTAATGTAATGATCATTGTTAACGAAATAAAAAAAGAAGTTTCTCTATATTTTATATGTGTATAATATTATATAATATGTAACAATAATTTATTCATGAAACAAATGTCATTTAAAAAGTCTGGGTCATTACATTATTCCCCCTTAAGAAATTTCATCCCTGAAATTTCAACTCATTCCCTCAGTTAAGAAAAGATGGGGGGTACTTTTATCTCATTGTCTCCTTTGGTTCTGACATTACTTCTTCATGTTTATGGTTCCTCCAACACACTTTGATGAGGTGGGTAGTATTTTTTCCTAGAACCTTGTCTCTACAGTCTAAGATCTCCACCGGTTTCTCCTCATAAGAAAGGTCATGTTCTTGTTGTACCACTTCTGGATTCAGTATATGTGAGAGATTAGGTATCTAATTTATCAAGAGAAATGTGTGGAATACATCATGAACTGGGCAAGATTTGGTTTAAGTGTTATCCAATATTTCACTACTTCTATGGGATCAATGATTTCAAAGAGGCTAATGTACCTAGGGACAGGCTTTCATTTCTTTCTAAATCGCATGACTCTTCCATGGTGATATATGAAAGAAAACTTTGTCTCCAACATCAAACTCAAATTCCCTTCGATGGTTGTTAGTATACCTCTTCTATCGACTCTGATAAGACTTTATATGTTGTTGGATTTCATGAAACTTTTCTATCATCTCTTTCACAAGATCGGTCTCAAGTAGCTTTCTCTTAAAAACATTATCCCTACCTGTAAGAGTTCAACATTTCTTCCCATATAGAGCTTCATATGGTTCCATTTGAATAATCGAGTGGAATCAATTGTTGTATGAGAACTCAACTAATGGTAGGTGTTGATTTCATCCACCATTAAATTCCATTGAGCATGTGCTCACCATGTCCTCAAGTGTTTGAACAGTATTTTCAAATTAGTAATCAATCTGGGGATGATAAGTCATACTGAAATTCAATTAGATATTCAGATCATATTGTAGAATTCCCCAAATGTTAGACATGAACCTTGGATAATGATCAGAAATAGTGGAACGTGGAACTCTATACAACCTCGCTACTTCCTATACGAATATCTTGGAATATTGGTGAGGAGGGAAATCTTCCCAAATAGTGATGAAATGGGTAGTCCAGGTGAATCAAACCACTATAACTCATATCTCATTATTTCCTTTGGATGTTCTTGGGAGACCAGTGATGAATTACATAGAGATATTATCCCACTTCTAGGTTGGTATGGGTAGTGGTTACAATACCCCTTTAAGAATTTGTCTCTTCACCTTCACTTTCTAACACACCAAGCACCTTACAGTGTAGTCAGAAATATCCCTTTTCATATTATCCCACCAATAACGATCACATAGGTCTCTATAAATTTTTGTGCTTTCAGAATGTATAGAGAATGTACAGATATGAGCTTCATCCATCAAATCCTTATTTATCTCTGAGATAGATGGAATGCATAGCCTTGTATGAAATTTCAATACACCTTATTGATCAATATTGAACTTAGGAAACTTATCATTCCTCACAGCTTATATCTTCTTTTGTAACAAAGGATGTTCTCTTTGATATTTCTTGATATTATCTAGTAATGATAGTTAATAAATCATTTAGGATAGGGTTGATTATTTCCACTCCCTTACTAATCCCGTGTCTAATTTTACTAGGTCCTTTATCAATGGATCTCCTTGAATCCTCATCATTTTCATCACAACATGGTATTTCCTACTTAATAAATCAATAATATTGTTTTTACTTCCAAGTTGACAATGAATTAATTAGTCATAGGCTTTAAGAAGTTCCAATAATCTCTTTCATTTCATGTTTAATTCATTTTGTGAAAAAATAAACTACAAACTTTGGTTATCTATGCATATATCTCATTTTTTCCATAAAGATAGTACCTCCGTATTTTTAGAGAAAAAAATTACCACAGATAGCTCTAGGTCATGGGTAAGATAATTCTGCTCATGAGTCTTTAACTATCGAGATGCATAAGCAATCACCTTGTCATTTTGCATAAGGATTCACCCAAGACCTTTCATAGATGCACCACTGTAAATAAAAAAACCTTCTCTGATAGAGGGTAGAGTTACCATCAGTGCAGTAACCAATCAAATTTTTTAGTTCTTGCAAACATTATTCATACTCCTTTTTCTGGATAAACTTATCCCCATTTTAAGTTAACTTTTTTAGTGGATTATAAATTCATGAAAAAAATTTCATAAGCCTCCTATAATATCTTGCTAAACCCAAGAAATTGTGAATCTCAATTACTATTGTGGGATGTGGAAAATTTTTTACAACCTTTTTCTTTCCAGGGTCAACTGATATTCCTTCATTGGTTATAATTTTTCTCAATAATTCACCTTTATATATCCAAAATTCACATTTTTTGAACCTTCTAAAAATATTCCCCTTCCTTAGAGTTTTCAATATAACCCTTAGATGATCTTCATACTCCTCACAACTTTTGGAATATATTAGAATATTATCAATAAAAACTACCCTAAATTTATTATGGTATTCCTTAAAGAATCTATTCATCAAATTCATAAACATAATGAGATCATTAATCAAGAAAAATGGAATAGTAACAAACTCATAATGTTCGTATCTTGTTCAAAATACAGCCTTTGGAATATCTTCTTTATTTACCCTCAATTGATGATACCCTTATCGAAGGTCGATCTTGGAGAAGAATCGATCCCCACAAATCTGGTCAAATAAATCATCAATCCTTGGGAGAGGGTACTCTCTTCACTATGATCTTTTTAAGTTCTCTATAATCAAATCATAGCTTCATTGATTCATACTTATTCACAAAGAGAAAAGGTGTTCCACAAGGAGATGCACATGGTCAGATAAATCAATTCTCTAGATGATCTTGAACTTGTTTCTTTAATTCCTAATACTCCACATTTTCCATTCTATACGGGTTCTTTGATATCAGCTAGGTTCCAAGTATGAGTTCAATTGAGAACTCTAACTCTCTTTCTGGGGGAGGTCCAGGTAACTATTCAGTAAATATGTCAGTGTATTCTTGAATGATGGGAACATTCTCTATTTTTATACTTTCATTTAATTCTCTCTCTTTACTAATCATATCCAAAAAAGGTCATTGGGAGATTATTCTACGCAAAGCTTAGGTCGGGATATATATCCTTTGAAAATGACTGTAGGTTTTCCATCCAAGACTACTGAAATTTCATTGCTTCTGTAGTTTTTCTTAGCATTATAATTTTAGATCCAGTCCATCCATAGTATAGTGTTCAATTCCACCATGGGAATTACTACTATATTTTTTATGATATTATACTATCCAAAGTTAATACTAGGGTTTCTATACACTGTTGATGCTAGGATAATTCCTCTATGAATCTTCACTAATAAATCTACTTATAGAAGTTCAGGGATTGATCCTATATTATTTGAAAAATTGGAAGAAAGAAAGGAATGCATAGAACTAGAATCAAACAAAATACTTGCTAGATTTGAGATCATAATGAGAGTACCCTCCACCACATCATTGGGAGCCTCTACTTCATCCTTCTTTATAGAAAATCCTCAACCTTTCTCCCTTTTCCTATGTTTAGGTTGATAGTGGTTCCCCTCTATTATCTTTTGATTTGTATATTTATTATAATAGTTATCAATCTATCCACACATTAGGCATTGAACATATGGACCGGCCTGCACCATCATCCCTTTCTCGTTAGTGTTTATAATTTTAGTCTTCACCTCACCATGATCTATATTCTCATATCCTTCACATTTGTATCACTTTTCACTCCTAAGAAAGAAGTTCGTCGAAAGATTCTTCCCAAATTTATTGCACATGGGAAGTTTCACTTTCCTTCCCCCACTTACATGATTAAAGTTACTCCCATAGTTTGTCTCTATTTCACTCTTCTTTTCATTCAAACTATGCGACCACAATGTCTCTACAAACTCCAATTCATCCTTCATAGCACTTTGCATTATTTTCTTATAGCTTTCATTGTCTCAATTTTATAGATTCATCTAAAAATGGGGTCTCAGACCATCGAATAATCTATCAACATTTCCCTTAGGATCCATAACAAAAATATAGGTGTATCGGTCAAGTCTTGAAAAGTTCATCTCGTGTCGGCCCACTGATTCAATTTCCTTCTACTTAAATTCTAGTAATTCCTTCTCCTTTTTCATTCACATCGAACGAGAGAAATATTTTTTGAAAAATATTCCCCTTAACTCTTGCCACTTTATAGCATCAATATCCCTTCATGGGATTGTGTTTTTAATTAGTTTCCACCCCTAATCAGCTTCTCCTTTTAAGCGGTATACTATCAGGGTGAATTTCTCTAGCTCTAAACAACAGTGTACATAAAAGATGTTTTCTATCGAGAATATCCATTATTAAACAATCAATGGGTCGGTAGATCTACTAAAAGAAGGTGTTTGTTGATGTATAAAGGACTCAATATAAAGCTGTTCCCTCCAAGGTGAATCCAATCTCTTGACTTGATTCAAGTTATTGTACATAACTCGAGTTATTTGATTCATCATTATCATGAAGTTTTCCATTCTATATTCCATCAAAACGCTGTCAGTGCATCACCTGTGGCACTAATCATCTTTGTGGTTCCTCTTTTTTCTCTCCATTTCATCTAAATGAAGAAAAACTTAGTGGGAAACTTTTTACTTTTATGAATCTTACAATTCAAAATGGATTTTATGTCTTAAAACATCATGCTTAAATTTGTTATTTATCTCCTCTAATAAGAATTGCATTTTCTATATATCCTTCATAATGGTTCATAAAAATCTTGTGATTAACCAAACATATCCACCAGAAGTGTCAAAATAGGTGTGCATAAATGCCTATTATTTTTCACCCATTCCTAATCGAGTCTAGCTCAATGCAGTGTTTTTGGGCATTACCCCTATATATATATGCACCATATCCGCATCCACTTGAGGTATCAAAATAGTGATGTATTTGTTTAGAAACCACTTACTTAACACTTACCAAAATAACAAGATGTTTTTTTATATTTGAGATTTTTCTTAGGGTTCTTCATAAATTTTTCAAGTCCTAATTTTCAAAAATAACAAAACCATCATTTTATACCAACTATGGAATATCGTATTTTTATTACATAACATTTCATTACATGGTACAAATATAGGATCTTTTAAATTTTAGTTTCCTGAAAACAAGGTACATAATACATGAAAACTTAAAACATTCTTCTAAATCAACTTGAATACATATTCATGGTTTCACCCAAAGTTACTTTTACTGAATATCATATCCTAGGGATATACATCAAAGGAAAAGGGTGATCATGAAGACTAGTAAGAGAATACACATCGAATACAATAGGATGTGATCATGATACATATCAATAAGAACATGAGACATAACAATAAAGAATGAACAAGAGACATAATAATAACATGAACAATAACATAGAAATGTGAATTCAATATTTAAATGAAACTTTCATAAGAATATCAAAAAGGTTTATCACTAAGGAGTCATAAATGAAAATTACCAAGGTTATTCACCAAGGTATCGTAAAACATGTCATCTGTAGAGATTGAATTCTCTACCCAATGTATTAAAGCGCTATCAGGGCACACCCTTCATATACCGTAATTAATACAAGACACATAGATCATAATAAATAATTTCATTAATAGCCCATATAGAATAAATAACGGTTTTCTTATCAAAATCATGGAATACAAAAGTGCAAAAAGACAAGAACATTACGTAATTTTTAACCCATGAAAAGGGAATGTGGGTTTTGTGTATGTAAATCACCAAATCAATTAGTAATATTTATGTTTAGTTTAATACCCAATTAATAGAATATAGGTTTTGGTATTTGAATAAAAATAACAAGGTAATTTCTCATGTAAAAGAGAGAAAATTGAGAAATAAATTCTACAGTACGACAGGTATAAAATATTGTTTTAGAAGAGGGGGAAATGAGGAAGAATGTGGGTCCCACATTGATAAAAGACAATTATTATAATAATGGGATAATAGAAAGTGGAAAAAAGAACTTATTTTGGAAATTATAAGACATACCACATTAAGGTAACATGAATGGAAAAGAGAAGTGGAGATTTCTCTTACCTTTAAGAGTTGTTCTTAAAACTTCAGGATGAAACCTTAGGGGATTGAGGACACCTTAGAGGAACTCCTTGGGAAAAAAATCACTAGAAATTCATGTATGATGAATTAGAAGTGAATGGAAATGGATAAATGGGTGGTTATTTATATCCAAAGTGGAAAAATTATTTAGTAACTTCCAAATATAGGTCTTGGAAATCTAGGTTGTGGAAAATGAAAAACTATTGGATTTCCATGGTTTTTGCTCATGGATTTGAAAATTTGGGTTACATTTTATGATATTTTAGTCCAATATAACTAAACACTATTTTTAATACTTTTTTTGGCATAAAAAAGTAATTATTCCACAATATAATGTTATTAAACATCAAATTTTTCTTTTTAGACTTTGGAAAGTTAATTATGTTTAAGAAATTGATTAAAATATATTAAAATACATAATATTGATAAAATAAAATATTTTAGATCATTTATTGTGTTTAATGAATTATTATATCATTATGGAATAAGTATGAAGTCATAAAATATGCTGAAAAACCAAAACTATATTTTTACTATTCAAGAAAAAATAAAGTATTTTAGAATATTCTCATAAATTCATCCTAACCTAATTTCAACATGATGATTTAGAATATAATGTTTATTTTTTATAATGATTATATAAATATGATAATTTAAACTTTTAAATATAAAAACCCTTATTTATTTAAAAATAGAAGTTTTCCATGTACAATCAAATTTCTGACATTTATAAAAAAATTCTTCGACCATTATAAAATTATTTTATCATTTATTTTTAGGTGAGAGTGTTTTAAAAGATTATTTTATTAAAATAAATATTATTCATAATAGTTGATTTTATTATAAAAATAGTATATATTTTTAAATGCAATTATGATTCATTTTTTTCCAAAAATCAATTTATCAAATACATCTCAATTAAACATATATTTTTTAAGAAATATTATTATTAAAATGAAATTGATGGAATGTGAATTTTATTTATAAAAAGTTGATTATACTTTAAGAAACTAAGGACTGGACATGTAACCTCTTATTAAATATGCATACACCCTAAGGATGAGGTGTGTGATGGTCATAGTTTCATGGTGTGGCTCAGCTAACATCAAATGAGTGGTAATCTCCACTAACTTGACCTTCTCCAATAGGAAATTTCATTCAAACATCACTTATTGAATCTCGCCTTGGGCTTGGTCAAGGGAGAATCCCCAGTGACACTACCTCCCTCCCAAGTTCAGACAAATGGACTTCAAACGGCATGACTCTTCTGGTTGAGGCCATCGATTCTCCATTATGTATCAATTATCCTTTTTTGTTACTACTTATAAACACTCATTATAATGGTAAAATTATAAACCAAGGGTACATTTTCTAATGGTAATATTTGACCAATGATCGTATCTGACCAATGATAATATATTGATTGAATCCCAAATATTATATTTCCCTTTATATCCTATAAATACCACTTCATTTTTTCATTCAAAATTCACTACAATTTCTCCTTAAGGTTATATTATCATTTCTCAAGATGTTGATTGGTTTACTAATATTTTGTTTCATTTCTATAGAATTTTTTTTGGGGGAAATGATTCTAGAAGACTAGGGTGATCCATACTTTCTCATTTTAGCTATTCTATTTTATATTTTTCGTCCAGTTGTAATGTTTGGAATTTTAATTGGTTTCATAGATGAAAAACATAATGATCATTGTTAATGAGATAAAATGATATCAGATTATTTATATTTTATTCTTGTATAATATTATATAATATGTAACAAACATTTTTTAGGAAGAAAAATATCCTTTCAAAAGTTTGGGTCATCACATTCTCCAACCTTAAGAAATTTCATCCCTAAAATTTCAACTAATTCTCTTGGTTTAGAAAAGGTGAGGGTTCTTCTGTATCATTATCTTCTCTAGTTCTCATTTTTCTTCTTTATATTTATGGTTCCTCCACAACACTTTGATGGGTAGGGTAGTATTGTTTCTCATAACCCTATCCCTACGGTCCAAGATATCCACTGGATTCTCCTCATAAGATATGTCATGTTCTAGTTGTATCGCATATGAATTCAGTACATGTGAGGGATCAGGTATGTACTTCCTCAAGATAGATATTTGGAATACATCATGAACTAGAGAAAAATTTGGTGTAAGTTCTAACTGATATGTCACTACTCCTATACGATCAATGATTTCAAAGGGTTCAATGTACCTAGGGATGGGCTTCCCTTTCTTTCCAAATCATATGACTCTCTTCCATGGTGTATCCAAGGAAAAATTTATCTTCAGCATCAAACTCCAAGTCCTTTTGACAGTTGTCATCATATCTTTTTTACTGACTCTGAGTAGCTTTTATTTGTTGTTGGATGGCATGAACATTTTTGTCATCTCTTGCAAACGATCAGGCCCAGGTACCTTTCTCTCACAAACATCATCCCAACATGTAGGATTTATACACCGCTTCCCATATAGAGCTTCATATGGTTCCATTTGAATACTCAAGTGGAAGCTGTTGTTGTATGAGAACTCAACTAATGGGAGGTGTTGAACCCATACACCTTCAAATTCCATTGATCATTTTCTCAACATGTCCTCAAGTGTTTGAATAGCCCTTTCATATTGGACATCAATTTGGGGAAGATAGTTCATACTGAAATTTAATTTGATATTCAAATAATTGTGAATACTTCTCCAAAAGTTATAATTGAACCTTAGATCACGATCTGAAACAATAGAAAGTGGCACTCCATGTAACATCACCACTTTACGTATATCTTGGAAAGTTCTTCAAGATAGAAACCTTCCCAAATATCAATGAAATGGGAAGTCTTAATGAATTAAACCACCATAAATCATATTGCATTATTTCCTTTGGATGTTCTTGGGAGACCAGTGAAGAAATCCATAGTGATATTGTCTCACTTCAAGGTTGGTATGGGTAGTGGTTGAAATAACCCTTTAAGAAGTTTTCACTTGACCTTCACTTGCTAACACACCAAGCACCATGCAGTGTAGTCAACAATCTCTCTTTTCATATTTCCCCCCAATAATGTTCATGAAGATCCCTATAAGTTTTATTGCTTCGATGGTGTATAGAGAATGTAGAGCTGTGAACTTCATCCATCAGATCTTTCATTACCTCTAGGATAGATGGCACATAGCCTTGTATAAAATTTCATCACACCTTCTTGATCAATATTGAACTCAAGAAACTTCTTATTCTTCACTGCCTTTATCTTCTTTTGAAACAAAGGATCTTATCTTTGAACATTCTTGATATTATCTAGTAATTATGTTTGAGAAATAATTTGGGATAGGGTAGATGATGTCCCCTCCCTTATGATTCTCATGTCCAGTTTTACTAGGTCCTTGATAAAAGGATCTCCTTGAATCCTCACCATTTTCAGCACAACAAGGACTTTCCTACTTAATGCATCAGTGACTTTGTTTTCTCTTTCGGGGTGATAATAAATTGAATATCCATAGTCTTTAAGAAAATCCAACCATCTCTTTTGTCCCATGTTCAATTATATTTCTTGAAAATATAATTCAAACTTTGGTGGTCTATTTATATATCAAATTTACCCCCATAAAGATACTACCTCTATATTTTCAAAGAAAAAAAATAACCAAAAATAGCTCTAGGTCATACGTAGGATAATTCTTCTCATGATTCTTTAACTATCGAGATGCATAAGCAATCACCTTGTTATTTTGTATGAGGACGAATCCAATCCCTTTTATAGATGCATCACTATGAATAAAAAAACCTTCTCTGATAGAGGGTAGAGTTAACATAGGTGCAGTAACCAATCTCTTCATTAGTTCGTGGGAAATTTCTTCACACTCGTTTTTCCAGATAAACATAGCCCCTTTTCAAGTTAACACGGTTAGTGGATTATAAAGTCGTAAAATGTTTTTCACAAACCTCCTATAATATCATGCTAAACCCAAGAAATTGTGAATCTCAGTTTCTATTGTGGGATGAGGCCACTCCTTAATAACCGTTGTCCTCATAGGGTCAATTGAGATTCCTTCATTGGTTATAATGTTCTTCAAGAATGAAACTTATTGTAACCAGAATTCACATTCTCTGAACCTTCCAAAAATATTCTCCTTTATAAGAGTTTTCAATATAACCCTTATATGGTCTCCATGCTCTGCAACAATATTGGAATATATCATAATATCATCAATAAAAACTACCAAGAATTTATCAAGGTAGTCCTTAAAGACTCTATTCATAAAATATATAAATATAGAGGGAGTATTAATCAAGGTAAAGGTTATAATAACAAACTCATAATGCTCGTATCTTGTTCAGAAGGTAGTCTTTAGAATATCGTCTTTCTTTACCCTCAATTGATGATACTCAGATCAGAGGTCAATCTTGGAGATGAATTGATCACCACGAAGCTGGTCAAATAAATCATCAATCCATGGGATAGGTTACTTATACTTCATTGTGATCCCTTTAAATTCTCTATAATCAATTCATAACTGCATTGATTCATCCCTCTTTTTCACAAAGTAAACAGTTTCTCCCAAAGGAGACACAATTGGTCAGATAAATCCCTTCTCTAGAAAATCTTGAAGTTGTTTCTTTAATTCCTCTAACTCCACATTTTCTATTCTATAAGGGCTCTTTGATATCGTCTTGGATCTAGGTATGAGTTCAATAGATAACTCTACCTCTCTTTCTAGGGGAGTCTCAGGTAACTCTTCATGAAATATACTAGTCTATTCCTGAATGATGAGAAAATTCTTTATCTTTATACTTTCATTTCCTTCTCCCTCTTCGCCAATCATCTCTATAATGAAGGAAATATTTGGTTCTTCAATACAAAGCTCAGGTTGGGATATATATCCTTTGAAAATCATTGTACATTGTTCGTCCAATACTACAAAAATATCCTTTCTTCTACAGTTGATCTTATCATTATACTTTGAGAGTCTATCCATCCCTAGTATAGTGTCAAATTCCACCATAATAATAACTACTAGGTTTTCGAGGAGATTATCCTTGTCAAAGTTAATACTAGAGTTTCTATACACTATTGATGCTAGGATAATCCCCCTAAGAGCCATTAGTGATAACTCTACTTCTAGCAGTTCATAGATTGGTTCTATATTCTTTTCAAACTTTTATGAAATAAAGTAATACATAAAACAAGAATAAAAAAATGTACTTGCTAACATCGAGAGAACAACAAGAGTACCTTCCACCACATCATTTGGAGCCTCTACTTCATTTTTCATGATAGAAAATGCTTGAAATTTCTCCCCTATCCTATGCTAAGATTGATGGTGGTTCCCCTACATTATATTCTGATTTAGAAATTGATTGAAAAAGTTCCCAAGATGTACACACTTGAAGCATTAAACTTTCGACTAGGCCTGCACCATCTTCCCTTTCTCATTTGTGTTTAGAATTTGAGGCTTCACTTCACAACAAATGTGTGGAGAAGGTACTCCATGATCAATGTTACTCCTTGAGTTTGTCTCTACTTATCTCTACTTTTCAATCGAACTATATGACCACTGCATCTCTCCAAAATCAAATTCATCCTTCATAGCACTCTCCACTATCTCCTTATTTCTTTTATAGTCTCGATTTTCTCGATTCCTCTGAAGATTGGGTCTTAGACCACTGAAGAATCTATCAACCTTCCCCTTAGGATTCATAACAAAGCTAGAGGTGTATTGAGAAAGTATTGTAAATATCATCTCATTGCTTCCCATTGATTCATTTTCTTTCTGCTTTAGTTCTAGAAATTCCTTATCCATTTTTGTTCGCATCGAATAGGGAAAATATTTATTGAAAAAGGTTCCCCTGAACTATTCCCACACCATAGCATCAATATCCCTTCTTGAATTTTTGTAAATAATTTGTGTCAACCACTAATCAGCTTCTCCTTTTAAGCGGTATACTGTCAGGGTGACTTTCCCAAGCTATAAAAAACAGAGTATAGAAAATATGTTTTTTATAGATCTTATCTATTTTTTAACAATAAATGGGTCGGTATATCCACTAAAAGAAGGTGTTCATTGACGCATAAGGGAAACAGTAAGAAGTTATACCCTCTGAGGTGAATCTAGTCTCTCAACTTGATTCAAGTTATTGTTCATAACTCATGTTAGTTGATTTATCATCCTCGTGAAGTTTTCCATTATAGCTTCCATTGAAACACCACTGGTGCATCATCCATTGCACTCATCATTTACACAGTTCCTCATATTTCCCATCATTTCTTTTAAAATAATAAAACCTTAGTGAGAAACATGTTACTTTTAGGAATATAATGATTTTAAAGGGATTTTATGTATTAAAACATCATGATTAAATATGTTATTAATATTATCTAATAACAGTTATATTTTCTATATATCCTCATATGGGTTCATAAAAAGCTTGTGATTAACCAAACATATCCTCCATGACTATCAAACCAGGTGTGCAGCAAGGCCTATTTTCATGTACCAGTTCCCGATCGAGTCTAACTCAATGCAGTGTTTTCAGGTGTAACCCCTAGGTATGTATGTGTCAGAGCCACATCCACTTGTAGTATCCAGATAGAGATGTATTTATCTAAAAACCACTAACTTAATACTTACCAAAATAACATGATGTTTTCCTATATTTATATTTTTTCCAAGGGTTCTTCCTAAAATTTTCATGTCCTAGTTTCTACAAATAACCAAACTATCCTTTGATACCTACTATGTAATTCTACCTTTTTATTACATAACTTTTCGTTATATAGTATAAAGAGAGGATCTTTTAAAGTTTTTTTCCTTGGAAATAAGGTACATAATACATTAAAAATTAAAACTTTATTCTAAATCCACTTGAATACATATTCATGGGTTCAACCTAAGTTACTTTTACTGTATCTCATATCTTAGGGACATACATTAAAGGAACGGGGTGAGCATGATGCCCAGAAGTGGAATAAGCAAGGGAGAAAAAAGCATGTGATTATGAGACATATCAATAAAAACATGAGGCATAATAATAAGACATTAACAAGAGTCAAAATAATAACATGAATCATAAAATGGAAATGTGGCTACAACATTTAAATGAGAACTTCATAAATATATTACCAAGGTGTTGAGTAAAAAGTGTTTCAACTATCTCATTAATCTTTTTTTCTTGGAAATTACAAATTAATTCTTGTTTATCATGTATGTTGTTTTACAATGTGACAAGACATGTTGTTTTAAAATCGTAATTCCATACTTTGTTTTCCATCATAACCACACTTGCAGTTGATTTTATATCATAATCATATGATGATTGTTTTCATTCGTAATCACATATACTGGTTTACAATCATAATCAATTATTTTTTGTCTTCAATTGTTACCACACATACTTTTTCTTTACATCGTAACCAATAATTGTAACCATGTTATGTAGTGAATCATAATCAGGCATCGTAACCAGATTATATATCATGAATCGTAACCATGATATATATTGAAACCACTTTATGCATCTTATCCATGTTATGAATCAAAACTATATGTATCGTAACCACATGAATTGTAACTAGGTCATGTATCACAATCAAGTTATACATCGTAACCACATGTATTGTAACCAGGTTATGTCTCATATCCATGTTATGCACCATAACTATACATATCGTAACCATATGCAACATAAACAAGCATCGTAACCATGTTATGTATCGTATTAATATTAAGAATCGTAACCAGGATATACATCGTAATCACATTGTTCATTGTAACTATGTTCGGTATTGTAACCAATATATGCATCGTAATCATGACATGCATTGTAGCCATATTATTAATCGTACTCATGTAATGCATTATACTCATATCTTACTCCAATACCATATACATGTTTCTCATACTCATTATTTTATACCTTTACACACACAATTTTCTAACTAAAATGATGTCATTGAGTTGGTTATATACCAATCAAAACGATGTCATGTATTCTGTTTGTTTTGACCATTGTAATGCTAGGTGTCCAAGTCCCTTCGAATTTTCTAGAGAAATATGACCATTGGGGGAAATATGACCATTGGAACATGAGGCATATAAATTGGAGGTCATTCGAACCATAATAAATAACTTTTGTTTCTATCAAGTTCTAGGGATAGATAGAGTGACTTATCTCTTGCTTCATGTGAAAGTTGTGAAGATACAAGATGTGAACGACTTGTTCCAAGTTCTTATATTACTATAAGTTCTCTGTTCTACTTTGTGTGACTATTCATTTTGATAATGATCGAGGGCTTCTGGGGATAGTAAGAATTGTAACAGATCATTGTATCAAGGGATTTCAAGTGTTTGAAAGACAGAGGTGTCAATTACCTTCTTAATCGAGGGATTTTGGGGATAGAAAGACAGTAGTGTCTATCATCGTATCGAGGGCTTACCAGGGTGGTTGTAAGGAATACCTTTTATCCTAGGTGAAAGGATACTCTACTCTTTGGGATAAAATAATTACAATACCATTACATTTCCACTTCTATTTGTAATATAAAAGAAACTATTTTGATTCTTCTTTCTATTCATATTATTTTTTATTGTAATTGTTTCAATTACAATTCATTCATTACATATTGTATTAAGAGATTCTATGCGTTGAATGGTAGAATAAATTACATTTTTATGACTCTAATAATTGTATTTAATTCAAATAAAATTGTTTTTCATTACTTGTGGTATTACATCATATCATATCCATCAGATCCATGACCTGTATGGTCATTTGTATTGGTTGTGACCTCTATTAGTTTAAGATCTCTTAAACTAAGTTCTTTCTTAAGAGTTTAAATACAAATTTTTTAAACCTACAATTCACCCCATATTATATTATTCCATATCATATACATATACGTCTATATTACGATCCAACACAAGGTTTATCACCAAGGTGTCATAAATGAAAATTGCCAAGGTTATTCACCACGGTATCGTAAAACATGTCATTTCTATAGATTACATTTTTTACCCAATACATTTTATCATTTTTAGGGAACTTCATTCATATGTATTAATTAATGTGAGGCACATAGATCATAATAAAACATTTCATTAATAACCCTAAAGAATATAGAATGAGTTTATTATCAAAACCATGGCATACAAGTGTGCATAAAGACATTATCATTACATCATTATTAACCCGTGGAAAAGGAATTTAGATTTCATGTATGTAAATCTCCGAATCAATTATTCATGTTTACATGTAATTTAATACCCAATTAAGAGAAAATATTTTCAGGTTTTCAAATAAAAATGAAAATATAATCTCTCATGTAAAAGAGAGAAAATCGAGAAAAAAATTTAACAGCATAATGGGTATAAAACATGGTTTTAGAAGAGGGTTAAATGAGAGATAAAAAAGGCCCCCACATTTACAAAAAACTATTATTACAGTAATGAGATAATATAAGGTGGAAAAAAGAACTTAGTTTGGAAATTATAATACATACCACTAAAAATGGAACTTGAATGGAAAAGAGAAGTAGAGATTTCTCTTATCTTGAAGAGTTGTTTTTGAAACTTGAGGATGAAACCTTGGGGGATTGAGGACACCTTGGGGGATCCTTGTGATAAAAATCACCATAAATTTGTGGATTATGTATTCTAAGTGAAGGTCAATGGTAAAATGGGTGAGTACTTATAGAAAAAGAGAAGGAATTGTCTAATAATTTCCAAATATAGGTCTTGGAAATCTATGTTTTGGAAAATGCAAAAGAATTGGAATGCTGATGATTTTTGCTCATGGTTTTGGATATTTGGGTCACATTTTATGATATTTTAATCCACTAGAACCTAAAACCATTTTTTACTACTTATTCTGGCATGGAAAAGTAAAGATTCCACAAAGTAATGTTTTTAAAAATCAAATTTTCCTTTTTAGACTTTGGAAAGCCACTTATAGTTTTAAAAATTAATTAATATCTATTATAATAAAAAATATTAATAAAATAACATATTTTATGTCTTTTATTGTGTTTAATTGATTATTACATCATTATTAAATAAGTATGAAGTCATAAAATATACCTAAAACTCAAAACTATATTTAACTATTCATGAAAAAATAAAGTATTTTAGAAAATTCTCATAAATTCACCCTAACCTAATTTTGACGTGCTGATTTAAAATATAATGTTTATTCTTTTAGAATAATTCTTTAAATATGAGAATTTTAACATTAAAATAAAAAAATCCTTATTAATTTAGAAATATAAATACTTAAGGCATAGTCAAATTTCTGACACTTATAAAAAATTTCCTAGTCCATTATAAAATTATTTTATAATTTATATTTAGGTGAGAGTGTTTTAAAAGTCTATTTTATTAAAATAAATATTATTCAGAATATTTTTTTTATTATAAAAATTGTATATATTTTATAGAAAATACAATTATGTTTCATTTGTGTCCAAAAATCAATTTTTGTAATTCATCTCAATTAAACATATATTTTATTAAGAAAAAATATTATTAAAATGGAATTGATGGAATAAAAAATTTATTTATAAAACATAAATTAAATTTTATATAACTATGGTCTGGACACGTGACCCCTTATTACACCTGCATATGACCGAAGGGTGAGGTGTGTGGTGGTTATAGGTTCATGTGGTGGATCGGCTAACATTGATCGAGTAGTAATATCCACTAACTCAAACTTCTCTCAAAGGAGATTTCATTCATGTTTCACTTGTTAAAGCTTGACTTGGGCTTGGACATGGGCGAACCCCAATGATTCTAACTCCCTCCCAATATAAAAAAAATGGACTTAAAATGACATGAATCTACTAGTTGAGGCCATCGATTCTCCTTTATGACCAATTATCCTTTGTCATTACTACTTATAAAGACTAATTATAATGGTGAATTTATCAACCAATGGTATAGTTTATAGCGGTCATATTGACCAATGTTCATATTTAACTAACAATCATAAAATGTTTGAATACCAACTGTCACATTTCCCTTTATACCCTATAAATATTACTTCATTATTTCGTTCAAAAATCAATAGAATTTCTCCTTGAGGTGATATTTTCATTTCTGAAGATGTTGATTGGTTTACTAATGTTTTGTTTCATTTTTATAGCATATGTTGTGGGGTGATAACTTTAGTAGACTGGGGAAATTGATACTTTCCCATTTTAGCAGTTCTATTATTATTTTTATTATAATGTTTGGCATTTTAATTAGTTTCATAGCTGACTAATGTAATGATCATTATTAATGAGATAAAAGAAATTTCAGTTTCTCTATATTTTGTACATGTATAATATTATATAATATATGACAATCATTTATTTAGAAAACAAATATAATTTAAAAAGTTTGGGTCATTACACTTAAAGCTAAGAACACCACATTAAGGATTTATTCAAGTCGTTACAGAGGCTCACATTTATTATAAACATTAAACCGACTAAATTTAAGAACATAAAGTAATAGTTATAAATGAAGACTATACTTAATACTTTATTTATCATATGCCACAAGGAAACATAGGTAAGTTATATCAGAACCTCCTTCCAAAAATTATTTATTTAGCTGACATCCTGTCACGTTTTAGGGAATTTATATGATAAATTCCTTTTAACCATTTATTCATCCATCAAGTTTTCACAATTCAACTTAGTTAAAGAAAATGTCAATTTCAAGATATAGACAAAAATGCAATTTAGATTACAATAGACATTTTAATTAGTTAAATCCTCACATAATAATAAGGGCCCAAAAGTATACCATAATTTCTCTATCATTTTAAGGGAATTGGTTCAGTATGATGTCACCATACATTTATATGTAACACCATATAAGTGGCTGTAGACACTTTAAATAATCTTCTCTATGTATCTTGAGTATAACCCCATGGGGCTAAACACTAAGGAATGTCAGAATAAAGGTGACCTACTAGGGTCCCATCACTCCAACCAACATCCATAAAAATTCAACCCTAAACATTTTAAATATTATGATTTGAAACACCCTTAGTGGGCTTATCATATAATCATATCATGTCAAGCATGACTTACTAGGGCCATGTCTAGTTTATCTCATAAGAATCATTCCCCAAGTGTGATACTTGGATCTAGTTGTCCATTCAGGAATTCAGTCATATAGGTTGTCATTTTCAATTTAGGAAGGTACACGCCTTTTAAGTTGCAACTGACACCCATTTAACCGACATCCATAGGCAATGGTTTGATTTTATCAAATCAACCCAATTTCCATAAAATTTTTAATTCAACCATTTAATGTATGTATATATGTATATGTATGTATATATATATATATATATATCCTGGTTCAATTATATGAATTATCATTCTGAAGTTATAAAAGAACTTGCCTTTATAAATTACAATTGGCATTCATGTAACTGCAACCAGGTTTTTACCTTTGGTCTCAAAGTATAACAAGTCTATATATGATGGTTTGATTATATGGGTCACCCTTACAAATTTATAAAAGCTAATACTCTTCATAAATTTTCATTGACACTCATTTAATCACAACCACTAATGTTCAAGCCCATGAAACCAGTGATCCATGACTCAAACAAGTAATAATTAGTGGATTAACGTGTCTTCATCAAGATATAAGGGAAAACAAAACATTTTAATAACCAATTATTTTATCATTATTATAACAGGAAATCCTATGAAATAAAATTAAATAAGAGTAGGCATGAAATACAACCACATAAGTAGAGAATATGGGTAAGAATGCTAAATAATTCCCTAAACATGATATACAGATAAGCATGCTGCTAAATCACACAAAGCACATTCAACATGAATTGGGAAGTCAAACAATTCAACCTACATGAAATAAAATATGAATGAAATGTGAATATCTATATACCTATAATGATTCATGTAACAATACATATTTTTAATAATAGGCTAAGGGTAATATAATGTAAATCCCATAAATCATCGAGCAGTAAAAAGTAAATCAATCACTCAAGGTGAAATAATAATCAATCGTAATAAAAAACAACACCAACAACAGTATCATCCCTAGACACTTGACATTTACCTCATATGTGTGTTGATAACTCACTAACAAGATCTATTTATCAAGTTCTGACATGATCCTAGTCTCTTATCTACCAGCCCAAAACAAAAAGAGAAAAGAAAAGAAACCTCTAATACCACTTTGTAATATCCCGACCTGGGAGAAACTAAAATGATGTTGCAAGTTGGTTCACCACATGGATTTATGAATGCATCTGCATATGTCAGAGACTGCCGACTAGAAATCAGGGTCTATGTGTTGAAAATCGGTACCCTAGAATATGGCGTCCCACCTCTTTATTACATAACATTTCATTACATTTTACAAATAGAGGATCTCTAAAAGTTTAGTGTCCTGGAAATTAGGTAGATTATACATAAAAACTTAAAAAATTATTCTATTCCACTTGAAAGAATTATTCATGTTTAATCTTAAGTAAATTTATTATATCTCATAACCTAGAGACATACATCAAATGAAAGTGTGAGAAGAAGGCCTAGTAAGGGAAACCGTTTACTTATGATCTTGAGGAATATCAATAAGAACAAGAAGAAATACATAATGGCATGAGAAATAGGCATATCATAATAATAAGAACACGAATAATAACTTGAAGATATGGCTATAAAATTTAATTTATACATTCATAATTATATCACCATTTTCCATCCCCAAGGTATCATAAAAATTACCAAGGTTATTCACCAAAGTATCATAAAACTTGTCATCTCTAGAGATTAAATTCTTTACCCAATGCATTAGAGCACTATCAGGGCACACCTTTAATATTTCTTTATTTTCATGTGATCCATATAGATCATAATCAAACATTTCATAAATAACCCATAGAGAATTAAAAAAATGGGTTTGATATCAAAATCATGGAGTTTTAAAAAGTTCTTAAAAAACATGATCGTTATGTCATTTATAACCCACAGAAAGGGAATGATGGTATTATGTATTTTAATTATATAATCAAATAAATAATTTTTATGTCTTGAAGAATACCTCTAGAAATGAAAGTGTTTTGGGTATTCACGTAAAGAAAATAAAATAATTTTCTTGAGAAAAATATAGAGGTTTTAAGGCAAAAATTTAGCAGCACAATAGGTATGAAACATAGTTTTATAAAACATTAAAAAGATAAGGGAAAATGGTCACCAATTTAGAAAAGAATCAAAATACAGTATAGGGATAGAATTAAATTGAAATAATAAAATGGTATGAATATTTGAGATACATACCACATAAAAGAGAACATGGAAGGAAAAGAGAAGTTGAAAATTCCCTTACGAAATTTTGGATGCCTAACAGCGTCACTTAAAAATTCATAAAATGAGCTGATGAGAGAAAAAGTGGTCCCTCATATTTTGTAGATAATATGGATAGTATGTGGGATATGGAATGACATATCCCAACATAATAAAATTGAAATTAAAAAGGCATAACATAAAAGGATTGTTTTAAAACGATAAGGGTGGTAGATTCTCATACCTTGAAGAGCAACTTCTAAAACCCTAAGATCAAAACCTTGGGGGTTTAAGGACGCCTTGAGAGGAATTCTTGGGAGGTATTACTATCAAAGCTTTTAAGGATAGTGAATTGGGAATGAAATATAATGGAAAAATGGGTTGGTATTTCTAGCAAAAGAGAGGTAGTTTTTTATTAATTTTTGAGGACACCTCATTAGTGGTATTTGCAAAACCATGAGCTTGCCCATAGTATTTATCCATGGTAATGGACACTTGGACACCTAATATCATATTTTAATTTAATGGAGTTAAACATAATTATTACATCATTATTACATCATTAATGATGTCATTAAACACACTGAAAACTCAAAACAATGTTTTTACTATTCATCGAAAAACAAAATATTTTATAAAAATATCATAAATTCATCGTAACCTAAAATGAACCTTATGAATTAAACATTGACATTTATTTTATCATAATAATTCTCTAAATATGATAAATTTAACCTGTAACTCTAAAGATACTTAATTATTAAAAATAATAACAAACATAAAATGCATAGTAAAATGCATAGTAAAATTTTTGACACTTGAAAAAAATAAAATTATTTTATCATTTTGAATTAAAAAAGAGTGTTTTTATAACACTATTTCATAATAATAAACATTATTAATAAAACCTTAGTTTATATAATAATTATTCTCTTGAAAAGTATAATTTTTACCCGAAAAATCAATTTATCAAATTCTATCTCATTTTTTATGCAAAACTATTCTTAAAATAAAAACGATAAAATAACAATTTTATTTATAATTTTTTAAGTGAGGTTACTATTCCATTGGTTATATTACTATTCATAAGGGTAACATTACTATTCCAAGGGGTCAAGTTACTATTCACCAAAAAAATTAAGTTGATCATATTAGACTCTAAATATCCTATTGTTCACAACCGTGTATGTCTGGTTTTTTGAAAATTATTTCACAGAATCAAATATATAAAGTATAATAATTATTTAAATTAAAAATACATTATTTTTTATAATTCTTAAAACATATAAAACTTCTTAGAAAAATATTGAAAAAACACCCTACATTGATTTTGACATTCAATATTCAAAAATGATATTCTCATGAAATAAAATGTCATTCCATGTGCTTCTATTATAAAACATAATAAAAATTTATTGGGAGGAAAGTGATCTATAAATAAAAGAAATAAATTTTTAGGGTTTTTATATAGACCCAACTTATGTATGAACTTTGATTACCATTACATGTATACAGTTTAGTATATATGTATGTGTGTTTATCATACCAGAATAGTGTTGATATTTCTGCATCCACTATATTTATGGTAATGTCCTTAGATACATGTTGTATCAAACAGTTAAAATATTTCTCAAACTACAATCAAAACAAAGATATATTATGATAGTAATCTTAAAGTTATGTCATATGGTCCATATACATCATAATAACATAACACAGATGATGTGTGATCATCAGGTGTTGGGGGCTTAGAAGCATTGAGACTTCTTCTCATAAAGTTCACACTTGGTGATCTTTGTAGGTGAGATCATGAGGACATACCTATCAACAGTAATACCACATGTTTTGAATGTCATTGGTTGTTCTTATCTGCAAACATGTGTATTCATATCCTGAATTAAAATCAATATCAATGTGTGTCATTTGATCGCGTACTTTGATGCAAGGAAAAAATCATGACATTGAAGTCGTGGAGAGATAGCTTGTGTTTGGAGTGTTATTGGTGGAATGAAATTGGTTGAATGGTCAAGATAGAACTTGTCACTTCTGAGTTGAGGAAGTGATATCTTCGGCCCAATTGATTAGGATGGTAGTACTTTCACTAAATTCATGGTCATGGTGGAAGAAGGTAAGTTCGTTGAGTTAGATCAACAGATAATAAAGTAATAATGGATAATGACGTAAGTGTGCATCATGCTTTATGAGATATCACAAGACAAAGACATTATATTACACAGTGAATGTTCGTAGGAAAAGTTGTTGTTGCTATGATTTTTTCTTATCTACCCAAAAGATTAGGATCCGATGGAAGTCGGTCAAAAAAAAAATATTAAAAAGAGTAGCATGGAAGAGCATTACAAGAGATTATTACATAAACTGGTGTATATGACACCATTCATATCTGCACTCACCATTGGAACATAATAGTCAGGGATCCTAAAAGACCACATCATGTTCATCTCCATGATCGTCTTCTTTGACGTCTACTCAAAAACGTGCACTTTTTGAAAAAACACAAAAATATCATTCTGGATTCAACCCGAACCTCGACAAAAATTTATAAAAGCCAAATAAATAATAAAATAAAATAATTAGATAGGCCATGATGGGACAATTCTCCCCACCATAATTCTTTCTGCCCCTAGAAAGACACAAAAAGATCTAGACTCAAAGATAAAACTTCTTAAGTGTCATCCACCTCCAAAAGTTTAAGCGCCTCCAGTTGATAGATCCAAATAGACACTGAAATCCCATGAGTTACAATTCATCATCAAAATAAAAATACCTTAAACACAACCAAACAGAACCCAGAACATCCATTTCAACCAAGGAATGAGCGAACTTAAACCACTTCTAATACTTATACCAATAATCTTAGTCCAACGGAACCATTGGGTATACTCCAATACCAACTTTTACTCACGAGGAAGAACTTAAAATTGGGTTGTTTCGTACGAGACCACCCACTACCCTAATAGATACCTGAAACAAAACTCTGATACTCACATGGGGAGGCCCAAATGGACTCCCCACCATAAAGATTGGGATACCACTAAATTACTTCACGTATAACTCTGAGAGACCCACTGTGGGTCTCCCCACCATAACATGTAATGAGATTAACCGAACTTTAAGACCTCCCATACAGACCAAAAAAAACCCCACCATGAGGGGGGAGAAGGGAAGGGGCCAACTAATAGAGCATCAAAACTACCACCATCACTATATCAACAACATCATACCCTTAGAAGAACACAAACTCTGCCACACTAAGGAAAAAGATTAAACCATGGCCCTTTTAAACTATTGGGGTTCTCTTGACTACACGTCAGCTTCACTCCAAGACCTATGGTTGGAGCTCCGATGATTGAAGCATCTCTTGCCTCGTAGTCAGGCTTTATAAATTCCCAAACATAACAAATGAACCAGAATTTCACCAAAAAAACCTTCATTAAAATAAAAGTTTCAAAGAGGTTCGATAATAACCCTTCTTACAACTGAAGGGAAAAAAATAGCACAAAACACAACAAGAGACGACCACTACATCTAGGTAACGCAACAAAGAGAAAACCCTAAACAGATCCCAAACATTGTCCTACTCCTACTAACAGGTTGAGGTGACCTTCGACGAGCCAGGTCTGGCTTTAGTGCACTTCTTGGAAATACCATGGTAGAATAGCTACAAGTGACCCAGATTTCCATAGGTGTGGGAGGTTATTGGAACACTTGAGAACAATGGCTTTTTGTGACCCTGATTGCCACACTAGTGACAGATCACGACATTGTGCTTTAAATAAATTGACTGTAGGTCTGAAGGCCTCTTAATTCCCCAACCAGTACCACCAACATTAGGTCGTTTCCCATTCTTCCTATCGATATCCTATACACTACTTTACAAGGTCAGAGGAGGATTTTTCATCCCAAGTTCTCCTCCTAAGTCAGCTTCAGCATGAAAGGCTTGCCTCACAATATCTGAGAAGGTGGTTAGTTTGAGCTCTGCCACATTCGACTGCAGCTATGTTCGGAGCTCAAACTCAAAATGTAGAGCCTTCTCAGGATCATTTTCAATGAACCATTGGTCAAATAGAACTAGGTATATGAAGCGTCGATATAATTCTAATTATTGATCCAACACCCTACTGAAGACAACACAACTTCATCTTCTTCCTCAGATTCATCAACTTAGAGAAGTATTGTTGGATAAACGAAGACTTGAAGAACTCCTAGGTGATATCTTCTCAAGGCTTGCTTCGAGAAACAGACTTCCACCATTTCTAAGTCGGACCTTCAAGCATAAAGGTAGACATCTTTACCTTCAATGACTCAGGTGATGCAAGAAAACAGAAGTTCCTCTCAATCTTCCACGACCACTCATCCGCCTCAAGAGGATTTTCTTGACCATAAAAGAGGAGAGTGTTCAACTTTAAAAACTTGATGACGTAGTCCATAGGTTGATCAACTGGAATGTTCACCAAGGATGTACCACCCGAAGCTGCACCTTGGGCCTCCATCGAATCTTTGTGGGGGCAGGCACTAAGGAACAAGGAAACAATGAGTTAGGTTAAAACATGGTCATTACTATTTTAAATTCAACTTTTCATAATTTCAAAAAAATATTTTTCAAAGAAACTTTCACAATGAAGGAAAATTCAAACGATCCATAAGGGGGAAACTAGTGTCAGTGGGTGACTTAGACACATGGTTGGAGGACATATGTCAGTCACGCCACCATCATAGAGAGAAGTCTAGGGAAATTTCCCCGACTCTACATAGCTTTCTAGGCCCTGGGAGCTCACGAGGATACCTTCCCAACTCCCTTTTCATTTCCCAACATAAAACAGTTCACAAGAAGCAAAGGATACCAACAAGCCCGGACATCCCATGGTACCCTGAGGTTCGGAATGAGAAAGGGTTCATAACGTCCTTCTTGTTTCAACACGTCGAGCCCCGATAGTACTACTCCTTCTACCATGATACCCCAAATAATGATGGGTGCTCTAGAAAGAAAGATCCACTAAAAATCTAACCTTCTCTGATGCCATTTTTTCACGAACCAACCTAGTCCAACCCTGATCCGGTCACCCAAGACGATCTATAGCAAGGCTCGAGAGGCGTTCCCAATCCTCTCGGGCAGGAGACAAGAACTAGGGAGTCAACCGAGAATAAATAGGAATGATTTCACCCAATGAAAATAAATAAAGCAGTGGAAAAAGGTAGAACAATGCAAAGAAAATAAATGACACGAAAAACAAAGAACGACCAACAACAACACACTGACTTGACCATGACCAAAACTCCACGTGACCCTGAGAGTAACTCTCCAATCCACTAACAACTCTTTCCCATGGAGAACAAGCTCGATTCAAACCTGCAATAGAAAATAAAAATAAGAAAACACTATAGGCATAGGTATTAAAACTTAGTAGGTGTGCACAAAAATCTATTCCCAAATCACTACCATTAAACAAAGAATTTTACTAATTTCAAGTTTTAATTACATTATATAAAATATAGGTTTTCACACACACTTTCATTTCTAAAGAAATTAACAGTCCATTTCCCTTTTCAATTGAAAAACAAGATTAAAGTTTGAAGGAAATGGTGCATCACAGTTTAAAAACATTTTCGCAAAAAATTTAAAATCCAAATTTTGTTGTTAAACAAGAGGAAATCGTACACAACACACAACACACAACTAGGGAAATGGAAAAGTGTCACACTGGGGCCAACTACCAAACTATGCACCTCAAACGTTTTCCACAGACAAATAATTGTCAAAGAAAACATGGGCTGAACCTAGGAGCTCATGAACAATCCAAAACGTACTATACATGTGACTCATCCTGAAGGCATGCCTACTCTCGATGACGTCATAACATTCAATGCTTGGTATTTCCCTACCTAGACTAACTGAGGGGCCCAATGCCCTAGAAGAGAAAACTTTGTACTAAGGGCCACTAGCCAGTGCTTAATCTAAACTAGTGCCGCAATCATTCAAAGAAACTTCCCTTACTATGTCAGGTTCTTATATTGAGTACTAAATGAAAAGAGGGGTGAGTCAAAAATGTCGATCAAGTAACCAATCACGATTCATAAACATCACACACAACAACTCACACTATCAGTATACACAACAAAAGCACCCCCGAGTCAATCAAAAGGGAGTTTTCAAAATAATTTATTTTATTAAACTGCCAAACGGGCCTTAACCAACCATTAAGCACTAACCCATATTCAGAAGAACCAACACATGTCACTTTTAAATCAAAAATCGACTTAGACACCCATTTAGGAAAAACAAAATCACCATTTTATAACTAAGACACAATTATTAAGGCCAATGGGGCATTTTATCAACACTTAGTATGCACATTTGATAAAAGTTTTCAAACAACACAAGCACAAACGAGAAACTACTCTCTTTCACAACAAAGATTTCTTCTAAAACTGATTATTTACTATTTATTTAAAATCAATAAAATATCAAGAAATTAATAAATTCTAAATATAATGGAAAGTGCAGTGGGGGACCTACCTCGACTCGCAGTTCAAACATGATGACGCGACAAGCCTTGTACGAGCACACAAGCACGTGCAAGACGATGACCGTAGTATCATGGAAATTCCTTTCCAACACGCTGCAACTGCATAAATAACTAAAAACATATAAACGTTGATTTAAAATAATCCAAACAAGAAACAGTGCAAACCTCACCTAAACCCCAGTGCAGGTGAAACGACACGAACCCAAACCGCTCACCTTCAGTGGAGGGAGTTAGTCCAATGAACGAAGGAGTCAGGGGTCTGTGCGGGGGTGCGCTCAATCGGTAGGGTCACCCGAAAGGGTGAACGGTCTTGCGTGGTGCTTTGGTGCATGGGGTAGGTCACCAACGTCATCAACAGTGGTGCGAAGGCTGGATATGTTGATGGTGAAGTTGGTTGAAGCATCTTGGGGGTTACGATGTGTCGCACGACGATCGAGGGACAACAAAGGGGTCAGGTGGGGCTTGCAAGGCCGAATAAGAGATTCACGGTGCGATGCACTGTTGAGCTAGAGTTGCATCAGGCCGGAGATGCATGCGACGGCCGGAAAAAAGGGAACACAGCATCTGGAGCTGCATCATCTGGTCGGAGCTACGCCGTCACGAGGGAGCGTGGCCGGTGGGTGCACGACCGGAAGGTACACGGCGGCTGGAGTCGCGTGGTGGTCGGAGCTGCGCCATTATGAGGATGTACGGCCAAAGGGATTTGTTGTTGGTGGGTGCGAGGATGGAAGGGGTTTGGAGGCTAGAGTCATGCGGTGGTCAGAGTTGTGTCGGCAACAGGGCGCGCCAGGGGTGTAGCCGGCTAGAAGAAGGGATGTGTGCGACTGCTGGCCAGAGTAGGAAGGAGGCGAGCGGGCATCGCGACCGGTGCGGGGTAGGGGAGCCCGTCATCACGGCTGGTCAAGAGGGTGCGGGAGGCGCGCCAACGAAGGCGGGCGGCAGCCGGACAACAGGTGAGGGAGGGGTGCACAGTTAGTGGGGGACGTGACGCCGATAGGGTGGTCGGAGGAGGAGGGAGGCACACTAGGGAGAAGGCCAAGGGTGTGAGAGGGGAGAGGTGGGGGTGGCAGTGCGCAAAGAGAGGGAGAGAATAGGGGAAGGGGGCACATGGATTACAGTTATGAGAAAAAATAATAAAAAAAACAAAAACTAATAAATAAAATAAAATAAAACATTAATCTATAATAAAAAATTACACATAAAATAATAATAAGAAGAAAAAGTTGTAATAATAATCATAATAATAATAAGCATAAAATTAACAATTTTAATTTTTCACCTAAAATAAAAATAATAATAATAAATTAATTACAATAAAAAATTTAATAGATACAATAAATTACAAAATTTTTCATTTTAATTTTTTAAAGACAGGAGGATCGTGTCGTTGCTTGGACGAAGCCATGCGGGGTTTCCAAGACACACTCCGCCCTCGCGCCCAATGACATCTACTAAAAAATATTCACTTTTTGTCAAAACTCAAAAAACTCATTTGGGATTAAATGCGAACCTCGACAAAAAAATTTAAAATCCAAAGAAATAATAAACGAAAATATTTAGATAGGTCAGGATGTGACAATTATCCCCACCATAATGCTTTAAGCCCCTAAAAAGGCACAATAAGATCTATACCCAAAGATAATACTTTTAAGTGTCACCCACCTCAAAAAGTTTAAGTACCTCCAGTTGATTGATCCAAAGAGACAATAAAATCCCATGAGTTACAACTCATCCTCAAAACACAAACAGCTTAACCACTACCAAACAGAACCCAGACCATCCATTTCAACCAAAGAAAAAACAAAATTAATCCACCTCTAGCACTTATTCCCATACTCTTAGTCCAACATAGTCATTTTTTGTACTACAATCTCAACATTTACTTGATAGAAAGAACTTAAAATTGGGTGATTCTGCACGAGACCACCCACCACCCAAAACGATACCTGAAACAAAACTCTGATACTGACACGGGGAGGCCCGAATGGACTCCCCTCCATAAGGATTAGGCTAACACTAAATTACTTCAGGTGTAACTCTGTGAGATGCACTATGGGTCTCTAGACCATAAGAACTAACAAGATTAACCAAACTTGAAGACCTTCCATATGGACCAAAAACCCACCACCATGAGGGTGGAGAAGGAAAGGTACCAACTGATAGAGCATCAAAACTACCGACATCGCTATATCAACAACATCACACCCTCTAAAGAACACAAACCATGCCACACTAAGGAAAAAGATTAAACCAACACCATTTTACATCGCTGGGGATCTCCTGACTACGCGCCAGCTTCACTCTGGGACCTTTGGATGGAGCTCTGATGATTGAATCTTCTCCTACCTCGTAGTCATGTTTCAGAAGTTCTCAAACATAACACACAAACCATAATTTCACCTAACACACCACCATTAAAATAAAAGTTTCAAAGAGGTTCAATAATAACCATTCTTACAACAGAAGGAAAAGAAACGCCACAAAACACTATAAGAGATGACCGCAACATCTAGGAAACACTACAAAGAGAAAACCCCAAACTGATCCCAAACATTGTCCTACTCCTACTGACGGGATGAGGTGACCTTCGACGAGCCAGGACTGGCTTCAGCGCGTTTCTTGGAAACACCTCGGCATAATCAATGCAAGTGACCCATATGTCCGTAGGTGTGGAAGGATTATGAAACAATTGGGCACGCTAGCTTTTTGTGACCCTGTTTTCCACACTGGTAATATATCACGACATTGCGCTCCGAAAAAGTTGATCATAGGTATGAAGGCCTCTTAATTCTCATACCAGTACCACCAGCATCAAGTCACTTCTCATTCTTCCTATTGTCATCCTCTTCACTACTTCCCAAGGCTGGAGGAGGAATCGTCATCCTAAGTTCTCCTGTTAACTCATCTTCCACATGAAAGGCTTGTCTCACAACATCCGAGAAGGTGGTTAGGTTGAGCTCTGTCACTTTTGACTGTTGTTCGGGTTGGATCCCAAACTTAAAATATCGAGCCGTATCGGGATGATTTACAACAAACCATTGGTCATATCAAACTAGGTCTAAGAAGCATCGATAGAATTCTAAAACCGATAGAACACCCTGCTGAATACAACAAAAATTATCTTCTTCCTCAGATTCGTAAACTCAGTGAAGTATTGTTGGATAAACGAAGACTTGATGAACTCCCAGGTGAGATATTCTCGAGGCTTTCTTCGAGACACAGACTTACACCATTTCCAGGTTAGACCTTCAAGCATGAAGGTATCCATATTCACCTTCAATGACTTAGGCGGCGCGAGAAAATAGAAGTTCCTCTCAATCTACCAAAACCACTCCTTCACCTCAATAGGATCTACTAGACCATAAAAGGGGAGAGGGTTCATCTTTTAAAACTTAAGGGCGTAGTCCATAAGTTGATCAACTTGAGTTTTTTCCAAGGATGTACCACCTGATGCTTCACCTTCGGCATCCATCAAATCTTTTTGGGGTAGGCACTGAGGAACAAGGAAACAAAGAGCTAGGTCAAAACATGGTCATTACCATTTTAAATTTATCTTTTAATAACTTCAAAACAAAATTTTTCAAAGAAACATTCAGAATGAAGGGAAATTCAAATGATCCACAAGGGGGAAACTAGTGTCAGCGGGTGACTCGGACACATGGTTGGCGGCCATATGCCAGTCACGCCACTGTCACAGAGAGAAGTTTAGGGTAATGTAACTTGCTCCACATGGCTTGTCAGGCCCTGCGAGCTCATGGGGATACTTTCCAAACTCCCTTTTAATTCCCCAATATAAAACAATTCACAATAATCAGAGGACACCAACAAGCATGGACATCCCATGGTAACCCGAAGTTCGTAACGAGCAAGGGTTCATGACGAGCTTCATGTTTCGACACCTCAAGCCCCGACAGTCCTACTCGTTCTATCATGACACCCCAAATAACGATGGGAACTCTATAAAGAAAAGTCCATTAATGAGATAACCTGCTCTGATATCATTTTGTCACAAACCAACCCGGGTTGACCCTGAACCGATCACCAGATCTGATCCGCAGCAAGTCACGAGAGGCATTCCCGATCCTCTCGATTTGGAAATAAGCACCAAGGAATCAGCTGAGAAAAATGGGAACGATTTCACAAACTAAAATAAATAAAGTAGTAGAAAAAGCTAGAACAATGAAAAGTAAATAAATGACACGAAAAAGAAAGAACAACCAACAACAACACACTAACCTGACCACGACCAAAACTCCTTGTGACCCCAAGAGTCACTCTCCAATCCACAACCAACTCTCCCCCACAGTGAACAAGCTCGAGTCAAACCTGCAAAAGAAACCAAAAACAAGAAAACACTATAGGCATGAGTATTAAAACTCAGTAATTGTTCCCAACAATTTATTCCCAAAGCACTACCATTAAATAAATAATTTTACTAATTTCAAGTTTGAACTACATTATATAAAATATGGGTTTTCACACACACTTTAATTTCTAAAGAAAGTAACAGTTCATTGCCCTTTTCAATTGAAAAACAAGTTTAATGTTTGAAGGAAAAGGTGCATCACATTTTAAATAAATTTTCATGAACAATTTAAAATCCAATTTTAGTTGTTAAAAAATAAAAAATCATATACAACACACAACACACAGCAAGGGAAATGAAAAAGTGGCCCATAGGGGTCAACAACCAAACTAAGCACCTCAAACGTCTGCCACATACAAATAAGTGTCAAAGAAAACATTGGTTGAACCTAAGAGCTCCTAAATAATCCAGAATTTACTATACATGTGAATCATCCTGAATTCATGTCTACTCTCAATGACATCATAATGCTCAAATGCTCGGTGTTTCCCTACCTGGCTTAACTGGGGGGGCTCAATCCCCTAGTAGAGAAAAGTCCATACTAAGGGCCACTAGCCAGTGATTAATCTAAGCTAGTACAACAATCATTCATTGAAAATTCACTTACCATGCCAGGTTCCCATGTCGAGTACTAAATGAAAAGAGGGGTGAGTCCACAATGTCAATCAAGTAACCAATACCAATGAACGAACTTCACACACAAAAACTCACACAATCATCGTACACAACAAGATGACCCCTGAGTCAATCCAAAGAGAGTTTTCAAAATAATTTATTTTATTAATGTGTAAAACGTGCCTTAACCAACCATTCAACACCAACCCATTTTCAGAAGAACCAACACACGCCACTTTTAAAGCCAAAATCCACTTAGACACCCTTTTAAGAAAAATAAAATCACTATTTTATAATTAAGACACAATTATAAAGGCCAATGGGGCATTTTATCAACACTTGGTATGCACATTCGATAAATGTTTTCAGAAAACACAAGCACAAAGGGGAAACTACTATCTTTCCCAAAAAATATTTATTCTAAAACTAATTATTTAATATTATTTACCATTTATTTAAAATCAATGAAATATAAAAAAATTCTAAATATAATGGAAAGTGTAGTGGGGGACCTACCTAGACTCGCAGCTCAAACATGATGATGCGACATGCCTCGCACAAGCACACAAGCACGCACAAGTCGTTGACCGCAGTATCGCAGAACTTCTTTAGCAACACGCTGCAATTGTAAAGATAACTAAAAATACATAAACATTGATTTCAAACAATCTAAGAAAGAAAGAGTGCAAACCTTACCTAAACCACAGTGCAGGCGAAACAACGTGAACCCGAACCACTTGCCTTCAGCAGCGGACGTTTGTCGCGTGATCGAAGGAGGTAGAGGTCAGCACGTGGGTGCGCTTGATTAGTTGGATCACCAGAAAGGGTGAATGGTCTAGTGTGGTGATGCGGTGCATGGGGAAGGTCACCAACATCAGCAGCGACGGTGCGAAGGCTATCACAGTTGATGATGGAGCTGGTCAAAGCAGTTGGGGGTTGCGATGCGTCGCACGACGATTGAGGGATGACAAAGGGGTCGTGTGTGGACTGTGATGTCAAACAAGAGGTTCTCGAGGCGGGGCACTACCAAGTCGTAGGGGCGTCGGGCCGAAGATGCACACGACAGCTGGAAAGGAGGGCACGCAGTGTCTGAGGCCGCGTTGGCTAGTCAGAGATACACCGGTAGGAGGGCGTGCAGCTGGTGGGTGCGCGGCTGGAAAGTACGCAGCATCCAGAGCTGCACAGTGGACAAAGCTGTGCTGGGAAGAGGGCGCCCGACCGGAGGGCTTTGCTGCCTGTGGGTGTGAGGTTGGAAGCCACGTGGCGATAGGTGTCATGCGGTGGTCAGAGATGGGCCGACAAGAGGGTGTGCCAGGGGGTAGACGACTGGAGGAAGGGCCGCATTTGGCTGCTAGACGGATCATGCAGGAGGGGGTCAGGCGTCGCGATCAGTGTTGGATAGGGGAGCTGGGTGTCACAGCCGGTCAGGAGGGGGTCGGGCGTCGCGCCTGCGGAGGCGGGCAGCAGCCAGACGACAGGTGCTGGAGGGGAGCACGGCTTGAGGGGGGCACGGTGCCGAAGGGGTGGCTAGTGGAGGAGGGCAGCGCGCTGGGGAGAAGGTTGAGGGTGGGGGAGGGGAGGGGTGGGGGTGGCGGCGCGTGAAGAGAGGGAGATCGGAGGGTAAGGGGGCGAATTGATTAGAGTTGTGAGAAAAAAAAGAAAAATAAAACAAAAATAAAACAAAAACTAATAAATAAAATAAAATAAAACATTAATCTATAATAAAAATAATACACATAAAAATAAGAAGAAGAATAATAATAATAATAATAATATGGATAAAATTAATAATTTTAATTTTTCACCTAAAATAAAAATATAACAATTTATTAATAACAATAAAAATTTTAATAGACATAATAAATTAAAAAAACTATTCATTTTAATTTTCCGAAGACAGGTGGATCGTGACTTTTCCTGGATGAAGCTGTGCTGGTTTTCCAAAACACGCTCCACCCTCGCGCCTAATAACGTCTACTAAAAATGCGCACTTTTTGACAAAACTCAAAAATATCATTCTGGATTCAAACTGAACCTCAAAAAAAATTAAAATCCTAAGAAATAATAAAATAAAATAATTAGATAGGCTAGGATGTGACAATTCTCCCCACCATAATCTTTTCCACCCCGAAAATCCACAAAAAGATCTAGACACAATGATAAAACTTCTTAAATGTCACCCACCTCCAAAAGATTAAGCGCCTCCAATTGATCGATCCAAACAGACACTGAAATCCCATGAGTTACAGCTCATCCTCAAAACACAAGCACCTTAACCACTACCAAACAAAACCGAAACCATCCATTTCAACCAATGAATGAACAAACTTAATCAACCTACGACACTTTTTCCTATAATATTAGTTCAACGGAACCATTGGGTGTACTCCAATCCCAATGTTTACTCAAGAGGAAGAACATAAAATTGGGTGGTTTCGCACGAGACCACCCACCACCCAAAACGATACCTGAAACAAAACTCTGATACTGACATGGGGAGGCTCGAATAGACTCCCCACCATAAAGATTGGGCTAACACTAAATTAAATCATGTGTAACTCTGCGAGACCCACTATGGGTCTCCCCACTATAAGAAGTAACAAGATTAACCAAACTTGAAGACCTTCCATACGAACCAAAAACCCCCACCGTGAGGGGGGAGAAGGGAAGGGCCCAACTGACAGAGCAACAAAACTACCACCATCACTATATCGACAACATCACACCCTCAAAAGAACACAAACCATGCTACACTAAGGAAAAAGATTAAACCAAGGCCCTTTTACACTATTGGGGGGGTTCTCCTGACTACGTTCCATCTTTACTCTGGGACCTATGGCTAGTGCTCCGACAATTGAAGCATCTCTTTCCTCACAGCGAGGCTCCAAAAATTCCCAAACATAACACATGAACCATAATTTCACCAAACAAACCTCCATTAAAATAAAAGTTTAAAATAGGTTCGATAATAAACATTCTAACAACAAAAGGAAATGAAACACACAAAAAGAAACAAGAGATGACCACTATATCCAGGGAACACTAAAAAGAGAAACCCCCAAACCGATCCTAAACATTATACTACTCCTGCAGATGGGCCAAGGTGACCTTCGACGAGCCAGGTTCGGATTCAGGGCGCTTCTCGAAAACACCTCGGTAGAATCGCTGCAAGTGACCCAGACGTCCGCAGGTGTGGCAGGTTCTTGGAACACTTAGGCACACTGACTTTTCTTGACCCTGCTTGCCAAACTAGTGACAGATCACGACATTACACTCTGAAGAAATTAACTGTAGGTATGAAGGCCTCTTAATTCCCCTACCAGTACCACCAACATTAGGCCGCTTCTCATTCTTCCAATCATTATCCTCTACACTGCTTCACAAGTCCAGAGGAGGATTCTTCATCCCAAGTTCTCCTGCTAACTCAGCTTCAGCAAGAAAGGCTTATCTCACAATAGCTGAGATATTCTCGAGGCTTGCTTCGAGACACAGACTTCCACGATTTCCAAGTTGAAGCTTTAATCATGAAGGTATCCATCTTCACCTTCAATGAAACAGGCGGTATGAGAAAACAGAAGTTCCTCTTAATCTCCCACAACCACTCCTTCGCCTCAAGATCATTTTCTTGACCATAAAATAAGGGAGATTTCAACTTTCAAAACACAAGGACGTAGTCCATAGGCTGATCAACTGGAGTGTTCTCCAAGGATATACCACCCGAAGATGCACATTGGGCGTCCATAAAATCCTTGTGGGGGAAGGTACTAAGGAACAAGGAAACAATGAGCTAGGTCAAAACATGGTCATTACCATTTTAAATTCAACTTTTTGTAATTTCAAAATAATATTTTTCAAAGAAACATTCGGAATGAAGGAAAATTAAAACAATCTGCCAGGGGAAAACTAGTATTAGTGGGTGACTCAGACACATGGTTGGCGGCTATATGCCAGTCACGCCACCGTCACGAAGAGCAGTCTAGGGAAATGTCCCCGACTCCGCATGGCTTTCCAAGCCTTGCGAGCTCACAGGGCTACTTTCTCAACTCCCTTTTCATTTCCCAACATAAAACAATTCACAATAATCAAAGGACACCAACAAGGCCAGACATCCCCTGGTAACCTATGGTTCAGAATGAGTAAGGGTTCATGAAATCCTTCCCGTTCCTACACCTCAAGCCCTGATATTCCTACTCCTTCTACCATGATACCCAAAATAATGATGGGTGATCTAGAAAGAAAGTTCCAATAAATATCTAACCTACTCTGATAACATTTTTCTATGAACCAACCCAGGTCGACCCTGAACCGGTCACACGATCCGATCTATAGTAAGGCCCAAGAGGTATTCCCGATCCTCCCGGGCTGGCAACAAGGGACAACGCATCAACCGAGAACAAATGGGAGCGATTTCACCTAACGAAAATAAATAAAGTAATAAAAAATGTAGAAAAATGCAAAGAAAATAAATGACAAAAAAAAGAACGACAAAAAAAACACACTAACTTGACCATGACCAAAAATCCTCGTGACCCTGAGAGTCACTCTCCAATCCACAACCAACTCTCGCCCATGGTGAACAAGCTCGATTCTAACCTACAACAGAAACTAAAAAAAATATCATATTATAGGCATGAGTATTAAAACTTAGTAGGAGTTCCCAACAATCTATTCCCAAAGAACTACCATTAAATAAAGAATTTTACTAATTTCATGTTTGAACTACATTATATAAAATATGGGTTTTCACACAAACATTCATTTCTAAAGAAAGTAACAGTCTATTACCCTTCTCAATTGAAGAACATGTTTAAGGGTTGAAGGAAAAGGTGCATCACATTTTAAAAACATTTTCGCGAACAATTTAAAATCCAAATTTAGTTGTTAAACAATAGAAACCATACAAAACACACAACACACAACAAGGGAAATGGAAAAGTGGAACACGGGGGGTCATAAACCAAACTAAGGACCCCAAACGTTCGCTACATACAAATAAGTTCCAAAGAAAACATCGTTTGAATCTAGGACCTCGTGAACAATCCAGAACGTACTATACATTTGACTCATCCTGAAGGCATGCCTACTCTTGATAAGGTCATAATGTCCAACGCTCGGTACTTTCCTACCTGGCATAACTGAGGGGCTCAATCCCTTAGTAGAGAAAATTTCATACTAAGGGCCACTAGCTAGTGCTTAATCTAAACTAGTTCAACAATCGTTCATAAAAATTTCACTTACTATGCCAGGTTCCCATGCCGAGTACTAAATAAAAATAGGGGTGAGTCAACAATGTCGATTAAGTAACCAATCATGTTGCACTAACAACACACACAACAACTCACACAATTGGCGTACACAACAAGATCACCCTCGAGTCAATCCAAAGAGAGTTTTCAAAATAATTTTTTTATTAAAGTGCCAAATGGACCTTAACCAACCATTCAACACCAACCCATTTTCAGATGAACCAACACCCACCACTTTTAAATCCAAAATCCACTTAAACATCCTTTTAGGAAAAAAAATCATCATTTTATAACTAAGACACAATTATAAAGGCCAATGAGGCATTTTATCAACACTTAGTATGCACATTTGATAAAAATTTTCAAACAACACAAGAAAAAAGGGGAAACTACTCTCTTTCACAACAAATATTTATTCTAAAACTAATTATTTAATATTATTTACCATTAATTTAAAATTAGTGAAATATCAAGAAATTAATAAATTCTAAATATAATGGAAAGTTTAGTGGGGGACCTACCTCGACTCGCAGCTCGAACACGATAACGCGACACGCCTCGCACGGGCGCACAAGCACGCACATACCAATGACTGCAGTATCGCGGAAATTCCTTGCCAACACGCTGCAATCACAAAAATAACTAAAAACACATAAACATTGATTTAAAATAATCCAAACAAGAAACAATGAAAACCTCACCTAAACCCCAGTGTAGGAGAAACTGTGCGAACCCAAACCGCTCGCCTTCGACGGTGGACATTTGTCGCGTGAATGAAGGAGGCAGGGGTCTGCGCGGGGGTGTGCTCGATCAGCAGGGTCACCCGAAAGGGTAAATAGTCTGGTGTGGTGTTTCAGTGCATAGGGAAGTTCACTAACATCGTCAAAAGTGGTGTGAAGGATGGTGCAGTTGACGATGGAGTTGGTCGAAGCAGCTGTGGGGTTGCGATGTGTCGCACGACGATCGAGGGAGGAAAAGGGGGTCATGCAGGGCATGTGAGGTTGAACAAGAGGTTCACAGGGTGGTGCACTGCTGAGCAAGAGGCGCATTGGGCTGGAGATGCATGCGGCGGCTGGAAAGGAGGGCACACAACGTCCAAAACCGCGTTGGTTGGTCGGAGCTACACAGACAGGAGGGCGCGCGGCCGATTGATGTGCGACCAGAAGGCCCATGACGGCCAGAGCCATGCAGTGGCCGGTGCTCCACTGTTAAGAGGGCGTGCAACCGAAGGGCTTCACTGTCGGTGGGTGTGAGGCCAGAAGGGGCGTGGTGGCCGGAGTCACACGGTGGTCGGAGTTGCGCCGGTAAGTGGGCACACTAGGGGGGTAGTCAACCGGAGGAAGGGTCGTGTGCGGCTACTGGCCAAAGCAAGCAGGAGGGGGCATGCAATGCGGCCAGTGCAGGGTAGGGGAACTGAGCATCGTGGCTAGTCAATAGGGCGTAGGAGGTGCACCAGTAGAGGCGGGCGGCGGGCGGACATCAGGTGTCGGAGGGGAGCGCGGCTGGTGGGGGACACAGCGCCGACAGGGTGGCCAGAGGAGGAGGGAAGCACGCTGGGGAGAAGGATGAGGGTGTGAGAGGGGAGAGGTGGGGGTGGAAGCGTGCGAAGAGAGGGAGATCAAAGGGGAAGAGGGCACATGGATAAGGGTTAGGAGAAAAAAAAGAAAAAAAAATAAATCAAAAACAAATAAATAAAATAAAATAAAACATTAATCTATAATAAAAATAATACACAGAAAAATAATAAGTAGAAGAAGAATGGTAATAATAATAATAATAATAATAATAATAAGCATAAAATTAACAGTTTCAATTTTTCACCTAAAATAAAAATAATAAAATTACTTAATAACAATAAAAATTTTAATAGTCACAATAACTTACAAAATTTATTCATTTTAATTTATTGAAGACAGACAGATCCTGTCGTTGCCTGGGTGAAGCCGTGCGGGGTTTCCAAGACACACTGCAGTCTCGCACCAAATTAATTCTACTAAAAAATGCTTACATTTGGACAAAACTAAAAATTATCGTTCGAGATTCAACCCAAACCTTGAATTTTTTTAAAATCCGAATAAATAATAAAAAAATAATTAGATAGGTTAGGATGTGACAATTCTCCCCACCATAATGTTTTCCACCCCTGGAAAGCCACAACAAGATCTCGACCAAATGATAATACTTCTTAAGTGTCACCAACCTCCAAATGTTTAAGCGCCTCCAGTTGATCAATCTAAACAAACACCGAAATCCCATGAGTTACAACTCATCCTCAAAACGCAAACAACTTAACCACTACCAAACATAACCCATACCATCTATTTAAACCAAAGAAACAAATGAACTTAAACCACCTCTGACGCATATTTTCATAATCTCAGTCCAACAGAACCGTTGGGTGTACTCAAATCCCAACGTTTACTCAAGAGGAAGAACTGAACATTGGGTGGTTTCGCACGAGATCACCCACCACCAAAAATGATACCCGAAACAAAACACTGATAATGACACGGGGAGGTTTGAATGGACTCCCCACCCTAAAGATTTACTTCAAGTGTAACTCTGCAAGACCCATTGTGGGTCTCCACACCATAAGAACTAAGAAGATTAACCGAACTTGAAGAACTTTCATAAGGACCAAAAACCCCCACCACGAAGGGGGAGAAGGGAAGGGCCCAACTGATGGAGCATCAAAACTACCACCATCACTATATCAACAACATCACACCCTCTAAAGAACACAAACCATGACACACCAAGGAAAATTATTATACCAATGCCCTTTTACACCGTTGGGGTTCTCCTGACTACGTGCCAGCTTCACTCCGGGACCTATGGAAGGAGCTCTGATGATTGAAGCATCTCTTGTCTTGCAGTCAGGCTTTAGAAATTCTCAAACATAACACACAAACCAGAATTTTACCAAACACACCTCCATTAAAATAAAAGTTTCAAAGAGGTTCTATAATAACCATTCTTACAACTGAAGGAAAAGAAACACCACAAAACACTACAAGAGACTACCACTACATCCAGGGAACACTGCAAAGAGAAAACCCCAAAATGATCCCAACCATTGTCCTACTCCTGGTGAAGGGATGAGGTGACCTTCAATGAGCCATGTCTGCATTCATTATACTTCTTGGAAACACCTCAGTAGAATCACTACAAGTGACCCAGATATTCACAGGTGTGGCAGGTTCTTAGAACACTCGAGCACGCCCGCTTTTTGTGACCCTGCTCGCCACACTGGTGACATGAAGGTCTCTTAATTCCCCTACCAGTACCACCAACATCAGGCCTCTTCTCATTCTTCCTATCGCCATCCTCTTCACTGCTTCCAAAGGCCATATAAGGATTTTCCATCCCAATTCCTCCTGCTAACTCAGCTTCAGCATGAAAGGCTTACCTCACAATATCTGAGAAGGTGGTTAGGTTGAGGTCTTCCACTTTTGACTGTTATTCAGGTTGGAGCCCAAACTTAAAATATCTATTCTTCTTGGGATCATTTTCAACGAACCATTGGTCATATAGAACTAGATCAAAGAAGCGTCTATAGAATTATAATACCGATCCAACACCCTGCTGAAGACAACAAAACTTCATCTTCTTCCTCAGCTTCGTCAACTCAAAGAAGTATTGTTGGATAAACAAAGTCTTGAAGAACTCCCATGTGAGATCTTCTCAAGGCTTTCTTCGAGACACGAACTTCCACCATTTCCATGTTGGACCTTCAAGAATCAAGGTAGCCATCTTCACCATCAATGACTCAAGCGGAACAAGAAAACTGAAGTTCCTCTCAATCGTCCACAACCACTCCTTTGACTCAAGAGGATCTGCTTGACCATAAAAGATAGGAGAGTTCAACTTTCAAAACTCGAGGACGTAGTCCATAGTTTGATCAACTAGAGTGTTATCCAAGGATGTACCACCTAAAGTTGCACCTTGGGCATCCATAAAATCTTTGTGGGGTAGGCACTAAGGAATAAGAAAATAAAGAGTTGGGTCAAAACATGGTCATTACAATTTTAAATTAAATTTTTCATAATTTCAAAACAAAAATTTTCAAAGAATCTTTCAGAATGAAGGAAAATTCAAACGATCCACAAGGGGGAAACTAGTGTTAGCGGGTGACTCAGACACATCGTTAGAAGCCATATGCCAGTCACGCCACCATCACAGAGAGCAGTTTAGGAAAATGTCCCCAGATCCACATGGTTTTCTAGGCCCTACGAGCTCATAGAGCTACATTACCAAAACCCTTCTCATTTCCCAATATAAAAAATATCACAAGAATCAAAGGGAACCAACAAGAATGGACATCCCATGGTAACCCGAGGTTCAGAACGAACAAGGGTTCATGAAGTCATTCATGTTCCTACACCTCGATCCCCGATAGTCCTACTACTTCTACCATGACACCCCAAATAATGATGGGTGCTCTAGAAAGAAAGGTACACTAAAGAGATAACCAGCTCTAATACCATTTTGTCATGAACCAACCCAGGTTGACCCTGAACCAGCCACCAGAGCCAATCAGCCGAAAGGCCTGAGAGGCGTTCCCGATCCTCTCGGGCTGGTGACAAGAGCTAAGGCATCAACTAAGAAAAAATGGGAATAATTTCACCCAATGAAAATAAATAAAGTAGTGGAAAAATATAGAACAATTAAAAGTAAATAAATAACACGAAAAAGAAAGAACGACCAACAACAACACACTAACCAGACCATGACCAAAACTCCTCATGACCCTGAGAGTCACTCTCCAATCCACAACCAACTCTCACAGCTCGAGTCAAACCTGCAACAGAAACTAAAAACAAGAAAACACTATAGGCATGAGTATTAAAACTCAGTATGTGTGCCTAACAATCTATTCTCAATGCACTACCATTAAATAAATAATTTTACTTATTTCATGTTTGAACTACATTATATAAAATATGGATCTTCACACACACTTTCATTTCTATATAAAGTAACATTCAATTTCCCTTTTCAACTGAAAAAACAAGTTAAAGGTTTGAAGGAAAAGGTGCATCACATTTTAAAAACATTTTCGCCAACAATTTTAAGTCCAAATTTAGTTGTTAAATAAGAGGAAACCATACACAACATATTGGGACCAAGTTGGATGAAGAAGTTTTTGGATGCATGAAGTATTGTCTTTTTTTGTCAAGGAAGTTTGAGAAGAAAGGAAATCACTTCACTTTGTATAAGTGGGTGAGGAAAGAAAGAAATGTTGCAATACTTTCCATGGAAAATCTGACGATGCTTTGCTGATATGTATTTCAGAAATATCATAAGTTAGTTGGAGAACATGTGATAAAAGTTTTATGAAGGAAAGAGGGAGCAAAGATGTGGACAATCAGTATGGTTGGTCTTGTGGAAGTAGGTGTCTAAGGTGGCGCAGTTTTCCATTGTTTGCCAAATTTTTTGGATCCAAAATTCGGAGTTGGACTAGCATTGAGAAAAGTGGATTTCCTTGAAGATATCATCAAAATATGGTAGGGTAATGAGTTTTGCGAAGATAGGATTCATGAAGAGTGTTTTATAGAGAATCAAAGAAAGATCACGATGTTCTCTGTGACTACAACGAGCTTCATGAATGGCTGAGGTGAAGAGCTTTGCAAGAGAGAATTGCGGCAGCGAAGAGCATTGCGAGTGGAGCATTGTGGTATTGCAAATGATTAAGGAGAATCACGATAACACAAAGGATTTGATAGAACGCTTCTCGAATATGACGAGCTTTGTGAATTCAGAAAATAACCATGATGATTCGTGAAACAAAGTGAATTTCGGCAGAAATTTCAAAGCTCTGCAATTTGGTGCGGACGTGGCACTGAAGTGGCTGGAAGGTTTTGGAGTCGGTGGGAAACGCCTATAAATAGGCCCCTACCCCCTCAAGAAAAGTAAAAAGATTTAACAAGAATTTTACAGCCCTAGAATTGCGAAGAAGGTTCATGGAGAAAGCGAGCTCTGCGAAGGCATTAAGATCCGCAAAGGAAAGGAGCTTCACGGCGAGCTGTTGAGCTTTACGAAAAAAGTGAAATTTTTAAAGACCCATCTGTGCTCCGGAAAATAGTGAGCTCTAGGATCTAGTGAGCTCTTTGAACTAGAGAGGTTTGTGAAATATAGTGCTATGTGAAGCTGGGAGCTTCACGAAGGAGCTCTACGAGTCAAAGATTTGAGTACCCAAATTAAGTGAAAAATGCTTTCAAGTGGATCAAGATAAGACTGCGGTATATGACTAAGTATTATTATGAAGTCCAGGTAGTTCCTATCAGCTTCTAGATAGGAAAGAGAAGAGTTGTTTTCAAATATCATATTTGTGAAGGTTTTTCAAGAAGCACAGAGATATTGCATTACCCTATTTGTTCTAAGAGGGTGCACACACACTTGATGATTATCTCCCAAGTGCTACATGGTGAGTCATTTTACCGAAGGTATGTTATTGGTGTCCCGAATTATTTTTACCCTAACGAGTATAGCACCAATAAGGAATCGATCCACAGGGAAAAAGAAGTTATTTTTGTCTTGTTTAACTTAGTTTGTATTTTTGTCTTAATGATGTTTTCTAAATTTAAAGTCGATTTTTGATGTGGTGAATAAAAATAATAATTGGTTTTAAGTTTCTTAAATAAATTACTTAATGAATAGAAAAAAATATGGGAAAATTGGTTTTGATGTAGATAAAGAGAGAAATGTGTTGGGGTTATGGATATATGAGAAGTTGATTATTAAATCAAATTGCTTATGAGGTTGTATTGCTCATAATAACCCAACACTTTGGGTTTCAATTTGTAATAAAGTTTCCTTGGTCTGGTAAACTTATATTTAGAGCTGAAGAAACTAACTCCTTGGTTCGGTGGTTATTGTTTAACAGTTCTTTATTTGGCTTAGTCCATTTTTGAGTCAACGAATACTTCCAATGATTATGAAAATATTCATTGGTATTCTTCTTTTGAATCCTTGAAAATTATGCCATTGGTCTGGTTCAGAATTTTCGGTGATAATATGAAGTGATTTAAGAAGAATAAGAAGAATTTAAAAGAAAAAACATATTCATAGCAACTAATTAAAATTACAACTCATCATCTCCCACAACCCCAACACACTGGGTATTTAGTTACACATAGAGAAAAAGATGAGCATGAATCCATTAATACCTGATGAGATCATGATTTGAAACTTCGAGGAGGGAATGATTCTTTGATAGATGGTAGTATGGCGGCAAAGCTTCTCTCCATCGAACCTTCAACCTTTTCTCCACACTTTCTCTCCACACACCACTCTCTTGAACTGAAGGCCAAGGCCTCCTTTTATAGAAAATATAACTACACAGCGTGTGGCAAAAGTACCCGGCGCGTACTTTTGTCAATGCGCTTTTGTCCTTGTTTTTCTCCGCTGGTAGGCGGCCTAACACGCCGTCTTTGACTTGGAACACGGTGCCGCCTGGTAGGTAGATATACACGGCGTGTAGCGCCACTATACACAGCATGTAGTCTCATTTTTCGATCACTAACCGCTTCTAGAAAGGTATACACAACGTGTATATGTGGAACACGACGTGTCCCCTTCAGCCGGCCACATGGGCGTGTCGACGCTTCTCGTCCACCAACTGCTTCTAGAAGGGTTTACACGGCGTGTAGTATGTGAACACAGTGTGTACCGTCTTATGGTTATTTGGGAATGTACTTGTCCTGGTCAACCCGTGTCTGAGCTTGAATGTACACGGCGTGTATATATGTACACGTCATGTAGTTTTAAAGTTTTTCCCAGTTCTCCCTTGGTTTGTGTATTTGGCCATAAATCTCTTGAAAATGAACAAGGTCACCAAAATCAATGTACTTGTCCACTAAACAGTAAGTAATTGCTGAAAAATTGTTCTTATTTTCAATAAAGTATGTGAGAATGTATACACAAATCGGGTGCATCACTATATGAGTGTAAGGTTATATCCTACTCATTCTATTCCACATCAAAGGATTGTTTTCTAGTGGATTGTGTGGTACTGGATTATTTTTGTACCATACTAAGTACGTAACTACTCTTGTTGAGTAGTGAACCTTGTAAATCTTATGTTCCAGTGGTTGTGTGCAGAGAAGAACTCTTTAATAAGAGGCGAAGGATGTTTCAAAAATAAAGGGAACATAAATAAAAAAAGATATCACTGATTCACCCCATCATCCTCTCAGTGATGCTTGGATCCCGATCGGGTAACTTCACAACACACAACACACAAGAAGGGAAATGGAAAAGTGGCACATGGGGGGGGGGCAACAACCAAACTAAGAACTGTAAACGTTCGCTACATACAAATAAGTGCCAAAAAAAACATGGGTCGAACCTAAGAGCTCGTGAACAATTCAGACCATACTATACATATGACTCATCCTGAAAGCATGCCTACTCTCGATGGCGTCATAACGCCCAAACACTCGGTATTGACCTACCTGGCCTAACCGAGGGGAATAATCCCCTAGTAGATCAAAGTTCGTACTAAGGGTCACTAGCCAGTGCTTAATCTAAACTAGTGCAACAATTGTTTACAAAAAATTCACTTACTATGCTAGGTTCTCATGTCGAGTACTAAATGAAAAGAGGGGTGAGTCAATAAAGTTAATCAAGTAACCAAACACGATGCACGAACATCACACACAACAACTCACACAATCGGCGTACACAACAAGATCACCCCTTAGTCAATCCAAAGAGCGTTTTTAAACTAATTCATTTTATTAAAGTGTCAAACGGACTTTATCCAACCATTCAACACCAACCCATTTTCAGAAGAACCAATACACCCCACTTTTAAATCCAAAATCCACTTAGACACCCATTTAGGAAAAACAAAATTACCATTTTATAACTAAGACGCAATTATAAAGGCCAATGGGGAATTTTATCAACACTTAGTATGCACATTTGATAAAAGTTTTCAGACAACACAAGCACAAAGTGGAAACTACTATCTTTCACAACGAATATTTATTCTAAAACTAATTATTTAATATTATTTACCATTTATTTAAAATCAATGAAATATCAAAAAATTAATAAATTTTAAATATAACGGCATGTGTTGTGGGACACCTACCTCGACTCGTAACTCGAACACGATAACGCGACACGCTTCGCAAGGATGCACAAGCACGCGCAAGCTGATGACCGTAGTACCGCGGAAATTCCTTGCCAACAGGCTGCAACCACAAAAATAACTAAAAAACACATAAACGTTGATTTAAAATAATCTAAACAAGAAATAGCGCAAACCATAGCTAAACTCCAGTGCAGGCGAAACAACGCAAACTCAAACCGCTCGCCTTCGGCAACGAGTGTTTGTCGCGTGAACGAAGGAGGCAGGGGTCAGAACGGGGTGCGCTCGATCAGTAGGGTCACCTGAAAGGATGAACGGTCTGGCTTGGTGCTGTGGTGCACTCCAACGTCATCAATAACGGCACAAAGGCTAGCTCGGTTGATAGCGGAGCTGGTCAAAGTAGCTGGGGGTTGCAATATGTCGCGTGACGATCAAGGAATGACAAAGGGATCGTGCAGACCCAACAAGAGGTTTGTGGGGCGGCGTACTGCCATGCCAGAGGTGCGTCGGGCCGGAGATGCACGCGGCGGCCGGAAAGGAGGGCGCCGAGCGTCCCGAGCCGCGTGGGCTGGTCAGACTTCTCAATTTAGTGCTTCAACACCACATTCAGCGCCAAGACATATTTGCTCTTTTTTCTCTTGCGACATAGAACCTGCCAAATTTCCCCCTGCCAAGAGGATTTCCAATCTCGAAATCCTCCAATGAGAACCCCTTCTTGGCTTTCCCCTCTGCACCATCTTCTTTTCCCCGTGCCTCTTGGTTGTGATGGCTCTGGTCTTGAAATTGCATGCTCATTCCTCGTAGCGATTCTATAGATCCGTCGACAGGAGCTTTGATCCAAGGGTGGAAGGCTCTTCGACCGTCAAACGAGGATAGGTGGCTTCGTCCAGGATCTGCCCGTCGCTGCGGAAAGGGGGAAAACCTGAGAAAAATTGAAATTAGCTTCACTGTAGAAGGAGAGGGCGAAGCATACCAGGAGAGAAATGTTGGAGAGAGAGCTCCAGGAGGAAGGTTTTCCAATATGTTTCCTCCCACATTAGGGAAATAAAATCGGATGGGTGTCTGAATTCAAATCCGAGAGAGCTCCAGGAGGAAGGTTTCATGAACCTTAATTTGGGCGAATGACATTGGAGGGCCAAAATAGCCCTGATTACAGTTAAAGAGCTAGATCCTTATTATGCTAGCTGAGGACCTCAATTCATTTGGAAATTCTGAAAAACACTAGTCCTTCATTGGCATTTTCTCTTTTTTTGGTCCTCGATTAAGTCTCTATTTTGGTCCTGTAATGCCATTTTTCCTAATTCTGTTGTTGAGAGAGGTAATCAGTAGGTATCTTTGAGTTTCAAATATGTCATTTCTTGTTTATAATTAATTTCATTATTATAATTCAATAATAGTTAAAACTGATTAGGATGTGTGGCAGGAGACCGTGCGACGCGATGGAGATCGACATTGCAGCGCGTGTGCGTGCGATGCAGCGTGATGACATGCAAACAGACACAATGGGAGGGGTAGTGTGGCCTGAAGATCGGTGTCATGGAAAGACATAGGGTGCTCATTTGGGACTTCTGGTCTTCCTTCAAGGGCCTCTAGGTCACACTCTACTGGGTATTTGGGTCATCTACACCTTGGGTCCTCAGGCAACTTCTATGTAATAAAATAGTTCCTTTAGGTGTTTGCCAATCCTTATGAGGAGAGTTGAGACTTGATCCACTTAGGTGTCTAAGTGCGTGTGTATTTGTGTATTTTCAGTTTTTAAATTTCCACTATTTAATTATTGTTATGTAACATATGTGTGTGTTTTAGGGGTGTAAATGAGACAAAGATACCCACAAACTATTGGGGTTCAACTCAAAGAATATCCAAATTTGGCTTGATTTTTTTTTTCATGTTAAGCATGAGTTATTTTACATGCATATCACCAATTATGAAATCTAATTCAGACCCTCTATCCTTGGAGTAAGCATCCTGGTAAGGTAAATCCAAATACATAATTCAGCTCCTCCAATTATTTCACATGGAGATACTGACACCCTTGCAGGTATAAGCCCTTAAGTCTATGGGTTTACAGATAGAGCTTATATATTTATCATTTTCTATATGTATTTAAATTATTTAGACCCTCAAAAAGTATCAATTTTAGATTATTTGCATCAATTTTGGATTTATGGTGTGTTTTGGACTAAAACGTGAAAATTACTTAATTCTGGAATTTTAACGGATTTTAATCACTTCGATATTTAGGGCATAACTTTTAACATATTACTCAAATTTGAGTGATTCTTTTTTTAGGATTACTTGATTTATTTTATTCAACTTTTTCTTTTGTATAAAGAGCTGATTCAAACAACTTGAGGCCTGAAAAAATCAATCATTTTGACAAATTGTTTGGGCGGACAGGGTGGACCCCACCTTTGGAAATGAGTCATAAATCGTGTTAAACACCTACAATTGAGGTGATTCAAAGTGTATTTGAAATAGAGTTTATTACTGCATTTCTCCATTAAATTTGAACGAGTTATGCACTCATTAAAGGGACCATTGAATGATTCAGAAAGTATTCGGGCAAAATAAAATCTTAGAGTAATTGAGCTATAACTTCTTCTACACGTGGAAAATAGAGATGAAATTTTGTTGGAGAATGGAAAAGATATTTTGGAAAAACTTTCTAGAATACATTGTTCACTAATTCTATAAAAACGAGGGGGGTACCTTGTGAAAAAAATTTAAAGACGGATTCCGGAACCGAAATTTCAACCTTTGACGGCCCATTATGTCCTACAACACATTAATGGTCATTTATGACACCCAGAGCCTCTTTTATTCCTATAAATAAGAGGCTAGGGGTGGATTGAAAAAAAGATCGATTGACGAGGGAAGCTCTGGATGACGACCATGCTTTAGGACTTTTATTTTATTTTATTTTATTTTATTTTCCCATGTAACATGTATTCATATTTTAATTAAAGTGTTTCTTTTTTCTTCTTCTATATCTCTTTCTCTACCAACCTTAATTTATTTCTCTATTCCCTCTTCCATCGTGATCTATTTTCACTTTTCAATGGAATGTGACTAACCTGAGGCTTGGCCCTGGGGGATGATTCACAGTGTTCTTTATTATTGCGCTTCAATGCGACATGTTTTTATTCTATTTATGGTGAATACAAGAGTATTGAACGGTTGTGGTAGTTTTCCACCACAACATTATTTTCAAATCCATTCCTTTTTTTTGATTCATTATTTCCCTCCCTTATCTTAGGAAAACCCTTCATACAGTGGAGATGAGGATTCCTTAAGGGATGAAACAACATATGGTGGATCCAGACCTTTTAGGAATAACATTATCGATTGATGTGTTATCCTATTTAACTGTTGGATGAGGTTTGGTTTGGTGCGCTAAAGGTGTGCTGAAATCACACACTCAATAAATCTAAGGAAAGTAATTAATTAATCACATTTCATAAAATAAATTATCAAATTGAATTTAAACAAAAAATAAATAACGAATGAACCTGCATTATCAAACTCTCAACCAAGACCTTTCTTCTCTAATATCATTACGTATGCATCTGCATTTTGATTTCAATTCTCCATTTCATTATTTTCCAAAACCCTAAAAAAAATTATTTTCACAAATAATCTAAAAACCAAAATGAATTAGATTATTTTAATTAGAATGCAGTGATTGAATCGACTACAACACTCCTCAAGTGAGACGTCCCTAGTCAACCACTATAATACACTAAGAAAACAGAGAAATTTTCTTTTTCCACACCCTACGATAGACGTGCATCAAAACTAGTACCATTTCTGGGGATCTAAATAGTTTTTTCGATCAATTTTTCTAAATTTACATTTTTTTAAATATTTTTCTTTTTTTTTTCTTTAATTTTTTTTTAAAAAAACCCTCTTTCCATGACGTATTCAAATCCAGATTATTATGCATAGGAATATTACACACAAATGCAATGTCAATAACAAGAAGTTGATTATAGTGATTTAAATGATCTGGTACAAAAGAGGAATGATTATCTAGATGACTTGGGGAGAAAAATTGAAAGGGAATTTGACTGTGTTTGTGCATTAATAGAGCAACCCAACCTTGAGCCGGAGTAAGAACTTAAGGCAGTTTTTGAAGAAATTTCCCCACTTGTCATTGAAATTAATGAACCGAAGGAGGAAAAGGTGGACGTAACTAATGATTCATTCATCCTCGCTCAACAATTTCTTAGAGAGATAGATGAAAATGATGTGCCTTTTGAGATACATGTGAGAGATCAACAAGAATTGGAACACTTTTGGAATGAATGTGAGGAACTACTTGATATCCCAAAACCATGCAAAGAAAAAGAGACACCACCATTGCTTATCTCCCTAGATATGGAAGAAGAAGCTACCATAGTGGTGGAATTTGAATATAGGATAGAAGAGCCTAACTACCCGCCTCCATCCAGTGAAGATCAACTCCATGTGGCACTTTCAATTAAAGAGGAGATTCAAGATGATCCAATTTAGGGAGTTAACCCTTTCATTAACTCTTTATATTCTAATTTAATTAAAACTGAATTGAGTATCACTCCCTGTTATTTTGATTTTACAGATTTGGCTGAATCACATTTTTCCATGGAGGAAGATGATGAAAAATAAGATGCACCTGTTGAGGAACACATGGAGCTCCCTAAACATATTGAACATATACTAGAGGGTGCCCATGAAAAGATCCCAGTGGCTCTGCCTGAAGAACAAGAGACACGTGCTGCCGATATAAAAGGGTAAGAATCAGATATAGAATTTTAAAATTTGAATTTTTTTAAAATAAAACTAAACTCTCACATCCCTTTTAAATATTATTTTAATGAATCAAATCTAGAGAAACCATTTGAAGGAGAGGAAGATGTTGAACAAGTAGAAACAAAGGAGGATAAGGTTCCATACTTTATCCTACCCCCACCATAAAAGCTATATCATATTGCGAAGGGAACATATCTAGTGTATTCTATACATATAATTCTCATCAACAAGAAAAAATAAATGGATGCTGGAAAAACCACATGTGGTGGTTAAAGTCAAAGAATCCCCTGACACCATCAGACTTTGGATAACAACTGGTACTTCCCTCTAGAGTTTGTAAATATTCAGGGCCTGCTTAGGGGATCTTACCAATATTTATCTCTACATGCTTTATATAAATTTATATTTCAGTTTAATTCTTAGAATTATTCTAGCATGCAACCCACTCCCTCTTATATTTTTGAGATTAAATTACATGATTCTTGTTCTTTATTGAGTGATTATATTTTGTAAGTTCATGTTGGTAGGAGGAATATCCAAATATCCAAGGAGAAAATAGGAAAATGATTTATTTAAAAATAGAGTTTACTTTTAATTTTTATCTTTTAAATTCCCTAAATTTTTTTCCAATTTATTTTGAGATTCAAAGTTGAAATTGCATACCCACACTTGAATTATGCTTTAAATGGATTATCTAGGATACTTGGATTTATTAATAATCTCATGATTCTATGTTTTAGATTTCAATGTTACTATTAATGAGATTGAATGAGTACAATGGAGAATTAAATATTTAAATTTAATCATGAATATTAAAATGATGACTCATGATTTGAGGGAATTGATCGATTCATGTAAATGAAATTTCCCAACAATTTTTTATGCTATGAATTATTTAAATTTATGTGAATTGATTTGTTCTTGTTAATTATACCTTGAGTGATTTTCTAATATCATATTCCCATTACCTAGATTATTTATAGACCAACTACTTTCTATTTTCCCTTGAGAATATTTCTAGAGTGATCATGGGACATGCCACTGACCAAAACTTGCATGTGAACTTGCCAAAGCTATGACTGTGCAAAAGCACATTTAAATTTATTGAGACATATTTTGATAAACCACTCATCATTAAAAGAACACATTTAAATCAATGATTCTTTATCCCATAGAGACCAATAATGACCTTTATAGATATGATCCATGTTTCAAGCCAGTTTTATCCATTCCTACCCTACACTTGGTATTTGCATGATATTTTAATGTTGAAGTGTGGGGGTGAAGGGAGTAATGGTGGAAGGAATGATTTACATTGTAAGGAAGGTGTGTGGGGTTTATTATTGTGGGAATAAATTAAGGTTATTTATTTATTCATAATACTTCATTGTTTCCCCTTCTTGAAAAAAAGGAAAAAAGGAATGGGTTGTGACTTAGATGAATCAAAAATTACCATTACATGACCAATGATTTTTACGATGTGTGGTTAGATGGTTGATGTGAGGGTTATTCTAAGAATAAATTTTGAAAAAAATAGAAAAAGGAAAAAATATACATTGAAAAAGAAAAAAAAGATATAATTTAAAAGTAGAGAAAAAATCAAGAAGGTGCACATCATTCATTATGCTTTCATTATTCATGACGTTTTATTTGAAATTTTATGGGAAGAGAGAGTCTCTAATTTGAAGGGGATAATTTCATTAAACTTTAATTTTTATTATTATTCATTCTAATTAAGATATAAAAATAATCCTTGAGAATTAATTTTTATAGAATCAAATCCTACCAACCTTAAGCCTTAAAATCATTTGAACCTTTAATGAAATCCCTCATGATTTTATGTGAATTTTTCCTTTACAAAGTGGAGAAAGTAGTTCCTTTACAAGACTTTGGATAAGGATAATGTTATATTATATGATCATAAATCCACTTGTATTGTATCATGAAATATGAGATAAATGATTCAAGTGAGGTAAATCATGATTTAGCATAATTAATTATAATGAATTAAGGATCTTGAATGAATGAAAGGAGAAAATCCATCATTTTTTAAAAGGTAAAAGTAAAATACATGGATTGGTTTTTTATTTGAAAAATGGAAAATTGAATTGAAATTTTTTTTGTAATTTGAAAATTTTATTTGACATTGAAAATTGTTTGATTTTATTTCTTTTCAATTTGAATACTGGTAATATTGGTTCCCTCTGAATTCCATGTTTAGATTTTATGCTTGAGAACAAGCATGGTTTAAGTGTGGGAGAATTGACAGAGATAATATTTTTCTCATTTTATATATGTATTTAAATTATATAAACAATCCAAATTTATATAGTTGAGATTATTTGCTTCAATTTTGTATTTATGGTGTGTTTTGGACTAAAATGGGAAAATAACTTAATTGTGGAATTTTGGCAGATTTTAATCACTTTGGTATTTTGGGAATAACTTTTAATATAATATTAAAATTTGAGTGATTATTTTTATATAGGATTACTTGAATTATTTTCTCTAACTTTGTTTTTTGGACCAAGAGTTGATTCAAACAACTAGAGGCCCGAAACAATCAATCAAGTTGGCAAATTGTTCAGGCGGACAGGGTGGACCCCACCTCCCAAAATGAGACATAAATCATGATACACACATTAAATTGGGGTAATTACAAGTGTATTTGAAATATGATTCATTTAAAAATTTCAATATTAAATTTTAATGAGTTATGAAATCATTAATGGTTTCATTGAATGCTCAACATTGATGAAAGATTTAGAAAGCATTTGGCCATAATACAATTTTGGAGTAATTGGCCTATAACATATTCTACACATGAAGGATCGAGTAGAAATTTTGTGGGAGAATGGAAAAGATATTTTGGAACAACTTTAAAACAGACAATGTTCACTGATTCAGCAAAAACAAGGGGGTTCCACGTGCAATCTTTTTAAATACATATTTTAGAACAAAAATTTCAATTGTTGATGAGCTATTATGTCCCAGAACACATTAATGGTCATTTATAACACCCCCAAACATCTTCCATTCTTATAAATAAGAGAATATTGTGGATTGAAGTTGTGGTCTTTTGGAGAGGGAATCTCTAGATGACAACCATGCTTTAGTACTTTATTTTATTTTATTTTTTTGTTTTATTTTCCTATGTAACGTGCATTCATATTTTAATTAAAGTGTTTCCATTTTCTTCTTCCATGTCTATTTCTCCTCATTCCTAATTTATTTTTCTTTCCCATCTTACAACATGATATCTTTTAAATTTTCTATGGAAATTGGCTAAACTAATTCATGAATCTGGGGGACGTTTCACGACATTATTTATTATTGTGATTTAGTACAACATGTTTTTATTTTATTTGTAGTTGATCCAAGAGTATTTCATGGGTGTGGTGGTTTTCTCACATGAAATTATTTTCAAATCCATTCCTTTTCTTTGATTCATTATTTTACCCTCCATTCTCTTAGGAAAACCCTTCATATAGTGGAGTTGTAGTTTCCTTAAGGGATGAAATGACATATGGTGGAGCTGGGTATTTTAGGAATAACATTCTCAGTTGAGGTGTTATTCTTTTTGAATATTGGAGGAGGTGTGATTTGGTGAACTGAAGGCATGCTGAAGTCACACACTCAAAAAATAGAAGGGAAGTAATTCATTAATTAGGTTTTATAAAAAGAATTATCAGATTGAATTTAAAAAACAAATAAATAACAAATGAACCCACGTTATCAGTGATTGAGAAGATCTCAAAAGATACCAATTGCAAAAATTATTCCCCGCATCTAGGAGAATGATAATAAAAAGCTATATTTATGTCATACAATAATCAATCATAGAGACTATATATGAATATTAGAAACATTTAAAGAAACATTGTGCAAGATTCCTGCACCAAAAAATGGAAGAAAAACAATTCCTTGTGTTCTTCTACCAAGGATTGATCGACAATGATTGAAATATGCTAGATGCCTCATCTGGAGGAACCTTGATTGAAAATTTAGCTACATATATTTTAGTTTTGATAGATAATACTACAAAAAACACAATAATTTGGAACAAGATGTTCAAGAACAAGGGGAATCCATGAGGTGAGAACATCAGATTCAATAGATTTAATAAAAAGTGAAATGGATGAACTCACCAGGTTAGTACGATGAATGGATGGGATGCATATGAAGGAACAACAAGTCCTGACTCAAGTATGTGGTTTATGCTCTTCTACTTATCATTACACCAACCATTTTCTAGAAGTGTAGGGGAAAGAAAGTTGTGTTGCAGCCTATCAGTAAAGGAAATTCTAATTAAATTATCCATTTCATACCCAAACCCAGCTAGGATATGGATTCTAGTAGAACCAAGACATATATCCTTTTCAAAAATAATACCATAACCCACCTTTATTCCAACAATCCTATAAACAACCCTTTTAGCAACAACAAACCTTTCATCCACCACCATTTCAATGAAAGACTTATGAGAAGCCTTCCACAAGTGCATTGAAAACAGAAGAGAAGAAACTATGAACCAAAATTGTTGGGTTGGAATATAAGATTGATAAGTTAATTAATCAATTTAAATGTTTTATAGAAATTATAACCAATAATCAAAGAAAACTCCCAACATAAACAGTTTAAAATCCCAAATAAGACGTGAGCATCATTATAACATGAAGTGGAAAAGAGCTCATAACACTTGAAAAAAGTGAGGATGATGATTTTGAGAGACATTACGAAGATCAACCCATATATACAAAATAAGGAGATCAAAACAAAAAAAGAGAAATTACTAGGTTTAGTAAGGAATGGCCAGAAACACCTTTGCAAAAAAATCAAAGGTAAAAAAAGGATATCCATGCACCATTCCCATATACATTAGTTCAGTCAAAGAAGGGTGAAAAATAATGACTTCAACAAGAAATTCAGGAAACATTCTAGAATGTTTAGATCTATATCCCACTACTAGAGGCAATCCATCAAATCCATAAGTATAAAATATTTATGAAGGATTTTTTCACTAAAAGAATGAAGCTGGATGGAAATGATAGAATCATCTTAGGAAGAAGAATATTAGCACTGATCACACCACTGATATCACAAAAATATCAAGATACATGGACATTTTCTATTACCTGAACCATTGGGTCTTTAAATTTTACTGATTCACTATGTGATCTAGGAGCATCAAAAAATGTTATGCCTCACTATGTATTTTCATCCTTACAGATCATAGAACATAACTAACTTTAGTGGTGGTATAATTAGAAAATAGATCGTCTTCTTTCTGAGCTGGAGTTGTAGAAGATTTTCTCATGGGAGTAAGGGGATTGATCTTTCTAGCAGACTTTTATATCCTTACCATGGAAGAAGACCAAGCATCATTCCACTCTCCCATTATCATGGGGAGACCCTTCCTGAAAACAATAAGGATTATCATCAATATCCATGAAGTAACACTCACAATTGAACTTGGAGATATTACAATACACTTTAATATTCTTGATATGATGAAGCATCCTTCTAGTAATCACTCACTTTATGAAATATCGCATGAAAAAGGTATATAAGAAATTGAATATTCATGTATGATTCATGAATTATTATCACTAGGAGAACATATTTCATTTGAACGTTCCAATTTCTAAGAACCTGAAAATCTAGATCCCATGTTTGAGGAAGAGGAAAAAACTTTTTTTGATGATTTACTAAAAGATAATGAGATGATACTGTAGATTCCAACCTAAAAAGTAGGCAACCTAAATTCAATATCATCTATTGAAAAACCCCCATGTTTGGAACATAAGCCATTTCCATGTTATTTGAGGTATGATTACCTAATAGAAGGTTAGAAATTACCAGTAATAATTGCTAGTAACATATCCCATTCACCAGAACAATCTCTGATATATCTTCTCAAAAGAAACACCTAAACTGTAGGATATAGTTTAGGTGATATAACTGAAATCAATCCCAATGTATGTTTTCATAGAATATTTTTATAAAGTGATTCCCGACTAGTTATATAACCTCATAGAATCATCAATCCCACCATTATGGAGGTTTTTAGGAAAGATATAGAGAAATTTCTAGCAACTGAAACAATTTACCCAATCTCTGATTCTCAGTGGGTCAGCCCCATTCATGTTGTCCCAAAGAAAACTGACCTAAACAATGTTAAAAAATAAATAAATGAACTGATCCCCTTGAAATTACAAAATAAAAAGTGAATGTGTATAAATTATAGGAATCTAAATCAAGTTACCCAAAAATAAAACTTTCTCATTCTGTTCATCGATCAGATGCCAAAAATGTTAGCTGAAAAAACTCACTACTATTTTTTAGACGGATTCTCACGATAATTCTAGGTACTGATCACACTAGAAGACCAAGATAATACAGCCTTCACATTTCCTTTTAGAACATTAACCTATAAGACGATTCCATTAGGGCTATGCAACACCCTAGGTACATTTTAACAGTGTATGGTGAGTATTTTCTCAAACCATATTGAGGACTTCCTAGAGGTATTTCTCAATGATTTCACAATTTTTGGTAATTTATTTGAACATTTCTTAGGAAATTTAGAAAAAAGTTTTGAAAGCATGCATTGAAAAGTGTCTTGTCTTAAATATTTAAAAATTTCATTTCATGATTGAAAAGGGAATAGTTTTAGGGAACAAGATTTCACAAAAAATGATTGTGGTTGATAAATCAAAAGTTGAAGTTATTAATTCCTTTCTATATCCATCGTGTATAAAACATGTTAGACGCTTTTTAGGATATGTAGGATTTTACAACTGATTCATCAATGATTTTAGTAAGATTTATCTACCTCTCTCAAGATTACTACTAAAGGAGGACGACTTTAATATTTATTATTCATGAAAGAAATCATTTGATGAATTGAAGAAAAGGTTTATCACACCTCCAATAATGAAACCAGCCAGTTGGGAGTACCCTTTCGAGTTGATTTTTGATGCATCCAACCAAACGGTGGGAGATTCACTTTCACAAGGAATTGAAAAAATGCCTCAAGTCATATCCTACGCATCAAGGACCTTGTATACCACACAAATCAATTAAAAACCCACCAAGAAGGAGTTCTTTGCAGTCATCTCTGCACTTGATAAATTCTGATCATATCTTCTTGGAACTAAAGTTGTTGTTTTTTCTGATCATGTAGCACTCAGGTATTTAATGAAAAAGGAGGATGATAATCCAAGGATAGTGAGATGGATTATTCCCTTAAAAAATTTCAGTTTGTAAATTAATGATAAAAATAGAACTGAAAATCAGGTGGCTGATCATCTAAGTCGAATACCCCACATTGCTGAAGTAGAAATTCGAAACCAGAACCCACTTAATGATGAGCTTCCTGGAGAAAAAATCTACATCATCACAAGTGAAGTACCATGGTACAATAATGTTTTCAATTATTTGGTTACATATTAGGTACCCTCTCATATAAGCTACCATTAAAAACATAAGCTTAAATATGAATTGAGATTTTAAATTTGGGAAGACCCATTTCTGTGGAAAATCTGTAATGATCAAATCATGAAAAGATGCTTACCATGAAGTGAAATTGAATCATTGTTTAAATTCTATCATAAATAATCTTTTGGAGGACACTATACCTCATAGGACTATCTGAAATGTTTTAGAATCTAGAATTTATTGTTCCACCATATTCAATGATGCATATGAATTTTGTAAAATATATAAAAAATTCTTGTTTTCTTATAATATCTCAAAATGATAAGAAAGTATTCAAAAACCAATTACTTTTTTTTGAAATTCATTAAGTATGGGGAATTGATGTTTGGGACCATTCCCAATGTCATTTGGAAATTCATATATTCTTTTAGTTGTTGACTATGTTTCAAAATGGGTGGAAGAAAAATTCACCAAGACTGATGATACTAATGTTTATTGTGATTTTCTCAGGGATAACATATTCGTTAGGTTGGGAGTGTCACGAGAAATCATTAGCGAACAAAGAACCCATTTATGTAATATTAAAATGGAGGAATTGTTGAAAAAGTATGGGGTACATCATAAAACTTCAACACCATAAAATCCACAAAAAATGGCCAAGAAGAAGTCACTAATTGAGAAATAAAAGGCATTATCGACAAGACTATTAAACCCAAAAGGAAGGAATAGAGCCAAAGGTTATATGATACCTTAGGTGATTATATAACAACCTACAAGGCACCCATAAGAATGAGCCCATATAGATTGTTTTATGAAAAGATTTTCCACCTTCCTGTGGAATTGGAAGACAAATTCTACAGGGTATAAAGAGAGAAGAATATAGACCTTGATAAAGCTGGGAAAGAGAGGATATTGTAGTTTTAGGATCTAGAATAAATCAATATGGAAGATTTCAAAAATTCAAAGATCTAAAAAGAGAGAACAAGTATGGTCCATGACAAGTTGATTCAACTAGGAACCTATAATCCTAGAGATCAAGTGTTGTTATTCAAATCCAAAATTAAACTAATGCCAGGTAAACTTCATTCCAGATGGGAAGGTCCCTTTATTGTTATTCATTTATACCCTCTGGGGTTGTGTATATTGAAAAGGAAAGAGGATAAAATCCATTCACTGTAAATGGGTAGAGTCTGAAGAAGTTCCATGGGGCCATACCTTAAGAACCAGTGGAGGAGATCACACTCCTTCAACCAGATTACCAATAAATACATACTAGGTTTTATGTTTCCTTTACACTTGATTAAAATCAGTAATTCCATTTTTTATATACTTACATAAAAAACCAGTTTAAATGAACTGAGGGAACTGCATAAATTAAATGTGGGGGAGAAAATCTTGTTGTCTAGGATTTTTTAAAATTTTCAATTTTTGAGTCGATCTAATGACATTAAAAAAAAGATCTTCAGGGAGGCAACCCACAATTTTTTTTCTTTCCTTAGCCCACTCTTCCAATTGGTCATATTCAAGCATGATTGAATATATCTACAATATCATTTATTTTTATTCTTATTTATTAGTTCCATTAATGAATTTGATTCAAGGCTGAAAAATGGAGATACTTAATAAAACACATAAGTGAAAGTGATGAAGAACATAACTAAAGGAACATGACATGAACCACACAATTGAACCGTTATTAAAAAAATAGTGTTCAATTTTACTATTTATATTTTAAACTCTCTACTTTTTTTCAAAAAACAACTTTTTATCTTTGAATTAGAAATTGAATTCCCATTCTTCAACAATGATTTACTTGACTTATCTATGAGAAATGAGTTTCTTAAGAATCTAGTTATTCCGTGTTTTATATTTCAATGTTAATGATATTGAATGAGTAAAATGGATCATTATATTATTAAAATGGAGAAAGGATATTAGAACGAGGACTCCTGATTTGAGGTAATTAATTGATTTATGTAAGTGAAATTTCCCTAACATTTTTCATGCATTGAATTTCTAAAATTTATGTGAATTTATTTGTTATTATTAATATTGCTGTGAGTGATTTTGTAATATCATATTTCCATTCCCAAGAGAATTTCTAGATCAAGTTCTTATTACTTTTTCTTAAGAATATTTATTGAGTGATCTGGGGACATTCCACTTACTGGAACTTGCATTTGAAATTATCAAAGCTGTGATTGTAAAAAATACATTTAAAATGATTGAGGTATCTTTTGGAAAACCATTCTCTTTAAAAGACCACCTTTATATCAATCCTTTTTTAGACCATAGAGACCACGAATGACCTTTATAGGTATGATCTATATTTCAATCCATTTTTTCCATTCAAACCCTACTCTTGTTATTTTCATAATATTTTAAAGTTTATGTGTGGGGGTAGAGGGAATCATGGTGGAAAGGATGAAATTGATTATAAGGAAAAAGTGTGGGGGTGATATTATTGGAATAAATAAATATTTTTGATTAATTCATTATAATTAATTTTTTTCCCCTGTTGAATAAAAAAATAGAAAATGGAAAAAACCTAAAAAATGAGAAAAATGGGTTATGATTTGGGAAAACAAAAAATCACAACTACAAGACCTATGATTTTAATCATGCATGGTTAGGTGGTGGATGTGAGTTTTATTCTATTCATGACTTTTTATAAAAGAAAAAAATGAAAAGTTTATTTGAAAAAGAACATAAGTATAAAATTAAAATATGTATATATATATATATATTCAAGAGGGTGCATGAATCATTCATTATTCATTATTTGAAGATAACCGTTACTTTGAGTTTTGAGGAAATGAGAGTTTCTACTTTGAAAGGGGAGAATTTAATTACACATTTATTTTCGATATCATGCATTATAATTAATATATAAACATCCTCCTTGATCCTTAATTTTCAAACATAATTTCCAACTAACCTTAATCCTCAATGTCATTTGAACCTTTAATAAAATCTCTCATGATTTTATGTGATTTTTTTTCTTTTCAAAGTGAATAAAGTAGTTCCTTTACAAGACTATGGATATAGAGAATATATTCATGATATGACCATAAATATACTTGAATTTTATCATGAGTTATGGGATAAAAGAATCAAAATATATGTAGATCATGATTTTTCATGTTTAATAATAATGAATTAAGGATCTTGAATAAATGAAAAGAGAAGTTCCATCATTTTTAAAGGAGAAAATTAAAATAATTAATTGATTATTTCATTGAAAAATGAGAAATTTAATTGATATTTTTATTACATTTGATAATTTTAATTCATATTTATGATTATTTAATTTTATTTCCTTGAAATTTGAAAAATGATAGCATTCATGTCCTATGTTTTTTAATGTTGAGATTTTATGCTTGAGGACAAACATGGTTTAAGTATTGGGGAATTGATATATATAATATTTTTATCATTTATATATATATTTAAGTAATTTAAATCTTTCTAAATTATCAATTTGATATTATTTTCATCAGTTTTGGATTTATGGTGTGTTTTGAGCTAAAATGTGAAAATTGCTTAATTTTGGAATTTTAAGAGATTTTATTCACTTTGATATTTTGAGAATAAATTTAAAAAATATTGATACAATTTTCATGATTATTTTTTTGTTCCTCTATTTATGGTCTTCAAGCTTCTCTTCCGGATAAAGAACTAATTGGAAAATCTAGAGGCCCAAAAAATCAATCAATTTGAAAACTTTTCTAATGAATAGAGTGGACCCCACCTCTGTAAATGAGGAATAAATAGGGATAAAACCTTTAATTTAGGTGATTATTTTTTTATTGGAAATAAGACTCGTTTTCACATGTCAACAATAATTTTCAATGAGTTATTCACTCATTAAGGCGGCCATTGGACGTTCAAAATTAGATGATGATTTATGGAAATATTAAGATAGAATAATGTTGTTGAGTAATTGGATGATAAATTTTTCTTCTCATGGAGTATGAAACTAAAATTTTGAATTCAAATTACCAACACATTTTTTTAACAACTTTCTAAAAGACTACATTCGATTATTTGGCCAAAGAGAGGGTACCACGCAGAAACCTTTTAAGAAACACTATGGATCCAAAATTTCAACTGTTGATGACCCATTATGGCCTGAACCCCATTAATGGACCATTATGTCATCCTAATGATTCTTTCATTCCTATAAATAAGAGGCTAGAGGTGGATTGAATATATATCTATTAGTGAGAGAAGTGATTGACGACGACCTCCTATAGATTAATTTCCCTTCTTTCTTCTTCTTTTGTTTTCTTTACTCTGCAATGCCTCCTCTCTCCCACATGAACCCAACATCCTCATATTTGTGTGTGGGGTGGGAGGGGGGGGGGGGTAGTTTCATTGATTGATTGGGAAAGGGGGAGGCTAGACCTATGTTCTTTGCTCGAGTTTTTTTAATTCAATTTATTAAGATCCCTTCTTCTTTCTGCATTTGGTTTCTTAATTCAGTTTTAAATTCCAAACGAGGTTGTGTTAGGTTTTGATTTTATTATTTTTAATTTATTTGGTCAATGATCCATACCACCCTACACTAATTTTTTTTATATAGTGGAACATGTTAGGTTTGAGTGGTGAGTTCTTGATGGTCTTTAGAATGTGAGTAATATTGTACGTTGGAATATTGGTTTATTAGGGAACAACAATCCCTAGTCAGAGATTATATTAATTAATCAATAAAACCTAATGAAATGGTATAAAAATATTAAATAGGGTATAAAAACATGTCATAGGGCCTAAAAAAAGAAAATTTCTAATTTTTATTAGTGTAGTACAGTGTCCAACCAAGGTTGTCTCACTTGAGGAGTGTTATAGTCGGGTAAATCACTACTTTATAATTCACCTAATATAATTCTTTTTGGTTTTTATATTATTTATGAAAATATTTTTTAAGGTTTTTGGAGAATAATGAAATTAAGAATTGAAATCTAAATGCATATGTAAAAAGAATGAAATTAGGGAAGAAAGGTCTTGGTGTAGGGTTTGACAATTTAGGTTCATCCATTATTTATTTTTTGTTTAAATTTAATCTGATAATTAATTTTATGAAACCTCATCAATGAATTAATTTTATTTGATTTAATGAGTGTGTGATTTTATTTTGCCTTTGTAATACCAAACCACACATCCTCCAACAGTCAAATAGAATAACACCTCAATCGAGAATGCTATTCCTAAAAGACTCGGCTCCATCGTATGTAGTTCCAAGCCTTAAGGAAACCCCAACTCCACCGTATGAAGTGTTTTCCTAAAATAAGGGAAGGAAAAAATAATGATTCAAATAAAAATAATGGATTTGAAAAAAAAATCATGGTGGATGACCACCATACTTGTGCAATACTCTCACATCCACCACAAATAAAATAAAAACCATGTTTAATAGGAGCTCAATTATAATTAATTCCACGAAACCTCCCCTGGGGACAAGTCTCGGGTTAGTCACTTGACTTTAAAAAGTGAAATGAGATCATGGAAAAAGCTACAAAGGATAAATAAATTATGATTTGAAGATAAATAGAGATGGAATAAGAAAATTAAAACACTTTAATTAAAATTTGAATGCACGTTACATGGGAAAATAAAAAATAAAAAAATAAAATAAAAGTCCTAAATCATGTTCATCATCTAGATATTCCATCTAAAATATATCTTCTATTCATTATATCCCTAAAATCTTATTTACAGGCATGGAAGAGGTATCGGTGTGTCATAAAGGACCATTAATCTGTTTCAGGTTATAATGGGCCATCAATGCTTGAAATTTCCATTTCAGAATATTCTTTAAAAAATTTTAAAACATATTACCCTTGATTTTATTGAATCATAAAAATTTGGATTCTATAAATTTGTTAAAAAATATGTTGGTCTCTTGACCTCAAAATTTCAGTATCATCCTCCACTTTTAAAAGAAGTTATAGCCCAATTACTCAATAATTTTATTCTAACTGAATGCTTCTTGAATATTCCTTCAATGTTGAGTATTCTATGGACGCATTAATGAGTGAATAACTCCCTGAAAATTAATGGGAAAATGATTCAATGAATTATATTTCGTATCTATTTTGTATCACCTCAATTAGAGGTGTGTAGCCTTATTTATGCCTCATTTGCATAGGTGTGTTCCACTCTATCTGTCTGAAAGGTTTTTAAATTGATTTAATTTTCAGGGACCTTATATGTTTGAATAAGATCTTGGTATAAAATAAAAAGTTGGATTCAATAAATAAATTAATCTTTCAAAAAAATAATCACTTAAATTGGAATAATATTCTAAAAGTTATTCCCTAAATTTCAAAGTGTTTAAAATCTACTAAAATTCCATAATTAAGTAATTTTTACATTTTAGGACAAAACACACTATAAATCCAAATTTGATATAAATAAACTAAAATCGATAAATTGGGAGGGTTTAAATAATTTAAATACATATAAAAATGGTGAAAATATTTGTTCTATCAATTCCCCATACTTAAATCATGATTGTCCTTAAGCATAAAATCCCAACATGGAATTCAAAGGGCACCCATGTTACCAATATTAAAATTCCAAAGCAATAAATTCAAGAAAAGTTCAATATAAATCCATGTTTTCAAATGTATGATAAAATATCAATTTAATTTATCATTTTTAAATTAAATGATCAACTCTAGTATTTTTCCTTCTCCATTTTGAGAATGGTGGAACTTATCTTCTCATTCATTCAAGTTCCCTAATTCATTAATATTAAACATTCCAATTCACGAATTATCTCCATTTTAAATATTTTCTCTCATAAATCTTGATATAGTTCATGTGGAGTTATGCTCATATCATGAATACATACTCCTTATCCATAAGCTTGTAAAGGAATTATTTTCTCCACTTTGTAAAGAAAAAATGAACATAAAATCATGAGGGCTTTTCAATGAAGGTTCAAACGAATCTAAGCCTTAAGGTTGTTGGGATTTAATGCTTTAAAAATTGTGGATCAAGGAGGAGGTTTATCTCTTAAATACAATGCATGATATAAAAAAAAATTGTGTAATGACATTATTCTCTTAAAATTATAGACTCCCATTTCCCCAAAATTCAATGTCAAGATTATGATCAAATAAAGCATAATGAATTATTTGTTCACCCTCTTGAATATTTTTTTTTTCTAATTTATTCTTTTTTTCCCTTTTCAAAGAACCATTTCATTTTTTTTTCATTTTTTTGGAAGTTATGATTAGAATAAATATCACACCCACCACCTAACTATGTATGATAAAAATCATAAGTCTTTTAATGTTGATTTTTGGTTTTCCCAAATCACAACCCATTTTCTCATTTTTTTGGTTATTTTTGATGTTTTTAATTTTTTTTAAATTCAACAGGGGAAAACAATGAAGTATAATAAATGAATCAAAAACCTTAATTTATTCCCACAATAATCATCCCCACACATTTACCTAAAAATGTAAATAACCCCTTCCACCATAATTCCCTTCACCCCTATAGTTCAAATTTAAAATATACTGAAAATACCAAGATTAGGGTAGGAATGGATAAAAATAGATTAAAACATGGATCCTCCCTACAAAGGTCATTCATTGTCTCTACAGGCTAAAGAAGGATTGATGTAAAGGTGGAATTTTAATGACAAGTGGGTTATCAAAAGATGCTTCAATCATTTTACATGTGTTTTTTCACGGTCATAGATTTGAATAGTTTAAATGAATGTTCTAGTTGGTGACATGTCCCCAGATCACTCAAGAAATGTGCTCAAGAATAAATAGGAAGTACTTGGTCTAGAAATCCTCTCAGGAATGAGACATAGGGTTTTAGAAAATAACTCATGGAATGAATAATAATAAAAAATAAATTCACATGAATTTCATAAATTCAAAGAATGAAAAATGATTGGGAAATTTCATTTACACTAATCAACTAATTCCCTCAAATCAGGAGTACTTATTTCAATATACATTCTTCACTTTAAACATTAAATTATCCATTTTACTCATTAAATCTCATTAACATTGAAATCTAAAACATGGCATCATAGGATTCTTAAGAAACTCATGTCTTAGTGAGAAGTCAAGTAAAGCTTGAATTCAAGTGTGGAAATTCAATTTCAATTTATGTCTCAAAACTTGTCTTTAGACAAAAATATTGAGAGTTTAAAAGGTAAATAATAAAAGTGAACTCCCTTTTGAAATGAAGCTTAGCCTTCTTTCCTCCTTGGATATTTGCGTATTTCTTTATTCCATCATAAACCTATAAAATAAAATTACCCAATTAAGAATAAGGAACATTTCATTTAATCTCAAAAATATAATAGGGAGTGGGCTGTATGCTGGACTACTTCTAATAATTTAACTAAAATAAAAATTTCAATAAATCATGTGAAGATAAATCTTAGTATGATCCCCAAGCGGGAGCTGAATTTTAAATGCCTCTAGAGGGTAGTACCAGCTATTATCCAAAGTCTGATGGTGGTTGGGGCTTCTTTTAATTGAACCACCACATGTATATTTTCCCAGTATCTACTTATTTGTTATTATTGAGGATAATTCCATGTATAGATTACACTAGATCTTCCCCTTAGCAATGTGTTATAGATTTCATGGCAGGGGTAGGATGAATTATGGAGCCTCCTCCTCCTTTATTGTTACTTGTGAAACATATTCTTCTCCTTACAGTGGTTTCTCTAGATGTACTTCATTAAAATAATATTTAAAAGGGAATAAAGAGTTCAGTTTTATTTTAAAAAAATTTGAAATTTAAAAATTCTATATCAAATTATTCACCTTTTATATAGGCACTAGGTGTCTCTGGTTCCTCAGGTAGATCCACTGGGATCTTCTCATGGGATTCCTCTAGTATATGTTCAATATATTTAGTGAGCTCTATGTGTTCCTTAATAGGTGCATATTTTTTCATCATCTTCCTCCATGAAAAAATGTGATTCATCCAAATATATAATATTAAAATACCATGGAGTTGTACTTAATTCAGTTTTACTGAAATTTGAAGATAACAGGTTAATGAAAGGTTCAATTCCCTCAATTGGATCAGTTTGAATCTATGCTTCAATTGAAAGTGCCACTTGGAGTCGATCTTCACTGGATGGAGGTAGGTATATAGGGTCCTCCATCAATTCTTCAAATTACACTACTTGGGTGGATTATTCTTCCATAGTTAGGGAGATATGAAATGGTGGTGTCTCTTTTTCTTTACAAGGTTTGGGGAGATCAAGTAGTTCCTCACATTCATTCCAGAAGTCATCTAGTTCTTATTGATCTCCCACATGTAGCTCAGAAGTCATGTTCTTTTCATCTATCTCTCATAGAAATGGTTGCACAAGGATGAATGAATCTTCAGGTACCCTCACCTTTTTCTTATCAGGTTATTCTATTTCAATGATGAGTGGTGAAATTTCTTTCAGTAATTCTTATGGTTCTTGCTTCAGCTCAGGGCCAGGTTTATCCATTAATGCATGTGTATAGTCAAATTCCCTTTCCATTTTTCTCCCCAGGTCATCTATAGAATCAATAATCTTTTTCACCTGATCATTTAGATCACTATAATAAACTTATTGTTCTTGATATTTCTCCTATGAGTAATATTCCCATGCATAATAATATGAATTTTAATACATCATGGAAAAAGAGTTTTTTAAAATTTTTTATAAAGAAAGAAGATAATTTTTTTTATAAAAAATGTGAATTTAGAAAAAGTGGTCAAAATAACCATTTATATCCTCGAAAAAAGTGCCATTTTTGACACATGCCTATTATAGGGCATGGAAAAAGTAAATTTTTATGTTTTCCTATTGCATCAAAGTGGCTGACCAATGTCGTCTCACTTAATGAGTATCGCGGTCAGTTCAGTCAATACTTTTTAATTCACCTAATATAATTATTTTTGTTTTTTAAATTATTTATGAAAATAACAATATTTTTAGGGTTTTGAAAAATAATTCTATAAATAATTGAAATCTAAATACAAATTCAGACAGAATGAAATTAGAAAAGAAAGGTCTTGGTCCAAGGTTAGATAATGTGGGTTCATTCATTCATTATTTATTATTTAAATTCAATATGATAATTTATTTTATGAAACCTCATTAACGGATTAATTTCCTTCTATTTATTGAGTATGTGATTTCATAATGCCTTTGGCACACCAACTTACACCTCCCCCAATAGTAAAATAGGATAACACCACAACTAAGAATGCTATTCCTAAAATACCTGGCACCATTGTATGCCATTTTATCCCTTAAGGAAATTGAAACTTGAATGTATGAAGATATTTCCTAAGATAAGGGAGGGAAAAATATTAGATCAAATAAAAGGAATGTATTTGATAATAATGACTTGGTGGAAGGCTGCCACACCCATGAAATAATCTCACATCCACCACAAATAGAATAAAAACATGTTGTATTGAAGCATAATAATGAAGAACTTTGTGAAACCTACCCTAGGGCCAAGCCACGGGTTATTCACTTTCCATTGATTTCTTTTTTCAAAAATATGTTGGTCATTTGACCTCAAAATTTCAACTTCATCCTCCACTTTTAGAAGAAGTTATACCTTTATTACTTAGCAATTTAATTCTGAATGAATGATTCCAGAATCTTCCTTCAATGTTGATAATTCAATGGCCCCCTTAATGAGTGAATAACTCCTTCAAAATTAGTGGTGATTGCAGTTGACAAAAGTGTATTATAGAAGAGATAATGCGTGAAGTGTTATGATTTATACCTCATTTTTCATTTTTTTGATCTTTTTGGAATTATGGTTATGAGGTGTCATTTTTTTCATTTAGATTCTTGTGTAATGGAAATTTATTCCCTTGATATTCTCTTTGGATTTTTTTATCATGATAATGTTTAGTGGAGTGAGGTATGCCAAATCCTATGTATTTATTTATCTTACATACCCCTAAGAACAATTGGGGGGGTTATCTATGTCCCCTAAAAGTTAGTGGAGGAATGTGGTTTAATTATCTTTTATCTATTTATAAAAAGTAAAATTATAGAATACTCTTGTCATTTTTTTTATAATTTTTTTATTTTAGGATGAGAAGTATATTTGAAGCCAAACCATCCCCTGCTGTTTTTTCTTCTAATATTGTCATTGGTTGTCAACCTTCAAACACTTGATGCTATATTTGGTCCAACATCAAACCATATATAGCCATGAAACTTCTTTATACTGGTTCTATTGATTCTTGGTGTTAGTTTGGGCATGCCATCCACTGATGGTCATCATCTACTTCAGCTTCAATACACCTGTTGGTACTCATCGGGCTCAAGGTGATGTGGAATTGTCGATCTAAATCTTGATGGATTCTAAAGTGGCTGGAGGTTTTCATATGTCCGTCTTGAAGATGAAAGTTGGTGTTTTCCTCAGGTGATGTGAATATGATGGTAATATCGAGATCATGTGATAGAATATTTCAGCATTACTTTTAGTGGTGGAAGTCATGGATGATGTGGGCAGCAAAAAAGCATCAAAATTTGTGGATTATTGTGAAAATGTGGTTGGTGGTTGCTTTCTAGAATTGGATAGTGTTCGCTCTGCATGTTGGCTAGATTTTTTGGGTTTTTTCAAATTTATTGTGTATTTGGGTCATTTTTTGGGTTTTTCTTATTGGGATATCGATCCATAACCCCTAGGCCATATTCTGTGAGTAGTTGATGATGTTTCATTTTTTTGGTAAATGTCTCGATGCATTTGGTTGGTAGTGTGGAGGAATTACCGGGTGGGTGGTATCAATTTGAGGGATAGACTTGAGAAATATTATCATCTAACCATTCATCAACTTGGTTCACTGGGGGGGGGGGGGATGAATGGGTGACCTGATTTTTGGATTTATGATCTTGGGACTGGTATAAGTATGTGGAGAATTAGGCAGGTGGTGTCAGCAGGGGGGACTTCCTAAGTGATGGGTGTACTGGTAGTCATAGTTTAGACCTTCTTCCAATATTTGGTTGGAGGGGTGATTTGTAATTATGCATTAGCCAACATGATGAAATGGTTCATGGAAGAGGGATACACGATTTGAAATGATCCATGGTACGATGTTCACTTTCAGGGGGTATGTGACGTTTTGTTTAGTGTTATTTTGTGGTGTAGATTGTTCGCTCTGGGCCTTGGTGTCATACTTGGACTTCGTGCCACTAGGTCATTCCTTTGTCTTTCAATCCACTAGGTCTTTGGGCCATCATATCTTATTGTATATTTGTGTCATTGAGCCTTCGGTTCAAGTTTGAGTTACCTCTCAACCCTTTTGAAGAGAGGTATTTCTTCATTAATAAAAAAGCAGGTGATGTCCCATTCATGTTTAAAAAAAACTATCATAATAATATATAAAAAAATCACCATAATTTATAGCATGTTTCATATATGAAAAATTTATATGTATAATATTATTTAACTATCATATATTGCTCAATTTTTAGTAGGGGTTCCATGTTACACTTTCACATTGAAAAAATATAACAGTACATTACAAAATTGGTCAATGTATATTACCAATGCAAAAAGGTGGGACTATATGATATTTTTTCATAAGATAATATTTGATACTCACACAATGAAAATTATAAAATTACATAATACTCGAGAGTGGTGTTATTTTGACTCCCAAAATTGACACCAATTACATACACCTTAATTCACATAATCAATAGATACCCTTCCCCACATTAAATTCACAACACAAATATATCCTCTCCCATGTGCCTCTTTTTTTCCTCTCTTAAATCCCTCTCAGTCTCCTCTCCTCACCACATATCCTTACCCTCTCCACTAAAATTCATCAATTTTTAGTATTGAATTTTATTTTTAAAAATAAAATTAACATCTCATAAAATTTATCTCATGTACAATATAAGATAAATTTTTTTAGATTTATTATTATAATTGAAATTTATTTTATCTCTTACATGAAATAAATTTAGTTTTATTAAGAAAAAAATAGTAATTAGAATTTATCTCATCTCATACCAGTGAAATATTTTATATTTATAATATAGGAATCATTGTATATGAAATTTATCTCATCTCATACAGGAGAAAATTTTCATTTTCTAAAATATATAGAATAATACATGAAATTTATCACACCCTCGTACAAGAGATATATTTATTTTTTGAAAATATGTATTATTTAGGATTAAATTTATCTCATCTCATATGTGAGATAAATTTATGTTTTTTTAAATGTATTGTCTAATGTGAACTTTTTATCATATGATAATGATATAAAATTATTTTTTAAAAAGATATAAAAATTTATATAAAATTTTACACATATCATACATGAGATAAATTTAATTTTTTAATAGTCATTAATGTAGATGAAATTTTTCCAAATTTCATACATTAGATAAATTATACATGTGATAAATTTAATTTCATAAAATATAAATCATTTTATAATGAATTTATTTTATCTTGTACATGAAATAAATTTAATTAAAAAAATAAAATAATAAAAATAATTACTTGCCTCATATATAAGATAAATTTAATTTTTTATAAGATATAACATAGTATGTTAAATTTTCATCATCTTATATATGAGGGATATTTTTTTAAAAGATGTATCACTATAGGTGAAATTTGTTTCAACTCATACATAAGAAAAATTTTATTTTTGAAAATGTGAATCATTTTACATGAAGGGAATCCCATCTCATACATGTGATAAATTTAATTTTTAAAAGTCTTCTGTTATATATATATCTATATATTCTAAAATTCTTCCTTCAATATTTTATATACATGTCAAACAATACCTAACATAAGTCCTTATTTCATGCCTAACATGGGACCCTATTTCTTATTTTTGTGAAAATTATATTGAAAGATGTAGGGGATATATACCACTAACCTTATACAAATTAAGCCTTTCTAGTTTCATGGAAAATTATTGAATATAATGAAGGAAAACTATTAGAAAAATTGTCCATATCTTATACTCTAGATGAACCTATATTCATACAAGTTCACCTTTATTTCCCTGATAAATGTAAAGTATAACAAAATTTCTTATATCCTCTCAAACATATTTAATATTAAATCTTATTTAAAAGAATGACTATTTTTAAGAGACATCAGGGGTTTAGGAAAACACTAGAAAATTTAAATAAGAATTATTTAGAGATTGGTTCCATGAGACACTCAGTGCCTATCATATATATATAATTATATATAGAGATATTCCCCAACAACGAGTGCACCAATGAGAGGGGGATGAATTAGTGATGTTAATATTTTATAATTTAATCATCTTTAAATTAACCTATATAATCTGTTAGGATTCAATATACTCAAATATATAACTCAACCTCACCCAAATGAAATAAAAAATTAAAACAGGGGAAGGAACACACAAATTTTTACAAGGTTCTGACCCAATATGGGTGCGTAGTTCTTGATGTGATTAGGGTTTCTGAGATCCAGATTCACTACTATAATGACTCATAAATGAAAATTGGTTATTGAGGTATCATGATCTAACATGGTGTGTTTCCCAACACTAAAAACATATCAGTGTCATTTCATGTTCCCAATGTTTACAATGTGATGAGAACACAATGAGTAAGATCACATAAAATTCGATGTTACTTTAACAACTGATTTTGATCTTCTTATTGAGCCTTCAAGATGATCAGATCAAGAAATTTTCACTTATCTAAGAACTTCAACCTATGATATCATTTTATAAACTCATAAATTCATGCGTTCTTGAATTATGTAAAATAAATTAACGATCTTCTTCTCAATATTGAATCGTTGAATAGCTCAGACTCTTATAAGTTTTATAATCACTCTTCCCAACTTTAGTATTTATTTTTCTCAGTTTTAGTGATATTCAATCTCTCTCTCAACTAAACCTTCAATCATACATTCTCAATATTCTAGAATTAGTTAAATTTTAAAAACATTTAAAACTCATATTCTAGAGAACTTATATTACCATAATTATAGAATGTAATCATCTTCATGTCTCCTCAATCAACTATTCACATTGGCATGATACCACAATCACCTTATATTCCATTCCCCATTTAACTATTGTGTATAGTGATATTATAGAAATAACCTTCTAATAAATTCTTTCGATAAGAAAAATTATCGGTCAATTCTTCCTTAGTGATCACCATTTAAAATAAATCACAAAGAAATGAATTTGTGAGTTCCAGAGAACTCTATTAGTTATATCCTTTCACAAATTTAACTGGATTAGATTTGGTTGATATATTTCCCAAAATTTATTTTGATGTGAATAATTTCATCACCAACAAAAATTCTTAAACACTCATATTGAATCAAAAAAAATTAATTTTCATATGATTAATGAATTTTTGAACTACACAACATCATCCCATTTTTATTCCAAATTTTTTTTTGGAGCTTCTCATTTAATAGAATAAATATTTGTTGATTCTTACACATTCATTTTTTCTCATTTTGTGATCATTTTAACCATGATATGATGATCACAATCTCTTCATTTTATTTGAACTAGAATTCCATTTGTGATGTTTAATCCATTGAATTTTAGTTCCATCATCATCTAATATATTTAATCTTCAGAATATTCATTATCCAACTCTTAGATATTTATTCTTCATAATATCACCAATTTATCTATGTGTAAAAAATTACATAATATAATGATTATATTAGGTATCATCAGTGTACTAGTCACACATATTACCTTACGCATAAGATAATATCATTTTCCATATTTCTTCTTTATCTCAAAAAAATATCTTTCACATGAATAATAAAAAATGTTATGCGTCTCTTGATTTTTTTATTTTCTCATCATCTATAAAAATATATTACACATGCCTCAAAAATATCATACATATCAAAATATATTCTATGCATGTTATTAATTTAGAATTTTTTTTCATCTTATGGAGAAAACATGTTACTTATCATCTTAGTCTATAAAATATATTGTACATCATAAAAATATGTTACACATCTTATGAAATTTCCAAATTTTTAGAGGGATTAAAAAAAACATATGTAAGAAATCAAATATTATATACATCACTACCTTTTTCAATTTATTGCACTTTCTCAAGGAAATGTCTTATGTAAGAACAAATATATTAGGTATGAACTAATATTATACATATGAACATAGACTTAGACCAATTCAACTCTGAATAACCACAATAAATTAAATAAGACCAGAAGCACTTTCAATCTACTAAAGGCTTCTCACATCAGCTCCAAAACATTATTAACCACTTTAAATACAATCTACAATGATTCTCATACATGATTGAAAAAAAATTTAATTATTCGAAAATTCCATTTAGATCATTAATATCCTATAATGTCCCATATTTTTCCATATATTATTTTAATATTATATGGAAATTAATTCGAGACTAGGCTCTAAGACGACGTGCAGTTCCGTGGCCCAGTGAGCCCGGAACAAATGTTTGAATTTAATTTAAAAATTAAATTACGTGCGCGTGTGGTTTTCTTGAAAAAGTGGAATAACTCCCAAACGGGTGCTCGGATTAGAAATCCGAAAGAACCGTTGCATTCGAAACAATGTTTTTACCTTAGGAGAGGCCTAAATTCGGTCGGCGTAGGTTGGTAGTGAAATCTTGTTTTTGGACATAACCGTAATAAAATATTTAATTAAAATATTTTATGTAAATCCTTGTTAAAACAAAATCTCTTATTATTTTAAATAGATTTTTCACAGGGAGGGCCAGGGTTACAATCCCCCTAACTCAGATTTCCTCTAGAGAGCTCTTGATAAGACCCCCCGATGTGGCGATGACGTTCTTGACGATTTTTGCTGGCAACGACGATGCGAAAACCGAATCATCACCAATGAACGCCACAGAATCTAGGTAGGATGTTTTGCTTATGATTTTTCTTCCCCGTGTTTTATTTCCATGATGAACGCGGACTAATCTATGAACAGAGTAGCCCACAGATCGATCGTTCTTGAGGGATGGGATTTTGCAGGAATATTGGGGATTTTATTCTTGAAATTGTTTTGGTTTCGTTCAACCTCCTAACGGTGATGGATCAAGATCGACACGAACATCGATCTAGGTTCGTCCCTCTCGTGTTGTTGTGTTCTTCTTCCCTAAATTCTCACGTTCTTCACTGCATTCTACGCGTTCTTCGTGGGGATATGAACGATGAATCGTTGCGCACTCGTTGTGCGATGAAATAGTCTCAAATTGATGATCTGGCATCGGTACAACCAGACGGAGGTGCAGCTGCGGTGGCACCGGGCGGATCAGAGCGGATTGAAAGAAATCGTTCTTCGAATGATTTCCGAATGGGTGACCAGAATCAGATTTCGAAGCCAATCAAAGGATCGAAACCCAAAGATTCTGCATCGTGACGTCGAGGCGCCCCTCGATCTTGAGTTTCGCGGAAAACGGACCAGAGAAACGCGATCCGAAAGATCGGTCGAAGTGTGAGGAAGAAGATGGCGTTTCTGGAAATTTCCTGACTATACACCGTGTAGTATGGGCTACATGGTGTGTGTTCGTCGGCCAGATTACATGGCGTGTACTTCAAAAGTACACGGACACGGTCAAGGTACACGGCCAAGGACACACCGTGTATACCCCTCCCCAGCCAGATACACGGGATACCCCATGTACTGGTACACGGGCAGACAACACAGACACGGTCATAGACCGTGTACAGGCACATGGCTAGCGTACACGGAGCGAGCCCCAGGTGCTTGGACACGGCGTGTGATCCTTCTACATGTTGTGTAGTTTCTTTCTAACCGAAAATCCGGGTGACACGAGCCGTTTACACAGGCAGTACCCAATGTCAGGAACACGGCGTGTACTTTTCTACACGTCATGTAGTTGAGTTTTCCATAGACTGGACAGACGACATGGGCAATTTACACGGGAAGTACCCAGGGTCAAGGAACAAGGTGTGTAATCATACTACACGCTGTGTAATAATTTCTTAAAGGCTCGAGCTACTTTCCTTATGTGACTTGGACTAGTTTTATTAGGGTTTGTGCCCTTGGTCCTTTCTCTGAAGGTTCTGGTATCATTTCCTTTACAAATGAGTATGATCCCTTTAGCAGAACTTCCTAAATAGAGTTGTTGGAATCCCCTCTGTGAGACTTAGATCCAGATCCTCTATTCATTCCTAGAACCCTAGGTAGAGTTCTTGGTATCGACGTGACCAACTTTACCCCGGGAGCCGATCCTCTGCTTAGCGGATTAGCTAAGACTGAGTTGTCAGAATCACCCCATGACTTGGCCGTGATCCTCATCTGAGCATCATGTTCTCATAGTACTTGCGGAGTGTGTTCTACAGGAACTAGTACTTCACGTCCCTCTCTTCAGACCTAGGAGTGTGTTCTCCTTGTTATGTGCTTAGTGGAATCTTCGAGCTGGATCCTAGTGGTGGTATCACGATGGTCGTTTGTGTATGAGTATATCTGGATATTCTTATTATATGTTCTGTAGACATATACTGTGTGGAGCTGACTGTATATTTCCTTTGTGGTATTTTCCCTTGTTGTATTTCCTTTGTGGTTTTGGGGTGTCCTACTGGGTATTGTTATACTCACCCCTGCACAGGCTTTGCCCGCACGTATCGTGTCTTGTGAAGACGAGCGATCCTTTGATAGGATTTTAGGTGGACCAGGACCGGATGGTACTCAGTGAGATCAGACAGGCCGAGGTGTGTTCCTATAGCTTCATATTGTAGTCCCAGCACCTTTCCTTACAGGTTGGACCTTGTTACAGACTTTCTTTTGGTGGGCTTGTACTTTTGGTCCAGGGTTTTACACTTGTTGTACTTTACTTTCCTGTCATATATGTTGGTTGGGATTTTTAGTGTATGCATGCATTTACTTTTTTAGTAGTTTTTACTTTTAATCTTTTTGGGATTGGGGATGTGTGTGTGTGTGAAGGTTTATAGGCAATTCCTCCTATATTAGTAGCATGCCTACTCGGTGCTAGTCACCATCCCCGGGCCTATTGGAGGCGGGCTTGGGGAGTTGCGGCTCGGGCCCCACTGAGATGGGTCATGACATACCCCCCTTTGGATTTTTTGTCCACATCACACAAATATTTAAAATTTATTCAACTTGTTTCATGAATTGATCAATGTACACTAAAATAATCAGATAAGAACCTTTCTTAAATTAATATTTTCTTGACACCACATTACCATATTAAGTAATGTTTTTGAGATAATTCTATATCTTAGTGAATTTATTTTATCCTAGTGTTATCGAAGTTCATTCCCTAAATTCATATGCCACAATCATTTTTATCCTCTATTTAGCAAAAACCACAACAATAAATTACAAAAAAACAAGTAGAGTTACAAACGCACACCTCCTTCAAAAAATAGGTTCACCATAATCTCTTCCCTTTAACAACACAATCTAAATCCTTGTAGGGGTACTACCAAACATCCTCAATTTAAAGTGTAATAAAGAACATGAAGTTTCATCCCTAATTTATAAAAACTATCTTTTGGAACTTCCTTTGTAAAAATATTTGCAATATAATATTTATTGTAAATATATTAATGTTTCCTATATCCATTGGCCCATATTTCTTCAAGGAAATGATATCTGATATCAATGTGGATTAATCTAGATTATTTTACTATATTCTTCGATAGATCAATTACACTATGATTATCATAATAAATTCAAAACGGTTTCTTATATTTATCTTTCAAATCTTATACCCGAGCTTGAAACCATAACATCTGTGTACAAGCATGTGTTATAGAAATATACGCTGTCTCAGCTGTACTCAAAGAAATTGAATTCTGATTTATACTATTCCAACTCACACGGTTCTCACCGATAAAGAATTCTCCACTAGATTTGAAATTTATATAAGTACAATATTTTTCCTAGTTTACATATGTGAATCCCTATAAGTTCAAGTTTGATCTATTTTTATATATAATCCCACATTTTACAATACCTTTTACATATCTAAAATTTCTTTTATTTTACAACATATGAGACTCTTTAAGATAAAACAAAAACCTTTAAAAAATGTTCATCAAAAATATAACATATGGTATTGATGTTGTAAGATGAAGTAGAATTCCAATGATTCTCTATATGTACTTTTGATTAACACTACTTCCATATACATATTTTATCTCTGTTCTAACTGAAATGGGTCTATAAGTTTCATTACAATCTTCTATATTTTTCATTAATACTTTGGAATATTTATCTTATAATAAGAAGATATAATGAGTTTTATATGTAATATACATTCTTAGAAAGTATTTCATCTCACCCAACATCTAAATATCAAATTGATTCTTCATTTTATTTGTAAATTCTTTATATATGTAATTTTTGTCACCAAAAAATATAATTTTATCAGTATATACAATAAAAACTAGAGTACCTATGGGAAACTCTTTCACATATAGATTTCTATCAACACACACCTTTGAAAATTCTATATCTCTCAAATAACTATCCAATTTAGAATATTGAGCTCTAGTGGATTTTTCAAGCCATTAAAATATTTATTTAACCTTCGCACCATACTACCATCACTATCAAGAATGAAACCCTTAGGTTTTTAACTGAAAATTTCTTCTTCTAGACCTCCATTAATAAAGATATATTTAACATCCATTTGATAAACCTTTTAATGTTTTCATGATACCACTACCAAGAACATTATAAATGATTATAGACTACCCATTGGTGTAAATAATTCTTCAAAGTCCATCCCTTCAATTTGTGAGTACCCTTTGCAATCCAGTCCAGCTTTGCTTCTTCAAAATCCACCTTTATCATTTAATTTGATTCTGAAATCCCAATTGGTTCTATTTAAATTATTATTTTTAGGTCCTAAAACAAGATCCCAGGTAGTGTTCTTATCAATTTGACAAAGTTCCTTATTCCTATAATTGATCCATTCATTATGTTTAACAACTTCTAAAATAGTTTTTTGTTCATCCTGAGAAATGAGAGAAGTTTAATTTTCAATCTTCAATGTTCTTCTTGTTTGAACTAGTGTCTCTTGATTGCTAATGATATTTTACAAATCAATATTATTTTTAATCTTTTATTACTTAGACATTGATATTTAGTAGTCTTATCTTCAAAAATAGTTTTGTCAAAATCAATGAAAAAATAATTATGTACCATTATTGATTCTTCTCCAATATGTTTTTTAGAAATCTGCATGATGCTAACTTCAATATTATCCATAATCACTTAAACTAACACTTCCATATTTTACCATTTTCCAACAATTTTCAAATCAGATCAATCAACAAGTTTGTGTATCATTGTTTCCAACATCTATAACCACCTCTATTAGATAAGTATCCTCTGAAGATTCCTTCTTCCTATTTTTCTTAAAAAATTCCCAGATTACTGTTTTTGATCTTCCTATAATAAGGGATGATAAAAAAATTAAATTACCTCACACTTGGATTTATTTTGTACCACATTTATTAATTTTTCATGTATATCTGAGGTCTTATTAAACACTTGTTTTGACTATGAATAATAGTACAACCAACTTCTCTCTAGAAAAAATCTTAATGTTTATACTCAACTCACATATTTCTTCCCATATCAATAATAATTATATTATTTATTTATTTTACTCCATTATACTTGGGATTATATGGTGTACTATACTAATTCTTGATTACATTGTTTCCAAGATAAATTTTAAAAGCATTACATTTGTACTGATATTTGTATTTCACAAATACATTTTATAGTATTTTAATGAATTGATTTATATATTTAAATGATTAATCTTTCAAATTTATGATCAATTTGATATGTTTTTTATTTTATGTTAAGGAAAAAAAATATAAGAAAAAATGAAAAGAAATGAATATTGGAGAAAAAATACAGTTCGCATTGCAAGTTAAGCGAAGAGGCATGAAACCATATTTTTGAGGATACAATGGAGTTTGAAAACTTAAGATTACCAATTTACACATAATGTATTCCATTTAAATGATGTGAGTTTTCTTTTGGGATGAGTTTTTGGAAGAGATACACCAAAATTCCTGACACATGTAAATTAAAATATCACACGTCGTGTAAACACATTATATGTCGTGTAAAGATTCAGGATGCGATTCAGTGTATCTTTGATTTTGGAAAAAATATATGACATGGGACCCACCAATGACCACCTTTGGACCAATTATTAATGACCTTCATTAATACTAGAGCCCATATGGAGTCTATAAAAGGAGGTTTATCCTACTGCTATTAAAAGGGATCTGGATACCAAATCTTGGAGTGAGAAGCTATGTTGTGTATGGAACTCCCTGAGTTCATCTCCATCTTCATTATGATTTAATTTTATTTTCTCCTTCCCTCTATTCCTCTCATCACTAAGATGAGTGGGGTAAATCTTCATTGTGTTAAGGTTATGTAAATAGAATGGGGAAGGTGTCGTTGGATTAGTTTATTTTCTTTTATTCATGTATTTGGTTTGTGTGATTTCTTCAATAAATTTTCAATCCTTTTCTTTTTATTTTATCATGACCATCATTATTTGAATCTAAAAGGAACTTTAAAATTTTTTCAACAGACAAACCTAAATGAGGCATGACCATTTTAGAATTCGCGGTAAATCAGGTTTATATATGGTATTAAGACAATATTGATTCAAAAACCCCCTAAATTACCAAACCAAGATAAACAGGGTATTACTGTTTCAAGGAGGGGATACCATGACCATTGTATCATTTTTGTCATGAATCTAACCCAAATCATGAATTAATTGACCTATTTTCTAAAATCCAATTTCATTTGAATCCTAGAATTACAAAAATCAAAGCATGCTTTCAAAATATATTTTCAAACCGATCAATCAATCTACTTCATTTTCATTCTGATTATTAAAATGAATAAAAACAATATTTTCTCACCTCTTTCTTCAATATAATAAAAATAAATCTTTTTAAAAAATAAATAATTTTATAATTTCGACATCCTCTAACTTTTTCTTCAAGAACACATCATTTTTTATTATAATATAATCCTCAATGAATGAAATAAAACATTGATTTCCTCTGGTAGAATTATTTCATTATGAAACACACATCTAAATTAATATTTTCTAGTGGATTAGAGGAATGAATCTACACTATTTTTATATTTGATAAAGCATTTTCCCTTTCTGAAATGTTTTGAAAAGAATATCACATTCTCTATTAAGTTTTAGTAGGTCACTCCCTAAATCATACTTTGAAATTTTAATCAACTTTTTGACCAAGATGGACAAGTTACCTATGCTATAGTTTTGTCACGACCCGTCCTCGGGGCCCGTGCCGTGACTACCCCAAGCCCGCCTTCCATAGGCCAGGGGCTGACGACTAGCACCAAGGCGTAAATCATGGTAAAAAGGGAAGACATTACCTTTGTAAAGTAAACAAGCACCACAGAGCAAGCAAGCAGAAAAGTAAACCCTAAGTAAAAACAGAGTACAACTGAAGTGCAGAAAAGTAAATGGGCCAGTATACAAACCCAAACTGAATGTAAAGTACAACTCGAAAAGGAAAACAACAACTAAAAAGTAAAAGCTGCTACGCCGAGATGTCCACTGAAAATCCCACCTGAAGGGTAGATACAGATGGCTCCACTGCTCCTCGGGTCCCGCCGTCCGCTCCGAGCACGTTCCGCCCAGTGGTCCACCTCCAGGTACCGTCCTGCTCTGCAAGCCTCAACCACGATCAATGTTGTCCGTCGTCTGCAACCAACACAACGTAGTGCGGGCATAGCCCGTGCAGGAGTGAGTATAAGCTACTCAGTAGGGACCCCGAGAGCCCCGAAGGTCTCCCAAAATCCACAAAGGATAAACCACAAAAGAAAGATACAATCACGAAGTAACAACCGACACTACTTAGGTATATGCCCATACATATACCTAAGTCATCAATTCCAAAATGCTCTAACCTCCGAGCCCAAGTACAACCCAGTCCACACAGGAAAGTATACGTATTCCACACAGGAAAGCAAAACGTAATCCACACAGGATAGCACAACACAATCCACACAGGAAAGAAAACAGGATTCAGATCACACAGGTATACTTCTTCGAAAGATGATAGAGATGATCACTGATCCATCTAAGTCATCGGACCCACAAAGGATCGATAGGTACTAACCCCCGCAAGACCCACACAGGATCGGACCAACACAGGATCTGTAGGCGCTGGCTCACACAGACCCACTGAGCGCTGACCCACACAGGATCGGACCCACACATGATCGGTAGCAATGATCCACATAGGATCACTGAGTGCTGTAGTAGTCGTCGTCGAATATACTGAGGATCTCTGCACAGTCATCGTCGCAGTCACAGTAGCAGTCGCAACCAGCACTAGGGTTCCCGCAAAAAGAAAGCTCGTTCGGGAGGGTCCGCTCCACGAGCCGAGAGGCTGATACATCAACTGTCACAAGTCCAAAGTTGATGTATCCAAAAGTTCCGTATCATCAACAGGAACTCAACGCAACAGACGGCGCGTCAATCGGATGCCTGGTCTGAGAGTTATTGGCTTTTTCGTCCCAGGGGCCTGGTTGGATTTTAAGGCAAAACCAACCCGACCATACTCCACCTGCATCCAAACCTCGGGCGGAGTAAGCCAAAAGATCCGTCTCACTAAGAGGAACTCAACAAAGCTAACGGCACGTCAATCGGACATCCGTAGCTCAAGATATGAGCGTTTCCGCTCCGAGGGCCCGGTTGGTTTCGTGGACGAACCAACCCGACCGAACTCAAAGTATTTCGAAACCTTGAGTACGATATACTGAAACAACCGTCTCGATCCAAGGATTGCATCTCCGCTGACGGCGCGTCGTTTGGAGGTCCGTAGCCCGAGTTATGGGCATTTCAACCCAAACAGTCCGATAACGGGGGTTTCAGGCCCAGACCGACCCGGCCCGAGACCCCCCGGTTGGCCAGAACCGGGTCGACCCGCCCCGGTCCGGGTCGGACCGGCCCGGCACGGCCCGACCCGGCTGGGTGCGGCCCGGTGGCCCACGCGATGGCTGGTCGCTCAGCCAAAATGGCTGAGCCGTTTTGGCGGCCCGCGCACGTGGGGGTGCTGCCCCCTCGGTTCCTTCGAAACAGCGGCCCCTTAATGGGGCCGCTTGCTGCCAGCTGACCGGGAGAATTAATTCCCCCAGTTCTCCAAGTCCGGCCGGCCCGCTATGGCCGGCCGGTTCCTGCACCATGGGACCGGCGACGGCCGGTCCCCCTTCCTGCACCGACGCCGGCGGCCCGATGCCGGCCGCCGGTCACCCTGCTCCGCCGCGGCCTGGAACCGGCCGCAACCCTTGTCGTCCGGCGTGGTGCGATGGCACCGCGCCCCTCCGCCGTGGCCCCACACTGGCCGCGGTATTTTCCAGGTATCTCCGATGCGGCGCGACGGCGTCGCGTTCTTGTTCTTCATTTCACGGCGCGGCGCGACAGTGCCGTGCATTTTCTTGTCGCAAGGTTCCGCATGGTGCGACGACACCTTGTCTCCCGCACCGAACCACAAAGAACCAACACGAAAAAAAAGGAGGAGGGTCGGCCGTGTTCGTGCGGTCCGGCCCCCTCACGTTATTCGTTATCACTTGGTTTTAAACCACAAAGTTCAAATTCGATAACAAATGGTTCTAAACCACGATGATCATGAAGTCGGAATTCTCGAACAAATATAAATAATTGAAAACAAACCCCTACCTTGGTTCAGGAACGATGTTCGTCAACGACCAGCGGAAGACGAGCGTCGCGGAGGTTGGGCGTCACGGGGAAAGAACGTCGACGTCGCGAAGCGAGGATTCGAAGTCGTTGACGGCGATTTCATCGCAGAAAACCGTCGCGGAAGAGAACGTCGCGTCGCAGATACGGCGTCTCCAAAGAACTGTGTTCTTTGGCGGAGAAGTTCTTCGTTGAAGAACGGTGTTCTTCGTGTTCTTCGTCGAGGTTGAAGAAGATGAAGAAAGCTTCCCAATCCTCTCAAGGTTGCAAAGAAACTAACCAAAATAAAATAAGTCTAAGCCTTATTTTATTGACACATCCTAACCTTTTTGAATTTCAAAGGTTTGAAAATTAAGTAACTCATCTTAATTAATAACACAAGTTGTCAAATTAATTAGAGTGGAGTTATTGGGGAGTTTAAGGGAAGTTGAAGAGTTAGGGCCTGTGTGGGCCCCACCACACTTTATCCTCTCAAGGGAGGTTATGTGGATGTGGGCCCCGCCTCTAACTCCCTTTGGGAGGAATTAACCAACAAAGTTAAAAAAATAATTGTGTTCCACAATTATTTTACTCCTTCTAATTTTCCCCAAAACTAACTCTCATCCCGCATAAAACACAACCTCGAAAAAGGTCTCTTTATGCGAATATCGGCGCTGCAAGTTCATCGGTGCCCTAAGAATTTGATTCCGGGCACCGGTTCAAAAGTTAGAAAAACCCGCTCGTTCGTTCACTAAACGTACCCGAGCCAAACTTCAGAAATTGATTCCGGGCACACCGGGCCTCAGAATTAGGTGCCGTCAGAAACCGCGCTCTTGTAAAATTCCAAAGAAAATTAAGAAAAAAAATTTCCCTTGAATTTTACGGGTCTTTACATTACTCCCACCTCAGGGGTTTACGTCCCCGTAAAGATACATCAAAACTAGGGAAACAAATGAGGGTACTGAGCACGCATCTGAGCCTCCCGCTCCCAAGTGCTCTCCTGGAGGTTCTCGTGCTGCCATATGATGCGCACTAGAGGAATCGACCGTCCTCGTAGGACCTGCTCCTGTCGATCCTCGATCTCCACCGGGACCTCCGTAAAAGTCGCCCCATCGTCAACGTCAAGCTCCCCATGGTCAATGATGTGCGTCGGTTCGTGCACGTATCTCCTCAGCTGAGATACATGGAAGACGTCATGCACCCGGTGCAACTGAGGTGGTAGAGCCAGGCGATAAGCCACCTCGCCAATCCTGCTGAGGACCTGGAATGGTCCGATGAAGCGCGGGGATAACTTGACGTCACGGCCAAATCTCCGTAAACCACGTCGAGGTGAGACACGCAAGAAGACGTGGTCACCATCCTCGAACTCTACTGGCCTCCGCCTCCTGTCAGCGTATGACTTCTGCCGGCTCTGAGCTGTCCTCATCCGCTCCTGGATGACCTGGACCTTCTCTGTCGTGGCCTGGACCATCTCTGGCCCCACAAGTGCTGACTCCCTAGGGTCTGTACAGCACAAAGGAGATCTACAAGGTCGGCCATACAACGCCTCGTAAGGTGCCATCCCGATGGTGGAGTGGTAGTTGTTGTTGTACGCAAACTCCACCAAGGGTAGGTGGTCCTCCCAGCTACGACCAAAGTTGAGGACACATGCGCGGAGCATGTCCTCGAGAGTCTGAATGGTCCTCTCCGTCTGACCATCCGTCTGAGGGTGAAAGGCGGTGCTCAAACGTAGCTACGTCCCGAACGCCTCCTGTAACCCCTTCCAAAGCCGGGAAGTAAAGCGAGCATCTCAATCGGAGATGATAGATGATGTCACACCGTGAAGTCGTACAATCTCCTAAATGTAAAGGCGTCCCAAGCTCTCCACTGAGCCCTGCTCTTTGATGGGTAAGAAGTGAGCTGACTTGGTGAGTTGGTCGACAATCACCCAGATGAAGTCGTGACCTCTGGAAGTGTGTGGAATTCCAATCATGAAGTCCATAGATATCCCGTCCCACTTCCACTCTGAGACCTCCAAGGGCTGTACCAAGCCTGATGGTACCTGGTGCTCAACCTTCACCTACTGGAAGGTGAGGCATCGAGAAACGAACTCCGCCACAACCTTCTTCATGCCCGGCCACCAGTGCTTTCGTATGAGATCCTGGTACATCTTTGCCACTCCAGGATGTACCGCCAAGGAGAAGTGTGAAACTCTCTCAGTACCTCCTCCCGTAAAGAGACTGGTATCATGGTACATCCTCTGAAAAAGATGTCGTGCTCTGCTCCAAAGGAAAAACCATCAGGTTCCTGTTATGAGGATATCTGTGCACGCCGTGTCTCACAGTCAGCATCCCCACGCTGTGCCTCTATGACCCGCTGCAGAAGTGGAGGAGTGAATGTGAGAGACTGAAGGAAGGCTGCTCCATCCCTATCCATGAAGGATATCTGCAAAGAGGCTAGCTGCTCCGTCGCCTCCTCAAGTAGCTGAATGCCCGTCCTTCTGCTGAGGGCATCAGCTACTACGTTCCCCTTCCCAGGAGTATAGACTATCTCAAAGTCATAGTCCTTGAGGAACTCGAGCCATCGCCGATATCTCAGGTTCAGGTCTTTCTGAGAGAAGATGTACCTGAGACTCTGATGGTCAGAAAAGACTGTAAAGCGCTCGCCCATCAGGTAGTGTCGCCATGTCTTCATAGCGAAGACCACTGCTGCTAACTCTAGGTCATGGGTAGCATAGTTCTGCTCATGCGGCCTCAACTGTCGTGATCCATAGGTGATCACTGCCCGCTCCTGCATCAGAACACACCCGAGTCCGGTCCCTGATGCATCATAGTAGACTACGTACCCTACTCCCTCCTCAGGCAACCTCAAGATAGGTGCGCTGGTCAATCTCTGTCTCAGCTCCTGGAAGCTCTGCTGACATCTGTCTGACCACACGAAGGGTTTCCCCTTCTTCGTCAAAGTTGAGAGTGGTGCCGCAACTCTAGAGAAGTTTGGCACTAATCTCCGGTAGTATCCAGCTAATCCCAAGAAACTCCGCACCTCCGTCACGCTCCTGGGTTGCTCCCAAGCTAACACTGCCTCGATCTTCGCAGGATCCACTGCAACTCCCACCTCAGAGATGACGTGTACCAAGAAGTGGACCTCACGTATCCAGAACTGGCACTTCGAGAGCTTACCATAAAGCTGGTGCTCTCGGAGTGTGTCTAGTACAACCCGTAAGTGGTAGGCGTGCTCCTCCTCAGTCGTCGAGTAAATCAAAATGTCGTCGATGAAGACCATGACAAATCGATCGAGGTATGGCTGAAATATCCTGTTCATGAGGGCCATGAACACTGCTGGAGCATTGGTTATGCCGAATGGCATAACCAAGAACTCATAGTGGCCATACCGACATCTGAAGGCCGTCTTCTGCACGTCCTCGTCTCGAACTCTGAGCTGATGATAGCCAGACCTGAGGTCTATCTTCGAGAACCACCGTGCTCCCTTGAGATGATCAAAGAGGTCATTAATCCTCGGTAGAGGATACTTGTTCCTCACTGTCACCTGGTTCAGGCGACGATAATCGACACACAGTCGCAATCTCCCGTCCGCCTTCTTGGCGAACAATATCGGGGAAGCCCAGAGTGAAACACTGGGTCGGATGAACCCCTTACCCTGCAAGTCCTCCCACTGTACCCGTAGCTCTCGAAGCTCAGCGGGGGCCATCCGATATGCTGGAGTCGATATCGGGGCTGTCCCGGGGTACAAGTCAATATAAAAGTCTACCTCTCTGCGAGGAGGTAGTCCTGGAACGTCGTCGGGAAAAACGTCCGCAAACTGATCCACCACTGCAGGAAAACCAGGACTCCGCACATCAACTGCTCCTAGGATGAGGCTAGCCAAATGATGAGTGATGGGTTGTCCTCTCCTCCGCGGAAGTCCATCCTGTGCTACAAAGGGTCCCTTCTCGCTGGTGAAGGTGAACCTGCTCCTTTCGGTGCGTACACATCACACCTTGTGCCTAAAACAGTCAATCTGTGCATGGACCATAGATAACCAATTCATGCCCAAGCTGATGTCGTAAGGCCTCGACGCTGCTACAAGAAGATCCCAGCCGAAGTTCTCGCCTCCTAGAGTAAGCTCACACTACCGGAACCAGTGTGTAATCATCGAGTCTGCTCCCATAGGAGTCTCTAGCCGTAAGGATCGAGCCAACGGCTCTGTCAGAATCTCCGAGCTCCGAACAAAGGCAGCGACTATGAAAGAGTGAATCACTCCTATGTCTATAAGTACTGCAGCAAGGGTGGAATAGACATAGATAGTACCTCGAATCATCTCGGGCGCGCTGTGGTCATAGGCCTCTGCTGCCTAGAGCTGTGCCTGTCTCTGCCCGCCAGCTCCCTGTGGTCGGGGTGGACCTCCTGGTGGTGGTGGTGGTAGAGCCTCAAAGCGTCGCCCACCACCTGCTGCTCGGCCAGCTCCTCTGCCTCGTCCGCCTCCTCCCTGCGGACCGCCACGGTCGACCCTCTGCCTCTGCCTCGGTGGTCCCTCAACTGTCTGCTGCTCCTCGGCACGGCGGGTCGGGCAGTCACGAGCCATGTGGCCCTGCCCGCCGTACGATTAGCACTGTCTGCCTCTCGAAAGACTGGCTTCGTGCTATGTGCCCCGCACTGCTGAGCCAGTGTCTTGAGGTCGTCTGCCTGGGGGTCTGGTCTGCCTGGTCCCCTGAGTCATCCGTCGACTGCCTGCTGCAGAAGACTCTGCTACGTACCACCCTGCGGTGGGTCTCGGTGCTGGTGTAGACTCAGCAAGAAAACTCTCGATCAAAAGGGCCCGCTCCAGTACTCCTGTCTGAGTCGGAATGCTGAGGGAGATCAGTGATGCCCTGATCTCATGTCTCAAACCCTGCTCAAAGGTCTGGGCCCGGAAGAATGGGTCCCGCACCATGTCGGTCGAGTAGCGCGAGAGATCAGTAAATCTCGCCGAGTACTGAGCGACCGTCATGCTGCCCTGCCGCAGCTGAAGAGGCTCCTGTATGCGCACTGCACGGAGGGTGGCTGGGAAAAACTCTGAGCGGAAGAGGCTCTCAAAGTCTATCCAGAGTAGAGATTCCTCATCGTGCAACTGGAGAATCAAGCTCCACCATCGGCCCGCGGCTGCCTACAGTAGGCTCACAACGAGGATCACCATGAGGTCTGCTGGTGTCCTCACTAGCCTGAAAACTCGTACGACTGCCTCCATCCAGTCCTCGGCTGCCTGGGGGTCCGTCTCCCCACGGAACCTGGGTGGTAGCTGGTGCTGGAACTCATGCAGTGCGCTGAGGCGACGTGTATCGTCAGCGGCTGGTGATGGAAGTATCGGTGGCTCGACGGGTAGTGCTACTGCCGGTGCCACTGCTCACAAAGGGCCCTGCACCGAGGCATCGTCGCTCGGTGGGCTGTCATCACGCTCGACTCTCGGAACCCTAGCTGGCTGCCGTCGTGGGGCCATCCTGAAAAGGAAACAGGTGCGCCACGGTAAGAACAATATACCTGGTGAGCTGATACAATGTAATCACAAAGAAAACTTGAAACACACATACAATCAATGTTTTCGTGCATTAAGTCGGAAATCAGAAGTCAGGTTCCTGGTGTACGGATACGTCGGCCGCCGCACCAACACTGGACTCCCTGGACTAATAACCACACTCAATACGATGAACACTATTGATTCACATAGAAAAGATCAGAGTTTGTGGTAGAACCGAACTCCTCTGATACCAATTTGTCACGACCCGTCCTCGGGGCCCGTGCCGTGACTACCCCAAGCCCGCCTTCCATAGGCCAGGGGCTGGCGACTAGCACCAAGGCGTAAATCCCGGTAAAAAGGGAAGGCATTGCCTTTGTAAAGTAATCAAGCACCACAGAGCAAGCAAGCAGAAAAGTAAACACTGAGTAAAAACAGAGTACAACTGAAGTGCGGAAAAGTAAATGGGCCAGTATACAAACCCAAACTGAAAGTAAAGTACAACTCAAAAAGGAAAACAACAATTGAAAAGTAAAAGCTGCTACGCCGAGCTGTCCACTAGAAATCCCACCCGAAGGGTAGGTACAGATGGCTCCACTGCTCCTCAGGGCCCGCCGTCCGCTCCGAGCACGTTCCGCCCAGTGGTCCACCTCCAGGTACCGTCTTGCTCTGCAAGCCTCAACCACGATCAATGCTGTCCGTCGTCTGCAACCAACACAACGTAGTGCGGGCATAGCCCATGCAGGGGTGAGTATAAGCTACTCAGTAGGGACCCCGTGACCCCCGAAGGTCTCCCAAAATACACAAAGGATTAACCACAAAGGAAAGATACAATCACGAAGTAACAACCGAAACTGCTTAGGTATATGCCCATACATATACCTAAGTCATCAATTCCAAAACGCTCCAACCTCCGAGCCCAAGTACAACCCAGTCCACACAGGAAAGTATACGTATTCCACACAGGAAAGCAAAACGTAATCCACACAGGATAACACAACACAATCCACACAGGAAAGAAAACAGGATTCAGCTCACACATGTATACTTCTTCAAAAGACGATAGAGATGATCACTGATCCATCTAAGTCATCGGAACCACAAAGGATCGATAGGTACTAACCCCGTAAGACCCACACAGGATTGGACCCACACAGGATCTGTAGGCGCTGGCTCACACAGAACCGCTGAGCGCTGACCCACACAGGATCGGACCCACACAGGATCGGTAGCACTGATCCACATAGGATCGCTGAGTGCTGTAGTGTTCGTCGTCGAATCCACTGAGGATCTCTGCACAGTCATCGTCGCAGTCACAGTAGTAGTCGTAGCCAGCACTAGGGTTCCCGCACACAGCAAGCTCGTTCGGGAGGGTTCGATCCACGAGCCGAGAGGCTGATACATCAACTGTCATAAGTCTAGAGTTGATGTATCCAAAAGTTCCGTATCGTCAACAGGAACTCAACGCAACAGGCGGCGCGTCAATCGGACGCCTGGTCTGAGAGTTATTGGCTTTTTCGTCCCAGGGGCCCGGTTGGTTTTTAAGGAAAAACCAACCCGACCGTACTCCACCTGCGTCCAAACCTCGGGCGGAGTATGCCAAAAGATCCGTCTCACTAAGAGGAACTCAACAAAGCTGACGACACGTCAATCAGACGTCCGTAGCTCAAGATATGAGCGTTTCCGCTCCGAGGGCCCGGTTGGTTTTGTGGACGAACCAACCCAGACGAACACAAAGTATTCCGAAACCTTGAGTGCGATATACCAAAACGACCGTCTCGATCCAAGGATCACATCGCCGCTGACGGCGCGTCGTTTGGAGGTTCGTAGCCCGAGTTATGGGCATTTGAACACAAACAGTCCGATAACTGGGGTTTCGGGCCCAGACCGACCAGGCCCGAGACCCCCCGGTTGGCCCGAACCGGGTCGACCCGCCCCAGTCCGGGTCATCCCAGCCCGGCACGACCCGGCCTAGCGACCCGCGCGCTGGGCGCGCTGGCCGGTCGCTCAGCCAAAACGGCTGAGCCGTTTTGGTGGCCCGCGCACGGGGGGGGGGGGGGGGGGGGTGGGGTGGGGGAGGGGGGGGGGGCACTGCCCCCTCGGTTCCTTCGAAACCGCGGCCCCTTAATGGGGCCGCTTGCTGCCAGCCGGCCGGGGGAATTAATTCCCCGGTTCTCCAAGTCCGGCCGACCCGCCATGGCTGGTCGGTTCCTGCACCATGGGACCGGCGACGACCGGTCCCCCTTCCTGCACCGACGCCGGCGGCCCTATGCCGGCCGCCGGTCACCCTGCTCCGCCGCGGCCCGGAACCGGCAACGACCCTTGTCGTCCGGCGTGGTGCGACAGCACCGTGCCCCTCCGCTGCGACCCCGCACTGGCCGCGGTATTTTCCGGGTATCTCCGCCGCGGCGCGACGACGTCGCGTTCTTGTTATTCATTTCACGGCGCGGCGTGACGGCGCCGCGCATTTTCTTGTCGCAAGGTTCCGCATGGTGCAACGACACGTTGTCTCCCGCACCGAACCACAAAGAACCAACACGAAAAAAAGGAGGAGGGTCGGCCGTGTTCGTGTGGTCCGGCCCCCTCACGTTATTCGTTATCACTTGGTTTTAAACCACAAAGATAAAATTCGATAACAAATGGTTTTAAACCACAATGATCATCAAGTTAGAATTCTCGAACAAATATAAATAATTGAAAACAAAACCCTACCTCAGTTCAGGAACGGTGTTCATCAACGACCCGTGGAAGACGAGCGTCGCGGAGGTCGGGCTTCGCGGGGAAAGAACGTCGACATCGCGAAGCGAGGATTCGAAGTCGTTGACGGTGATTTCGTCGCGGAAGAGAACGTCGCGTCGCGGATACGGCGTCGCGGAAGAACCGTGTTCTTCGGCGGAGAAGTTCTTCAATGAAGAACGGTTTTCTTTGCGTTCTTCATCGAGGTTGAAGAAGATGAAGAAAGCTTCCCAATCCTCTCAAGGTTGCAAAGAAACTAACCAAAATAAAATAAGTCTAAGCCTTATTTTATTTACACATCCTAACCTTTTTGAATTTCAAAGGTTTGAAAATTAAGTAACTCATCTTAATTAATAACACAAGGTGTCAAATTAATTAGAGTGGAGTTATTGGGGAGTTTAAGGGAAGTTGAAGAGTTAGGGCTTGTGTGGGCCCCACCACACTTTATCCTCCCAAGGGAGGTTATGTGGATGTGGGCCCCGCCTCTAACTCCCTTTGGGAGGAATTAACCAACAAAGTTAAAAAAATAATTGTGTTCCACAATTATTTTACTTCTTTTAATTTTCCCCAAAACTAACTCTCATACCGCATAAAAAGAAACCTCAGAAAAGGTCTCCTTATGCGAATATCGGCGCTGCGAGTTCATCGGTGCCCTGGGAATTCGATTCCGGGCACCGGTTCAAAAGTTAGAAAAACCCGCTCGTTCGTTCACTGAACGTACCCGAGACAAACTTCGGAAATTGATTCCGGGCACACCGGGCCTCGGAATCAGGTGCCGTCAGAAACCGCGCTCTTGTAAAATTTCAAAGAAAATTAAGAATAAAATTTCCTCGAATTTTACGGGTCTTTACAAGTTTATTCTCATATTTTTAATCAAGTAGTTATAATTGGCAGGATTAACAAATTGAAATATATTTCAAACCTTTATTTATCCTCTAGATATGAATTTTCTATCTTTTTAGTTCTTGATGATGCATTAATATTTTTTAGACTTATACAAGGGACATAGAGTGAGATTATCCCAAGAGGGGAGGGGTTGAATTAGGGTATACACTATGAGAGATAATTAAAACTATTTATTCCTTAAATACTCACTTTCACATTAGGATATTGACCTCTCAAAATTTAGGGTCACTTTTTATTCTCTTTAATATGATGTTATTTAAATTGGAAGATCTATTTGGATATGCATGCATAAAGTAAATATAGACATGATAATTTACATGGTTCACCACAAAGGGATAGTCCAAGGAGGATGATACCAACATTTTGGCAGTGCACCAAACATACTAAGCTCACTTCTTGTATGTTTGGGTGAGGTCACTTCTATGCCCATGCTCATTTCCTTATAATATTTTGGGATATATCACTACTTACCAAGGGTCTCTCCCTCAAACCTTTCTTAAATGGATCACTACTAGTGGAAAGTATCACATTATTCTTCTTCCTTTACTCAATACTCCAGAATGGATCCACACACAGTTTATGGACTTGTAGGTCCCTTCATAAAAATCATTGGATGAATCTTAAAATAATGTGGATGCTCTATTGAATTCTTTACTAGGCCACTCCTTCGGTTTAGTGAAACCACCTTTATTCAACCCCTATAATTTCTAAAATTAGTCTGGAATGATTCATCTATTTTCTATAGATAATGAAATCAAAACTCCTACTTGACAAGACCTTCAATAGTTTTCAAATCTTTAATCTTTATACCCACCAATGGAACAACACCTTATTTCTTTAATATAAAATGATCCTGCAATATTTCTTATGAAAAAATAATTATCACATATTTTTTTAATTTATTCGAAATAGAACAATAACTATGCATGTGATAATGACTCATTTAATCCCATGATTTAGATGTGGTATGAATATCAAATTTAATCTCCCTCAATAAAATGTGAATACTTACTGAATTTTGGGTATTTATTTACTTACTCATTAATTTTGGAGTTGGGGCCCTAGAAACAACTTATTTGTACGTTATGATAAACATGTGTTCATTGGATGGATATTAATAAACTCTTTATCACATAATTATTGTTCTTATGCATGATATTGTATGTGATAATGTCCTAAGAGTAGCTGTCTCACTAAAAGGTTATAGTGGATCCCTACTATGATGAGAACTCGGAAGTGCCATGACATTATTATTGATTATATGTTCTATAGCTAGATGTCATAATTTCATGGGACACAAATGATATAGGCTATCTGGGGTAGAGACTCATAGGACTTTGAGGAACCTTCTCATGGTGTACACCCTTGGTAATGTCTAGAAATATATTATGAGAACAAGGCTCGCTAGTAAGAAACCCATATTTATAAGTGTCATTGGATGTCCGTATCTACAGACATGTGTATTTATCCTTAGACTTTAAGATTATTATTAATGGGTATTATGACTCATGCACTTAGATTTATTGGTGAAAACCATGAATAAATATGTTCGCGGTGAGGTAGGTTATGATGGGTATGTCGTGAGTAATACTGTATTAATGAATAATGTGAGAAAAGATTTGTCCCTTTTGTTCTATAATAGAAGTTTATATCTCAGGCCCTTTAATGAAAATGATATAGCGTAAATAAATCCATGGCCATGGTTTTCTATAGGAAATCTCAATTTTTGGGCAGTAAAATAATGAGAAATTGAGCACATGGTTTGATGAAACTTGCATGCAACTTTCTTGATTAGAGATATCAAGACAAAAGGATTATATTACATGGTAAGAATTTGTATGATGTGACATGTCGGTGCGACATTAACTTCATTCTCTATGGGTGACTTGGTGCGTTTCTATATACTAACCTTGTACTTTAGGCCGCTCCTCGTAATGCCACTACAAAATAGTCCTAGAGGGTCACACACTAAGTGTATCTAGTAACTCAATTAAATAATATATTATTTATTATTCAACAAGTTGAATAAATATTATTCCTGGTTGCAGTTTAATAATTATCCATGGATTCCTGATCACATTTATTTTGACACTAGTTATTTGAGAGAATTTATTGTGGGTGGAATTAATAATAAATATTAATTTGGTATTTAGTGAATATAATAGTTATATATTTTTTAGCGAATAATGAAGCTATATTTATTTAATAAATAAATATTCATTATTCAAGGTTCAATAAATATGCTGGAGGATTGACGAACTAAGTTAATGGTCCACTGAGAAATAAATATAGTGAATATTATTTTATTAAATAATATATAATTATAACTCAGAAATAATAATGTTGTTGTTATTATTTTCAATGTGGTTTCACTAGGATTAATAAAATCATTAAGGAAATTGTGAAAATTATTCATTATTACCCTAGTGAATTAAATACCTATTTATATTATTCTTTTATTAGCCAAACACTATCCAAGCGACGTAGATAGTGTTGTGTAAAACATTTGGAGAAAACCTCTCGAGACTAGAGAGTTCTTCTCTATCCAAGAATTCTCTCAATAATAAGAGCGATCCTCCTCCACCGGATAAAGAAGAACATTTTGGAAGCGGTTCTCAAGGTGATTGAAGGTGGACATTGCAAGCATAAAGACTTTCCATTTTAGCACTCGGAGACTCCTTTGATAATGTACAGAGATACATGGAACATGTGTGGATCACCACTAGAGAAGATATACCTTTGATCTCTACAAAAAAACAAAGGGGCACTGCATATCAATGTTCGAATGCATCAATGAAGAAAGAACCACCTTGGAGGTAATTCTTTAAATTAATTATAAACAAAATATGTTAATCCTCTCTCTTGGTTCCGGGTTTCTATTCCTTTTTATAAATCCTTGATTCAATTCCAAGGATACTGGCATTCATCATCATATCGATCTCAGATTGTTCATTGAGTATAGAAAAAATTAAAGTTTGGAACCATCCCTCCCACCCTTTCGCTGTGCCCGAAACCTACAAGTGGTATCTGAGCAGGTAGATTATTTTTTATAATTATTTAAATAATTCATTGATCATTTGTGATTTAATAATTTAGTTTATCAATCCATGTTTAATTAATATTTTTATTTTGAATTATGATATATATTCTTACTCCACTATTTCTTGTGATATAAAAGGAACAATTAATTTTTGTATTAAAATTAAATCGGGGAACTCATCTAGATGTTCCAAGGGTTCTGTTTATGTAACATAGCAATATATGCTGTATAGTTAGATCTACACTCCATGTAGTTGTGTTAAATGCATCATGAGTAGTTGGTAATTACTTATCCCGTGTACATTAATAAAATGCAGTGTAGCTAATTCTTAAAATGCGTGTTGACCAAGAAAGACTGGTGCACAGTCATCCGGACTATACACTGTGTGGCCTACTGGACATGGTGTGTAGTCCCTTTCGAGTTAGGGTCAGGCTGTGTATTACATACATGGCCTACCTGACCGGTGACTGTGTAACATAGAGTCAACACAACGTGTGGCCCACTAGACATGCTGTGTACTCAAAGATTTCCGAAGTATGCCTCACATGTTGAGTCCCTAGGTGTGTACTTTGAATACACAAAGAACAATGCACATGACATATAGATCATATCTACACACCATGTACTTTTACCAGTTACGTAGATTTAAAATTTATTATATTATGTAACCCTTAAGACATGTACATTCATCTAGGTGTAAAGCCGGGACACACCATGTGATAGAATTTAATATATATATATATAAATGTTTTATTAACATCTATGTAATATTCAATATCTGCACATCTTGTATGAGTTGTATTACAGTTATTATTCTATGTTCATGTTATATGTCACAAAGAATAAAGTGTATACAAGTATAATACATGTTGGGTAGTTTTGAATGGGTATTCACTGGGCTACCTCCAAGGTACAAGTTATATATACAATTAATTTTAAATGAATTTATTTACTTGTTTAAAATTATAATGGATGAGAATATCAAGGGAATTCAGAAAAGGGTTAAGATAAAAGTAATTATTAATTAAAGATAATAATTAATCAAATCAGGCATAATTTATCTTAAATAAGAATTATTAAAGAATTAAATTATAGTTTTATTAAATGCGTAATTCATTACATGTGTGTGGATGACCATGAACAAGACCAAACCTTTTTATGTGATTTGTTTCCTTTTTAATTTATTTTTAAATTAAATTGTTGTCCTACATGTCTTCTCTCATCATTAATATGTAAGTCATGCATTCCAATGGTTGCTTTTATGTAAACCCCCTTTTACCCCTCACCTGTGTGTGAGTAAAATAATATGTAATGGATGGAGATACCAAGATAGTGGAGGTAGTTCAAGATAGGAGCTGAGGCAAAACCAATCCAAGGAGAAACAAAGCTGGACATGTGGAAAGCTATAAACACGAACCTAATTGGTTCAATGTGTTTATCCCCTATGTTAGTGGTTAGTTTATCAACCACTAGATAAAATAACCATTAGAACAAGCTCGTAATCATACCCTTTATTTTACTTCTGTTAGTTGTATGGTTATTCATTATGGATGTTTATATAATTAATGAATTAACAAGCATCCAATATGGAACTAAAATAAACTGTATTATACATAAATGTTATCTAATTCATGGTTAATCACTTAAGATTATCCCACTTAATATTAACAATCATGTGAAAAAATAATAAATGGAAATTTACACATAAAGGATAAAATCCCTCAATAAAATATTAAGTCGGTTTAGCCTTCCATTACTTCGGTTAGAATCGAACCATAGTTCAAAGTGCTTAACCAGCCAAATTTGGGGTGATTTCAATTATTGGGGAATTCTAATTTGAGGTTTTGGGATGACATGATTTATTTTACATCAAGGTTTGACTGCTAAATCAGGACTTTGTGTAACTGAGAAGAAAAGGTTTAAGAAATCCAAAATTAAGGATTTCAAGTTTGGGGAGTCCACTCAATGGATCAAGGAGATGTGAGTTAATGAAGTTGGAATTTAGAATGCCTACTAAAAACCTTTCAAATGGAATGACCAAAAAAAGTTGGGGTAATGCGATGGGAAATATAGATCCTTGTCGCAAGAATATACAAGCAATAAGATATTCAAAAGCCAATGGTCAGGGGTATTGGGTTTCAATAAAATATTAGGAGACTAATGAATATTTATTTATTTATTTGTCTTAATTTTATCAGATAATGTATTAAAACTTTGTTGAAATTATTTGTAGAAATGACATTAAAAATGACATCAAACATATCGTTGCGATCCATACTCGAGAAGGGAAACCTTCTCACTGACACTAATTTCTAGGAGTGTAAAAGATGCCTTCGGGTCATCCTTTTACATTAAATGAAACTATATGTGATGGAATAACCTTTACCAGTTGTGCCTGGAAATGAGTTGAGTGATGAGGAGCTATCTGTGTATGAGAAACATCTGAATGATGCTACATATGTTTAGTGACTCATTCTATCATCCATGACCAATGAGATCTTAATGAAACATTAGAAAATGGATGATTATAGCATGATTTCTCACCTTTGGGATCTATATCAAGAGAAGGAGAGACAACAGATGTATAAGATCTCTAACGCTTTGTTTACCACTAATATTAGAGTGTCTGTGCTAGCTGGGACATATATAGTCAATATTATTGGCTACATTGAACATCTTGAAATTTTAGGGTTTAAATTTCTGGATGATTTGCGTACAGATATCATACTATCATCACTGCCCAAGACCTTCTCTAGTTTTATTCTGAATTATAATATGAGCAATAATGAGAAGAGTATATCAGAACTTCTTACTTTAATTCACCAAGTGGATAAGGACATGATGCGTGAAAAACCCGCATTGCTTATGGTGAATAGGAATATGAAGGACAAAGAAAAGGGGCCTAAGACTTATAAATAGTATAAATCCCCCGAGAACCATTTGACAAAGAAGAAGAAGATACAAATAAAGGGCAAGAAAAAGGAGGTAATATTTTTTTTTCAGGTGGAATGTCAAGCCACTGGAAGAGGAACTACACCCTTATAAAATAGGAAGCCAAAGGTGTGTTGATTATCGAGTGAAATCTTTCCATTTCTATACACTAGGTATTAGATACTACTTTTGGTGCTCACATATGTATTCAAATGCAGGAACTAAGTAGATTCTAGAAAATTTCCAGAGGAGAGGTGGATCTGTGAGCTGCTAATGGTGAAAGGTTAGATACTCTTTCCATTGGTGACTACCACCTTCCATTTCCAACAGAAATGATTTTGGTTTTACATGGCTGCTATTATTTTCCTAATGTTACCAAAAACATAATTTTTGTATCATGTTTGGATACAAATGGTTTTATTTTCATGTTCAGAAATAAATTTTTTTTCTTTTATAAGGACAACATATGTTATGGTATGGCACATTTAAATGATAGCCTATATGTATTAAATTGAGACAAACATGTATTGTAAATTGATAACGAATCAAGTTCAAATGAATCATATAACACCCAGTCACAACATCACCATCTCAGTCATATAACCAAGAAGTGTTTGACAAAGCTTTGTCAAGATAGTTATTTCGAATCTTCAGAGATAAAACCACTTGATATATTTCATTCTTTTTTATAAGGGAAAATGACCAAACCTCAATTTAGTGGATAGGGTGAAAGGTCCAAAAAGCTTATAGGATTGGACACACTGATGTGTGTGGACCATTTTCAATAGAATCTAGAGGTGGGTTTTCTTACTTCATAAATTTTACTGATGACTTGAGTAGATATTGATATATCTACATGATGAGGTATAAGTATGAGTCCTTGGAGAAATTTAAGGAATTCAAGAATGATGTAGAGAATCGACTTGGTAAGAAGATACAGAATCTTTGATTGGATCGAGGTGGAGAATATCTTAACCAAGATTTCATTGATTTTCTGCGTGAGTTTGGGATTCTATCTCAAATTAGTACACCAAATACACCATATTGGAATGATGTTAGTGAAAGGAGGAACTGTACCTTGTTAGAAATTGTAAGATCAATGATGAGTCATACAGATATTTCATTATCCTTTTGAGGATATTCATTAAAAACTACGTCATACACATTAATGTGAGTAACAACTAAAGTAGAAAACAAAATTCACTTCGATATATGGAGAGGAAAGAAACCCATTTTATTGACCACATGTGTATGGGGATGAAAATCATTTGTTAAGGCTTTCTGAGACAACAAACTACCACCTTGGGGCATGAACTATATATTTATAGGGTATCTCTAGGAAATAAAGGGATACTACCTATACAAAACCTCAAAAAATAAAGTGACCATAGCTAGTAAAGCCATATTTTTTGAGAGGGAGCATATCCTTAAAAAGGATTGTGGGGGAAAGATTTAATTCAATGAATTTGATGCTCAAGATATAGAAGAGTTGGTACATGAACAAGTTCCATAGGCCCCCATTGAAAAATTGGTTTCTAAAACTCAAGTACTACATAGTAGTATAAGAGAGGTAAGGGAACCAGAGAGATATTGTTTTCTCATCATAGAGGATGGTGACTCATTATTATTGGACAATGATGATCCTCTATCCTACAAAGAGGTAGTATAGACCTCATAAGCTATAAGATGGCTAGAATCTATGAATTATGAGATGGATTCTAGGTATCAGAAACAATTTTGGGTTCTGTTCGATGTGCCTGTTGATGTAAAGCATGTTGGGTGTAAATGAGTATTCAAGAGGAAACTGGACATGGAAGGTAAAGTAAGTAAATATAAATAAAGAATAGTAGATAAAGGTTTTAAATGATGTTAATAAATTGACTAAGATGAAAAGTTTTCAGTACTTTCTATGTTTAAATCCATCAGAATCATATTTTCCATAACAGCTTACCATGACTATGAGATTTGGCAGATGGATGTCAAAACTACATTACTTAATAGGAACCTTCATGAAGGTGTCTATATGACATAACTCGAAGGGTTTGTGAAACTATGTGATTCCAAAAGTATTTTCAATTTACAGATATCCATTTATGGATTGAATAAAACATCTAGGTCATGGAACATTTGATTTGATGAATCCATAAAAGAATTCAATTTCATTAAAAATAAATGTGATCCATGTGTTTAAAAAAGGTTTATTAGGAACATGGTCATTATCATAGTATTATATGTTTATGATATATTACTTATTGGAAACAACATACCAGTCATACAATCTGTTGAGGACTGGTTGAATAAGTGCTTCTCCATGAAGGACTTAGGTGAAGTAACCTACATTCTAGGGATCAACATCATTAGTGATAGATTCAAGAGGCTTCTTGGACTATAAAAATGTATATATATTGAACAGATACTAAATAGATTTATTATGGGACAATCCAATACTTTATTGGTTCCAATATAACATGGTTTACATATTTCTAGGAAAATGTGTCCCCAGACACAGTGGGAGAAAGATAGAACGAGTAAGATACCATACACATCAGTGATAGGATCAATCATTTATTCCATGTTATGTACTAGACTTGATGTTTCTTATGCATTGAGTATGGTGGGGAGATATCAAGAAGATCCAGGAGAACAACATTGGATTGATGTTAAGACTATCCTTAAGTATTTGAGAAGAACTAAGGATATGTTCCTAGTGTATGGAGGATACAAGGATCTTGTCATCAAAGGGTATGATAATTCTGGTTTTCAGACAGATTATAATGATTTAAAGTCACAATCAAGATATGTTTTCTATCTCAATGGAGGAGTTTTGAGCTGGAAGAGTTCAAAGAAGCCAGTTGTAGCTGATTCTATAGTGGATTCTGAGTAAATAATGGCTTCTGATGTAGCCATGGAATCCATATAGATTTATAACATTGTCTTGGATCTTGATGTGGTACCTATTAATAATGACCCTATCACATTGTATTGTGATAATAATACAATAGTGGCTCTTTCAAAAGAGCTAAGGTCACATCAATGGAAAAAGAACGTACTCCTAAAGTATCACCTCTTGAGATATTTTTATCATAGGGGTGAAGTTGCATTGAGCATAGTATCCAAAGAAGAGAATGTTGAGGACCCCTTCAATAAAGGCCTATCTTAGTAGAAACATGAATATCATGTGAGAGCTAGCAGACTAATGATTGTTATCAGTTGGCTCTAGTGAAAGTGGGATTCTGTTGGATTTGGTTCCCTAGAACCGCCTTTTTCATACTCTATGATAAAAATGTATTTACTGGATTGATATTAATAAACTAATTATCATATCAAGATTGTTCTTATGTATGAAATTGTATGTGATAATGTCCTAAGAGTAGCTGTTTCACTAAAAGGTCATAGTATGTCCCTGCTATGATGAGAACCTAGAAGTTCCATGACACTATTTTTGAATAAATGTTCTATATAAAAATGATATCATTTGAAGGGACAAAAATTATACAGTCTATTATAGTTAGAGATTCATAGGACTTTGAGGCACCTTCTTATGGTGCACTCCCTTGGTAATGTCCAAGAGGATATTATGAGAACGAGACCCTCTAGTGGGAAACCCACATTTATAAGTGTCATTGGATGTTCCTATATGCGGACATGTGTATTGGTCCTTATACATTAAGATTATTATTAATGGGTATTATGAATCACACACTGAGATGTATTGGTAAAAACTGTAATGAAATATGTTCGCAAAAAGGTAGGATATGTTGGGTGTGCCATGAGTAATACTACTTTAATGAATAATGAAAGACATGATTTATCCCTTCCATTCCATAATGGATGTTGATGTCTCAGTCCATTTTATGGAAATAATATAGCCTAAATAAATCCATGACCATGGTATTCTATAGGCAAGCTCAATTTTTGAGAAGTCAAGTAATGAGAAATCAAGAACATGGGTTGATGTCACTTGCATGAAACCCGCTTGATTGAAGATATCAATACAAAGGGATTATAATATACGATAAGTGTTTGTATGAGGTGGAATATCATTACAGAATTAAATTCTTTATCTAGGGTTGCCTTAGTGTGTCGCTATATGCTATCCTTGTACTTTAGGCTGCTCTGCCTAATTCCACTAAGAAAAATCCCTATAGGTTCACACGCTAAGTGTATCTAGTATCAAAATTAAATAATATATTATTTATTATTTAAAAAGTTGAATACTGATTATTCTCGATTGTGGTTTAATAATTATTCATAGATTCCCGATAGCATTTATTTCAACACTAGTTATTTGAGAGAATATATTTTGGGAATAATAATTAATAAATATTAATTTCTATTTAGTGAATATAATATTTATACATTTATTGGTGAATAATGGAGTGATATTTATTTAATAAATAAATAAGAATTATTCAAGGTTTAATAAAAATGGTGGAGGATTGGCGGACTGAGTTAATGGTCCAGTGAGATATAATAATATTGAATATTATTTTATTAAAAAATATTTAATTATAACTCACAATTTAAGCACATGTCATTAAATAATAATTTTTCTGTTATTATTTTCAATGGGGGTTCCCTAGGATTAATAAAATAATTATGGAACTTGTGCAAATTATTTATTATTACCCTAGTGAATTAAATTCCTGGTTATATTATTCTCTTATTAGATAAGCAATGTAGATAGTGTCGTGCACAAAATTTTGAGAAAACCTCTCAATCCTAGAGAGTTGTTCCTCCTCCAAGAATGCTCTCAAGAATGAGATTGATCCTCCTCCACCAGATAAAAGAGAATGCATTGGAAGAGGTTCTCAAGGTGATCATAGGAGGACATCACAAACACACACATCTTCCTTTCTAGAACCTGGAGACTCCTTCGATGATGTTCGAAGATGCATGGAACACTTGTGGATCACCATTAGAGGAGATTTACCCTTGATCTCTATAATGAGAAAAGGCACACTGTAGATCTGTGGTCCAACACATCAACGAAGAAAGAATCACCTTGGAGGTAATTCTTTAATTTAGTTAAATTAATTATAAAAAATATTTTGATCCTCTATCTTGGTTATGAGTTTCTATTCCTTTTTCTAAATCCTTGATTCAATTACATGGATTCTAAAGTTCATCGTCGTATTGATCCCATATTATTCATTGAATATGTTAAAAATCAAAGTGTGTCACTGTCCCTCCCACGCTTTCGCTGCGCCTGGAACCTACAATTAATACCCAAAAATACTATGGGAATTATTCTTCATCATTTTTTTTCATGTGTACTATGACATATCCATATCTCTCACAATGAAGTACATAACCCATTGTGGTATGACATTTCATTTACAATGAATCACCCTATGGATTTCCAGAAATGCAAATCTCAATCATTTCTCTTAGGGTAAAATGTTATTCACCATGTCATAGCTTCTTGCAGATACAAGCCCTTTCTAATTCCAATTTACAACATTACATGATGCAAGCAATGGTTATAACATATCCATATTGTTTAGAAAAGATTGTGGTGTAATCTCATGAATTATGCAATATCCCTATGTAGGACTAAATTTATTCTTTAGTTATGACCTTTCCATAGTGTAATGAAATACACTATAACATAGTGAAACTGTAGCTCTTAACTCACTTATGTAAATTTAGAAGCCTTTACAGTGGAATGCAGCAATGTAGTGTAGCCATCTCATTTGGCCATGGAGAATTCAGTGAGTTAAAATACATTTTGGAAGGGCAATATCATTCTTATAGAGATTCTAAAGCATAACCATCACATCAAAAAACAAACACATTCCACAAACCATCTCCTCATTAAAATTATTGAAGACTTATTCTTAACTATTTCTTCACGCTGTCTCATTATCACTCGAGAATATTTTTTATTTTCAAAGCATATTCATGAAAGTGTAATTCCGTGAATAAATAATTTCAGCAGTACCAGTGCATTTATCTAGGAATTTACTTTTTAAACCATCTATACTTCATCATGTGATATTAATGACTAGGATATTATGTTCATACATGGATGTTCATGAATACCGCATGTAATGAGTGTTTGGATCTCACTTGGATCTAAGGTGTTCAATACAACCATGATCATGGGACAAACACTCAAATTTTTTTTATGTCATTATTACTGAGGCTCAATAATGGTGGAAGAACCTACCTATTATAACACTTTCAAGTAAATGAGGAGAAAGATGATGCTAAACTTGATCAGATGGATTGAATCTGAAACATCATGCAACTCGTGTTATGTATACATCTCATTAAATGGAGTAACAATGCGAGATGATTTTTCTATTCTACATTGAACTCAACCATGATTGAGGCATGGTATATCATAATATATATCCCATTGAGCTCTTGGTGAGTAGTATGAGGTATTATCCCATACCCACACATGTAGACACTTGGGATCATGGGTCGTGCCGACCCATGATAACCCGAATTCCTTATCCCATGCACACTCACACATGATTAGGCTCCTACGGCCCTATGAATTGTACCATGTACTCTCACGCCCCTTTAAAATCATGCTAGGATTATGGGCTGGATCCTCCATGGTGAGACATGCTCCCACACATGTGGTTGATGTACCCTTACTTATATATTAGGGTTGGCATTATTTTTTACTAAAACTCTCCTAAAAGGAGTTAGTAAAATATTCAAAAAGAAAATGTATGCCTTATTAAAAAGACATCATGAAAAATATAAATACATAATATTTTTTTTCTTAGCCCTCTATAATCTTACAAAACCTATATTCATGCAATAATGTCTATATTGTATGGCCTTTATCTACATTAACTATTGAAAACAATGTTCAATATCCTTATCACATGTATTTGACATTAAATATCACTTTAAATAATCATCATAACATGAATAATTGTTCAATCATGTCATCCAATGTCATCAAGTGAATCTATACCTATTTTATAATAATCACCACTTCACCTTCAATCATGTCATATAATTCTATCAAGTGAATCCATTAAAAATTTCCAATAATCTCCACTTCACCATCAAGCATGACATCCAATTCCATTCGACACATATTTTCAACAAATCCATCCCACACTCTTAAGAGTCCAACAATTTTTATTGAATAAAACATAATCCCATCATCACACAATTGGATTACACTTAGAATATTATGTTTAATCTTTTTATCCTAGAAAAAATATTTACATTTGAGCTTTTGTTCTTTAAACTCACTAGTACCAAAACCTTTGATTCTAAGAGAATTATCATCTCCAAATTTTATTTCCACTCCATATTGTTCTTCTCTGTTTTTTAATTTTTTTGTAACATTTGTCATATGTAATGAACAATCACTCTCAAGAATCAATAGACTTATTTTATTTCATGCATTCAATGTAACTTAAAAAATATGATATTTTTCATCACAATTTAACTTTTGAATCCATTTCCATTTTTAATTATAAGTTATTTTTATTGAAATATTTTTCATTAATTCCTCTGTACAATGAACTTTTTGGTCACATATTCAACATTTTTAATCAAAACACTCAAATATGTTATGTATAGACTGGTCTGATGAATTTTTATTCGCAATCTACATTCTTTGAGAAGTTATTTTATCCTTCTCATAGTTTCTCCCCTTGATTCATGCCTTATCCTTGGTAATGAAATTTTATAATGGAATGAGTATTATTTATTCCAAAAAATCACACAACACCAATAATACCCATTGAATATCAAACTTCTTTAATGATAGTAGTTATGTCCAGAATTATATTGTTTCAGACCTATGATGTGGTGTTCTTACATTTGTCTTTATGAGGACAAATTTATAGAGATATTATTCTATACTTTTGAAATATTAGAGGTTTTCTCATAACTCTTCTTAGACCAAACAAGTTTGAATTTGGAATTTGAACCTATATTATTAGTAACAATATGTTTATTTTGAGATCTATTAGGAAGAGTTTTAACCTTATCTTTTGAGATCATTGGTTTGACAACTTTTGATGATTTTTATTTGATTTAAATAGCCTTGTTAATGTATTATCTAATTTTATTCAATGCATTATCATACTCTAGAAAATTTTATTGTTCCCTTATTAGCTCTTATTCTTTTAGTATGAGATTCTATTAAAGATCTTTTACAATCATTCTGTGGTCAACAACTTTTAACTTAATGTTTTTGATTTCACCAATGTGATCAACATCCTTCATGACAATTTATTACTTAGACTAAATTTTTTGTATATATTATTTCTTTAAAATTATGATGTAATTCTTAATATTTATATTTTTCTCAACACATGCTTCTATTTTTGATTTCACAATGTGTTTCATATATGTTATCTCGCTATCTTTTTCTTATTCACCACATAATAAGTCTTCAGGTTTCTCCACATGAGTTGTGGATTTGGTTAATTTATCAATTTTTTAATTAGTTTCTTAAAGATAGTTTACCTCTTTCTCTTTACTCATTACACTACCATAAAGATAGGTTTTCGCAGCGCCACCCATTAACAGTGCTAAAAAAGATAACTTATAAAGGGTACTATTAATAGCGCTAAAAAAACGCTATTAAAAGTACCCCTTTTTCATTGTTTATTTAGAACTAATAAAGGTACCCCCTTTATCATCACTTTTTAGCACTGTTAAAGGGCCCCCCTTTATTAGAGCTTTTTTAATAGTGCTGATAAAGGGGGTATTTATCAAAACATTTTTTACTAGCACTGATGAAGGGTATATTTCATAAAAAATTCATTAAAAATAATATATTCTTGTATAAATATATAAATATATTTATATTGATATAAATATAATATATATTTCTTAAATATGCTTTAAATAAGTATAAATAGGCATTTACACTTAATGTATAATAAATTTACTGAAAATGGATTATAAAATATTTTAAAAAATATTATTAATTAATAATTTTCTAATTATAGTTGAGTAATAATCATTTAATAAAAATTTGAAGACATAATAAATAAATAAATTAATAAAATATCTAAAATAAGTTAAAAACATAACTCAAACATCAAATGACCACAACTTTTGATCTGAGTGTCTGTTTGAGCTCTACAACATATCAAATGAAATCCTGTAATAGATATACACACTAGTGAAAAAATAGAACCTTTTTTTCACATTTTTCAAGTCCAAAAAAGGCCCAAAAGGCCTCCAAAACCGAGTTTTTAGTAAGGATACCCAAATTTTTCAACATTAGATTGAATTTCAGCCTCATTTATGAGGGTATTTTTTCCCTTTTTTAGTAGGGACTAAATTTATTCCTAGGGATTACATTCATATTTATATTATGGATTTTAAATTTTTTATTTTTTCATAATGTACTATTATTTATAATCAAACATATAACAATATGTACATATTTTTTATATATTCACTCATAAAAATTTAATTTTATAAATAAATAATTAATCATATTTACATATAAAGTATATTTCTCAATACATAAGCCATATAATATTCATTATCTTTAAAATAAAAATATATGAATATTTATATACCTATATAGTGTGTGTGTCTATGTATATATATATATATATTAGTGTGTGTCTATATTAAAAAACTGATATATATTATCTATATATTCTAATATATGGATATACATATGAATATATAATATATGTAAATATATATAAATATGTTTAATTATACTTAAAAATACACATATATATAAAATATATACATGTGTATGTATGTTATATATATGTATGTATGTATTTATTTATTTATAAACACACACAAAAAAGCATATTTTATAATTTTATTTAAAAGTAATCTTATAAATATATATTAATATAAAAATAAATATATGGATACAAAATATAACTAAAAATATATACAAATAAATAGATATAAATAGATATAAATATATATTAATATAAGAATATATATATATGTTAATATAACTAAATATATACATATATATTAATATACATATATATTAATATTAATATATATTAATATAAGAATAAATATTACTAAATATATATATAAATAAATAGATATATCATTAAATGGATAAAAAACAAGATGGACAAGTGGTAATGGTGAGGGAATGTAAGGGAGAGATCTCAAGTTCAAATCCAAGTAGAGGTAGGGTGACCAGGAATGTGTGTGTGTGTGTGGGGGGGGGGGGGGCTAGCGCTGTTAAAGGGTGGGGGTGGGTGCACCTAGAAGCTATTAAAGGGTGTGGCGGGGGAATGGTTGGGTCTTTCTAGCACTGTTAAGGGGGGGGGGATCAATCACATTAAAAGGGTGGGTCTTGGATTTAATAATTTTTTTAGTTTTTTTAATTTTATCAATGATAAAAGGGGCCTTTATCAGTGTTTCTTGTAGCGATGATAAAATGGACCACCTTTTAATAGTGTCTTGATTATCTGTGATTTTTTAGCACTGATAAAGGCCTTTTTTAGCGTCGATAAAACCCTATTTTGTGGTTGTGTTAGATCAAATATTTTTCTTATTGGAAACTTCTTCTTTATCTCAATAGATTTAGAAACTACTTTATGTTTTTACCCCAATTATTTATTTGAGGATTCTCATTTTGATCATTATCATTACACTCAAAACTTTTATTCTTTGTGCAGTTTATGGAAAAGCGTCCAATGAAACTAAATTTGAAACACCTGAGGGGAATATTTCCTTTATAATTTACCATTCCATTTTAAATTTATTTTAGTTAAGAAACACAATTCTCCTATAATCCTTACCTTTTTCTTCTTCACTATTTGAGTAACTAGAATCTCTAACTTCTTAATCATTGACTTTGAGTTTTCTCAGGGATTTAAATTATGTTTTCTATTTAACTTTATTTTTTAATACATGACCCTTTCTCATCACATGAAATGAGAATATTGTAGAATTCTTCAAGGGTAATATCCTCTTTATCTTTCAGTACAAAAATTTTTGGATCGAACATGTTATAATGGTTTCTCATCAACATCTTCCCAATTATATAATCTTCCAACTTTTCTCTATAACCTCTAATATTGAATAGAATTTCAATAACTCCAATAAATTACTCATATATAATTTCATCTTCATAGATTTTTATATCTCTAAATATGATCCTCAAAATCTATAAATTAGCTTATTTAACTTTCACATTTATACTTTTCAAATTTCCCATATTTCATTTACGGTTTGAAGTCCCATCACATTGGTATAAAATTTGTATAATAAGGATATGAAAATTAAATTATTTTCCTTTACATTAACCTACAAATTATTCTTATCCATAAATGAAATTTTTGAACTTCTATTGATATGTAAAAATTAAATTATTGCTGCATCAACCACATCCAAGACTATGGATCGAAGATAGGGTGATATAGCATTCTTCTAGTCATGATTTTTTTTCCATCAAATATAGGAACACCCATATTAGTCAATGAGTTTATATTATCTATCTCCAACTATATAATGATATGATAGAGGGAACCAATATTATTTGATTAAACTTAATATAACCCAGGAATGGGTGCACTACTAAGAATGGTGGTGTGATGAATCAATGATGCTAATATTTTAAAATAAACATCTCTTGAAATTAAGGTCTATAATTGTTTTGGACTTAATACCCTCAAATATATAACTCAACAATACCTGAATGAAATATAAATGAAAATCAGATAAGGTACACAAAATTTTTATAAGGTTTGGTCCCATTATGGGTATCTAATACATACTATGATCAGGGTGTATGAGTCACAAATTCTTATCCAGAATGAATCACTAATAATAAGTTCTTAGGGAGGAATCATCTTGTGCCTTGGTGTGTTCACCAACACTGTAGAACATCATACTTTTTAAAATTAGATTAGAAAAATATGATTTAGATAAAAGACAAGTCTGGGTTTCTTTAACAAAAGATGTTGATCTTCCTCTCAAGCCTTCAAGTTAATCAGATCATAGAATTCCTAATTATACAAGAACATAGACCTCAGATATCATTTGATAAACTAATATCTTCTGATCTTTCTCAAATCATGCACAATTAGTTGATGAAATTCCTCTCAATAGTGAATAAATTAATATCTCAAACTCTTGTATATTTTTTTTCACTCAGACTCCCGAATTTAGTATCTATTTTCATCCTTTATTTTTCTTAGTCCTAGTGATATAAAATATCTCTATCTCATATTCCCCATCAATCAAGGATTCTCAGTATTTTTAATTTATTTAAAATTTGAAAAATAATTACTCCACACATTATAAATAATTTACAATACTATAATTGTGAAATTCAATCCTCCACATGTTTCCTCAATCAACTATTCATATGGGAATGCTCCTACAATCATAGAATATCCCCTTCCTCATTTAACAATTATTTTTAGTGTTATTATAGAAATAAACTTCTTATAAAGTTAGATAATAAGAAAAATTATTGGGATACATTTGTGAATTAAGGAGAGTTTTATAATTGATCACCTCTTTTAATTTCACCAGATCTAGTTCGACTGATATCTATCTCAAACTGATTCATAGTTTAAATATATTAGCCCACAGACATGACCATTTCATACATATAACTTAAAGAAAATATTTTATTTTAATATATTCCCAATACCTTTTAGTTTTAGAGTTTTAAAGAGTTAGGATAAAACAGTAACTAACAAAACCTATGTTCTTTGTATAAATTGGAAATTTTCCCCATTATACATGATACTACGCAATCCATAATGTGTGTCCAACATCTCCCACAAAATTATCCACATAGGAAACTATTCTATATATTTCATAATTTTCTTATCTTCATCACAAGGGGGAAGCATTAGAAAAGGAGTGATATTGGATGCTCATTATGGGTAAATATAAGTGATAATAATCAAATATAATTAGTGAGAATAATATGGGAATATAGTTATAATAAATATATATAATAAAATTTTACCCAAAAAATCATAGATTATAAATAATTGCATAAGACTTGGAATAACATAATATATGAATGATTCAATAAACATGAGCCACAAGAGTATAACATAAAAATGAGAATAACCATAAAACAAGGGAAAATATTTGAAACATAGAACAAATATCAGTACAGGGAACATTAATTTCATAATCAACACCATCAGTTCCCACGGTTATGATAAACACAAAATGTACTCATTAATACCTTATCTATTGAGATATAAACTTTTAACCAATGTATTGGAATGTAATATATGACCCCAATCATCATTTATCCATACTTATTAATTCCACTTCAAAACCATTCAATTATCCCAATATAAAGAACAGTAGGAACTAAAATGGGTTTTATAAAACATTGAAATAAAAATCATTCAATTTTTACTGCATGAAGATACCATGGAAAAAATGGGTTTCATTAAACACATAAAAAATAACACATGAAAAAAAAATGGTTTTCATATCCTTTTTTAATATATTTAGATAAGGGAATAATTTATAATTCGATTAATAATAAAAACATGATAAATCCATGGAATATAAATTTTTATCCAATGTAATTAAGTAACATTCCAAGAAAATACCATTCAATCAAGAAAATAAAGCATATAGTATTTATATCGTATATATAAAGGGTATACTATTAAGAAAAAAATTTCCCTAATCAATCAATGTATGACATATAAGTGAATATCTTTCTATAAAAGGAATCAAAAATAGGGTTTTCATAATGGAAAGGCATCAGGTAAAACATTAGGATTATACATAATGGATGATTTGGTAAGAAAAATCTAGTAATGGATGATTCCCCAAAAAGTAAAGGAAATTACATAATCCATTCAAATAAAGACTTTAGATAGTATCCTTTGAATAATTTCTTGGATCAAATATAAGACATGTTAAGTAACAATGACTTAGATTAAATACAATTTTTATAGTTTTATAATAAAATATTTGAAAATAAGAAATATTCATGATATTTTGAAAGAATTTTAAAAATTTTTTTTTATAAAAATTGGGGAAAAATAAATTCTTTTAGAAACCATGAAAACATATAGAGACATAATCATATAAAATAAAAAAGGCAGTGGAATAACATGTTCACACTCAAACATTAAAAAGAGAGGCTTTTCACAAACAAATTTAAATCTCGAAAACATTAAACCAAAGTGAAAATATTTATACTTCCAAGAATTAACACTTTATTTAACTCTAAAATGGTATAAAATCAAATGCCAACAATTATATTCCACAATCCAAAAAATGTGATGAACTTCACCAAAAATATCATGAATAAATTATCAACATCAAGGTTACAAATACTATCTAACTTATTTTTTCCAAATAAATAAACCCTTTATTATCATAAAATCATTAATATATTAAACATAAGAGTTATCCCTCCCTCAATCATGTGTTCTCTTACATTTATCCACAAAAATATAAACTTACTATAAAATCAATTTTCAAGGTTATTGATCACATTTAATATATATTTCCAAACAATTAAATATAGAACTACTGAAAAAAAATCCTTAGATGTCTCAAATAATCCTCATAAATTTAGAATATACCAGAATATTGTTGCTAAATATCAATCTCTAATGAAAATATCTAAAATTAAAAAAAAATCAATAATGATATTGATGCCACTAGATTATATAAGACTAGAAAACTAACCTTTTCAATAACAACAGAAATATATTATGATTCTCAACCCTTTAAGTATACCCCCTTATTTAGTTATAAGATATAATTACTTCTAGATATATACCTTTCCAGCTTCATTTTTGTGATCATATTTCAACCAAATACTAAAATAGATTATGATTATTAATGAAATCAATGTAAATGATCATATGAATAGAAAAACGCCTTCCTAATATGTATTTTATAATTACAAATTAATTTCATCCTTTTATACTTTCAGTTCAATCTAATTTTCTATAAGTTAGGATATCTTATAATTCTTAACCTAATCCCTTAAATTAATTAGGAAATAAATCCTTCATAATGGTTCGTAAAAATAATATGATTGACCAAATCATATCCCCTATGAGTGTATAGTTAGGTGGGCAGTCTTATGACCACTCATCGTGCACCATAGTGAATATTAATTCAGTTCTCAACCATATTTTTTTGGGTTGATTACCCCTAGGTTCATCTATGACACAATCACATCAACATTATAGTGTACAAATAAGGGTTTAACTGATAAGAGAACCACAAAATATATAATTTATCAAAACATTAGGATGTTATTCTATACTTATACTTATCCTTTAAAATTATACTTAGGATTTTAACTAAATTTCATTTATCATAAACCAAAAAAATATTAAATTTTACCTCAACCAACCTAAAATGTTATCTATACCTTTGAAATTATAATCATTCTTAACTTGTCAACCCTTGAAAATTACTCAACAAACATCCAAACCTCTAAATTCATTTAAAACCTACTCTGATACCAACTATAGTATCCCATAGACATGACCATTTAATCCACATAACTTAAAGAAAATATTTCATTTTAATACATTCCCAAGGCCTTTTAGGTTTATAGTTTTAGAGAGTTAGGAAAAAACATCAACTAACAAAACTCATGTTATTTGTATGAATTGGAATTTTTTCCCATTGTATATGAAACTACATAATCCATAACAAGTCTTCAATATATACCACAAAATTCTCTACATAAGGAACTATTCGATACATTTAATACATTCCATATCTTCATAGCCCATGGAAATGGAATCATAAGAAAAGGGGTGAGCTTAAATTACCATTAAGGTTAAATATAAGTGATAATAATAAAATATCATTATTGATCATAAGATGAGCATATGGGTATAATCAACATTCATAAGAAAATTATACCCAACAAAGAATAGATACCATATCATGGCATAAGTCATGAAATAACATAATATATGTACGAGTCAACAAATATAATCCATGATATCATAACATAAGAACGAGTATATTCATAAAACTATGTAACATCTTTCAAATATGGAAAAAACATTAGTATATTGAATATTAATTTCATGAGACACACCATCAGTTCTCATGCCTATGATAAACTAAAAAGTTACTTGTGATTAATTTATCTCATGAGATATAAACATATAACGAATGCATTAGAGGGTGATATAGGACCCACCCATTATTCATCTACACTTATTAATACCACTTGAAGCTCATTCACTTATAATATCATAACAATCCCATGGAAATAAAATGGGTTTCATAAATCTTTTAAGTGAGTATCATTCACTTTTTAGTGAATAATAAACCTATGGAATTAAAATGTGATTCATTCAACACATCATAAAGAACCCATGGAAAGAAAATATGTTTCATATTATTTTCAAATGGTTTTACATAAGGAAATCATTAAAAACTCTATCAACAATCAAAATAAGATGAACCCATATAAAATGAACTCTAAACTCCTGTATAAAAAATGAAACTATATTAATAATCCATTTAATAACATTTTTTAAATCTAAAAACTTTTATAAACTTCATTTATTATTTTTCTATACATTTATATTAGTTAGTTATTATCTATTTTTGATATCACATGTGAGTAATCTTGATTGTTTTAAACTAGTTTTGTAATAGTGGTGTTGTTATTCATTATTATCCAAAATTTCATCATTACCATATCATAAAAGTTACTATAATTTATGTTTTATAATTATTTATAATGTCATAACTTCATTATATGGGATTTTTTGGTTACAATCTTTAAATATTAATTTAGCGATGAGTGTGTTTTGATGATTCTTAGCGAATGAAGGGTTTTTTCTTAAATAACGAGTTAAATTTTTTATATTACCATTAGAAAACCCAAAAACACTTGTTATTTAATTATTTATACAATATATTACAATTAATTAATGTTCCATAATCATCCATGATATAAATTTATAGCACTATTTAATTAGGTGGTTAAGCCCACCCAAATAAGAACTTAGCATAATTAATAGATGATTATAAATTGATTTAGTGGTAATATTGTTATAAGAGAAGTATAATAATTATATTTACTATTTATTAGTGTGATATAATAGAATTTTAAATAATTATAAGACTAATATATCCTATAAAAATTTATTTTATGATGCAATTATATCAATTTTTTATCTTAGAAAACTCTTTTGGATGATTGAATTTACTATAGTTATTTTTTTCTCATATTTTTAAAATATTTTAAAATTTGTCTATCAATAAACTTAATAAATTCATAAAAATAATATTTATATATGAAACCAATTCTGATAACCGTCCATGAATGGAAGTGATGAAAAGAAAAATGGAAATCAATCGTTCCATAGAGGCGGTAGTCCACACAAACACATGGATGATGATTTTATTTTCCACAAAATAAGAAAAAGGAGTACCATAGTTCATAACATCAAAATATAAAATATTTAATAAATATAAAATACTATATTAAATTTACTATTATTACTAGACTTTTTTTTGGTGAAGGAAAATGAAATATTTTGCATCGTGGAGGCAGTAGTCTGCATACTGCATGAATGAAAGTTTCATTTTTCTTAATGGAAAAGGGAATGGTGGTAAATGATTAGTTCATAATTATAATAATATAAAAATATATTAAATATTATGATTTTATCATTTTCATTTGTTTTCATAGAATTTGAGGAATTAGTAGTGCACATAATGAAATAAAAATGAGTAAGGATTAGTTAGAAATTCATACCTCACTTATTAGATTATCTGCTTTGCAAAGGAGTTATGCTTTTGCGGGATATAATTTTAAGAATACCAGAACCTAATGAGGGTGGATATTAATTTTGAAAATTTTTTGGGTAGATTTTGGGTTTATCTTATTGGGTTGTGGTGTGAGGGGTAGTGAGGAGAGGAGATCCCCTTTTATAAGTCAAAAGTGATGAAATTTTTTTAAATACCCAAATATTTTCAATAACGGGAAATCAATATCAAGAAAAGTAGCTCAAATTGATAAATATTGGATTTGGGAAGATATATTTTCTATATATTCCTTAAAAACTAACTCCCAAACATTTTATAAACATTTTTTATGTCATTGCCATTATTTTTTTTTACTTTTATCTTTTTTATTTTTTATTGTGGTAACTAGTATTTACATAAGGTAAATTATCCTTTATGGAAAAAAATTAAATATAAATTATCATATAATTTTAACATAATTATTCCAAATTTGAAATCCATTTTATTATATTAATATTATAAATTTTATAAAAAGTAATTTTAAAATACCAACTGTATAGTGCCTTATTTTTTTTTGAAAAATATAACTTTAGTTCTAAAATGTGAAATATTGGTTTAAAAATTTAATTTTTTTTCACAAAATATAAATTCATTTTAAAATACAAATTTAGTCTTAAAAAAAGGTTTCATGAATTTCCAATTCAAACTTATAAAGTCATGTTATTTCAAAAAATGATATATTACACCATTTAACTAAAAATAAATATTTTTTGAAAAATGACATAAATTCATATTAAAATAATATTGAAAATATAAATAAAAAAATTATGTATATTTTCTTATGTTTAATTTCTAGATTTTTTATTTTAACTTTTAAATAAAATCATAAAATATAATGAGAAAGTATTTTTATAGGAAAATAATTTTTTAAAATACTAATTATTATTATTCTCAATTTCTATAAAACACTAATAAAGATATAATTAATAAATCAATGATATATTTTATTAAAATAACCATTCAATAATAATATACTTAGTTTTATTTAATAAAAACTAAAATGCATAAAATGATATATTCTTAAACACAATAACGAATGAAGTAATTTTTTTAAAATAACATTTATATATAAACATATATAATTTTTAATATATTTCATAATTCACTTAAATCCATACCAATTAATTTAATGGTCATAATTTAATGGTATAAACATATAGGAGTTTCATTTCAGTTCGAACTTGTGCGTGGAGCAAGCTATCGACCACATTGATTATTTTAAAAAATATACTGTGAAATCTCAAGTCGTTATAAAGAAGCATATAATCAGAACATAATAGTCTTAAAAACATACCTTGAATAATAAAAATATCATTTTCATGTGATTAATTAATTTTATAATAGTGAAACATCATTCTATTTTCATTCCATAAATATCTTATAGAGGTCAACTTTAATAGAATCAGTTTCGGTTGATTATTTCTAATCTAGTTATTCTCATTCTATGATCCTGTCCACCATGATATGAGGGTAAAAATATATTCTTTATTCATGAATCATAATTCTATTTTTTTATGTTTAATCCATTAGTGTTAAATCCAATATCATTTGATATATTTTTTCTTTAGAATATTCATTCTAGAAGTCTCAAATATCCATTCTTCAGAAATGTCACAAATTTTTCTAAGTGTAGAAACTCAAACAATATAATGAATATCTTATTAATTAATAGTGTGAGGGTCAAAAATATTATAACAGATGTAAGAAAATTTAATTTTTCAAATTTATGCTTCATCTCAAATCAATATTTGACAAATTCTCATTGAAATATGTCATGCATCTCATGTCATTTCCTTATTTTATCATCCACTAGAAAAATATATTAAACATGACTCAAAAATACCATACATGAGATAAAATATTTTACACATACCATGAATTTTCTAAATTTTATCATCCTCTAGAAAAAATATATTATATATCATGTCCCTTTATAAAATATACTACATATCATAAAAATATGTTATGCATCTCATGATCTTAAAGAATTCTCAGAGGGATTCAACAAAAAAAATACATATGAAATAAAATATCATAAACATAACTAAATTTTCCATTTTTATCACTTAATAAGAGAAATATATTACATAAGAACAAATATATTATGTATAAACCAATATCATACTTATGAACACAGACTTAGGTAGATTCAACTATGAATATCTAAAATATATCAAATAATCTTAGAACCACTTCCAATCATCCCAAGTATTATAACATTATATCAAAAAAAAATTTAACACTTAAAATACTATGTCCCATAATTCCCATAAATGATTGAAAACAAATACAATCATTCAAAAAATTCCATTAGTGTAATGTCTTAGGCTCTAGAAACCTAGATCTGGTAGTTATATTACATCATTGATATATAATAAAACAGTTCACATAGGATCGAGAAACTTAGTATTATAGAAGACTATATACATATATAAATTACACTTGAAAACATAAAATACAACATGAAAACATTGTGAGATCATTATTATCCCTTCTATAATATCCTTGAAAATTACACATAGTCATCCTCTTGATTTATTAGGGAATGGTTAAAAAATAAGCGTGATCTCAGAAGCTCTGTAAGGAGTAGTATACATAAAATTATTACATAACAAGAACATGGAATATGTTATATAGAAAGAATAAATGAAAAATATTATTCTATAATCAACTGACACTGAGGGAATACTATATCCATGATAAAAAAATGAAAACATGGATAAAAATAATCATTTATCTCATATCGATGGAATTCATAATATCTGACATGAAAAATTGTTATCAAGGACTTGTTCCAAGAAACTTATCATATTATGAGAATAATTATACATTGTAACCCAACCTATTTTGTCTCATGAGACCTATCAATGCATCGAGGGGATATATAATTCCCAACCGCACCCATCAATTGATTATGTTCAATTTATTCACCATATGAGTCATAAAGACCTTTCATACAATTCTTGAGGACCCTCTTGATGAATAAAACATGGATATCTATATATTGGAAAATAAGAACATCAAATAATTCCCCATCCAATTTAATAATTTCTATGTATATGATAACATCCCTTAATCAACATGGAAGCCGTGGGGTATCATCAAATTAACCGATAGTACCCTTATCAAAGAAATATAGGGGGTACCATTAATGGGATGGGTTATCTATGAAATATGGTATTTGTGTTCAATATTTTTAATTTTTAAAATACCAAGGTAATAATATGAAAAATATTTCTCATGGTTCATTAATATCATGTGAATATTCGAAAGCATATCCCCTAGGAGTGCCTGTGTATAGTCTTAATCCCACTCGTTGTGCATCAGGGTGATGATTGAGTCAATACTCAACCAAAACTCTTCGAGTTGATTATCCTTATGTGAATCTGAAACAACACCATATTCACTTTCTTTGATCTAGATATGAATTTATTTTTTATGAAATTACTCACACTTTAACTTTACTAAGTCATAAGATGGGTTTCCCATCATAGAAAATATTGAGTTTGATAACATTTTTTGAAAATACTAAATAAAAATAATATAAGGTAGGGATATAAATATAGAAATTTAATTCCATTAAATTTTCATGATTAATATGTAAAAATTCTTTCATGTAAATATATTCACCACATAAAATAAAATAGATGACAATTTTAACTTGAGTCTCAAATAATGAAGATTGAGACTGAAAAATTCCAGTTATGGATTGGGTAGAAATTAAATCATATCTAATTGAAATATAGGGATTAAAAATAATATTAAAATACCATGATTAAAGGGATTTAATTATATAACATCTAAAATAGGAAGTATATACACCACATAAAGGGAATTAGGTTTATAACACAAAACTTGTCTCAAAGAGAGAAATTTGAGATAGAAAACCCTTACCTCTTGTACCGAATTCCAAAAACATACATTAACCTCATGTATCATAAAAAAACTATCTTAAAAACTTTATTTTTGACCTTAATCATTCCTACTTTCATTAATAATCTTCATAAATATTAATTTCCTATGTGAATTATTCTAATTTTACAGATCAATGTTTATAGTTTTAATCATTTGTCCTAGTTTCATAATATCTATGTTATTATTCATACTTATTTTAAAGATTATTATTAAAATGTTGTTTATGTTACAATTAGGTATTATTTATCATTTTTTTTTAATTTTAAAATTTGTTTGATGATTTTTTAGTCCTTATCCTTAAATATGAAGTCAATAATAAGAATAGTTTGGTGAATTGTGATTAATAAAGGATATTTCCTTAATTAATTAAATATATATTTATGTAATGTATCTTAACAAAAAAATAGTTATTTTTAAATTTATATCATATTATACTAGTAATTATGTTTCCATATTCATTCATGGTACAAATTTAATGAATTATTCAAGTAGATTGTTAAACCAACTCAAACATGAACATACCCTGATTTAATGAATGATTATGAAGTAGTTTTATTATAATATAATAATAACAAAATAATAATTATATTATATATTTTTTATTAGTGAAATATATCACATTTTTAGTAATCATTAGAAGAATTAATTGATATGATATTCTTACATTATTTGAATAAAAATATTTTATTCTTAGCACACATCTTTTAAACGATTAAATTAATAATGATCATTTGTTGATCATATCATTAATAGGTTACATAATTATCCATAATAGAAACATAATGATATCATAAAAATTATATGTATCCTTTAATACCATCCTTATATAAAACCTTATCATGGATAAAAAAAATTTAAAAGAAGATAATTACGAATAAAACTATGTAGTTGATAATCCTCACATAGGGGACTTGAATTTTCATTGGAAGTATCCTTGGAAATGAAAGGCCTTATGTTAGCTAAAAATGACCACAATATTATTAGAGTGGAATATTGTACCAGGGGAATGAAAAAGAGAAGTTTTTATTTTGGAAAATGAATTCATAACTATGTATTGAAGGACTAGTGAGAGACCCCTTTTATAAGTGGAAATAATGACATTTTTGTAAATATTTTAACTTAATATAAAGGAAGACCTTGTTAAACATGTCACATGGCTAAAAAATATGAAATAATGTAATAATGGAAGATATAATGTCAATAAATACCACATAAAATCAATTTTATACATATTTTTATCATGTTTCATTCTCTTTAACCCTTGAATTATTACTTTTACCATTTTAGCCTTTACTGCAGTAACTAGTTTTTACCTAAAGTAGCTTAATCTTTATTTCTAAAAATAATGTGATCTTAATTTGATACTTTGGAACTATTGATTAAAAATTTTTAATCCATTTTTTTTGATTTACTCTCTATAAGTATTAAAATTTAATTTTAATATGCAAAAGTTATAATATATTAAACAAATTTTTAAATAAATTTTTGAGAAAATTATTACTTGAGTTCTAAAATACCAATAATGGGTTTATAAAATACAATTAATATTTTAAAATAAAAAATTTCAAATATAAAATACATATTTCATTAATAAAAGGGTTCAATTAATTTTTTATATACTAATAATGGTATAAAAGTTATAATATTAGTAAAATCAGTATATTGTACTATTAACCTAAATATCAATTTTTTAGAAAAATTCAAAAATTAAATATTAAGATAATTTCATTATGGAAAATTAAAAAATTATTTTTTTAGAATAAAATTCTAAAATTTTGAAATAAAATTTTCAAATATAGTTATTAATAAATACACTTTTTAGTGCGCATTACACAACAATTCATGATATTGTGTTTACCTACTACAATAAGGTATCGGGTATTACATTCTCCTCACCTTGATAATTTCATTCTAAAAATTAGGGTATATATTAGCTATTTAAAAGTGTGGATTTCCATTCCTCATAAATTCTTCGGTCTCCCATGTCACCTATTCTAGTTTGTGATTTCTCTAAAGGACTTTACCAATCAAGTTGTCAGATTTCACAATACATTCTCTCTAGTGTTAACAATATAGATAACTTATTTATTATAATAGAAGTTAGGATATAAATATATTCCCTTATATGTGATCACATTCATTAAATTCAATATGTATTTCCTTTGTAATGAAACATGAAAGACATCACATACTTTAGAAAGGTTGGGTGACATAACCAATCAATATGCTATAACCCCAATTCTTTCTAGGATTTCAAAAGGACCAATGTGCTTAAGGATGAAATTAACCTTTTTTAAAAATATTTTGATTCTATTCCTTGGTGGAACCATAAATGATACATAATTACCAACCTAAAATTCCATTCCTTTCCTTTGATTATCAGTATAGATCTTATCTCTACATTGGGCATCTTTAATGTGACCTTGAATAGTTCACACTTTAATAATTGTATTCCCTATATTCTCTAGGAAAACTAAATTTCTATCTCCAACTTATTCCCAATAGGTTGGAACAAAACACGAGTTCCTATATATTTATTCATATCGTTTCATCGGGATGTTCAAATAGAAACTATTATTGTATGAAAATTCCATCAATGGTAGATACTGATTCGACATAAATTTGAAGTTAAAAGAACATGATATAAATATGTATTCCAAAGTATGGATAATATTTTTATACTGACCATCCATTTAGGGATGATAGGTGGTGCTTAATGTATCTCAATGTTAAGATCCCCTTGAAGACACTTCCATAATTTCGATGTGAACTAGGGGACACAGTTATATATAATCGATATAGGTTCCCCATAAAGTCTTATAATTTAATTGATATAGATATGGGAAAGATGATCAACGGGTAGATACTATATTATCACTAATAAATGAGAAGAATTATTAAGGCAATCAATTATAATCTAATAATAATGTTCTTCCTTGGAGTATTTAGGTTTCTAGTGAAAAATTCCATTGTATCATTTTCTGAGTTTCATATTGGTAAATTAAAAGGTTATATGACTCCCTTAAGATATTTTATTTCATCCTTCACCTACTAGAATATTAATAATATGGAAACATATTTTATAATTTCCCACTTTATACAATCCCATAAAAGAGTTCTCTTAAAACCCAATACATCTTTGTGATACCAGGGTGTATAAATAAATTTGAGCTATATGCTTCATCTAGTAGTTCCATATTTAATTTCTAGTATGAATAGAACTTGTAAAATCTTCCAAAACATCAATAATATACCTTTATATATTAAGCATATAAATTTCCCATCATTTACTTCTTTAATATTCCTTTACAAGTTCTCATAATATTTCTAGTACTTCCCTATATTTTATAGTAAAGAGGGTGTAAGAATTGTTTTGAAAATAAAGGATAGACCCCTTGCCAAAAAATAACCATGTTCATATTTACTAGATATCTGTATATATTATCCTTATTAATAATCACCATGGTAATAATTCCATGGTCCCTACTACTCAATGAATCAACCACCTTGTTTTCCTTTATATGTTGGTAGTGTATTGAGAAATCATAGTCCTTGAGTAGTTCCGACTATCTTTATTGCCTCATGTTGAGCTCATTTCAAGAGAAGATATTGATAAAACATTTGTAGTCTGTATATATATCACATATTTTTCTATAGAAGAAATTTATACATATTTTCAAAGAATATATTATGTTTTCTAACTCTAATTAATGATTTGGATAGTTCTATTCTTTTATTTTTAATTTCCTTGATACATAGGCAATCACTCTATCATTATGCATAAGGACACAACGAAGTCATTTCATAAATGTGTCAATATATATTACAAATAATTCTTTACTTGATGGAAGAGTTAATACTATTCCATTAATAAGGCACCTCTTCATATCTTAAAAAATTTCCCCATATTTCATTGACCATGTGAGTATTACCCATTTATGTGTTAACTTGGTTAAGAGTTTGTCTAATAGGGAAAAAAATTGAACAAACCACCTCTACTAACCTTCTAATCCTAATAAAGTTCATATCTTTGTTAAATTTCTCAGTGTAGGACATTATTTTACTACCTTTATATTTGAAGGGTTAATAGGTATCACATCCTGGGAGATAATATGGCCACGAAAAGAAACTTTATTGAGCCAAAATTTACACTCACTATTCTTCTCATATAATTATTTTTTAAGGGTATCTAGAATTATTTCCAGATGACTCTCATGATCTTCTTATCTCTTAGAGTATATCAAGATATCATCAATGAATACAACCAAATGTTATTAAGATAATCCTTTAATACTACATTCATAAGATCTGTAAAGATAGAAGGTTCATTAGTCAATCCAAATTACATTACCATAAAATCATAAAGTCCATACATTGTTATAAATACCCCTTTTGGTATATCATCTGTCTACACCCTTAGTTGATGATAAAAATAGTAGAGATCAATTTTTGAAAAGTACCACACTCCTTGAATTTGATCATATAAGTCATTAACTCATGGTAAAGTGTAATTATTCTATATAGTGACGACATTGATCTCCCTATAATCAATGAACAATCTCATGGGCCCATCTTTCTTTTTTATCAATAAAACTAAGAATTCATATGGTGAAACACTAGGTCATATAAATACCATATCACTCAATTATTAAAACTATTTATTTAACTCCACAAAATCCCATGCTTCCATTATGTAAGGAGTTTTAGCTATATTCCATGCATTAGGAATGAGTTAAATAGTGAAACCAACTTCATTCTCTCATGAATGACCAGGTAATTATTCTGAAACAATATCAATGATTTCTTATACCATAGGTACATCATCTATTCTTAGGATATATTTATCATCCATATATCACAATTAAACTTCCTCCTGACCCAAAATTTCATTAAGGAGAGCTATTGGGGGAGGATATAAACATGGTTTAGATAATAAAGTTTCCCCCACTAAAGATAAGATATTCTACTTTACCTTTGTAAATCGTAATCTACATCTATTATAAATAAATATTTTCAGTATAATTTGAAAAATAATAAATATTAATGATCATGTAAAATTCAACCATAGGAATGATAACTAATTTTTCAAATAGTTTAATCCCATGAATCACAGTTAGATCTACCTGACACATCATTATTACAATAAGACTCCCTCTTTGTGTCTTAATTGATAACTATCTTAAAACGTTTCTAGGGAAGTATTTAATGTTTTTGGAAAACATAGAAGATATAAAAGAGTGGGAAGATATATAACCAAATAAATCATTAGCCAACTTTAAATATATGATCAAAGTACCAACTATTATGTCATTAGGGACTTTGAATTTGACTGTGTTAATCACATAAACTTGTCCTTTCTCCCTTGAAATTTTCTACGGTAAATTTATTTTATGTTTAAAGAATTAGTTTTCATAATGTCACTTCTCCATAAAATTAATTCATTGAACTTCAACAGATTTTGTTTTTCAATTGCATTAGGGATATTGATGGCTTTTTTATATACATGTGTAATAAAATCATGTTCCCTTCCCACATTCCCCAGGGTGTTTCTTCCCATAGTTATTACATGTGGTAAATCATATCCTTTCTTTATTCCCCATAGCCTAATTAATCTTCCAATGATTCTAATTTAACCCCATATTCTCCTAATTTCTCTATAATACATATATTCTGACAAACTCATTTTTCATCTCAATAGTAATTGAGACTATATCCTCATGTAATAAAAAATATTAAGAGATCAACACCCTCCAAAGGATCAGTTTTAACCCATAAAATAAATATTCAATATTGTTTTCTGGTCTACATACATAGTCCACAACATTCTTAGCTAATCATGAAAATTTATCCTTATATTAAACAACATTTTCCTACCCCTTTTTTATAATATTGAGTAATTGTGTTTCTATTTATACTCTCTATTCAATAATGGATTATTTTTCAATGAATACCTTCTTAAATGTTTCACATTCCATTAACTTGATATCATCTTCCTCTTTAGTGTTTTTAATTAGAAACCACCACTGTTCTGTATTCTAGTTTAGAAGATAGACCAATATAATGAATTTTTCATTTTCAATAATTTCCAAAAAATGATATATCTTCTCTAGGTACATGTATCATTATTAAACCACCAATGTAATAGTATTTCCACTGAATACTAGAGATTTTTTTCACATAAAGTGGTCCAATATTGTTATTCCATGTTGTGGATCAGTAGATCACTCTATGATGGTGAGATTATCTATCTTCACATAGGTCAAATACCCTAATATGGTTATGAACATTTTATCACCAACTCTGACATAATTAATTTTTTTAGGGGGAATATCCCATGATTGACTGCAGTCATTGATATGGTTTCCATTCCTCTTATAAGTATCCATCATTATATAGTGAAATACATGTAATTATCTCATAACATGAATTGGAAAATAAATTTCCTATAATTATTTTAAGAGTTTTCCCTATAAATCATGAGTATTTTTTATAGAACATTGGATATATAACTTTATTCCTCTAAATATAGTCCCCGTGGTTCCTACTAAACTTTATCTGATACTAACTATAACATCTCAAACTATAGAAACCTAGGGCTAGTTGTTATATTAAAATATTGGTACATAATACAAGAGTTCACATAGAATCAAACAACTTAGTAGTCTTGGATGACTAGATACATACATATAGTACAATTGAAAATATAATATAAATCATGAGTACACTACAAGAACGTTACTATAAATTTCATAATATCCTTGAAAATTACATATAGTCTACCTCTTGACTTCCCAGGGAATGAAAGAAAAATAAGGATGATATTAGATTCTCAATAAAAACTAGATTTCAACTGAATCATGCATAAATAAAAAATTTCATAAGTGTTATGGAAAGAGTAAATTAATAAAATGAATCCATAATCAACTAAAATTGAGTGCATACTATATCCATGTCAATAAATGGAAACCTAGATAACAATAATCATTGATCTCTTATTTATGGAATGCATAATTTTGGACAACATAACTTACTGTCAAGGCCTTGTTCCAAGAAACTTATAATATTATGGGAAGAGGTATACTCCAAAACCCAACATTTTTTATCTCATGAGTCATATCGATACATCGAGGGGTTATATAATTTGAGGTCCCACCCATTTCTAGATTAAGTTTAATGCGTTCACCATAGGAGTCATCAAGACCTTTCATACCATTCTACGAGGAACCTCTTACTTATTAAAACTTTTCCATCTTTATATTAACAAATAAAGCTATAAAATACTTCCCCATTTAATATAATAATGTGGATGTCTAAGAGAACATCCCTTAATCAACTTGGAAGCCATGATGTATCATCAAAGTAATAGGTAGTACCCTTTCTGAAGGAATATATGGGTGGGGGTACCATCAATATACGGGGTTATCCATAGAAGATAATATTTGGGATAAATAGTTTTCATTGGTAAGAGAACAAGGCAATGGATGAAAAAATTCTTCATCATGGTTCATTTATAACACATGAATAATCCAAATCATATCCCTAAGAGTGTCTCTCTAGGTGCACAGTCTTAGGCTCAATCATCATGCATCGGGGTGATGATTGAGTTAATCATCAACAAATTCATATAATCCAAAGTTGCATCCACTTTTAGTATCCACAGAGGGATGTATTTTCTAGGAAATTACACACACTTTTACTTGACCAAAACTCAGTATAGTTTTTCCACAATGGAAAATATTGAGTTTTATAATGGTATTAGTAACTCTTGAATCAAAATAATTTGAGATAGGTATAACAATATAGAATTATAAATACCTTAAATTTCAGGAGTATTAAGGAAAAAAGTCTTCCATGTCAAATGAACTACCCAAAAGAAAACATGCGGTTATTATAATATGAGTCCCAAAGAATGAATATTGAGATAGAAAAACCCCACTTATATCTTGGGTTTTAATTCAATAATAAAATATAAAAATACATGGCTTAAAATTAATTTTAAAATTACATGAAAAAATTCATTTCATGACATAAAATATCAATTATTAAGTATATACACAACATAAAGGAAATTATATGCATAATACAAAACTTTTCACAAATGGGGGAATTTGATATAGAAAACCCTTACCTCTGGTCTTGAATCCAAAAAACATACATTAAAAAATTGTATCATAAACATAGATATATTAACCACTTGATTCAGAACCTTAAAAATATTCGTTATAATCAATTATCTTCATAAATTTTCATTTTCTACATGAATTCTTTTTATTATCCACATCAGGGTTTAGAGTTTTGATCGTTTGTACTAGTTTCATAATTGTGATGTTCATATTCATCATTCTTCCAAATTTAATTAATAATATATCATTAAATATAATTTTAGGTATGATTTATAATAATATATGATGTTTAGAATGCCCTTTATGAGTGTTTTAGACCTTATCTGTGAAGATGAAGTTGATAATAAGCATGTTTTGGTGTTTTTTTGACGAACAAAGGGTTTTTGATTAATTGATGAATTAGATATTAGTATAATGTATCGAAAATAATAATAAAAATTTACAAATTTAAATCATATTATTCTGTTAATTATGTTCCCATATTCATTTATGGTATAAATTAAAATTATTGTTCAATTAGGACCTATCCAAACATGAACATACCATGATTTAATAAATGATTATGAGGTTTTTCTTTTTGTAAAATCATTATAACAAAAGTATAATGATATTATTTGGTTTTTATTAGTAATATATATCATAATTTTAAGGAAATATAAGAATAATTAATGGATATGAAAATATTATATTATTTAAAAAAAAGATTAACTCCTTAGCATTCTTATTTAAACGATTAAATTTACGATGATAATTTTTTGATCATATCATTAATATGTTGCCTAATTTTACATAGAAAAAAATTAATTAAATCATAAGAATCATATTTATCTTTTAATACTATCCTTATATCCAATCTTGTAATGAAGTGAAGGAAAACAAAACATGATGTGTTGTGGAGGTGGTAGTTTATAGAATGCATAAACGACATTTTTTTCTTAATGGATGGGGGTAAATAATAATAATAAAATTAATTTAGTAACATTAAATAATATAACTAATAATAATTTCCTTATAAAGTTATGAAATAAATAAATCTTAAATAATATAATTAAGAAGGAAATTATGTAGTTGAAAATACTCATGTCATGGATTTGAATTTTCTTTGGAAGTCTACTCAGAAATAAAGGCCTTCTACTAAGTAAATATAAATGAAATCTTATGAAAGTGAAATATAATTCTAGGGGATGTAAAAAAAGAAGGTTTTAATGTGAAAACTAAATTTTTAGGAGTTCCATGTAGGGGTGATGAGAGGCCCCTTTTATAAGTGGTGAGAATGTCATTTTTTAAAATATTTCAAATTAATATAAAGGGAGAACATGTTAAACATGTAAAGTGACTATAAAAATAAAAAATAATGGGGAGTGGAAGAGATAAGTTAAATTAAAACCTCATACACTCAATTATAGACATGTTTTCATCATGTTCAAGAGCTTGACCCCTAGAATTATTACTTTTACCATTTTATCTTTTACCATGGTAACTAGTTTTTACCTTAAGTAACTAAATGTTTATTCGTAAAAGTAAAGTGGTACTTATATATAATTTGGACATAATGATTATAAATTTGAAATAATTTTTTTTCCAATTCAATTTCTCTAAAGTTTAAAAATTAAATTTAATATGATAAATGTATAATATGTTAAATAATTTTTGAGAGAAATATTAATTGTGTTCCAAAATACCAGTCATAGGTTTGTAAACTATAATTAATATTTTCAAATTTGTAAATTAAATTACAAAATACATATTTTTTCAATGATTGGGTTTAATAAATTTATTATATAACAACAATGCTATAAATTTCATAGTATTAGTAAAATCTGTATATTTCACAATTTACCTAAAAATTAATTTTTTTACAAAAATCCAAAAAAACTATGTTGATAATATAATTATGATGAATTTAAAATGAATTTTATTTTGATAAAATATAATTATAAAATTCATAAATTAAACTTTTGAATATACTTATGAATAAAGGCTCTTTAGACTGTGCATTTCATGATAATTCAAGATATAGTGTTTACCTACTATGGTAGGGTCTCAGGTATTACAATTCAGATCTTCATATGGGTTATATATCAATGAAATTAATCCCTCACCAGGATTTGTGGAAGGATTAGATGACTAGTTGTGATTCTTTCTAGGTTATTTAAGGCCATTTTTTTCTTCGATCTATTCCCTACCACCTTAAATGTCTATTTTGTGATATTGTACTTCCTAAAAGAAAATATGTTTTAAATGATCAAGTTTTTTTGGATGATCAAGAAGGAAATGAGGATATAAACTATTATAAATAACACAATATATGGTGTTTTAATGAAGAAAATAGTTCTAAAGTGCACGTTCAATGGGTTTTTGGTAACTTTTGTTAAGAAGGAGAGTGTCGTGTCTACCCAGTTCATGGAATGAAATATTAGCCTTTGGACCTATACTATCTTGATCACCTAAAAATTCCTCAGACTCTATAACACTACTCATTATGATCCATAAATCCAATACTAAATTGATATATGAAATTGTATAAACACATACACACAAATTCATTCCATGTACATAGGTAAGAGGAAAGTCTAATGACCTGGTATGCTTTCCCTGTTATCTTTAAATCACTGAGTTCTAGTGATATAAGTGTAGTTTTTTGGTGTATCAGAAGTGTGCAATGGGTCATGCCCAACATTTCTTTTTTATCATGATCAATGATCAATCTTAGATTTACACAATGATAAATTTCATGATCTACATAATTGAATCAAATAATATAAAAAAGGGATAGAATTCCAGAATGAGAGAGAGGATCATCACATATTCTTTATAATAAATTTAACTAATTAATAATTACCTTATTGGAATTATTTCTTTGTTGATGGATCTAAAAAAATATCTGTGTTGTACTATCATTGAGTTTTAGGAATCAAGAGCATATTTTTTCTATTGGTGATCCACACATGTTCCAAAAATCCTTGAATGTCACCATAGGAATCTTTGAGTGCTGGCACAACAGATCCTATCGCTTACATCATCCGCCTTTGATCACATTGATAACCACTTCCAAATCATTCTCCATGATCTCTCTTAACTTTAGAGTGGGAGGTGTAGGAAGATCACTCTCCATTATTGGGAGTATTCTTAGATAAGGTATCTCTCTAGGGATTTAGAGGATTATCTAAATCATTTGTGCATAACCAAACAAATGAATTAGATCTTAGAGAAAATAATATAATTAGGTTTATATATCGCAAGGTTTATAAACAAATAATTACACTAGTGTCCTTTATTATTTATTTAATCCCTGTGAAACCCCATGCCAAATAATAATAATAATATTATTTATCTACATGAACTTAACTTGCGAATTAAATTAAATATTATTTAATCAAATAATATTCTGTATTTATTATTTCTCATCGAACCATTAAAATCAATCCACCATTCACCCATAATATTTATCATGCCTTAAATAATGACTATTAATTTATTATATAAATATCACTGCATTATTCTATAATAAATAAAGAAATATTATATTCACTAAATAAAAAATAAATATTTATTAAATATTCTGATCACATTATATTCTCTCAAATAACTGGTGATAAAATATATGTGATTAAGAAAACATGAATAATTATTAAACCACATGAAAGAATAATATTTATTCAACTTATTAAATATTAAATAATAATATTATTATTTAACTGATATTATGGATACACTCAGTGTGTGACCCTCTAGGCATCTTTCATAGTGGAATTAAGTGAAGAAACCTAAAGTCCAAGGTTAGCATCTAGCAACATGCCAGGGAACCCATAGAGAAATAATTTAATTCCATATCAACATAATAACTCATATATAAACTTAATATATAATATAATCCCTTTATCATGATATCTCTAATCAATTAGAATGCATGTCCATGCCATCAACCTATGTGCTCGATTTCTCATTCTTTGTCTTCCTGAAAATTGAACTCTCCTATAGAACACCATGGACATGGATTTATTTATTCTATATAATTTCCATCAAAGGGAATAAGATATAAAATTATTTTAAAGATCATAAAGGTTAAATACTTTCTCACATTATTCATTAATAAAATATTAATCATGATCCATCCAACATATCCTACCTCACCATGAACATCTATCATCATAGTTTTCATTAATACATTAACGTATGTGACTCATAATACTCATTAATAAGAATATTAAAGACTAAGGATCAATACACACATCTTCAAATAGGAACATATAAGGATACATATAAATGCGGATTTCCTACTAGCGGGTCTCGTTCTCACAATATACTACTGAATATTACCAAGGGCGTACACCATGAGATGGTGCTTAAAATTCCTATAGTTCTACAACCCTAATAGCCTGTATCTTTTATGCCCCTCAAATGATATCATCTGATTATAGAAAATATATATAAGAATAGTTTTATAGCACTTTTGGATTCTCATAATAGTTGGAAACTTCTATGACCTTTTTTCATGACAGCTACTCTTGAGACATCATCACATACCATGTTACACATAAGAACAATACTGATGAAATAAGTAGTTTATTATTATAAAAAACCAAGAATAAATGTTATCATAAAGTAAACACAATTTGGTTCTAGGGAACCAACTCCAATAGACTCTCACTTACACTAGAGCCAACTGCTAACAACCTTTAGTTCATGAGCTCTCACATGATACTCATGCTTCTGATGAGATTGGAATTTAGTAAAGGGGTCTTCCACATTATCTTTTGTGGGTACTCTTTTTACTATAACTTCCCCGCTCTGATACAAATTTCCCAATAGGTGATACTTTCAGAGTATATTCTTTGTTCATTGGAGTGAACATAACTATTTTTCAAGAAACAGTGCTGGAGTATTATCACAATAAAATATGACATGGTCTTTATTACTAGGTACCACATAAAGATCTTATAAATAGTTATGAATACAAATGAATTCATTGGATACATTATAAGTCACTATATTCTCAGACTTTGTTATATAATCAACAGCAACTCACTACTTTTAACTCTTCCATCTCACAACTCCTCCGTTAATATAGAAAACATATCATGATTATGACTTCAAATCATTATCATATGTCAAAAAACTAGCATCAGTATAACCCCTAATAACCATATCCCCGTATCTTCCATACACCATGAACATATCCTTTGTACTTCTTAGATAGTTAAGTATAACCTTAATAGCAGACCAATGCTGGTCTCTTAGATCATCCTTATATTTTCCTACCATTATCAATGCGTAGGAAACATAAAATCTATTACATAACATTATATATATTATTGATCATATAAACAAAGAATATGAGATATTAATCATTCTCTATTTCTCATGTTGTGTCTATGGACACATTTTCTTACAAATATGTAAACCATGTGACACTGGAACCAATCCCCTCTTGGATTGTTCCATACTAAATCACTTTAGTATCTAGTCAATATATGTACTTTTACATAGTCAAAAAACCCTCTTGGATCTATCAAAAATGATATATATCCCAAAAATATAGGTTTCTTAACCAATGCCCTTCATGTAGATACACATTCTTAATCTGTCCATAACAGACTATAATAATGGTATGTTATTTCCAATGAGTAATATTTTGTCAACATATACTACTAGGGTAATGAACACATTCTAACTAAAAATATTATAAAAACACAACTCACATTCATTCTTAATGAAACCAAATTCTTTTATGTAGTCATGAAATCAAATTTTCCATGACCAAGATGCTTACTTCAATCCATAAATTGATATCTGTAACTTGAAAAATATTTTAGCATCACCTGGAGTCACAAAACCTTATAGTTGTGTTATATAGATATCTTCTTGAAGGTTACCATTAAGGAATGAAATTTTTACATCCATCTTCCAAATATTATAGTCATGGTAAGATGCTATATCAAGTAGAATTTTAATGGATTTAAACATGGAAACTGGTAAAATGGTTTCATCATAGTCAATTCTTTAACACTATTTAAATCCTTCAGCCATAAGCATTTATTTATAGGTATTTAATTTACCTTCCATTTATAGTTTCTTCTTGAATACCCATTTCCATCCCATGGGCTTTACATCAACTGGATCATCAGTTAAAACCAAAACTTGGTCTTGATACATGGAATCTATTTTGTAATTCATGACTTCTTTCCATCTTTCTGCTTCTATGATCTCTACTACCTCCTTGTAGGATAGAGGTTCATCATTGTCAACTAATAATGATTCACCTTCTCTAGGGACTAGAAAAGAATATCTATCTAGTTATCTTACATCTCTTATGATCCTATGCATTACTTGTGTTTTAGGAACTACTTATTCCATGAGAACCTATAGAACCTATTCCTATACCAAATCTTGTGTATCTTGAGCATAAAATTCATCGAATACAATATTTCTCCCACTATCCTTTTTTAGGATGTGTTCATTATCAAGGTATATATATTTTTTGGTAATAATCAATTTCTTGTCTAAGGGGTTGTATAGGTAGTGTCCTTTTGTTTTTATAGGATACCCTAGAAAGATAATATTTGTTACATAAGGTGATTGTTTGTTGCCTGATAAGGCCATAAAAAATTTCTTACAACCCCATACATGTTTGTTCAATAAAACGGGTTTCATTCTACTCCAAATATCAAAGGAAATTCCATTTTCTTCTTTAGTTGGTACTCAGTTTAATGTGTATGATACGATTTGAAATTTGTATCCCCAAAAGGATGATAGAATATTTACATGGCTCATTATTGACCTTACCAGGTCTAACAATGTACATTTCCTTTTTTTACTAACACAATTACACTATGTTGTGTAAGGTGTATTGAGTTGAGATAGAATCACAAAATCCCATATAAATTTGATAAACTCTTAGTTAAGATATTCAGTACCTTGATCTGACCAAATATTCATTATCTTCTTACCAAGTTGATTCACTTATTCATTCTTGTATTACTTGATTTTCTCAAAGGACTCTAAAATATACCTCATCAAGTTGACATAGCCATATATAATTAAGTCATCAGTAAAAATTATGAATTAAGAATACCCACATTTAGCTTCTATTGGAAATGGTGCACACACATCAGTGTGTACCAATCCTAGGATATCTACAACACTTTCACCCATTCCAAGAAATGATGGTGTGGTCATTTTACCTTATAAACAAGCATGAAATATTATAATTGGTTTTAGCTCAGAAGAATATAAATAACCATCTTGATAGAGAGTTTTCAAACTCTTCTCTTTTACTCGACCAAGAAGGTGATGCCATAGTTGGGTGTTATATGAGTCATTTGAACATGATCCATTATCAATTTAAAATGCATGGTTTTTGTAATTTAATATATAAATATTGTTATTTAACTGTTCCATACCATAACATATGTGTTATTTATAAAAGAAACAAATTTTATTTCCAAACTTGAAAATAAACCCATATGTATTTCAGTATGATACATAAATTATGTTCTTGGTAACTATAGGTACATAATAAAAATATTTTAAAACCAAAATCATTACTATTGGAAATGAAAGTTGGTAGTCACCAATGGATAGATAATCTAGCCTCACACCATTGGAAGCTCGCATATCCACCTCTCCTACATAAATATTTATGAATCTATTTGGTTTTGACACTTGGATACAGATGTGAGAACCACCAAATATATCTAATACCCAATGTGTAGATATTAAAAGATTACCCTTGATAATGAATTCACCTTTAGATTCCCCTTGCTTATAGGTTTAGTTCTTATTCCAGTGGCCTAGCTATCCACATGGAAAACATACCAAATCCTTTCCTTTTCCCTACCTTTGGATCTTCTTCTTCTTGGAAGGATGATGCTTTAGAGCTTTTGAATTTTTATGAGTCTTAGGCCCATTTTCCATATTCTTCCGTTTCATGTTCTCCAAAATGAAAATAGGTTTATCACACCCCATGTCATTATCCACTTGACCAATCAAATTAAGAAGTTTTGAAAGTCCCTTCTCATTATTTCTCATATTATAATTAAAAATAAAACCAAAAAAGGTTTGGGGCAGCAATTAAAGTATAATATCTATATAAAACCCATCTAGGAATTTAATCCCTAAGATGAATAAGTGTTCAATGTAGATAATAAGATTGAATACATGAGTCCCAACTATCACATACTCTCTAATATTAGTTGTAATCAAATCATTGAAGATCTCTTACCTCTCTTGTATTTTTTTCTTTTTTTAGGGATCTCGAAGGTGAGACATCTTGCTATAAACATCCATGACCTCATGTTGCTTCAAAATATCATTGGTCATGAATGATAGAATGAATCACTAAAAATATTTAGTATCATTTAGATGTCTCTCATGGAGAGATAACTCTTCATCACTTACCACATTACTAGGTGAATCAAAAATAGGCTCTTTCAGCACATACAATTTTCATTCATGGTGAAGGATAACATGTATGTGCCTTTGCCACTATTGAAAATTTTTTCCAGTGAGAAAAATATCCTTCTAATGTATGGATCATTGTGATATATTTCAAGTCATTTTAATGTTGTTTCTACAAATAATATGACCATAATTTTTGTATTTTATCTGATAAAATTTAGACAAGTAAATAATTAAATATTATATTTATTAGTCTCCCACTATTTTATCAAAACCCAATAGTCCTCACAATTGGATTCAGAATATAATATTTCTTGGAAATTATAGTAGTAAGGATCCATATTGCCCTTCTCATTACCCCAAATTTTTTTGGTCAAGCAACATGAATGGTTTTAGGTAGGTGTTCCAAATTCTAACTACATTAACTCAATGTTCCTTGATTTATTGAGTAAACTCCCCAATACTAAAATCCTTAAATTGGATTTCCTCAACCCTTGCCTCTCAACTACACCATGTTATACTTTAGAATTCAACCCTTGATGTGAACTATGTTAAGTCAACCCAAAAAATCAAGTTTGAATTCATTGATAATTGAAATCACCACAACTTTGGATGGTTAAACACTTTGAACTATGATTCGATTTCAACAGAAGAATTGGAAGCCTATATCATATTAATATATATAATTGAGGTATTTTATCCTTTTATGCATAAAATTACAATTTTTAACTTTAATACATGCTTTTTAATATTAAGTGGATTTACTGAAGTGGTTAACCATGTCTAATATAATATTTACACATAATCTAATTTATTTTAGTTCTATCTCGCATGCTTGTTAATTTTATTAATTCATGCGATCACAAGAAAACATACATAATGAAATAAACATGAAACATTATATAAATAAAATAATAAATTAGTATGATCATGAGCCTTTGATAATGGTTGTTTTATCTAGTGGTTGATAAACTAACTGTTGACCAAGGGGAAAAAACCTTGAACCAATTAAGGTTCATGTTACAGCTTTCCACCTATCCACCTATGCATCTCTCTTGGACTGGTTAGTACTTTCCTCCAAAATTGAACCACCTCAATTATTTTGGGAGATCCATCAATTACATATGATTTTACACACACACAGGTGAGGGGAAAATGGTTTACATAAAAGAAACCATGGGCACTCATGCCCTTACATAATAAGAGGAGAGAATGCACACATGCCAAAAATTTAATTTAATAATAAATTAAATGAAACCAATGACATACAATGGACTTGTCTATTATCATGATCATCTACATGCATGAAACAAATTATGAATTTAATAAAACTAGAATTAAATTCTAAATCATTCTTATTTAAGATAAATCTCACTCTAATCAATTAATTATCATCTTTAATTAATAAATTATTTTATCTTAGTTCTCATGTTAATTTCCTTGATATTCTCATCCATTATAATTTTAAACAAGTTAAAAAAATTTATTTTAAATTAACTTTTTACATAAATATACCTTGGGGGAAACACAGTGAATACTCATCCAAGTCTACCTAACTTGTATTATACTTGTATACATTTTATTCTTTGTGACATATAACATACTTGAATTATCATGTACTTTAATGACATGTAGTATCAAATTAATTATTACATGAATTACATGATATTTTTGTAATGTTTCATACATTAATGCATGTAGAGTAACAACTATATTACAACTCATACATGATATGAATATCTAAGCATCACAAAGTTATTAATTAAACATCTATATATTTATATTAAAACCAATCACATGGTGTTTCCTATCAACTTAATGATCACACACAAGCACATGTCGATATAGTTTACACAGTATAATAAATAAATTTTTAACCATCATAATTTGGTATAAGTAAAAAATGCATACAAGTTTGATATACAACATGTATATATCACACCATGCATTTGAGGCACAATCCTAGGGACTCAGCATGTAAAACATGCCTTTGAAAATTTGATTACACGACATGTATAAGAGACTACACGATGTGTGGTAATTGAGTTACATGGTCACCAATCAGGTAGGCCATGTATGGTAATACACTGATCATCTATGACTCAAAGGAAATATATGTCATGTATGAGGGATACTTGGCCTGTACTTTGATTAACCGTACACCACTATGGCCAGGTCAATATGTGGTGTAAGAAATAAATACATCACATGTAATTACTGAAAATAGTTTGAATTAATTACTGAATTAATTCCTAATGCATTGAACATAGGTACACAATGTGTAACATTGGTTACATGGTGTGTACTCCTATGATATTTGGCTAGAATCCTTGGAACCTCCAGATGAGTTCCTTGATTTTATTTCATTCATAAAATTAATCGTAATTATTAGATCTACAAGAAATGAAGGAGGAAGAAGAAGATATCAAAATTTAGATTTAAAGAATTATTGAGATTGAATTGAAAACTAAATAAAAAATTCATAAATCATTCAATGATCTTTAAATAATTATAAATAATTATGTGACCGTTTTAATACCACCTTTAGGTTTCGGGAACAACAGAATTGTACGATGGGTCATGCCCAAATTTACATTTTTTCATGATCAATGATCAATCTGATATTTACACAATGATAAACATCATGATCCACAGAATTGAATCAAAGAATATAAAAAAGAGATAGAATTTCGGAACCAGAGATATGATCATCACATATTATTTATAATCAATTTAATTAATTAAGAATTACCTTGTTGGGATTATTTCTTCATTGATAGATCTAATAATAGATATGTGTTGTACCATTATTGTGTTGTATGAATCAAGAGAATATTCCCTCTAATGGTGATCCACAAGTGTTCCATATATCTCTGAACATCGTCATGGGAATCTCCTGGTTCTAGAATTATAGATCCCATCGCTTTCATCGTATGCCTTTGATCGCCTTGAGAACCACTTCCAAAGTGTTCTCCTTGATCTCTCTTGACATTATAGTGGGAGTGGGTGGAAGATCACAATCCATTCTTGGGAGATTTTCTGTAGATGAGAGATCTCTAGAACTTTATAATATTTTCTAAATTCATTGTGGACAACCAAAAAAATTAATTTTCTCTTAAAGAAAATAATATAATTAGGTTTATATATTACTAAGGTTATAAATAAATAATTAATCAATTTACCTTTATTATTTATTTAATCCCTACAAAACCCCATGTCAAATCATAATTATAATAATATCTCTTTACATGAACTTAACTTGTGAATTAAATTAAATATTATTTAATGATATAATATTCAATATTTATTATTTATCATCAAACTATTAAACATGGTATTATATTCCTCAAAAATATTTATTGGGCCATGAATAATGACTATTAATTTATTAAATAAACATCACTACATAATTCTCTAATATATAAATAAATATTATATTCACTAAATAGAAAATAAATATTTATTAGATAATCTGCTCGCATTATATTCTCTCAAATAACTGGTGACAGAATATATGCGATCAAGAAAACATGAATAATTATTAAACTACAAAAGGGAATAATATTTATTTCACTTGTTAAATAATAAATTATAATATTATTATTTAACTAAGATTATGGATACACTTAGTGTGTGACCCTCTAGGCCTCTTTCTTAGTGGCATTAGGCGAAGTATCTTAAAGTCCAAGGTTAGAATCTAGCAACAATCCAAGGAACCCATAGAGAAAGAAGTTAATTCCATAAGAACATAATACCACATACATATTATTACTATGTAATATAACCCCTTTATCATTATATCTCTAATCAAGAAGGTTTCATGTCGGTATCAACAACCCTTGTGCTCGATGTCTCTTTCTTTGACTTCCCGAAAATTCAACATTACTATAAAACACCATGGGCATGGATTTATTTAGTCTATATAATTTACATCAACGGGTTTGAGATATCAAATTACATTAAATAAAAGTAGGGATAAATCTTTTCTCACATCATTCATTAATGCAATATTACTCATGATACACCCAATGTATCCTACCCCACCTCGAACATCTGTCATCATAGTTTTCATTAATAAATCAAAGTACGCAACTCATAATAATAAATAGTAATAAATAATAATAAATAATAATAAATTTAATGTCTAAGGATCAATACACACATCCTAAGATAAGAACATCTAATGACACATATAAATGGGGATTTTTTTACTAGAGGGTGTCGTTCTCCTAATTTCCTACTGGATATTACCAAGTGCGTACAAAACTAGAATGTGACTCAAAGTCCTATGAGTCTTCAACCCTGATATCCTGTATCATTTGTATCCCTCAAATGATATCATCTGACTAAAAAAACATATATTTAAGAATAGTGTCATAGAACTTCCAGGTTCTTATCATACTATGGAACTTCTATGACCTTTTAATGTGACATCTACTCTTGGTACATTATCACATAATATGTTACAATGAAGAATAATCATGATGTGATAAAGAGTTTATTAATACTCAAAACCATGAATAAAGGTTATCATAAAGTACACACAAGTTGGTTCTAGGGAACCAACTCCAAAACTAACTGGATTCACATTTAGGTCTTTGGTGTGTGTCACTAAAACCTCCCAAAACACATATAACATGCATGTTCTAGTAATAAAACCTTACATATGTTTTATTTTAGTATACAATATGCACACATACCTAGGGACACCTAATTGTTAATCTAGTATCACCCTACCTATTATTAGAGATATGGAAATCTCTTCATATCATGTAACTTATAAGGACTAACCTCATACCCACAAGCACTAACTCACCCATTTCAAAAGAATCCTACACAAACCATTGGTTATTTCATAGAAACCACAATAGAGTTTTCATCTCTTATATTTAGTACTATCTCATCTCACCAATCCTTTATGGGATAGTCTATACACAACTACCCCTTGAGAAATTATTGGCCCCTCTCACAAACTACATTGCATCATAGGGAAACTTACCAATTATAAGCATGATGAGTACCAATAATCCACAATCACACCTCATATAAAATCATTCCATATCAATAATTCCAAATATTCTTGGATCACATTAATGTTCCATAATGTTGGTAACTATGTTTCCTAATAATTAGCCAATATAAATATATTTGGATCTAAGGGATTTTAATTTGAACACAGATCCCAATAAGCCCATATTTGGACTCAATTAATATTCTCTACATACCAAAATGAAATACATGTATCAAAGACTAGAAAATTGTCCTCAGAATCATGGGTCTCCATGTACTTATCATCCATCTGTCAATTTTCTTTGAATAATGAATCAATAATATCATATGTGGATCATAATAATTTTCCAATATACAATGATTTAGTATGCTCATATCTATCTATTGGGTGGTGTCATTCAAATATTGAGTTGATAAAATTATATCTGACTCTTAGGAAAGAGCCTCCAAATAATTAGTCTAACATACTTGTATTTTTTACCTCACGATTTCTCATTCAACAACATTAAGGGCAAGTAAACAAATAATCATTACATCACATAGTTTATCTCTCTTATACTGACATAAAATTTTATCTTATGTGATAAACATCATGATATACCAAATACCATTCTTGGAAACCCCATAAAATATCTCTCATAAGAGGCATAATCACATAACACTAAGGAAAAAATCCACTAAACTCCAAACACTAGTCGTTAACATGAACCTCCGATAATGAAAAGGGACTTGTGCTACAGTTTCCCCCTCAATATAATCCTTTAATCATAACATTAATGGGAGTACGTTTCTAGTTAAAGTAGAATCATTCATGTGAAATGTAATGGAATTGACTCTTTACTATGGAATTGACCAATAGGTAAAATAACACTCAAATTATCGCACACCCTAATCATTTAGGACTATAAAAAAGTTATTCCACTTAGAACCAAGGAGGTCAACACTAGCTCATAAAAGGACATGAGGTCTTTATAATGTTTTTAAAAAATCTATCCAAATATATATAGTAAACTCTCTCAAACATATATATGTAATGAAAAAGGTTACTCGCACCTTCCTGAGGCCATCATATGAAATTATAAACACCCATATGTGACCATCGACAAGTCCCACTATTGTATCACAACCCATATCCAAGTATTAAATAAAAAATAAAAATAGATCCTATCACAATTCTAATATACCTATCAAGGTTTATCACATATGTTTTCACTAATGTTTCCCAAAATAATATAGTATCAATTTTTCTCCAATAATTACAACATGTCAAATAACATATTCCACATGAAATATCAATCTAAAATGAAAAATTATTTATTTTAGTAAGGTAGAATAATATAATATAAAATGAAATTAGGATTAATATTATAAGAAACATACATGTAACAAAATTATAAAAACTATAAAAGTATAGTAAATACAAGTAACTAAAAATAATTCAACCTTGAATTATTATTCATTATGATCTCCCATGAAAATCATATTATAAAGTCTAACTAAATAATGGATGAATTTTTTTTGAAATATGATAGAAATTTTGAGAAAAAAGAGAGGAATGGGATAAATGATTTATATAAAAGTATGTATGTTCATATATAGTAATGTAAAAGGGAAATGTTTTTTACTGGTAAATAAATTTTATTGAAAGGGAAAAAATAGTTATAATAGTATGATGTAAGGAATTTTAGAAAAGTCTCTATATAAGAGAGGAATAAACTCTCCAGGTAGAACTATAGAGGATATGAGGTTCTCATAGCTCAACCCATTATTTTCAAGTCCACAAGAAAGATAATTTTCCTCTAAAAAAACACGTGTGATGAAATAATTCATTCTTGATAGAGAGTCCAAGAATTTAATCCACTAAGCGATCGTCTTTTAGGATAAATGAAAGTTTCCTGATATAATAACATGAACTATAATAGTAGATTCTCATTCAAACCATAAATTATTCTATCTGCTTTATCACAACATCTATAACTCTTTGATCAGACCAATAATTTGCACCTCAATAGATGATTCTAATCCACATGGACCATAAATAATGACCATTATGTAACTATTATGGTGTATGAAAACTATAGAAAAATCCATAAGGATAGAATTTTTTCGTGAAGCACCATAGGAATTTCATTTGATGCATCCAATAAAAGGTGAGTTTCATATAAAATACAATGTTCTTTTTAGAGGACAATAATTACCTAAAATATTAAAATGTTTCAAGATAAAAAATTCATGAATATAGTTATTACAATGATCATTTTGGATAAAGTTGTCATCCCAAATAGTCACCATTATTTGAGACATAGAATAATGCATGTTGACCGAAGACCGTCCATACCTACTAATATTCTTACTAAACCAGATGATGTGAAACACTTTAAAACAATACATTAGGAGAAGATTCAAATATTTCTGAGAGAATTGAAGGTTACAACAAGCCTTGATTAGATTCTGTATATAATCAACATACATCAGACTAACCTCAAACAAATAAAATACCATATTCCATAAAGATGAGTCTGTGTTAAAACTAAGGAAGAGATGGATGACACATTATTTGTTTTAGTTTCATTAAATACATATTGAACATAATAAAATACCCACTGAATGTATAAAATCATCAACTAGAAGCATTGAAAAGGCAATCCTCCAGACTAGTATAACTCTGGATGGTCTCACCCATTTTTTTTGAATATTTTGAGAAAACTATTCACTTTCAAATGGTTATAATTCATATAAAAGAGCATTTAATTCATCATACCATTTTTTTAGGTTCCTAAATAATAACTTTCTCCATGTTTATGAAATTATAGTTCATCACATCATACATAACCTCCTCTAAAAGGATATCCAAATTATTCATCTGGTCTTTGATTAAAATGTTGAGATTAACCTCAATATAAGAAGAGTTAAAGAGATCCACCAGTGGAATACCAATCTAATTAACAAGACAAAAGTTCAACGAGGAGTTTTCATTGACAATACAATAAGAGTTTAAAATAATGCTGGAAAATACATTTTAAATTCTTTCCAGACCGATGTTTCAACATAGTATTTTTTATTAATTACATTTTATAAAAATTATAGATATGATAAATCCAAGAGAGTATGATTTTTTATTGATCAATCTATATATGAAATGATATTTTATGGATTTATTGAATTTTTAAATTTTCTTGATTCCAAGGCCTCCAAGAGAATGAGGCTTACAACATTACTTATAAGGCACAATGATGATCTTTATTTCAAGGATTAAAGAACTCAAATTTTTTATGGAGGTATTAATACTTTTAAATATAGGGGTGAGCCATTTATAAACCATAAAAGAGTATAAAAAATTGGAAACAATATTAAGATTCAAAAGAAACACTCTTCCCTACATTGAGAGGGATTCACCTTTATATGAAGCCAAGAGCCATTGAACTTGACCAAGATACAATTAAAGTGGATGGATCATGGTTGTCACAAAAATAAAGAAAAAAATAGTAAAATGAAAGTTAATAACCCTTAATTTATTTCTGTGTGATTAATTGTGTCCACTTTTCTATTTTTTGAAATATTTTTTCCAAAAAATATAAAAGTTTTACTCTAGATGATCACCATCCCCAAAAATCTTTCATAATGTAAGAGATATTTTTTATGATTTCTAATATTACTTTTATCCTATTTAGAAAAAAAGATAATTTCATAAACATATAATAGGTGTAAGGGAGAAAATAAATCTATGTCATCCTTGATGGATTTCAACATACCATTATCCACCATATATAGAAAAATCTTTCTGAGATAATCCTCAATAATGGAAAATATAATAGCTGAAAGGGTGTATCCTTGTATAATACCTCTTGAACATATGATATATTTTTCAAAAGATCCATTAATAATAATTGAAATTTGTTCTGAGGTAAAACAATTTTGATCTAATGAATAAATCCATCATCAATGCCAAAAATATCCAAATACCTAATTTACAAAAAATATGGGAAATTGTACCCATGAAATTTCCTCCAAGTAACTATAAATGTTTTTAATCATGGTAAAGGGGGAAATCAAGGATAATTTTTCCAAATATAAATAAAGATATAGGTCAACCCAATGCGGGAGAGTAAAACTAAACTTAATACACCACCCATACTTATAATTTTCAATTATAATTTTTTTTCATTATGTAAATAAATGGAAAAAATCTAAGTGTTAATGATAAAGATTGATGTTATAAATCTCTAAAATAAAAGGAGAAATGAAGACCTTATATAATAAATACTACCAAAGTGGATAATGAAGATGATGTAGTGAAACATACACATATTATCCACTAATGAATTACAAACAACTTATTTTATTTTGGTTTTATAAAATCCTTTATATCATGAAAGTTTTCCAAGAATAATAATTCATTACTATAAAGATTAGATAATAAAATATCGGTGAGAAAAATAATGGTGGGATGATTATATTCTAGGTTTATAAATATTCTCTAATTGAGGTTTATAGGAAGATACTTCTTGAAAATACAGTCATCCTTCCTTTGAAAGAATTCAATATAAAATTGGTAATGGATTTAAACACAATATATAGATCTTATATAATCTACCAAGATAAGGAAATATCATTTCATATCCCAAATCATACCATTATTATATATATTATTGCAAAGAGGATTATAAGTCCTAATGGTGGTTAATGTTTTAATATATATGTTTTTATACCCAATAATGAGGGATATTTGGATCAAATAATTAGGGATAAAATCAAAATTAAAGATATGAAAATTTTTATAGAAAATTTTTATAAATTTATTAAAGAGTTTCATAGAATTATACCTAGATCATGAGGTTGAGTTTTTAATTAATCTCATACTTAGAGTTATGCCTATATCAAAGAGTCCTTATAGAATAACCCAGTGGAATTAGAATAATTGAATAAGAAACTATAAGAAAATTTAGAAAAGTGTTTTATATTATCAATAGCTTTACCATGTAGTGAAATAGTCCTCTTTCTAGAAAATAATAGGTCAATGTGCCTTTTCATTTATTTTTGAGAGATTAACAAGATCTTTATCCAGAAAAAGTAACTTATAACTTAAATTAATGAATTTTTTCATCAAATTCATGGGGATAAATAATTATAAAAGGCATATATTTGATATGGATATCATTAACTAAGTAAAAAAGGAATGATATGTAGTGAATCTATTTTCTCATTATAGGACATTGATATATATTGAAGAATTTTTTCTAAGCTAAGTGTGGAGACAACATGAGATTCTGATGTCTAATGAGATCGATATTGATATTATAGAAATATTAAAAATATTAATATCATGCATGAATAGTTTTTCTAAAATAGTGGAATAACATATGAATGGAGTCTCAGATCAGAAATATGAGACCAAAGCTGTTTTGGAACAAGGGTTTTACCCTAGGTACAACATAAGGTTGGCTAACACCAGATGTTCAGTTGAGGTAGGTGTTGGCCGATGCATTTAATAAAATAAATAAATAAATAAATAATTTATTTTATTAAATGAAATAACCTAGATAAACCTCTATAAGCACCCACGTATAACAAAGTTACAGGGTTATTCACATAAACTTGGGAGCATTTGAAAGGATATATGGGTTTTCTTCATTGGCGGATCACATTGGAGGATAACGGGTGGTTAGATCAAGGTGAATCAAGAGGTAATAAAAAAAATATGAATTCTTATTCATTGAGGAACACATTCCTCACTAAAAATTGATCCAAATCAAGGTATAAGTCATTAATTTTAGATTTATCCTTCTTGATTAAATTGTTAAAGCATGGATTTTATATGAATTATTTTCAATTTGGGACCGTACGTTCTTATCATGAGATTGATATCTGAATAAAATTATTTAATTAAATCTATTATTATTATGCCATGTTATCAACCTATATGTATTTTTTGTGTTATTGTGGTATGAGATCACTTTTCCAATGTTTTTACACATTTTTGTGATTTTCCCCACCCATTATTTATATTCTTCGTAATTGGACAATGATGTCATGATTCGACATTACCAGGGTAGGTTCGAGCAAGATCAAAATACCAGATTAACAGTGGTTGTGTTCATAATGAATAAATTGGAATTTTGAAAATAGATTAGGATATATTACAAATGATACTTTATGGATCTAGGATCTACGAGTAGAAACTGGAAACATGACATGCACATGACGTGTTTTAGTATTCAAACAGATGATCATTTTTTGTTTTTTGGCCACCAAAGGCTGGGATACTATAGTCAAAGGCATTTACCATCTATTAAGGGAATTAAAATGGAAGAAATCATGGTGATAGAAGAAGATTTAAAGATGCATGAAAACCATGCTATTTGACCTATGAAAAAACATGAAAATATGCCATGTATTTTGGCAGAACACATGCTGTGTAGTATCCCATACACTACTAGGGTTTTGAGTGGAGTTAAGGATTAAAATTTGTGTGGCCAAGCCCACATTCCGTGTAACCCTCCTCAAGTGGATAAGACATGTTCTAGCTGGAACACGCCCAGGACCCCATGTAATCAGGCATTCCTTGTACTCTGGGAGTACATGGGAACAACTAGGTACAAGACTTGGTACATGGGCATGTTTTGAAGTATATAGGCGTGACCATAGGTACACGAGTATAGCCAAAAGTACATGTTCCTAACCAGGAACACACGAGTAGACCTTGGGAAGAAGAGACATGTTGTGTACCACCTGTACACACCGTGTATTTCTATATGGATATCCAAGCCATATTATTGTTAGAACATTACTAGGTGTCCAGGAATGTTCACATGTTGTGTGACCCCTAAGACACATCATGTAACCCTACTAAAAACTTCTTACTCTCATATTTTCGTCTCCAGAACATGGATTTGGGCCCACAGGTAGCCTGTGCTGAGTATTTTTACACATAGAACATAATGGTTATCTTTGATATGGAATACAAGAATTGATGTGATGTGTTATAAGAGTGAAATGTCTTTAGGTTATGCTTAATGATGGAACTAATCCGGGTAGGATCATTAGAGTGATTCCAAGATTGGAATTACCATATCACTCAAATGTGCAGGTCTCCATACTCTTTATAAGGATAGATATGGTACTCCCCTACAGTGGGCTCGAGTCCTCTATCTAAGGAGTGGAACTCCCCCATCTTAGATCTTTGGCTATGTGTGGGTCCTCTATAGGAGTGAGTGATCCATCAACTTTAGAATTCAGTAGTAAATCAAGAGCCCCTATAGACAGATTCTAGTGAGGTTGCATTTAATGCTGGGCATCAGAGATAGAATTTTCGAGCTACAAGTAGACTTCTCAACTTTAGCTGGGCTATGAGAAGAAGATCCCCTTTCTCCATCATCTAGGTTTCTTTATGAACATATATGGTTATATTTGGGTTTTTCCCTCTTGCTTTAGTTTGAGATGACTTTTTTTATATCTCTCTATTATTCCATTTAAGGTTTTCAAGAAATTTTATTAGGTATGTATATAATAACCTCTATATGGGATTTCCCTCACTTGTTTTGTCTCATGTAGACAACGAATATATTGATGATGTATTTGGTGGAGCTTAGGGATACATGTGTGCATTGATCATGTATGGTGGTCAGACATGGAGATATGGATCTAAAAACTCTTAGTTTTTATTGTTTCAGATGTATTCTATTTGGGATTTAATTTCTAGTTAGTTGTGTATTTTACCAATATTTACACACTTGGTTTTATTCTATTGTACTATAATTTATTTCCTAGAGGTTATTGCATGCATGGTTTTACCTAAGATGTTAACGTCATTTATTTTTACTTAGCATTTTCTTTATAGAGATGGTTGGGCTCTTATGTATAAGTAAATTAGGAAAAGGCCACCCATTTTATTTATGACTTATAGGAACTTATCACTAGCCCCTAACCTGTTGGAGGTATGCTTGGGGTTATGGCGGCCCAACCATCTACCAGCTAGGAAGGCCCAGGTGGGTCGGGTCATTATAGAGTGGTATCATAGGTTTTTTATCCTTGAGTCAGAGTTGGAGTTGGACCCATGGTGAGGATTGGTTTGAGAACTTAGGGAAATGTGACATAGTGTCTTGACTATGTCTTTCAATCCAGTGAACCACTACTACAAATATGGGTTTATTCCATGCTAGCCATTATCACCGCTAGCTAAAAGAATCGATAAAGGAACCCTTTATCAACATTAAATGAAGAACTAATATGGGGGGGTATCAGTGCTAAAAAAGTGTTGATAATTTGGGGGGTCTTTATTATCGTTAAAAAAGGGCTGATAAAGATCACCCTTTATCAATGCAACTATGAAAGAACTTATAAAGACCCCCTTCTTCAACATTTCTTTTTCTAGTGTTGATAAGGGGTATATTTTATAAAAAATTATATATCATTAAAAATAATATATTAATATATTTAGATTGATATAATATAATTTATTTTTATTAAATATGTTTTACATAAGGATAAATATGCATTTAAACATAATATATACAATATTTAGTGAAAATGACTTAATAAATAAATAAAAATATTATTAATTAATAAATTAATAATTATTATTGAGTAATAGTCAATTAATAACAATTGGATGGAATAAAAAATAAAGGAATTAATGAACAATCTAAGATAAGTTGAAAACATGACTTGAACATAAAATGGCCATAACTTTTGATCCTGGTGTTTTTTGGGCTCTACCACATATAAAATTGAATCCCTTAAAGAGATATACACTTTCGTGACTTAGGGGGAACCCATATCACTAATTTTAGATGCTAAAAAAGGCCCAGAAGGCCTCCAAAACTGAGATTTTAGTTGGGGAACCCTATTTTTTTAATATTTGTTAGTATTTCAGCTTTGTTTAAGAGGGTGTTATTTTATATTTTCATTGAGGATTGAATTTATTCCCAGGTATTACATTCATATTCATATTAGGGTTTTGATGTTTTATCCTTTTTCATATTTCAGTTTTATTTATAATTAAGTATATACAAATGTTCTTATATTTAATTATAATAAATCAATTGTATAAATACATATTTACATAGAATTCTACTTTTACGTATATAAACCATATAGAAATAAATATTTATTGTTAATTTAATTTAATAAAATTAATTATCCTTTTTATTTAACTCATAACAATGCATTAATATTTATATATATACCTATACAAGTAAATATGTTTATATTTAAATATGTGTCTGTCAATAAAAAAATATAAATTTCTTTTTATATTATAATATTTTTAAATAAATACATATATGTAATTATTTGTCCATGTACGTGAAAAACATAAATGTGTACGTCTGTGTATAAATATGTACTTATGTGCGTGTGTATCAATATTGTGTAAATACATCATATATAAATATATTTTTATAAATAATTTGTTATCGTTATAATTATAATTAAATATAGTATGTATAAATGTGTTTAAAGTGAATATTTATAAATAAATTATAAAAAAAATTATATCTAAATATATATACAATTATATGTGAATATGTTTATATATATAAGTAAAACAATATCTAACCATTCCTTTTACATTATAAAAATATATGAATATATATACACTTATATAAATGTGTGTATAATGTTTATATATACATATATGTGTGCATTAGTAAACAAATATATATATATATATATATATTTATTCATATATTTAAATTTTAATATATGTAAATGAATATTAATATATAATTTTTTTAAATAAATATAAGTATATATATCACAAACACTCACAAACAAACACAAACATATATTTTATAAATGACTTTTTTAAAAAATAATGAAAATATATGAATAAAAAATGCATGTAAATATATATATATATATATATATATTAACATAAATATTGTAAAAGATAAATTTAAAAAATCTTGGTGTAGTGGAAAAATTGTTGAAATGGAAAAAGGTAGGTTGAGGGATCAAATCCAGACGAGGGCGATGGTGTATAGGATCTGGGAATTTAAAAATCACTACTAAAGGGGGTGGAAAGCACTGAAAAGGGGGATGAAAGGTGGTAGAGAGATGGGGTGGTGCGAAAAAGTTCTAAGAAGGGGGGGGGGGTGGAAAGAACTGAAAAAGGGGGGATGCAGAGTGCTAAAAAAGTATTATTTATAATTTTTTTCAGTGACTAAAAGAACCAATAAAGGGTACCTTTATGAGGGATTTTGAGAAGCACTAATAAAAGGGTCATTTATTAGTTTTTTTTAAAAGCAACGATAAAGAGTATCTTCCTCAGCACTTTTTATAACACTTATAAAGGTTAATGAATTTTAACATCGTTAAGATTTTTAGCACTTTGAAGTGTTGATATAGGTCATTTTAGAACTTTTAAAAGAGCATTTTGTTGTAGTAAACCCATTATTGGTATGGTGGATGACATATCCATTCAACATGACTTTGAGTAACTGATTTACAACTTGGAATACTGAGATATCATTTGTAGGGAACTTGGTAAATGAATCATAAAATATTGATTCCATCGACTATCCTTCATGAGTTATATCACTATATATATATTCTCATCTAAAAATTGTGTTTGAATAACTTAGAGAAGTTTTGTAATAGAAACTTAGAGATAAGTATGATTAAAATGGACCTTTATAAGAATAATTTAGAGGAGATATAATTTTTTGCATTATGATGAGGAACACTGTGCTATAATGGAGTTGTGTAAGAATAACTCAATGAAGCTATGTAATGTAATACTCTAGGAAAAGTGAGAATTCAAAGAATAAATTTTACTACACATATTAACAAGCTGAAACATTATTTTCTAGGGCCAAATTAACAATAACTCTATATTTAAGCATACATTTCCTAGAGTTGTGTTAGGATGAGTGACCTCATGGTAGGTTTCCAAGGGTGTGTGATAGAGAGGGAAAAAATACTAAAAGAATATGTGTTGGTCTATGAGGATAATTATTAGTATGATAAGTAACCCGAATAGTTAATATATTTTAGTTTTATACTATATAATTCAAGGTATTATAGGATACCCATGAGGTCATATGAATAGTTTCATATCCTGTGGAGGTCAAGTTGTGACATTTATGAGTAGGTAATAGGAGATACAAATGGATAATTCAATGGAGTTGGACTAGAATAATTTAGAGTAACTAATAAGATAATTTTTCATAATGGATTTGTTCATCATGGGATTGGTTTTCACAATAAAATACACTTGTAGAATCCTTATATGATCACAATATTTTTTAAACCTCTTGTTTCAGAATCACATAAAGGAAGCTAAAGAGGAAAATCCTTAAGAATCGCACAAAAAATGACTAATATTTCATGATGTGATAAGCCATAGAAAGATGGGAAATGATAAGAACATGATTGAATACTTTGGGGTGTCACACCACGACATCCATGTAGTTTATAATTTTAATAGGGAAAATATTTCTCTCACACCATTGTATTAGTCATTACATAATGACAGAACTGACCGAGGAGAATGGATAAGATTTATATCTTTAGTTTTTATCATTTAACTTTATGGTAATAAGTATTTCACCATAATGAATTAAAATACTATAAATAGGACATGTTAGTTTAGTTTTGGAAGAATTTTTTATTATTAAAAATTCTCTTAGTTTCTTTGAGTACTTTTATCAGACTAGCCATTAATCCATGTAAGTTCATTTTTTCTAACTTATTTTTGTTTCATTATTTCTCCTTCACTCACTTATTCAAATGGTGAATTCAATCATGCATGAGTACCTCTCAACCATGGTTAGAAAGTCATTTAAAGGTCAAAAATATCAAGATTAGAAGAAGGGTATTTAAATTCTTATACATATTTTATCCATGAATACTAATTTTTATTAGGAATTACTTTAAGAATTAATCTATATATCATTACATAATAAAAATTTAACCAAAATAATTATAAAGGGATAAATTACAATGTTATTGAGTAGATTAAACTATTAAATATAGTTTTTATTTGTATTATTATTATCAAATCAAGTTTAATGCAATTAGATTTGATTATTTTTCTGACCAAGGGATCTTGATTGACCTAAGTAGAATAATTGGATTTGACCATAAAGAAGTGAGTAACCTTTGAATGATCTTAAAACTAATTAAATTGATTTTTTCATGAATAAAATAGGTATTCACCTTTTATTGAACAATCCTTTTAAATTTATTCATTGTTTTCAGTTTAATCTATTTTATGAAATTCTCTTTAAATTCACACATTTAAATTTTGTTTGATGCATTTTAATTAAAAATAAACATATTAATAATTAATAATCAACGCACTTGTGGATCACTCATATTCTCCATGGGACTTTCTTTAAACACATAATTTTCTATTTATTATTAATATAGTAATATATTAATCACCCTCTTTAATTATAAACTTGATTTTATGTTGGAAGTAATGATGTTGGTGGTCATGTCAATGTTTTTTGTGGCATTTTATGGAAGTACAATAAACTTAAGATATTATTAAGTTCATTTATTAACCTATTTTATTCTTATAATATTTATATATTTAATTTTTATTACTTTAAAATTATTATGTTGTGTTGTTTTTGTCTTGTTAGAAGATTAGTGCATTCAAAGGATAATGAAAACTAGATCAAGGAGTGTTATTTTAGAAGAAACTTTGGAATATAAGTTCAATATATTTTTTTGTCTCCTATCATTGATTATCCTCCATGGTAGGACATGGAAATCACTCTGGACCATATATAAAATTCAATAATGAGAACCAATAAGGAAGAGCATAAAAATCACCCCATGATAGAACCATCGTGGACTAAGATCTACCATCTATTGATTGGGATGTCCCATTTAACACCCTAGAAAGATAAAGGTTTAAAAGAATAAATTTTACTACCCATGTCAAAAAGGTGTACCTTTTTTTGAGATCCTATTAGATTAGAAAACAATAGTTAAAGTGGATTAGAAGGGAGTATTGTTCAGAATGGGTGACATCCTGGTAAGTTTCATAGGGTGTGTGCGAGTGATGAAAAAGTACACTAAAAGGAAATGTGTAATCCCGTGGAGAAAATAATTAGTATGATGATCCATTTGGGAATATTGGTGGGCCCTAGATAAGGGAAAATATATGTTTATTGGGAAGATGGGGTGTCTATGGGGTCCATTTTCTACATTAGTTTCAAAAGAAGTACCTAGCCAAAAGTGAAGTGGAATTACCTCAGATGAAATATTGGGTCAGCAATAGGAATGTTTTACTCTAGGGTGGGGTGGGGGTTATTGTAACACCCTAGAAAGATAAAGGGTTAAAAGGATAAATTTTACTACCCATGTCAACATAGTGAACCTTTATTTTTGGGATCCGAACTGATTATAACTCCATATTTGAACAGGTTTGTCCTAAATTAGTGATCAAGATGGATGAATCACTATGAAGTTTCAAAGGGTGTGTTTGAGTGAGGAAAAAAACACTGATAGAACATGTGTTGGAATATGAGGATGATATTTAGTCAGATGACCTACTCAGGCACTTGGGTGGGCCCTAGGGAGGGAACAACATGTGTCTAATGAGAGAATGGGGTTCTTGTGGGGCTGAGTTGTTACATTAGTATAAGAGGGGGTACCCAACCAAAAATTCTATGGCACTGCTAATGTTAAAATGTAAGTTCCACAATGGGGATGTTGTTCTCTAGGGGGTGATTATAATATACCATAAAGATAAATGGTTAAAAGGGTAAATGTTTTTACAAATATAACCAAGGCATGCCCTTCTTTTCAGGAGCATACTTGATTATAACTCCATAGTTAAATAGGTTTGTACTGGATTAGTGGTCAGGATGGGTGACCTCCGGGTATGTTTTCCAAGTTGTGTGTGAGTGAGGAAAAAGAACACTGAAATAACATGTGTTGTCATGTGTGGACATTCATTAGTTTTATGGCATATTCAATCATGTGGGTGAGACCTAGAGAGGGTAAAACACATGTCAGCGAGGAAAATGGGGTTCATGTAGGGCCTAGTTGTTTAAAAAATAATGGTGAAACATTTTGACATGGGTAGTAACATTTAATATTTAAGTCTCACTTTTACAAGGGTATTACACTCCCCCATTTAAATCACAACTTACTCATTGTGGACCATATATCTCAACCCAGGAAGTTCCCCTAAAGACAACTGTTGACCACTCCCTGGGGCCCACCCACGTGCCTGATCAGGTTATCATATTGAGGACTATCCCTATATGACAAACAAAAGTTATTTTAGTGCAATTTTTTATCACTCACACACAACCTAGGAAAATTTCTAGTATTTGACACATCCCAATCATTACTCTAGGTCAAAACTCTTTTCCTGTAGAGTTCAAATCAAATAGGCTCCCAAAAATAATTGTGCACCTTATTTAATTGGGTATTAATATCTATCCTTTTAAAAAAATTTATTTCTAGTGTGTTACACCCCAAGAATTATTCATCCTCACATTTAAGTGAATAGTTTTGAAATCAATTTGAGTCTTTTATAGAGGATTCAAAATATGGGAAAATTTAGTGGACTATAATGTAATGATACTCATAGTTATCTATCCAAAATTTTCAAAATTTGTGACACATTCAAGAATAATAGATTATCCTTGAATTCCATCTAGTTAAGTGTATTTATATTATCATTATGATATTGGGAAATGTATTGGTTGAAAATATAAGTGGTATAATCCCTCACAACTTTGGATTACCATGAAAAAATATTCCTTGAATATTATTTTTCTATTAGTGAAAGCCTGAACACTGAGAAGTGGCATCCAAAATTTTTCTCAAATTGATGGAGAATACACTTTTGAGGCATAAAATAGATTTAAGGATATATTTAGGGAGTGTATCAATGATTTTGGATGGATTTATAACATCAAAAATATAATAAAATAACAACTCCAAAACATAATTAAGCATGTAATCAATATTTACATTTGGAATGAATAAAAAACAAGAACAAATATAATATACCTCATAGTAGTTGATTCGACATATTGATGACCCTCATAAAAGTTTTATCGAGATATATAAGAAATATTTTAAATAAACCTTCATGAAGAAGTATCTATAGATCATACAAATGAACTGATGATTGGAAATGATCTCTCTATCCATGTTCTGTTAGAAACTTATGATTAAAGAATTGAGAGAAGATATAGTTCAATGCTTGAATCATTTTTTTGGAGTTATAATAGTATTATCAACACAATGGAATCCAAAACGTTTCTTGAGGAATTAATCGATTTGTATAGGCCTTAAAAACCTCTAATGGTTAACCAATAATGATTGAGAGTTTTATAAATACTCTAACTATTTCAACTCTTGAAACAACTAGTTAAATATTATTAATTATTTTTTAATGTTTAAAATATTATGAGATGCATTAAAACTCCACAAATCTATCATCATATGATAAATAATTTAGTATAATAACATTTAGGTAAAGAGACTATATAATCCATCCTGATATCATATATCATGATAATACCATGAAAGTACACTACTGTGTGGTTATACTTAATATGTCATGGTATAATTTAAGTCTGAAAATTCCATGTCCTAAACCACCATTACATGGTGGTGACTATAGCGCATGCATCTAATAATATCCCAGTTACACTAAATACGTATAGACTTAGTAAAATTTTACGATATTCCACATCATATTCAATAACATAGGAAAACATATGCAAAAATAATTTTTTATATTTCCAAAACTCATATTAGAAAAGCTATAATCAATTCACCATGTATCATATCATTTGAAAAACCTTATAAATATCCGTCTATATCTTCTTCTAAATATCCACCACAACACTTTTAAGATAAATCTAAAAGTTTAATAAACTTTATCCAAATATACATGAACAAAAAGTGACCCTATGGTATTTTATAGTGTAAAAAAATATAAATTCCTAAATTCATAAATTAAAATAAATAGAGGCACTTAGTAAAGCATCAATTATGTTCAAGATACAAATGGATCTAGTGTAATCTTTATCAAACCCATTGATCTCTATACCTAAGTCCATCAGATGTCTCATATTTAAGTATGAATTTTCATATAATTGATTAGTCTTAGAAATCAAGTAACCATGAGTCATGGAGTATGTTAATCCCATATAGCTACTCATAGATTCTCAATTCTTCAAGTATAGACTAACTAGGTCAATGAATACATAGATGTAATTCATCATATGTGGGTGATCGCATCACATTCCCCTCACTTAAATAGGTAAAATAATCACATGTACTATATTGGTATGAACATACACTTCCTAGTTTATCTCAAATAAGGTCCTATATTTCATACTCATTATATGAGATAACAATCCCTTCTAGTTTAATCTCAAATAAGAAACATGATCAACAATATAACCAAATATCCCTTTACTAGATAATCCTCAAGGATTGTGTGAGAAATAAATCAAAGTATTAAGGCTATCATGTTAGGAATCTCACCAACCATAGGTACAGGGAAATATGGATATAAATCATGAACCCATATTATACTAAATACATAGTGTATGGAACTAAATGTGGTACATACTTTGGGGTTATCTAGTTCAAAAAACCTATTTTCCCCATGAACATATTATGTATCTATATATGAAATACTACCCACACTAACCTTAATATTTAATAAAAAACTTTAATAATCCATGGTGAAAAATGGTTAAGGATAAAATGAAGTCACATTTTGAGAGGTTAAATATCATTTCACTTAAAATATATAGACAGTGTGAAGAAGATAATATAGAGTCTAACTTTTATATACCATGGAAAATTTATATTTTTAAATTCAATTAATAATATTAACAAACCCATATATAAGTTCAGTTTTAATCATATAACATATGTTAGAATTTTAGATCATCCTTATGTTATCTACACTTTTAAGGATAAGTTGAACTCATTCCATACAAATATAATTCATACTGGATACTAGTATGATCATCTAGAAAAACCCTCCCACTAAAATATTTTATCAATTAACATTTATTAATAAGGAATGCTTGAATAATGGTGAGATTAAGAAATCACATTCTGAATGTTCAACTCATTGAATAGTTATATAAACCCCTTTAATTTACAACATCACATGTTATGATGTTAATAAATTTTTTTAATAGTTATAACACATTCTAATTTTATCATTTTCATAATTACTAGAACCTTTCCCACAAAACCCTTTTCTTTGAGATCCTATTTTCATATAATGTAACTCTTTACACTATATCATTTCCAATTTATCCTAAACTCCTTTAGAATATAAAGTGACATTCTCCTCCTTATGGAAATTTAATATAACTCTTTTAATTTCCAATTACCATCAAAACCTAAACTCTTTTAGAATATTTAGTGATATTCACTTTTAATAATAACTATAATAATATTTTACTTTTTAACTTTGAACTTATCAATGCCAAAAACACACTCCCACTGGCCTCTTTGAAACTATATTTTCTTAAAAATATAATACTAATACACAAAAAATACTTTATCTATAATAAAGAAAACATATTTCATTTAGTGTTAATATTTAAAAAATAAAATATTATATCCATATCATATATTATATTCTATGTTTTTGGATTATTATTATGAAAAGAAGGATTAATTCATTAAAATATTCCACTGTTGAGTGATGGGAACTCTTTCACTCATATTTTAATGTGTACCTTTGATAAATAATTTCATCCTAGATGATAATACATTAATAATAACCTTAATTTTAATATATGTTATATAATCTAATGAATCATAAACCATGTGTATTAAAATAATTAACTCGTTGTTAAAAAAACTTCGATTTCAAATAAGAGAAATGAGATAATTATACACATCATTTATATAGATCCATATATTCTTGATATATTCATTAAAATTAATAATCATGATTCAAAAACCCTTTTCCACACCATTTAAATGAAAACAACAAGATCTAACATTTATTTCCATTATTTTAAAGTCTTGTATAATCAAAACGTTTTCAAAGTGTATATTTTGTATCATATACATTTTATAATGAATGAATTGACTTATATAACACTGCTAAATGAAATTTACATTCGAAGGTGTTTCTAAAAACTCATTCAGGTGTCCTATAGAATTCCATTATATGGAAATAATTTCCTTTTTGATATTACCTTTAGGTTTTTATCACCCAAGATGATTATTTAAATAAACATTATGGGACTCTCTAACAAAATTTTCATTTTATTATTTAGAAACTTACCCACTTTTACTATAAATGCAACAAAAAATCTAGAAATATCATTCCAAATATATATTACCTAAACAATTTTAGAAAATAAGGTAAATATTTCATAAACTCATTCACATTTTTTGGAACATTTTCAAGATGATTCCACAATGAAGTAAACCATTAAAACAAGACTTAAAAGAAAACAAATGTCTCTCTAAGTCATTAATATATTCAATCATATTTAATATATGAGTGGAGATTAAATATCTTCAGTTCAATACGTATCTAATTATTTTAAAACCTTAAACGAATTATTCTATTTCTCTCATAAGCATCTAGATTAAATTGTCTGTAAATCCCTACTCCTTTATGAGTTGTTAAACTGAGTATAAATTTGACTTTTTTGTTTTAGTGAGGATTTAATATTGATAACTAGAGTTTAGATCAAGATTTTAAGGTTTATGAAATATCAAGGATATGTTTTTGGATGGGTATCAAATCTCGGGATGTGTTTTGAATTCTTAAGTTGGTGTCCCAACAAGGTTGGGTGGACTTGCAATTGATTTTAGCTGTAGGTGCTCCACCATGCAATAGAGATTTCTAGCATGGAGGGGTTCTATGACCAGGTGAGTGTGGAACATGGATATTTGATGATAGGTCGGTTTTTTTACTTGGGGTTTGTTCCTATGAGAAATGCTCAGAAAAAAATCATGGGGTACTAGGTGTTTTGGTTTGCAATGATAGACGAGAAACCTCACCACACTATAGTTCTTATGGAACTGGAGTTTTGATGATCATGGTTCCATGGTGTGAGACCAATGGGAAACATAAAAGAAAAAATGATTAACTTATAGGTAATTTCAGTTTGGATAAGTGTAGTTCCTAGGGGTTCTCTATTTGTGAAAGTGGTAGTGAAACTCACTTTTCACTCAGTATGGTTCGATGGAAAGTAGTGTGAATGAAGATGGAATAACCATAGTGAAAGGGATGGAAGGGGTCCTCATGGGATATATGGTGGAACACCATGATGTGGTGCATGTTGTGGTGAATTTCATGGTGCATCCCTGCTTTCTTAGAATAGGAAAACCCCATTTTTTTACCTTTTTTATGTTAAAATACCCTTCTATCCCCTCTTTTCCTCCCATGCACATGAAAAACCATGAGAGATCTAGGGAGCTTCCTCACACATTTCCTCATTTGAATTCCCTTAGAAATAGGGTTTTGTTAAAATTTTCTCCAAAAATAAATTATGAGTATCTTTAATTAATCTTCTATTTTTTTGTTTTATTTTCCCCCCTAATTTTGGATGATTCAATTTAGGATTTGGTGATGATTTTTACCAGATCATGGTGGAAATCATCAGATATTTTGTAGATTTTTCATGGTATGGGTAGAGGACATCCTAGAATGATGACCATATATTATCTCATGCTGTTTTGATGAAGTCACATTACCATGTGAATTTATTTAGAGTTTCTGATTAAAGTAAATTTAATTAATGTCTAATTGGTTTTCATGTGATACTGATTTTATTAGGATAGTTTTGAGGGTATGCCACAAACATTCTACAGGCTCTTAATCATTGTTTTAAAGTGCTAATGTTTCTCAGTGAAATTCTATAAATTTTTATAATATGAATTAAATCGAGAAATTAATTATAACTTATTATAATTGATTTGAATAAATAATTATAAATGTTTATAATTAATTATTGGATATTTGGATTTTGTTAGGGATTCATATAGGTGGACGATGGTTAGATGTCTTAGATGATCTCAGGCGAGATCTACTGGACTGTGCCTTAGAGGGAATAACTATAGATTTATAGAAGGTCATCCCTTTAGCATACCCATTTAGTAAATGAATTTTATATAAATATGTATGGGATATTTGGTCTCTCTAGGGATGGAAATTGAACCTTTTTTAAAATAATTTTTTAATTAAAACAAAATACCTTTGAAGGAACTGAACAAAGTGCCAAGGGCCATAGTGGACCCTTGTGCGTAGGCTTGATGCCTCAAACATTGATGGTTAAGATAGTGACTATAAATGAATTCCTTGGGATATAAAAACCATATGTAGTGATACTTAAATGAATTATGTAGAATAATGGCCCTTAATGTAGGTGCCTTGGTAACCTACAATTAAAGGGATGTTATGGGTGGGAGTGATTGGGGCTTGTAGACCTTTATAAACCCTTAAGGTACCATTATTATAACACCCTGATATTTTTTTGAAATATATTTTTCAAATAAATTTAATACTTTCAATATTTTTTGTTACACACAACATCAAACTTAGATTGTATTACACGCAATACTGATTTTATCTTGCATTACACACAACATCGATTTTAAACGAAACCTGACATACTATTAAAATATTATTTTTTAATATGATAGTTATCACCTAGACATTGGAATAAATGGTATGAATATGATTAAATAAATTATGAATATTTATATTTTACACATTTATTTAAAATGAATTCTTTGGTGAACAATTAATTAGAAATAAAATTAAAAACTATTTAATAATAAAGGAAATATTTTTATGAACATAAATGATTTTTACCTAAATAAATTTAAAAAATCAATTTATGTGAATGATTTTAATGAACATTTTAAATTATATATTCGATAAAATGTTTAAAATTAATATTATTTTTTTAATAAAATATATAATAATAAATCCATTTTTTTTCTTAGAAACTATATTTTTCTAAAAAGAAGTTTTGTCACCATTTTCACACTTAATTTAAAAATAATTTTCGTCACTTTTATAAAATTTATTTGAAAAAATTGAATTTATTTTTTTAAATCATAATTTATAAATAATAATAGTGTGATTATTTTTGAATTTTATGAGAAGATAAAATTTTCAATGAATAGTGAAAAATACTGGGTTTTTAAGAATTATCATTTCTTTTATAGTATTTAAAAACATAAAAATTAATTTAATATAGTATTAAAAGTAAAATTAGTTCAGTTATATATATTAATCCAATTTATTTAATTGGAATCGATTTTATATTGAAATTTTATATAAATTGTTTTTAATCTTTTGAATATTTTCTCTTTGGAGAACCGCTTTTTCTTCATGTCTACATGATTAATTTAAATTTAAAATTTTCCACATATGTGAATAGAATTTGGAAAAGTGGATTATATAATTTTAATATGAATAATTAATATTATCTTCCAATTTCAACTTAATTCTTTACCATAATTAATAATAAAATTAGAAAAAATTAATTATCGCAGTTAAGGTGAAATGGGTTTACCGGGTTGTTAATCTAAAAAGATAAGACATAAAATAACCTAAAAAATTTTCCAATTTTTTTATGGAAATATTATGATCTTATAATGTATAATATTTTATAATGTCTCATTTTTTAGGTAAAAATATTTGTTATACCTTTTTCTTTTAAAAATTTATAGGTGTGCCACTCACCTCACTTATAAAAGGCCCATCCCTTCTCCTCTCCTCTTCACACTTACAAAACCCATTGTCCAGACAAGAAATAACAAAAAAAATCACTTTATTACCACATATAATCATATATTCCATATTTATGTTATAAATTATACTTAATATTCCTTTTGGTTGAAATGAAAATGAAGTTTTCCGAAGAAGATGTAATTTTCATAATCGAGCGTTTTATTTTATTTCTTCATAAAACATATTAAATTATTATTAAAATATTATTATATAGTAAATAAATTATCTTAAATATACTTATATATTATTATCTAAATTTAATTACATATTTATTTCTCCTTTTCCTTCAAATGTTCTACTAAATCAAAATTCTGGTTTACGATGGACTACCGCCTCACGAACCGATGTTATTCACATTCCATCACCACCTATCACAGATGGATATAGTGATATATTTATTGTTTATATATAATATTTATGATATTATTAAACTTATGGAATCATGATATCATATATTCCTTTTTAATTTCCATTCTTTTGGAATATGATAACATCATTTCTGGGTAAAGCGGACTACTACCTCGTGTAGCGATGCGATTCGTTCTCCAAAGAGGATTTAGATGGAAGGTAATTTGTAAAAAATTAAATAAAAAATTGTGATATATATTAAAAAAATTTATTATATAATATTACTATATTTTTTCCTTAATTTAATTTCTTCTATTGAGAAAATAGAAACAAAGTTCATGCGTACGTATGACCTACCATCTCCATGAACAGTGTATTTCATTTTTCTACCTCTAACTTTTATAGATTATTATAAATAAATATATAATGAATATATTTGATATTAATATCATTTTTAAAATTTAATATATTATGCAATAATTATTAAATTAAAACGACATAAAATACTGAATTAAAATATATAAAAAATACAAAACAATTATTACCCGAAATATGACTTTAATATGAAATGGTTAATAAATGTGTAATAATTAGACATAACTAAATAATATATGATATGATATATATAAATATAGTTATGTAATATATGTATAATAAATTTTTATTTATTATACATGAGGTTCGAATTTGTACGGATGAAGTCGTGACTTATAGTAAGGGATTTCCAGTCTCTTTTATTTCTAAGAGAGATATACAAATTCACCACTCATTTATTTTATATGTTGTATATAATACCCATTTTAAATGTTATATGATGAATACACTTATTTTAATTATTTATAATGTTTAATTTTATGTTATTATTTATTTGGGTTTATGATTTGAAGTTACCAAAGTGGTAAGGGTTTATGTTATAATCTCATTATTTATTGGTATTGTTCATGATTATGCTTCTAGTAATGAAATAATATTATCTAAATCTCATGAAACTCAAAAATATTATTATCCTATGGTTATTTTATTAGAATACATGTTTCCCTTCATTTTCTTCTTTTTATGTACTCAATAGGTCAAAATAATGTTTTAAAAAAAATCAGAATTTTTATCTTTATATTCGGAAATCCATTATTTTCATCCAAAAACATATTTTCTAAAAATAGTTTAAAAATTATTTTTAACATTATCTAAATTATTTATTAAATAGATATTTAACCATGTTTTACTCTTTACAAAAGAGGTTGAAAAGAATATTTATATTTTTTCTAAATAATTATCATTTGAGTTTTGCTGAATATGTGATAGAAATATTTGTTTAAACGTATATGACATGATTTTTTCTACAAATTCATAACTATTATTTTTATTTAAGATTAATTTATAAGTTTTCAAATGGTAGTTTCAATAGATATTATTTTTAAACAATTTTATGTTTATTTTTTCCACAATGGAAAGGATATTTTCCTCATGAAATGTTTTAATTGATCTTTAAATCCCCCTTTATAAAATTTCAAGGTTAGTTTCAAAGAAAAGTATTTTAAAGATGTTTTATGTTTTAAAAAGTGTTTTTAATGTGGAAATTCTATTTTTATAAGTAATTGTTCAAAGTGATTTTTCAAAATTATTTTTCATTTAAGATTTCATTTTTTGATATTACTATGATTTACTGGGGATATGATTCAAGGATACCATTATTATTATTTCTGTGGATGGTTAATGTTTATGATGAAAAAATATATATAAAACCCATTTCTCTTCATTGAGTTATACTATGATAAAATTCGTAGGAAAACCCAATTACTTTTCCACAAGCTATGCTTTTATCTAATGAGGAAATGATTATAAAACATGTTTGTTTTCCACAGGTTCTGTAATGATGAAATGTTTATGAAACCCATTTATTTACATGGGTTTTTATATGATGAATTTTTTATGATCTTAGGGAACACAAATGTAAATATTTTGTGATGGGTGGGACCTATGTATTCCTCCAATTAATAGGGTAAATATGGATAACTCATGAGTAAATATGTTATGTGTGAACCTGATTACATGTTCATAATGTTATGAATAAAACTGATTATATATTCAAAATGTTAAGAATATAACTATATTTAATGTCTATAATCTTATCATGGACTTTGTTTCATTTCCGTAAGTTTCTTTTAGGGATTTATTTTACATCCTTAATGAAATGAGTGAACCTGTTTCTATTTTTACATGTTCAAAATTTCATAAGATTATGTATATGACACAAATCTATTCCTTATTACAATGTTTTCTTCTCATGATTCATATTATTTTATTCCATTATGATTCATGTCTTATGAACTGAAAATATTTATTCCATGACTCTTGTTTATAATCAATGATATGTAGGGTATGGTTTTGAAATGTTATTCTCCTATTATTATACCTTTATGATCATGATATATTGATATCTCCCTTGTTTTCTCTTACTAAAAATCTAGTGTCACTATTTATTATATTTTATTTCCACATGTTATGATGGAAGGTATTATGTATGATATATCTAATAAGGGTCTTAGTTATGAATAATATAGTGGGAGATAATGTAGCTCACTTATGGACCAATTTTATTTGTGTCCAAGTTTCCAAAGGCACTATACCTAAGTGACTCTATTATGGATCATTATTTTATGTAATAAATATTTTTTTATTAAGATGAAATATTTATTTGGGAGAAATTTGGGTGTTTACAGTTGGTATCAGATAAAAGTTTTAGTCAACCTTTGGAAACTAGTATAAGAAAACATTAGTGATATATATAGGGATATGTCTAAGGATATGTCTATGGATATATCTAAGGATAATTTTAGGGATGATTAAATGTATAAGAAAATGCTCTAGAATTTTTGTAATGGATAGAATGATTGGTTTCCAAGAAATTACATCTCTATATGGATACTACAAGTGGATGTGGCTCTATCATAGAGGAACCTCGGGGTAATATCTATTAAAAGAGAACACTGATCTAGACCTGATCATCACTCGGTGAACAACAATGGGCCAGTTACACATCTAGTTTGACTCTCCTGGAGGATATTTTTTTTGGAAATTCACTAACTCTTTATAAACCATCATGAATTTTTTTAATAATGAGTATGAATAATCTAGGTTAATCCTAAGGTATCATAGATTAAAAATTGATGTCCTGATTAAGAAAACCTATAAGTGATTTTTCATGACTATGTAGTTTTTCAGTATGATTAGTGTTTATCAAACTATGATTTCTAGTTTTAGAAAATGGATGGAACCCGAAGGGACCATGTCAAATCATAATGAAATATAAAATTAAAATATTTTCCTCACGATAAAATGAATGTTATGGGAGTTGAAATGAAATACCTTGTTTTTGTGATCAAACAAATTTCTCAAGCTATGAATCATGATGAACACCCAAAATAAAAAAGGTGGGAACAATGTTCTGCTGAGTCCATAAAGAGGAAACATCCACCAATTTTTTTTAGGTCTACTAATCCATTAGTCAATTAGAAATATATTGGTACCACTAAAAAGATATTTTATATTCTCATGTGTTTAGAACATGAAAAAGTAATTTTGGCTATCTATTTTTTGTACAAAAAAGAATATCAATATTGTAACCTTTCTAATAATATGACTCTAGGGGAGGTAATTGAATCCATGAAATGTGTTGAGTTTAAGAGTATATTTTTCAGTAAGTACTTCACTCATATTCTATGAATAAGGACAACAGAAGAATTTCTCTATATAAAAAAAGGATGGTGAATCTATTGGTACCTATGAAGATAATTTTACAAAAATTTCACACTATACTTCTGGTATAATCCCCATTATAGAAAAAATTTGTTCAATTATTTAGTGTCATAAGAAAAAATCTCTAAAATGAATTGGAAATAAGAGACTTTATCAGTTACAAAGAAGTCATTTGATGTGCATTGAAGATAGAAATATAAATTGGAGATTATTAAAATTCCCATGGTATTGCTAAGAAAAGTAATATCAAGTCCCATGAGAACTTAAACTAATTAAATGGTAGAATGAAATTCTAGTCACCTACATGCCCAAAATGTCGGAAGAAGCGCTCAGGTGAATTTCTAAAAGGAACATGAGGGTGTTACATTTGTGGAAAGCCTGGCTATTGAGAAAACATATATAGAAGAGATATGAAGTGGACAATAAATTAAATGAATTGAGGGAGATTCTAATAGAATGAACCACATAAAATTAAAATTTTCAAGTGAAATGAGTTATCTAATTTTGTGAATCAATGAACCAATCCAAGGGTTAATGGGGACAACAATCCATAGAAACATCTGAAGAAAAAGGACAAAGGGAAATCTTATTCAATTATTATTTATGAAGTGAATCAGAATAAGTATGGAAAACTTATCCTCCACTCCATAGTTGGGAATTTAATTTTTTAGTTTTTATGAGTGAGCCCTATGGAAATATTATTTTTCATCCTTTGGTAAAATTACTTATGATTATATCCCTCCACAAGTATTTTGGAAAAATTAAATCACATTTTATATTATATCGATACATGGATGAACCCAAGATTTAAATGAAAATATATTTTTTATAATATAAGAGATTATATAAGGAATAAAGGGATAATTAAATTTTGGAAGTGTATATATATCCATGTAATATTAACTTAATTTTTATGGATATCATCATGGGTTTATGAGTTTAAGGTTGATCATAAAGTTTAATGTCATTAAAAATCCTTTTTTTAGGTTTTATGTAATGAATGTTTATCAATATTAAGGATATTTTAAGATACATTTATGGAAATAGAAAATTTTGGTTTTGTATATGTTTTAGTGAAAAATTAATTTTATGAGGAATAACTTTATGCTTTGTGGAAATATGATTAAAGGTACTGGAAACCATTAGGGTTTATCTTATATTGGATGTTATGGTAATAATGGGTTGTATTTGATCACCTTATGAAATAATCACACATCATTTCTATTAGAGTTTATTTCTCTTTGGATCCTCTTTACAGAATATACATTGAGGAACCGATAAGATTTCATAGAGCATCACATTCAATTGTATCTGATCAAGATCCAAATTTTACCTCAATGTTTTCGTGAAGTATATGGAGTTGAAATTTATCACTTCATATCATTATTATATATATTTTCAATATAAGGGAATAATTAAAACTATATGGGATATTATTAGATACTATTATATCGATTTAAAAGGTGTTTGGGATCAAAAAACTTCTCTAGTTGAGTTTTCTTACAACAATAGATTTCTTTTGAGAATTATTATGGCTCTTTATGAATCCCTTTATGGAAGGAATTGTATAACTCTAACATATTATAATGAAATTTTAGAAAGAAATATATTAGCACTTAAACTACCTAATGAAATGGTGAGAAGGTTAGATCTATTTTGAAACATGTAAGGTAAGCACAAAGTTGAAAAAATTTTATGATTATAATATTCAATATGATATAGAATTTGAAGTTAGTGAGAATATGTTTCTATGGATTTTTCCAAGGAAGAAATAAGGGAAAACTATGCCCTTGTTATATTGGTCTCTTTGATATTATTGATCGTATCAAGACCATAGATTATCATTTGACGCTTCAAGAAAACAAATATTACATTCAAAGTGGGTTTTGTGTTTCTCTCAAAAGGAATTACATACTTGATCCATCACATGTACTGAACTGAGAGGCCATACCATTGGAGCATGATCTTTCATATGAGGAACAACTAGTGGGGATTCTAGATCTAATAGAGAAAGTTATAAAAAAAAGACCACTCACTTTTTCAATGTTTTGGGAAAAAAACTCCAGCTTGAGGAAGCTATATGTGACCTAAGGATGTAATGAGGAAGAAGTATCCTCAGTTAGTCTTAGAAAAGTAATTAATTTCAAGAGTGAAAGGTATAATTTAAAACCCTTAGATTTTGTGAAATATATTTTTTCCAAATAAATTTAATTTTTTGATATTTTTCTTTACACACAACATTGTGTTTATCTTATGTTACACACAACAATAAGTTTAGCTTGCATTATGCACAATACCGGATTTCAAATAAACATGACATACTATTATATTATTTTTATTTAATAAAATAGTTATCAAATATCCATTATAATGGAAAGTTTGAAAATGATTAATTAAATTTAAAAATATATGGTTTACACATTTATATAAAATTAATTATTTAGAGAACAATTAATTTTAAATGAAAATAAAAAATATTTGAAAATAAAGAAAATGTTTTTATGAAAAACTATTTTTAAGATAAAACTGAATTTTACCTAAATAAATTAAAAAATTAAATTTTGGTGAATTATGGGAATTAAATTAATATATTATATATCCAATAAAATGTCTATATAAGATCCCAAACCTTTTTTGGAATCATCTTAGGAGCATTTTTAGGTACTTTTTGAAGTTTTTAAGTACCTTAGTTTTGGAGTTGTGGCTTGGTGTGCATTTGGGTGAGTTTTTAAGAAAAGTTAACAAAAAGTGGGTTATGCATGGTTTGCACATGGTTTGAAAAACCCTATGATAAAAACGAGCTAATCATGAAAACCTGGGAAAAGAGGTCCTCATGGTTGGTGTACGATTTACCCTAACCGTGATCCCGTGAACAGGAAACCATACACACAGATTTTAATTATTAAAAATTAATTTTAAAACCACCAGAAACTGCGAGACGCTCTTATTTTGACCTATTCATAGTCTTTAAAATTCTAGGTAATCCTAGAGCTTTCCAGATGGATTCTAAGGTGATTCCAACACCTTTCTTCGAGATCTAAATCTCAGATTAAAGATCCACTCTCTTCCAAGTAAGAATATTTTATCCCATTACTTCTCGTGTTATTTCCTATATCTTTATTTTATATTTTCATGTAAGATATCATTTATTCTATAGATCTAAACCTATGAGTTTATATCTAGATCTAGGATTGTGTATATAGATCTAGAGTTTCAAGATCTTGATTCTTTTGATCTTAATTTTGGGTTTAAGGATTAATATCTAGAGATTGATCGATGTTGTTATGCCACTCAGATTTTGGAGATTTCTATTTTCCTAACAACTATAAACTAACTGAGGCAGGTGGTCTAAATAGAACTCCCATAGTCATGAATTAGAAATGTGTATGCGAGATTATTTATTTTCTAGCTTCCCTTGATAATTGATTTTCATAAATTAGAGTAATTAGAATTGTCCAGTTGACTTTTGATTTCCTTGGTGATTAATTGATGATTTAATCATAAAACAAAGGGGGTTTACCAAATATATATATTATTTAAATATTTTTTATGGGTTGATATATTGTAATTATGATATTTAATTGGTTGTGTTAAGACAATTAATTGAGAGAAATTAATTATAAGATGATATTAGACTTGTAAGAAAATTAATGGTGAATTAATTAAGTTACATGGTGATGATAAATGATAATTAATTGTGAGAAATAGTTATTACAAGTTTAGATTTGATTTGGATAATTATTTGTGAAGAATTAATTATGGAATAAAAATAGTATTTATTGATTAATTAATTGATTAATTAATTAATGGTTTATGTTCTTAGTTAATTGTTGGGTTAACTAATGGACTTTGAAAATTTTAACTAATAGTTGTATTAGTAAAGGAATTATGTGGTTAATTATATGAAATAATTAATCATTAAATGGCTGAGATTTTTGGGTGCTAGAAAAGACATTTTAGACTGATTAGAAGTTGGGACTTGGACATGGCGTTCCTCCCCAATAGTTATCCAAGCTTGATATGTGGGGTGTTAGACATGGAAATCTACACTAAATTATATTTGGGGTTCTTGAAATGCTATTCAACACAAAATGATATTTGGGGTGCTTAACATTGAGTTCAATAAAAAATGAATAACAATAATGAATTATGATTTAAATGGGAGACATGAATGGTAACTGGGTCTAATGAGATGATTTAATATTAAATGACAATATGATAACTGTTTAATTATGCATTGTTTTTTTATTTATAGGATTTTATACACTATATTTTTACTAGAATTGTTTTAGACACAATTTGTGGTGGACTACTGAGTTGTACTCACACCCTATTTGGCCCACTTGATCGGCACTCGAGTAGACTTTGTTGTTGTAGGATAGGATAACGGCAGGGCCCTAGGATAGGTTGTTGTTTGGGAATGAATCATAGGAGAGGGAAATAAATGTGGTTTGGGACCTGATTTAGAGTCACTGTGTCTTCACTTTTTGTTTCATTTTTATAAACTTGACACTTTCATTGTCATAGCATGTTTTATCTTTTAGATGAGTATTATATTTCTTATTTTGACTACCATGAGACATAGTACTGTTCTGGTTATTTATATTCTTCCACACTTTTTATTGTTTTTTTACTCCATTGATGTTTGATTCTAATAAAATGGGGTATAGTCTCTCCATGAATGACTTACCAGACCCTCACTGCTAGTCGGCACCCTCTAGCATACAGGGAGGCGCACTTGAGGGCATGTGACCAACCGGATCAGGGAACTGTTTAGTGGTACTCGGGTTGGGATGTCACAAAATAGTATCAGAGGAGTTTTCTTTTCATTATTCTTATTTGGTATTATTTTTTTGTAAAGCTAGGAATTATACTAGGATGAGTTGGGGCTTGGTAATGAGCTCGGGCATGGGAGTTTCAAACCCATGCATGTGGGAAAATTCGGGTACTCAGGGTCGGATTGTTGTTATTGATGTTTTTTTTGTTAAAGTAGAATATTATATCACCTTGGATGATGCACTTGTGGTGTGATGTGATATTTGTTTTGAAAATTGTTGAATTTTGATTCATGGCCTAAAGAGGTATGATAGTTGAGTCTGCATGAATCATTATAGGCACTCAGGGTTGTTGTCACATGCAACATTCTAGGCACTCATAGGAAAACATGTTATGGGTAAGTTGTTGAAATGAACTATTTTAATTTTTGTGATATTGAAATTATGAAGAAAAATGAGAATAAATGGGTGTCTAATGAGAATTTTGATTGATGAAATGAGTATTATTAATTAATTAATTGTTTAATTAATTATTTTGAGATAATGTGATTAATTAATAGTTGTTTTAATTAATGAGAATGTGAATGCCCTTGTTAACCAAGACCTAGGAGTAAGATGGTTAAGGGTAGTGGTAAGGCCTTGGTGTTGACCGCATGGCGAGAAAAATGGGGAATAGACATGTTGAGACTTGTTGTGTTTTTTTCTCCTCTTACATAAATGTTATAAGGTTGCATTATGAGATCTGAGATGTGTGTTCGGATTCTTAGAGATATTCCTCCATGACACTTGTTTAGAGGGTGACCGAAGGGTATGGACCAGGATAAACTTATTGATAGGGAAATTGAGGCAATATTGGTGAATTATTATGAGGAAGGGGAGAAGTTTTGAGATAATTTTCCTTATTTCATGCAATTTAGGGAGAGAGACCCAAGGTGAGTTCTAAAAAGAATTTCTGAGTTGACAAGGAAATTTCAGCAACATCACCCTCCGACTTTTTATGGAGAGGGTGGAAATGAGGGATCTGAATCCTGGATTAAATCCATAAAGAAAATACTTGACCATTTGGAGACTCCAACTAAGAGGATGGTCAAGTTGGATGCTTATATGCTACAGGGGTCAGTGAAGCACTGGTGGGACATTCCGGTATGATCTGGACAGACTGATGATATGTTATAGAAGGATTTTTTGAGGAAGTTCTTGGAGCACTTCTACCCAGAGATGCCGAGACAGGATAAAGATTTAGAGATTATGCATTTGACCCAAGGAAGTATGTCCATAATGGATTATGATGAACATTTTACAGATTTATAGAATTTTGCTTCATCTTTGGTGGCAGATGAGGCTTCTTCAGCAAAATGATTTTAGGATGGACTTAATTGTTAAATTAAGTCCCATGTGAATAAATTTAGGCTAACTAAGTTATCAAAAGTGGTTAATCAGAATCTCATTTTAGAGGGGACCTAAAGGAGGCATCCAATACTAGACAGGTAGCTATCACTAGATGATCAGGGAGTGTGCCTTCTGAGAGAAAGAAGCACCATTATGAGAACCTTATTTAGGATAGTAGAAAGAATGATGGACAATCTGAAAAATCTATTGCATAGGATCTTGCTCATGTTCATTTACACTAGTGTGGTATGTAGGTAAACTATCGCACATGTTGTCCTAGTCCACCAATGGAGTTCTGGTTTTGTGGAAATATGGGTCACCTAGAGAAGTTCTGTAGGAAATAGTGACAGGTTGGTACTGAGGGATCAGGTGCTTAGAGTCAGAGTGTAGGAAGGGGGTCTTATACCCCATATAGGTATGACAGTTGGTGTTCTACTAGTAGTGGTAGTAGAGGTAGTGGACGTGATGCATTTGGGAACAAGCGCTCATAATAGCAAAGTGGTCCTACTCAGGGGAGTCAGACAAACCCACAAGGATGAGGGGTAGGACAGTTACATACAGTGCAACCTACAATTGTGGGAAAAGTGGTTGGTACATCAACAGTGAGAATTACTATTCTAATAGATTCTAATTTATCTAGGTCCTTGTTTGATACTACTGCCTCTCATTCCTTTATATATGAAAATCTTGTTAATGGTTTGAGCTTGGATGTGGGGTCCATAAGCGGAATGATGAATATCGATAAACCTTTGGGAACACATTCTAGAGATATCTATTTATGCAATGGATGTTCTAAATAGACCATAGAGTATCATTTTCTTTGGAATATCAATGTATTTGATATAACGGGCTTTAACCTGATTATGGGTATGGACTAGTTTGTCGCATAATGATCCCACACAGACTGTTACTGCTAGAGAGTGGCCTTTTTTTCTTATAAGGAATCTATAATTTTCATAGTGGAGAATGAGATTTCCATTCAAGCCAAGCAAAGCCAATTACATAGAAACTGGGAGAGATCACAACCCAAGTTACTAGTCTTTTGATGGATTATGATAGTGGTAGGTAGGATTTTATTCCACTAGTAGTAGATATATTTCAGGATGTATTTTCTAAATACTTCTCAGTGTTTCCACATGAGAGAGATGTGGAATTAACTATTGATCTTATGTCGAGGGATGATCCTATATAAATTCCACCTTATAGAATGGCACTGACTGAGCTTCAAGAGCTCAATATGTAGTTAGAGGAGTTGGAGGATAAAGGGTTTATCCATCCAAGTATGTCGCCTTGGGGATGACCTGTCCTGTTTGCAATGAAAGCCGATGGGGGTTTATGCTTGTGTGTCGATTATCAGAGGTTTAATAAAATGATTGTGAAGAACTTATATCCTCTTCTACATATCGATGATCTTTTTAACTAGCTGAAGGGGGCTTGTGGGTTCTCAGAGATTGATCTAAGATCAGGGTATCATCAGGTAAGATTTTGGACTTTTGATATTCCAAGAACTGATTTTAGAAGTAGGTATGACATTTTATGAGTTTGTTGTAATGATGTTTGTGTTGAAAAACACTCCAGCAGTGTTTATGGCCTTGATGAACAAGATATTTCATCTATACGTAGATTAGTTTGTGGTGGTGTTTGTGGACAGATTTTTGTTCTACTCTAAGACCCATGAAAATCATTCCCAACATCTTGACATCATCATAGGTACACTGAGAAAGCATTAGCTATACAACAAGATATCTAAGTGTTAGTTTTGGATTAAGAGGGTACAATATTTGGGGTACATCATCTCAGAAAAAGGTGGGGAAGTGGACCCAGAAAATGTATAGGCAGTTGTTTCTTGGGTGTAGCCCAAGAATATTTTTTTATATATGAAGCTTTATGGGATTAGCTAGATATTACAAGAGGTTCATCTAAGACTTTCCCGATTAGCAGCACCGCTTATGGGTTTGACAAAGAAAGGGGTAAAGTTTTATTAGATAGGAACATGGAATAATTCTATCTAGGATTTGATGAAGCGCTTGAAATAAGCACCAATTTTTATCTTACCAGAGTCATGTGGGGAGTACACGGTGTATTGTGATGCTTTTGGGACCAGACTAGGAGCTGTGTTGATGCAATGGGATCGAGTCACTGCTTACGGGTCTCGGCAGTTGAGGCCACATGAACGGAATTACCCAATGCATGACCTGGAGTTAGAAGTGGTGGTTCATGCTCTTAAGTGTTGTTGAAGCTATCTTTTGGGTGAAAAATTTATTGTTTTTATGGATCAAAAAAATCTTGAAGTATATCTTTACACAGTGTGAATTGAATATTCAGTAGCGAAGATGGGTAGAGTATATGATGTATTTTGATTTTGAACTAGCATATACACCCAGAAAGGGTAATAGTGTGGCTGATGAATTGAGTATGAAAACTCATACTTATTTGGTACATGAGTCTAGGCTATAGTAGAAGATTATGACCTTCTTGGCTGAAATTCATGTGGTAGTTCAGGAGGTTCAGGAGAGGATGACTCTAGTTTCTATAGCAGTAGAGTCTACACTCTTGAGATAGATCAAGGATTGATAATATGAGGATCTAGAGTGTTTAGCCATAAAGAAAATCCTTTAAGGTATAGAGACACCTTCATACTGGTTAATAGATATGGATGATGTCATCTATGTGAAGAATTGGGTTGTTATGCCTACGATTTTGTGAGAGGAAGTCATGTGAGAATTTCATGCCTCAATGTGGGCAGTACAACCTTAGGTGAAAAAAATCATGACCTACGATGGTAGTTTTTATGGCCACAAATGAAAAATGAGATAGAAGGGTTTGTAACAAGGTGTTTCACTTACCATCAGGTTAAATAAAAGCATCAATGACTTAGAGGCCTATTTCAGATGTTTCCTATTCTAAAATGGAAATAATGAAACATAACTATGGATTTTTTCGCAGGTCTTCCAAGGACACATTGGATGAATGATGCTATTTGGGTCATTATAGATCGACTGATGAATGTAGTACATTTTATGACTATCTGGGAAACCATCACAGTAGAACAATTAGGAGAGATGTATATACGAGAGATAGTTTGATTTCATGGGGTTCCACAGACAATAGTTTCAAATCACGATTTGCGCTTTACTTCATGCTTCTGGCATGGCTTACAGAAGGTTCTTGTCATGCAAGTTTTGTTAAGTATGGAATTCCACCCACAGAAAAATGGGTAGTCGGAGCGTACCATATAGGTGTTAGAGGATATGTTGCGGGCGCGTGTACATGACTTTGGTGGTTCATAGGAGAAGCACTAGGATTTAGTAGAGTTCTCTTATAAAAATAGATATCAGGAAACTATACATATAGAACCATATAAGGAACATTATGGTAGACCTTGTAGATAACTGCTATGAAGCTTAGAGGGAGGTGTGTAAGAGCTATTGGGGCTGAGTCTTGTGTAGGAGACGTCAGAGCTAGTGCAGTTGATTTGAAAATGTATAGCTATGGCTCAGAGTAGGAAGAAGTAATATGCTGATAGATAGAGACGAACCCTAGAGTTTACAAAGAGTGAACATTTTTTCCTTCGGGTGTCGCCTAGGTTGGGTCACCATAGGATACAGAGGTAGGTAAAGTTGGCATGCATATTTTTAAGACCTTTTTATGTAGTGGAGAGAATCATGTTTGTGGCATACCAATTGTCCCTTCCACATAAATTCATTACTATGCATGATGTTTTCCATGTGTTGCAACTACGATGGTATCACCACAACCCTTCTCATGTGATCGATGTGGAAGTGGTTTACCTCGAGATAGATGCATATTTAAAGGAGCATCCAATACATGAGCTGGATCACAGTGAGAAAGTGTTTCAAGGAAAGATCTTTCCATTAAATTGTGTGTTATTACATCATGAAAGTGTTGAAGAGGAAACTTGGTAATGGGAATCAGACATGAGGGCTCAATGGACTAATATTTTTGGCTTAGAATTTTAGAGAAGTTTAGGAGTGTAGATTGAGGAAAAGATATTATAAGGTGGGGAGATTATAAGATCTCAGCCTTTTCTAGAGCCATCTCAGGCGTGTTTTTAGGTACTTATTTGAAGTTTTAAAGTACCTTATTTTTGGATTTGTGGCTTGGGGTGCATTTGGGTGAGTTTTTAAGAAAATTTAACAAATAGTGGGCTATGCATGGTTTTCACACAGTTTGAATAAGTGTTCACCTAAACCATTCCAAGCATGAAAACCTGGGAAGAGAGGTCCACACGACTGACACATGATTTACCCTAACCATGTGTCGTTACCCAAGAAATCGTGCACACATGTTTTAATTATCTGAAAATTTATTTTAAAACCACTCAAACCACCGAATCCCTAAGACTTCCTTATTTCAACCTAGGCTCGGGCTTGACAAATTCTAGGTGATCCCATAGATTTCCATGGAGATTCCAAGGTGATTCGAACACCGTTCTTCAATATCTAAAACCCATATTGAAGATACACTCTCTTCCCGGTAAGTAGATTTCATCCTATTTCTTCTCTCGTTCTTTTCGCTATCTTTATTTTATATTTTCATAGAATATATCCTTTTTCCATAGATATAAACCTATGAGTTGAGATATAGATCTAGGATTGTCTCCAAGATCTATAGTTGCAAGATCTTGATGCTTTTGATCTTAATTTTGGGTTTAGCGATTTAGATCCAGAGATTGATTGACGTCGTTGTGCCCCTTAGATTTTGGGGATTTCTTTTGGGCTAACATCCATCAATTAAATGAGGCAGGTGGTCTAAATCGAACTCTCATAGTCATGAATTTGATATTTGTATGTGAGATTATTTATTTTCTAGCTTCCCTTGATAATTGATTTCCCTAAATTGAAGTAATTAGGATTGTGGAATTTACTTGTGATTGAATTGGTGATTAATTGATTATATAATCATGAAAAAAGGGGATTTCCCAAATATATATTTGATTTGGAGATTTTTTTATGTGTTGATATATTTTAATTGAGATATTGAATGGGTTGTGTTAAGACAATTAATTAAGGGAAATTATTTATGAGATGATGTTGGCTATGTAAGATAATTAATGGTGACTTAATTATGTACCATGATTTTATAAAAGATAATTAATTATGTGAATTAGTTTTTAAAAGATGATATTTTATTGGGATAATTAATTGTGAAGAATTAATTCTGTAATATGATTTTTGTTGATTGATTAATTAATTGATGAATTAATTAATGGGTTATGTTCTTAGTTAATTGTTGGGTTAACTAATGGCCTTTGAAATGTTTAACTAATCATTGGATTAGTAATGGAATGAGGTGGTTAATTATAAGAAATAATTAATGATTAAATGAATGAGATTTGTGGGTGCTAGACATGGTGTTCTAGACCGATTAGAAGTTGGGACATGGATATGGTGTTCCTCCACAATAGTTATCCAAGCCTGAGATATGGGGGGTTAGACATGGATATCTACAACAAATGAGATTCTAGGTTCTTGACATGGCATTCAACACCGAATGATATTTGGGGTGATTGACATGGCGTTAAACACCAAATGAATAACAATAACGAATTATGATACAAATGGGTTACATGAATTGGAACTGGGTCTAATGCAATAATTAAAGATTAAATGAAAATATGTTAACTATTTAATTATGCATTGTTTTTATTTTTTTATTGGATTTCATACACTGTCTTTTGACTGGACTTGTTTTAGACACTATTGGTGGTGGTCTACTGAGTTGTACTCACACCCTATTTAGGCCACCTGATCGGCACCCGAGTAAACTTTGTTGTTTTAGGATAGAATAAGGGAAAGGCCTTGAGATAGGTTGCTATTTGTGAATAGTTCATGGGTGAAGGAACCAAACATGGTTCAAGACTATTTTTGGAGTCGTTCTATCTTTACTTTTAGTTGCATTTGTAGACACATTAAACTTGCATTAGCATGTTTTAATTTTCAATTGAGTATTGTATTCACTATTTTGGGTATCATGTGACATAATATTGTTCTAGTTATTTATATGATTCCACACTTGTTATTGTTGTTCGCTTCTGTTAATGTTTGATTATGATAAAGTACGGCATATTCTCTCCATGACTGACTTACCATGCCCTCACTACTAGTCGACACCCTCTAGCATATGGGAAGACGTACTTAAGCGAATGTTACCAACTCGATTGGGGCACCATTTTGTGGAACATGGGTCTGGACATCAAGTTTAAAATTCATATTATGAATTTTAATTACAATATATAAAGATAAATCCAATTTTTATACTTCAAAACTGTATTTGTCTAAAAACATGTTTTGTCGCTTTTTGCACACTTATTTTAATTTTTTTTTAAATTTTATAAAATTTACATGAAAAAACTGAAGTAATTTTTTAAATTATAATGTAACAAAAATTTAGGGTTAATTTTTGATATTTTTTTGAGAAGATAATTTTTTTCGATAAATAGTGATAATTATTGGTTTTTATTAAAAATGTTTATTTATTTTAAAGCATTTAAATACTTAATTTTTATAAATATAGTTTTAAAAGTATAACTAGTTAAATTATATATATATATATATTAATCTAATTTAGTTAATTGGAATAAATTTTATATTTAATTTTTATATAAAAACATTTTAAACATCTAAACATTTTCTCTTTGGAAAACTGTTTTTTTCCACGTCAACATGATTAATTTTAAATCAATTTTTTACTACTAATATGAATGAAATTTGAAAAAATGGATTCAATATTTGGAATGATCATAATTTTTATTATCTATATAGGTTGAGTTACTTTTTACCATAATGAATAGTAAAAAAATTAAAAATTATTTACCATGATTAAGGTGAAAATGGGTTTACCGAAGGGGTTAAACTAAAATGATATGGGTTAAAATAACCTATAAACTTTTAAAAAACCCATTTTATGGACATATTATGGCATTATAACCTATAAGGTTCTATAATGGTCCATTTCAGATCCTTTTGTCTTGTAAAAAATGTGGTTACACCATTTTCTTTTCAATATAACAAGTGTGCCACTCACCTCACTTATAATAGGGAACCCCCTATCATATTATCTTCACATATCCAAAACCCATTGGTTCATCAAAACCATACCAAAATCACTTTATTACATCCATTATATAGTCATATAATACTTATTTTTTTCATAAATTCAAACTGAAAATCCTTTTGGTGCAAACCAAAAGAAGTTCTCTAAAGAAGAGGTAACGTTCGTAATCTAGTGTTTTATTATATTTATTCATCCACCTCATTCAATTATTATTAAAACAAGATGATATAATAACCATATAATATTTCATATACTGATATTTCATTAATTTAATGGAATAACCTAAATAATTCTCCCCTTTCATTAAATGGTTTATGAAATCATTATTCGTGTGTACGACAGACTACCACTTCATGAACCAAAGTTACCCATCACCACCTATAATGACTAGGTATAATGATAGATTTATTATTTATATATGATATTTATGATATTATTATTCTTCTTGAATCATGATATCACATATTTCTTCTTACTTTATTTTTTTTGGGAATATGATAACGACTTTCACTTGTATGATGGACTACCGCCTTGTGAAGCGATGTGATTCATTTTTCACATACGATTGACATGGATGTTAATAAGGATAGTTTTAAATAAAAAAGTGATATATAAATGACATAATAGTGATTCTATAAAGTTAATATATTATTTACATTTCTTTCAATTCATCCGTCGAGAAAATTGAAATAGTGTTCATGCGTACGTATGACCTACTGTCTCCATGAACAATGTATTTTATTTTCTCTCTCTAAATTTAATGGATTACTATAAACAAATATATAATGAATATATATGATATTTATATCATGTTTAAAATTATAGATATTATGGAATCATGATCAATGTAAGAGGACCAAATATACCATATCAAAATATAAATGAAAAACGTAATTGTTTCCTGAAATATGACTTTAGCACGTAATTTTTAATATATGGATAATAAAAGGTCATAAGTAAATAATATATGGTATGATATATATAAGTATGGTTATATAATATATATATATATATATAATAAAATTATATTTATTATACAGAAGGTATGAACATATATGAAGGAATTCAAGACTTATGGTAATGGATTTTTAGTATCTCTTTTATTTCTGGGAGACTTATGAAATTTCAGAACTAGTTTATTTTTTATGGTGTATATACTAGAAATTTTAAATTTAATATCATGAATACAATTAATTTAATTATATTTCAATATTTATTTGATGTTATTATTCATTGGGGCTTATGATTTGATGTTACCAAAGTGTTAGGGGTTTAATGTTACAATATAATCAGTTATTGAGATTATTCATGATTATACTTATAATGATGAAATATTATGATCCATATCTCAATAAAATCATTAATTTTATTATCATTTGGTTATGTCACAATAATAAAAAAAATTCTTTATTTTATTCTCTTTATGTACTCAATAAGTCAAAATAATGTTTTCATAAAAAATCATCTTTATTTCTCTATTTGGTCAAAAACCCCTTTTTTCTTCACAAACCATGATTTCTAAAAATGTTTTAAAAAATGTTTTTAACATTTTAAAAATGATTTATTAATTATTTTTTTACCCATGTTTGGTTTTTAATTTTTTTTTGAATGATTCTTCATGTCTTTTCCCAAACAATTCCCGTTTGAATTTTACTCAAAATTTGAAATGAATCTTTATTTTATCATGTAAAAAATGAATGGAATTTTCTAATTTCATGACCATTATTTTATTTTAAGATTATTTTATATGTTTTAAAAGGTTATTTTTCTAAGGAAATAATTTTTAAATTGTTTTATGTTTTTAATTTTTTTTTCAAAGTGGAAATTATATTTTCCACTAGTTATGTTTTAATTTTTTTAAAATATTTATTTATAATTTTCTGAGTTTATTTTTAAAGAAAAGGAATTTGAAAATTTTATATGTTTTAAATAATGTTTGTAAAATTGGAAAGTCTATTTTTCTCATAAAATGTTCCAAATGATATTTCAATATCATTTTACATCTACGATAACATTATTTGATGTTACATATTCATTAGGAAGGTTATGATCCAAGGATACCATTCTTGTTCTTTCTTAGGATCATTTAGGTTTATGATGAAAAGATGTTTGTTAATCCCATTTCACTTTCATGGGTTATACCTTGAGAAAATGATAATGAAACCGGATTATTTTTCCATGAGTTATGCTTTGATTAAATAATAAATTGATTATGAAACCTGTTTATTTTCAATAGGTTATGCTATGATGAAATGATTATGAAACCCATTTTATTTCTTGGGTTCTGATATGATGAATATTTTATAATCATGTGGTGTACAAATGTATGGATTATGTGACTGGTGGGACCTATATCTCCATCCAATGCATTGGGTAAATATGGATAACTCATGAGTAAATATGCTATGAATAAACCTGATTACATGTTCACAATATTATGTGTGAACTTGATTACATGTTTACAATGTTATGTGTGGACTTAGATTTCATGTACATAAGGTTATGTGTGGACCTAGTTTAATATCCATAATTTTATGTGAGGTCCTGATTTTACTTTCTTAATGAAATGAGTGAACCTATTTCTAATTGAACATGTTCAAAATATTACAAGATTATGTGTATGCCAAAATATATGCCTTATTATAATGTTATGTTCTCATGGTTCATGTTATTTGATTCCATTATGATTCATGTTTTATGAACTTCCAAGGTTTATTCCATGAATCAAATTTATGATCTATGAAATAAAGGGTATTGTTTTCAATTGATATTCTCATGATCTTATACTATTATGCTCATGATATGTTGATATCTCCCTTTTTACCCTTACCGAGAATCTGGGCTCACCATTTCATATGTTTCCATTCCCCAGGTCATGATGGAAGGTATTTTGTATGATATGTCTATGATAAGTGATAGTTATTAAGAACAAAGTGGGTGATGACGTAGCCCACTTTTGGACCAACTGTTTATGTGTCCATGTTTCCAAATGTACCAGAACTAAATTATTCTAGCATGGATAATTATGTTTTGTAATTAATATTGTTATATTAAGATGTAATATATTTGTGTGAGATTTTTAGGTCTTAAAAATTATATCCTATGTCTAGTTGAGACAATCATGGGGTAAGTTATTCCTCCCCACTAAGATTTTATCACCCAATAGGATATTCGCTGGGTAATATGTGTATACATATTTAGGTTGGGCATGGAAAGACCAGTCTAGGATGAATTAGGAATTGATATGGACATTAGGATATCTCTATAAGTTTATTCCACTATGTCTTCACCTAGGAGGCCAATGTGGACTTTATATAATTATTATAATACCAATGGAAGCTATGCCCTATGAGTGATAAAATCAAACATGAGTGATGGAAATAGGAAACAAGAACATGGGAAGGGTGTCATCGAAAATATGTGATTAAGTGACTTCATAGGGTGCCACATGATATGTTGACCCTAGAGAGGGTGTACATGATATTAATTAAAGATTATTTTGGGTGTCAACTTAGAACTTGAATCAATTGTGTAATCCTTATATAACTATAGTGGTGTTTATCCATGCATTGGAGTGGTGGAACTATGTTATATGAGATATTATGGAAGGTATGAACTACCCTCAATACATTAAATGGAAGACCCAAGTGGTTACATGGGATGTAACCTTTAATTCAAAATGGAATTCCTAATGTTGATAGGCTAGTATTCATCTGTTAAGACTAATAAAATTGGTTACCTAGGTCTCATATTCCAAGAATCAGCCTATGGGTCTATATGAAGACCATGGTTAATGCCCTTGGATTTAGTTTTTGGGTATAAATGGAACACCTAGGGCATTAGGATTCAACCTTTGGGTCTATATGATTTATTTGGATTTTCTCCACATAATCGACAATGATGCTTGATTATTTGATTGCTTAGGGTAACCCTGTAAGAATAAATGATAAACCCTGATGCTATTAAATTTCTTAGGACATGCCCTAGGAATTGACCATATATCTTGATACTATTAGATTAACTTATACATTTTTCTAGGAATTTTCCATGGGACCGATACTTGTTGACATAGTTACATGATGTGATCAGAGACACTCCAAAACTAGTTGAAATATATATAATTTATTCCAGGTGTCATGTTAGAACCCGAGGATTGATTATATTTATTATTTACGGTTCCATACTTTATTTATTTATTTTAATCATATCATAAGAACATAAACTACTTTAATTATTATGTATGAGACTACATTGGTGGTGAACTATTGAGTTATAATCACACCTTGATTGGACATCCATGGCACTTGGGTACCTGAGAAGATACTAAATGTTTTATAGTTCTGGTTGGACAGAGGATTGGGTTTGTATTGTTTAGCTAGATATATTTTATAGAGTTAGGAGATGGATGTGGTATGAATTATGGATGTAGTATATCCTCTTACATTTATTCTCTTATTTATCCAATTTAATTGAAAATCCTAATGGTATTTCATGATTTTGAGTCTGTATGACTGTGTACTCACACATTCATTATTTATTATTAATGATTTTTGTTTATTTATTACATACATTTTGATGGATATTTAATATTATGGAATTCATTTGGATATTTTTTGGGTCTTTCAGACACTGATATGGGGTTATAGTACCCCCAAGGTACTATCTTAAATAACCTATTCTAGTCAGATCCCTCTGGTGTATGGGGAGGAATGCCTAAGGACTTAGTAGCCCTCCAAACATGAAACTAATCATTGGTCTGGGGTGGGGAATTACAAAATGGCATCAAATCATTTATGTGTCTACTATAATAGAGTGTATCATAGTTTTTATTTTGTATTAATATTTTTGGATATGGTATATAGATGATGTAGGAATTTATCAAAGCTTACGATGGAGCTCAAACTGGTGCATCATAAACACCTTTTATGATGAAAAGTCTAGTTTACCCAGACATGTGATATATTTTCTTAGTTTCACTATTACTTTTTTATAATTTCACCTTTCAAAACACACTTGATTTTTTGGATTCATATTTTTTTTGTTTTTGGATATTGAACCATTGGAAAGAGGTCAATATACATGTATCTTATTTATGATATAGGAATAAAAATACATAGATGAACCTCTATGTGGTTTTTATCATTTAAGATATAGGGTTAGACTATTTAAAGTATACAAAATATTTTTTTTAGCATTTTCCCATATACTTGTTGGTGGAAATTTTACTCAATTGAACCATGATACATTTTCTCTAATGATAGATCATGTGGATATTATAGTAAAATTCTCATTGATGAATACTAAATAGTCCCTCTTATAAGGTAAGTATAGTGAACCTTAGTAGGTTGATATAGGCACTTGGATCCTTGATTCTATTTCTGAATATTAAATCAGTTCGATTACATAAAGTGTCAAAAAAATACTATATAGTGTTTTCTTGTATAAAGTTTTGGTGGAATTATACTTAAATAAACCATATGACAATAGTTTAGTCAATATAGATTGTCTTTGGGATGATGTTTTTGTGTTTATAGTGATGATATGATTTTCCTTGAGGGGGTAGTACCATATTAGGATGTCCGTTGAGAATTAATTACCAACATGGATAATGAATTGACATGTAATTCATAATCTACATATGTGTAAAGAACTAAAATGGGTAGTCTAGAAAATGAGTTTCATTGTGATGGTAGATACGATAACATGGATGTTTCCCATGAGTTGTGACTTATGTGAGATATAGTTTATGGGATATGTGGGAGATCTTAGTTACCATTTTTAAATACATATCATTAAACTGTTGATACAAGTATTATGATCTAGATTCAATGTGTTTTGTAAGGGTAACTCGAGTGAGAGGTTAACCTAGGATTGTGAGTGCCTTTGTGATAAGAACCATGGGTAGATAATTTGGTTGTGTGATCAGTGCACCGAGGTAATACTAGGTATGAGGTATAGGAATGGTGATGCCTTAGTTAATCTTTAACATCAAAGTATGGGGGTGTTACAATTGTGATTGGTTTTTCATATTTGGATGGCATGGCCATCTTGGTATTGGCTTGTGAGATGCCTTATGATTTTTCACTAAAAATTACTCAGAGTTCATTGGGTATCAAGGTTGTTTTAATTAGAGAAGATCAATAAGATTCATATCACTATGTATTTTAGATTCTCATTTGGTGGAACAATGATAGTGTGGGAAGAAATTGGTTCTTTTTGAATGATTCACAGGTTAGTGGGTAACAATGTGATTGAACATGGCATGGGTGAAATGCCTTGATTTTGAAGGGGAGTGCTGATGGTGTTTATGGATAGATGAGATCGACATACAAGAGGAGGATAGTTTATGTTTTAGGTATGTGCGCCTCTAAGTTTGAGAAAATTGTACTCATTGGATCATGAGTCAAGCTATGTGATTAGGGGGTATGGGAGTATACACCCTTTACATTTGATGACATCGAGGTGGTATACGCTAGTTACACATAGTTCTGTCAGAGTTGAGATCAGTGAGTGACCATTTTTAAACCTAGGAATGATCAAACTAATGTGAAACTGTGATATTAGTTTCCTAAAACTTAATTAAAATGGGAAATATCCCTCTATAATAGAGGAGAAATTAAAAATGGATCAGGTATAGTGGCATAACTAATTTGAGGGTTGATCAGAGGTGGATGTTTCCAAAGGATAATATGAGCATAGATCAAGAAGAGTTACCCGTGTGTGATAATAGAATCTGTTGGGGTTATGATTGAGGAGTGTTATATGAAAATTTATATGGTTGGGATTTCACCATTTGATGATAGAGGATGTGACTGTTGTTATGGATAGAAATTTAGTGGAGGCCTTGGATGATGTTCTTTGTGATCTAGGAATGAGTAATGATAGATAATTACATATTAGAATGTAAATGTGATCACCATGAACACATCCTCTCATTAGGTATGGTAATGTATGGTGCATGGGACACATAAGAATGGTCCTTTTGTGAAATGGGTCATCGGTGTGATGATATCAGTCGTTGTAAATTGATATGATACTTGGATAGTGTGTGAATGTGAATCTAATTTTATCTATTTCTTTAGTGAGTATTGGTTTTTGGGTTTGGATGTAGTACCAAATGGAGTATATGAATTATCATCAGGCTTGGGATGGTTGATGTGATATGAGAATGAGTTGGATTCAGGATGCACTGGTTCTCAGGGTAAGAGCGGGATGGATAGTGTGGATGATCATGAGATACAAATGGAAGTATCAGGATTGGGTGATGTGATATCACATCAGTGGATACGACCAATTGATTTTCAGCATGATTTTCCATAGGAGGACCATTATAGAGACCCATGCCTTTTACACATATTATTACAAGATTTTTAAACATTAATAACCAATAAGTACAACCCAAAGATCATGAGGCCTTATGTCTTTGAAAGACTATGTTAATAATAAATCAAATGGAAGCCAAAAAATTACATTCTTATTTTATTCTTCATAATGAGTTCCAAAGTCCATTTGAGATCCTAAAACTGGATAGGGTAACCTAGTGAAATTCATAAATGAAATGGGTGAGTGAAAAATCCCACCAAAGGAATAAACATGATAAACAAACATAACATGTGAGTCAAAGGTATAACAAGATATCATAAAAGAGAAGGGTCACGAGTAATCACTTGGGATAATAAAATATAGAACATGGTATCATGAGATCATGGAAATACATAAAATATATAATAAACATAAAACATGACATAAACATAAGTCAAGGAAAATCACCGAGGTAATATCACATGGTGGAAAGCATCCCATAATGACCGACAATTCCATTTTTATTTGATTTTTGGATAAACCGCTTTATGGGTGAGCGGTAACCTCACAATGACTAGATTCAACCCAAACCACCAAATTAAAAATTCAAAAACAAGATGGAGATCCCAAATTTGAAATTCAAAATAACCATGTGCCATTCATCACTACCGAGACACCTCGAGGCACGAAACAGCACGCAGAGACCTCGAGCCACGCTTCGACAAATGAGTTGCACGTCACCTCCACTAGCCGGAACAGAACCTCCATAACAACAGACCACCATTATCAAAGAACCAGACGCCCGTGGGAGCCGCCTGACGGAAATCAACAACGTCATCATAAAGAAAACCATCGTCGCCGTCGTAATTTCCCTCCCGGAGACTCACGCCTCACGTCGTCACCGAGGGAAGAAATACCACCTCACATCGTCACCGAGGGAAGAAATACCACCTCACGCCGTCAAACCATCGAACCATCAACAGAAAACTAGGTAAACCATTGCCAAAAAACACTGCCTCTCCGAATAAGAAAGAACCCAACAAAAATCCCCAGAACCAACACAAATCAGCAGAAAAAATCAATCCAGACAAAAAAGTTGACCAAAAAAACCCAACAAAAAGAGGAAAGCTTAACCAGGAAGAAGCACCAAACCCAAAAGATAAAGGATCCAATCAGAAGAGAAGACGCCAGCATCGACGAAGAACACGAACCAATACCGCCACCATACCCCCTCCAACACCATCCCAAGTTGGCCCAGATCCTGCATCGAACCCCACAAAGATGGAGTGGAAGACGCCATTCATGATGTATCCTGAGATTAAATCATTACCCAATTCCTTAGATGGATTTATAATTCCCATACCACCCATCACATTCATATAATTTACATTAATATGTTTGAAACATAAGTAAATCAATCACAAGTTATAAAAATAATAATTACCCATGGAATGAAAATGGGTTTCATAATCATTCCACATATTATAATCAAAATATATTTCTTAAAAAAAGAATTTTAGAAATCATAATAAGGAATTTATTTCCATATAAAAGGAAGGGATAGTGAAATATGTATATATTTAAGAGGAATATATAAAAAATTTAGAATCATTCCATAATATTAAATATATATATAAAGTTAATTAGAGAGAGAATGGTCAAAACCCGAAGAAAATGGTGGTTTAGAGAGACTCCATACCTAGATCTTGATTAATCATGCAAATTATTTATCATCCTAAATAATAAAATTATGTTAATTATTTAATTTCTTAATAACATTTTTTAATTTTTTTTCATTTTTTATTCTTTATCATGTTATATTCAATTACATAATCATTTAGGTTCAAGTAAGATGTTTTGATGATCTTCAGCTTTTCCAAAATCACTTTGGAAATTTGAATAAAGTCAAATATATTATTATTTCATCATATAAATAATAATAATAATTACATAATTATCATTTTTATATATTAAATAAACTTTAAAACCATACATGAAATATGGTTCTAAAAATGAACTATGTTACAATCATTGAGACGGTAGGTCATACGTACACATGAGTAAGGTTTCCATTTTTCAATGATCATGATGGAAATAATTTAAGTGTTATATTATCTTTAAAAAATTAACATATATCATATTATTTCTTTAAATACAATTATATATACTATCTATGTGATGCGGTAATAAAAAATGAATCACAAATGAACGACATTGTCATTTTTCAATAGATGGTAATGTAAGAATTTATATGATATATTAATTTTAAATAATTATTAACATTTTATAACAATTATATATAAACATTAAATCCATAATCATGAACATCCATTATATGTGATGATGGAAAATTAATTTCATCAGTTCGTGATTCGGTAGTCCTCTGTACACAAGACTAATGGTTTCATTTTACATTTTATAGAAGGGGAGATGGATACAGGTTATGAAATTAATATAATAAAATATAATCATACGTGATATAATTATATTATCATATCATCATGGTATAATAATATTTTATTGTGGTGGAAGAAGAAACAAAAACACAAATGCTCGGTTAATAACATTACCACTTCTTCGGACCACCTCTTTAGGATTATAACTTATTCCTCCCTAGATTATATTTCTGATAAAAAATAAGTATAATATGTGTGAAGGGAATATATTAATTTATTTTTTTAGGGATTGGGTAAACCAAATGTTTTTTTAAGAGTGGAGTGGAGAAGAGAGTGGGTGTCCTTTTATAAGTGATGGAGATGACACGCTTGGATTTTTTGAAAAGAAAAAGATATGACTCCGTTCTTTCACTAAGTAAAATGATAAAAAATCGATCATTATAGAAAATTAGATGATATAAGGTCTAAATATTTCCATAAAATTTAAATTGGAAAAGTATTAGGTCAATTTAACCCTTATAATATTAGTTTAAACCCCAACAAAATTATTTTAACCATAACCGCGGTAATAATATTTTACTGCTTTTAATATTCCTTATGGAACTAAATTATGTTAAAATTATAATATAATATTAATTATGATGATTAAAAATATATAATCTATTTTTCTAAATTCATTTCACATAAGTGGTAGAATTTTATATATAAATAAACTTGTAGACGCGATGAAAAAGTGAATTTTCCAAAGAAAAAGTTTTAATAAGTATAAACAAATTTTTATAAGAAAATTGATCATAAAATGGATTATAATGACCTAAATTGTATTAAAATTTATATAATATTACTAATTTTAATTTTAAAACCATATAAATATAAAATTGAACTTGTAAATTGTTTAAATGAAAAGATAGTTTTTAATAAAAATCATCATTTTTCATTATTCATCCAAAAATAAATATTTACAAAAAAAATCCAAAAATTTCACCCTAACTCTATTTTTATATTATGATTTTAAAATGGTGTAAATTTTATAAAAAAATTTCTAAAATTTCAGGAAATTAATTGTACTATTACTCACAATAGAAATAAAAATAATTTTTGAAGAAACCATATTTTTTTTGAAGGATAAAAATGTATTCATTAAAATTGATTGATTATTTTTTATGATTTTATCAATACATTTATATTTATTAAGAAATTTATATATATTTCATATATTATTTAATACTATTCATACCAGCCAATTTAATGGCTAGGTAAAAACAATCATAAATAATCATGGTTCGTTTAGGCTCGATGTTGTGTGTCATATTCGTTATTGAACATAGTTTTATTTATTACAAAAACTAAGGTGGTTAAAAATGAATCGTTTTTTCATGTATAATTGGGTGGGGTGACATGGTAACTACACAAAGTTGTTTTTGAATAAGGAAAAATACATTTTCAGAGGTGATTTCGATGGTGGGGAGCACTATAGCTCATAATTATCCATTATAAGATGAGACTTAAGGAAATGAGTTCCATAAGACATTGGATGAGATGGGATATGAAATAATGTTTAATAGAGATAGGAAGGCATGGTAAATAATTTTATTAGTATTCTATGGGTGGTGGTGAGCATTAGATTAAATTTTAAATAATAGCATGCCTCATTTTTAGAGTTTCACATCAAGAACTCACTTTACATTATCTGGTAAAACATGGTGAATTGAGAATAAATTGATGAAAAAGGATGGTTAGTTTAATGGTAGAAAAATTTTGGTGTTTCTTTAAGATGATAAGTGTTATGGGTTGAAGGTTGTAAAATCATGCTCCTTTATGGGTTGTGAAATTCATCATAAATTTGAATTTATTATTATTAAGGGTTCTATTTTGAGAAATAGAATATAAATAATGGTTTGAGGTTTGGGACAATTGAATTAGATGTTTTTAGAAATATATCGTGGCCTATAAGGTTTTATGGGTGCTTGAGTGGGTGTTCAGGCAAGGTCGGGTAGAGAAACAATAGATTTTAGTTGCAACTTTTCTACCATGGGGATCACGATGATAGAGAGATCACTGTAGTGGATGGGTATCAAGGTTTGGTGAGTGAGATTACTGAGAATTTTTCACTTGGTTTGATGTTTTTGGTTAGGGTTTTTCCCTTACAAAAACACCAAGAAATATTCCCATGGTTCTAGGAATTTTTTTGGGTAACCCCAACATGACATAGTGCCCAGGGGTCAAGCATTTCGATTATCCTTACACTAAGGGGAACCACTTATGGAAAATGTTGAAGGTAAAACACCAATCATGGATGGAATTTATCCTGGTAAGTTCTTGGATTGGTGTATAATAATGAGTAGGGAGAGGTCAAATTTGTAGTTCCAGGTGTGTTAGGGATCCTCAGGGGATGCCTGGGGGCATACCACAATGTGGTTCATGCCTCAGTGCACCTTATCTTCATTAAAATAGTATAAAAACCATTTTCCATTCCAATTTTAAAATACCCCATCCCCTATTTTCCTATCACATATGTGATGAACTAAGAGAAATTTAGGGAGATCCTCCTACCTTCCTCATCCTTTTAATACCCATGTAAATGGGGTGTTGTTATATATTTCTCAATAGTTCATGGTTATTTTCTTACCTTTTCTTCCTTTATTATCAGTTAATTTTGTTTCCCTTTGATTTTAGATGTCCCAAATTTAGGGTTTACTAAAAATATACACTAGATAATAGTCGAAATCATTTGATATGATGGGGATTTTTCTCAGTATGGATGGAGGATATCCCAGATTGATGATCACACACCATTGTTTTCCAGTTTGATGAAGGTACATCACTGTGAAAATTTATTTAGAGTTTTTGATAAAATTAAATTAAATTAGTGGTTGAATTAGTTTCATGTGTGAGGAATTTTTCTTGATATTACATTAATGGTATTTCGTAGGCCTTATCTAGGCATTTGGTCATAGTTTTAGTGTGACGAGGTTTCTCGGTGAGATTCTAGGAATTTTTTGTATTCAAATTAAATCTAAAAAATAATTATAAATTGTTATTATTTATTTGAAAGAAAAATTATAAATCATTATAATTAATTATTTGATGTATTTTTGTGTTAGGGCCTCATATGGATGGAATATGGATAATTGTCTTGGGAGAGTTTGAGTGTGAGTTTCCAAGATATTCTTAAGAGGGAATAACATCAAATTTGAGGTTAGCGGTACCCTGAGAATACCCATTTAGAAAATGCGTTTTATTTATATATTCACGTGATATGTTTTCTTTCCACTGAGGGAGATTTACATCTTACTTTTAAATAAATTATTTAATTAAAATGAAATTGCTATGAATTAATTAATCAAGGTACCATGATGGAACCTTATAAATTGGATTGATACCTCAACCAATGACGGATGAGGACATGAATATAAATTCATGCCTTGTGTTACACGAGACCTAAGGGGTGAGACTTAAATGAATTATATACCACATTAGCCCTTAAAATAGGTTTCTTAGTGACCTACAAGTAAAGGGATGCGATGGATGGGAGTGATTGGAACTAGTAGGACTTTATAATCCCTTAAGGTACCATTACAACCTATTGCTAGTTGAGAAGAGTGTGGGGTGAGTGCTTCCTCCCCACATTGATTTTAGGATCTGGTGGGGTATGACCTGGGTAGTATGTGTATACATATTTAGGTTGGTTGTGGGATGACTGACATAGTATAACTTGGAAATTGAGATAGATATTACGTTGTCTCTCTAGGTTGTTCCTAGTATGGATTTTCCACGGATACCAATAAGGCATTAATGATACCGAGGGATACTTTCCCTTCTGAGTGAAATACATAGAATCGAGTGAAAAAAATGGGTAAAAAGAACACATGAATTGTTTCAAGGTATAAATGCGACCTAGTGGACACCAGAGGGAACCCTAGTGATATGTGGACCCAAGAGAGGGTGTGCATGATAATAAGTATAGATGATTTTGTGAGTCTCCTTATAATCCAAATAAATTTTTTGAGACTGATATGGATATAATGATGTTAGGTAATGTGCTGTAGAGGATGAAATCTATTGTGTGAGATGGGTTTTTATAGATGTAAAATCTCTATAAGATGTATTATATGGGTTATTATGGGAGGAACACAGTTCCCTTGAGACTTTAAATGGAATTCCAAGGTGATTACCTTGGATTTTTCTTTTTGGTCTAAATGGAATGATGTAATGACCCGACCAACTGGGTCCCACCTGGATGACGATAAACTGAGTGCCACTACCCCAATATTAACTTAAATAGGTCATGGGATGAAAACTAGAACAAGGTAGGAATGAACCATACATGGGAGGAATTAACCTAATGTACTTTCACACACACACACACACACACACATCTCCAAGACCTTAAGATGTTGTGAAATTAAAAAATATGATACCATAAATGCATGCAAAACATCTATCCCCCATTATAGTATGAAAAAGTACTAAAAGTGATAATGGGGCTAAATAAAATATTAGAAAAAAATTGTAGATAGTTCAACATGTTCATAAGGTGGGGAACACTACCAAATGAAACCACCCAAAAAACACCTCCGTTTTTCTAGAACAACTATGATCCACCTACTCCCTGTCCACCTAGGACACCATCAAAATTTCCATCTTCTACATAGGCCACAATATGTGTAGGAAGATCCCATGCATGGGTGGGTATAAAAATACCAAGTAGAGAAAACATAAATCACAAATAGTAAATAATTAATATTATTCATACCATAATATCAATACAGTAATAAACCAAGATATACTCATAATAGATAACCGATATCAAATGGTCTCAACCACCAGCCACAATATACAACTTGATTATTCAATTTAATGCTCATTTAGGGACTAGTCACTATATGAGCCATGATATCATAGGTTACCCTTGTAAATGAGACCCTAACCATTAGTCTACACAGAATAAGTACTCACTATATCTCACAAGATCTCATCATCTAGGTAGGGGATCACACCTTGGGCTATTTGGGGACACCAAAAATCCAAGCCTTCTCTATAGAAGTACACGGTGTGTATTACTAAATCTGGAATTATCTATATTTCTGCCCATGGTACTCTTTCTGTGCTTCTTTAATACAGACATACCCATGTATCTATCCATGTACATGTACCTATCCATGTATGAGCATTCAGTTGTGCCCATGTACTCTACCCATTCCCGTGTACTGGCCATGTACATGCCCATGTATTCTTATCATACATGCTAAGCTACCATCCATGGGTCTCATAGTGTGTGATAACATTCACATGATTCATGATATTTAATTTCCATAGAAATACTACTACCATGACCAAGGGGTCCCATATGAAAAGTATCTCTAGATTACACATCATGTACCATGAGTTTTACAGGAACCCATGGTTCCTTCTCTACATATGATCCTGCCTCAATTTCCTCTATATCCAACATGAATCTCACCAAAATTATGGATCTATTTTGACCAAACCTTACCATCTCCACTCTCTAGAAACTATAATTAAATCCACCAATAAATTATTCCATCGATCCTAACTATCGCCACACCAAGACACTACCATGTATCCTTTGGGAAAATGGAATCTAATAGTCTGATCCTGATATACCTCTGATCATCCTTCATCATCACACCTTGATTTCACCCTCAATCATGAACTACACCAGTGGTATTGATCAAGTACACTAATGAATAATCACGAAACAATCAAATAGATGATATACATCAAACCACAGGATGACGAAATTTCTTGTGATGAACATGTAAAGAAATGTGGGGGGAAAAATAAACAGTAAACATGAGGAATAAACCTTGTCCAATTTCGGTTTTAGACTCATTCAATTTTCACAGAATAGATGAACAAAGAGGAATACTCAATGATGAACAAATTAATCATGAATAAAATAAATCAACCATCAATGCGTGAATCAATTCATTTGTGTGGAATTGACCTACAAAAGATATTGGAAAAATAAAATGTGTTGAAACCACCTAAATCAAACATCCTACCTAGAGTTTTAATAAATCACTAATAAAGAACTATTCTACATTTGACATCATTTATCATGATCCACGAACTCCCTTGGTATTGATGATCCATGATATACCGATATGATCCTCCGATAAGATGTCGTTGTCTAACATCTATACAATGAATCTTCTCTATATTTCCAAATTTATACTGCTAACCCTATGACCAACCCATAACTAGGTATTTATAGAGGGAAGATTTAGTTCACCGTATCAATGAAATAAAATAAATAAAATAAATAAAATAAATAAAACAAATAAAAAAATTTATTTATTTATTTTTATCACCCGTGACAACATTTTCACAAACAACCAATGAAAAAAAGGTTATTTCATGCCTAGAGTAAAACCCACATTCTCAAATCAGCTGTGGAATCACATTTCGAATACAAGACTCTATTATGGATTTATTAAAATGTTTTCATGAAAACTGCACACATTTGATATTAATGTATTTAATATTTTTCAAATATCATTTCCAAGATCCCCAGATCTTAAAAACTCATTCCATATCAGCACCTGAACTTGAATATAGTAATAGATATATTTCAAATATTTACTTGAAAAAAACTAAATCATTACATTCTCCTCACCTTAGTTATTTTCCTCAAAAAAAATAAAATAAAAAAGAATACTAAAAAATATGTGGGTACTAATCTCTTATTTGGGTCTCCCACTTCTAGGTGTTGTGTTGAATATTCCCATACTGCTATAAGAAGTGTACAAAAGGAATTTCTCGCCCATGAAGGATCTTCTCCTACAAATCCACAATCTCCACCAGGTGATTTATAAAGGTTTCTCCATACTTAATGTTTATCTCACCATAGTCAATAAAATGAAATTGTTCTTGCACATACCTCCTCATGTAAGATTAATGGAATATTTCGTGTACTTAGTCTAACTATAGTGGTAGATTCAAGTATTATTCCACCTTATCAACTCTACATAGTATCTGGAAAGGGACAATGAATCTCATAGATAATTTTCCACATCATCAAACTCTCTATATCCTACATTGATGTGTGACATTTATGAACACATAGTCACCCCCTCAAACTCTAGAGGCCTCTAGAGTCGGTCATTATAGGACTTATGGTGGATTTGTATAGTTCTCTTCTGCTACTGAATGCTCTAAAAATTCTTTGTCATAGCTTGCATCAACTCTAAACCAATGAGCTTTGACTCTATTGGGTCATTCAAATATAGTTGTGACTTGCAGGGTCACTCATACAAGGCCTTTATTGGTGCCATACCGATGGTGTAATGGTAGTTGTTATTGTATGAAATATCCACCAAGCATTGGGGATCCTCCCAACTGTTCCCAAAGTCCAAAATGGAATCTCACAACATGTAATTCATAACATGAATGGTTTTCTGTGTCTAAACATCAATTTGGGGGCACAACTCCATGCTCAAATGCAACTAAGCCCCAAAGGCCTCCAATAATCCTCTACATAATCATAATGTGATGTGAGTATCATAGTAATAATTTTTTAAGGTAACTCCATGGACATAGACTATATTATGGATGTAAAGGTGTACCAATATATCTAATAAAATTTTCTGTTGATTGATTAGGATGTGGGCCAACATGGTGAGTCAGTTTACAATCACCCAGATGGAATCATGTTCTATGGATGAACATGGTAATCCCATCATGAAGTACATGGATATACCTTCCCAATTACTCTATGAAAAATCTTAGGATTGAGATAAACAATTTAAGTCATGGTTGTCAACAATAATCTGCTAAAAAGCGAGGCATCGTGAGACAAACTCTACTACTAAATTCTTCATGCCCAACCACTAGAACTGAAGCTGGATGCCCTGGTATATCTCCAAAAAAAATTTATTTACTTTAAATTGGTATGTATGTAACTACATTATCACATCATATGTTTCTAGTACTATTATTCATCCTCTGAAAAGGATGAAGTTCTCCCCAAATTCAAAAAATCCATCAAGAGCATGTCTAGTGGACATCTGAGTATGTAAGGTCTCAAAGATGGTATATCCATGCTGAGAATCCATAAAATAATTTAAAAACAATTGGGTAACAACATTATATTGATGATATGAAGCACTATACTTTTCTTATAAGGATAACTTCAATGAGGCTACCTACTTCATTGCCTTAAAAAGAAACCGAGAACAAGATCTCCTCTCAAGAGAATCTCCCACTATGTTTGCCTTCTCAAGAGTATAAATTATCTCTAGGTCACGGCCCTAGAGGAAATATTACCATCAACTCTATATCAAGTTAATATACTTCTAATAAAATATATACTTGAGGCTCTTGTTGTCAAAGAAAAAGAGAAACCACTCACCCATAAGTGAGTGTCTCTACATCTCTAGGTAAAAAACTATCACAACAAGTCTAAGATTGTGTGTCACATAGTTATTTTTATGAAATATCAAATTCTAAGGCCCATAATAAATCACATACTACCTCCACATTAGAAAAAAACCAAGATGAATCTTTGGGGAATCAGAGATACTATATACTTGACACACTCCTCTGAAAATATCAAGATGGGTGCAATCATCAACCTCTGGATAAACTCTTGAAAAGCCTACTAGAACCCCTCTATCCACACAAAAGGTTTCCCCTTCAGGTTTAATGAAGTCAAAGGTGATTATGCCCTAGAGAAATTAGACATAAATCTACTATAATAGTTTACCAACCCAAGGAAGCTCCACACCTCCACCACAATCTTTGGTGACTCCCAAGATAACACCTCCTCATCCTTTAATAGGTCCACATATACAGTAACTTATGATATAAAATGTCATTGAATATTGACCTCATGAATATATAATTGACACTTCAAAAGATTTCCATAAATATAGTGATCCCAGTGTGCACCTAGAACCATCCTCAATTGTCTCATTTTCTCCTCCTCAGACACTGAGTACACTAGTATATCATCAATTAAGACCACTATGAACCGATATATGAAATGATTAATGATCTGATTCATGATTCCGATGAATTTTTTTAGGGAATTCATCACACTAAAAAGTATCACCGAGTACTCATAGTGATTTTAGAGATATATGAATGCAATATTTAGTATATCTGAATCCTGTACTCATAGCTAGTGACAGCCTGATCTAAGGTCAATATTTGAGAACCAACAAACCCCTATCAATTGATCAAAGAGGTATTTGATCCCCAAAATTGGATACTTATTCTTCATATTCATCTGATTCACATGCTTCTAATCCACATAAATCCTCAAGCTCCCAATCACATTCTTGGAAAACAACATTAGGGATAACCTGGGGGAAAATTGGGTATCATGAATCCCATCCTCTACAAGTCCTCCAACCACATCCTCAGCTCTTGAAGCTCTGTGGGATCCGTCCAATATTATTTCACATATTATAGGTCCATCTTAGGGTGTATGTCAATGTATAAGTCTTTATATCTATGGGGATGAGAAACTGGTATGTCCTCAGGAAAGATATCCTTATGCTATTCCACCACTATAGAAAAATCATAGCCCATAACATCCACTACTCAAATAGTTATGCTAGAAAACTGGTGATTAATTATATTCACTCTCCTATATAAGAGGCCATCCTACCCTACATGGGATTCCTTTTCACCCATAAAGGAAAAGATCAATATGTCATCATGAATACACTACATCCTCCTCCTAAAATAGTTAATATGGGTATGAACATTGGATAGCTAGTCCATACCTAAGATGGTGTAATAAGGCCTCATCACTACTATAAAGAAATTACATGAGTTTATATCTTATAAAGTCATCATATCACACTATCAACATAATTTTTTGATCTCTGAGTCACCTCATGTTAAAGTCTCAAAGCACAAAGGTGGAGCCAATGGCTCAACTAGAATCTATAAATGATGAACCAGAGAATTAGAAAAAAATAGTGGCTCACACCTGTGTCTATTAGTACTATAGATAAAGTAGTTAAGACAAATATCACATCAATAATAATACCTAGATCCTCGAGATTATAGGACACAACTGCTTGCAGTTGTCCATGTCCCTTTCTAGAATATCCCTGAGCCTGGTTCCGACCACCAGGGGGTGGTGGTCATAATTTCTCAAATAACCTTCCATACCCTGATACTCTAACTCCCCTCTACCACATCTTCCACCATAAAAAGCTACTTTATCTGGCCTCTTCCTCTAACTAGGTGGTCCATTGAAAATGTCTTTATCAGCTGTAAGACTGTTCGGAAAATCTTGTGCAAGATGTCCCCGACAATCATAGAAGAAACACCACCACTCCCTTGGACAACTTGAGCTACCCTGTGAGCCATGAACTACTAATCCCATGTCCTATGATTGTCTTTTAAATATTATGGTATAACTAGATACATGTGACTACCATCAAATAATTACTTTTTAGGTCTTAGATCCTAGGTTCCCACAACCATCACCCACTATTGACATCCACTTTTCCATGAATCTCTCCACTACTAAGGCTCACTTAAGCACTCTATCATAAGTTGAAATTAAAATAAATATCATTGAAGCCTTGATATCATTGTGTAATAACTACTCAAATGTTTATTAATTGAATAATTAATCTTGAACCATATCCATGCAATATCATGAGAGATAAATAAACCTTTATAAAGATTCTCCCATGGTAAAAATAACCCTACTATAGATGTAGAAGCTCCTAGATGTGCACAAATCACATCATGTATGGATAAAACTTTTCCCCGTAGATAAACTTGAAGTTTGATCCGGAGAGATCTATATTATCATGTGAATAAGTCATAGGACTCAACCATCACCCAAAAAATCTCTAAATAGGACTCAATATGAGGATTTTAATTAGATATAAAAGTTTTCTCATGAGGTGGAAAACTCAGGTGACTGCCTCTTTCCAGTCCTCAGCTACATGGGGGACTGGATCTTCCTAAAACCTAAGGGGCCACTACCTATAGAAATCCTACAATTCACTCAGCCTATAAGAATCCTCACCCGGTACTGCTGATCCTAACTGCTGCTCAATGAGTTGTTGTATAACTGGGAAACCCCCTAGAGTTACAACCGCCTATACATTACCCTATGGAATCATGGATAACTACCTTTAAAGAGGCATCCTAAAATAATCAAGATGTACCATGGTCAAAGAGTATATCTGGGGAGTTGACTCAATAAGAACATGGAAACCACAAACCATTAATACATGATGCATGTAAAAATATTTTTCCTTGAAACTAGTGTCTACATTTATCGAGTTAACAAGTAGGTTATTAGAGTCATGGTGACTGGAAATGTTGGTCACCACACCAATGCTGGAGTCCCTGTCCTGTAATCTAAACTCAATACACTTTAACACTATTTCTATAAATCTCAAACAAATCTTCTATCTATAAAAAAAATCTTTGCTCTGGTCTTAAGGTAAAACCATACTACGATACCACTTTTTCAATACCCAGCCCACCAAGGCCCACCTAGATATTGATAAGACAAGTTTGACTACCCTAAGACCAACTATAATAGGCTAGTGGATAGTGACCAGTGATGAGTAGGAATAAACCATAAACGTGAGGCTTTATCTTAATGTACATATACAAAAACATGTCTCCAATACCATAAGACTTTGAGAAAGTAAAATTAATTGATACTATAAATTAATGCACAACATCTATACCACATCAGATTATGGAAGATTATTTAAAGGGATAAAGGTTACAAATACAATCCCAACCAAATATTGCAGAGTTTCTAACATTCTCTAAAGGAAGGGACCACAGTCAAATGAAACCAACCAAAAAATACCTCAGTGTGTCTAGAACAACTACACTCCACTTACTCCCTTTTCTCTTAGGATAACATCAAAATTTTTGTTATGAATACAAGTCATGATATGTAATTAAATATCCCATGCATGGGTGATTGTAATAATACTGAATAAGACTATGTGAAGTCACTAAGAATACAGAATCAAGAGTAGTTATCTCATAATAGTAATATAGTAATAAACCTAGATATAGTCATAACAAAAAATTGGTCTCAACCAAAATTTACATCCACAAGATAGTAATCAAGACTTCATGGTAATGCTCATTTCATGCCTAATAACACCATGAGACATAATATCACTGGTGATGCTCACCCAAGAGGTCATGACCATTGGGACACACCAAATAAGTACTCAATGGGTCTCAGAATATCTCACCATCTAGGTATGGGATCAAACCCAGGGATATTGGATGACACAAAAAACCCTACAGGATCTATCTTCTATATATGATATTTATTCCTAGTGAATGGTGGTCACATCAATACAAAAAACCCCCTAGAAATGATATAGGATCCCACCATTGTTCCACAAGGGGATACACTAAACTTAATCCAATATTGCATTCATAGTGGGGATCAAAATCCTATTTCAAAAATGTAATTCTTCACTGTAACGTCATAGGAGAGGACCATTGTATCACACTCAAAGAACCTAGTATGTTATAAAGAGAAAAAGAGATCCAATCCATCTTTGAGGAAGTACATGATGTGTACTTCTAAATTTGGACCTGCCCATGTCTGTGCCCATGTTCATCTACCCATGCTCATGTACTCCTTACATGACCATGTATCTATCCATGTCTATGTAACTAGAAATTTCTACGTACACAGATGTTCCTATGTAATCTACCCATTCCCGTGTCCTTGACCATGTACATACATATATAATCCTAGAGTACACATTGATCCACCGACCATAGGTCACACAATGTGTGATAGATGAAGAATAATTTTGGATAATTAATTACACTATCACCATGACTAGGGGTCCCACATTATGTGTATCTATAGATTACACACTATGCACCACAAGATTTTTAAAAACCCATGGTTCCTTCTCCACATAAGCCCACACTATTTTCACCTCCGGTTCCACCATGAATATCAATGTAAATGGTGGGTCTATTTTGTTTAACCCTCACTATAACCAATCACTATACACAATTCTTTGATCTACTCATAAATTAGTCCATCAAGATGAACCATCACCACACCAACCAATTGTCACATATCCACCAGAAAAAAATATTTCACCAGTCTGATCTCGATTCACCTATAATCATCCTCTTTCATTGAACCTCAATTGAAACCTTGATCATGAACCACACACATGGTATTGATCTATTTCACTGAAGAATGTTTGCACATAAATCAAATAACCAGTATCCATTAAACCACTAGAGAAAAAAATTTCCTATGATGAACGTGTGAAGAAACAGGGGAGAAATTCATAAAAAAGAATACAGAATAAACATTGACCTTTATTCATTTTAGTATCTTTATGCTATTTTAGAATAGAATAATTAAGAAAAATAATCAAAAATAAAAAATGAATCAACCATAAACTAAATCAACCATCGATGCGTGAATCAATTATTTTTTACAGAATTGATCCACATTTGAACTGAGATAAATAAAACGGTGTGAAACCACATAATTTTATAAATTTTTATTATTATAGAGTTCATTTTATTATTTTATCATGTATTTAACACTTTGATATGGGGGTTTAGTCTCACAGAAGTACTACCCTAGACCCTCACTTCTAGATGGAAGACTCTAGAATATGGGGAGGTGCACTTGAGGTTTAAATATATTTTCTTTTAGGAACTGATTAGTGGCCTAAGTCCAATGAATAATAGTTTTGTATAATTTCAGTAGTTGGTTACTAAAAAATAATTTCTTTATTATATAGAATATTCCCTCCATGTTTATGAATAATTATTAAGATTCTATACTAGTCTAAGAAATTTCTTACATTAATATTCTTCTTTCTAGAAATTGATCACAAAGTTTAGTTGGATGATAATGATGCTATTTATATATAGTATACAATTTTATCAGATGAGTATCAGGTTTTAATTTCATTTAATAAAGAATTTTATTAAATGTGTTCCCACTAAAATGATAAACCCTTTTAAAATACATCATATAAATTAGTATTATATGATCTATATTTCACTATGTAATGAGTCCAATTTAGCATTCTTCTCATCACAAATATATTTAGGTAGGAAACCATTCCAATCATATCAAATATGGTTCCCAGATAGTTGAGTGGACAACCCTTTTCCCAAATCCGTCATATGGATATAATATCACCTATATTCCTTTTGTATCCTAACACTTAGGTTTTCCCAGCTATGTGTAACACAAATATCACAAGGTGATTTGGTTACCTAAATCTTAGGGTTATCTATCTACTCAATTCCTTACATAATATAATCCATGGGAACCTAGATTTAGCATGAACCTATTCAATTTGATGATTGAGGTATTGAAATGTGTTTTATTTAGAGGAAATATTATTCTTATTTTTATTTTTGAGGGAATTTAATCTCACCATCTTATCTAATGTTGTTTCCTTTTACATATATTCATGATTTTAATGATTTAGTTTTGAATATTATTCCTATTTCCAAATAAATATGTTCAAAATATATTGATGTGTAACTCTTTATACAACTCTTAACATGTATTCCCGACCCAAATTAAAATCCATCTATATTTATACACATTCAAAAAAATCCCATGCATAAGTTACATAAAAACATATCATGTAAATGTTTAAAATCATAAGAAATAAACAATCTTACCATGGTAAGTTTGGAGAGACAAATATCCAACCACCACTTTTTTGGACAAGAACTAAGCCTCTAGACTAGTGAGGAGTCCAACCCAATGTCTCTCTACTCGGGGATAAATTACTCAAGATATATTTCCATTTAAAAATACTTATAACACCCAATATTTGTAAACTATAATAAACATTTAATTTCCAAGTCATAAACCAATACAAACAAAGTCAAGGTATAAGAAAACTAAATCCATTGTTATACCTACCGCATAACTCTTTAGATGCATATGTGATGATTTATAAAAGGATTTTAACACTTTAAACTAATTTATAAATAAAAATTAAAAATATAACACTTTATATCTATAAAATTAATTAGGGAATATATAAGTAAAATAAAATTTTATATATTTAATAATGAGATAAAAAATTTATGAATAATTCATAAATAATGAAAATTATAAACTATTTATAATTTACATGGATAAACTTAATAGATTTAATTTTATCTTATTTGAACATTTCATATTATAATTTTTAGGGTTTTAATTTGAACACTTTCACAATAAAAATATGAAATATTTAAATGAATTATTCTATTATAAAGAAAAAAAATTTAATTTTTTACCAAACAATATACATAAATTGAATATCTCACATTATATTTTATTTTATCTATTGATCATATCAATATCCAAAACACCTTTAAGAATAGTTCAAATTTTTTTTACAATAAGTCCTTAATATAAACATTTTATATTTATATTTATGCACTATTCTAAAATAAATATAAACACTTTTATATTTAACCTAATTAAATTCATAAACATTTTATAAATTATTAAGACATGTATATCCACTCAAAATAAAGATCAAATCCACCAAAAAAAATTTGGTACAGTTTAACAGTTCTTTATAAATAAAGAATATATAATTTTCATTAAAATTTTAATCAAAATAGAACACACCATTGAATGGTTTTCCCTAGAGTGGAAACTCTTTCCATGGGGCTTTCCGAATCATTTTTAGGTTTTTTTAGTGTATATGTTATAAAGAGAATGACATTTTGGACAAGAATTCATAAGTCCAAAATAGTTAGGTCTATATCATGGATTATAACTATAGTGGAGATCCACTATAACATAGATACCACAAAACCATATTGTATACCTTCATCCTATAATGCACTATTTTCTATGATATTTTTTTAGTGGATAAAATAATTTTTTTTAAAACTATTCCATGATCTATTGATATCAAGAACCAAAATACATGTTTTATGAAGAAACATTTTATGTACTTGAATTTGAAATAATATTATGATATTTTTTTATTCAGATATGTGATGGAACCTGAAAAACAAATTTTTCTAGTTTTCATTATCCATTCGGATTTCAAACCAAATGTTGATAGATCTAATCTGACATCACTAATAGATTTTTGAGGGATGTGTAACATCTATAATACAGTGTAATAAAAACTCCAAAAAATTATTAATAATAGAATCTATATATATATTTGTAATTAATTCTAAAGTAGAGAACACGATGCACATACTTGATTCTAGTTAATTTTTCCCATTGATGTTCTTTAGAAAAATTTGATCGAGATCACTAAGAAACATAAAAAAGAATCTTTCCTACAGTGGAATCTATAGATCATATGAATCTCCCCATAATTGTGAAGGATATATATATATTTATTGTGTTCTTGAACTTTATGTTTAAATAATACTGTGAAGAGTGAGTTTTATGATTGTTTCAGTTTTTAGAGTTCTAATAGGAGTCTCAACACTATGGAATTCAACAATTTACTTGAGAAACTAACTGATTTATATAGGCCTTAAAAAAACTCAAACTATCCAAAAATATTGATTGAGAATTAGAAAAATGATATAAATGTTTATTCCCTTGAAACATTAATTTCAATATCATTAATTATTATTTAATGTTTAAACAATTATGTGAGATGTTCAAATTTGAAAAATCCATCATTATATGTCGAATAACTAAACATGATAGCATTTAAATAAAGAGAATAAAAATTCCAAAATGATATCACATATATTGATAGTACCATATAGGCACATTATGGAATGGTGATATTCCCCATGTCATGGCGTAACTTAAGAAAGACCACGATGTTGTCTAAACCACCATGTAATTGTAGTGACTTTAGTTTACAATTCCAATTTGACCCACATAATAAAATCTATGTTTGGAAACAAATTCAAACATTATACTATGGTTTATAGCCTAAAACTCAAGAAATGATTGATCATTCAAATAATAAAGGACTTATGATAAAAATTCAAGAAGACATATAAGGCCTTCATTATGAGATCACTCACAATTATTGGATTAGGAAAAGTTAAATAGATACAATGAGAAGAGGAATCCATCAAGTGGAGGATACTAAAAAGTAGGAAGCCAAAGTGGAGGCACTGAAAAATAATATTGATAATTTGTAATTTTCTATGGCACCATCTCAACCATAATAGATACTACAAATAGAACATATACCCAAACCACAATATTATGTGACATGTTGTGGTTCTTATGTATACCAATAATATCAGTTTGGGTCAAAGGGAAAAAAATTTGAATTATAATTATAAAACCTATAACTGAGATCCTCAACATTACCAAAATAACTATAACCAAGGGATTTTGGTTCAACACAACCCATAACATAAACCCAGCTAGATCCAAAGACAAGGTGACCATAACTTCATTAAATACCACGAATAACCTCTATTTACTGCCAAAAAATACATGGCCATTATAACCATTGTCACCTTCTTAATATCAACTCAATTATATTTGATAGAAATTTCTTCCACATCCACACTCCCAATCCACAAAAAAATCCCGCAAAAAATTCAAAATTCTTTAATTTAAAAGATATAATAGTGGATGAAAAATAATAATTATTATTTACTGAGTCATTAATCTTATAATCCATACCTTAATCACAAAGTAGAAAAAATATCATAAAAAATATCAAAATTTTTACTCAGTTAATTCTTAGAAAAACACTGATAAAAATACAATGGAGGAGGTGATAACTGTATCACATCTCAATGGGATATAGATAAACAAGAAAGAGAAAAAATAAGTGGAAAAGGAAGAGAAAACAGATAATAAAAAATATGAAGAAAATGAGAAGCATATGTTGGAATGTAACTCTCTATGATTTAGTATGTATTTTCCTTTAAATAAATATTTTCTATTATATAGATTATGATCTACGCAACACCGAAAAAATGTGAGTAATTATTTATTAAGGTATACTATTGAAATAAAAAACTAAATAAAATTATTAAAATAAATGATTTTAATAGAAATAAAAGATACTAATTTATTTGGTGAAATACCATTGATTCTAAAAAAAATATTACATTTAAATAAAAATATCAATAAAATTTATTGAATTTATGGAATTATTAATAAAGTAAATCAAGAAAATATAAGAAATAATTAATTAAATATAATTTATAATTATTTAATTATTTATGGATAAACAAAAATTTTTTGTTTAAGGTTTTTATAATATATTTTATGTTTTTATTTAAAAGATAATTTTTTAATATTTGAAGTTTGAATTTTAATGAATTTTATTGATTATATATATATAATTATTAAACATTCATTAATTGATTATTAATTAGTTAGTAATAATGATAAAACCGTTTAATGTTAAAAATACTTATTTTTTGAAGAATTATTTTTTCTATATATTGTGTATTTTCATTCTGATAGAATAAAATGATATAAATTAAATAATTATTTTAATGAAATTATTTTTTTATATATAATTTAAAATAACTTACCAATCATATTGTAATTATTACAAGGTTAGGAAAAAAAATAAATTCATTTTTATGATTAAGAAATATATATATTTTTCATTACATTATGTGTAATTATATTAAAATTATTTTTTACCACCTTTATAAATAGACTCAAATGGAATATTTTTCATATTTTGAATCATAATTTTTAAATTAGATAATATGGTCAATTTAATTTTGATGTATAAAAATATGTTACCAAGGTAAAAGTTAGTCAACACATTAACAACTAAAATAAGGTAGAAGTGTAATATTAAATGATAGATTCTTAAAATATCCAACAAAAATATCTATAAATGTGTGTATGGGGAAATTATAGACCTTCCCATATACTATCTCCAATATTTTTCCACTTTGGATCCACTTTCCTTGAAAATGTAATTCCTTTTAAAATAAGGATTGTGTATTTATCAAAATACCACCCCTTCTCACCAATTAGAGGGACTATACTGTATCAAACTCAAATAAAACATTTCCTTCAGTTTTATTTTAAAAAACTACCCAAATTATCTCCCTAACATTCCTATCCTACATTTGGGAACCTCTAGTTACAATAAGTATTCTTAATCCATCATTTCCAAGAGAGTTTCTAAGAGAAGATTTAAGTCTTCAACGTAAGTGTTATCTTCTCCTTAATCATTATTGTTCATCATCTCAATAAAACACTTCTTAAATATAAATTTTCAATTTAATAACATGTTTTTGATATCATTAAACATCTTTAAAAGTGATATTATCACTATAAATTAACACGTTCTTACACATTCTATCATTATAGTGTGTTCTTGATTGGATCATTTTTACCACCCACGTGTCTGATATTATAAATTTTATGTCATCAATATCTAAAAAAAATAAATAATATTAATATTATTTAATAATAATTAATTTAATATATTTTTATAATTTTTTATTTTTAATATTATAAAGTCTATTTAGAAATTATGAAAAACCCCATGTCTGTATGGGTGTTTTAATTTCAGAGGAAACTTATTTTTTCTTCAAATAAGTGGCCTGGTAAAACTAAGAAAAATGATTCATAATCAAGTGTAGAGTCATGGAACACCTAAAAATGGATTCATGGGAAATGAAAACAGGTTTAATAGTAGTACCAGGGGCTTGTGAGGTCATTAAGAGGGGCTGAGGTGGTCATTGCAACTTGGGATTTTGTAGATCATATGCCAACTGATTAGAAAATAAAGGGTCAAAAGGACCATTTTCCCCCATCGGTTTTAGAGGGGTTAACCCCCACCCCCAGTATTTTTTGGGTGAATGGGGGTGGCTCCCCCTTTCCCTTCACCCCCCTTGGTTTGGGGTCTTTTTCTTGGTAATTTTTAGTAATGAATGATGGTGCGATCCCCTATCCCACCTCTCATCTATTCTATGTCATTTCCCACTAATTTTTGCGTTATTTCATTTTTAGTTGGAAATAAATATCTCTATGAATAATGGTGAAATAAATTGGTTTAAAAGGGGTTTTCATGTGTCCAACATTGATGATGTCTTGGGATGATTTCTAGGAGTGGCTATTCAACAAATTTCAAAAGGTATGTCATGTTGTGAAATTATCCTCAAATTTTAATTAAAATTTTAATTGTTTAATAATTGAATTGGTAGTGTAGGTATGGGAATTCACTCAGATTGGGTTTTGGGATGTGATAGGGGTGTCCTAAATCCCATTTCTTAATAAAACGATGATTATTGGATGCTTGATGAGTTATTTGGATTATTTCTAGGATGAAAATTATTTAATTTATTAACTATAAATGTTATACATAAGTAATTATAGATTTTTGGTATGAGTTAGGGGATAAAGACCTAGATTCGATCTCAGTTGTTTGAGGACATGGATATATGATCTTGCAAGGAAATTTTTAGCTGTTTCTGACCCTTATTGTAAAAGTGGAAAGCTCTAAACAAAGGTATGTGGTATCATGTACTTTCCCTATGGAATTTATGTTTGTTTTTATTATATGTGGATGACCATTATCTCCATAGAGGGTGAAAACATGGTTTAATTTTTTTAAATGAAATGTATTAATGAAAATAAGTTTTTTAATTAAATTAATGAGCGTTAGGGGTTTTGAACAATCTCTATGTGCTAAGATTTATGTCTTGGTCTCTGATGGCTGAGACTAGGACTATTATGATTATGGGTGGCCTAAAAACCTTGTGAGAGGTGTGGTGGGACCATATGAGACTCTTAACCAATGTGCATAGGTTTATATGACCCCAATCTAGAGGCAAGGGTGGATTGAATATCCTAGTACATGTAGGACTTAGAAGAAGTCTATCATTATTTGATCTAGTCAGACTCATTAGGATGATAATGGGATGAGAAACCCTCTTCCTTTTGAAACGACTAGGCATGGGTGGATAGACTACAAGCTAGATGGGATCAGGTTGGGTGCGTGGACTGACCCAGAGTAACCCTATGGACTGAGATGGTCTTTAGGGAATCTATTATATATTACCTATGATGTGAGGCCCCATCTACCTAGTGAGGCAATTATAACCTATTCAAGATGCCATGGGATGTGATGTTTTAGTTTTTTGGGTGTTGAACTAAGACCGTTATTGGGATAGAGGACCCATACAAGGGAGCTTATGTTGTGCTAATATTGAGGGGACCCAATGGGTGCCCCATTGTAAGACCGATACTTAATAGGTGTGCATGGTATGATAGTGGGACCCATTTTGGGACCCATAATGTATTAGTGAGATTGAGTGGATGTGGTTAGTGATGATGGTAATGGAAATTTAGATAGAAATATTGTGGGTTTATGTAATGTGCCCTTAGGTAATGTGGGACACATTTGTGCTACCATGGTTATGAAGATGGGTATATAGATGAGATTCCATGTTTTGGAGCTAGTTATAGTTGTAGTTTCCGTGGAGTTACTACATAGTGCTAGAGCCTCCATGGATTTGGGGCTCAATAATGATATGGGATGCTATGGATTTGAAGCATGGGTGATATGTATACCATGGTCCTAATACTTGGAGTCATGGGGGCCTAATAGGGGCTTCCATGAATTTGGATTCTGAATGATAGAGATGTCCTGGGACTCATACCCAGAGTTGATAGGATATGATAGAGGTTACCATGGATTTGGATCTTGGATAATAGGGTTCCCGTTACCCTCATCCTTGAATTCATGAGGATATGATATGTGTTACCTTGAATAAGTAGCTCAGATTATAGGACTACCACTGGCCTCATCCCCTGAGTTGTGAGGACATAATAGGGGAAACAATTGATTCAAATCTTAAATGATAGGACTTCCATGGGATGGTTCCTTGGAGTCATGAGTATTATTGGAGGAAACCATGTATTTGGATCTAACGTGTTACTTGAGAGGCATGGTCATCACAACATCCTCAGAGATACCTGAACACTGGCCAAAGTTGGTATAGTTGATCAAGGTCACAAAAATAAGGATTGAGTATAATTTATATATTTTCAATATTTATTTATTTATTTTGGATGATCATCACACATGCATGTACTACAACATATTCCAATTATTATGGGACACCATTTGTGGTTCCCTATTTATTTTTTACTCACTCCTTGCTCAAACCACTATTTCACTTTGGTACCTGATAAGGAATTCACTTGGTTTCATGAACATGTTGAGATAAGAACAATAATATCATGGTTGAGTAGGATTACTTGGATGGTATTAGGGGATTAATTGAGGTTAAAATTAATGATGTAGTGAATATATTGTGTTTTATTTATTTCATTTTTTTTGTATATGTAAACTTCCGAGTGGGCAGTCAATGTAAGTATGACATGGATATTCAGTCCTTTGATGCATTTAATTTAGTATTCAGTATTGTGGTATTTATTTATTTCACATTCTATTTATTTTGGATTTATGAAATTGGTTTTTTATTTTTAACTCTAATATGTGGGATTTAGTCACCCTACAGTACCACCATAGATCTATACTGCTATTCGAAAGCCTCAGGCATATGAGGAGGTGGCCTGAGGCCACACAATGTTCCGATCTGGTTATTATTAAGAGTGATCTGGGAAAAGACATAAAAAAGTTTTATTAGAGATTTAATTTATTTATTTATTAAGTCATTGGGATTTTGTAGATTGGAGATTTAGGTATCTGTAGGATCTTGCGATGGATACTGGGGCAGTTCATTGAAAAACCCTATTCCTATAAGAGTTCTAGGTTACTAGGGTAGGGATTGAGGTTATTGGTTTGCGATGTTATTGTTGTGTATGAATTTTCATTTGAGTGACATACAATTGGATTGAATTTTATGATTTATAAAGGGTTTTTTTCTCTTATCCCATTTTCATGAGGCCAATGATTGGTATTGAAACTTTTCATACAGATGGATGATGTGTCTCATGAATCATTTCAAGCACATAAGATTCATATAACATATATACTTTCTAGTGTGTGATTATTTTAACTCATGGTTGAGGCTCTATTGTTTAATGTGTTAGTAACTACTCATATGATGTTTCCTTGTATAAGTACATGGTGAAATTATGTTCACATAGGCCAAATTTTATAGGGATTTTATTCTAATGGAAGGCTATCTAGATTTACGGTGAGATGATCGATAGTAAGGATGTAAGTGTAGCTCTAATGAACAAGAGGTGTAGTGACCTAGTGGAAAAGTGAGGACCATGATGCCTCGGTGGAAACCCCTTGTGGTTTTTTATGTTTGGTTAAGTTATATGAAGTACCATTAACAACCTGTATAGTTTTTTATAAAATATCCTGGAATGATGTTGTACCCGACTAAACCCTATGTGTGTAGTTTTAAATAGGTCATCTAAGATGAGGCTATGGTAAGAGTTTACCATTTATAAGTGATCCTTTAGAGAGATATCTTATGTGCATATACTTGGAGAGGATGGGTTCTCTAGTTGTGGGTGGTGGTTTAGAATATGATGCTATCATATGTGAGACTCTACGAGTGGATGTTTGGCATGTAGATTACTTGATTATTGAAACAAGATCATGTATGATGTCCCATGGGCTGTAACATTCTAGTAGTATGATCTGGGTGATATAATTGATTATTTGTGATAGGTGGGATACCTAGAGGCCTATAGTTTTTCCTCAAGCTCTAGGGGGATGATGTTTGGTTTGTTTGAGTGTGACCCATTAAAGGGGTTAACCTAGGTTGGTATTTTATTTATAGAAGGAGTCATAAGAATGTGCTTTAGGGTTTGATATGGATTCATCGGAGGTGATCAAGGTTTTGGTGCTTTAGGTATCAAAGTGTGGTTTCTAGGACCAGACTAGGGTGATGTATGACCCAGTGTAGTGGGACACTTATAGAAGCATGGTAAGAGTGTGGGCGTATTCTATTTAATAGAATGATGTTGGGTTGAGTATAAGTGTTTGGATGAAGTTTAAATGACTCAAAACAAGTATTATCACCTATAGTGATAGAATGATGATGTGGGGTGGGTAGTCTTTAATGATTCACGATAGAATGGAATGCCCAATTTTAGAAAGGAGTGCCTAGGGATCTCATGGAATACTGAGATTGACAATCGATAAAGCATGGTTAGCATGGAATTGATGGTGTGTGACTCTTAAGACTTTGAGTGAGGTACTAGAATTAGTAATGGCTATGTGAAGTCCAAGGGCCTATGTGTTTGGGTTCAATGCATTTGGGCATGAAGTCCAGAGGATTAAATGAGTCTTTAGAATGATCCTCTATAGGGGAGGAGGAATTGAGAATGAATCAGGCACCATGGGATGGTCGAACCAAGGGTGAAAATTAACATGAAATGTTAGTGGAACATGGTGTTAGGGGTTGGTAGTAGGTGAGCGTGGCTCGAGAAGAGTGACATACATGTTTGGAAAGTTATCCCAATGAATTGGTTTAGTTGTTTGGGTATTGGGAATGATATATTTTGGCCATTCCAGTGGTAACATCTGGTGAGGGATGGGGTGTATACAATGGTTGTTAGGATACTTTTTTGATAATTTGATGAAAAGTATACTCCTAAGGTGGGGATCCAGATGTCTTCCATGATCATGTGACGTTCACATGAAATGGGTCATGGGAATGTGATTCTTATTATTGGATGATAATTTTGGTGTTTAATGAAGGTGGATAAATAGACCCGAGTGTTGTTGTATTACTTATTGAATTCTACATATAGATTCAGGTATGGAATCTTGATGATTTGGTGCATTGGCATTGGGATTGTGTTGGTTTTGTTTTGACCTGAGTTCGTGTTAGCTTATAAGTGTGTGAGTGTGTATGGTAAGACATGATAATAGATTAGTCAATTATGGATCCAACTATGGAGTCACACTAGAATTTTAGCATAGAATTTGGTGAGTATTCTTGAATGATCATGGGATGCCTCGGGGATAGAGTCATCATGATCAGGTTTTGGTGTTGCGTTAGTGGCTGAAGAAGAGTGATTTTGAGGAAGCTCTTCTATAAATGGGTCAACTTATGTTCTCAAGAATAATGGAATAATGTTAGTTAAGGGATACATAGATCATGTTGTAGGTGAAACAATGGGTGTGTTTTGATGGTCAATCATATATTTTCATGGAAAATATAGTGAGATTTATTCTTGACCTTATTAAACTAGTGTTTGACCTATTCTAACAATAATTGAGGACCAAGATCAATGTTCTCATATGTGATAGGGTGTAGAGAGTTTAAAATAATTCCGTTCATGTCATTATAATGCATGATGAGTGGTTAGGCAGAAAGTTCTGGTAATGGAGCCACCCTGAATCAGAACTGGCAATCATAAGAAATAAATTCTGTTATTAAGAATCACAGGATGGGTGATAAATAAGATGAATATATGTTCATTTTCGGTTTATATGGTAATACTTAAATGCTTTCTCAATGTTTCAGTGGTGGTTTTGAGTGATGGATCATGTTTCAGTGGTATAAGAACCTTATGTTGACGTGGATCTTTAGAAGCACATTGTGAATTCAGATATGGAATGTTGCTATAGGATTTTGAATTCATGAATAATATTGTCTAGGATATTCTGTTGGATACCCATAAATACTTCTCAAGGATGAAAATTAATAAGGTGGAAAGGTTTTAAAACCCCATGTCTGTACATGTATTCAAATTTAATTTTTTTTTTCAAACAAGTGTCCATGTTAAATTGAGAACCAAGATTTTAAATTTAGCGAAAAATCACAGAACATCACCAAAGGGGTGTTTGAAACATAAACTAGGGCTTGAGAGTTGTCCAAGGGGATTAGGAGGTCCCCAAAAGTGGTCAAGTTTTTAATGTCTAAGAATTTATTTATAATTTTTTTTGTAATTATATGGAATTATTTCGAGATCGTGAAATTTGATGGCTCATGATTCCAAGGGCTAGAGTGCCTAAAATGATCCGTCAAAAAACGTTAATCATTAAATAGCGTGCGTTAGCAGTTTTCTTGAAAAGAGGAATCACTCTTAAACTGGTGCCCAGATCAGAAATCCAAGGGCACCGTATCATTCAGGATGGCAGGTTTACCCTTGGTGCGACTTAATTTTTGTTGGCGCAGGCCTCTAGTGAGAAAACCAAAAAATGGAATTACCGTAAATAAAATAATAAAATAAAAATATTTAATTTTTAAAATTATTATAAATCATGAATAGTGACTCAGATTAAAAATATGATACCACCGTTGAGCTCATGAGGATATTCTTTCCTTAGGCAGATCCTAACATTGGCCGACACCTGCCAACAATGAAAGTTAGTTTCTGGCCATAAATAAAATAATTCAGTAATAATTATTTTATTATAAAATCATTATAAATACTAAATTGTAACTCATATTGGAAATCCGAGAGTACTATTGAGATTGTGAGGGCGTGTTCCACTTGGGTGAAGCCTAACCTCAACTGGTATAGGTCGAGGGTGACTGTTAATTTTTTCTTAACATTTTTAAGGTGCGTTCATTAAATGTTAAAATGGGATTTTATATCTTTTGAACCAGTTCCTGGATTAAAAATCCAAGGGCACCGTTGAATTTATAATGCCAATATTCTCTTAAAAAGAGCTTAACATCGACCGACAAGGGTTGGATGAAAATGATAATTTTTGGACTTTCAAAAAAAAAAATAACTATAAGTTATTTTATTTTTTCCATCCACCATTGAGTGATAGTTGGTGAAACCAAATTGTAACTACTATCATTAAATTAATAACAATTAATGAGTCGTTTCTTTGGTTATGTAACTGCAACACTCGTGTGTTTAATTGGTGCATTAATTAGGGTTCATTAATGAACCACATTAATGAATGCAACATGGAGTGGTTTATTTTTATTTAATCAATCCATTGGAAAATGGAATGGAAGTTGTAGGGAAACATATAACGAAGTGATGAAAACATTCCTCTTCAATGGAGAATGGTGAACGAACGATGATCGTTGGAGGAATCGATCTAGGGATTGACGAGCGGTGACAAATGTCGAACGACAATGAACACGGAATTCCTTCCTTCACCCGCAATGGATTCCACCGAATCAAGGTAGGGGATTTATGTGTTTATATCCCTCTTTTCCAGTTCATAAATAATATAAAGAATATGGATCAACCAACCAATGAGTTGATCCATGATTCATTATTAATTGTGGGAGGTTGTTGTGGGGTTACACCATGGGGTTTTTCTTAATCTTATAATGATTATTATTCCACCCCTATGGTAAAACACTAATGCGGTGGGAACATGCCAATCTGAACAAGACCTGGACCCTCCATATCTCTTGGGTTTTGTAAATTTTTCATGGGAAACTGAGGAACATGGTGGAAAGGTAAATACAAGGGGATCACAGTGAAGTCAGTGAACCAGGAGGCCTGTAGGCGTAGAGGGGAAGGAAAATAGACCACCAGAGCATCTCCGGTGGCCTGCGAAAGAAGTCACCAACGTGACACCACCTATGTGGTGGCACCAGTAACTGATAGTGCTGGCTAAGTGGGGAAGCCACACCTGCAAGAACCGTGGCCGGACAGCCGTGGTGGGTGGAAGGCGCATCACTAACACACCGTGCGGGAGACTGAGCAGCCCACCCGGGCTGCTCGGCTGGCACAACGAACGACTCCTTCCGGCCGCTTCGGGAAAAGGGTAAATGCCTCTCTGATGCCACTATTTTGAAGAACCATATGCATTGCATTCATTCCAGCACAACCAGACCACATGCTGGTGGGATCCGCTGGTTGGGCCGGACCCCTACCAGACCCAGAATCGACTAGTCTTATTTTACTAAATCTAACATAACTCACAAACTGGGTGTTCGATTGACACGTTGTCTATGACGTGAGGACCCTTATAATGAGGCGATACTTTTGGTATACTCCACTTGAGTTTTGGCTGAAGTTGGAGTATGGATGGGTCAGATCAGAATCAAATCCAATCGGGCCCTAATTACCTTTTTTTGCTTATATCTTAAAGACCTGGTGTGCCATGGACACACTGTCTGTTGCGTTGGAACCCTTACAACAGGGTGGTACTTTGGGTTACATCTTCATGGGAATTCATGTTAGTTGTGGTACAAAAGATATTTTGAGGACCAAAATCTCAGGAACTCAAGAACACCAAGTGTGGGAATCCAGTGGCTGGCTGTCAAGTGAAGAGAAACTCTTTTTGGATCAGCATGAGAGCTACCCTATATAGATAGACAGCAGTGAGATCCTACTTGGATCATTAGTAGAGCGAACCTCTATGGATCGACATGAGATCTACCCTCTGTGGATCGATAGCAGTGCGACCCTCTGTGGATAGGCAGTAGTGCGACCCTCTATGGATCAACAATAGAGTGACTCTCTATGGATCAGTAGTATTGAGGCCCTTTTTGGATCAAAAGTAGAACATATCAATAGAATATAATGATCTAGCTTAAGACTAATCTTCTTTATTCTCGTTATCTAAGTTTTATACATGTTGTGACATGTGTCTTTTACTTTATTCTATGTGGTTGGGGTCTTTCTTAGTGGTTTTACCGCTAGGGTATATTTCATTGTGGTGTTTTCCTTCATGAATTACCGAGAGAACATTGGTGGTATTGGGGTACCTAGTGTTTATTGTTATACTCACCCATTCCCAAGATTTTCCCACACATGTTGTGTTTGGCGGAGACGGTCGACATTCTGACATAGGTGCTTAGGGGGACGAGACTGACAAATGCTACTACAGTGGACTTGGTGTCTTAGGACTAGGTGGGGCAGAGTAGGATCGGGCGGGCTTGAAATACTACTTCAAATTACAGTAGCTTCACTACTCTCATGATCAGGTGGGGTTTTCCACAGATGGCCATCAGAGTTTCCTTTTGTACTTTACTGTTTTCAGTTTCTATTTGGGATTGTATTCTAGCCCACTTACATTCACTTGTACTTACAATCATCCTTGTTTTAGTGGCATACTTGTTTCCCCCTTTTAGTGTGTTAGGTTGTGGTTAGACGTGTGTGTATACAGGTTTAAAGGAAATTCCTTCTATTTTTGGGATACACCTTTCTGGTGCTAGTCACTAGCCCTTAGCCCATGAAAGGCAGGATTGGGGTAGTCATGGAATGGGCCCCAAGGGACAGGTCTTGACAAAGTGGAATTAGAGGGTGGTTGGTTTTACCAAAATAACTAAGAGTCTGTATTTTCATTGGGAGCAGTAGTGTTAAATGTCTTGAGTTCAAATTTTAGTTGAGGTAGTTCAGTGTTGGTGTGGCGGTTGACATATTCATACACCAGGACCCTGAATTATGTTTTTTTGACTTGGTACACAAAAAACTAGTTTTATGTGTTTTGAATTTTTTTTCTCTTGATCTCTTTTGACTCAACTCACTAGGTATGACATTTTAACTACAGTTTATCTTGATTCTCTTTCAAGATTCCTACACATAGACAGCCTTCCAGGATTCCAGTGTGTGACCATGAGGATGGCCCACAGAGTGATAAGGCTTCTATACAGGGACCATTTCCTGAGATGATACCTTCTAGTGGTTTCAAAACAATACCACTGCCCATTGGTCAAAATTTACTACCAGTTCTACTGGTAGAGGACACATGTAGGCTTAGTTCCATAAAAATGTTTAACTGGAAGATAACTGTCAGGTTCTGAGGCGATCCTGACTCACATGTAGCTAAGTACTGGATTGAGGTGGTGACTAAGTTTCTATCTTTCCAGGGCCCCATTAGATTAGATGGAGGTCTTGTAAATGTGCCTTCTATGTGGATTAGTAGGGTGATGAAATGGTTTAGATTAACTTGATCTTATGATGAGGTGACTCCTCTATGGACAGAGCTTGAGAACCTTCCTTAGATAAGGGGTCTCTTTCCATAAAAATGTTAGGTTTATGTGTTCCGAAGAGCTTCTACAGCTTCGTCATGATGACATGTCAGTTGATAAGTATTCATCAAGGCATATTACCATTCTAGGTACTCGATGAATAAGATACAACCATTGCTTGAGGGATCAGACCTCTAAGCGAGATGTGTTTAGGGACATCCGATCTAGGACTATTCCTCTGTGCATTCCTACTTATGTTAGGGTGCTAGAGACATTTTTGGTTGAAAATTATTTTTCTGAACAGATACAGTTAGTGAATTTCAGCAGTGGGAAAGTACGAAATCGACGTCAGTCTCAAAAACTTGGATGTGTAAAATGTTTCAGGAAGAGGAAATGATAGGTAAAGATGAATATGCAGGGTAGAAGATGTGGAAGAGGATCTAGGAGAGAATAAGGAGGTGGTATACAATTTGACATGTTATAACCAGCACCCCAATGTGGTCCCCAACGGGCTCAAAGAGCTGGAGGAAAGGGGAAGGGAGTATCTACTTGCGGTCAAAGAGTATGACCCAAGGGCTCTAAGAATGATTTTAGGTATGGTATGTGTCTATTACTAACTTTCGTATTAATAGACATAGGTACTAATCATTCCTTCTTTTCATAAATCTTATTCAAGATCTAGATTTTCTGGTTAAACTTTTGACTTGATCATTACGTATAGAGATACCTATGGGAAGGAGACTTGATAATCAAACTTATGTAAATGGTGTGATATGACCCTTGATGCAAGAATTTCGGTTGTAGAATCTTGGTGGTAGCATCGAGGACTTACGATGATAGTCTGTGTATGGACTGGTTATCTATAGTTCATTCTCAGATTGACTATTTTAGTAAAAAGTATTCAATATATCTATAGTGTTGGAATTTTGTTTTCCTTGGTCAGCAAAAAAGGCAACCCAAGCCTCACGGGATAAACTTCTTCATAGGAGGGTTTATCCAATCAATCTTGAGTCATCCAGCCATACCCTCATATAAGTAGGTGTTTTTGGGTTTTCAGTTCCCAATAATAGTGGTGGAGTGTGGGAACATTCTTTCAAAACATGTTTCAAATATTTCCTCCCTATAGGGTGAGGGACTTCTGTATCATCTACACAATGATATGGCCCTGATATCAGCATTAAAATATCAGAGGACTTTTGTAGATCTTCGCAACCAGGGGGCGTAGGTGGAGTACTTTCAAAGGAAGGGATTAGTAAGACCCTGTGTTCGAGGTTATGTGTGGACTACCAGCACCTAACAAAGTGGCCATGGAGAGTGGGTACCAACTACCAAATGGTCGATGGGAACATCAATCAATTAAAGGGGGAAACCTTTCACATGGATGGAAGGGTTCCCATTGGATTTTCAGTAGTTGATACAACAGTGATGGTTGTAGTTCCTCCAGGACTATGACCTTGAGATAGTATATAGTCTTGGGAAGGGGGACGTGGTGGAAAACACACCCAGAAATAGTTCTTGATTACAACTGCTGAGTGAGGCGACCGAGAATCTAGCTGTGATGCTGATATCTTTCGTAGATGAGGATAGAGAAACTTTCCTCCAGTCTATTATTATCACTCCCCCACTCATTCAGCGAGTTAGGGAGGCATAATTTGTGGATGTTGACAGTGAGGCCCAACGTGCTCAGATATTCTCAAGACATGCTTTTGATGGATTTTCGATAGATAGGTAGCATGTCATCTTTTTCAGAGGATGCACCATAGTAATAGTGATGTTATGGGAGGATTTATTGAGATAACTTCATACATCCACTTTAGTGGTACATCCTAGTGTGGTGAAGAAGTACTAGGACCTCTGACTTCAGTACTAGTTTCCAGTAATGATGAAAGTGGTGGCAGAGCTCATTTCATGATGCCTCACTTTTCAGCAAGTGAAAGATGAGCATCAGGTTCTAGCACACATGAGTATTGATTTTTCCCCCAGATATATGGTCAGATATAGTGAACCATAAAATCCTTGGAGGAAATGCTTTGTGCTTTTGTCATGGATTTTGGTCATAGTTGGGAGGACCACCCACCACTGGAGGAGTTTGTGTACAATAATAGATATCACTCCACCATTGGTAGGGCACTATTTGAGGCCTTGTACGGGCGGCCATGAAGATCACCTCTATGCTGGAAATACCTAGTGGATTCATCACTCATGGGTCCAGAGTTGGTACATGCTACCATTGAGAAGGTACAGATCATCCAGGAGCAGATGAGGACTGCATAGAGCAGACAAAAGTCTTTTGCCGATAGGAGACAGAGACCCTTGTCGTTCAACGGGGAGACCATGATTTACTTTGGTTCACACCCTGATGGGGATTACAGAGATTTGGATGGAATGAAAAGTTATCTCTGATGTTTATTAATGATTTTTAGTTTCTTAGTGGAGTTGGCGTGGTGGCATACTACCTAGTACTTCTCCCACAGATGCACTGGGAGCACGATATTTTTCCCATGTCGTGGCTAAAGAGGTATGTGCATGATCCATCGTACATCATTGACTGGGGAGAGCTGGCCATTAAAGATGGGGTGACATTTGCGGAGTTCCGGGTAGAGATAGAGGGTTGACATGAGCAGGTCCTTAATCGATGGTCGATTCCTCTACTGCGGGTTTAGTGGTAGCACATGAATCTCCAGGAGAGAACAAGGTAGCGGGAGACTAAGATTTATGCTTAGTACGCCACTTGTTTTATTAGTCTTTGTTTTGGATTTCGAGGACATAAATCCATAGGGTGGGGGGAATGTAATTTCCTGAAATTCCTGTATAATATTTCTCAATTATATGGAATTATTTTGACACTGTGAAATTGGATGGCACGTGATTATAAAATCTGGAGGGCCAGGAATGATCCATCAAAAAATGATAAGCTTTAAATATCATGTGTAATAAGTTTTCCTCAAAAAGTGTAATAACTCTTAAACAGTTTCTAGGATCATAAATTCAAGGGCATAGTTACGTTCTGAATGACGGGTTTACCCTAGGCGTGACTTAAGTTTAGTCGGTGCATGCCTCCAGTGAGAAAACCCAAAAATGGAATAACCATAAATAAAATAATAAAATATTATTATTTTATTTTTCAAATGCTTATAACTAATTAACAATGACTCGGATTAACAATTCAAGACCACCGCTGAGCTCGTTAGGGTATGCTTTCCTTAGGAAGATCCTAACATTGGCCAATGCGGGCCAATAATGGAAGTTAGTTTTTGGTAATAAATAAAATAATTGAGTAACAATTATATTATTTTTAAATCAATATAACTCATAAATGGTAACTCAGATTGGAAATATGAGAGTACCACGGAGCTTGTGTGGGTGTGTTCCCCTCACGCGGAGCCTAACCCTGACCGGTGAGGGTCAAGGATGACTGTTAATTTTTTCTGAACATTTTTAAGGTATGTTCAGTAAAATGTGCACACTATATTTTCTATCTTTTGAACCGGTTCTTGAATTGAAAATCCAAGGGAACTATTGAATTCATAACCCCAATATTCTCTTACGCAAATCATAACTTTGACTGATAAGGGTTGGACAAAAAAGAGAATTTTTGGACTTTTAGAAAAATAATAATAAAAAACTAAATGTTATTTTATTCTTTTCCTCCACCATTGAGGGACAATTGGCGAAATCGTAGTGTGAAAATGATCATTAAATGAATAAAAATTAATGACTCATTTCTTTGGTTGTGTATCCACAACGCTCGTGTGATTAATTGGTTCATTAATTACAATTCATTAATGAACCACATTAATGAACACAACATGGAGTAGTTTATTTTTATTTAATCAATCCTTTGGTGAATGGATTGGAAATCATGGTGAATCCTCTGATAAAGCACCGATGAATTTCCTTTTTAATGGATAATGGTGAACAAATGAACATCATTGGAGGAATTGATCTGGGGATTGAGGAGCAATGATGAGCATCGAAAAAGAACAAATGAGAAATTCCTTTATTCATCCATAATGGATTCCACCGAATCTAGGTATAGGATTTATGTGTTTTATATCCCTCTTTTTCAGTTCTTGAATAACATAAAGAATGAGGATAAACCAACCAACGAGTTGATCCGTAATTCATTCTTGATTGTGGGAGGTTGTTGCGGGGTTACACCTTGGGGGTTTTCTTAATCTTATAATGATTATTATTCTACCCCTATGATAAAATGATAATGTGAAGGGACCAAACCCTCTACCGCACTTGGGTTTTGTGCATTCCTAATGGGTGACCGAGCAACATGGAGGAAAAAAGAATCTAAGGGGCTTGCAGTGAAGGCGGTGACCTGGGACGCCCATAGGAGTAGAATGGAAGGAAAATGGACCACCAGAGCTTCTCCAGTGGCCCATGAAAGATTCCGTTAACACGACACCACATGCACAGTGGAGACATGGGAGGACCGTATGTGTAGATGAGAAGGAAAACAGACCATCAGAGCATCTCCAGTGGCCCGTAGAAGTAGCCGTCGATGCGGAACCACCTGCGTGGCAGTGACCGGCTCGGTCGACCGCATGGAGAAGCCTTGCCCACAGGCACTGTAGTGGAAAGAGATGTGGACGGGAGACCACATAGGGCGGAAGACTGCAGAGGGAGGAAGACGTGACACTGACACACCGTGCAGGAGACAAAGTGGCACGCTCGGGCCGCTCGATAGGTGCAACAGCCTGCTCGTGTCGACTATTTCGGGAGGAGGTGTGGCGCCTCTCTGGTGCCACCATATGGAAGAACTAGACACATTGCATCTGTTCTAACACAACTGGCCCACTTGTGGGCTAGGACCATGGGCCCAACAGGCCGGCTGGGTCGGACCCCTACGAGACTCGGACCCGACCGGTACCGTTTCATTAAAATAACATAACTCCCAAACATGGTGTTTGATTGATGCGCCGTCTGCAACATGAGGACCCTCATGACAAGAAAGTGCTATTAAGATACTCCAACTGAGTTTTGGAAGAAGTTAGAGTATGGATGAGTTTGATTATATTCGAATCCAACCGGGCCCTAATTACCTTTTTTCTTATATCTTACAAACCAGGTGTCCTATTAACGTGCCATTTGCTACGTTGAAACCCTTATGACAAGTCATCCCTTTGGGTTATATCTTCATAGTAATTCATGGTGGTTGAGGTACATCAAATATGTTTAGGACCATAATCTCATAAACTTAAGCACAACAAGTTTAGAAATCTAGTGGCTGGTTGTCCAGTGAAGAGCGACCCTCTATGGACCAGCATGAGGGTGACTGTCTGTGGATCAGCAGTAGTGCGACCCTCCATGGATTGAAAATAGAGTGACCCTCTCTGGATCATCATGAGAGAGACCCTCTATGGATCGGTAGTAGTGAAACCCTCTATGGATCAACAGTAGTGTGACCCTCTGTGGATCAGTCGTAGAGAGAACCTTTGTGGATCATAAGTATAGATACCCTTTGTGGATCAGCAGCAGAAACTCTCAAGAAAATAAAATGATATATCTTTAGGAAAATAATATCAATTCCAATAATTTATGTTTCATACTTGGTCTGAGCGGTGTCTTTTACTTTGTGCTATGTGGTTAAGGTCTTTATTAGTAATTTACCTCTCAGGTATTTTTCTTTGTGGTGTTTTACTTCACAAATTATCGAGAGACCTTTGAGGGATTCAGGGTCACTATTGAGTATTGTTATACTCACCCCTACATAGGTTTCACCTACACATGTTATGTCTGGAGAAAATGGTAAATGTTTTGATAAAGGTGCTCAGGGGGATGAGACTAATAGACGCTATGATAGTGGACTTGGTGGCCTAGGACCAGGTGGGCCCCATTTGGACTGGGGGAGAAGGATATAATACTTCAGCTTCCAGTAGATTCACTACTCTCACAATTAGGTGGGATTTTAAATGGATGGACACTAGAGTTTCTATTTGTACTTTACTCTTTTCAGTTCTTATTTGGGTTTTTATTTTGGCCCACTTACTTTCACATGTACCTACACTTAGCCTTGTTTTAGTGGTATACTTGTTTCCCCCTTTCAGTGTGTTGGGATGTGGTTGGACATGCGTGTATACAAGTTTTAAGGAAATTTCTTCCCTTCTTTGGATATGCCTTTCCAATTCTAGTCACCAACCCCCAGGCCTATAGAAGGAAGGCTTAGGTGAGTCATGGCATGGCCCCCGGGGCACGGGTATTGACATAGGTTTCTATTGTATCTTGTAATGCAGTAGGCCACCGACTAACCTATGCCTTCATGTAATAGCTTGGTGGGATTCTAACAAAACTATCTAGTAGGTGGTTTTCTTTAGCTATCTTGAGAGGACATTAAAGGGTCAAAAATACCCATTTCCCCTCAAGGTGTTGAGGGGCTATCCCCTTCTTTACCCTATTTTGGATCAGGCAGTTGGGGTTGGATCCCCCTTCTCTTTCGCACCCTCCTTGGTTTGGGGTGTGTTTCTTATCCATTTTTAGGGATGAAGGTATATTTTCCTCTTTTTCTACCTCCAATATATTCTCTTTCATTTCCTGCCAATTTTGATGTTGTTACCGTTTAATTCAGAAATGGAAATTCCACCATATAATGGTGAAATCACCTAGTTTCAAAGTGTATTTTGTGTATCCTAGGTTTAGGACGACCTAAGATGATGTTCAAGTATGGTCATTCATCAAATCACTAAATTCACATCACACCATGAATTTTTCTTTGTGTCATCATTAAAATTAATATATTTTAATAATGGAATTTGTGGTGTAGTTTGGTGATTTCACATGCCATGCGTTAGGGGATATACCGAGGGTATTCAGAACCCCATTACTCAATGATTTGATGATTTTTGGATGCCTGGTGTGTTATCAATATTTATGAATGTTTGGAAATTAATTAATTAATTAATTATAAATGTTAAAATTAAACATTATAAATGCTTGGAATGAGTCAGGGGCTCGAGACATGGAGCATATTTTGGTTGATCGAGGATATGGATAGATGATCTTGGATGAGCCTTGGAAGCTGGTTTTGGACCTTTGTGTCAATGTGGAAAGATCTACACATTGGTAGGTGGTCTAGAATACTTGCGCGATGTAATTTATGTTTGTTTACATTGTATATCGGTAATCAAGATTTCCACTGATGGAAATACCATAGGTTAATTAAATTATAATTTTTTAATTAAATAAAATCATTTAATTAAGTGAATGAGTTCCATGGGTCATGAACAACCCCTATGTTCGAATCCACTATCGATGGATGAGGCCAAGACCTTTATGAAACTTGGTGGTTTCCAGAACTTGTGAGAAGGCAAGACTAGTCATGAATTTTATACCATATGTATCGGATTGAGATTCCCACAAGAAGGAGGAAAAAGATGAATAATGATCCTAGGTTGTGTAGGCCTTATAGTACCACCTTCGTGTTCCAATCTATTTACGGTAACTGAGATAAATATGGGATGGGAAAACCTCTTCCGACTAATGAGACCAAGCCTAGGTGGATAGGTCATAGGATTCCTAGAATTAGGTTAGGTGAGAAGATCGACCTAAAGTGACCCTAGGGACTGAGATGGGTCATGTTCCATCTCTTTTCTATTTTCTACTAGGTGTGAAACCATTTTTACAATGAGTTTGTGATAAATTTTTGATGATTCCTTGGGATTAAATTTCCTAGTGTGTCATGTGTTGATCTGATACCATGAATGTGACTGGAGACCTATGTGAGGGTGCCTCATCTATGACGGTTCAGAGGGGAGCTAGTGGGTTTCCATTAAAATAACTACTTTGATTGGTGGTGCATGGGATGGTAATGAGATTCCTCGTATGACCTGAACCAGAATAGTGAGCATGAGGGTCTGTGGAAAGTTATTATGGGTGTTGGTGTGTAACCAACCCTATGTTTTTCTTCTTGGATATTTATGGGAGATTTCTTTAAGGTGAGTGGGACAAAATTAGTCTTCCAGGGTTATCAAGCATGGTATATGGATGGGATTCCATGTTTTGGAGAAGGTTATGGTCAAAGTTACTATGGAGTTATTGCTTGGTGCTAGAGAATCCATGGATTTGGGGTTTGGTTATGATAGTGGTTTTCGTGGATTTGGAACCCAAATGATAGGGATTCCATGGGCCTCAATCCCAAAGTTAGGAGGACCTAATAGGTGCTTCCATGGATATAGAGACCAAATGATAGAGATACCATGGATCTCTTCTCTTTGGTTTTGGGGATATAATAGGGGATACCATGGATATAGATTCTAAATAGAAGGGATATTGTGGGACTCATCCTCAGAGTAATGAGGAATGATAGGGGAATCCTTATATTAGGATTCCAAATGATAGTATTTTACATATCTTAACCATTTTTTCATGACAAAATGATAAGAGATACCTTGGATTATGATCCCAAATAATAGGAATTCTATGGGATGGATCCCTAGATCTATGAGGATTAGGGATGTAAGAGATTTGGAGCCCACATTTTACATGGGATGCATGGTCATCATAACATGATCAATGGAACCACAACAATAGATAATGTTGGTATAGTTTCTCAGGGTCATGGAGATATGGATCAATAGTAATTTACTTATTTTTAGTAGTTATATATTTATTTCTATTGAGATTGTCACAAGAATATATCATGGTGTATGATGGTCAGTATTTGACTGTGTTGGTGGCACCCTACTAAATTTTTTACTCACACCCAACTCAGGATGCCACTACACTTAAGTTCATAAGAATATGTTCACTTGGTTCAAGGTATAGGTTGGGGTAAGATCTTTGATAACATGGTTGAGTTTGATAACTCATATGGTATCAAGATAATGGTTGAGGTTTGGATTGGAGATTCAATGAATCCATCTGGGTTTATTTATTTTATTTTGGTATATATGTGCAACTAGAACATTGGGTGGTTAGTGTATTAATGAAATTTATGTTTGGTCTCTGACTACATTTTATTTATTATTCCATATTTTGGTATTTATTTCTTCCAGTTCTAGTTTATTTTATGATGTATTATATTGGTCAATGTTAGTTATTCCAAACTTTTATATAGGTTGTATAATATCTCTATAGTACCACATCAGATCTCCACTAATAGTTAGAAGCCTTTTAGTTATATAGACTATTTATTGAGTTCATGTAATATTCTGATCCGGTTAATTTTCAGAGTGATCTAGTTCAGGATGTTACAAATTAATTAAAATATTTTCAAATTGAATAATCATTAAAAATGTTATTTTTAAGAATTCCATGAGAACTGTCACCATAAGTTCCATAAAATGACTATGTGACTCTAGAATATATCAGACACATATAATAAACAATAATGAATATTTTTGATATGGTTAAACAATGATCAAGGAGAAAGGATTTGAACCACCAGACCGAAGCATGAATGGAAAAATAAAAAAATTAACACCTGGATATTAATTTTAATAATAAAAAATTAATATATGGATCATAAGAATTAAAAATGAGTTGTATTAAGTAAAATAAGTTTGAATAAGGTTCTTGAAAATATGAATAATATATATATATTTATAATATAGAGATTTATAATGCATACAACCAAGAGGATGTTCTGGTAAATGGTTTCTTTTCCAATATCACTTTGAGATTGAGATTATTTATGTATAAATTTACACAGGGGGAAATGTTATATTTTTTCTATATAAAAAACTACTTATTTTATTTATTTGTTATTATTTCTATTTTTTAAATTTCTTCTTTCTATTTCTACTCCCTTTGGTTTACAACTCAACCAAATAATTTTCTATAAGTGGTAATGACCATATGCCATCTTTTTAGTCGTGAATCATTTTCCTCCATGAATATATATATTTTTTATTGTATTATGGATTTCATTTAATATAAATCTATAATTTTTAGATCATATTTATTAAAATTTATTATATTTACTAAATTATGATAAAAATCTCCTTTCATTTTCCACATAGGTCATTTTCTATTTACATTGACCGTGTTTACAAAAACATGGAAGGAATATCTTCTTGATTGATTTTTACATGATTTATTCTTAAAAAAATCCACATTATATTTATTTATAAATATTACTTTCCATATTTTAATTATTTTGTAAATTAATTTATATTCTTATTATTTTATAAATTATTTCTATTGAAGTAAAATTAATTAAAAACATGAAAGGGTAATTCTTTTTTTTCATAGAAATTTTATAATTATCTTATAAAGTGTTTTTCTCTATATCAACATTATATAATGTTTATTATTAGTAACTAGGGATATTATCTAATGATACCAATTAAATAATTTTTTTTGAATAGATTATGATCATATTTTATAATTTTTTTATGAAACTTGTTTCTTTCCAATGGGGTAATTAAACTATAATGAAATTATGAATGTTTTCATGTTGATGTGGAGAAAATATGTATGGCATGTAATTATTTAGCACATGGGAAAAAAATTATATCCCTATAGTGAATTTGGTAAATATTCATATCCCATGATATGATATATAATGGAATAGGGAGTGAACCCAATACACTATATGAATTTTTTCACTAAGTTTATGGGAATTGGGAGGGATCACAATCCATTATTTGAATTTTTCCACTATGATGATGGAATTGGAATTGAGATTTTACATAAGAAATGATTTTATATTCTTATGTATGTTAAAAATTCTTATACCATAGTTTTATGTTATTCAAACTTCCTATGTAATGTTTTCATGGATCTTAATTGTTGACTCATGTTTCCACAAATTTATAATTCATGCCTTTTATTATACCAAATAATTTAAATCAAGAATAAAGATTTATGATCATTGATTTATTAGGTATGATTTTATTATGATATGTTCATGCACCATGATTTTTGATCTCATAATCCCATTTTCATCTTATTCTCACTTAATATATTTGATTGGGATCTCTTATGTTTACCCTTTTTAAGTGTCTAAGCTAACCCTTTTATTATATGTTTCCCAGGTTATGAAGAAGACTGTTATGTATGATATATTTATAAAGGTATAATTTGAGATGAATGTTTTTGGGATATGTTAAATAAATATTTTAAATTATTTTTTTAATTATCTAATCTTCAAAAATATTTTACTTTTAGGATATATGTTATGATTTATTGTGTTATATAATGAATATTCATGTAAAATGATTTAATATGTGTCTATGTTATGGTTTGGTCATCATTTTTGGTTTTATCATGGGGATTAGTTTATTTTAGGTACTTGGTTAAGAATAAAAATAGGAGAGAACTTAATACAACTTATTTTGAAAAAAATTGATGTATAATGAACTTAATGAAGGCATCATAATTTAAGACATATTATGATCGATTTTCCTTATGAAGTGATTTATTACCCTAGTTATTATTGTTCGATACTTACACTAACCTCATTGGTTTTAGTAAATGGTTAGAAATAAGAGGAATTGGGTTTATAATGAGTGTACTAGAAAATTCAGTGGTCATCCTAACATACAACTAAACGAGATGTGAGTTAGAGTTAAAAATTTCATAGACATGCTCACCCCTATTTTCTCAAAATATAATTCATAATGTGAACCATGTAAAATTATAAAAATCCTATATTAAGAAATAAATATCCATTGATTCTTTCACATGGAAACATAGAACTTATTATAGCGGGTCTTCTAATCTAATAATTAACATGTAATTGATTTATGTGAATAAAATATATTTTATATTATCTAGTGCTCAAAAAATGAAATAGTTGAGTTAATAATATTTCATTTGTATAGTTATGCTAATCAATTGTGGACTCTCATTAAGAACATGAGGCAAGAAGAAAAATCAACTCTATGGAATGGGAGGAGTTTAAAAATATTTTTTTCAATGCGTATTTTTACCAAACTCTTTACAGTAAAATGGAGAGGGAATTATTGGATCTGAAGAAAAAGGAGTATAACTCCATTGTACTAATTAATAAAAATTAAAAATACTATAAAGTACATTTCTAGTTAAATCATTGACCCTAAATGAAAAATTTACTGTTTCTTTTATCACTTAAAAGTAATTCTCTAATTTTTTTTAAAGGGTCTTTGGTATCTATGGAGAATATTTTTTTTGTGTTAGTAATGAGGGAATGGGAATTATATTCTTTCATTATTCTTATAGTTTTGGGTAATGTAAGAAAAATACAGAGTTGTGTGGGAATAAACTGATAAAACCCATAGTGGAAAGAAAATACATCCTTTTACCAGATTAAAATCTTGATAGAATCATATGGAAAATTGTATCAAAGGAAAAGGTAAATTATTCAAGTATAAAATAAAATTCCAATAAAACCCTGAATGCTAAAGACATTTTAAGAGGCCAAATAATGATATGAATAGAATGAAATTTCAACATAATGCCCCACCCACACTATAATTCATTAATTATATGGATTATTTACATTATTCTAATTAATTAACAATTATAATGGTTAATGATGATAATTTATTTCAACAAATGTAAAATACAAGGGGGTGGGGAAAGCCTATACAATCAAAACTGTTGAATTAAGTCACAAAAATAAGTGTTAAAATGTAAAATTATAATATAAATAAGAATTATAAATACATTACTTTCTTATAGTTATAAAAGATCCTTATATCTTGAATGTTTTAAAAGAACATAAAACACCACCCCAATAATAATAAAATTGTAAAAATTAAAGTAGAATCTATAGGAGAATATGGATAATGGTTTTATACACCCGATTACATTAACATGGGGTTCACTGGTTCTTTTTTGTTTAGATGAAATAAATGTGTATCTACATTTATTATCATTAAAAAATATGATTATGACCATGAAAAAAATATTCTCTAACATGTACTGAGAACTTGTTCGATCAACTATCATGGGATCAATAGTTCTCAATGTATAAAATTTGATCTATATATCATAAATTAAGGGTTAAAATGGAGGATATAACCAATACAACCTTCTATACAAGAGATGAACACCGTGAATTCACAGTGATTCTATTTTTACTTATAAATTATCCTTTCATATACATGATTTTTATGAATAGAGTCTTTATAGATTGACACGATCAATTTATGGTAGTCTATATAGATGATATTATATTATATTCCAAAATAAAGTAATAATAAGGAGATCGTTTTAGAATTGTTCAAATGATATTGATAAATGATAAATTATATGCCAATTTTGAAATTTTTTAATTTTGGATATATAAAGTATCATTCATGGGTCATGGAATCATAAGTAACAGTATATGTAACGACCCCAACCCCAGTAACCTAGAGCTAGTTTCCACTTTATTAAATTTTCATAAGGTACAAGGAATATCATCCTAAAGGATATAATAGTTTGGTACTATTGATAAACTAGATACATACATGAATAAAAATTACATTTGAAACCATAAAATATACAAAATACCTTCTTTGAGGACATTTTTATCCCCACTATCATATTTATTAACATTAATCATAAAACTATTCATGGTATCCTTGAGAAAATAAAACAAAAGAAAGGGGTGATATAAAATGATCAATAAGGGAAAAAAATAACATAGAAGCTATGAAACAATAATACATAATCAATATGGAATAGTAATTAACTAAAATAAATTCAATTTAAACAATAACTTGAGAATAATATATTAGGCATAAATAATGATCAAATAACTCCATATAAATAATCACATGAGTTTGAAAACATGACTTTAGATATTCGAACTAATTAAATAATCACATGTAATGTCAATAAATTAATTCCTAAAGATGGAATAAATAATTAAGGACATAAAAAACATACCTTTAAGACCATTTTTCAGAATATCTAAATAAATGGGTAAAGCCTTGGACCAAACCCAATCAGGTTTGTCTCATGAGACCTACCGATGAATCGAGGGGCTATAATTGTCCCAAACCATCACATAATAAGTCTAATTCATTACTCATATTAAAGGGGTGATGAATATTCAACATAAAAATTCATACTAAAAAACTAACATTTGAAATATTAATACTTAACCCAATCGATAAACATAATCATAAACCATACAGAGTAAAATGAAGAATGATAATAAAATTGTAAATCCTCAGTCAAACTGATCATAAAAAATCTAGAGAAATAATAATTATGATATCAATAAAACATATACTCAATGGATCATAAATAAAATATAGGGTTTACATCATTGATGAATATAAATATCTTGAAAAGATCCTTAAAAACATTTTTGAGAAAAATAACCTTTGCATTTTGAAAATCAATTATTAAAAAAAATAAATTTTTTAAATTAATTTTACTCTAAAGTAAAACTTTATAACATTTAAAATAAGAATTAAAAAATTTATTGGTAATAATGGTGCAAAATTCAATTCATGCTATACATGTTAAAAAAATACCTTTTCAAATTTTTGGTATAATCCAAATGGGAATTGTTTTTAAAAATCTATGAATATTCCTTTCATTTTAAAAAAAAAAGTAAAAATGGGTAATTTTTTTAATAATAAATATTTAAAAGTCTAATTTTTTTTTATTTTTTTAGAAACTATTTTTTTTATGGAAAATGATTTTCTTCCAATTATAAAAAAATCATATTTTCTTAAAAACATTTTCTCAATCATTTTAAATATTAATGAGTGGTAAATGGTACTTTTACTTAATTTATTTCATAAATAACCATAGGTTAAGAAAAAATATTGATTTTAATATTTATATAATAATATAATTTCTCAAAGGGATATGTAAATAAAGACAATTTCGGAAATTAACGAGATTATGAAATTAACCCTTACCCCTCTGATAACTTCTGAATCGTATGCCTCATAAAATAAATAAAATAAAATACAACTTTAAATACCACAAAGATAAATATATTAATGATATATCATATAAATGGGGAAGTATATAAACAACATAAATGGAATAAGTGGTGAATATGGCATATGTCTCACAAAAGTTAAAGTGAGACGAGAAACCATTACCTCAAGTCATATTTTCTTCATACATGTCTTTAACTTCTATATAATAATTATAAGTATGTTATTAATTTATTAAATAACCATAATCATATTTATAATATCTTATATGATCCTATTATAACATTCTACCACCCTTTTGTAATAATATTTCATTATTTTCATTGTTTCGAGTGTTAATTGCCTTGTTTTCTCATGTACATTTTTTTATAGAAGTTTCAATTCTTATGAATTGGATATATATATATATAATATAATTGAAATAATTTTATAAATATTATATTTAATCATTATATACATTTTTATAGCTATTTATGAAATTTTGACAAGGAAAATGAATCACATCGCTTTGTGGAGACGGTAGGCCGTAGGTACGCATGTGCGATGATATAATACCATTAAAGAGTGAAAGGGTAAGGAATTAAGTGATATAATAATTTTATATAATAAATATAATAGTTTAAATATCACATATATTCAATAATTGTATTCTTAATAGATTCTATGTAAATCATAAGTGAAAAATGAATCACATTGCTTTGCAAGGCAGTATTCTGCCATGCACATGAGAGATGTTATCATATATGAAGTGGAATGGAAAGTAAAAAAGTTATATTTCATATTATTTTTTAATTAGTATAATAATATAATAAATATAATATATATTTGGTAAATCCATAATTATATCTATCCTTTAAAGGTGGTTATGGATAATGAACTATATTTTATCGTGAGGCGATAGTCCGCCATACAGACGATAGATTATTTCATTTACTGTCTGATGGAAGTGAAGATTGATGGATAATATGTAGTAAAATTAATAAAATATCATTATATTTTATATAATGGTTTTATTATATTGAAATTTTTATGTCATAATTGAATGTGGAAAAAGAAGAAAGAAATGAAAGAGCTTTGATAAGATAATTACCTTCTCTAAGAGAACCCACCTTTATATCTCCTCTTAATGACCATAGGGAAGATATTTTGGGAGGAAAAGAAGATCTATAACATGTATAAATATGTTAGAGAGATATTATTTGAGTTTTTTTCAAGAAAAATGGATTTGTGTTTGTGAATAAGGGAGGGGAGGGAGTTCCATTTTATAAGCGGGGAAATGGAATCCTCTTAGAAATTACTTGAACATTTCCCAAAATAATCCAAAATGATAAAGTTTTTCAGATAAAATCTTATAAATATCACTAGGTCCTAATTTGGGATATTATATGGTTTAAATATGTACATACAATAATATTTTTACCCGTTGGAAGGTCATTTTATCCCATATATTTTTAGTTGACCCCCTGGTAAGATTATTTTTACCGTAACCATAGTAATTAATTTTTCTACAATTTTCAAGATTCATTATGTTAAAAATTTAACCTGACCATATTATATAATATAAATTATTCTGATTCTAAATATTTAATATAAAATTCAAATTTTAATTCACATATTTAGAAAAATCCAATTTAAAATTATACCCACATACGCAATAAAGAAGCAGTTTTCCAAAGAGAAAATTCTTATAAATAAAGATTGGTTTAATATAAAAATTAAATATGAAATTTATTAAAATGAACTAAATTATGAAAATAGTAATATAATTAAACTAATTTTACTTTAAAATCAATTTAAAATATAATTTATATATATAAATAATTTATATAAAAAGACAGTTTTCATTTAAAATTCTGTATTTTTCACTATTTATCAAAAATGAAACATTTCAGAAAAATATCAAAAAATCACCGTAAAATGATTTAGATATGGTGATTTCGAAAATTTAGTTCATTATTTCAAATAATTTTTTTGAAATTAGTAAAAAATAATTATCAATTATGTGTGCAATGTTTGAATAAACCGCATTTTCAAAAAAATTAGCTTTTTAGAAAACACTTATTTTACTTTCAAATGATTATTATTTTATAAATAATCAATATATAACAATTTAATTTATTTTAAAATTTTTTAAATAATAAAATTTTTATAATTTATTTAGTACTATTCATACTCTCAATCTTAACGGCTAGGTTATAATATCCATGTCTAAATAATAATGGAGTATCGTGTTTCTTTCCTGAACGGTTTTGTGTGCATTGCAAGCTATCAAACTGATTGAATTTATTTATAAGTAAATTTATTTTTAAGTGTTAGGATATTATATTATATTCTGATATTGGTGTTGTGTAATATACATGCTATCAAACATGATGTTCCTATTTTAGAAATATAGGGTTATAACATTCTATACCCTTAAATAAATTGCATCCTCACAATCTAATCATGATCTAAATAAGCATGGTTTTGAAATATTAAATTACCTTCCTTGAAAAACCACATCATAAAAGGGTTAATAAAAAATATTCTTAATAAGAGATAAAGGGAAGTTTAAAGTTAATATGAAATAACAAATAACTAGGTTTCTAAGTAGGAATAAATTTTTGGGAAATAAAAACATGTACATGGAAGGGAATAATAATGCCTAAGGATTGATATAGAGTGATAGAGTTCATCAATCACAATAAATTGAATTATATTTAAAATTTAATGACCACAAAGCCAAAAAATACATAATGGATGAAAAGACTTTTGGTTCAACAAAAAAGAACATGTTAGGATAATTTTTTTTCAAGATACTTTTCTTAAAGTTGAGGAATTATTTTACTATCTAGGAATAAAAGAAAATATACTTACATTATATATTTATATTTTACATGCATAATTTCATCTTTTGGTTGTGATTTGATCATTTTATACTTCATTCCTATCTATAAGATATGAGTAGCTGAGTTGAATTTTTTTTATGCATGAACAAATAAAATTACCTTTTAATGGATCATAAGATCCATAAAATAGTAACAAGTTGTTAATCCTATATTTACTAAAACCAAAATGGTTAAAAAATGTTTTACAATAACAACACAAGTTTAACATAATCCATTTGATAAATTGTTAACCTGACGACTTCTCCAAAATATATCTTTCCAAATTCAAAGTCATTTTTTTAATGGAAGGTCACCGAATCAACATTATATTCTAGAAAAATATAAAGTATCTCTTAATGTCACATTAAAAATATGTGAATACATTGATCACCATAAAAAATTAAAAAAATATTCATACTTTCAAATATAAAAAGTCAGGTTTTCAGATATAATCCATAAATCAATACTTACAGTATACTACACAAAGATGACCTAAACCATCAAAACTCTAACCAATTTTGTGGAACTAACACTATCCAAAAAAATATCTCGATATTATTTCATTATTGGAAACATATTAACGGCTAATATCCACCAATAATGTGTTTTAAAATAGGTTCATCTTGTCACTAAATCAATTTTCTTGTTCATCGATACCATTCAACATATGCTCTCTAATCCTGTAAGAAATAGTACTACTATACAACCCTTATAAATTTCATGATTATTGTAACCATAGTATCATTGATAAAATACTATTATTACATAATTCTTGAATCTAAACATAGTCACATTAATCATTACACTTCTTTTATGTAATAACATAATCTCGACCATGCTCCCTTAGCTTATTTTGAGATATATTCGCTTGATGCTTGGGGAATTTGTTTTCTTAGTGCCCCATCATCATAAAATTGACGCATTGTACATTGTATTTTTTTATTCTCTTTAAATATAAGGATGGTGGATTTTCATCCAAAACTTATTGAAAACTCCCATTCCATTCAAGCAAGTACTATGGTGTTTCTTTCTTCAATTATCATAAGTGGGAAAACCTTTCTCTCTATTCTTCCACTTATACTTATTTATCTATCATCCTCTTCTTTTCCAGCTTCCCACTAAAGTCATAATACTTAGATAATTTTTTCTATGTCTGGATATCACATGATACTATTTCCTTGTATGATAAAAATGTTTAGGAGACAAGTTCTATTTAAATGATTGTTTTAAGACCATTATAAAAATAACAATTCTTACTCATTGTATTACATTCATTAATAAAATTATAATTACTTCTACTAGAACCATTTATAAATTTTTTAATACAGTATATCAAATCATAACATTATGAAACATAATTTTAATACCTAAACTAGTGAAAGAATTAGCATAAATTGACAAAATTTATACATAACTAATCTCATAATAATAAACCTGGTTTATTTGAGGATAGATTTATTTTCAACTCCTTAATAATGGTTTATAAAGAAAATGTAATTTATCCTAAGAATATCTACCAATAGTGTAAAACTAGATGCATAGTAATGTCCACTTTTATTCACCAGGTAATGACCGAGTCAATCCCAGTGTTCCCTTTTTGGAGTTATTACCCTTTGGTACATCTATTTTAGAATCACTTTCACTTGCTGTATACATACATGGATATATTTTATAGAAAAAACCACATAATATTTTCCTTTCCAAAACATTAGAATGTTATTCTATACATATCCCCAAATTCTATGACAGAGTTATGTTACCTAATCTATGTTTTCATATATCTAGTTCCTAAGGTTTCTACTAAACATTCTCTAATACAAACTATAATGAACTCGACCCTGGTAACCCAGATCTGGTGTCTACTTTATTAAATTGGAATAACATACAAAGAATCACACCCCAAAAGACTAAATAGATTATTATTATGGGTAAAATAGATACATACTTGAATTCACATTACATTTGAAAAAAATTATATACACCAAGTATTCTCTTTTAGAACACCATTATTCCCCTTATAATATTTTTATATATCAATCATAAAAAATGTTCTGGTATACTAGGGAAAACAAAAAATAATAAATCGGTGATCTCAGATGCTCATTAAGGATATCAATACAATCAAAGCTATGGATAAATAAGGCATAATAAATATGGAAAGGTAAATAACTGAAACACATTCCATTTAAACAACAACATGAGCATAATATAGCTGGAATAAATAACGATCAAATAATTTCATATAAATAATCATGTGATCATAAAAAAATTAACCATGGATATTTTAAATAATTGAATAATCACATAGAATATCTAAAACTAAATTCATATTTATGGAATTCATAATGATGGACATCTAAAACATATCATTGAGTCCTTCTACCAAGACATCTAAATAAATGGGTAAGGCCTTATCCAACAAACCAATCTAGTTTGTCTCATGAGACCTACCGATGTATTAAGAGGCTATAAGGGGTCTCACCCATCACATACTAAGTTCAATTCATTCCTAATATTAAAGGGTTGAAATATAATCAACATTAAAATTCATATTTAAAAACTAATAATTGAAATGTTAATACTTACCCTAATTAATAAACATAATCATAAACCATCCAGAGTAAAATAATGAATGGTAATAAAATTATACATCCCAAGTGAAAATGATCATAAAACATCCATATAAATAATAATGATGGTATTAATACAACATATACTCAGTGTATCATAATAAAAATTGTGGGTTTATGTTGTTTATTAATGGAAATACCATGAAAATATCCATAAAACATCTTTAAGAAAAATAGCTATTGTATTTTGAATATTAAATTTTAAAACAAAATGTTCACAAAATTTTTCAAAAATAACTTTCATTGAAAAGAAAATTTAAAAAATTTAAAAATATAAATTAAAAAAATTATTGGTAATTATGGTGGAACATTTGATTTATGTCATGCAAGTTAAAACAAAGATTCTTTTCACATTTTTGGTAAAAGCCAAATATACATTTTTTCAAGCAAACTAAAGATTCCTTTTAAAAACACACTGTAAAAATTAAAAATTGGTAAAATTTTATTTAATAAATCATATTTATATTGTTAAAATTTGTTTTTATTTGTTTAGAAAACACAGGTTTTGATGAAAAAGTATTTTTGACCGTATAGATAATTAAACTCAAGTTTTCTTAAAAGAACATCTATCAATCATTTTCTGTAAAAAAGTGTAAAAATGATATTATTACTTGAAAAAGTTAATTAATAACTATATGTTAATAAAATATATTTATATTAAGTCATAAATATCAAATAATACCCATAATGGATATTTAAACATAAACCACCTTGAATTATGATGAGATTGTGAAATAAACCCTTACCACTTTGGTAACTTCTGAATAATAATCCTCATGAAAGAAATAACATAAAATGAAAAATTAAATACCATAAGGATAAAAATATTAATGATATAAAATTTCAAAGGGTTAGTATATTAACCACACAATGTGAATAAGTGGTTAATATTCCATACATCTCATGAAAGTAAAAGTGAGATGAGAAACCCTTACCTTAGGTTAAATTTTATTTATATGTGACCATAAATCATGGAAAATTCTTTTAATCATGATATTAATTTATAAAATAACCATTATAATATTTATAATATAATTTATGATCGTATTATAACATTTTACAACCTGTTTTGTTAATAATATTTCATTATTTTCATTGTTTTAGGTGTTAATTGCCTTGTTTTCTCATGCATGTTTTGTTATGAAAGATTTGATTCTTATGAATTTGATATATATATCATATAAATAATTATTATAATTTTATAAATATCATATTTAATCATTAAATACATTTTTATAACCATTTATTAATGTTGGACATGGAAAATTAATCGCGTCACTTTCTGGAGATATTAGGCCGTACGTATGCAAAACCAAAAATATCATTCCCTTAACGAGTGAATGGGAATTGAGTGAGTGATATTTTAATTTTAAATAATAAATATAATATCATATATTTCACATATATTCATTAATTTTATCATTATTTCATTCTATATAAATTATAAGTGAAAAATTAATCACATCGCTTTGCGAGGTGGTACTCCGCAGTACACACGAGTGACATTATCGTATATGAAAAAGAATGAAACATAAAAAGGTATATGTGATATTAATATTAAATAAGTATAATAATATCATATATATTATATAAATTTGGTATATCTATCATTATATCCATCCTTTAAAGGTGGTGATAGAAATGAACTATATCAGTTCGCAAGGTGGTATTCTGCCGTACACACGATCGATGATTTTGTTTCCCATTTGATGAAAGTGGAGATAAAAAAATATTCTAAAATAAAAATAGTAATACCTAATTATATTTTAGATACTGGATTTATTATATTGTAAATTTCAAAAATATAATTTAATGTGTAAAAATAAAATATATAATTAAAGAGAATATTTAAGATAATGACCTTCTATAATACTGACTGAAAATTAAAGTTTTATTATCAAGACACTTTTAAAGAAAAATATGAGAAATCAAAAGCTTAAAAAAAGAATGAATTATAATTACCCAAAAAATTATTGAAAAATAAAAAAATCAAATTGGAAAAATTCTCCATAAACAGTTTCTAGAAGATAGTGGTTACCTGAATGTCTGGATTATCCTTTATAAAATTATCTTTTACAAGAGAGACCTCATTTAGATATCTTCTTGAGGACCCTTAGAATGGTATTTTGGGAAGACCAGATTCCCTAGAATATGTATAAGGATGTTTTGGATAGACATTTTTAGTATTTTATCACGAAAAAGGGATTTAGGGGTGTGAATAAGTGAGGGTAGGGAGTTCCCTTTTATAAGTGGGGAAATGAAAACCTCTTGGAAATTACATGGAAATTTCTTAAAATTATCAAAAATGGTAAAGTAATTAACCTAAAAAATATTCCAAATTACCTTAGGATTAGAATTAGGATATGATAAGGTGGACATATGGCCATCCAATAATATTTTTACAAGTTTATAGGTCATTTTATCCATTATCTTCTTAGTTTAACTCCCGATAAACCCATTTTTTTTAACAAGGATAATTATATTTTTAGTGTTTCACTATTCATTATTGTAAAAAATTAAGTTGAAATTATTAGATAATATAAATTACACTGATTCCAAATATTTAAACGATTTTTATAAATTCAGTTCACATAAGTGGGTGAATCTAATTTAAAATTATACTCACAGACATGATGAAAAAGTGGCTTTCGAAAGAGAAAATTCTCATAAGTATAGATTATTTTATTATGAAAATTAAATATAAAATTAATTTTAATGTCTTAAATTAGTTAAAATTTAAAAAAAATTTACTAGTTTTTATTTAAATCAAATTTAAAATATAATTAAAATCATTAATTAATTTAAATGAAAAGGCATTTTTCAATTAAAATTCTTCATTTTCACTATTCATCGAAAAATGAAACATTTCAGAAAAATAAAAAAATTCACCCTAATATAATTTTTATGTTCTGATTTAAAAAATTAATATTATTTTTTCAAATAAATTTTCTAAACTTGGAAAAAACTAATTGTAAATTATGTGCTCATAGCGTGACTAAACCACTTTTTAGAAAAATACAGTTTTTTAAAAAACATTTATTTTATTTTCAAATGGTCTTTATTATATTTCTTATCAGTTGATAAAATTGAATTTATCTTATTCATGTTGACAAAATAAAATTTTCAAAATTTATTTGGTACTATTCATACCCTCTATTTTAATAGCTAGATTATAATGGTCATTTTTAAATAATAATAGAGCATCATGTTTCATTCATACTCGATGTTGGGTGCACTAAAAGCTATCAAAGATATTGAATTTATTTAAAAATGAACATATCATAAAGTCTTAGTATTTTATATTCTCATCCAATATTGGTGTTTTGTTTCATATACATTATCTAATTGGATATTACTATTTTAAAATCTTAATGTGTTATAGTATTTCTATAGATCCTTCAAAGAAAAAATAATTGAATAATAACCTAGAAAACAACTATAAAATTATCCATAGTTTAGTTGTGTTGTATGGATACTATAATTTATGAAAAATTTCTCATGGCCATCAAATCCATCAACTAAGTTTACTTATAAGGGATTTAAGTTCCTTTGGATAAATGAATATGAAGAAAATTTCATAGAGATTAATAGAAGGTTGGTTACTACACCTGTAATCACACGAACCAATACTAGATAAATTATTATGATATATAGAGATAAATTAGATAATTTATTTGGATGTTTCCACATTGAATATTATTTTTTTGTAACATATGCCTCTTATTAGTTAAAGGTTCATGAGAAAAAATACCAGCGGCATCATTTGGATCCTGTAGTGGTAATATTTACATTAATTATATGGATGAATTAAATCAATGGTGAAAAATAAAATATATATACTAATAAAAAGAACTAAAAGTATATATTAACATATAATGAGTTGAAAATTCATGAAAGGTGATGGTTTAAGTTGATTAAGTACTATGATCACTCAATTTACCACCCAGGGAAGGAAAAAAATATAGCTGATTCTCTGAGTAGGGAGGATCATGTGACCTTATCCATGATAAGGATTGAAAATATTCTAATAATCATATATTCACAAATAAAGAGCCTTGAAATCATATGTAAAGGGGTGAAATCCTATATTACCCAAATAACATCTTAACCATCAATCCGTGTGATGAGCAATGAGGCGTAGAAGGATAAAATTTAGTTTCAAAATATGTTAGGGAATATTCCGGAGATCAACGTTGAAAATGATGAGATTATAGGATTTAGGGAATGAATATGTATCCCATAAATACCATATCTAAATAAGGATCTATTGGATTATTCACATAGATCACCGTTTTTTATCTATCCTTAAAGCACAAAGATGTATAGTGATATTAAGAATCATTTATAGTGAGGCAATATAAAGATAGATATTATAGAGTATGTATATTTATTCTTGGTATGCTATAAATATAAGGATATATGACATGATTATTAAGGTATGATGAGATAATTACCCATATATGTATGAAAATGGGTGTAAATCACCATGTATTTCATTATAGGACTTTCCAAGACGTTTAAAGAACATAATAACACATGGGATGTAGTTGATCTCTTTATTAAGTTAGAACATCTCATTACTATTCATGAAGATTTATCACATGTTCAATTTTACAAGATATAAATAAAGGGAGTGGTAAGGATACATGGAGTACAACTTTGCATTGTTTTATACAAGGATTCAAGGATTACTATTGATTTTTGGGTTAGTATTCAATAATAATTGGATATAGAGTTGTTATTTTTTACCTCTTATAATCCTCAAAATGATCGTCAATTTAAAAGTGCCATTGAAAATTTAAAAGTTCAATTGAGATCTATTTAAATGGATTTCAAAGGAGTTCGGGATCAACACCTTCCCCTGTTTGTTTCTAATATAACAACAGTTTTTAATATTGCATTAAATGAAACCATATGTGGAACTTTATGGGAAGAGGAATATAACTCCAACATGATTAGATGAAGTAGGAGAGAATAAGAAAATATTACAATATCTTAATTAAGAAATGTGGTAGAATATATAAACCATCCACAGATACATTAAAACATCTCAAATTTTACAAAAGTGATACATTTATTACCATCAAGTATATTTGGAGTTTGAATTCAAAGATAAGGTATTCCCTATAATATCATTATGGATGAGGTTTATGATATTTGGTGACTGGAGAAAGTTGATCCCTAAATACATTGGAAATTTTGAAATCCTTGATTGTATGGAGATGATATCTTATCACATTGAGCTTCCAAAAAACATCTCCCAAGTGCATGATGTGTTATTTGTATCAATTTTTGAGGAAGCTTATACCTGATCCATCACATGTACCGAATTCAGAGTTTATACATATAGAATATGTTCTTTCTCATAAGAAAAAACTATAATAAATATTGCATCATGAAGATAAATTATTATGAAACAAGACCACTTAACCAGTTAAACGTTTTTAGAGGAATCATAAGTATGCAAAAACAACATGGGAAACCAAATATGAAATGGGGAAAAAATCCTCTCGTTTTTTAGTAAGAGTAATTAAATTATAAGGGTGAAATTATTTTAAGGGAATAGAATGTGACCCCCCATGATTATTGTATGTATTTATGTTTAAATAAATATTGTGTGTTAGATAGCTTGTGATATACACAACATAAAACTAATGTAAAAAATTATTTATTATGGTAGAATAGAAAAAATATTAAATAAAATTATAAAAACAAATGATTTAGAAATAAAATTTGAAGGTATGAAATCACTTGAAAAAACACCATTGATTCTAAATAAACTATTAGTTTTGGAGAATGATATAAATAAAATTAAAAAAATTCAATTAATTTTTAGTAAAATATATGAATAACATCAAATAAATAATTAAAATAATTATAAGGAATACCAATTTAATTATTCATGTCCAAATACTTCTATTCTATTTAAAAACAATATTTTTATTATATATTATATATTGTTATTTAAAAGTTAAATTTCTCAAATTGAAATTATGAAATTTAATTAAATATTATATATATATAAGTGAAAATTCATTCATTTATTGACTATTAATTAGTTACCAATAAAGATAAAATCAATTAAAGTTAAAAAGTATTATTTTGCAAAGAATTTATTTTTTCTATATGTTGTGTATTTTCATTTTAATAATTTAAAATCCAACGAGCCTGTACCCTAGTGGTACAGGGTGCTTCTTGGCATCTAAAAGACCCAAGATCAAATCTGGGCATGGGAGAATTTCTGGGTGTACCGTAGCAGTACTGTTGCAGGCATTGCAGCAACAGTGGAACTGTAGCCGCGACAACACTATAACGGTGTAGGGATTGTAGCAGATGCTATAGCGGTGACAGTGTTGTAGCAGACACTGTAGTAGTGTGGGTACTATAGTGGTAATGTTCATCAAGGGGTCTTTTGGGCCAAAAAATGGGCGTTCACGCCTTGTATTCGGGCCACTTGGACTTGGGCCTTCAGGATATGTAATGGGTCTCCCTCTACCTAGTCTAAAGAGGTGTTTTCTTTGAATAATAAATTGAGGCTTCAACCCCAAGCTTGGAATTTTTTTAATAATTTAAAATTATATCTATTGATGAAGAATTTTAATGAAATCAATTAATTATATATATTAAAAAAACTATCAAGAATCTAATGATTATTACTTGGTAAAAAATAAGTATAAATTCACTTTCATGATTAAAAATATATTTTTTGTATTTATAGTGTTATGAATACTTAAATTAAAATTAATTTTGATTAACATTATAAATTTAATATAAGAAAATTGTGTTAATATTTTGAATAAAAATATTTAAGTTAGCTAATAAGATCAATTTCAACTTTTTTCATAAAAATAAATTATGAAGGTATAATTTAGTCACTATGGTAAAGAATAAAATCACGAAAAAGGGGTAGAATTAAGTGAAAAAGTCATAAAATATCAAAAAAATTATACCTTAATATGTGAAGTAGGGAATTATGGTCCTCCCAATGTATAATATATGATATTTTTCCTCTTTTGATCAACTTTCCCTATAAATTTCATTCATTTTATAATAAGTGATGAGTATTTAGAAAAATACCACCCCTTCTCACTAATAAAATGACCTCTCCCCTACTCACAAAACAATTCCCATTTACTTTGGTTTTATCTTAAATCCATACTAAAATTCTCTCCTTAAAAATAATATACAATATTTTTGAATATTTGGCCATAATGATTCCTATATCCCCTACTTTTATGTGTCTTTATAATAAAAGATTAAAGTATTCAACATAAGTGTTATCTTCTGTATCCTTATTATTTATCTTATTCACCCACCTATTCATAAATATAATTTAACACTTTAATAACTTTTTTTAAATTATTATGTTTTTGAAAAAGTGAACATGTTCTTACTCATTAAGTTGTTATGACGTGTTCTTGTATCAGTCTATTTTACCACATACATGAAATATATTATAATATTTACATCATTAATGAATAATAAAATTAAAAATTAAAAATATTTCTTTAATAATTATTAATTTAATATATTTTCATAATTTATTAATGGTAATATTCTAATACATATTCACCAATTAATTCAACTCTTTTGTAAATTCAATAATTATCCAAAATGAGTTTTTAAGTACTCCATCAAAACAGTAACCATAAATTTTATGAAATGACTATGGGTATTTATAATTACATAAAAAACATATTATAAATAATTATAAATATTATATAGTTGAAGAAACCTACATAAAGGAGAAAGGTCTGAAACCACCAAACTGAATCATGTAGGGAAAATAGAACAATTAACACCATGATATTATTTTTAACAAAAAAATTAATATTTCATTATTATTTATTAAAAATAAATGGTTTTAAGAATATTAAATATGAATAATTTTCTTATAGATACTAACAATAAAAATAAATTTATCATACAAGGAGTTTGAACCTATCTTACCAAGAACAAGTCCGAGGTAAGAGTTTCGTTTCCAATCTCACCTTAAAATCAAGATTTCTTATGTATAAATTTCCATCAAAGTAAATTTTATGTTATTACTCCATAAAAAAATATCTATATTATTATCCTTAGGTTATTTATAGTTTTTACATGTCTAATTACCATTTAATCTTTCTTTGGTTCATAACATAATCAAAATTATTCCTCTAAGTGGAGTTGAATTCATATCATCTATTCAGTTCATAATATTTATGCCCTATGTCTATATTATTTACATTGTATAATATATGTCATTACCTATAATTATATGTTTATTTTAGTTCATTTTATGTTAAATTTTAATATCTTTATTTTTTTGAATGGAATCACTTTTAATATTTTCCATACATGTCATTTTCTATTGACTTTGATCTTATTTACCAAAGTGTGAAAGAAATATCTTTTTTAATGATTTTTTCCTGATCTTTTCCCACATTCTATTAAATTTAATTTATGATCATTCATTTAAATATTTTTATGTTTTTCTAATATAATTTCTATTATCATTGTTTTATAAATTATTTCCCTTGAAATAAAAATTAGTAAAAACATAATTGGTAATTTCTAAAGAAATTTTCTAAAGCTCTTATAAAGTTTTTTTTCATTTATGCCAACATTATTTAATGTTTATTATACTTCACTAGGGATATGATATATTAATACAATCTAAATAATTTCCTTGTATGTATTATGATAATGTATTATGGATTTTTCAATGAAACCTATTTCTTTATCATGAGTAAATTAATATATTATCGAATTTTGAATGATTTTATATTCATGTGGATGGATTATATATAGTTTTTTTATTATATGATGTCTGTGCCAAAAATCATATATCCCTCTAATGTAAAGGTTAAATATTTACATCTTATGAGATGAATTTTATTAAATTGGGAGGTGAACCCAATCTACTATGAGACTCTATCAAATTAGTTTATTAGAATAGGAAGTTAACCGAATCTACTACAGAACAATGTTCACTATGTAATTATGGTCTTGGAAGTGACCCATGACAAGATAAATGATTTTATATTCCAATGTATGATACACATTATTATGTAATAACTCTATGTTTTGAAATAATCTTTTTTATATATTCATATCTCATGATTATTGAAACATGTTTCCAAACTCGTAGACTCACAACATATTTTATGATAAAAGATTTATGTCAGGAATAATGATTTATGATCTATGTTTTATTGAGTATGATTTTACTATATTATCTTCATGTACCTTGATTATGTTCTTATACCCACATGTTCATCTTATGCTCACTTATGATCTTAAATTTTCATATCTTATGTTTACCTTTACTGAGTGTCTGAGATCAAACTTTTTATATGTTTTCATTCCACATGTTATAAAGAAGAGTATTATATATGATATTTCTAAAATGGAATCATGTGAGATGAATGATTGTAGACTATTTTGAATATTTTTTTTAAAATAATTTTTTGTGCATCTAATATCTGAAGAAACTAAACCTATAGGCTATGAGGCATGATTTATTATGATATATAATGAATATTCAAGTAAAATTATATAATAAGTGTTTATATTAAGGATTGGTATTGTAATTTAGTAATTTAAAAAAAAGTTAAAATAGTGAAAAAGGAATAACATAGGAAGTTATAACCTCTCATACCTCCTCTTTCATTCTTAGAGAGGACGAGGCAAGAGAAAATTGAAATTTAGTAAAAATAATCCTTCCATATTTTCATAAAATTCTATATCAACTTACCTTTTATAGAAGAAATTTCATAAATTTTGTATTATTTTAAATTATTAAAAGAATTTATATTAAAGAAAAGCATATTGGAGGATCTAAGATTAATATATCTTATTTATTAGTCTTCAAAAATATTTTAAATAAAAATAACTCTAAATTTTCACAATATATAATGTTTTGTCACCCCATGAATAATTGGTTTTTTCACATTTGGGAAGGCACCATGATACATAGAAGAAAACATAAATTTAATACTTCTAAGTTTTTTTAAAATAAGGTATTTGATGAACCTAAAATAACTTGAGTTTTACTCTAAATTTTCAATCATTCAAGGAATCACCCTTGAGGAATTCTTTAAAATGTTATTTTTAAGAAGGGAAAATTAATATTTCATACTAAATTTTTGATCCTTGAGATGAAAGAAGAGGGATAAATTCCCATCATTTATGGGAGAAACTTATTATCCATAAATAAATAATATATTTATCCCATCCAAGGAAGAATCATTTTTTTAAGTTCATAATGAATGAGCCACCTTTAGTATTATGAAGGTTATAAAGCATGAAACCGAGTTAGCGGACTACCGTGGTATTTTATATATTGATGAAAATATATCTATCATGATTTAATATTATAAGAATAATAAAACAACATGATGAAACTCATTAATGAGATGATATATAGTAAAGAGATAGAAACTAATATTGAAAATGAATAAGAAGTGGAATATATATTGTGTATTGAGAACTGATCAAGGTATTCCTATATGGAATTGCTCTATTGAAATTTCAAGAAACTAATATTTGGGATGATGGTGAATCTTAGTATTCTAAATTAATCATTATTGGATTAAAATGAAAATTTAACAATAATTATTAATGTATAAGTGATGAAATAGAATGAGGAAAAATTATTACAAGTGTTAAATATGAGAACAAAAGAAATCAGATGGGGTATTTCTGACATAAAAGGAATTAATCCCATAGTTTTCACACATTATATACTATTAGAAGAATTAATCAAGAATAGTAATCAAACATGAAAAATTATTTCACCACCCATGAAGGAGGTGGTCAAAAAATGTTCAAAAAATCCCATATAAGGGTATCATATTTTAATTTTTGGATAGTGAATGAGTGTGTCCATTACAACTCATTCCAAATAATGGATATAATGACCCGAAATTTTATCAACGAAATTTCCCTTATTATAATTATTTTATATAGTATGATTCATATAATAAAACATAGATAACATAATACAATCTTTATAAATCAATAATAAAAGAAAAAAGATGTATTTCTAGATGTTAAGGAACCTATACTAATGAAATAGTAATGCGCCCTTATGAATACTAATATGACCCTTATGAATAGTAAATAAGCCTAATGAAAAGAAACCACACCCCCAAAAGTATAAATGAAATTTAGTAATCTCATTAGTGAAAGTATGATATAATTATATCATAATAAAATTAAGTGAATATTTTAAAAATTAATATTTAAGTGTTGGTATTTTTGTAAGTCATAAATATTTAATTACAATTTTATAATTAAAAATAATATTCAAAAGAAATTAAATTTTCATAAAATTGATTCATAAATCTATATTTTTATGTCTTATGATTTTATGATAATTTTATGAGACCTTAGTTAATTTTGGAAAGTGTTGTAAAATCAGTTTTAAAATTAAAATATGTATTTCTCAAGTCAATAATGGTTTTATTTAAAAATTAAATTTCACCAATTTAGAATATTATTATGATAAAATTGAGTCTATTTTTTAATTCTACACATAAAAAAATATTTAGGCTTATTTTTTGGTATTTTTTCAAAATACTTGAATTTTAAGTGAATTGTAAAATACTGTAATTTATAGTATAAATACATTTTAAGATTAATACAATATTCCTTGAGTCACAGATGATGTAATAATCCTTGGTTCAATCTCAAATGAGATTATTAATTTATTTAGTTACAGTAATCAAATCTATTGGTTTCCTTGAGCAAAAAATAAATTAATGAATAGAATAATGAGAAATTACCCCTCTCCTCCCCTATAAAAACAACCCTCACCCCCTCTTCTCTTCACTCTTATAAGACTTGAATCATCTCAATTTTCTTACCAAATAATCTTCCCTAGTCTATCCTTACATCCATGAGCTCTTGGTCTTTCCAAAAGACCAAAACCTCTTCCCATAAGGAGGTTAATTTAAGAGGTAAATCCTCTTTTTATTTAATTTAATTTAATTTTAATTTATTTTATTTAATTATTTTATCCTCACCTCCTCTGTAAAAATGATCATGATAAATCCATTTATCATATATATAATATAATTATATCATTTTAATATATGATCCATCATCATTTCCATTACCGTCTCTCTTTTATTTTATTTTTTAAGAATGAAATCATCGTCTGAGAGGTGACGATTTACAACCTTCATGGACGACGAAACTTTGTTCTTCAATTTATCCATCATGTATGGTCATGAAACAATTTTTATCGTTTAACCAGATGAAAATATTTTTATTATAACCCATTTAATGTTATTTAACCAGTATATATAAAATATACTTATTTATATGCCAAACTAGTTTGAGGTGATCGAAATACCGCCTTAATAATCTAAACGTTTATCATTAATGTTTTATATAATAAATAATCTTTATACCATATATTCAAATGAATTATATAACCATTTAATCTTATGTATTTTCATTAATATCATATAAATTCAATTCTGGATAATTATACCCATTCGACATGATCTTCCTTACTCAAATACAAGTATACCGATCGTGGAAACCAAGGAAATGAACGCTCCCGAGTGATAACATTGTATATTATAATTCATAAAAAGGACATAAATGAAATTAATAAATTAATAATACATAAAATAAATGTATATATGGTTTTGAATTAATTAATTAATGGATTGAATTTTATTATCCAGGATGTTAAGGTAAAGTGAAAAACTCATTTGAACATAAGGTAAGGGTTTTCTACCCAAACCTCCAATTTCTTCCAGTTTACTAATTTTATCTCATTGACCCATTTAAATTATTAAATATTATTATATAATCCTCATAAATCATGTTATAATTTTTTTATATATATACCAATCACCATCACTCTTTATTTAGTGTAAGTTATATGTTTTAAAAGGATCTTTCTCAAATTCTTTTTTATGGACAAGCCCAATTCAAGGGAAATTATTGAATTCTTACCTATTTTCAAGTGAAATCTATAATATATTTTAATCCACCATTATTTTTATAAAATAAATCATTTTATTAGAAAAAAATATTATCTCACTTCTGGTTTAATACAAATATTTTCCAAAAGAACTCTTCTTTGCAAATTAAAAGAGTATTTCTCTCAAGTTTTACTCAATTATTTTAAAAGAGTATTTCAATATATTTTAACACTATTCTAGATTCAAGTGTTTAATTGGAATTAATATTTTATCATATAATCTAAAAAAATTTATTTAATGGTTTATAATTAGTTTTATTATAGATGTTATATCTTGAACCATTCACCATATTACTTTGAATGGTTAGTGTTTATGTTTACGGATTAGGGAAAGTTATTTACATTTCATATGTTAATTTAAATATAAATATATATGTTGGTTATATTTATAACCTTTCTTAAGAGGAATGCATTGGACTTAGTATGTGATGGGTGGGACCCTCTATATCCCATCAATACATCGGTATGTCTCATGGGACAAACTAGCCTGTGTTTTTACCCATTATATATGGTGTCTTGCATGAGGCCTTCATGGTATGATTATGATTTCCAACATTATGCATTCCATCACTATGAAACTACTAATTGATATTCCATATGATTATTATACAAGTAGAGTATCTATGGTTATGTTTTATTATTTTATTATTTTTTATCTTTTATTCCTACTATATGATGCTCAAGACTGTCTTTTAAGGGCATGTGCGCTTTTATTTCATCACCATGACTTATTACTTATGCTTCTGTGGTATTAAATACCCTTACTTAGAATCTTAGATCACCCCTTTCTCATGCTTTATTTTTTCCCAGGATGCGAAGAAGTATATTATGAATGAATTAAAGGTATAATCTTGAAATTTATGTGAATTTGATATGTTGTATTTAATTTCATGTTTTAATGTAACAATTATGTATGTATCTATTTTTATAATGATACTAAACCATTTGTTACTTTAGGATACGAACTCCTTGTTTATATTCCACTTTAATAAAATAATTCACTAGATCTGGGCAACCAAGGTTGAGGTATTTACAGTTTGTATCATAAGAAGTTTAGTAGAATCCTGGGAAACTATATTTAAAAAACATAGATTAGGGAATAAACCCATAAGATAGACTTTGAGGATAAGCATATAAGAACATCCTAGAATTTTTTTAAGGTATATATAATGTTGATCTTCCTATAAAATACATTCATATTTGAATACTACAAGTGGACGTGGTTTTGGAACATATATACCTAGGAGTAATAACTCTGACAAGGTGTTTCGGGCCTGATTTGGGGTAACCTGGTACACAATAATGTTCCTTACAATACACCTATTTTGACACTACTTACAGATATTCATAGGAAAATTTAAATTTTATTTATGAACCATTATGAAGGATTTATTTATAAATATGTCTGCAAAGAAACCGTACTTATGATTATGAGATTATACATGCATAGGATTTCAATTTATGTTAAGTATTTTACTAATTTGACATTGTACATTATGATTCATAACCTAATTTAGTTTATGCCATTATTTATAAATGGAACCTAGCAGAAGGAATGGAATCCACATGAATGCACATATATTGTTTTGGAGTTGTGACTAGTGCTGAGACACTTATAACTATACTAGGATAGATAAATCAAGTTAAGAGAAATAACCTTACCTATATAGAGCATCCTGATCCACAACATGGAGTAGAAATTTTAGGCCAGATTTTGCGACAAAAATTTCCATCATTCAATGGGACTACAGAACCATTTTTAGATGAGGAGTAGATAAGTTCCCTAGAGAAGATATTTATCTCTTTGGGAAGTAATGAAAGGGATACAATTTTCATGGTAGTTTATCATCTATCAATAGATTCCAATCCATGGTGGTTACAAATTCAAAACAAAAATGAGAAAAAAGAGATTGAAATTATAGAATGGATGGATTTTAATGAAATTTTCCTAGAAAAATATTTTTCTCAAGAACAACAAGAAGATATTGAGAGAAAATTCTTGAGTCTAAGATAGAAAGAGGATGAAAATGTTATGAAGTATGAATCCAACTTTATAAGGTCAAAAATGCATTCTATAGACTACATACATAATCCAAGGATCAATATTGATTGATTATTTTATGGTTTAAAACCATTCATGAAAATGGAACACATCTCTCAATATTCTTATCATATGAAGATATAGTCTAATATTCTATTAAGATAGAAAAATAATTCTCTAAGTCATATGACATCAATGTAAAGAAAGATAAGAAAAGGGATACTAAATACTCTAGAAAAATAAACAAGGAAAATAGGAAGAAGGAAAGAGTAAAATTTTCATTATGTGATAATTGTGGGAAGAAACACCCTGGTACTTGCCTGAAGGGTATGGGTGTTTGTTACAAGTGTGGAAGAAAATACCACTAAGACCATGATTTTAAGGTAAATAAAGAAGCTAAAAAGGTTAAATGATACAATTGAAAATATATGGTAAATTATGAAAATGAATTTCTTAACCACTAAGGAAACATTCCCCAAAGAAGGCCAAGGGAGGAAGTCAAGCATATGCAGTCACAACTGCTGAGATTGATGTTCCTAATAATGTAGGGGAAGACACATTAATTATTTCCTAAAACTTAGCTATTTCTTAATTTGATTTTAGTTCATCGAATTATTTTATATCTTCCCAATTTTCAAATAAATTTAGACTTTTACATTTTTATTTAATAAATAAGTTGTCAGTAAAAACTCTTAAGGGAAGTATCATTATAAAAAAGATGTGTTAATCAGTCCCCTTTATAACACATAAATTTACTTTAGTCACTAACCTTATCATCATACCCATGATTATCTTTGACATAATTCTATGTATGAATTTGATTTCAAGTTATGATGTGAGAATATATTGTAAGAAGAATGAATTTACAATTTGTGAGAAGGATGTAGAATCCCTTATATTTAGATAAGAAACATCATTATCTAATTCTTATCTAGATCCACCCCATTAGCTCTATTGAATTCAAATATTGGGGAGGAAGAGAACATGATATCTATGAATGAGGAAAGAAATATTCAAATTGATGATGTACATATTGTTCAAGAATACATTGATGTGTTTCTAGATGATTTAATTGGACATCTTATGGAGCGTGAAATTGAGTTTTTGATTGTTTTAATTATTCATATAAATCCAATATTAAAGACTCCATATTGAATGGCCAAAGTGGAATTAGCGGAGTTGAAGAAAAAACTAGAGGAGTTGAGTAGTAATGGGTTTATTCACCCTAGTGTTTCTCTATAGTGATATTATATTCTTTTCTTAACAAGAAAGATAAATATATGAGACTATGCATTGACTAGAGTGAGATAAATGATATTATGATAAAGAACATGTATCATCTTCATTTTATTAATGATTTATTTGTTCAAATTCATGAAGCCCAATATTTTTCAAGGATTGAACTTTGGTCTAGATATCATCAGTTACATGTGAGGAAGGAAGATATTCCAAAGGCAACATTTCGAACTAGGAATGGTCATTACAAGTTTATAGTATTTCCTTTTGGACTAATTATTGAACCCTTTATTTTCATGGATCTAATGAATAGAGTTTTTAAGGAATATATAGATGATTGTTTTGGTATTTATTGATGATATCTTGGTATTCTCAAATATCTACGAAGACCACGAGAATCACTTATCGATTATTCTAAAGAATGTTAGACGAAATGAATTATATTAAAAGTTTATAAAGTGTGAATTTTGGTTTCAAATAGTTTATTTTCTTAGCCATATTGTTTCTAAAGACGGAATCATAGTTTATCCTACAATGACAAGGGTAGTTCAGGAATGACCTACCTCAACAAACATTATCGAGGTATGTAATTTTATTTGTTTAGAAGGTTAGTATCGGCGTTTCAATTATAAATTTTTCATATTAGCTACCCCATTAACCAATCTTACTTATAAAAGGGATAATTTAATATGGATAAAATAATGTGAAGAATGTTTTGTAGAATTGAAGAAGAGGTTAGTGAATTCTCTAATCATGACTCTACCATCGGGAAATGGTGGATTTGTGATATATATTGATGCATTAAAGAAAGGACTTGGATTTTTTCCTTATGAATGATCATAGAGTTATTACCTATGCATAAAGGGAGTTAAAAAATCATGAATAGAACTATCCAACTCATGATTTTGAGTTAGCAGCTTTAATATTTTCTATGATGATACGGAGACACTATCTTTATGGAGAACAATGTGAGATACATACTGATCACAAGAGATTGAAATATATCTTATCATAAAAGGAAGTCAACATGAGGTAGATGAGATGGATCAAGATACTCAAGGATTATTATTGTTCAATACACTACCTCTTAGAAAATGAAAATAATGTCGCAGATGCATTGAGCAATAATGATCATAGAGTTTTGAACCAAATTAGGATTGGCAAGGACCCTGTGTACATGGATCTAGTAAAGAAGGATATGAGAATTATAAAGGGAGGGGAAGAATCACTACTTATTCAAATATTTTCCAATAAATATTTATTACAAATGATTTAAATTTCTCAGATTGTTGATTAGAATCTTCAAAATAAAATCAATACTGTGAATGATGGGAAGTCGATAGACTTTGTGTTTGAGGATGAAATTATAAAATTTGGGAGGCTATGTGTTCCCTATATTGTTGAGCTAAAAATAGAGTTATTAGATGATTCTCATATCTTAAATTTCTCTATACACCCTTTTATCATTAATATGTATAAATATTTGAAGGAAAATTTCTGTTGGGACAACATGAATTGTGAAATTGCCGAATATGTATCCAGTTTTTTAGTCTGTCAAAAGGTGAATGCTAAAAGACAACATCGTAGGAGATTTAAGAAACATATTTTTATTACTATATGAAAATTGGATGAAATTTATATGGATTTTTTAATAGTATTTCCAAAAACTCTACGAAAAAATGATAAAATATGGGTAATTGTTGATTGACTTACCAAATATTCACATTCACTCGCTATAAGGGAGGATTTTCCACTGGAGTGCCTTGTACAGATCTATATTAATGAAATTATAAGAATTAATGGAGATAATATCTCAATTTTTTATGATCATGATCCATAATTTACATCAAAATTCTAGGAAAGTTTCTAGAAATATTTGGTACTTAGATTCATTTGAGTACTGCTTATCATCCTCAAACTAATTAGCAGTCAGAAAGGACAATCCAAACTTTAAAAGGCATGTCGAGATCATGATCACTTGATTTTCAAGTTATGTGGAATTATTATTTATCTTTGGTAGAGTTTTCATACAATAATAGTTCTTATTTAGTTATTCAAATGGAACCACATGAAGGATTGTATGGAAAGAGAAGTCACACACCAATATGTTGGGATAAATTTAGTGAAAGGAAGCTTTTAGGCTCATATATTTTGGAGGAAACAAATATAGAGTTAAATACTTTTCAAACCCATATCAAAGAAGCTCAAAGTAGGGAAAAAAATATATTCTAATAATCAAAGGAAGGATTTGGAATTTCAAGTGGGAGATCACATTTTTTTTGAAAGTATCTCTATGGAAGGTTGTTGTATGATTTGGGAAGAAAGGGAAATTAAGCCTCAAGTACATTGGTACTTTTGAAATTACAGAGATAATTAGAGATGTATATTATCATTTGGAAATTCTGCATAGCATTTCTAAGGTACACAATGTTTTCCACATCTTTTTTATGAAGAAGTACATGCCAAACCCAACACATGCACTCACTTCTTAAGGTATTTAATTGGAACCTTACTTATATTATTGCGAAGAGCGTATCTAGATTCTGGACACTAAAGAACATGTGTTGAGGAATTAAATGACTTGGTTGGTAATGGTACTTTGGATGAATCAGAAAATTTAAGAGGTGATGTGGGAGCCTGAGGATCTTACGATAAATAACTACCCAAATATTTTTGTGATGTGACATTTTAGAAATTTCTAGGAAGAAATTTTTATAGGAGGGGATAATGTAATGACCCAAAATTATATCAATGAAATTTCACTTCTTATGTCTATTTTATATAGTGTTAATCATATAAAACCACATAAATAACACAATAAAATCTTTATAAATGAAGAATAAAATAAATAAGAGGTATTTATAAACATTAAGGATCTTATACCGATGAAATAGTAACCCGCCCTTAGGAATAGTAATATGAACCTTATGAATAGTAAATCAACCTAATGAATTGTAACATCACCCATGAAATTATAAAAAAAATTAAGAATCTCATAAGTGAAATTATGATATAATTATATTGTAATAAAATTAAATGAATATTTTAAAAATTAATATTTAAGTGTTGGTATTTTATAAGTCTTAAATATTTAATTACAGTTTTATCATTAAAAAAAATTAATTTTTTTCTTATAAAATGGATTTCTAAATAAATATTTTTTTGTATTATGATTTTAAGATTATTTTATGAGGCCTTAGTTATTTTTTTAAAGTGTTGTAAAATTCGTTTTAAAATTAAAATATGTATTTTTCAAGTAAATAATGATTTTATTTAAAAATTAAATTTCACATATTTAGAAAATTATTTTGATCAAATGGATTCCATTATTTTAACTATAATCATTATAAAATTATTACGGTGAATTTTTGGTATTTTCTTAAATACTTGAATTTTTAGTGAATAGTAAAATGCTCTAATTTATAGTATTAATACATTATAATCTAAATACAATATTCATTGAGTCATGGATTATGAAAGCACCCTTGGTTCAAACTAAAATGAAATTATTACTGTATTTATTCACAAGAATCAACACTATTTGTTGTCTTTAGAAAAATAATAAAGTAATGAATAGAATAATGAGAAATTACCCCTCTTCTCCACTATAAAAACCACCCTCACCCCCTTTTCTCTTAACTCCTATATTCCTTGAAGCTTGTCAAAGTTATGAAAAAATACTCTTACCTAGTATCTTCCCACATCCAAGAGCTATTGTTCTTTACAAAAGACCAAAACCACTTCACTTAAAGAGGTTCTTAGGGAGGTTAATTCAAGAGGTAAATCCTCTCTCTATTTAATTTAATTTAATTTCAATTTAATTTCTTTTGTTATTATCTCCTAACCTAACCATTCCAAATGATAATTATAACTCTATTATCATATATATAATCTAATTATATCATGTTAGTGGGTGATCCATTATCAATACCCTTACATTCTCTCTTTATTACAAAAAATGAAATCATCGTTCGGGAGGTTCTGATTTACAACCTTCATAGACGATGAACCATCATCCTCCAATTTAATCATAAATAATGGTCATGAAACCATTTTTATGTTTTAAAAAGAATATAATATATTTATTATAACCTATTGAATGTTCTGTATCTAGTATATATACATAATACTAATTCATATGACAAAACTAGTTTGAGATGATCAAAATACAGCCGTAATAATCTAAACATTTATCACAAATGTTTTATCTAATAAATAATCTTAATACCATATAATAATATTAAATATATAACCATTTAATATTATGGATGTTAATTAATAACATATAAATTTAATTTTTGATAATTATTCCCATTCCACATGAACTTTCATACACATATACAAGTATACTGATTGTGGAAACAAAGGAAACTAATTCTCCAGAGTGATATAATTGTATCTTATAACTCATCAAAAAATCTATAATTGAAATTAAAAAATGATAATAAATAAAATAAATGTATATAAGGTTATTAATTAATTAATTAATGTATTTAATATTATTATCCATGATGTTAAGGTCATGTGTAGAACTCATTCAGACATAAGGTAAGGGTTTTCTACTCGAATATCCAATTTCTTTCCATTTACTCTTTGTCTATCTTTTCCCCAATGTAATTATTAATTATTAATATTTACTTATCATAACCTATGTATTAATTTACTATATACATTTACCAATCATAATCACTCTTTATTGTATGGGGATTTACATGTTTTAAAAGGATCTTTCTCAAATTCTACATGATAAATAATCCAGATTCAAGGGAACTTCTCAAATTCTTACCTATTTTCAAGTGTACTCTATTATATGTTTTACACCACCATTATTTTTATAAAATAAATAATTTTATTATAAAAAAACTATATTATCTAACTTCTGGTTTTATAAAAATATTTTTTCCAAAATAACTCTTCTTTGCAAAGTAAAAGAGTATTTCTCTCAAGTTTTACTCGATGATTTTATAAGAGTATTTCCATCTATTTAAACTCTCTCTTTTATTATTTTGTTTAATTTGGTTAATATTTTATTATATAATCTACCATATTTTATTTAATGGTTTATCATCTGTTTTAATGTGGATGTTCTATCTTGATACCATTCACCATATTACTCTGAATGGTTAGTGTAAATGTTTACTAATTGGGGAAAGTTATTTACATTTTATATATTAGTTTAAATATGAATGTATATCTTGATTATGTTTCTACCCTTTCTTAAAAGTAATTAATTGGACTTAGTATGCAATGGGTGTCACCCAATATAGCCCCTCAATGCATCGATATGTCTCATTAGACAAACTAGCTAGAGTTTTTACCCATTATGTATGGTGTCTCGGCCGAGGCCTTGACAGTAGGATTATGATTCCTAGAATTATGCATTTCATCACTATGAAACAAGTAATTTATAGTCCATATGATTATTCAACTAGTAGAGTATCTATGTTTTTGTTTTATTATGGCATTATTTATTCAACTTTTATTACTACTATATTAGAATCAAGTTTATGTTTTAATTGGATGTGTACTTTTATTTATTCACCATGACTTACTACTTAAGCTCCCACTATATTAATTACCCTTACTGAGAATCTGAGATCACCCATTTATTATGTTTTATTATTCCTTAGTACGAAAATAAATATATTATGAATGAATTTAAGGGATACTCTATAAGTTTATGTGAAGTTGATATGTTGAACTTTATTTCATGTTATAATGTAATAATTATGTATGTATCTAGTTTTCCAATGATGCTAAACTATTCGTTCCTTCAGGATATTCCATACTTATTTATATGAAAATGTAATAAAATAAGGCACCGAATTTGGGAAACTGGGGTTGGGGTATTTACAATGGAATTATGATGGTGATCAAGAATAAATAAAATAAGATTATTCATATAATAATATTAAAAACATGGGGAGTGTGTGTGGATTAATGAATGAAAAATTTATTAATAAGAAAGAATTTACCCTCAAATTTATAGATAAAATGACCTAAAGGGTTTCTAGCCATTAGTTTTATTTCTTTCTAGATGGATACTCTGGTGATAACCAAATATTCATGGATATGACTGAACAAGAAAAGAAATCTTTCACTTTCTAGTATAGAAAATATTAATATGTTCCCATTTTATTTGAAAGTTCTAATCCACCATTGAATTTTTAAGGGATTAAAAAATAAATATTTCATGAAATAGTAGATGAGTTTCTTGAAATGTTAATAGATAAATTATCAGTCTGGGTGATCCTTATAATATACTTAAAAAACCATATTTTGGTACTTAAAATATATGAAGAGATGTGTGTAGTGACTAATTAGGAAAATTTTCACATCATGGTTCAAGAAGGTATTATCCTTGGTATTAGAATATCCAAGAATAATATTTAGTTAATATAGTGAAGATAAAAGTCATACAAGAGCTTCTTGAGGGAACTAAATTGGAATATATTTGTAGATTTCTTGAACATTCAATATTATACCATCTCTTTGTCAAGGATTTCTCCAAGATATCTTGACTTCTTACTCATTTTTAATTAATATAGGCTTAAATAAATTTTGATGAATCATACAAGTATTCATTCATTACTCTAAAAAAGAATATATTGGCCTCCTTGATCATGATATCTTTGAATTGGGAGATCTGACTTGACCTGATGTGAAACACAAGTGATTTAACTAAATGAGCTTCTCTAGAGAAGTGGCTAAACCATATTTTTTGACTTATATATTAGAAAATTTATACTCCCAATGAGTCCCAAATTAACTATACTACCATGGAGAAGGAACTTCTAATAATGGTATTTGATTTAGATATGTTTAGATCATTTATGACTCTCTCTTATCGATTATCTACATTGATCAATCCAATCTATTTTACTTTCAGAAAAAAGGACAGAATACCATGACATATTCAGTGGATCATGTTACTCTAAGAGTTTTATTTAATGATAAATTAAATAAATAGATGTAGGAAATTCATAATTTTTCCCTTACTATAGTTACAATCAAGGAATGTTGAACAAGAGGAGGACATTGAAATTGATGATGAGTTACCGAATGATAAATGATTATATATTGATTTACAAGCTCATCCAAGCTTTTATTATATAATATTTTTTTGTAAAATGATTCAATCATTCCAAATATTACATATCAACAATGAACAATGTTTTTATAAGACATAGTTCACTATTTGTTAGATGACCCCTCACTATTAAACAAATACAGAGATAGATTAATTTGATACAGTGTTCCCAAATCCAAGATGAAAATCATTATAGAATTTTTCAATTCATCACATACCAAAGGAAACCATAGAACCGATATCCCACACTCCATAAATTTTTGAGGGATCATGTAAGAATTTGCGATCAGTTACAACGAATATATACCATTGGAAAGAGTAAGATGATGCCTCGAAAATAAATTTTTAAGTTAAAGTGTTTTATGTGTGAGAAATTGATTTCATGGGACCCTTTCAAAGATCATCATATAAAATATACATCATCATGTGTGTTTATTACCTGTAAAAATGCGTAGAATCTGGTTTTCCAAGAACACACCCAATGTGGTGATTAAATTCTTAGGGAAAGTTTTATTTTAATGGTTTAGAATTCCTTGATTACTTATTAATGATTTAGGTAATCAATTAAAAAATCAATTATTTAGGGGAAAATTGAAAATTCTATAGTTCAATATAACTATATCACCCCATGTTGTTCAAAACAAGTGGGAAAGTGGAATTATGATAGTCTAAGATCAACAATATTTTGGAAAAAACTTTGATTTCATGATAGAGGGATTAAATCAAGAAGATAAGTGATTATTTATAAGTGTTTAAGATAGTTTTTAAAAAACTAATTGGTATGAACTCATATATGATTATATATAAAAATTAATTCCTTTTATTGGTATAGCTTGAGCATTCCTCATATTAGGATGTGAAGAAAGTCAATATGAATTTATAACAAGTTGAAAATAAAAGACCATTGCATTTGGATTGATTATAGGATATTTAGAGGGATAAATATGATAATTTTTGGATTGATAAAGAGAAAACTAAAAAGTTTCATGGCCAGCATGTAAATCAATGAACATTCACACCCAACAATAGGGAGTTTCTATTTAACTCACATTTGCGATTTTTTCTAGTGAAATTAAATTCCCATATATTAAGACCCATATTGTTATTAAATACCATTTCACATAGATATATTGAGATATAAATAGATAATTAAAAATTATTCAATGTTAATGGATATTGACTAAATCTATACTTGGAAAACATCCAAGAGACATGAATTAGATCTTAAATTTGAAAGAAGACCCAAATGTATATCTAAATATTAGCCTTAAATGATGCTTTGTCTAGGTGGTAACACATATATATATATATATATATTTTTCAATACATTTTGGGTTTTTAGGAATTCTTAGGGAAAAATAGTTGAAATTATATGGTACTCTACTCTAACCCTACTAAATCTTTAAAGGAACAACATTAAGAGAAAGAAGATTTTTGATTTAGGAAAGTAGACTTACAACAAAACCAACATTATCATGACCTAAATCATAGATGGATAAATAATATCTCAATAAAGAGAACACATCAAACTATAATGGAGGAAATATACCAAAATAGAGAAAAATATTATTATAATAGGGTTTAAATAATATTTAAATTGGACCTTGAAAGATCTTATTCAGGAGTCACTAAATGGGTCATAATATGGAATCAATTACTCTTTCCGAAATTCATCAAGTGTATAAAGAAATAGGAATATTTATTTTTCTAACAGCCCATGGTTTTAAAAATAAATTGAAATGCATGAAACATTTTTTAATTAGATAGTTATGACTATCCCTTAAAAATAATTTTTCCACTTATATGTTTAGAATTTTGAAAAACGGACATACACGGTTGCGATTAGTAAGTTATTTAGAGTCTGATAAAACCAACTTAATTTTTAGTGAATAGTAACAAACTCTTATTAATAATAATGTTACCCTTATAAGTAGTAACATAACATTATGTATAGTAACCTCACATATTATTGTATACATATAATATTTAATTGAAGTTATGACATACCAATATCGAGGAGTAAGTAAATAAATGTTTTAAAATTGTTATTTTTTGGAGTAAAATATTATTTTATTTAGAAATTAAATTAATCATATTTTAAAAAATTATTTTCAAAAAATTATGTTCATTTTTTAATTCTAAATGTTGAAAAATGGATAAGTTGAATTTTTGGGAATCTTTTAAAATACTTCAATTTTTTATGAATAGTAAAATACGGTAAAACACCATATATATAAATTATCAATTAAATACACTATTTTTGACATCATGGATGATGTAAGAACACTTATCTCTAAATCACATGCACTTATTACTATTTTGGGTCTTGGAATCATAAATATTGCTTGTCTTTTGAAAAAATAATAAAATAATGATCAAAATAATGTAAAACTCCTCCTCTCCTCCACAATAAATACTACCCACTCCCCCTCTTCCTCCTACACCTCTCATTCCTTGATACCATCCAAATTTCTATCAAATAATCCTTTAAATCTCAATCCCCACATCCAAGACCATTTTGTCTCACCAAAAGGCCAAAACCAAGGGCCTCAAAATGGATCTCAAGGAGAAGAGATCAAGAGGTGAACATCCCCTTTTTTTCATTATTTTCGTTTTATTTTCTTTTATACTCTTATTATATCCTCACATACCCTTATACAAGAATAATTAATGACCCAATATATTACATATTCTAAATTTCATCATTTTTATCGAAGATTCACCATTATAATTCTTTTCCTCTCCCACTTATTCTAGAAATGAAAACATTGTCTGTGATGTGATGATTTACTGACCTCCTGGATGATGTGATTTCAATTTCTCTTAAATGATTAAAGTCTATTCATGAAACATGTTTTTTGGGTGAAAAAGATTATATTTTATGTATAATATCTTATATAAGTTTATAGAATCATTTTGTACACATCATGTTAATTTAAAAAACAAAATGTGTTCGTTATGATCGAAGAATCGCCAAAATGACCTAAACAAATAACAATAATGTTTAACATATGAATCATCCTCATGTAATAATTCAAAATGATAATTGGTATAATTCATGGTTCTGTAAATATGTAAATATCATTCCTTTTTAATTATAGAGTTTGATTTCCAATTGACAAGAATATCCGTCATTAACCAATCATGAAAACTATTTAAAGAATGCACCCGAACCATTGTAAATAACAAAATATTATTAATAAATCTATCAAATGATGTTGTGAAATGATCATATAAGTTGTTATAAGAATTGATATATTTCAATAAGATATTAATAACACTCTTTTAACAATTATACAAGAGGTTTAAACATATTTTATGTAAGAATAACCTGAGGCAAGGAAATTCTTAACCCAATTTCTATTCTTTGGGTTATCCTTCTACTTCATTAATTTTGTGGGTTTAAGATCATTTATGTGATTAATTTGTTTTATATTATGTTGAATTATGTTTATTTACTATGTATATACATATCCATTCCATTCTATTAATTCTCACTCTAATTATATTTGTAAGATACTCTCTATTCAAAGTGATTTGTTTTACAAAAAAGGAAATTTTGAAAATATTACCTCAAGGGTTTAAATGAGTTATCAAGTGTTTTATTCATTATATGTTACTAGGACATAGTTTTTTTTGGGTTTATCATATTATATCTCATGATATTTTTGGTTGAGTTCATTATATCTCAAGATATGTTGGGTTGATCCCATTATAGTTTAAGATATGACGGGTGAGACCCATTATAGCTTTTCAATGCATTGGGTACTCCAGAGAAGGAAGTTGACCAAAAGGGAATTCCATGTGTAAGGGTTAATGTAAGAGTTATATGGTAAATATTTTCCAAGGCAACAACATGATATTTCTATTCATGTTAATGAGTTTTTATGAAATTAATTTTATTGGTTTTTATGTTATCACTTGACTAACAATTTCTTTCCTTTAATCCCTTACTGAGATTTTTTTGCCCATCTAAAGTTTTTTAAATATTTTTCACAGGTTATAATGACGTGTAAGAGAAAGAAGGAATTCAATTTAAATGTCATGAAGATTTTTCAAAGAGATTTTGTGTTACTTTAAAAGTTTGATATTTTTGAAAAAAAAGTATTTTGTTTTAATAGTATCCAAATTTATGATTATGAGATGTTATATATGTTCTATGTCCTAATTACCTAAAATTAAAAACCTAAAAAGATCCTTAATGTGTATTAATCTATGTTCTTGAATAAAAATCAATATTAAGTAACGTTTTAAGGGATGATCCTTATAGTTGGTATTATATGATGATTTAGATAACTTTAGGGGTTAAAATGATGTTAATTGAATACCATAAATGATTTCCTAAATTATGGTTAATTTAAAATGATATAGAATTAGATGATTTAAATGTTTATTATTATAATATATTTATATTTAGAATGGTTTTTTTCAGAAGAGATAGGGATGATGAAGTAAGAAGGCACCAAGAGGCTGATGTCTGTCAGAATCTGCAACCTTTAATGGTGGGAATCAAAACTGAGCAGTTTGAAGCACAAATGGCTCAGTTTAATCAGGAAATAAATGTTGGTTTTATCCATAATAGAGAGGAACATGATCTACCATGAAGAAACATGTATTTTGCAGTATATTTTATGAGGAAAAATCCTTCATCATTTAGTGGAACCACATATCTAGTGATAGATGAAGGATGGATCAATGCTCTAGAAAAGATATTTGATGTACTGGGATGTTCAGAACATCAAAAGGTATTAATAAAAATTTATCATCTAGAAGGTGAAGATAATCAATGGTGTTCTCTGGTTAAGAGTATGAGAGAAAGATATAATCATGACATTATAGAATGGGATGATTTTAAGAGTCATTTTCTATAAAAATATTTTCCTAAAACGTTCGACTCAGAATCGATAAATTTTTTTGGAAGTAATGTACAAATATGATGTTTCTATTGGAGAATATAAAGCTATATTTACAATACTATCCAGTTATGTACTTGATTTTACTGTAGATTTTGATAGTAAAATTAATATACTTAACTATTTTTTGAAACCATTTTTTCAAAGAGATTTGGATTCACAAGAGTTTAAAATCCATGAGAAACTTGTTTGTTGTGCTGAAGAAATGGTGATGGAGTTTTGTGACACATATGTGATTCATGATGACAAGAGTAAGAAGCGGTCATGTTGGCAGGCTTTGGGGAAGAATTCTTCAAAGAAATCTAGAAGTAAAAAAATTAATTTTCCTTCTTGTGATAAGTGTGGTAAAAGGCATCATGGTGAATGTCTTCTAAATTATTGGAAATGATACCAATGTGAAATTTTTGGACACATGTCTCATGAGTGAAAGGAAAATGATCTGAAAATTAATGATAATCTAATAGTGAGATGCTTTAACTGTAAAAAATTAGGTCATTTTGCTAAATTTTTTCTGAACCTAGTCACTCAGGCTGGGAATCAGCAAGAATGGAAGTAGAAGGGTGTGGTAAAATCCTTTGTAACCACTTCAGCAGATGTTGAGCTACCAAATAGGGTGGTATCAGGTACATTTATTATTTTTATATATTTTGAAAATGTGTTTTTTGATTTAAGTTATACACATTCCTTCATTTCTGAGAAATATTTGGAAAAATTAGAAATTCAACCTCATGAAATGAATCTAGAACTCGTGGTAAAAACAACTAGAGGAAATATTATAGTAAAAAAATTATAACAATCTACCTATCTTTGTCTATATAAAGATTTTACTTGAAAACCTTATTTTTTTGCCTATATTATAGTCTGATTTTATTCTAGGTATGGACTGGATTTCTTTTTATCATTCAAAGATAGATTGCAGAGAAAAAGAATATGTTTTTTAGAACTATTTTCAGTTTGTGTACAAAAAAACACATACCATTGATAAAATATCCAGAAGCTAAGAACCTAATAAAATATGGAAATGAAACTTATCATGCTCATATTTTTGAAGATAAGGGAACTATCCAGATAAATGATGTACCAGTGGTAAATGAATACCTGAATGTTTTTACTGATGATTTTCCTGGTGTTATTCATGATTGAGTGGTTGAGTTTACTATTGACTTAGTTTCTGATGCTAAGCCAATTTCTAAACCCCCTGATCAAATGGCTCAAATGGATCTTCTGGAATTAAAAAAGCAGTTGTAGGAATTAATATATAAAGGCTTTATCTAACCTAGCACTTTACTATGGGGTGCCCATGTCTTTTTTGTTAAAATGAAACATGGTTTAATGAGAAATTACATTGATTATAGATTTTTGAATCGCATTAGAGTTAATAATAAGTATCATTTGCCTCATATCAATGACTTGTTTGATCAGCGCTAGGGAGCTCCATATTTTTCCAAGATTGACATGAGATCTGGGTACCATAAACTGAAGGTTAAGAAAGATGACATTATAAAAATATCCTTCCATACAAGATATGGCCATTATGATATTGTTTTTATTCCCTTTGGTTTAAAAAATACACATACTATATTCATGGATCATATGAATATAATATTTCTGGTGTACTTGAATATATTTGTTGTTGTGTTTATTGATGACATTTTTATATATTATAAAAGTAAAGGGGAGCATGAAAAACATTTAAGGGTTGTTTTGAAAACCATAAAATAAAAGAAACTCTACATAAAATTCAGAATGTTTAAATTTTGGTGGAAAAAAATTTCTTTCCTTTTCCACATTGTTTCAAAATATGGTGCAAATGTTGATCATTCAAAAAAAAGTTGTTGAGGAATGGGAAAGACCAAAAAATATAATTGGGATTTGTAGATTCCTTGGTCTGGTGGCCTATTACCGATGGTTTGTTGAAAAAATTTCACGGTTATCCATTCAAATGACTAAGTTAACTTGAAATGGTGTTATGTTTATTTGGATGAAATAATGCGAGGATTGGTTTCAGGAATTGAAAAGAAGATTTGTGAATGCTCCAGTTCTGACTCTACCATCTAGAAATGGTGAATTTTTCATCTTTAGGGATTCTTCTTTGAAGGTACTTGGGAGTGAACTGATGCAGAACGATCAGGTAATTGCTTATGCTTTAAGAAAACTAAAACCACATGAGTTAAATTATCCCACACATGATTTGGAATTATCCGCTATGATTTTTCTTTAAAAATTTTGAGGTTATAATTATATGGATCCAAATGTGAAATATATATTGAACATAAAATTTTGAAGTATATATTCGCTCAAGAAGAACTGAACATGATGCAGAGAAGATGTCTTGGACTAATAAAGGATTATGATGGCACGATCAATTACCATCCATGAAAAGAAGACAATGTGATAGATGCTTTGATTTAAAAACATCATGCATCATTAACCATGATAGATCTCAAACATGACCCCTTGATTAATGATTTAATGAATTTTGATTTAGAAGTTGTTGGTGCAGGAAATAAATCGGTTTTGTTTCAGGTTTCGTGCAATCATCGTTATTAGAGAGAAATAAGTAAGCACATAGGAAATAACCTGAGCTACATAAAAAGGTATCATTGGTTAAAATGGGTAAGTTTCCAAATTTTAATGTTGATATTAATTATGTTCGGAGATTTGGGAAGAGATTATGTGTACCTTCATTTTCCCAACTGAAGAAATAATTGTTATGCGAGGATCAAAGTTCTCTATTTTCAGTTCATCCTGTCAGCACAAAGATATATAGAGACCTTCGAGATTATTAAAAGTGGGATAAAATGAAAGGTGATACTGCTGATTTTTCCATGAAATGTTTGAAATGCCATTAGGTTAAAGTAGAGAGGAAATTATCAAAGGGGGTACTTCTGCCTTTTCCAGTGCAAGAGTAGAAATGGGAGAATATATCCATGGACTTTATTATGGGACTGCGAAAGATTTATCGAGGTAACAATGAAATATGGGTTATTGTTGATTGATTGACTAAATCTATATATTTTCTCCCTATTTGAGATATAATTTCTCTGGATTATCTTTGTCTATTTTACCTCGAAGAGATTATCATGCTACAAGGAGTTCCTCTTTATATTATATCTAACTAGGAACATAGGTTCTCTTCTAAAATTTTTAAGGGCTTTTAGAATTCATTGGGAACATAATTAAATTTTAGTACATCTTTTTATCCACAATAATATGGGTAGTCAAAATAAATGATTCCCAGTTTAGAGGATATGCTTCAATTTTTTTCAAAGGACTACCATGGAATTTGGGATCAACATCTTTCTTTAGTTGAGTTTTATTATAAAAATAGTTTTCATTTCATTATACAGATTGCACATTTTGAGGCTTTGTATGAGAAAAGGTGTCAAACTCTAGATATTTGGGATGAAGTAGGTGAGAGAAATACGATTTATCCAGAATTAGTAGATGAGGTGGCTGAGAAAGTGAAGATGATCCAACAACACATGAGGAAAACTCAAAGTAGGTAAAAAAGTTATATAGAAAACATAAGGAAAGACTTCACTTTCGATGTAGGAAACCATGTTTTACTTGAAATATCTGTTTGGAAATGTGTGATACTTTTTGGTAAAAATAGAAAACAATGTCTTTGGTTCATCAATCCTTTTGAAATCTTGGAGAAAGTTTTATTAGTTGTTTATTGAGTATCATTGCCTACTAAATGTTTTTAATGTTTAGATGTTGAGAATGTATGTGCCATATTTATCTCATGTTTTGAGCCTAGAATTAGTTCAGTTGGAAATGATCCTTTCTTATGAGGAGAAAACTATTTAGATTCTTGAGGGAAGTGAACATGTATTGAAGAATAAGGTAATCCACTAGGTAATGGTTTTTTGGATAAACAACATGGTAGAAGAAGAAACATGATAATCATAAAATTATATCATAGAAAGGTACCCTCAGTTGTTTAATAAGTAAATAAAATTGTGAGGACACAATTCCCAGAATGTGGGGATAATTTAACACCCAAGGATCTAAAGATAAATTGAAATGCATGAAACATTGCTTTAAGTATATAGATATAACTATCCCTGAAACATATTTTTCCACTTCTATGTTTTGAATTTTGAAAAACAGACATTCATGGTTGTGATCAGTAAGTTATTTAGTGTATGATAAGAACAAGATAATTTTTGGTGAATAGTAGAATACCCTTATGAAAAGCAATGTTACCCTTATGAATAGTAACCTCACCTATGATAGTATACATATAATATTTAATTAAATTTATGACATACCCATATCTTGGAATAGGTAAATACATGTTTTAAAATTGTTATTTCAGGAATAAAATATTATTTTATTTAAAAATTAAATTAATCACATTTAGAAAATTATTTTCATAAAATGGAGTGAATTTTTTTAATTCAAAACATCTAAAAATGAATTGGGTAAATTTTTGGGATTTTTCTTAAATACTTGAATTTTTGATGAATAGTGAAATACAATTAAATACCATATATATAAATTATCAGTTAAATACGCTTTTTGACATCATGGATGATGTGATCACACTTATCTCAAAAAATGAACTTATTATTTTTTTGGTCTTGGAATCATAACTATTTATTTTATTGTGGAAAAATAATAAAATAATGATTAAAATAATGTAAAACTTTTCGTCTCCTACACTATAAATACCTCTCACTCTCCCCTCTTCATCCCAAACCTCTCAAGGCTTGAGCCTTGACAAATTTATTCCAAATAATTCTCTCAAGCCCCTTACCCATGTCCAAGACCTTTTTGCCTCACCAAAAGGCCATAACCAAGGGCCTTAAGAAGGATCTCAAGGAGAAGAAATCAAGAGGTAAACATCCTCTTTTGTTTTCTTTCATTTCATTTCATTTTCTTTTCTATTCTTATACTTTGATCACCTACCCTTATCCAATAGAAATTAATTATCCAATAACTTACATATTATATATTTGATCATGTTTATGGAATATTCATCATTATACTTCTTCTCCTCTCCCACAAATTCTAGAAATGAAAACACCGCCCCTTATGTGTCGATTTACCGACATCATGAACGATGTAATTTCATTTTAATTTTATTCATTGAATTATGGTCATGAAACAATTTTTATATTTGAAACAGATTATAATTTATGTATAATATCTTATATAAGGTTATGGAATCATTTTTTACACAAGATTTTAATTTAATAAATAAAATTAGTTTTTTATGATTGAAGAATCGCCAAAATGACCTAAACAAATATAAATAATGTGTTAACATATAAATCATACTAATGTAAGAATTAAAAATGATAAATGGTATAATTTATGTTTCTAGAAATATTTAAATATCATAACTCTAAAATTCTGGAGTTTCACTTCCAATTGACAAGAATATCCATCATGAAGTGATCATGAAAACCATTTAAAGAATGCACTCGGAACAATGTAAATAAAAAAATATTATTAATAAATGTGTCAAACGATGTTGTGAAATGATAATATAAGGTTTTATAAGCATCAATATTTTTTTAAGATATTAATAACACTATTTTAACCATTATACAGGAGGTTTAAATACATTCGATGTAAGATGAACCCGAAGTAAGGGAATTCTTAACCCAATTTCCATTCTTTGGGTTAACCTTCTAATTCATTAATTATGCAATTTTATGATCATTTATGTAATGATTTTTTTTGTATATTATGTTTATTTATTGTGTATATACATATAAATTTCATTATACAAATTCTCACTCTAATTATATTTGTAACGAACCTTCCATTCAAAATCCTTTTAAAGTTATTTTTAATGAAATTCAAAAAGATTGTTTATATGGAATGAGTAGTTCTAAAAATTTCATGATAATTTATTAATATTATATTTCCATTATATGTTAATATGATAGTTTTTTATGAATTTGATTTAATTATTATGTGAACAGTTTTTACATTTTAAAATTTATTTGTTTTTTGAAGAAGGGAATTTTGAAAACATTAATGTGTTTTGCTCAGGGGTTCAAATGAGTTATCAAGTGTTTTGTTCATGATATATTCCTTGGACATATTTATATTGGTTTGAGCCCATTATATCTCAATACATATTTATTTGAGCCCATTATAGCTCAAGATATGTTGGGTTGATCCCATTATAGCTCAAGATATGTTGTGTTGAGCCCATTATAGCGCAAGATATAATTGTGAGCCCCATTATAGCTCTCCAATGCATCGAGTACTACAGAGATGGAAGTTGACCAAAAGGTTATTCCATGTGTAAGGGTGAATTTAGGTGTGATATGATAAATATTTTCCAAGTAAACTACATGATATTTCCATCCATGTTACTGAGTTTTAAAGAAATGGATTTTATTAGGTTTTATGTTATCACCTGACTAACGATTTCTTTCCTTATATCCCTAACAAAGATTTTTGGTACTCATCCCTTGTTTTTAATTTTTTTCACAAGTTATAATTATGTTTAAGATAAATAATGAAGAAAATTTAAATGTCATGAAGTTGTTTAAAATAGATTTTTTTTATTTTAAAAGTTTCATATTTTGAAAAAATGGATATTGTTTTAATAGTATCCACGTGTATGATTATGAGATTTTATATAAGTTTTATGTTCTAATTACTTAAAACTCTAAATCATAAAAGATCAAAAATGTGTTTTAATGTATTTTCTTGATGAAAATTCAATATTAAGTAACATTTTAGGGATGGTTCCTTATAATTTGTATCAAAGGGTGGTTTATATAACTTTAGGGGTTAGAATGATGTTAATTGAATACCATAACTGATTTTTACTTTATGGTTAATTTAAAATGATATATAATTTGATGATTACCATGTTGATTTTCTTAAGATATACCTATTCAGAATGGTTTTTCACAGAAGAAACAAGGATGCTGATTTAGAAAGGCACCAAGAGGTTGATGTCTGTCCAAATCTACAGCCTGGAATAGTGGGAATCAAAAGAAATCAGTTTGTGATAGAAATAGATTAGTGGTTTCAAAACATAAATGGTGGTGGTATCCATTATATAGAAGAACATGGTTTACCATGAGGAAACAAGTCTTTTTTGGATCATTTTATGAGGAAATATCCTCCAACATTTAGTGGATCCACAGATCCAGTGATAGCTTAAGGATTGATCAAGGCTCTAGAAAAGATAATTGATGTCATGGGATATTCAGAACGTCAAAAGGTAATATAGCCATTTGTTGTTTGGAAGGTGAAGATGATCAATGGTGGTCTCTAGTTAAGAATATGAGAGAAAGAGATAATCTTGACAGTCTAGAATGAGATGACTTTAAGATTATTTTTATATAAAAATATTTTCCTAAAATTGTTCGACTTAGAATGGAGAAACAATTTTTTTTGAACTGAAGCAGAAAAATGATGATTCTATGGTAGCATATGAAGACAATTTTATAAGACTAGCCAGGTACGTATTTGATTTCACTCATTATTTTGATAGTTAAATTAATAGATTTTACTCTTGTTTGAAACCATTTTTTCAATGAGAATTGACTTCAAGAGAGTCTAAAATCTATTAGAAACTTTTTTGTTGTGATGAAAAAGTGGAGATAGAGTTTTCTGACACATAGGTGCCTCACGATGATAAGAATAAGAAGTGGTCAGGTTTGTAGTCTTTAGGGAATAATTCATTAATGAAATATAGAGGTAAGAAAATCAATTTTCCTTCTTGTGAAAACTGTGGTAAAAGAGATCTTGGATAATGTATTGTAAATTCTAGGAAATGATACTGATGTGGAAAGTTTGGACACATGTCTCATGAGTGCAAGGAAAACGATCCAAAAATTAATGAGAAATTGACGATAAGAGTATTTAATAGTAATGAAATTGGGTCATTTTACTAATGTTTTTCTGAAGCTAATCACTCAAGAAGGGAATCAACAAGATTAGAAGTAGAAGGGTGTGGTAAAATTTCTTGTAACCACTTTAGTAGAGTTTGTGCCATAAAATTGGGTGGTATCTGGTACATTTCTTGTTTTTATAGATTTTGAAAATGTGTTTTTTGATTTAGGGTATACATATTCCATCATGTATGAGAAATTTTCAGAAAAATTGGGAATTAAACCTCATGAAAGGAAACCAGAACTCATTGTAAAAACAACTGGAAGAAATTTTGTGAAAAAAGTAATAATCTACCTATCTTTGTTCATGGAAAGAGTTTACCTGAAATCCTTGTTGTTTTTTCACTAGTAGTGTTTGATGTTATCCTGGGTATGGAAAGACATTCTTTTTTATCTTGCTAAGAAATATTACAGATCAAAGGAATTTGTTTTTCAGAAATGGTTTCAATTTGTGTACAATAATGAACCCATACCATTGATGATATATCAGGAAGCTAAGAAATTTCTAAAATATGGAAATGAATGTTATCTTGCTCGTATTTTTTAAGATAAGGAAACTATCTAGATAAATGATTTACTAGTGGTAAATGAATATCTGGATGTTTTTCCTGATGATTTTCATAGTTTTATTCATGATTAATTGGTTGAGTTTACTATTTATGTTTTTCCTAATGAAAATCCAATTTTTAATCCCCCTTATCGAATAACTCAAATAGAACTTCTGGAATTAAAAAAAGAATCTTTGAGAATTACTAGATAAAGGATTCATCTAACCTAGAACTTCACCATGGGATGCTCCTGTCTTGTTTTTAAAAAGAAAGATGGTTTAATGAGACTTTGCATTGATTATATAACATTGAATAACATTACGGTTAAGAATAAGTGTCCATTGACTCATATTAGTGACCTATTTGGTTAGCTTTAGGGAGGTCAGTATTTTTCCAAGATTGAATTGTTATAGGGGTACCATCAACTGAAGGTGGAGGAGGATGAAATTCTGAAAAGATCTTTCCATACTAGATATAGGCATTATGAGTTTGTTTTTATTCCCTTTGGTTTGAAAAATGAACCTACTATATTCATATATCTCTTGAATAGAATATTTCATGATTACATGGATAATTTTTTGGTTGTTCTCATTTATGAAAATCTTGTATATTATAAAAGTAAAGGGGATTATGAAAAACATTTAAGGGTTTTCATGAAAACCTTAAAAAAACTCTATGGAGAATTCAGCATGTTTGAATTTTGGTTGTAACAAATTTCATTCCATGGCCACATTATTTCAAAAGATGGAATAACTATTGATCCTACTAAAATAAAAGTTGTTGAAGAGTGGGAAATACCGTAAAATATAAATGAGATTTGTAGCTTCCTTGGTTTAGTGGGCTATTATTAACGGTTTGTTGAAACTTTTTCACGGTTATCTAGCCCAATGACTAAGTTAACTCGAAATGGTGTTAAGTTCATTTGAAAAAATGAATGTGATGATTGGTTTTGAAAAATGAAAATATGATTGGTGAATGCTCTAGTTCCGAATCTACCTTCCAAAAAAGGTGAATTTGTCATCTATAGTGATGCTTCTTTGAAGGGACTTTTTTTGTGTCCTGATTCATAATAATTAGGTAATTTTCCATTCTTCAAGAAAACTAAAACCTCATGAGTTAAATTATACCATGAAAGATTTGGAATTAGAAGCTATGGTTTTTTCTTTAAAAATTTGGAGGCATCATTTAGATGGATCCAAATGTGAAATATATACTGAACATAAAAGTTTGAAGTATATATTCACTCAGAAATAATTGAAGATGAGGTAGATAGTCGGCTTGAACTAATAAAGGATTGTCATTACATGATCAATTACCATCTAGGAAAAGAAAAAAATGTGGAAGATGCTTTGATTCAAAAAAATCATGCATCATTAACTATGTTACGTCTTGAACATGACCCCTTGATTAATGATTTGATGAATTTTGGATTATAAGTTATTGGATTAGGAAATACATCTCTTTTGTTTCATGTTTTAGTGAAGTCATCATTATCATACAGAATTAAGAAAGTGTAGAGAGAAGACCCTGAGCTACAGAAAAAGGTAGAACTAGCTAAAATGGGTAAGTTTCCAGAATTTAATGTTGATAATGATTCTGTTCTGAGATTTGGGAAGAGATTATGTGTACCTTATTATTACTAACTAAGGAAAGAATTGTTATGTGAGGCTCACAGTTCTCCATTTTCAGTTCATCGTGGTAGCACATAGATGTATATAGACCTTCGATATTATTATTGGTGGGATATAATGAAAGGAGATACAACTGATTTTACCATGAAATGTTTGACATGTCAATAGGTTAAAGTAGAGAATCCATTATTAAAGGGGATGCTTCAACCTTTTCCAGTGCTAGAGTTGAAATAATAGAATATATCCATGGACATGGTTGTGGGACTACCGAAGAATTCTTGAGGTAACATTGCAATATGTGTTATTATTGAATGACTGAATAAATCTACACATTTTCTCCCAATTTGAGATACAATGTGTTTGGATCAGATTTCATGATTGTATATCAAAGATATTGTCAAACTACATAGAGTTTCTATTTCGATTGTATCTGACAGGGATCCTAGGTTCACTTATAACTTTTATAAGGGCCTTCAGAAGTCATTGGGCGCATAATTAAATTTCATTACATCTTTTCATCCTCAATCAGATGGGTTGTTAGAATGAATTATTCACACATTAGAGGACATTCTTCGAGTTTGTTCAATGGACTACCAAGGTAGTTGAGATCAACATATTTCTTTAGATGAGTTTTCTTATAAAAACACTTTTTATTCCAGTATACAGATGTAACCTTTTGAGTCATTATATAGGAAGAGGTGTCAGACTCCAGCATTTTGGGATAAATTCATTGAAAGAATATTGATGGGGATTGAATTAACATAGGAGGAGGATGAGAAAGTGAAGATGATCCAACAGAACATGATGACATCTTAGAGTAGGCAGAAAAGTTAAGGAGATAACAGAAGGAAGGACTTCTCTTTTGATGATAGCAACTATGTTTTCCTTAAAATCTCTCATTGGAAATGTGTGATAAATTTTGGTAATAATAGAAATATAATTCCATAGTTCATTGGCCCTTTTTTAATCTTAGAAAAGGTTGACCATTTGCATACTGAGTAGCTTTTCCTTCGAGTTTTTCTCAATTACACAATTTTTTAAATGTTTCTATGTTGATAAATTATGTGCCAGATTCTTCTCAAGTTTTCAGCCAAGAATTAGTTCATCTGGAAGAGAACCTTTCTTATAGGGAGAAACCTATTCAAATTCTTGATCGAAGAGAACATGTATTGAGGAATAAGGTAATCTACCAGGTAAAGGTTTTGTGGAGAAACTAAATGGTTGAAGAAGTAACATGGGAATCTAACAATGCTATGAGGCAAAGGTACCCTCACTTGTTTAATAAGTAAATAAAATTGTGAGGATGCAATTTACAGAAGGTAGGGATAGTGTAACACCCCATTGTTTTAAAAATAAATTTGAATTCATGAAATTTGTTTTATGTAGATAGTTATAACTAGCCATTAAATATAATAAACATTACTTAGTAGTACTTTACACTACTAATGACAAATATATAGCAGTTTGATGTTTTTGTGCTCAGGTTTTGTGGATGAAACACACACTCAACAATTGTTGCATGAGTTTTTATTAAAAACATGATTTGGTGTGAAAAAAGTGCATTAGATTTATGTAAAAACCCATCACATCACTCATGATCTATGTTCATAGATATTCAACACCAATTTATTTAGTATCATATAAAAAAAGAGATACTATTTTATAGTATATCGGATTATTAAAAACATGTTTATATTTTAAAAAAACCCCTAAATTTTGAGAGATTAATTATATTAAATAGAAGTTTATAATGATCAATATAATATAATCATTTATCTACTTATTTCTTTACCCATTTCATTATAGTGAAAAAATACTTAAGAAAAGGGGATGTAATTTTTTTCCTTACTTTATTTTTTTAAATTTTTATCTCATATATTTTACAAAAATATATACCCATTTTTTTGAGAAACTTTTTATGTTTTCTTGTAATGAGGTTCATTAAAAGTTTCATTGTACATAATCATTACTCAATCTTTTCATATATATCCCAGTTGTTTGTATAAATAGAAAAAACTTTGTAACAAACAATTTTTTTCCCTAGCAGGAAAATTTTCTATCTTCTTTTTATAAATTTTATTTTATGTTTATAATTACAATAAAATAAATTTCTTAAATTTATGATACAAATATTAAATTTAAATCATAATAATATTTTTTTATAAAACATAAATAATTTCTAACAAACATTAAAAATGTTTTAGGTTTTAAAAATATATACATTTCCTGAAATTATTATTATAGAATCATATTTTTTATGATTTATTTTTATGTATTAGAATTTATAAGATCATTTTTTAGCCATTAGATATGGTTAAAAGTTGAGAAATTACCCCATCACCTATATATAACAGGGATGGCTTATAATATTCTTCTTATTTATTGAATTTATGGAGATTTAATTCACCTTATTTTTTTCATATATTGTTTTTTGGTTAATTTTATATGTTTAGGTTTATCATAATATTTCTCATGGAATCATCTACTGATGTTTTAGTTTTCAGAGAAGTTGTAAGAGAAATATCGATAGATATAGAATTCTTCAAAAAGTATAATTAACTTCTAAAAACTGTGATTTTGTTTCAAGGTTGAGACTTGATTTGTGTTTATAAGGAATATTTAATATTATATTATCCAAGAATAGTTATAGAGTTTTATGTAACCTTATAGTTTAATGAGATAGATGGAATAAAAAAAATTCATACTTTTAGAAAAACCTTATAACCTGAATAACAATAACATTACTGAGTTAGTAGGAATACCATTAAAATGGGAGGAATCCTTGGTTTTACAAAATATTATAGAAAAAATTAGTTATTTTGAGAAATATTTTGTAGATAAAACCTTATTTTTCTCTTATGAAATGGTAAGAAAGTTTTCACATAATATGCTAGTTGTAAGGATTACATCCATATAAGTTCAGAAAATTATTATTCCAAGGAAAGGTGATATAAATATGATGATCGTTGAGTACATATAAATTTTATATTTACTATGTAATATGAAAAGTTAAATATTTGTAGGTTTATGGTGATTTATATTTAAGTGAAGTTTATTAATAAGGTTTTGGTTAACTTCATGAAGGATTAGAATATTAATAATAATGTTGTACCAGCCAATGATAATGTTTTTTTACTTTAATGATGAAACCATTGATAAAAATGAGGATTATTTTTGTTTTTTATTTGAACAGGTTCATATAAAAGGAAACCAAATGGTTTTCAATTAATGGAATTAAATCAATCAATAATTTTTTTTGGGATAAAAGGAAATCTGATGAGACTTCTTGTAAATACCATGAATTGTAAAGTAAGAATAAAGAGACTATTTTAAATGGATTATTCTCCAAGTTCATGAAAAATAAAAGTTATAAAAGGAAGGGAGATCTGTATTTTTTTTGATAAGGCTAAGTAAAAGGATTTTATGCAGAAAGAATTTGATAACTTGAAATAAGAATAAAGAATCAGAAATCAAGATGTCAAAAAATAGTAGGAGAAAATAGTAAGCGATTTAATAAGGGAAATTGATTCTAAATAGGTGTGAAATAATTTCATCCATTTTATATTTTTGAGAAAGAATAAGAGGAACCTCTATTTACTAATCCTTTGTGTATTGTTCTTCGAACCAATCCTATGGATGAAGTTTTAACCATTCATACTAAAACTATTCCTTTGTCCAATGGGGACGACAAGTGAATAAAAATAATTGTATAAGATATTCAGATATTGAGTAAACCTCTAATCATACATGAACCTCTAAATCATCACAATATGAAGAATTTTTATCTCTTAGTTCCTAATAATGATACTTTTGATAATGAAGAGTAATAGTCGAATAAAAATACATCAACACATTCTTAGTCCAAAAAAGAGGTATATGTTATGGAATTTTAACAATATTTTTTAATCAAATAAGAAGAATCCACACAACCAAGAGTTAGAGTGGATAATTTTCTACAAGTTTCAAGTGAATCATCTAATTCTTCCCCTATTACAACATAAAAAATTATTGAGATGAGAATAAATTACTTCAATGAAGTAATAAAGAGTCTTAAAATAATTTTGGATCTATTTCTAGACAAATAAGCTGATTGAAAGTACATTCAGGGAAAATTGTATTTGATTGAATATTATTGTTTTATGAATCATACTATTGAAATCATTATTTAGAATGAGGCTAATATTAATTATTTTAATGGAATGACCTTAGTGGAGTTTAAAATGTTGAAAAGTAATATACATTTTATGAGTCATATAGAAGGTGATATAACATTCTTTGAAGAGAACATTATAGGAATTAGAAGAGTTACTAATATTATCTAGAAGTATGATGATTGTATAAACATTAAAGTTAAATATTTTACAAGATCTATCAATGATATCAATTCCATTTCCATGAATAAAGAGAATAAAATTTATAATAACAAAAAGAATATTGAGATTTTGTAGGATAAGGTGTCAAAGTTTGATTCAATAATAAAAAATATAGAGAATACCCAAGACAAATTAAGGAAGATTATGGTGATAGTATATAAAATTTCTGATAAATAATAACTTTTTTTGGATTTTTGAATGTGTTTTGAACTCAACACTTTGTTTTTTAGATGTTATTGAATATTACTTGTCTCTTATGTTTTGGTTGGAAGTAATATTTTCTTATATGCATAACAATTATTTGTGTAGAATGTTTTTTTTAATATTTTAGAGTATAATTTATACCTAATATATCTTTCCTTTATGTCCTTTTTGAAAATCATAGAGGGTTAGAAAGGGGGAAGTAAGAGAACTGTCACGACCCCATCCCACCAAATATGCCCCTCCTGAGCTGGTAATGGTGAAAGGGGGATAATGACCCCCGAGTCCCATCTCCAGTAGGCCCCAGGGTGGTGACTAGCACCAAGGGTTTGAGTTTTTACAAATATGGGTGGCATTAACCTTTTTTATTATTTAAGATTGGGAATTAGGATGAGTCAAACACCAAAAGAAAATGGAACAAGTAAGTAAACCCAAACAAATCCCACATGCCTGTTTAAATAGTTCTGAAATAAATTACAAGTACAAGAAATCTCAAAAGTACATTACCAAAAGAAAAAGGAGTATAACAAACTGCAAAAACTCTAACTATCCCGAATAATAGGGTCCCGCACAACCCTAGTAGTCCTCCTGGAAACCTAAAAGTAAATGTAGGGTGAGAATACAAGTATACTCAGTAGGGAAACCTAAAGCTCTTGTGCACAAGTGGGGAGACATCTTAATGTCCCATGAGAACAACAGAAGAAACCAAAACCTATCAAGGAATTATATCCACTCAACCTCACCAGCCACGCTCACCAAAACCAAATCCCATAGGTAGTAGTATATAAGAACAAGGGTATTGGATACCCCACACCATTTCGCACTAGTTAACTGATCTTCCTAACAACGAATGTCCTGACGCTACCACACTCTTCCCGCCCGTACACACCTAGTCCTCACAACCACATATCCTGCCCGCACACACCTGGGCCTCACAACCACATATCCCGACCGTACACACCTGGGCCTCACAACCACATATCCCCCCCGCACACACCTGGGCCTCAAAACCACATATCCCGCCCGCACACACCTGGGCCTCATCCCGAAGATTATTGGGAAATAGTAAACCTACCCGAAGAGTCTTGGGCCTAAAACCAACCCAAACTAAACCTACCCGAAGAGTCTTGGGTATAAGGTCACCTCAAGCCATCACAACCTATGGAAGAAGGAGCATGAAGGAGCTAGTAACTAAGGGGAAAACACCCTCTTCCACGAAATGGGAGTGTCCGACACTAAGTGCACAACATGGGTGGGAAGCATTTAATTGCGCAAGAAAATTCCCCCAACGACCGTGATTTTCAGTAGGCATAAACCTATTCAATTCACAACATAATATCACAGGATGTAAATAATGTAACTGCATTCACAAACATCACATTCCCGTTATATAAAGCCAATTATTATCTTTATTAAACCAGTTCAAATGTATTTCACGTAAACAAGAGGACACCCACCCTGTATGATGCACAAACTATAGTGATGAAGGTAAGATCCCAACCTCAACAGGTTCCAATGTCCTTCTACGAACACGACCACCACGATCACAAGGATTCTCCTAGAACTACTACACCCACCAAGGACATCGCGACACCCCCGAATCAAAAACACAAGAAACTCCCTAAACACGGAGATCACATGCCATAGCATGGAAAGAAAACGGGAGAAGTAGGATCAGAAAGATAATACAATAACAGAGGTTTAACATACCTTTTTAGAGTCGTTCGTCAAAGACCGTCGTTCCCATAAATTATCAGTAGTATCCTCGGTTGGAAACTTTAGAGGGGATGTCGAAGAAGAGGGAACGAAACAGGGTGTACAATTTTCTCCTCGCTGACACGATCCCGCAGTCACTAACATATCAACGATCGGACTCCGGATGAAGAAGTTAGGAGGATGACTTCTCAGTCGTCCGAGAGTGTCTTCGTGTGGAGAATAAGGGTCCGCAAATAATATGTTACCCTCTCTTACATAGGAAAATGAAATGAAAACCATATTCAGTGTGAATTAATGAATACGCGTTGTAACCGTACAACAATTACGCTACATGACTGGTCAACACACGACACTTCACACGATTTCCACGCGTTTTAATAATAATGATAATAATAAATTAATATTATGCGTTTCTTTGACCTGAGGAAAAATTCATAAAAAGATATTCATCATTGGTCTTAAAAAGACTATCTTAATTTCAGGGTTACTGTATCACAGACGGTTCATCATTCCGACACCGTGTGAAGAAGTTACGGTCGAATTAAGATTATTCGACCAAAACCATAATAATGATATTTTTAATATTTGATGTTTCGCGGACCCAAGCCATGAACCATAATTTAATATACAACATTAGACTTGAATCAATTGTATTAATGATATGATCACATCACCATTGACGAGAAGTCAATCGTACGTCACACACAGGAGTTATGGTTGGTTGAAGATTTAATAATAATATTAAAGCTATCAATTCATGAGCGTTTCGGGTACCCGATCTGAAAACCCAAAAAATACATCCAATATTGGACTCATAATTTTCTCCTCGAAGTTAGGGTCGCACTTCCACTGACGGTTTGTAAAACTGAGGTCACACGAAGAATTTACGGACGAAACACGGTTTTCCCAACAAAAATAATAATAACATTATTATATTATTATTATTTTTAATTGAATATAATTACTTAAAAACTCATATTCAAAATCCACGCACTACCAAAAATAAATGGCGCCTCTTTGAATCCTTTTCAACCACGCCCCACCTCTAGATTGATTTCCATTTTTTTAACTTATTTAATTTATTGCATTAATTTTTAAATCTTTATTTCCTTTAACTCTTTCTCTCTCCAATCTCATTTATTCTTCCACAATTCCCTCTTTCTCCAAAGGTCACTCCACCCCTTCACTATGCTCCATGTGGCATGCCCCAAAACTCCATTCCTTTATGGTTTTTATTATTATTTTCTTTATTATTCTATTACTTTGTAATCTCTCTCCAATCTCACTTCAATGTTATTATTAATAAAATTAATAATAATAACACCCATCATTAATGTTCTAATTTATTCCCATTAAATTAGATTACCATAATTATTATCATATTAAACTAACACCATTCCATTTAATTAATCACCCACTTAAAGCCACCATTACCATTATTATTTAATATAATAGTAATAAATCCTTTTTCAATTTCATCAACGGGTCGCCATCATCATTAATAAAAATAATTATTATTGATGCCCATTATTATCATATAATTACTCCCTCTCTCCCATCACATGATATTCACACACGGGTTGGGAACCCCTTCCATTCACCTCTTCATGTTATTATTGTTATAATAAATTATTATATAATAATACCCTTTTAATGTTATTTACAACATTACAACTTTAATTGTGGAGAACCGCACAATGCTTCCTGTACATGGTCACACCCATGCACCCCATGCATTTAATTCCTTTATAAATTTATTACATGTGCCTCATTTATTATATGCCCATTACACACATAATTTATTATTTATTAAAATTTAAATAAATCCAAAAGAAACCATGAACCTCCCCTCATTGAATTAAGTACATTCAATTTTATTTCTTTTATTTCACAATGATTAAATTAAAACCATTTCATCTAATTAACACCAAATATTTTCACGCCACCATTATCAATTATTATTATCAAAAATTATTATTATAACACGTCTCATGTTTGACCACATGAAATTTTTACAATGTAATGGACCAGAGTGGTCCGAGCCATTATATCAGATACCTCTCAAAACATTCTCATCCTCGAGAATTAAAAACCAACCCATAAAAGGGGAAAAGGTCCGAACAACCACCCCGCAAGATACCTCTCAGGGATCTCATCATAACATGAATCCAACCACTATCCTAATTATATGAGTCAGGTAATTCCTTCCCCCCATGTCAAGATATTATCCGCTTTAGGCGGCACTGACTCACCTGCACGAGTTTAATCGCATCCACATTAATGCGTCTCTATTAGGGATTAGGTCCTCCCACCCCTATAATTAAGGATTTCTCATACACACACTACCCCCAACACTGCACAAAACAAGAAACACACTGCCCCAAAACATGGATTGGGGAATTCCTTCTCCTAGGTCAAGATACTATCCGATTTGGGCGACACTGACTCGCCCGCACGGGTTTAATCACATCCACATTAATGCATATTTATTAGGGATCAGGTCCTCCTCTCCCCAAATGCTAGGACTCTTCACAAAAATTTAAAGGATAGAGGGAAACAACTTAGTATTATAGACTCATGAAAAACAAGGTCCAGGCACAAAGCATGGGTGAGAATGAGTTTCAAAAAGGAGTGTGATGCTCTCGAATTTAAACAAAACATAAACGAGAGCATTTAAGTAAAACTGAAAACATATCTCTCGATCTCTGGCCTTGCCATGGTTTCTGCTTCTATTGCGTGTAAATTTCCTTGTCCAACTCCTCTACCTTTATGTTGACATCCAGGTTGCATAGTTGTTCGGTAAAAGAGGAACACCTAAGCCCAAGAAGCAAGGAAATTTTATCAAGGTTTTATTTTATCATTTTATTTCAATTTCTTTCCTAGAGCACCCAAATCAAGTAAAACACAAATCATGATGATGCATGCACCTTTCCTATGGTCTCTACCCTGCAATCAATGTAGTCTTACTTGGTCATTCGGTAAGCTAAGAGTCCTTGCATCGGATCACGGGGGGCCCTAAAATCCCGTGTCCTAGCCAGTCTTCTCTGGCGTATGTCACACACCAAGATCATCCAACACTCTTTCCCTACCATCCGATGAAATCCTCACTATGCCTAACTCCAGAATCCATCCAACTCTCAACCTCCCTCTGATACCATTCTGTCACAACCCCCTCCCACAAAAGATGCCTCTCCTGAGCTGGAAATGGTGAAAGGGAGATAATGACCCCCAAGTCCAGCCTTCAATAGGCCCTGGGGTGGCAACTAGCACCAAGGGTATGAGTTTTTACAAATATGGGAGGCATTAAACTTTTTTATTATTTAATATCGGGAAATAGGATGAGTCAAACACCAAAAGAAAAAGGAACAAGTAAGTAAACCCAAACCAATCCCACATGCATGTTTAAACAGTTCTGAAATAAAGTACAAGTACAAGAAAGCTCAAAAGTACAATACCAAAAGAAACAAGAGTACAAAAAACTGCAACAACTCCAACTGTCCTGACTAGTAGGGTCCCACACGGCCCTAGTAGTCCTCCTGGAAACCTAAAAGTAAACGTAGGGTGAGCATACAAGTATACATAGTAGGGAAACCTAAAGCTCTCATGCACAAGTTAGGAGACATCCTAATGTCCCGTGAGAACAATAGAAGAAACCAAAACCTATTAAGGAATTATATCCACCAAACCTAACCAGCCACACTCACCAAAACACAATCAAATAGGTATTAGTATATAAGAACAAGAGTATTGGGTACCCCGCACCATTTACCACTAGTTAACTTCTCTTCCTAATGGTGAACTTCCTGACGCTACCACACTCTTCCAGCCCGTACACACCTGGGCCTCATAACCACATATCTCACCCACACACACCTGGTCCTCACAACCTCATATCCCGCCTGCACACACCTTTTCCTCATCTCGATGATTCTTGGGAAATAGTAAACATGCCCGAAGATTCATTGGCCTAAAACCACCCAAAACAAAACCTACCCGAAGATTCTTGGGTGTAAGGTCGCCTCAAGCCATCACAGCCTATGGAAGAAGGAGAATGAAGGAGCTAGTAACAAAGGGTAAAACACCCTCTCCCATTAAATGGGAGTGTTCTACACTAAGTGCTCAACATGGTTGGGGTGCAACAAAACACAAAGATACAGATATATATATGTATACCAAACACACGGCCCAACCTATGGCTTCTAAACAGAGAAACTGAGCACATGCCTTAGCACTGCTACTATAAAGCATGCATACAACAAACAACCCCAACCCCATTTAGGTTTTCATCTTTCAACAAAATTAGTTTATTAGTTCCTTAACTACTGGGAAATTATCTATAACAAACCATATCAGTCGTTCGTAAAACATATCCCTCCCATCCACAAATCAAGTTAGGAAAACACAATCCACACAAACAAGTCCCTTCTTATTAACCAACCAACCGCCTTGATTATTATTCCCATTCCATTACCATGCACCACCATTCATTAACTCTTCCACTTCTATTTATTATTCACAACCCATAGTTCGTTCATATTCAAACCCATTCCTACAGCCCCTTTGCCAACCACCATAACCACAAACACACCGAAACTCGTACATCATCATCCCTTGATACAAATTTATCACAGCCCCGCTGCCCATCACCATCATAGAATTCACACCAACCCACAAACAAGGCAACCGCAACCCTGCTTCTCACCCGATCCACAACAACCCACAAAACACCCCCTTTACATAAAATAAACCCGAACCAGCACCCACATGTTTATTATTTCAGTTTGTTCAACCGGGGTGATCACACAAGGATTCCAGGTATTTAATCAACCAACTTTACGTGATTAACCAATTTCCACATTCAACAATGTTTCCATCCATAAATGGTCTTGTAAGATAGGGCAGCATTTAATTTCTCAAGCAAAGGCCCCCAAAAACCATGATTTTCAGTAGGCATAAGCCTATTCAATTCACAACATAATATCACAGGATGTAAATAATGTAACTGCATTCAAAAACTTCACATTCCCATTATATAATCCAGTTATTGTATTTATTAAACCGGTTCAAATGTGTTTCATGTAAACATGAGGACACCCACCTCGCATGATGCACAAACTAGAGAGATAAAGGTAAGATCCCTACCTCAACAGGTTCTGATGTCCTTCTACGAACACGACCACCACAATCACAAGGCTTCTCCCAGAACGACTGCACCCACCAAGGACGTTGCAACACCACCGAATCAACAAAACAAGAAACTACCTCAACACAGAGATCACATGTCGTAGAATGGAAAGAAAACGGGAGAAGTAGGATCAGAAAGAGAATACAAGAACAAAGGTTTAACATACCTTTTTAGAGTTGTTGGTCAAAGACCATCATTCCCCTCAATTATCAGCAGTCTCCTCGGCTAGAAACTACGGAGGGGAAGTCGAAGAAGAGGGAACAAAACAGGGTGTATGATGTTCTCCTCACTGACACGATCCCGCAGTCACTGACAGATTGAAGATCGGAGTCCAGATGAAGAATTTAGTAGGATGACTTCTCAGTCGTCCAGGAGTGTCATCATGTGGAGAAGAAGGGTCCGCAAATAATATGTTACCCTCTCTTACATAGGCAAAGTAAATGAAAACCATATTCAGCGTGAATTAATGAATACACACCGTAACCTTACAACAATTACGCCACTTGACTGGTCAACACACGACACTTCACGCGATTTCCACGCCTTTTGATAATAATGATAATAATAAATTAATATTAGGCGTTTCTTTGACCTGAGATAAAATTCATAAAAAGATATTCATAATTGGTCTTAAAAATACTGTCTTAATTTCAGGGTTAGAGTATTGCAGACGGTTTGTCATTCCGACACCGTATGAAGAATTTACGGTCGAATTAAGATTATTCGTCCAAAACCATAATAATGATATTTTTAATATTGGGTGTTTTGTGGACCCAAGACATGAACCATAATTTATTATCCAACATTATACTTGAGTCGATTGTATTAATTATGGGATCACATCTCCACTGATGAGAAGTCAATCAGACGTCGGACGCAGGAGTTATGGCGGGTCAAAGATTTAATAATAATATTAAATCTATTAATTCACGAGAGTTTCGGGTAACTGATCTGAAAACCCAAAAAAATACATCCAATATTGGACTCATAATTTCTGTCTCGAAGTCAGGGTCACACTGTCGTTGATGGTTCGTAAAACCGAGGTTGCACGAAGAAGTTACGGACGAAACACGGTTTTACCAACAAAAATAATAATAACATTATTATATTATTATTATTTTTAACTGAATTTAATTACTTAAAACCTCATATTCAAAATCCACGAACCACCAAAAATAAATGGAGCCTCTTTTAATCCTTGTCAACCATGCCCCACCTCTTCATTGATTTCCCTTTTTTAACTTATTTATTTTATTACATTAATTTTTAAATCTTTATTTCCTTTAACTCTTTCTCTCTCCAATCTCATTTATTATTCCAAAATTCCCTCTTTCTCCATAGGTGGTGCCTCCCCTTCACTATGATCCATGTGGAACTCCCCAAAACTCCATTCCTTTATGGTTTTTACTATTATTTTCTTTATTATTCCATTACTTTGTAATCTCTCTCCAATCTCACTTCAAGGTTATTCTTAATAAAATTAATAATAATAACACCCATCATTAATGTTCTAATTTTATCCCATTAAATTATATTACCATAATTATTCTCATATTAAAGTAAAACCATACCATTTAATTAATCACCCACTAAAAGCCACCATTACCATTATTATTTAATATAATAGTAATAAATCCTCTTTCAATTTCATCAATGGGTCTCCATCATCATTAATAATAATTATTATTATTGACGCCCATTATTATCTTATAATTACTCCATCTCTCCCATCACATGATATTCACGCATGGGATTGGAACCCCTTCCATGAGCCTCTTCATGTTATTATTGTTATAATAAATTATTATATAATAATACCCTTTTAATGTTATTTACACCATTCCAACTTTAATTGTGGAGAACCGCACAATGCTTCCTGTACAAGGTCACACCCATGCGCCCCATACATTTCATTCCCTTATAAATTTATTACATGCGCCTCATTTATTATATGCCTATTACACACATAATTTATTATTTTTTAAAATTTAAATAAATCAAAAAGAAACCATGCACCTTCCCTCATTTAATTAAGTACATTCAATTTTATTTCTTTTATTTCACAATTATTAAATTAAAACCATTTAATCTAATTAACACCATATATTTTCACACCACCATTATCAATTATTATTATCAAAAAGTATTATCATAACACGTGTCATGTTTGACCACATCAAATTTTTACAATGTAATGGACCAGAGAGGTCCAGGCCATTACAAGAACATGATAAGTTATAAAAGGGATTAAGTAATAATTATCAGAAGTTATGTATGTTATAGGGATTATTTATTTTAATCTTATTCTTTGAAAAAATTTCCTCAAGTTTTATTTATTATGATTTTCAAAAAGGGGGAGATTTTTTAGTCAAAATAAGATTATATTATTTTACTTAAAAAACAATCCAGTTTTGATAAGTTTAAATGTTTCTAACATTTTGGTATCCAGAGTTACAAAGTTTCTTTGTAGAATTGTTTTCTATTTTACTAGATGTATTATATTAGAACTATCAATTGAATGTTTATCATATGTACTAGATGGATGTATAAATTGTACATCGGTCAGACATATGAAAATTTCATTTTATGTAAGGTTTATGAATTCAATTTTATGGATTAATATGAAGCTCATCGAATAATGTAATACAAATTCTACTAGATGTTATTTATCTAGAAGAGACATAAAATTTTACCAGAAAAACTTATACTAATCCTACCAGATAAATATGAATAATTCTACTAGATAAATATTTTAATTTATATAAAAAACATTTAAAAACTATATTGGTGGTTTAAAAAACAGACATTTGAAAATATAATTCTATGATGAACCTTTCAAGTGAAGAAGAAGATCATTTGATGGTGTTGCAATTACTCCAAAAAAATTCAGAAGACGATAGTTGGTGCTTGTCTATTAATAGACCTCTACCTCATGGAGAAGAAACTGGTGCTGAAATATGATCTAAATATTTTAATGAATTGTTTCTAAAACATTGTTATTGATAACACTTATTTTTTATCCCAATATATTTTTTCGTAAGGCACTATTTTTTATGTGAGCTTTGTAAATGATCTGTTGTTGTAATTGTTATTTTTTATCTGGTAAATCGAGGTATCTCAGGCATAGAGATAGAGAGATTGTATGATTATATTGATTGAGGGTTCTAAGGGATAGTGAAATAGAGTTTCTATAATCATTCTAATCGAGTGAATCCAAGGAATGAAAGACAGAACTTATGGATGGTTATTTCATAGATATCTATTGTTGGGTTCATTGACATTCTTAAAACATCAGGTTAGAGTGTAGAAATTTCTTAAAGAAGGTTTTTATATGTTTTCTTATGTTATTTAATAAAAATATTTTTTCATTTTTTATCCATGTTAATGTATGTTTTATATATTTCCTTAATTAAATTTTTAGAAAACTATTTATTTTTTTAAAAACTATTTCTAAATCTGATTATAAATTATATTGGTATAAAGAATCATCTAGTAAACGTTATTATGATTTTGGGGAAAATTTTATGTTTTAATATTATAAACTATAATATACCCCCTCTTGTAGTAGATTTAATACACTTATGATCTAATACCTTAAATATTATTATCATCCAAGCATGAGGATTCTTCAAAGAAGAATGATATGATTGTAGAAAATTGTTTTTGACACCCTTTTACCTTTGAAATTACAATATTCATAACCTATTTTAAGCATATAGTATCCATGAAATACCATGGCATGGAATATAAAATATAATCCATTTTATCATTCATTACCTATATTCTTTGGTATTATTATATGATTTTTTTAGATTCTCATGGGTGATTCATGATATAAGGACTATTGGGTGAGAAATTTATGTAATGAATGATGTGATGATCTAATTATTGATTGAAAATTTAAATCAAAGTAATTTAAATTATGATTACTTGATTCTAGTGATATTTTAGAATATAATTTTAATTTATTCATTGTGTCTTGGACAATTCAATGGTCACTCATATTGGACCTTTGATATTACTAAAACTATTATAATTAGTGTCATGTAAATAATTAATAAACATATTTTGATGGGTGTGATATTTTTTATATATGAAATTTTTATTGAAAAATTATATAAAAATAAAAAGAATAAGGAGAAATCCTTTAAATAGATTTTAATGTTAAAAGATGAGAATTATTAAATTGAGGATGTGATTGAAGGGAGATGATGTCTCTTGAAGGATATAAGAACTCCTATTTTCCAGGGATATTAAACGGAATATCATTAAATGTGATTAAATAATCAACCCCATTCACAAGACTTAATTTTCAATGATTTCATCATAAACTACCCACATTTGGCCTCAATGTCATTATAATTATTTTGAAAATCCCTCTTAATTAGCATGTTTTTATTTTTATAATTAAATATTGAGATATTGTGAAATCATATAAATAATGTTCAATAACTTGAGATTGAGAATAAATCTATTTTTACACTATTATTGAGTGTTGGGTGATTTTTTTGGGAAAGGTAGATCATAAAATGGGAATGTATGCCTAAGGAAATGTTGAGAAATAATAATGGAATGTAACAGGAATTAGAGTGTGAATTCAATAAGGAACCATTAATGAATACCTAGAGAGGATCAGTACATTAAAATTTGATTATTTTTAGATAATAATTTTTCTCACCTTATAATATTGGAGCTACTTCTCTCATGTTGAAGGTTTTACTTCCTTTAAAATATTTATTGAGTTGTTTTTTCATGAGGATAATAAAATGTTCATGTGTTAGGAAATTTGATACCTCATAATTGTGTATATGATTTCATAGTGATTTTCATTTCAAAATAAAAATAATATATCCTAATTTTATATATTTAATAACTTATTAAATAATTGAGATTAAAAGCACTATTGGATATTTTACAGTATCTTTTATAGAAATTGAAGAGAAATAATGCCCCAAAAAGTTATTTTCATGATGTGTTTAGTAGGACATAGAATGGAGTTTAAAAAATCAAGAAGAAACCATGGTGTAACTAGTATCCCCATGCCATGATGGAATTACATACAAATAGACATGAATGATAAATAATATTCCATTATATAATCCATATTTATCACACCTCAATTCCATTATACATTAATAACTAGGCGAATCTTTGTAACAATAACTTGGGGGTATGTAATATTAAACTCAGTCATTTTAATAATAATTTAGAGGTGATGAAAAGTATTTCATCATGTTGAATAATGTTTTAATGTAATGAAGTTACATAAAAATAACTTGATGAAGCTATTTAACATTTTCTCATAGGATATACATATGAATAACTTAATGGGGTTTCCTAAAAATAATATGGATGAGTCAGAAGCTATTGTTCCATGATAGAGGAATTCACACTATAATGATTTTGAAAACTAAAATATACATAGAGGTGTTTTATATGACCATGTAGTGGTTGACATATCTTGATACATTATTTGATTAAGGAATATAAATATAAAACATCCATAGAATAATTCCACAACCAATAAATATTTTATTTTATGTGAATCTTTAGATGAATATGAAATTATATAACCATGACTGAAGACTTTGGGGTGCCACACTATGATATTCAAGTAATTTTAATTTTTAATGAGGAAGATATAGGTTTCATGCTATAAAATTAGTCATTACACCGTGATGGACCAAGTCAAGGAGAATAATAAGGATTTATATTTTTAATATTTACCCTCTTAGATTGTGTTAATTATTATCATGTCATGATGGATAAAAATTCAATAAATATGATATGTTAGTTGAGTTTTTGGAGAATTTTGGTAGTTCTAAATTATATTAGATTCCTTGATAACTTTTGTCAACCTAGCCATTAGTTCAAGTAAGTTATTTTGTTTTCTAATTTATTTTAATTTCATTGTTTCCCCCTCTATCACATCTTATGAGGAAGAAGTAAATCATGGGCGAGTTCCTCTTCACCATGATTGGATAGTCATTTAAGAGGCAAGGGATCAAGAGTAAAAGAATGAGAATTTAATTTTTTGATCAATTTATTCATGAAATCATATTGTATAGGAATTACCTTGAGACTTAATAATTAATTAATTCCTTAATATGTATTAAAAAAATTCATATTAGTGGAGAAACTCAATGTTTATTCAGAAAATTAATTTAGTTTTAGTAGTTTAGATCTTTCTTTTTCTTATAAGATCATGGTTAATGCACATAATTTTGTTTATATCTCTAACCAAGGGATATATATTTATATAGGTAGTATCAAAGGATTTGACCATAGAGAAGTCACTGAACTTAGAGTGATATTGTATCCAATTAATTTGGTTAATTTATGAATGAAATAGGTAGTAACCTTTCATTAAACTATTATTTTTTAATTTATTCATTGATTCTAGTTTAATTAGCTGTCTTAAATTCTATTTTATTTATCTCATTTATATTTTTTCAATTATTTTTTACCTAAAAAACACCTGGTTAACAACAAATCATCAATAATATTTTAGATCACTCATATTTCTCATGGGACTAGCTTCAGACTCACACTGTTTTAGGCCCTAGTAGTATAATGGAGGATCAAGAATACACTTAAATTCTAAACTTGATAACCCATTGGATGTAATTATTCTAATAAGAACACCATGAATATAGTCCAATATGATATGGGAAATGGTTTGTTATCCTAGTCTATTATGTAATGATGGTCTTGGTAGTCTTTCTTTTGATATACACATGATATCTTATTATTATGTATGTGTCATATTCCTATTACATGAAATATCCTTATGTTATGATTTATATACCTTGATTATGTTTTCACACATATATGTTCATTTTATGATAACTCCTTTATGTTCTTCCTTAAAATCGCCAATGTTGATTTGATTGATATCACTTATGATTTCCCTATATTCAGTATCCGATCTAATATTTTTTTAATTTCCCTAGGTAGTGAAGAAAACATTATGTATGATATATCTATAAGGGAACATATTATAATAAATTTTATGAAATAATTGTAAACTTTTATATGTGATAAGATATAATATGCAACAAATCTACAAATATAATAAACCTATGAGTTCAAGGTGTGTGTTTTAATTTTTAGGTGCAATGTATAATCATGTAAAATAATGGAAAATATATGAATTTTATGTATAGTTCATTTCAAATAGGGGATTCTATACAGATCTCCATCCAACATATCCATCATAAAAGGTAAGTTGCCTTATGTAGTCAAGAACACAGAATCATGAAATCAAGAGAACCCATATAAGGAATCAATAAAAATAAGAGAGAACTCAAAAAACTATGATTTCAAAATAGGTCATCAAACACATGAAGTCAAATGGATAAAATCTGTTCTAAAAAACACACCATTTTTATTCCTCTAAAACATACCGAAATTTATATTAAATATATGTTTGAAATCTATTAAAATGGAATATCTTACCTTTTTCACACACCTAAGGCCCGTTGACTAAAATTCAAGGAAACATAAAACAATTCTCTTTAAACTAGATTCCATTTTAAATATCATTTCAAATCATTCCATTAAAAACATTTTTCCTTTAAAATCACATTTAAATGTGATTATTTTAAAATATATTTTCCATTCCTTAGAAATATAAATTTAAAAATATGTTTCTGATTAAAATTCCTTTATAGTTAAACTGTTTTATTTTGTAAAATCTTGTCACAAAATCAAATAAAACCTTCTATTCCTACTAAAAAGTGGTCCTCTACTACTCTCTCAACTAGGGAGCCACCAAAAAAAACTTTTAACATAGTCATGTGATCCTTGAGTGACTATTATATGATCATGAGGTCTTCCCATTTTATAGTGTCTTATGCTTACACACATCCATTATTATCATAATAACAATCACTCACAATAGTAACACATATAGTAGTAAATCCATCAAATTTTATAACAATTTAATTACCAATACGAGTAAAGGATACCTATAACTAATTCGAATTCATTTATTTATCTATGCTCACACCATCCATATTAAATTCCTATAATAACCAACTATATCAAAATCCTCAATTTCGATAAGTTTTAAAACCCACATAAAATTCCAAAATAAAAATAAATTAATAAAAAATAATTAGGAGTAACAAAGTTAATAACTCAAGAAATTACATTTTAACAACCAATAAAAAATCTCAATCCTCCTATGAGTAAATTTTTTGATTCATATTGTCTATTATAAATATAAAACTAAATATATTTTAATAAAATATAAAGTAATATACACTTGTCCACTTACCTAAATTAAAATTCCAAAAAACATAATTCCCTAATCATCTCTCATTCTTCTTTTTCTATTACACATTAAGGACCAATGGTTCATAGTTATTTCTCTAGGCTTCAATAAAATCACACAATGAAATACCAAGCTCAGAAAAACAAAAATCTAATGAGAAAGAATATGGGGAGGAAAAAAGAATGTAAAATATCCTTCCCCATATCAGTTAACATAAAAAATCCAAGATACCAAGATCAATGGAGGAAAAATAGAGAGAGAAGAAAGGGAGAGGGATAAACATACCCTCCACTGACCCCCCTAGAATAAAGAACCCCAAATTGGGATTTGAAATAAAACTTCTAAAATGACTAAAATTAGCCTACTTAAATATTGGTCAAGGAACTCCACATGATGTTAGATGGTATGTCTGAGTATGATATACTCTATAATACCAAATGTAGGATCTAATATGTAAATATGAGATACTCAACTAAAAGAGGGGGGGGGGTGAATTGTATACTTTAAAAATTCCTTTGCAACTTTAAAGATGGTTATGTTTAACAAGGTTAAACAAGGTAATTCACAAAACCTCTTGATCTACAAACTTTCTTCAATTAAGAAATATGATTCCGAGAAAGAAATTCCGGAAAAGTGAATCTGGAAATGAAACATAACAAAAGATTACAAAGATAAAGATTATACCTTAAAGAGTATAGAATCTAACTAAATCAGAGTACATGTATAAGGAAGTATAAGATAGTTATACTTTACTCAATAATAAAAATGCAGCAGAAAACTTGTAACAAAACAAGTAACAAGTAATAAATCTTTTAACCCAAAGTGAAGGGTATCCAAAAACCTTGGATAAAGTTACCTTGATTTATACTTTCAAGAAAGTTTGTCTTACCCACACCAGGGTAAGCCCTCGATACGAAGATCAGAGTCTGTCTTGCTATCCCCGCAAGCCCTCAACTTCAAGGAAGTTGGTACCTCTGTCTTCCTCAGCAAGGAATCCCTCAACTTCAAGGAAGTTGGCACCTCTGTCTTCATATCCCCGGAAGCCCTCGATTGTACACAACAACAATTAGAATCACAAAAAGAAAAACTGAACCAAAAGTTTAGTACGCACTAAGAAATGAAAGTGTTTCTCTAGAAATCACTTCAAAAACATATAATCTCTAGAGTCATCGAACAATATTGAAACTCTTTCAAATGAGCTCTTATTTATAGGCACGACATCAAAGGTCAGCTCCCTCCTCCAATGGTCATATTTTTCCTTGAATTTTAGAGGGAACTATACACGTGTCACTCAAACAATGGTTAGTTAGTAACTGAAAGAACGACATCTTTTTATAACAAAACAAGTGCAAACAAAAAATGGTTACATAACTAAAATCCAATATTCGGAATGTAAGGAAATAAAAGTTTGGTGTCTAACCAAAAATGAATTCGGAGTCTATAATACAAGGATATTCGGAGTCTATTTTTTTGGAATTCAGAATCTAAATTCCATAGAATTATGGAGTCTGAATTTCAAAGAAATTTGGAATCTGGATTCAGAAGAATTCGGAACCAGAACTTACAAAGTTCAGAGTCAGTGTTCATGAGAATTTGGAGTCAGAACTCATAAGATTTTGGAGTCTGAATTCATAGAAATCGAAGTTTGAACTTAAAAAAGTTTGTAACCAGAATTCGTATTCGGAATTCAGAGTCATAACTCAGAAAGTTTGTAACCAGAATTCTTATTTATAATTCGTTGTCAGAGCTCAGAAAAGTCCATATCTAGAATTCGTAATCAGAATTTGGATTCAGAACTTAGAAAAGTTCATATCCAGAACTTGTAATCAGAATTCGGATTCAGAACTCAAAGGAGTTCATATCCAGAATTCTTAATAAGAATTCTGATCCTAAAACAGAATTCTTTATATCTAGGTATTTGTATAAATCCAAGGTTTTGGTTTTCAAACTGAATTTTACACTTATAAAATTTTTAATATGAATAATGAAACATGGTAAGGATAAATTTCCTTGGGGAAGGAAATTATTCCTTAGAGAAGTAAAACATAGGGTAAAAATAGATTTTCCTGAGATAAGGTGTTTGTGATTTTCAAAATAAGAGAAATGGTAAATTCATAAGGAAACCTTAATGACTTAACAATCTCCCCCTTTAATGAAATATTGAAAAAGTCATAAGGAAAAACTTATTGACTCGACAATCTCCCCCTTTTTGGAAAGCACAAACATCTTTATGAAAAAGAATATAAGGACATAGAAAATATTTTTCTAAACTTTGAAAATAAAACTTATCTCCCTTTGTTTATGGAAAATTGTGAATACGAATAACTCCCCCTTAGGATTTGGAACACTAAGGATCATATTCTAGATTTCCGGAATGATAATTTTCATTTGAATGTGGAAATATTTGTAATGAGAACCCCCCATTAGATAAACTCCCCCTTAATTAGGGATATTTCTTCTTTACTTATAAATATTTTCCATTCTACCCCTTAGAATTATTTTTCCTTATCCCCCTTTTTGATTTTAAAAAAGTGTTTGAGGGAATGGAAAAAAATATGGTGCCTGAAATATTAGTACAAACATCCAAACAAAAAAAGAAACCACAATTTCATTATAATTGGAAGAATTTGTACAAGGAAAAAACAGATACAACAAAAGATCATATTTGAATCTATTTTACTTCTTTTTTACCTGGGCATCATCTTCTTGACTATAGTCTTCATGTTTTTGAATTCCTTGTGATCTTCCTTAGCTTTCTTCTCTAGAGCTTTGATTCTCTCTTCTGGAGACTTAAGAACTTCTGCTTGAGCCTTCAGCAACTCATCTTGCTTCACAAGCTTCTCTTCAAACTCAATCCGGAGATCTCTTTCCCACTTCCAGCTTTGAGCTACAGAGTTTAACTTCCCATTAAAGTCTATCACCTCTTGAATCTGAGTATTTTGTTCTAGAGTCATATTTTCCTTAAATATGTTTGTAAGATCCTTTATTTTGGTGTCTTCAGTATCAAACTCTTCCTTGACATCTTATTGAATTTTATCAAGCTAACTCATTTCTTGTACTGTCTTCTTTGACCAGGTGGCTATCTTCTTACTTGACTTTCTGTGTGCTTCGTAACCTATGAGGAAAGTTTTGAAATCTGATTCCATCTTGACACACTTGTCCATCACCATGAACACCGAATCAGATTTATGATTAAGAGAATGTTGAAGCATCTGGCATCTAGAATCTATGCCTAAAAAAGTCGGAATGGACCTGACAAGCTTCTTTAAGGATTGTTCAACAAAATCATGACCATGTAAAGATGATTCAGAATTCGAGACTTTACTTGGTGATGCTTGTTTTTGTAGCTCAACAAGCTTCCTCTTTGAATTTCCTTCAACTTCCTTCTTCTTCACTATATATTTTCTAGAAGTATCAACAAACACTTGTTTACCCTTATCAATTCTCACTACAACTTCCTCATCAGGGATTCATAATCACTGTCAGACAACTGCACAACTCTATCTTCATCAACCTCTTCTTTCTGATTTCTAGCCTCAACATCCTTAGGATGAATGAAATCACAATTTAGACTTTCTTCTTCAGAAAATTTATCAACTTATTCTTCACCTTTCTCTTCACCTTTCTCTTCATTATTCTCTTCATCCTTCTCTGGAGTGACAAGCTTTGAGGACTCAACTTCAGAAGTTCATAGTGAAAATTTTTCAGATGGAGTTCCCTTGTCTTGATAATATTCAACTTGATTTATAAGACCATCTATGTTACCACTCCCTTCCTCTTCTTCCTCTTCATCTTCCACCTATTCCACTTCTTCCACTTCTTCAACAAGTTTTTCTTTAGCTTTATCCGGAGTGAAGAAATTCTTCCCTGGAGTCTCAGGTAAAGGCTCTATCAAGAATGATTATGGCACTAGAATATTCTCGGATGCTACTTCAGTATCCTTCAAGAGAGATTGCACAATATCCGCCTCAGAAATTTTGTTCTGAAGTTTCTTCTATTTGGCTTGCTTCTCTAGCTATTTAGCAGTTGATTCTTTCAAGGCCTTAGCCTCAGTAGGATCCAAAAAGAACTATGGCTCCCCTGCTTTTCTAATTTCCTTATCCTCCTTCCATTTTTCTACAACCTTATCTAGGTAGGATTTCTTCTTCTTGGGTTTAGGAGGTGCGGATTTGAATTCCGTAGATTTAGAAGTTTTGTCCTCTACTTCCACTTCCTTCAACTTTCTTTTCTTTCTAGCCTTCTTTTATGGTTCAACTTTTTCAGTATTTTTCGGAATGACTTCTGACTCTTCCACTAGCAGATCAAAAAAACTCTCATGACTCCTTAGAAAATCCAATATTCATTCTTTTCAAAGTTTCATCACTTACAAGCATAACTTTACAATTCCTTGGCTTGGAACTGAAAGGGATCTTGAATGATTCAAGACACCGAACTATCAGCTTGGAAAGTAAGGCATGATATATAATAATCTGAGCTCTCAAATTCCCGTTTTTGATATTCTCTATTTTAATGAGAATGTGCATCATAAAACTGATTTTCCTTAGATTTACCAAGAAAAAAAAGATATATATGTCACTTTTCTTTAAGGTTTTCTTATCAACTTTTCTCGGTATGAAAAAACCTTGAACCCATAACTGAAGGATCCGATTGTTGATAGATAAATGAGCAATATTTGCGTTCTTGACATCTGATAGTCCAATACATTCCAAATATTTCACCTTAATAAAGCTTCCTTCAACATACGGTAGTTTGTGAGAGAAAAACTCAGCTTCCCATTCATATGATAGCCCCACAAAGCTAGCAGCCTTGGTGTAAGATAGTTTATAAGTTTTTCCATAACTCTTGAAACATAATTTTTCTCTGCCATATTCTTTTAAGAAAGAAACTAACTCATAAAAATCTATAAGAAAATCCAAAAAAACCATGTCTTGATTTCCTGGATTTGATATGCACATGCTCTCCCATACATTAAGCTTGATATTCTTAGAAATAATAGAATCGTATTTTAAAAATTTCAGATGGACCAATCTTTCCCTGTACACTTACCAATTGGATATTGGATTCATAGTAAAAATATCTTGAGAAGAGGCTTCTACAGACATTTGTATTAGAGGAAATCTGGGAGATTTGGAACGGTCTTAAGAAAGGGGGCAGAACTTTAGCACGTGAGAGATTGAGAATTGATGTGGTATAACCCTTCAGGGGTCCTTTATATAGGCGATGGAAGTGACCTTTTATCTTCAAAATCCAATCTAATGGTCCAGAAACCTCTGGATCAGATCTAATGGTTGATATGAAAGCCGCAAGGAAATATTGGATAGGATCCGATCTTTTGTGGTTTTTTTAAGAAAAAACAAGAATCTGAGAATATAAAATACAAAAGAAAATATCAATAATGAAATAATGACTACGAAAATTTAAGAAGGAAATCATACCTTTCAGATTTCTAGGAGGATTATTCATAATAGTTGATATTCCTCTTGAATAATTTTAGATTAAAACAAATTTGACAATGAATAATTTATTATGAAAAGTCTAAGGTCGAAAATTTTTATTGCAAAAAAAATTTGAGTACCAAAATTCCACTACGAAAATTTTGAGTATGAAAATTTTCATTACAAAAATTTCGAGTACAAAAATTTTCATTACAAAAATGTTGATAAACTAACTACGAAAATTTTCATCACGAAAATTTTGAAAAACTAACTACAAAAATTTTCACTACGAAAATTTTGAAAAACTAGCTATAAAAATTTTCATTACAAAAATTTTGAAAAACTAACTACGAAAATTTTCATTATGAAAATTTTGAAAAACTAACTACGAAATTTTTTGTTACGAAAATTTTGAAAAACTAACTACAAAAATTTTCAAGTTCGGAAATTTCCATTATGAAAATTTCATGTCTGAAAATTTCCATTACGAAAAATATGAAAGACTTCAAACAAATTTACACCCCCTATGAAAAGGAGTTTAATACTGTAAGGATATTGAATTCAACAGAAAGTTAACAAGGAGGATTACCTTACGGTTTTCATTCCTAACTTCTGTTTAATGTATTCAAATCTATCGAAGGGTAAAGATTTTGTGAAAATATCTGTAAGTTGATCTTACATTCCGATAAATTGAAGAATGATATCTTTTTTTGTGTGTGATCCCTAAGAAAGTGATGCCTAATATCTATTTGTTTTGCATGAGAGTGATGTGCAGGGTTTTTACTAAGGGAAATGGCACTTGTATTATCACACAAAATTTGTGTTTTGGTAAAACTTATAGCATAGTCGGTGAGTGTGTGTTCCATCCACAATACTTTAGAACAACAACTTCCAGCTGCTACATAGTCAGCTTCAGCAGTGTAAAGTGCTATTGAGTGTTGCTTCTTACATGACCAAGAAAATAATTAATCTCCTAATAAATGACAAGTTTCAGATGTACTCTTTAAATCCATTCTACAGCCACCAAAGTCAGCATCTGAAAAAAGTTTTAGAACAAAATCATTTCCAGAAGTATAGAAAAGTCCTAAATCCATGGTTCCCTTTAAGTAGCGAAAAAATATTTTCACTAAATTTAAATGAGATTCCATAGGATTAGATTTATATCTTGTACATAAGCATACTGAAAACATTAAGTTTGGATGACTAGCTGTTAAGTAAAGTAGACTTCCTATCATACCTCTAAAAGATGTTTGATCTACTGGTTTCCCAGCCTCATCAAGATCAAGTGTGTTTGAGGTACCAATGGGAATACTTATACTTTTAGTGTTGTCATATCAATACTTTTTAAGAAGACATTTAATATACTTATATTGGGATATATAGATTCCTTCTTGTTTTTGAGAAATTTTAAAACCAAGGAAAAATGTTAACTCACCCATCATACTCATTTCAAACTCAGATTTCATTAGATCCGAAAAGGAATCGGTTAAAGATTGCTGATTTGAAACAAATATAATTTCATAAACATAAATTTGAAAAATCAAAACATTTTTCTTACATTTATTTATAAAAAGGGTTGGATATTCATTTCCCTTAACATAGTTATTTTGAATCAAAAATCCTATAAGTCTATTATAGCAAGCTCGAGGGGCTTGTTTAAGGCCATACAGAGCTTTCGTAAGTCTAAAACTATGATCATGATATTTTGTATATTCAAAAGTAGTAGGTTGTTCAACAAAAACTTCCTCTTAAACATAACCATTAAGAAAAGAACATTTCACATCCATTTAAAAAATTTGAAATTTAAGAATGCTGCAAAGGCCAGTAAAATACGAATAGATTCAAGTCTAGCTACTAGAGCATCAGTTTCTTCATAATCTATTCCTTCTTGTTGATTATAGGCTTTATAAACTATTCTATCTTTATTTCTTACAATGATTCCATTTTCATCACACTTGTTTTTGAAGACCCATTTTAATCTAATAATAGAAGTTTCCTTAGGTCTTTCAACCAAGGTCCAGACATTATTCATTTCAAATTCATTTAGTTCATCTTGCATATCTTTAACCCAATCATCATCACCCAAAGCCTCGTCAGTGATTTTTGGTTCTAATTGGGAAAGGAATTCTAGATGTTCTACTTTATTTATTAAGGAACTTCTAGTCCTTACAGGTTGATTCACATCACCAATGATACTATCACTGGGACAATTCTTTAGAAACAACTGATCTGGGTTTTGCAAAACCAGTTCATCAACATAAGGTAGAAAATATTCTGGGGTAAATGTTTCAGAAGTATTTTCTTGAACATTTTCTTTATCAGAAGGATCTTCTAACATAGGTTGATAATGAGTTTTTGAAAACACATCCAAAGATGTAGGTTGGGGTTGTTTGAAAACAATGATATCAGATTCATCAAATTTAACATGCGCTGTTTTTTCAACAGTACATGTGTTTTTATTGAAAACTATATAAGCCTTAGATGTTATAAAGTATCCTAAGATAATTCCTTCATCAGATTTTGGTGTGAATTTATGTAGATTATATTTAGTATTCATGATGAATACCTTGCAACCAAAAACCTTGAAGTAGGAAAGTCTAGGTTTTCTACCATTCCATAACTCATAAGGAGTTGTACTATGAAAAGGTCTAATCAAAACTCGATTTATAGTATAACAAGAAGTACTTATAGCTTCAACCCAAAAATTATTGGCTACAGAATATTCACTCAACATGGTTCTTGTTATCTCTTGAAGAATTCTATTTCTTCTTTCAACAACAACATTCTATTGAGGTGTTCTGGGTGCTGAGAAATTGTGAGTAATGCCTTTTCTACTAAAAAAAGTTTCAAAATCATAATTTTGAAATTCTCCTACATGATGACAATGAATAGTTCTCAATGGAAGTCTTTTCTCATTTTTAAATTGGGCTCTAAAACTTTTGAAATAAGAAAAAGCTTCAGACATATTTTCTAGAAAATAGACCCATGAAAATCTTGTGTAATCATCAACTAGAACAAATACATAGTACTTGCCTCCAATGCTTCCAGTTTCTGTAGGACCAAAGAGATCCGTTTGCACTAACTGTAAGGAATCATTAGTTGAGACTTCACCGTATGATTTAAAACTTGATTTATGTTTCTTACCATATTGACAAGGATCACAAACTTTATAAGAATCAAATCTAAGCTCCGGTAGATCCTTAACTAATCTTTTCATAGAAAGTTTTCTTATGTTCCTAAGGTTACAGTAACCTAACCTTATATAACATAACCAAGAATGATCTCCCATTGCACTAAGGCAAGGTTAATCTTGTCTCCTAAGGTCTTCTATGTTTGGTGTGTAAAAATGGTCTTGCCAATGGGTAGAAGGAATAAACTCTTCCTTGGAATTGTGTACTAAGCACTTATCATTCCTAAAATTCACAAGGTAACCTTCATCACATAATTGTCATATGCTAATGAGGTTGTTCTTAAGACCCTTAATAAATAAAACATTTTAAATCAAAGTTTTTCCAAGAAGAAAAATATTACCAATACCAATAATTTCACCCTAAGCATTATCTCCGAAAGTTACTTTTCCTCCTTTCATCTTGATAATCTTTTCAAAGTAGTTTTTATTACTAGTCATATGCTGGGAACAACCACTATCAATGTACCAAGTATTGCTGTTGGTACCTTCTTTATTTTCTTGAAAATAAGAAAAATTTAGATTTTCGGAATCCAAACTTGCTTGGATCCGAATTTCTCAAAAAGAAAAATTTTAGGCACCCAATTCTTTTTAGAAAAATAGGCTTTATGAAATCTTAAATACTAGGTTTTATTTAAAGAAAAATTCTTTACCTAGTGTCCACCACACTGACACTTAGTGAAAAAAGTAGCACTTTGTGGGACAAAATAATTGTTACTAAAAACTGGTTTTGAACCAGTATAACCACAACCAGAACTATTCCTTAGATTTTATATTTGAGAATATATTTTATCAAAATTTTCTTTAACTAAGGTAAAGTTTGACAAACACTTACTCAAGGAAAATATTTCGGATTTCCGTTTAATAATAAAGTTCTTATCTTCCAAAACATTTGATTTTGAACTAGAGCTAGGCTTGAAAACAGTTTTCTTAGAAAGTATGTTTTTTAGATCTTTAGAAAGTTTATTATTCTCAGAACTTACTTCCTCAAGATTTTTTGAAATACTTTAAAAATCAGCATTTTTCTTATCAAGATTTATATAAAGATCTGATATTTCCTTATTAAGAATAATATTTCTAGATTTTTCATTATCAAGCTTTTTCATGAGTTTTGAATTCTCAATCTCAAGAAGTTTAGAAAACCAAGAAACTTATTCATAGGTAGGTAATGTATTATCTTCATTAGAAGAAGATTATTCATCCGAAGAGTTATAATATTTACTATCATTAGCATTCAAAGATATATTGGTCATAGATTCAACATTGTGTACCCTATCCATTATACAATAATTTTCAATAGGTAGTCTAGCTATTAGACTAAGATTCTTCTATCCAGAAGTTTCATAATCCGAAGATTCATCTGAAGAGTCACCACCACTGGCACTCTAGGTGTCATTAGCTTTCAAGACATTCTTAGCTTTAGCCATGTAATACTTATTTCTGTTTCTCTCTAAATTCCTTTTCTTTTCTTTTCTTTATTTTAAGCATAGAACAGTCTAACCTTATATGTCCAACTCTCTTGCATTCATAACAAGTAACTTCTGAATCTTTCTTGTCTTTTCCCTCTTTCTTCTTGTATCTATATTGAAAGTTCCTCTGTCCTGCTATCTTGTTCATCCTTCAAGCAAGATTTGCTAATTCATTCTCTGAGGATTCACTTCCACTAGATTTGGATTGGATAACAATTTTATTATATTTGGATCCAGTAACTATCTCATGAGTCTTGTATTTCATATGATTAGAGGTAGTAGTAAAAGCAACACTTCCATTTCCATTCTTCTTCTTTACATTATCAGCATCTCTCTTCATTCTAGTCTCATGCTGAAGAAGAGTTACAAACATCTCATCAAGAGTAATATGAGTAACCTTTTTATTCTCATATATAACTGTCCTCTTGGATTCCCACTCATTGGGAATGATGTCTATGATTTTATCAACAAGAGCTTCATCATCTAATCCTTTCTCACCCATTGATTATAAACTATTCACAATAGTCATGAATATTTGTTTCACCTTATATATGGATTCTCTATAAAGAAAGTAGAAACCATGATATTCATCTCTGAGAATAGCTCTTTTTGTTTCAATAACTTCGGAAGTTCTAAAGTGAGTGACTTCATGTTTCTTCCATATAGAATTTTCTGCTTCACAAGATGAAATTTGGCTATATATATTTCTAGTCATAGAACAAAGTAAAGTATTGCATACCTTATAATTCAGTTGATATTCATGATTTTCTTGATTTGTAAAGATACAAACTTCTTTGTTTCGGATTTTGTATCCTCCAGTAAGCATAACAAAATTATCAACACCAGTATTTATAATGAAAGTCTTCATGCAATCTCTCCAATATTCATAATCATTTCCATCAAAGATAGGTGGTCTAATTGGATTGAGATTGTCTATGGAACCAACATTGATTCCTTCTATCTTAAAGAAAATTCTTTCCAAATAAAACTTGTTAATAGAAAAAGTTTGTAAGCAAGAAAAATATAGAACAAGAGTATCTCTAAGAAAAAATGAATCCAAATTATACAAGTCTAAAAAACTGATTCCAGAAAATATGATTATAAAAAATATGATTCTGAAAGTAATTCTTCTGAATATAATTGTGATATTAATTCAGATTGAACCTATCCCTTTGATACCAATTTTTAGATGGTATGTCCGAGTATGATATACTCTATAATACCAAATGTGGGATCAAATATTTAAAGATGAGATACTCAACTACAAGAGGGGGGGGGGGTGAATTTTATACATTAAAAATTCCTTTGGAACTTTAAATATGGTTATATTTAACAAGGTTAAATAAGGTAATTCACAAAACCTCTAGATTTAAAAACTTGCTTGAATTATGAAATATGATTCAGAGAAAGCAATTTTGGAAAAATAAATCTGAAAATGAAACTTAACAAAAGTTTACAAAGATGAAGATTCTTACTTAAAGCGTAAAGAATCTAACTAAATCAGAGTAAAAGTATAAGGAAGTATAAGATATTTATACTTTCATCAACAATACAAATGTAGTGGAAAACTTGTAACAAAACAAGTAACAAGTAATAAGTCTTTTAACCCAAAGTGATGGGTATCCAATAACCTTGGATAAAGGTCCCTCGATTTATACTTTCACGAAAGTCTATCTTCCCACACCAGGGTGAGCCCTCGATATGAAGATCAGAGTCTGTCTTGCTATCCCCACAATCCCTCAACTTGAAGGTAGTTGGTTACTCTGTCTTCCTTAGTAAGGAACCCCTCAACTTCAAGGTAGTCGACACCTCTGTCTTCCTATCCCCTGAAGCCCTTGATTTTTCATAGAAAAAATCAGAGTCGCACAAAGAAAAACTGAACCAGAAGTTTAGTACGCACTAAGAAATGAAAGTCTCTCTCTAGAAATCACTTCAACAACATTTAATATCTAGAGCCATTGAACAGTATTGAAACTCATTCAAATGAGCTCCTATTTATAGGCACAACTTCAGCGGTCAGCTCCCTCCTCCAACGGTCATATTTTTCCATGAATTTTAGTGGGACCTATACATGTGTCACTTAAACAATGGTTAGTTAGTAACTGAAAGCATGACATCGTTTTATAACAAAACAAGTGTAAGAAAAATATGGTTACATAAGTAAAATCCAATAATCGGAATGTGAGGAAATAAAAGTTCGGTGCCTAACCAAAAATGAATTCGGAGTCTATAATAAAAGGATATTCAGATTCTATTTTATAGGAATTCGAAACCTAAATTCCATGGAATTCCGGAGTCTGAATTTCAAGGAAATTAGGAATCTAGATTTACAAGAATTTGGAACCAGAACTTACAAAGTTCGGAGTCATAGTTCATGAGAATTATGATTCAGAACTCATAAGAGTTCGGAGTTTGAATTCATAGAACTCAGAGTCCAAACTTACAAAAGTTCAAAACCAGAATTTTTATTTAGAATTAGGAGTTAGAACTCAGAATATTCGTAAACATAATTTGTATACAGAATTCATAGTCAGAGCTCCGAAAAGTTCGTATCCAGAATTCGTAATAAGAATTCGGATTAATAACTTAGAAAAGTTCGTATCCAAAATTTGTAATCAGAATTTGAATTCAAAACTTAGAAGAGTTCATATCATAAATTTTTAATTAGAATTCAGATCCTAAAAAAAAATGCTTCATATCAAGGTATTTATATAAATCCGAGGTTTTGGTTTTCAAACAGAATTTTACACTTAGAAAAATTATAATATGGAAAATGAAACATGGTGAGGATAAATTTCCTTGGGGAAGGAAATTATTCCTTAGAGAAGTCAAACGTAGGGTAAAAATAAATTTTCCTAAGATAAGGTGTTTGTGATTTTAAAAACAAGAGAATTGGTAAAGACATAAGGAAACCTTAATGACTCAAAAAATATCCCCCTTGAATGAAGGAATGGAAAAGTCATATGGAAAAACTTATAGACTCAACACATGAGTCTTGGTGGGTCTCGCCAGATTTAAATTGAGCTTATAAGACTCCTAGTGGACAACAATCAAGATTCTAATGGTTGTAGAAATGGATATGTTCTAGTACCAATACTATTGGATTTTTTATTTACTTATATTGGGATTATGAGTACTATTATTTCAAATCACCCCAATAACTTATTTATAAATACATTAATACTCTAAATTGGAGTTTTTTCTTCCCTTATTTCAATGTACAAGTACTCAATTTTTTTGAATCCTATCTCTAGTAATATTGAGTTACTATATTCTTTATTAAATTGAAATAAGATTTAAGGGATATAATTTAGAAGGCCTAATCCATTTTTTAGTCTTGGAAAAATAAATATATATACATGATTCAAATATTAATTTATAAATATTAAAAAATATCATAGAATAAGAAAAATTCTCACATCTATTATATTATCCATAATATTTGTCTTTATATCCTTGGGAAAAGAAAACAAATAAAGGGTGATCTCATATGATCAGTATGGGTAATGTATAATGGAATTTATAATGATTAATATTACAACTAGGTCCCGCTGATATCATAGACACCCCACCTTAACATGGTCTTCGGATCATGGTTGGCTAGGTCCCACCAGTTACCCCGCAGACATGTGGTCCCCACCCTGGGACCCACCCATGTGCCTGAACGGTTCATCTGACTAATGATCACCCCCACATGACAACACATGTCATTTATAGTGTGATTTGTCCTCACTCACACACAATCTGTGAAACTTCCCAGAGGGTCACCCATCTTGATCACTACTCCAAACCAATAATGCTTAACTATTGAGTTATAATTAGGAAGACTCCCAAAAAGGATGATGTACCTTGTTGTCATGAGTCATATCATTTAGTCATTTAACCCATAATAATTATGAGGTGTTACATTCACCCCCCTTTAGAGTACAATGTCCCCGTTGTGGGCCCTAAATCTCAACCTAGGCAATACACCACACTTAAGAACATATACCACCTCTGATACCGAATGTGACAACTTGGCCCCGATGAAACCAAAGACAGCCCACCTTTAACATGGTCATCAGGTCTTGGACTACCATTTATATACCATAAGAGTTGCAAGGGAAAGGTTTGAAAACATACCACATCATTAAGAACAAAAAATAAAAGGAGACAACATTGGGTTATTATTGAATAAATGAGAGAGGGAGGATCCATTAATGTTACAACTGGGCCTCAGTGAAAACATAGACAACCCGCCTTAACATGGTCGTCAGCTCCTAGCCAGCCAAGTACCACCAGTTTATCAGTAGACACATGGTCCCCACCTTGGGGCCCATCCACGTGCCTGAATGGGTCATCTGACTAATGAAAATCCCCACAAGCCAACACATTTTTTTCTGTGTGCTTTTCCCTCACTCAGAGACATGTTGGAAAACTTCCCATAAGGTCACCCATGGGCACCGTTGATAGCACTTACACCCCACCTTAACATGGTAGTTAGGTCTTGGCCGGCCAGGTACCACTAGTTTCCCCGTAGACATGTGGTCCCCACCCTGGGGCCCACCCAGGTGCCTGAACTGGTCATATGACTAATGAAAGTTCCCACATGCCAACACATGTCCTTTATAGTGTGCCTTGTCCACACTCACACACACCCTAGGAAACTTCCCAGAAGGTCACCCATCTTGATCACTAACTGATACCAAGCAAACATAGTTGTTGAGTTCTAATCAAGAAGGCCCCTGAAAAGGAAAGGTGTACCTTATTGACAAGAGGCATATCATTTATTCATTTAACCCTTTATCATTATGGAATGTTACACCCTCCCCCTTAGAGCAAAATGTCCTCATTGTGGGTCCTATATCTCAACCCAGGCAGTGCACCACACTTAAGGTTGGTTACCATATCTGATACCAAATATGAAAACTGGGCCCCAGTGATAGCACAAACACCCCACCTTAACATGGTCTTCAGGTCCTGGCCAGCCTAGTAGCACCAGTTGCCCCACAGACACATGGTCCCCACCCTAGGTCCACCCATATGCTTGAACGAGTCATCTGACTAATGGAAATCCCCACCGGCTAACACATGTCCTTTCTAGTGTACATTTTCCTCACTCACAAACACCCTGAGAAATATTCTAAATGGTCACCCATCCTGATCACTACTTCAGACCATGCACGATAAAATATTGAGTTCTAATCATGAAAGATCTCAAAAAGGAAGGTTCACCTGGTTGACATGAGTCCTCTACCACAAAATTGGGTTTTTACAGCGCCACCCTTTGACAGTGCTAAAAAAAGCACTGATAAAGGGGGAGGCATCTATCCACACTAAACAAATGCCGATAATGGGCACTTTTAACCACACTAAAAAAATCACTATTAAAATTGGCCCTTTATCAGTGCTTTTTTTAGCACTGATAAGGCCCCCAATTATCTGTTTTTTTGCATTGTTAAAGGGGACCCCTTTATTAGTGCTTTTCTTAGTAGCGCTGATAAGGGGGGGGGGATTTGTCATTGCTTTTTTTAGAGCTTTTAAATTTCAGAAAGAAAATCATGAAAAATAATATATTGTTATATAAGTATATTTATATTGAAATAGATATAATAAATATATTTTTAAATCTGTTTTAGATAAGTATAAAAATACTATTACATTTTATATATAATAAAATTTAGTGAAAATGAATTTAAAATATTTTAAAAACTATTATTAATTAATAAATATCTAATTATCATTGATTAATAATCATTTACTAACAATTTTACGACACTAAAAATAAAAAAACCATAGAAGATCTAAAATAAGTTGAAAATGTAAATCAAACTTCAAACAACCATAGCTTTTGATCTGGGTGTCCGTTTGAGCTCTACACCATATCAAATCGAATCCTGCGATGAGCTCTACACAATATCAGCCTAATATAACCTTCTATCTCATTTCTCGAGGCTAAGAAGTTACATAAGGCCTCCAAAACTGAGTTTTTAGTCAGGATACCCCAATTTTTTAACATTCAAACATCTATAACTTCTGATCCGGATGTCCTCCAGGCCTGTACCACATATCAATTCAAATATTGTTTCATTTTCTTTAATTTGAATGGTTGTGGTGTTGAAACAGACTTCTGTATTAGAATTTATGGTCTTTTTAACAATATATGGATTTTCAAAGACACACATATATATGTATTAATTCGTAAATATATATTTGTGTGTGTGTGTGCATGTGTGTCTCTCTCTATGTGTGTGTTTTATATATGTATGTATGCATTTATTTATTTATAAACACACATAAAAAAATATTTAATAAATATATTTAAAACTAATCTTAAAAATATATATTAATATACAAATCAATATTCAGATAAAAAATTATAACTAAAAATATATATATATAACTAGATATAAATATATATAAATATAGGAATAAATATACATATATTAATATATCAATAAATATATATGTATTAATATAAAAAAATATATTTATATTAATATGAATCTATATTAATATAAAAATAAATATAACTATATATATATATAAATATAATCATATATTAATATTCAAATAAATAAATAAATATATTCATATATGAATAAATATTTATGTATTAATATAACTAAATATATTTATATTAATATGAATCTATATTAATATACAAATAAATATTTCTATATATATATATAGATATATCATTAAATGGAGAAAAGAACCAAATGGCTTAGTGTTAAAGGTGTAGGCGCGCAAGGGGAGAGGTTGCAGGTTCGAGTTATGGTGGAAGCAAGGGTGCACAGGAAACTGGGAGGGGGTTGTGCGGGCAAGGGAAGCGTGTAGGGTGAGAGGGAGGGGGCTCCACCTTGCACTGATGGGGGGGGGGGGGTCAAGAGCTGTTAAAAATCTCCCCCTACATTATAAATTAATTTTAATTAATTTTATTTTTTTTGACTTTTATCTGTGCTTAAAAAAAGCACTGATAAAAGGCATCTTTATCAGCACTAAAAAAAGAACTGATAAAGGACCTTTTTATCATCACATTTTTAGTGCTGATAAAACACACCTTTTATCAGTGCTGATAAAATGGGCCGTTATCAGTGCTTTTATGAGGGCTGATAAAAGGAACACCCCTTTATCTTCGCCTCGATTAAAATCGCTTTTCTAGTGCTGTTAATTCCCTTTTCTAGTGCTGATAAAGGCCATATTTGCAGTAGTGGTCATTTCATTTAGTCATCTAACCCTTTATCATTCTAGGGTGTTACATTTAAATATGTCAAAATCAATATGTAAAGGTAAATAACAAAAATAAACTTGTCATTTAATCTATAATTTGATCACACAATGCATCAATAAATAATATCAATGTATTAATATCATGGATAATAAGAACTAAATTCTCAATGCAGGAAATGATTAATTTTTGATTTCCTGATCTCAAACATCATGATATATTTACCATCAATGCCTTTTGTTAAGACATTTTAATCAATGGGTAGGAATGAACCAAAAACCCATTTAATATGTTGGCCAACCGGTTTGTCTCATGAGACCTGTCAATGAATCGAGGGGTTATATATAACATGGACCCACCCATCAAAACATTTACAATTCATTCATCCTATATTTAATGATCAATTTAATTTATAAAAATATTTATTATCCATAGATATCCAATTTGATTAAATAATATGAAATATTAATATCTCCTCATTAAATAAAAAAACTTTCATAATAAAAAACCATAATTAGAAATGGAATACAACTTAGAAAATAATAATATCTATGATACCAAGATTATGGATATATAAAATAAATTCAATGTAAAATAAAAAATTATCACAATAAATATAATGTTACAAGATAAAGTTAATGATAACAAAATTAATAGGATATAAAAGATTGTAAAAAATTAATCCGAAATTTAGATTTTGTTTGAAAATCATGTCCCTTTTAAAAATAAATAAAATAGGATAAAAATATTAAAATAATATTTAATTAAAAATAATTTTTTGTAAAACCATTTAAAATTTATATAATAATATAAATAGTGTAAAATAGTTTTTTTGGGTGGGAAAATCCTTTAATGACGTATATGTTACAAATAAACATTCTCTTTGAATTTTTAAAACAAAAGTAAAAAATGAACCATTTGATAACATTATACTGATTAATTTAAACTATTTAAAATTTCAAGGATAAAATAAAACATCCTTAATAAATCATTTGTGTAAGTGAAATAGAATTTTATAAAATGTTTTTCAAAAATATGTATATGGAAGAAAAATGTACCTGATCAAAAAGAGAAATAAGATAATATTTTCTATTGAACATTTATTTTCTTGATTCAAGTGAACAAGAGAGAAAATGGTGGTATAAAACTTGTAAAATAATTAAATATCTAGAGGATAAAAAAATATATTGATTTTATAAAGGATAAATTATAATATTCCTTCAAGAAAAATGTATGTAATCCCAAAAAGTGAGATTGTAAAATAAATTCTCACCTCTTTGGTAAATTTTAAATTTTAAACTGTTAGAAGAGTAAAATTGAATTGAAAATTTAATATTTGTGAATAAATATAAATATAGATTTAATAAATCAAATGAAACTTATATACACCACATAAAACAAAATATGCATATAATACAAAATATATCTTAATCGGTGGAAATTGAGAAGAAACCCCTTATAAAGATCATATCATTAAAGTAAGAATTAATAAATTATATGATTATGTGTAAAAAATTTAAATAAATATAATAAAATTGAATGTAAAACATAATATACTCATAGTTTATTACATACTTAATATTTAAATAACATTGAAAATGAAGAAGAAATAGATACCAATACCCCTTTCAGGAAGATGGAATTGCATCGTAATTGATTTTATTTTCATTTATAATAAATTTATTATTATTATTATATAAAAAACTACATACATAATTATAATATCATATATGATCCAACTATAATATTTCAATACCGGTTTATTAATAATTCTTTATAAAAAACATTGTTTCCAGGTGTTAACTATTCTATTTTTTATATAAGTTATGATGTCTTAGTTTCAATATTTTCAAATTTCTTATGACTACATAATATTTTTTTAAATAAATATATAAATATAATATATATTAATTATATAAATAATAATAATAATCTATGAAATATTTAAATGAAAAATGGATCACATTATTTCATAGAGGCGGTAGTCCACATGTACACATGAGCGGCACTACCTTTTTTTAACAAGTGGATAACTAAAAAGGTAAATGATATATTATAATATTAGGAACATAATTATTTCATAAATATCATGTATATTCCTTACTTAAATTTTCAAAACCATCCAAGTAAAATGGTGATGAAAATGAATTACACTGCTACATGGAGATGGTATGTCATACGCATGCACAAGCGATGTTTTCACATTATATTAGTTGGAAAAGCAGTGAAATGTAGTTTTCACATAATAAAAGTAACATATAGTTATATTTTTTTATAATTTTTTTTAGTCTGGGTACAACATATTTATAGGAAGTAAACGAGGAAATAAAATTGAATGTACTTAGTTAAGAGTTATAAAACTTTATTAAGAAAACTCCTTTGTATTATACCATATTTCTAGAAAGGATTTCATTTTAGAAATAACAGAATCTATAGAACTTGTTAATGTATTTATGAAGGTATTATGTTTTATTTTTTCTGAGATATAAGCCTCATGAAGTGTGTATAAGAGAGGATAAGTGGTATCTTTTTATAAGGGTGGGAAATGTAACACATAGAATTTCATAAAATATTAAATAATATAAACATCCAAATCAAGTAAATTAGAAGAAACTCACCCCAAATTCTAATATAAGATTCTATAGGGTAACAACAAACTCAAAAACTCACATTTGGATATGTTTTTGTAAAATTTTATGCCTTATATTCTATTTAAACCACTTTAAACCCATTTTAACCAGAACTATGATGACATAACCTTTAACAGAATAATGTAAATTATATGAAAACAATTAAAAATATTCCATATATTTATTTTAAAAAATTATTATTAAAAACATTTAATTAATATTTTTATACTAAATTTCTCTGGGTGGATGAAATTACTTTTAATACAATAATGTAAAAGGCATGAAAAACTTTTTTTCAAAAATACCTCATTTAAGTGTAAAAACAATTTTACCTTGAAATTAAGTAATAAGTTGGTTTCAAATTTTTTTAGTTTAATAATAAAAAGGCATGGTTTTTAGACATTTAAATCAATCCAAAATTGAATTTAATTTTCCAACCATTCAATTATATTCAAATACCTAAAAATATTTTTTTAATTTAAATAAAATATAACTTAATTTCACAAAATTCAAGTGTGGTTCCCCAAATTCAAAAAAAAAATGTTTTAAAATAAATTATTTAACTCTTTATATATATATTTTTTCTAACACATCCTATAAAATATGATAAAGGAAAGTGTTAGGGAGATTTTAAAGATTTACCCTAGGGTTTAACCTAATCTTATTTCTTTTACTAAGGTGATAAATAATGACTAGGGTTATAATTAATAACAACCAAAAATTAATTTTACCATATTACATATATTAATTTTGATAATTCAATATATTGAATCCATTTTATCAAATTTAAATCACATAAGTGTAAAAACTTATTTTAAAATTAATGCAATAAAACATGATAAAAAATTGTCTTCTAAAAAAATACCTCCTATGTATAAGAAGTTTTCATACCAAAATAAATAATTATATTGATTCCAATAACCTAATTTGGATTGTTAGTGATATAAATGAACTAATTTTATTTTTAAACTATTTTAAAACAAAATATATCATTTTAAATGCTTGAAATTAAAATAAATTTTCAATAAAAATCAATATTTTTCCATATTCATAAAAAAATGAAGATTCTTATACCTCATAACATCCTTAAGTTTCCACTTAGCTTACATAATTTTATAATTTCACTACTAAAACATTGATCAGATTAGTGGTTTTTTGGGAAATATTTATTTATAATCTAGAATCTTTACAGGTTATTTCTCATAATATAAGTCTTGATCAAGTAGAATCATCTCTATATTCAATACATGTGAAGAATCAGGTATGTACTTCCTTATGAGAGATACGTAGAACACATCATGAAATTAAGAGAGATTCGAGGGAAGTACCAACTGGTAATATTTCATCCCAAAATGATAATGAATTTCAAAGAGACTAATATATATAGGGATAATATTACCTTTTTTTTCTAATTCTCATAACCTTATTCCAAAGAGATATTCATAAGAATTAATTTTCACCAACATAGTATAGTATATCTCATCCAATATTTTCAGTATAAAATTTTTATGTACTTTGAGATGACATTATTATTTTTTGAATGGTTATAAACTTCTCTACCATTTCCCCAGCTAGATGAGATCCCAATAGCATTAACTCTCTAAATTCTTCCCATCACATTAGATTTATACACTTCCTTTCATATTTAGATTCATAATAATCTATATAAATGCTCAAGTGAAAGATATTTTTTTATGAAAATTATACCATAGGAAATATGTTGATCCAAAAAACATTGAAATCTATAAAAAATGACCTGATTATGTATTCTATAGTTTTAATGGTCCTTTAAGGCTGAACATCTATATTAGTATGATAAGACGTACTAAAATGGAACTATGTATCTAGAGGCTGCTGAAGACTTGTCTAGAACTTCTAGGTAAACTATAAATCTAAATTTGATATTATTGAGATTTGTAATCTATGAAATATCACAACTTCATTAATTTATAATGTAGCAAGGTGATCAAGGGAAAAATATTCTATACATTTAATGAAGTTTACTTATTTAATAAGTTGATAAACTAAAAAATAAATAATATCATATCCTTTATATGTTTTGGGGAGTTAGAAGGTGAAATATAGGGTAATGTTTACCAATTTTCATTATATTATGCATAATGGTTATGACATCCCCTTAAAATTTGTCTATCAGAATTAACTTAATGACACACAAGACACTGGGATATATACTCTACGATATCACTTTTCATGTTATCCCCCAAAAAAAATAATCTTTCAAATCTCTATACATCATCATACATCTAGGATAAATAGAGAGTGATGAAGTATGAACTTTATCCAAAAACTCCATCTTTAATTATGGTATTGATGGAAAACATAGTTAGTTCCATTACCGTATCATTCCCACATGATCATGGTTGAACTTAGAATCATTCCTCACCATATTCTATAATTCCATATGTTTCTTATGCACCTTTTTTAATCCTATCATGGATATATGGTTGAAAATAAATCTATGAAAAATGAAATCTATTCTCTTTCCCCAAGATTTAAAGAACTATCTTCCACCAATCTATAAATTTTTGATCTCTTTTGATCCTAATCATATAAAAACTATCATGGTATTTATAACTACGAGAATCAACCACCTTTTTCACCTTCTCATGTTGATAATGTATTAAGTAGTCACAATATTTGATCAACTCCAAACATCATTTTTGGTGATTATTTAATATTTTTATTTAAATATATACTTCAAGATTTTATAATCAGTATATATATCACAACTTTCACCATAATGATAATGCATCCATATATTAAATGAAAAAATTACCTCTTCTAGATTTTAATCATGAGTTGGGTAATTATTCTAATGAATTTTCATTTAATGAGATATATAATCTATCACATTATCATTATACATGAGGATTCATCAGAGTCTCATCTTTGATAAATCACGATATATAACAAACCCTTTTCCACTATATGGAATTATAAGAATAATATCACCGACTAACCATCTCTTCAGTTATTTTAAATTAGTCTCACATTAATATTTCCACAAGAACATAACCCCCTTATGAGTCAACTTTGTGAGTGGATTATATTGTCATGGGAAATCTCTAACAAAATATCGATTGTATCCATCCAACCCAAGAAAACTATAGATCTTTTTTACTATGGTTTTTCTAGTCCATTTCTAAATAAATTTCATCTTTTTGGTGTCCACTAATATACCCTCACTTAATATTATATAACCCAATAATGTGGTTTTTTATTTCCAAAATTCACACTTATTAAATATGAAAAATAACATTTCCTTTATCAGAGTTGTTAACACAATACTCAATTGTTCTTTATGACCTTACTTTATCTTATAATATATATGATTATCATATATATATATTACCACAAACTGTTCAAGAAAATATATAAAGAATCTATTCATTAAGTCAATGATGATAAAAAGATCATTACTATATCCAAATGGAATTACTATAAATTCGTAATGACCATGACTCATGCATAAGGTTGTATTGGGAGTATCACCCTTTGCAAACCTTATCCATGATATCCAAATTGAAGATTAATCTTGGAAAAATACTAATCCTTATATAATTGATCAAACAAATAATAAATATGTGGTACAAGATACTTGTTCTTAATAATGATTGTGTTATGTTTTTAATAAACAGTTAAAAGATGTATTGACCCATATTTATTCTTAAAAATAATAATAGGTACACTATATAGTTATGTACTAGGATAAAATCACCAATTATATTGATTATCCTAGAGTTTTATATTAAATTCTTGTAACTCAATTAGTTAAATTATAGATCGAATAATTGGAATAAGTGTACCACTAGGTATGATTTCTATTTAAATATCAACATCAAGATTCTGGGAAGATTAGGATACTCTTCTATAATGACATAAAAAAAGTTTTATAAAATACGAATATCCTCAATGTTGTGTTTTTACCTATACATATGTGATAAATATACTTCATAAATAGGTAGTGAAACAAATATGATGGAATTAATTTCCATTACAAGTTGAGGTTCATCCTCATGCCAATAGACCACCATAGGTTGATTTAGGTTATCAAATGTAACTTCCCTTCCTCACAAATTGATTTTGGATCTATACTAACAGTTCCAATCCATGACTAAAATTGCATCAAATTCCACTAGAGATAGAATAAAAATATTTTCAAGAAGTACAATCCCAAACACTACTATCAAAGAAGATATATAGACTTGAGGTTTGATCATCTAATGATTATGAGTTTTCACTAACAAATCAATATTTAATAATTTAGGTGGATTTGTGATATACTTATAAAAATATATTTATATAAAAGAGTCTATAAAAAGTAAATCAAATAAAATGTTTCCAATTATAAAATGGATGATGAGCATACCTTTCACCACATCTATTGTAACTTCCACATCATCTATAATAATACTATATGTTTGACCTTTACCCACAGATTATTTTATGGAAAGTTCCATTGATTCTTGGGGAATTAATTTGATGAATACTGTATCTCTTCATAATTGATGTTTTGGATATCAAGGGTTTCTTTATTTTTCTTATATTCATTATCTAGATGAATAATATCTCCAAACTTATAAAAAACCCCTAGACCCTTTAGGAATTCTCTAGAAAGTTTCTTTCTATAATTTTTTCCTGATGGAAATTTCTTCAATATGTTATTATTTTTTTGATGCATTCAATTTTTATTATTGATCAACTGACCACTTATTCTCTTGATTTACCATAAATATACCAGATATATAAAATTATTTCTCTACTATTTTTTCACTTGATACTAGATAATTATATGATGGAAACATTTGAGAAACTAGTTCCATTCATAATATTAGGTTTCTCCCATTAATTAAAATGTCAGATTTATAAATTATGTATATAGTCAAAAAAATTCCAAAATAATATTGTAAAGTTAGCCTCATACCACACCAAACCTTTTTATTTATTTATTGTTAATGTTAGAAACATCCTCCCCATTTTATCTCATTATTCTTAAGGAAATTATTTCTCAATGAATATCAATTGAAAAGTTCTTTGTTCCTTAATTTTTTATTTTTTCAACATATTTAGAATTCTTGATCAATGAACATTATTGATCAGTATATCCTTTAAAAAAATACTTATAGAATAATGTTTTCACTTTAATTAATATAAAAATCGAGAAATATATTTTCAATAGACCTAATTTATTGTTCACTTACCAATGGATTACTTTTGTCCTTAAAAGATAAGGGTTTTTATCATATGAAGCAATCCATCATAGGTGAATCAAATTATGGAAAAACAAGTTGTTCTCTATGTGTAAGTTTATTCATCATAAACTGAGTCAGTTTCACTAATATGTCCATGATCATCTAAGTTCCAACACCAGTTGTATTGACTTTCACAGTAGGGAAATCCCTATATTGATTATGGGTGTTGATTCTGTTTACTCCATTTGAATATATCATTAATTAATGGAATATAGTAATTTATCTCAAAATAATCATGAATATTAGGGTATAAAATAAAATCCCAATAATGTTGAAAGTATTCAAATACTATATGAGATTCTCATAATTCTCATTTTAGCTATGTTTTTTTTAAATAAACTTTCCATGATATCTATTAAAATTCATGTTATAAAAAACATAGAAAACCATATCTAGTAACCCATTGATAGATTATTCTTTATTACATTAGAATAACATATAAGGGATATCATCCTAGAGGATTTATTTGTTTATTATTCATAGAAAACTAGATACATACCTGATTCCCATATTATATTTTTAATATAAAAAAACATGGAATATGAAACATTATCAAATCCTTATTATTCAAAATATCCTTCTCCATATCATGGGGAAGGGGAAACTTGGAAAGGGTGAGATTATATTATTAGTAAGGGTTATGTATAATGGAATATATCATGGGTAAATAAAGAATAATCAATATAGAGAGGTAAATAACTGTAAATAAATTCCATTTAATCAATAACATGAGAAAAAAATGAATCCATGGATAATATCAATGTAGTAATATCATGAGGAATATTAACTAAATTACCAATGAAAGAAATACTTGATTATAAACATTATGGTCTCAGGCATTATAATATAGACGCATTGAGGATCAATTTATTACTAGGACTCACCCACCATTACACATCCAATGAATTTTATAAATATTGACTGATCAATTTAATTCGTAAAAAATATGTTTTATTAATAAATACCTGTATTGAGTAAAGAATACTGAATATCAATATATCCCCAGACAATAAAATAACTTTCATAGTAAAACAAAGTATTTATAAATGGTATATATATTTCAAAATAATCATTTTGATGATACAAATAATATGGATATTTAATAGAAATGAAATGTCCATAGAAAAATGATCATAAGAATGTGAATGTTTCATGGGAAAGTAAATGACCAAAAAATTAATAAGAGTAAAAATTTGACCATAAATTCATTATATATATTGATTTTATAATAAAATCATGTCTTTTTAAAAATAAAAAGAATAGACATGAAACAATAAAATAATATTTCATTAAGTTTTTTTTGTTTGTGAGACCATTAAAATCTTGTAGAAGAAGATAAACATTAGAAAACAATTATGGTGTTGGGAAAATCCATTAAACCTGTATATCTTAAAAATAAAGTATAGAATGGCCCTTTTGAATAAAATTATAATGATTAATTTCAAATCATGTAAAAATTCATGGATAAAATAAAATTTCATTAATAAATCATTTCATTAAATAAAAATGACTTTTGTAAAATAATTTTGAAATATATTGATATAGAATAAAAATTTATCTAATCCAAAAGAGATATAAGATAGAATTCTATTTTAAAAATTTATTTTCTCGATTCATGTTAAAAAGAGAGTAAATTTTAAATGAATATATAGAAAATAATATTATATCTATATGATAAGAAAGTACATGGAGTTTATGAAGGATATATTATAATATTATTTCATCAAAAAAATATATGTAATCTAAAAAATTGAGATTGAAAAATAAATTCTTACCTATTTGGTAACTTTTAAATTGAAACCCCTTAATAGAATATTCATTAATTAGAAATTTAATCACCATGAATAAATATTGGTTCATGTTAAATTCATCAAAGAAGTAGTATATCACCACATGAAATAAAATAGTTTCATAATAATAAACACGACTCATTAGAGTGGATATTTAGATGAAATTCCCAATAAAGATAGTATCATTAAATTGAGAATTAATAAATTAAGTGAATATGTTTAAAAACTAAAAATACACATTAAAAAGTGTAAATAAAAAATAAAATAATCATAGGTCATTACATAGATAATCATGGAATAATATAGGCCATGAAGAAGTAATTCATCCTAATGAAAAGAAATTTAGTTATGAAACCCCTGACCTCAAGTTTCAATTTCATCATAATAATTTTTAAAATCATATATAATAATAAAAAGATTTATTATACATATATAATAGAACTATATAAAGAATTATAATATCATATATTATCCACTTATAATATTCCAATACACATTTATTTAGGATTCTTTATTTAAATCGTCATTTATAGGCGTTAACTGTTTAATTATTTTTGTAAGTTTTGGTTCAGTGCTTTCGGTCCTTACATATTTCTCATAAATACATAATATAATTAAATTTAATCATGATATAAATATCATATATATATATTCATTATAATACATATTTATAATAATCCATGTAAGGTAGACATGAAAAATGGATCACATCTCTTTGTGGAGATGGTAGTTGACAAATTCGCATGACGACGTTATCAGTCTTAAATGAGTGTAAGAATAAAAAGTGAAATTATATTTTATATTTTAGGATCATTATTATGTCAATAATATCATATATATATATATATTCATTTTTTCCATTTTTATAACCATCAAATTAAATTGGTTATGAAAATTGAATTACACTGCTACATGTAGAAGGTAAAGCGTATGTAAACACAAGTGATGTTTTTTTATGTCAATGGGATGGAAAAGAAGTGAAAAAATGGTATTAAAATAATCATAATAAAATATAATTATATTAATTAAATTTATTAATTATTTTAGGACGATTAAAATATATTTAGATGAAGTATTATAATAAATAAAATTGAAAGTACACGGTTAAGAGTTATACCTCTTTGTCGTGAATCCTCCTTTGGATTAAAACTTAATCCTTGAAAATATGGTATTTTGGAAATAATAAGAGATCTATATTGTGTCAAGGGAATATAATAATGTTTTATGGTTGGTCATATCCATGATATAAGGATAATTAGGTGTCTATAAGAGATGATAGGTAGTTTCCTTTTATAAAGGAGGGAAATGATCCACTTATAATTTCATAAAATATTAAATAATATAAACATCATAATATTATAAAATAGAAAAAAAGAACAAAAATATTATAATATAAGATATCATATGGTATAAATAAACTCAACCAATCGTGTTTGTGCAATTATTGGTAACATTTCAATCCTTCCCACTTAGTTAAACTACTTTAAACCCATTTTAACTTTAACCATGATAACTTAACCTTAACCAAGATAACATAATTATATGACCAAAAATTAAAGTGAACTTCTAAAAATATTTGTATGTTATTATTATAAAATTTTAATATATTTTATAATATTAAATTTATAATGGTGTAAGAAATCACTTTTAATAAAATAATGTAAGACACATGAAAATAGTTTTTAAGAAGTACCTGATTTAAGTGTAAAAATAATTTTACATTGAAAAAAATAAATAATTTAATTCCCAAATTTTTTTTAGTAAAATAATTATAAAATAAAAGTTTTTATACATCTCTAGAAAACAAAACTTAATGGAATGTTCCAAACATTCAATTAAATTTATGTACCCAAAATAGTTTTTATTTGAATAAAATATAACTTATCTTCATAAAAGTAAATATTAGGTTCCAAAATTAGAAATAATGTTTCAAAATACATTATTTAACTCCTTATAAATATTTTTTGTTGAAAAAAACAATTAAAATATGGAAAATAATTTTTTTAGAGATAATTTATCATTTTACCCCATGGTTTAACTTAATTTTAACACTTTTACTAAGATAAAAAATATTTACTATATTTACAATTCATAAGGACCAAAAATTAAGTTAAACTTATTAAATTATATTATATATATAATTAAAAATATATAATCTATTTTATAAAAGTAAATTAAAATATGTGGCATAATTTAATTAAAAATTAAACAAGTAAAACATGACGAAAATCAATTTTCGAGAAAGATTTCTCCTTGAGTATAATTTATTTATACCAAAATAAAGAATTATATTGATTCTAATAACCTTACATGGATTATTAATAACATAAATTAATAAATTTTACTTTGAAACTAATTTTATAATAAAATAAACTTTGTAAATTCATCGAATTAAAAGTCAGTTCTCAATGATAATCATTAATTATCAATATTCACCAAAAAATTAAAATTTTTAGAAAGTTATCAAAAGTTCATTCTAATACAATTTTTATATGATGATTTATAAAATTTTATCCTTTTTATCACATAAAATTTATAAAAATGGAAGAAATTAATTATAATATTTACTCACAAAATCAATAAAAACCATTTATGAAGAAAATAAAAATTTGAAGCATAAAATGACTTTACAAAAAACTGAGTACTTATTTATTATAAATTAATCAAATAATTTGAATTATATAAAACCTTTATACATATTTCTTATAATTTGTAAATTCATATTCATACGTCAATGTTAACAAATATGTTATAATGATATACTATATTATTATCAATTCAGACTTGGGATTGTGTGTATCACAAAATATTAAAGAAATTAAATTTATTTGAAAAGAAGTATATCATTAAATATTTAAGAGTAATGTTTTTAATGAAAAAATAATTAAAAAAAATTCTTTCACTAAATAAAAATCCTTAATAAAAATAAAATAAAATTCTTACAACTTTTGTTACAGTAAAATGTGGCTTCCTAATCTCAATAACACCCAAATCCATGAGGTGTTACATCTAATTTAAAATAATTTATCTCTTAATTTTTCAATATATTTATATTTTTTTGGGAATACTATTTTATGCATCAATTTTATAATTTCATAAAAAATTAAATTCTATTTTACTTGAAAGATAAATTGGATAAAAAAAATAAAAAAAATAAAAAAAATTAAAATATCATTTTTCATATCTAGAGATTATTTATATTTCATTTAATTTATATAACAAAATCTATATTTTAATTTTAAATTTTTTAGGTGTAAAATTGAAAATAAAAAAATAATCTTTAATTATAATTATAATTAAAAATATATATAAAATTATTATTTAAATACATTTTGTTAAAAAATATTATTATTTTGTAAGATATATGTTAAAATATGGAAATATTATGTTTTCATATTTAAATTTTATAAAAAATGGAAACGTTAAAATGTAATAGATGGTATATTTTTATTTTAGATTTTTAAACAACTATTATTAAATGAGATAAATTTCATCTTTTTTATTTTTTTAATTTATCCCAATGAAATTCATAAAATGTAATTTTATCATCATAAAATTAAAAATATCCTATATAATAATAAGTTGTTTTTTTGGGGGTAAATGCAAAGAAAAATACAAACACACATAGACACATGCACACACCAACAAGTTGGAAGGATATGTATTATCCCCTAGGGATAACCCATCCACCATCCATTTTTAATATATGGAGTGGCTCAAATTCCCAATACATGAATCCCATTGTATAAACCAATATCCCAGTGTAGTTATGCCTCCAACATTTTTCCTATGTCACCTTGACAACATCATGCATGTGTCTTCGCCTACCTGCATCCTGTTTCATGTCTACATCACCACATATCTACATCACAATCTATGTCACCACCTATATATTACTTGAGAAGTACCTATTCCCAACATGTGTTGAACCGAAGTCAACCTGAATGTGGAGGCTGGTGCCTGAGTCCCACTAAGTTATGACACAGGCCATAAAAAATATCTTATATAAAATTAAGGAGAAATATTCATTTGTAAAAATAATAATTTGTGAGATGGGAAAAATAATTTTACTTGGTGAAATTTTTATTACAAATGAAAAATTTCCCAAATACAAAATGATATTAATTTTATATCAAAATATAAAATATATATTATAACTTTTTATTTTTTTTTAAAAAAATTATCACAACTTTTACAAGTAATAAATATCATTTCCCAATAAAATAAAACTATGAAAATATGATTAATTTTTTATTCTATAATCACTTTTACACAATTGTAAAAAATTAAAATTTATCTCACTAGATAAGTTAGAGAAATCACATATAAAAAATTAAGTTGTTTTATAAATAGATGAAATTACCCTCACTTACAAAATTAATATAACAATTTTTAAAAAAAATTAAAATAAATTTTGAAAAAAAACTACAATTAAAGTTATCATATATAGTAAATGAGGAAAAATTTGTAATGGTATATGAAATTTACCTTATCTCATACTAGAGATAAATTTCATTTTTTAATAGATATATTATGGAAAATAAAATTTATCCCCATATGTTAATGATGAAAAAATTATTTTTAATATCCTTATCATTTATGGTAATTTTATCATATATTCTATATGAGATAATTTTTTTATAAAGATATATTTATATATATATAATATATCTAAAAAATTCATAAAATAAATTAAATTCATTAATGTAATGTATGTTTAAAACTACTATACTTTTACATCTCTTTAACATTAATATAAATTTTTAATTTAATTTGAATAAAAATGCGTCATAATATATTCTTGTAGGTGAAATTTATCTCACCTGTGATTTGAGATAAATTTATGGAGACAACATAAAAATATTAAAATTTTTAATATATATATATATATATATATAACCTTTATCTCATCATGTAAATTTATTAAATTTCATTTAATGATGAAAGAGTTGTAAAAAAATAGTATTACTTATTCTTTTTTACATCTATTTTATATGACTAAATAAATCTAAATTTTATCTCACTGACTAGATTTTATATATTTATTATAATAAAAAAATTTCAATAAATATTTAAATAATATATTCTTTTATGTAAAATTTAATTTATATGTGGTAAATATTATATAAAATAAAAATTTTAAAGATAAATTCTTGTAAATGATATTTATCTTTCCATAATAAAATTTAGTTTATAATAATTAATTTGAATGAGTATAAAAAAGAGAAATATAATTAATGTTATCTTGCTCAAAAAGTTATATATTTATTTTAATTATATTAAATTTTTTAGATAGTTTTATATTAATTTTATTGATATAATATAGTATTTAAAAATATAGTCATTTTTATTCATGCAAAAATTTATCATTAGTAGTTCCAAATTATCATATGTAAATGTTATAATAAATTTAACCTAAAAAGGAAAATAATAATGTTTAGGTTGCAAGAATTTTCATGTGTTAAATTTAAATATACATTTAAATAAATTTCATATCAAAATTATGATTTTTTTAAAATATTTTTATCAATAATTAAAATTTTCATTTAAATAAATTTAAAATAAAAAATGGAGTTTTTAAAATAATTCTCTTAATTGTTTTTTAAAATTCACACACACACACACATGTATATATATATATATGCATATATATATATATATATATACACACACACATATACATACATACATACAAACATACGTAGATACATACACACATATATAATATAGTAAATTTTTTATTAACTAATTAAGAAATAATATTTAATGATCAAATAAATATAGTAAAAAAGTAAAAATATATAATATTAGTGTATTTATTTATTATTAAATTTAAATTAATAGTATAAATAAGAAATTGAGATTCAATAATACTCAATACATGTTAAGGTTTAGAAAAAATATGTAATGACTATATCTGTGTGGCATCCCACATTTGAGATAGAAAAAAACATTGTTATAGGGTGTAAAAAAGGAGGTGCTAATGAAAAATTATCTCACATGAAATATAATTTTACATTAAACTTAACATTATACCCCTATTACTATCACTCTCCATAATATATATATAACACACACACACACGACGTACACACACAGACTCATATATTTTCATGGTTTGAATAAAACGTTAATTTTGAAGAGCAATACTTCATGTTATTCTCTAAAAATTCTAATTATTAAAATTTATATCCTTTAGAAGACCCTCAAAAAAATAAATTTTTTAATGTTTTATTCACCAAAGGAAATTTAAAATTTGAATAAACCAAGTCAATGGACAAACAAGAAAAATAAAATCCAAACATATTTGGATTAAATTGGTTTCATTGGTCACAACACTCAAATTCATCTCAAATTCCCCAAGAAACCCACTAGAAATGTATATATTAGATCATTTACCAATAAAAATAGCATATCTAAAAGAGGTTATGATAATATAGATCCTCTTGGGCTCTTTTATCAATTGATGAAACTAGCGCATGTATATAATCATTTATTTACAATAGAACTGGATGGAAAACCAGAATTACAAGTTATAGGTAATAGCACGAAGCATAGGAAAAATAAACCAATGAATGTTTTTTTCTTAATATTACAAATTAATATTTCTCAAAAAAATAATTGAATTTCTCAAGGATTTTAAATAACCAAAATTTTATCCACTTAGAAAATTTTACCACTTTTTCCATGCTAAAGTAGTACCAATAAAATCCAGAATTTATTATTTCTAGTTTTAGCATTGATAAACATCTAGAACTTCTTAGATATATGATGAAACATAAATAAAGGAATTTTTATTAGTATGTAACTGCATTGAAACCTAAAAAAATATCTAAAAAAACAACAATTTTTAGTATAAATTCAATATATTTTAAATAAAAAATAAGTTTCATAAAATTTCATGAGTTTTGTATAATTAAATGTAATACATTCCACAATAAAATATATAAAAATATTTTTTTGACATAAACAAATGTCAAAATAAAAAAACTGGACAAACCAGAGAATAAAGACTATAAAAAATCCTATATTTTCTGTGTTTTATTGATTAATAATATTTTTACTTTATCCATAACATATAAACATATATTTGATTGATAAAAAATTGTTATATAAATAAAAATAATTTTCCTATTTAATTAATATTACATTAAAATATGTAAAAAAATTATTAAAAAAATAAATAATAACTGGAAAAATATAACTAATCAATACTTTTTTTATCTTTTTTACAAATGATGTAAAATACTAATAAACCTATTATTACAAAAAAAATTAAATTACCTAATTATGAAAATTTACATTTATAACGACCCAAACTTTACATACGTTGACATCACTTCAGAATTGATGTATATTTATTATAACTTATAACAAAACCATGACATGACCATATAGGTATAGTGTCATTAACAACTGGGAAACATAAACAACTGGTTCATAAAATATCTACATTTTCTCCCTTTATTTCATAATATTTAGACTCCTTTTTGAAATATCATACTTAAAACCCTTATTCATGTCCTAGGGAAAAGAAACATATAAAAGGGTGAGCTAAAATGCTCAGTAATGGTAAAAAAATGAAATAACAATCATTTCATATTCACAAGAACATAACATTTGATAATATTATCCTACATATAAAAGATCACAATATCATATCATGGGATAAATCATAAAATTTCAATTAAATACAAATAGTTATAAAAAAATAAATAAAATTTTGTGGCATACACACATAAGCATATAAAATCATTTTATATTAGTCAAGGCCCTTTTCCAAGACCATCATAATGGACAAAGTCCATTACTAAACCGAGTTCGCTAATCATTCTAGCCCTGTATTAATGATCTTGATTTACTTTCTTATCCAGCCATGTCTATCTCATGAGATATAAATCATTACCCAATTCATTAGAGGGAGATATCGGTCCCACTCATATCATAATGAAACCATTCTTACATGTGCTACAAAAACATAGAAACATTCATGATAGCATAACCCACGAAGTCACATAGGGTTTTTAAACATCATTCCATTATAATTTATATAAAAAATTAGACTTCCTAAATAAAATTCCATCATAAACAAAATCAAATCTTAGTAATAAAATGGATAGAAATATAAACCTATGTAATGTTAGATGGAAATTAATTTTGATAAAACACTTGAGCTTTATTCATAAGGAAATATCCTTTCATTTTAAAAAACATTTCCTGTTCTCAAACTGTCATGAAATTTTAAAAGAAATGAATTGAGTTGAAAATAAAATTTCAAACATGTAGATGTAGCTTCATAAAAATAAGGAGTTTTGAAGATGTAAAAACCCATTAATGTTGTATAAGTTAAAAAAACATTATCCTCATACTTTTTCGAGAAATGTCAAAAGGTTACTCATATGGTAAACAAAATAAATATTCCATTCAAACCATGTAGTAAAATTCAAAATGGGTAAAAATGACTTTAAACATAAATATAATAATATTACACATTTTATGAGAATATTTTAGAAAACATGGACACAGATGGTAATTATATATCCAGTAGATACTTATGAATAAATAATCTCGGATAAAACGAGATTGGAGAAGTTATCCCTTACTATAAAACTGATATGCTTTTTATATATCTGAACCTAATTTATAATGATCTAAATAATGTTATTTATTTATTCTATAATCATAATAATTTTTATGATAAAATTTATGATCATATTTTCATCCATTTGTTAGTAACATTTCATTGTTACTCGTTATTCTGGCATTAACTACTTTATGATCTTATGTATATTTTGTCAGATAAATTATTATTCCTCTTTTTAGGTTATAGTTAAATCATTTACATAATGGTATTAGTATAATATATATCATATTTATTCATTAAATTTATTTATATAATCATTGTTTATTGAAGATTATGTAGAATTAATCACATCGCACTATGGAGATAGTAAGCCGTATATACGCATGAGCGACGATATCGTTCCCATAATTGTGTAATGGTATTGATATGGATGGTGTATAGTTTCTCATAATTAGTATAATGTTATAATAATAATATATAGTTTTTACTTCCACAATTATACCCATCCAAGTACGGTGGTTGTGAAAAACAGATTACACCACGACATAGAGAAGGTAAGCCATACGTACGCACGCGTGGTGATTTAGTTCTTTGTAGGATAGATTGAAGGTGAAATAGGGTTGTTTCATATTTATAATAAAATATCAATATATTATTTACAATTATGTTATTAGTTTACAATTAAACAAAAAAATAATAAGAAGTATAAGAAGAAATAAATTTTTAAAGAATCGGTAGAATAGATTACCTCTTCCTCGACGTGCCTCCTTTAAATTGCTTTTAAGGAACTAGAGTTGGTCTTTTGAGAACACCAGAACCTCTAGAATGTTACTATGTATTTTTAGAAGTGAAATGGGTAGGGTTTGGCAGGGAATTAAGGCTAAAAATGAAACTAATAACAGAGGGAGGAGGTTCTATTTTATAAGAGAGGAGAGAGACACTTTAGGAAAATTTTCAAAATATTGATTTATTATAAATTGTATTTCAACAAAAAAAATGGTACAAACATATTTAATTTAAATATATGATGTTGTTGGTTAAAATAACCATTATACTATAACATTTATACATGTTTATAGTATTTTTTAATCCTTATCATTTTGGTTTAACCCTTATTTTACCCTTTTTAATCTTACCATGATATCATGTTATTTACACCTTGTGGGTTAATTTAACAACCATATTATGTCATACGAACCAAAATAATATTTAGGAAACATTTGGACTTACATTAAACATTTGGATGAATCTTAGTTTTTTTTGGAATTTTATATCACTGAATAAACTATTTTATGATTTAAGTTTTGAATTGTGTCAATTTTAAACACTATTCATACTTGACGTTTTAAAAATTCATAAAAACATTATTTATTCTTAAATATATAATTAAATCAAATATAATATGTCAATGGAATCCAAAAAAATCTTGGATGACATCAAAATGACAAAATTATGTTTTTTTATATTTTTAAATTTATTTATTTGAATGTCTCATTAATGAGGTAATCACTACATATTTGTGTTATAAATAAAACAATTTATATAATCTCAAAAAATTATAAATAAAATACCATGATGTGGGAAATATTTTTAACTTTATAATGAATATTTATAAGCATAGATATCAGTTACATAACCCTATATGAAAATCAATTTAGTAAAAGGTATATGTTTAGGTTATAATTATCTTTACTTTATATTAATTCTTATAAAATGTCATTTTCCAATCCTCGTGAATCCGTGTGGTCCCAAAATCAACCCAAGGATTCCCATAGTCTGAAATATTTAATCCAATAGGATTATGACATGTTTTTGGGAAGAAATATATTATTAAATTATTATTATTTTTCCCTTATTTACCAGTTTTACCCTTTAACCGTGGTAAATAAAATAATTACTGAAGTTTCTATTCATATTGTCAACAAATAAAAGGTAACTATTCACACAATTTGGACCTTCTGATTCCAAATATGGAATCCATTTTACCAAATTCCAAAAATAGAATTTTCACTAATTAATTTAAAATTATCCCCGTTGTTGAAATGAGAAAATGGGTTTGAAAAGTAAAAACATTGCAAAAGAATGAGATGTTTTTACCTATGAATTCAGTGTAAAATTAATTTTAATGACATGAATTATATTAAATGGTAAAATTATACTATATTTATAATTTAAAACCATTAAATATTTTAATTTATTCATATAAACTATCTTAATGAAAAAGTTTTTTTAATTAAAATTTAGCATATTTTTACTATTCATTAAAACATGAATGTTATCAGGAAAATATCAGAAATTTATCCAAAGTAAATTTTCATATCCCAATTCAAAAAAATGTTTATTTATTAATATATAAATTATTAACATGTTAAAATCTTAATTTAAAATGGGTTTTCCATTCAAAGGTATAAAATTAACCTTAAAAAATAGGTTCTTATACATAAAATAGGGTTTTATTCATACCCTGTAACTAAAATATCAATTAAATGAATATAAAAAGTATTTTATTAAGTATATAACACATATATTTCATTAATTTCATTACCAAATATAATTCACTCAATAAAATAAAAATATATAATTGATTTATATTTTTCACAAATGATTAATAGCCAATGAATTTATATTGAATTTTCATAAGTTAGTTATAATTATTCCGGCTAACCTAATAGATATGATATAATGGTAAATTTATATTAAGGTCATCTTGAGGTTTTTTAAACTCATGATTGCGTGCAAAGAAAGGTACAGAAGAAGAAAAATTATTTAAATAAACTATTTCATAAAAACATCTCGGTGTTATATTCTACCCCCCCTTAAACTGAATTTCTACCTCGAAATTCATCACTTGGAAATAAAAAGATGAGGATTCCTCTCTATCATCATATCCTCAAGATCCCATTTCTCTTCTTCTAATTGGTGGTTTCTTCATTAAACTTTAACCAATAGAGTGGTCTTGTTTTGTAGATCTTTTTCACTACGATCCAAAATCTCTATGGGTTGTTCTTCATTAGAAAGATCTTGCTCCAATGGTATGAATTTTTTGCTTAGTACATGTGAAGGATCAGGTATTTACTTTTTTAGGAGATATAAATAGAACACATCATGAACTCGAGGGAGATTCGGTGGAAGTTCCAATCGGTATGTTACATTCCCAACAAGATCTAGTATTTCAAAAGGACCAATATACATAGGGAACGACTTTCCCTTCTTTCCAAATCATGTTACTCTCTTCCAGGGAGATATTCGTAAGAACATATTATCACCCAATTAAAAATACAGGTCTTTTCTTTGGTTTCTAGCATAATTTTTTCCCGACTATAAGTTGATATTATGTGTTGTTGAATAGATCTTACATTTTCTTCCATTTCATCAACATGATCAGGTTCTAATAGCTTTATTTCCCCAACTTTATCTGAGAATGTTGGAGTTCTGCACTTCTTTCCATAGAGGGCTTCATAAGGAGTCATCTGAATACTAGAGTAAAATCTATTATTGAAAGAAAATCCCACCAATGGTAGGTTTTGATAGAAGCCACCTTTTAAATCTATAGAGAAATATCTCAATATGTCTTATAGAGTTTTAATTGTCCTCTCAGACTAACCATCTGTCTGAGGTTGAAAAGCAGTGCTGAAACTTGACTCTATATCCAGAACATGCTGAATACTTTTCCAGAACTCTAAGGCAATCCTCGAATCCGGATTAAATATAATGGAAAGTTGTACTCCCTGAAATCTTTCAAATTCCTTTACATATATCCTGGAAGGATGATCAAGATATAAATCCTCACTAATTGTAATGAAGTGTGATGACTTCGTAAGACGATCAAATATAACCCATATATCATTACTTCCTTTGGATGTTTTGGGAAGTCCAATGAAAAAGTACATAGTGATGATTTCCCATTTCCATTCAAGTATGGGTAATGTTTGTTACATGCCCTTAGAATTCTTTCTCTCATCCTTAACTTTCTAACAAACCAAGCATCGAGAGACATATTTGGAAACATCTCTTTTCATTTCAACCCTCCAAAAGTACTCCTTCAAGTTCTTGTACATATTTGTGCTTCCATGGTGAATAGAGAATGAAGAACTATGAGCCTCATCCAATAGCACATTCTTTAACTATTTTATGGGAGGAACAAAAACCTAATTCTTGAGCCTTATTATTTCATCACAATCACCGTTGAATTTAGGAACATTTCTCACCTTCTTTTGTAACTCTAAATCTACCTTATATTCCTATTTAATCTTCACATGTATAGATGGTTGAACATTCAATTGAGAAAGATAATATTTCTACCCTTTCATTAAAATTTCATGATCCATCCTTTTTAAATCCATAAATATTGGATCTTTTGTGATCCTCATCAGGGATAAGATAGCATGGTCTTTTTGAATCAAAGCATCTACCACCTTGTTAGCTTTCCCAAAGTGGTAATGTATTGAGAAGTCATAATATTTAATCAACTCCAACAATCTTATTTGGTATATATTCAGATCCTTTTTTGTACAAATATACTTTAAAATTTTATGATCTGTATAAATATCACACCTTTCACTATAAAGATAATGCCTCCATATTTTTAATGCAAAGATTTATGCAGCTAACTCTAAATCATGAGTTGGGTAATTTTGTTCATTTATTTTCAACTATCATGAGGCATAAGCTATCACCATATCATTTTTCGTAAGAACTCACTCCAACCCCTTCTTGGATTCATCACTGTAGATCAGAAACCTTTCTCCACTACAAGGAAGTTTGGGCACAAGTGCACTGGATAACCTTCTTTTATCTATTTGAAATTCTCTTCACATTCCTCCGTCCAAACAAACTTATCTCCTTTCCAAGTCAACATGGGAAGTGGATTATATAATCGTGAAAAATATTTCAAAAAATGTTGATAATATCCATCCAAACCAAGAAAACTTCATATGTCAGTTACTTTTGTTTGTCTCAACCATATTTTAATAAGCTATGTTTTTGATAGATCCATATATATCACCTCTCTTGAGAATATGTGACCCAAAAAATGAAACTTTTTGAAGCCAAAATTTACAATTGGTAAATATGGCATAAATCTTTCCATTTTCAGGGTCTTTAGTGCAATTCTAAAGTGATCTTCATGTTCTTCCTTTCTCTTAGAAAAGATAAGAATATCATCTATAAAGACTACCACAAACTTTCAAGATAGTCTCTAAAGAATCTATTAATTAGATCAATGAAGATAGAATGGGCATTAGTAAGACCAAAAGACATCCGTATAAATTAATAGTGTCCATACCTTGTATGGAATGTTGTCTTAGGTTTATCCTCTTTTTTAACCATTAATTAATGATACCCTGAACGGAGATAAATCTTGGAAAATTATTGAGCTTCGCGTAGTTGGTAAAATAAGTCATTAATGCGTGGGAGAGGATATTTGTTCATGACAGTGATCTTGTTATGTTATTGATAATTAATGTAGAGTCTAATTGATTCATATTTATTCTTAACAAATAGAACAGGTGCTCTCCTAGGTGATGCACTAGGGAATATGAATCCCTTATCAAGATTTTCTTGTAGTTTCTTCTTCAATTCCTATAACTCAATTTGGTCCATTCTTTATGGTGTCTTTGGAATAGGCATAACACCTAGTATGAGTTCTATTGAAAACTGAACTTCACAATTTGGTGTAAGATGTGGAAATTACTCCAGATATACATCATAAAACACCCATACAATGGGAATTTTCTTAATCTTGAGTTTTTCCCAAAACATTTGAAATCAAAAACCATTATTTATTGGAATCAAGGCCCATAAGATGGAAGAAATTTCTACTTGAAGGTTATATTTATCCATGCATCGATAGATGATCATAGATTAATCTATAATATAAAATTTGACATCCCTTATTTGGAAATTTATATGAGCTCCATATTAGTAAAACCAATCCATGCAAATAATCACATCAAATTCCACAATAGGAAAAATCACAAGATTTGTATGAAGTACATTCCTACAAACATCAATTGGAGAATAATTGTAAACTTTTTATGGGTTTATTTTTCCATTATGAGTTTTCACAGCTGACTCAACATCTAATTATTGAGGTAATATGGTGAGACCCATAGAAAATTTATTAGAAATAAAAGAGTGGGTGGATATAGAATCAAATAAAACATTTGATACTTTAGAGTGTATGGTAAGTATACATTTCATCACTTCATTATCGTAATCCACGTCGCAGATAGTAATTTCATTTTAATTTCCTTTGTATTTGGAATTAAGTGTTCGTTGATGTCCATCATAATCAATAACCCTTGGATTAGAGAATTGGTTGGCATAATCCTCAATTTCCTTGAACTTGTATCATTGAAATGTTGGAGGTTCATTCTATGTAACCTTTTATTTGTTCGCATCATTAGACATATTTTCCCATCACATTGACATTAAATTGCCCAATGACCTTCTTTTCCACAAATAAAACATTTATTAGTCCATTTAAGAAAATTCCCTCCATGCTTCTTTCCACACTTTGAGCATAAGGGAAACTCATCTTCTTTTTAGTGCGGTCTTTATATTTTCCTTTGAATTCTATTTTCCTATTTTTATAAACCCTATATGATAAATGGGTTACTCTAATATTCATCTCATCCTTGATAGAACATCAAAAAATGTCCTCATAGATATTAAAGTCCCTTAAGTATAATGCCCTTCAGATACTTTCTTTTAAGCCACCAAAGAATCAGTCAATCTTACTCTCAGGTTGGATAATAATTCCAGAAGTGTACCATGAAAGTCATGTAATATTTTTTTTGAAGGTACCAATGAATTCATCATCCTTTTTCTTAAGTTCAAGGAACTCTTTCTGCACCTTTTTTCGAAGAATATGATGAAATTACTTATTGAAAAATAAGTTCTTGAACTCATCCCATTCCATGGTCCTAATTTCATCTCTCTTCCTCGCATTCATGATAATAGTACACCATCGATCAGATTAACCTTCTAAATGAAATAATGCTAGGATGAAATTATCATGTTCATAACATTTTAGAATTGAAAATATCTTAACAGTGGTACTGATCCATTCTCCAGCCACTAATGGATCATAAGATCCACTAAATAAAGGTGAACACTACCTCATGAATAATTCAATAGAATGTTTCTCCTTCCATTTCTTGTTTGTAAGTCTGACATGATTCATATATTGATAATGTTGTGTGAGATTGGCTGTAATATTTTTTGTTCCCTCTCCCATAATATTTTTTTGCTCAGGGGGACAATCATTGCATTGCCCATCAAATTCAGCATTAACGCGGTTCCTTTGAGTTCCAACCATTGACTAAAACCAAGAAGCATAGTGTGAGCAACACTTATCATAATAGGAAAACCACATAGAAAATAATAAACTTTCAATTTAGAGCCCTTAAAATTTTAACATAGTTTATTCTTTTCCATTTCTAAAACACTAGGATTATATCTTATACTTAGATATATCCTTATAGTTCTTACTAAGTCCTTCTCATCCAAGTTTCCAAAGGTTAACTAAAACTTTCCTCTGATACCAACTATAACGACCCATAATTTACATACATTGATATCACTTCAAAATTGAAGTATATTTATTACAACAAATAATAAAACCATGACAAGACCGTATAGGTATAGTGTCTTTAAAAACTAGGAAACATAAAAAAATGGTTCATAAAACATTGACATTGCCTCTTATTTATTTTATCATATCTAGAATCCTTTTTAGAATATCATAATTAATACTCTTCTTCAAGTCCTGGGGAAAAGAAAGATATAAAAAGGTGAGCTCAAATTCTCAATAAGGGTAAACAAATGATATAACAAACATATCATATTCATAAGAACATAACATTTGATAATCTTTTCATGCATATAAAATATCACAACATCTTATCATGGGATAAATTATAAAAGTGAAATGTAATCCCAATAGTCATAACATAAGAAATGGAATTTTGTGGCATACACAAATAATCATAGAAAATCATTTCATATTAGTAAATTCCCTTTTCAAAGACCATCATGTTAGAAAAAGTCCATTACTAAACTGAGTTCACTCCTCGTTACATCCCTGTATTACTGAACCAGATTTACTTGCCATTCCAGCCATGTCAATCTCATGAGATATAAATATTTACACAATTCATTGGAAGAAGATATTGGTCCCACCCATATCATATTGAAACCATTATTATGTGTTCCACAAAAACATTGAAACATTCACCATATCATAACACATGAATTCAAATGGGTTTCTTAAACATCATTCCATCTTAATTGATATAAAACAAATGTACTTACTAAATAACATTACATCATAAACAAAATCAAATAATATTAATAAAAGGGATATTAGTATAAACCTATGTAATTGTAGATGGAAAATAATTTTGATAAAACACTTGAGTTTAATTCCCGAGGAAAATATCATTTCTTCTTCAAAAATGTTTTCTTCTCTCAAACTCTCGTGAAATTTTAAAAGAAAACAATTGAGTTGAAAATACACTTGTAATATTGTAGAAGAATATTCATGGAAATAAGGCATTATGAATATGTAAAAACACTTTCATGTTGTATAAGTTAAAAAAAATTCTCCTCGTACTTTTTATGGAAAATTCATAAAGTACCTCGTATGGTAAACAAAAGAAAGATTCCTTACAAACCACGTAGTAAAAATAAAAATGGGTAAAAATGACTTTAAACATATATAGAATAATAATACACATTTTATGAGATTACTTTTAGAAAAAATGGACATGGATGATAAATATATACCCAATAGATTCTTACTAATAAACAATCTTAGATAAAACGAGATTGGAAAATTTATCCATTACCTTAAGTCCGATATAATTCATATCTATATGAAACACATGTAAAATGATTTAAATTATGTTAATGATTTATTATAGAATCATACACCTTTTTATGATAACATTTATTTTGATATTTTCAAGATTTTTTCAGTAACATTTCATTATTACTCATTATTCATGTATTAATTGCTTTATGTTCTTATGTATATTTTGTAAGATAAGTTATTCATCCTATTTTTAGGCTATAGTTATATACATTAAAAAATGGTATTAGTATAATATATATAATATTTATTTATTCAATTCATTTATATAATAATGGTTCAATGAAGATTATATATAATGAATCACATCGCGCCGTGGAGATGGTAAGCCGTACGTACGCACAAGCGACGATATGTTTCCCACAATTGTTGAATGGTATTGAAGTGGATTGTGTATAGTATCTATGAATTAGTATAATTTTATAATAATCATATATAGTTATTATTTCCACCATTATACCCATCAAAGTAAGGCGGTGGTGAAATATAGATTACACCACTACGTGGAGACGGTAATCCGTACATACGCACGCGTGATGATTTATTTTGTTTGTAGGATGGATAGAAAGTGAAATAGGATTTTTTTCATACTTATAATAACATATAATTATATTAGTGATTCTGATGTTGTGAAATTTTAATAAAACAACTAAATAATAGGAATTATAAGAAGAAATAAATTCTGAAATAATCGGTAGAAGAGATTACCTCTTCCTTGACATGCCTCCTTTAAATTCCTCTTAGGTAACAAGAGTATGTATTTTGAGAAGAAAAACACCACTATAATGTTACTAGTAAATTTTAGAAAAGAAATGGTCAGGTTTTAGCCAATATTCAAGGCTCAAAATAGAGTGAATAGGAGAGGGGTAGGATCCCTTCTATAATATAAGAGAGGGGCACTTTATGAAACTCTTCAAAATATTAATTTAATATAAATTGAATTTCAACTAGAAATGTCCAAAACATATTTAATTAAAATATAAGATGCTTTTTGTTTGAATAACCATCATCCAATAATATTTAGGCAATTTTAGAATTTTTTTTAACATTATAATTTTGGTTTAACCCTTATTTTACCCTATTTAATCTTTGGGTGATATTATGTTTTTTTACAAATTGTGGGTTAGTGTAATTACCATATTATGTAAAATAACCAAATAAAAAGTTATTTATGACATATTTGGACTTATATTACCCATTTGGATGAATCATATATTTTTAAAAATTTAATATAATTTAGTAAAATATTCTATGTTTTAAGTTAGGAATGGTGTCAATTTTGGACACTATTCTTACACGACTTTTAAAAAATTAATAAAAAATTTATTCCTTCCAAAATAAGAAATTAAGTCTAAGATAATATGTCAATTTCTTCCTTAAAATTTTTTGATGACATAAAAATAATAAAATTATATTTTTTTAATATTTATAAATTCATTTATTTGAATCGCTCATTAATGAGGTAATCACTACATCATATATGTGTCATAAATAAAACTATTTATATAATCTCTAAAAATTATTAATAAAATATCATGATGTGGGAAATATTTTTAGATTTCTAATTAATATTTATAAGAATAGAGATCAGTTATATAAACCTATATTAAAATATATTTATTAAAAGATAAATGTTTAGGTTATAATTATCATTACTTTAAATTAATTCTTATAAAATGTCATTTTCACATCCATGTTAATACATTGGGTCAAAATATGGACCCAAAGATGTCCATGGTTGGAAATAATTTATCAATTAATATTAGGACATTTTTTAGTGTATAATTATATAATTATATTATTATTTTACCCTTATTTACCAGTTTTACCCTTTAACCATTGAAAATAAAATAATTTCTAAAGTTAAAATTCACAATGTACCAAAATTAAGGATACATATTCAAAAAATTTGGACCTTATGATTCTAAATATGGAATAATTTTTTTCAAATTCAAATCACAGAATTTGGAGTAATTAATTTAAAATTATTCCCATTGTTGAAATGTGAAAACATGTTTTAAAAGTTAGAACATTGCAAAAGATTGACCTATTTTTGCCTATGAATTAAATGTAAAAATAATGATAATGAAATACATAAAATTAAACGGTAAAAAAGATATTATATTTATACTTTTAACCATTAAATATTATAATTTAATCATATAAATTATCTTGATGAAAAAGTTGTTTTTAATTAAACATTAGGTTATTTTTACAATTCATCAAGACATGAAAGTTATAAAAAAATATTAGAAATTTATCCACAGTAAATTTTTATATCCCACTTAAAAATAAAATGTTTATGTTTTAATAAAAAAATTATTATCTATCAAAATTTTAATTTAAAATGGGTTGGCCATTCAAAGGTATTAAATTAAGCTTTTAAAAAAATAGGTTCTTATATATAAAATAGGGTTTTATTCATACCCTATTACTAAAATATCCATTAGATGATTATAAAAAATATTTTATTAATTATATAACAATTATATCTCATTAATTTCATTACCAAATGTAATTCACTCAAAAAATACAAATATCTAATTGATTTATATTTTTCTTAAATGATTAATATCCAATGAATTCATAATGCATTTTCATAAGTTGGTTATAATTATTTCTTATAACCTAAAAAATAGGATATAACTATAATTTTATATTAAGGGAATCTCTTGGTTCTTTTAAACATAGGATTGTGTGTAAAGAAAGCTACTGAAAAATTAAAATTATTTAAATATAATATTTCATAAAAATGTCCGGGTGTTACAGCACTAAATCGTTTTGGGTAAATACTTCATCATATTGGTGTGAAGTTTAAACTACATGCAATAATTTAATTAATGGTTGTTACTAGGAACCAAATTTTTTACACATATTATAATATTATTTTAAATATATATATCTAATAATTACTTCTTAAAGATCGTGATGCATAGTTTCTTTGGAAGACTAGATGCATAAAACATAAAAAGGAAACTAAATCATAACATCTTTTTTTTATTCTCTTTAGTGAGAAAATAAATCCCTTCAAGTTCCCAAAACCACATAGGATAACCTTAGGAATATATAAAATAAAGGGGTGAGAAATAAATCCATGTAAGAAAGTAATCATGATAACGAGGAATAACATGATATCAGAAATGATAATGCTCATGATTAATTACATGGGAGAATATCATTAGAACATAGTATCATAAGATCAAGAGAACATAGTAAATTAGAAGAAAAACATGACAAAATAATAATTCATGGATAACTTTCAAGACAACATGAAATGGTGTAAAAATTCCCTTAGTAGATTATGTTTACTCCCTAATACCATAAATAACATCTCATGAGGCAAAATATTTACATAATTCATTGGAGTAATATCCAGAAAAAATGATCATAATATTTCCTTGATTATCTATTCCACAAAAATAAAATCAATAATAAGGAATAAAAATAATAATTACCCATGGGATGAAATGAGATGCATAATATTTCCTCATATCAATATAAAAGGAAATTTCATAAAGAAGGAATTTAATAAATGAACATAAGATTTTTTTTACCCAGTAAAAGGAAGAAACAATGATCTAGGTATATATAAAAGACATATATATATATAATTTATAAGACTTATATTATATTTAAGAGATATATAAAGGGATATAGAGAGAAAATTTTCATAACCCGAAGAAAAGGTTAGTTTAAAGAGATCTCATACCATAAGCCCAACTCGTCACATACACTCTTTATCTTCATGAATAATAAAATTATATTAATTATTTAATTTATTATTAACCACATTAAAATTTATTATATTTTTTATTTATTTATTTCTTATCATGTCATATTCAATTACTTAATCATTTAGGTTCACAACAGACATTTTGATGATATTGGGATCATAAGTCCAAAATGACTTATATAGGTTAACTATGGTCAATGTGGTTATTATTTCATCTTCTAAAAAATTATTATCATGAAATAATATTAATTTTTATACATAAATGATAGTTATAAAACCATTAATTAGATATGGTTATGAAAAATGGACTACATTACAATCATGGAGATGACCCGTCATACATACACATGAGTAACATTTCCATTTTTCAGTGATCATCATTGAAAGAAGTTTGGTGTCATTTTATATTTAAATAATGAAAATTATATCATAAATATCATATTATTTATTTTAATACACTTATATATACCATCCATGTGATGAGATATCAAAAAATGAATCACATTTCTTTGTAGAGGTGATAATTCATACATATGAATGAAATACATTATCAAATTTCAATGAATCGAAATGTAAGAAAATAAATAATATATTAATTTAATAGAATTATAAATATGTAATTAATATAATACATATATATATATTTATTAAATCAATTATCATAAATATTCATGAAATGAAATGATGGAAAATGAATTACATCAGTTCATGAGACGGTAGTCTACCGTACACACAAATGATCATTTTGTTTCAAATTTTATCAAATGGGAGATGGATTTAGTTCATTATGTTAACATAATAAAATATTATTATATTTTAGATACATATGTTAATATTAAATCAATTTTTAATAATCTTTTAATGAGTTTTGAGAAGAAATCAAAGAAAACCACTTGGTTAAGAAAGGCACATCTTCTTCGAAAAAACTCTTTAGGTTTACACCAAAATAATTCTTATAAGTGTTTTATAATAAAAAAGAGTAATTTAAGATATGTCATGTGAATTAATGAATGAATTTTGTAGGGTATTATCTGAAATAAAAGTTTTTTGAATCGTGAATAAAATAGGAGAGGAGGCACCATTTTATAATTAAGGGGAGGCACACTCTTGAAATTTATTAAAGTATTAAATTAATATTAATTAAATTTCAAGAAAAAAAATGATCAAAAGTGATATAATTATATTATAAGGAGAATTGTTATAAGTAATCTCATAATATAAAACTCATGAAATTTTAGGTGTTTTTTTTCACCCTTATATTTTGGTTTAAACTTGTGTTTACCCTTTTTGACTATTACTGCAATAACATAGTTTTTTTATATTTAGGGGTAAATATAGTTACTATAAAATGATAATTGGTCCATGAATATAAAAAATTTGATATTTTAAAACATATACCAGAATGTTATGTGAATATATATATATATTTATTATTTTTAAATAATTTAATGAAATATTATCTATTATAAAATAACATTAATGTAATTTTTGAAATTATTCATTTGATTTGACTTTGAAAACTACATGAAATCAAAATAATTAGAATATATTATACTAAAAACTATATTAAATGTTTAATTTCTATAAAAATTAATGTAACACAATAATTCTTCCAAATTATATAAAATATAATATTTTTGAATTTATTTATTATATTTTAATATTAATTAAATAAATACTATGTCAGTGTTGCGTAATAATTTAAGGAAATTACTTCATTACTAAAGATTATAAATAAATTAACATGATAAAAAATAAGAATTTACATTTATAATTAATATTTATAACTAAACTTATGTTTTTATTTATCCCTATGACAAAATATTTTATATTTTAAAAGCATAAACGTGATATTTTTATCTATATCTTTTAGTCAATTATTATAATGGTAAAAATCAAAGAAATATGGAATGAAATTTTCATATATTCATGAATTATTTGTGAATGGACTAATTAAATAGGATAATTTCATGTGTTAGTGTCAATTTTCATTCCTTATCATATTATTTTTAACCATAATTTCCCGATTAACCCTTACTGAAATGATTATTATTTTCTATAGTTTCTATTCATAATGAATAAAAATAAAATAGACCTATTTTTTTGATATAATGATTAAAATTACGAAATATGTTTATCAATATTAAATTCAAATAAATTTTAAAATTTAATTAAAAAGTAATATGAAAAAATGTGATGAAAAGAGTTTTTTTTAAAATACCATGTTAAGTATAAAAATGATTTTATACCTATTTCAATATAAGGAATAAAATTGCGTTATATTTAGTAAAATATAGCTATTTTAAATGTAAAACTAATCTAAAATATAATATTAATATGTAAAAACTTTAAAATAAAATATTTTTTCAATAAGAATTAGTGTTTTCGCTATTCGTTAAAATATAAAAATTTTCAAAAAAATATCAAAATTTTACCAAAAGATAGTTTTTATATATTGGTTTAAAAAATGATATGATTTATATAAAATAAAATTTCAATTTTTTTGAAATTATTTATAATCTTTTCTCATGAAAAAACAATAAAACCCATTTTGGAAGAAAACATATTTTTTATGTATAAAATGACTTTACTAATAAATGTGTGCTTATTTTCTAAAAACTAATCAATAATATTTTATTAATTAGGACCCATATATATATTTCATAATGTGTTTAATCAAATATATAACCACTAATTCAGAGACTATTTTATAATGGTCATATTTAAATAATATATCTCACGGGTCATTTAAACTCGATATTGCCTGTCGTATGCGTTATCAAGCATAATATTATTATTTTAACAATGTCAGGGTTTTATAGTTATTTTCATAATATTTCATTAAAATTTAATCTTTTTCATGGGTTTATATTTCATTTCAATCAATTTAAAAATTTCAATGACTTGTAATTAAAAAAAATCACTTATAACCATTGATAGAAAATCATATATTAGAGGGACATGTGGTTTATTTATATTATTTGGAAAGGATTATAAATAATTATTATAATGAACCAAATTGGGGGGTGGGTGGATATTTGAGTTTATTTTACTTTAGAATATTTAAATTTTAGGAAATTATATGGGAGTTTGAACATTATAAGAGAAAATTTCAATTTTTATAAAAAAGGCATAAGGTGGTATTGATGAAAAATGAAGTAGATTCTACTTAGTAACTAGTAAAGATGAATCAGGTACCTAATGTGGCATATATTAAGAAGGTTTATACAAAGGATATCCATTGGTTAGTGGGTGTCCATCCACTATATGGACAATGAACCACTAGGTAACCAATACTGGACACTTGGTAACTGGTGTCCTATAAACATGTTTTTTATTTTTTAATTATATTAAAACTAAATTTTAAAAAATAAAAAATTCCCCTATAACATTGGACCACCCAATAACCACCAACTTCTTTCTATCCCTCCATTATATAAGCTCCAAATTCCCCTCTTTCTTATTTGATGGTTTGTGGTCTACAGAAGTAGCCTCCTAGTGGTAATGCTATTATCATAGACCCATTTAATTTGGGTTTCTTTCAATGTTTAGAATTAAAATACTCTAAATCCCTAATTTAGTGATTTTTTAGATTCTTTAGTTTTGAGTGAATGCAGATGAATCAATATGTTATTTCTATCGAGTTAACTCTTATGATTATGAAATAGGTATTCCTTATCATTCACCCTCATTTCATATGTATTTTCATGTGTTTTATGAAGCTAATCTTGGTTATGTGGGCATATAAATTCTAAAATTGATATGATAGGGATTTAGTCACCATTATTGTATGAGTTAGTCTTGTTAAAATCATGATAAACATTCCATATTAACTATTACTTGAGGTTAGTGTCATTTGATGATTATGATGACCTTATAGAGTTTCCTAGAACTAAAAGAGGGAACCAAATATAGTTTCTATCATGGAGTTAATATTAAAGTTACATCATGATGTATAATGGGACTATTTTTGAAATTCCTCCAGAATAAATGATCCACTAATGAGTTATAGGGAGTTTCAAATTGACCACTTTGGAGACATACTCTTAGATATCATACTGTTATTCCAAGGACCTCATATACCCTATGGTACTGTTAGTGTGTCCATGTACTCATCTATAAGAGGCCAAGTATATTTTTGAGCCTGTCATAGTTTCTTCTACCACTTATTGGATATTGAGCATATTTTTAATCCTATTATTGTTTCTTCTGATTGGATTAATTCCAATATTATATCCAATCCTAACAAATGATGGGCTAAAGGGATTATTATACTCTATACCAAACGAGATTCCACAGTTCATATTTGACCCCACTCCATCTATGAGGAAGTTTAATCTAACCCTTATAGAATATAAAGATTATTTTAAAGCCTTTTATAATATCTAATGTGAAAAAATTCTACCAATACTTCAGTATCCCTATAGATATATACAAGTATATTGACTTGATATCAGGTGTAACAATTCATCTCAATCATTGTATAGGGGTTCCACACATAATCATGTGATCAATCAATTAAAAACTACATCAAAACACTTGTATTTGTATGTGACTGGTAAAACATACCTATACTAGCAAAAGAAAGTACGGTTAAGCTTCGTGGGTTCTTGGTAAGTGTATGATTACATAGTATGTGTGGTGTGTATTGTGTGTTAATACTTTTTATTTTATATATGTCATATATTCATATATATTTGGATTATATTAGGGACCTTTTTAGTGGTGGACTATTGATTTTTATACTCATACCCAAAATTTTCACCTCATTGGATATAAAAACCCTAAATTAGGCATGTAGGTCAGGGAAAAATACCAAATATTTGTATATAGTAAGATTAGATAGATGGGAATGAGGAGACAATATCAAGGTGATATCAGGTATTTTTTTTATTTCATCATTTTTATTTTGATTTTTTACACTATGTATATAGTCATCCAATTGAGATATCTATTTATTATTTATGACCATATAGCATGACACATTTCATTTTTTTATTGATTGATGTTTATTTATTTATTTTTGTTTTATTTCATTTCAACGTTACAAATTTTTCTGTGATTTTTTATATGTATTATGATTATTCATTATTTATTATTATTGGATGTTTATAATATTGAGGGTATATTCTCCACATAATATCTTATCCAACCCTCACCACTATTTGATGGACTATAACATATGGGGAGGAACTCTTGGGGCCATGTAATGACTATGGTCAGGCATGAGAATGGTTTATGATATGAGAATGTCAAGAAATGGTATTATAACAGTTATTTTATCTATTTTACCAATTTTGGACTTTTTAAAAAGATATATGTTAGTTGAATCCTGGGATGGATACTATGAATATTTTTAGTTGACACCAGTATGATGAAATTCCAAGTTACCTAGGAGTGTGATTTTGGTTTCTTTTTTAGACATTTAAGGTCTTGTAATTTGAATAAGTATGTTTTTATTTCAATTGATTTATTATTTTACTATTGGATAAAGTAGGAAAGAGGCATAATTACATGAATCATACTTGGCATACAGGTTTATGTCACAAGATCATGCTTATGTGTGATTGTAAAATAGTTTTTCAAAAATGTCCTTCAGTTTTATAAAATAACAATAATAAATTTTTAGTATTTTATTGAATAAATTATTGGTGGTGGTTTAATTTCTTGAATCATACCATGAAGACATAAGTGATCATTTTCACTTAATATTAATGTCATTGTGGTATGTACATGGGGTGGCTACAAGAATTCCTAGATTGGTTCATATGGGTTTATGGATACCTCGATAGATAAAACCCTAGACAGATACATATATGTATAACACGACACATTTCAATTTTTTGTTATTGATATATTATAATATCCTATATAATGGTAAAATTATTATCAATGTATATAAGTGATGATAACCGATGATAATGATTATTATAGGCATGAGATTACATAATATGATGAATACATGGATAGATTATTTGTGTGATAGGAATGACTTGCTGATGGTATATGGGTTCCTCAAATATATATATATATATAGGGATAAAATCACAAATAAGTCTAGTTAAATAATGTGAGTGTGTGAATGGTAGGTATGTGAGATACATTTTCATATTGATTATGAATGTGAGTCTTGTATTGATGTGGTATAACTCATAATAACATGAGTTATGAATGTAGACAACTAGTATGAGTGTACGTGTTTGTTTATCAGTTTAATATGATAGACTTTGAGGATGGTAAAGTAATTTTAATGTGACCTAATTTTATTAAAGGATATTTTTATTTAAAAACTTTAAAAAATGGGTATATAGATCTTTTAGGATTGAATTTATATGATAATTAACCCTTGGGTTCTATTGACGGGTTAATGATTATGAAATATAATATTTAAATAAAATATAGAATAATAGAAGTGAATGATACACCCATTGAACACAAATAAAGACACAAAAATATCTTTTAAGGGTGGTAAGCCATTAGCTGTACCATTTTCAGTGAGCATACTATAAGAACCCTAAACTCACACTCCCAGATTCGGTGTTGAAATCATAATCATTACATTTGGAGATTTGATGTAGATAATTGTGATCCAATTTTTTCCATCCAACCCGTATGACATAAAAATAAAAAATTGAATCACTTACATCCTCACAGACCGTTTAGGTTTATAGATTTATAAAATTATGAAAAACTCCAAGATAAAAAATTCACATGATTTTAAATGATGATTTCTACCACTTAAAAAGACTTTTCTTTTTCACAATAGGACATCATCATCATGTATATAAAATCAATTATAGAAATAAATCATTCATCCTAATTATTTATAACTGGGGAGAAAGAAACATAATAAGGGTGGGATAAACATTTTAGTAAGGTAAAACATAATAATTAACAAATAAATGTTATTAGTGAGCATAATAAGAGAATAAGGGTAAGATAACTTAATCAAAGATAATGAGTATAACATAATAATATTAATACCCATCAATAGCTATATTATGAATCATGAAAACATGTAACAAGTCATTAATAATAGAAATAATCATAAGAATCAATAATAATAACCCATGTGATATCAATATCAATATAATGAAACTTCATAAATCCATACCAAGAACAAGTAAAAAATGTCGGTATCTTAGAACATCATCCCATAGTACCCTTAGATAATCATTAAAAACCCTTATATAACCCTAAAAAATTAGAATAACCATACAACCAACTTCCAATATAATTATCTGGAGAAGATAATCATTACCCAATGCATTGGAGAGCTATAATGGGGATCAACCTTTGTATAAGCTTTATTAGGATCATTAGTTTCTCATGAGCTATAATGGGTCTAAAACCTTTGTTTAATATATATAGGGTTCACCCATGATATATAATTGGGATAATCTCTTCATATAATATCTATCAGGCTCACACATTTCATATAATGTCTAAGAACCACAATATGAAGAAGGTTCATAAAGCTTTCATTTTATCATAAAATTCTTAGAACTACCTTTATTTCATTAATAACATTATTAACCTAAAGAAAATAAATGGGTTTATAAAAATATCATATAAACATGATTAACCTGTGGAAAATAAATGGTCTCTATGTAAATCTATTTGAAACACGATTAACTCATGAAAAAGAAATGGGCTCCATAATAGTCAATTTAAAACAATCATAATCCATCCAAAGAATGAATTAGTATGGTATCATTAAAAGATATCCCCAATTTAGAATATTTAAAAACAAGGGTTACTAACATTTATTAATGGAAATACCATTAAAATTTCATGAAAACCATTTTTTAAGAAAATAAACTTTGAATTTTAAAATTATTTTTTAAAATTTAAAACATTTTAGAAATAATTTTATTCGAAAAAGACTGGAATCATATAAAGATTTTTTTAATAACCATTTAAATAATTTCTTTAAGAAAATATAATATAATTTTTGAAAAAAACTTCTTAAAACATTTTTAGAAAACATAATTTAGGAAGTTAAAATATTTTTGACCGAAGAGAGAAATGAAGATAAATTTTATAAAAAACAATTTCTCAGAAAATATAAGTGCTAATAAGTGTAGAAATGCTAAAATTAATTTAAAAATATTATTAATAACCATAGGATAATAAAATTAATGAGTTTTATATTATTTCAACATTTGAGGATATAATCATACAGAATCCAAATAAATAATGAAATTCTAACAAAAGACTCTTACCACTTTTATAAATTTGAATCATAATCCCCATGGGAGAATAAAATTAAATGAATTATATAATATTATTAAAATAAATAGATTAATGAAATTAAATTTTAATGGGTCAGTATGTACACCTCATAAAATAATATTGATGTAAAACATAACAAACATCTTAAATAAATACACTTGAGAAAAAAATCTGTTACTGCTTTGGTAACATTGAAACCATTAAACCCATAAAATATAGATGCTAAAATCAATATATATGTCTACATATATTTAATTAAAATAATAATAATAATAATTCATGTAAAATATATACACTAAACAACAAAAATAAGTGATGAATATGGAATATATCTCACAAAAACAATCGTGAGATGAGAAAAACATTTACCTTGAGTCTGACTCGTAACATGTGTATTTATCTTCCATAATAATAAACTTATGTTAATTATTTAATTTATTGAGAAGTTTTGTCAATTTTTTATTAATTTAATTTTACTTATTAACATGTAATATACAATTACTTAATCAATTAAGTTTGAGTTGGTTGTTTTGAACATATTCGGCTTATGTGTCAAAAATGACTCATAGGTTGGATATGCTCATATAGGTTATGATTTAATTATATCATAAATAATTATCATTATATAATTATCATATTTATACATATATTATACTTTTTAAACCCATCATGAAACATGGTTATGAGAAATGAATAAACGTTATGATTATGGAGACAGTAGGCCGTATGTACACATGACTAACGTTTTCATTATTCAATGATCATTAGGTAAAGAAGGTAAGTAATATTTTATATTTTAATAATTACAATATAATAATAAATAATACATTATTTAATTGTATATACTTATATATATATATATATATATATATATATATATTTCTTGTCATTTTTTGGTGAAAAAAGAAATAAGATCGCTTGGAGGAGGCGGTAGTCCACACGTCCATGAACGACATTGTCATTTTTTTCAATGATTGAAAATGTAAATAAAATGATATATTATATTTAAAAAGGTAATTACATCATTAATGTCATAAATATTTAGTTTATATACCATATATTTATTATATTTACCCATATCACCTTCGGTGCAATTCGTTAGTGAAAAACGAATCACATCGCTTTGCGAGGTGGTAGTCCGCCGTACACACGAGTGAAATTATCATATCACATACACTATGGTATGTAAAAAGGTATATATATGATATACTGAATATATAGGTATAATTACATTATAATTATAATATATAAAACTTATATCCATCATCATCCCCAACCGTGGGAGCTGGTACTGGAGAAACCAATAACATCGTTTCATGAGGCAGTAGTCCGCCGTACACACAAATAATTATTTCATAACCCATTTTATAGAAGTGTGCATAATTTTAAATCAAGAAATTTACATAAATAAATATATTTTTATTTAATATAATTTATTTATTATATAATAATGGTATAATATTAATTTAAGGGGGTGTATAAATAAATAAAACAAACATTCTCATTGATAAACATTAACTTTTCTTCGAGTATCTCTTTTTGGTTTGCACCAAAGGCCTTTTTTAGTTGGATTTTTCTAAATATAAGGATTATAGGATAAGATGAGGTAATTTTATATGTGATTTGGGAAATTATTGTATAAACCAATTGGTTTTTAATGTGTGAAAATGGGAGGATAGGTGGTGGCCTTTTATAAGTGAGGCGAGTGATACACTTATAATCATTTTTAAAGCAACTTAGTTGAAACAACATTATTCCTATAAAAAGGATAAAATAATGAACCAAAATGATGAATAAAATATATTGGGTTGATATATGAACATAAAAATAGTTTTGAAATAGTTTTGGTTCATTATAACACATTATATTATTTGTTTAACAACTAAGTACACTCGTTTTTATGTCAATCACTGTAATTAAGTTTTTATTATTTTTCACAAATAATTTGGATAAAATTTTATGTTTCCATTATTAGAAATTTAAAAATATTATTATTAAAAATATGGAATCATTTTTTAAAAATTTAATTCATTTAAGTGGTAAAATTTAATTTAATATGAATCCTGTAGATATAGAGAGTGGATAGTTTTTTAAGGAAAGTATTTTTTATAGAAAAAGATGATTCTACATTTAATATATGACTAATAATAATCATTAAATGAAACCCAAATAATATTTAAATATATATAATCAATACATTTCGTTTAAAACATTCCCCACTAGATATTATATTAATTAAATAAAAAGTAGAAACATTTTTCATTTTAAAATAGTTATAAAAAACCTATTTTTAAACCAAAAAACAAATATATAAAAAAAATATAAATTTAATAAAAAATAATTAAGTATATTATAAATAACTAAATAATAATCCAGTTACATTAAAACACATTAAAAATTTGTAAAAAATTAGAATGGAAGAAATCCCTTACTTAGAAGTGTGATCCCAAAGGCTTGGGAGAGGTTTGAGAGAGGCTCATTAGGAGGTTGGGGGAACCTTGGGAGGATTATTGAGAGAGTAAGTCAGAGTTTGGGTGAGCTCAAATGGCTTTGAGTGAAGAGTAAGTGGGAGCTTGGAAGGGTTTATATAGAAAAAGAGAGCAAATTCATTGTTATTTAGGTTTTGTACACCACACATCAAAATAATCTAAAAAACAAACCAACTCATGGTTTTCTCAAAATGGGAGTGGAAAAAATTATTTTATAAGGCTAGGGTCAGAACATTTTAAAATATTAGGCTTGATTTGGTGGAGGTGAGTCACACTCTCAAGGAAATCAATTTAAAAAGATAAAATGTTCTATAACTCCTAGGAGGTCCACCAAAGCTTTGTAAAATAAATCAAACAAAACAAAAATCACATTATTTTAATGGTAAAATATATATTAGCTAAATATATCATTTATATTATTTTATTACATCACTATTGGGTCATTATGATGTCATAAAACCTATTATATAATTAAATAGTATTTAATTTTTACCCAAAAATTTGACTATCTCAGAAAATTTTGAAAAATTTACCATTGGATAATTTCAACATCATGATTTGAAAAATAATATTTATTTTATCTAAATAATTTTCTAAATATGTGATTTTTTTACTTTTAAAATAAAAACCAACATTTATTGATAATTTATTGGTTTTGATAAAAACTAATTTCAAAACTTAAAATAAAAAAGAATTATATTCATAAAAATTATACAATCATTTATATTTATTAAATATTAATTTAGTAATAATATTTTATTAAAATATTATTAAACTCAAAAATCCATTAATTAATCAAAATAGATTTCTTCATTGAATATTAACTAAATATAATATTTTTTATTTAAGAAACTTATACAAAGTAACTATAGTAAAATTAATATATATTTTATATTATATACAAAAATAATGCACATAATCATAGTGCTAAGGTCTTGTTACAAAACCTCTTATAACACCCGCATATAACCTAAGGGAAAGGTGTGCGATGGTGACTGACTCTTGGGGTTGTTCAAATAAAATCGCTCAGGTGATAATCTCTATCGATGTCCACTTATCCTATAGGCGGTTCTGTTCGATCTTAACATGTTAAATATTGGATTGGGCTTGGTCAAGAGAAAATCCCAATAACTCTAAATCCTTTCCAAGCTCTAAAAAATGGGCTTCGTATGGGGCAAGTCTACTGGATGTGGCCATTGCTTCCTTTATCTGAGTAAATTGGATTTTTTAAAGCCCTATATTTATTCTAAACATGTGATCATTTTTCAAAGGCTATACTAGCAATGATCACATGTCTTAACAATATTTTAAATTAAGAAAACAGAAAACCAAGGAAGTGCATATGTTATATAAACATTTTACATAATAATACATTTAATTAGATCAAGATAATTTTTCATTAATAAAAATTTGGGTCGTTACAGTCATCCCCCCTTAGGAAATTTCCATCTCTAAATTTTCTTTTTCCCACACTAAAACAGATGCGGGTAACTTTGCTTCATCACTTCCTCTGATTCCCATGTTTCCTTTTCAAACTTTCGGTTTTCCACAACACCTTGATGAAGAGCATTATCTTATTTTGTAGAAATTTTTCCCTATGATCTAAGATCTTCACCAGATTCTATTTATAAGAGAGTTCAATCTCCAATGGTACCACCTATGGATTTAGTACATGCAATGGGTCAGGTATGTACATCCTCAAGAGTGATACATAGAGTACATTATGTACTTTAAATAGGTTCAATGGGATTTCTAATCGAGAGGCCACTTTTCAAATGTGATCAAAGATCTCAAAAGGCTCGATGTACCTTAGACTAAGAATTCCCTTCTTCCCGAATCTCATAAATATCTTCTATAGTGATCTGTGGAGGAATACCATGTCTCTACAATAAAAATCTAGGATTCATCGATGATTATCAACATAGCACTTTTATTGAATCTCAACATCTTTAATGTGCTGTTGGATGGTCATAACCTTCTATACTATTTCTTCAACCATTTATGGACCTAAGAGTTTTTTTATTCTTAAATTCATCCCAACATTTTGGTGTTATTCACCACTTCCCATAATTGGCTTCATAAGAAGAAATTTGTATTCTTGATTGGAAAATGTTATTATAAAAGAACTCAACACAAGATATTTGTTGATCCCATCCTCTTTTGATGTCCATTGAGAATTCTCTCAGCATTTCATCAAGTGTTTGGATAGTCCGCTCATATTGGACATCATTTTGAGGATGATAACCAATACTGAAGTTCATCTCAGTATCCAGAACATGTTAAAGACTCTTCCAAAACTTAATGGTGAATCTTGGATCCTGATCGGACATAATAGATAGTGGTACTCAATGCAGCCTTTCCACTTATCTGTTATATATTCATTCCATTTGATAAAATGAGAAATCCTCTCGAATTTCAATGAAGTGTGTAGTATATGTTAGAAGATCCACAATTACCCAGATATAATTGTTTCCTTTAGTTTTATTTAGAAGACTGGTGACAAAGTCCATGGTGATGTTTTCCCACTTCTATGATGGTATCTGTAATGGTTTCATTATTTCCATATACTTATTCTTCTCAAGCTTCACATGCAGACATACCAGGAACTTTTATGTATACTTAGAGATATTCTTCTTCATTTTTTCCCACAAATAAATCTCTCAGAGATGTCGATACATCTTTGTGTTTCTTGGGTGAATGGAGAAATTCAAACTATGTGCATCATCCAAAATTTATTTCATTAACTCCAAACTCGATGGAACACATAGTCTTGTCCCAAATCTCACAATTCCTTCTTTATTAACATTGAACTCTGATGATTTCCCTTTTTTGATAGTTTCCACTTTATTCTGAATTCCCACATCATCCTTTTGACCATCCTTTAACCTTTCCAAAAGAGATGGTTGAGAAATCATTTGTGAAAGGATTGATGGTGTTCCCTTATTTATAATTCCTATGTCCATCTTCGTCAAATCTATGAAGATTGGATCCTTTTCAATTCTCATAAATGATAGAACTGTAGGGTCCTTTCTATATAAAGAATCTTCCACCTTTTTTGCTTTCCCAGGGTGGTAATGGATTGAGCAGTTATAGTCTTTGATCAGCTCTAACCATCTTCATTGGCGCATATTCAAATATTTTTGTGTGAATATATAATTGAGGATTTTTTGGTCCATATATATTTCACACTTCTCCCCAAAGAGGTAATATTTATAAATTTTTAAACTGAAGATCACCACAGCCAACTCGAGTTCTTGTGTTGGATAGTTCTGATCATGAAATTTCAATTGCCTTGAAGCATAGGCAATGATATTATCATTTTATATCAACACACAGCCCATGACCTTCTACGAAGCATCACTAAATACTATAAAAGTTTTCTACTTGTGGGTAGTGTGAGAATAGGTGCAGTGATAAGCCTCCTTCTTAACTACAAGAATCTTTTACTCCATTCTGAGTTATCTTGGTATGAGGGTTTGACAATTGTGAGAAATTTCTCCCAAATAAGTGATAATATCCATCTAACCCCATCAATCTACAGATATTCGTTACCAATGGTGGCCTCAATCATCCCTCAATTACATCTATCTTGGAGGGATCAATCGATATCCCATTGCTTATGATGTTATGAACCAAGAAAGAGACCTCCTTCAACCAGAACTCACACTTACTTTACTTTTCATAGATCTTATCCTTTGCAAGGTCTCTAGTAAATTTCTTAGATTCTCCTCATGGTCCTTCTCAGTTTTGGAGTATATTAGAACAACATTAACAAAAACTACCACAAATTGGTCGAGGTATTATCAAAAGAATCTATTCAACACGTCCATGAAGATTTTTGGAGAATTAGTGAGTCTGAAAGGCATTAATATGAATTCCTAGTTCCCATACCTTGTACGAAAAGCACCCTTGGGGATATCCTCCTTCTTCACCCTTACTTGGTAATATCCCAACCACAAATACATCTTGGATAAATATTGTGCTCCATATAGCTGATCCAAGATGTCATCAATTCGTGGAAGATGATACCTGTTCTTTATTGTGATTTGGTTGATCTCATGATAATCAATACAAAGGCGCATTGACTCATCCTTCTTCTTGACGAAGAAGATTGGTGCACCCCATGGTAAAGCACTTGGGAGTATAAACCGTTTTTCCAGATTCTACTATAGTTGTTTCTTTAAATCCTCAGCTCCATAACATTTACTATATACATAATTTTGGATATTGGCAATTCCCTAGGTACATGATCAATTGAAAATTAAACATCTCTTATCGAAGAACGACCAAGAAACTCCTCGGGAAATACATCAGTAAATTCCCTCACAATAGACATGTATTCAAGGATGGTTTCTTCCTTAGACTCAATCATTTAGGCCAAATACGCAAGCTCATAGGGAAATAATATCCACACTTTATATGATTGGGATAAAGTATATTCTTCTTCCTCCTATCACTTTTACATAATCGGGGTTCGATTCACCGTATAGAGAGTGATTTACCTCTCACCGAAATTTATGTTTGCTCTATATAGATAAAGCCAGTCCATTCCAAGAATTTCATCAAATTTTACCAGAGGGAGTATGAAGAGGTTCACTGGGAAGTTCAATTCAAAAATTATAATAGGGGAGGAGTTATATTCATGGGATGTAATGATTTCCACATTTTTCTTTCTCACAGACATATTTACTTACTTGATTTTTGGTGGTGTTGGGATTGTTCTACTAAACATTCACAATATAAATGAATGAATAGAACCAGAATGAAAAGGTATGTTAACTATTTTTAATGAATAACCGGTGTACCTATCAACACTTCATTATTGGGGTTCACTTTGGTGGTAGTAATGGAAAAATCTCTCCCCTTCTTCCTTGGAGGTTGTTGGTTGCCTCCGAAAACCCTTGGATTAGGGCACTGTCTTGAAAAGTGCCTCGATTATTTTTTTTTGAAGTAGTGAACAATGCGTTGAGGGTCGAATGGATAAATCCTCTCCTCTATCGTAGATTAAGGTCTTTCTTGTTGGAAATTAATAGTCAGGTTCCCTTTTCTTACACACTGAAAGAATTTCCTTGTCCCCTTCAAGTAATTTCTGGGGTGATTCTTTCTGCTCGTTTGGCAAATAGGGTGCTTGATTTTCTTAGCACTGTTGGATTTATTTATTGGACTTACAGGATTAAATTACACCATATGATTCTTATCCCTATGATACCTCTGAGATTCTCTGATCTCCATTTTGACTTTGAGGGAACATCAGACAATTTTCTCATTGCTCTTGAAGTCACAGATCTCTAGAGATTTTCATAGGAAAGGTTTTATCCCACCAAAGAAGTGGTCAAACATGCATTAGGAGGTAACAACCAAGATAAAGGAATCTCGTGTATGCCCCGTGAAGTTTTCCTCATATCCTATGAAGGATTTGTCTTCTTTTTTCTTAAGATAAAAGAAGTCCCTTTCCATATTAAGTCAGAGGGTGAGAGAAAAATATTTGTTGAAAAACATTTTACATAAATTTTTCATACCAATGCCTTGATCTCTTCCTCAGGATTCATGTTTTTGATTGATGTCCACCATTGATTAGCTACACCTTCCATACGATAAGCAACCAAAAGAACCACTTCTATTCAGAACATTGAAGGATGGAGAAGATATTTTCAATGGAATTGATCCATTGTTCCAGGATTGAGGGATCAGATGATCCTTTAAAATAAGGAGTCCTTTGTCTCATAAAGCTCTTGATTGTGACTTTTTATTTCTTAGGGAGGGTTGAATTTTCATATTGACCCATGTTTCTATTCAAAACATGAGTTAGCCGAGACAGTATCCTGAAAAAGTTCCTTATTCCCACTCCCATCGAATTTGGCATCTCATTAGAACAGTCGTCACATTGATATTCACATCGGTTGTTAGGCCGAGTCATCCGATTACCATCCATTAGATGGAATAAAAGGAAAGTTATGGGTAACACAAAAAGGGTAATCCAAAGACAAAAATTGATGACTAATGAATTACTTTTATTTCCTTAACTTATGAATTTATAGGCTTCAATCTATGTTATCCATGATCTACGTCCCAACATATATTAATAGAGAATATTTTTATTCCCTTAAAAATTGTTCATACTAATATTGTGAACTTACCAAAGCATATCCCCTGGGGTTTCATAACCAAGAGTGCAGTAAGGCCCATTTTCGTTCACCAGTTCCCATTAGAGTCTCGCTCAAAGCAGTGTTTTTGGGTTTTACCCCTAGATACATCTATGATAGAGCCGCTTATACCTTCTCACATCTTGACTAGGTTGTATTTTCTTGATAAACGATTTACTCAATACTCACCAAAATTTAGGGATTTTTTATTATACATAGTCTTATCACTAAGGCTTTCACTAGGGTTTTATAATTATAATCCTAAAAAAATAAACCTATCCTTTTATAGAAACTATAAAAACTGTGCTCTTTATTTCATACTTAAACATAATTTATTACATATAATATTTACTAGATACAAGATACAAGATACAAGATAGAGACGTCTAGTGTCTTTAGGGATTAAGATCATTACATAACAACTTATAACAAAAAAACATCTTTATTGAAAGATGCTTTTATATGACTATAACATTCATTCGTACTTAGCATTGCATGGGATAACCTAAGGACATGAATAAGAAAAGGGTTAGATATAAAGCCTAGTAAGAGAGTAAAAAATGAATAACATGAAAAATATAGTACATGTTAGGCAATATTCGTATCAATGGATCATAAGAAAAACATGATCATAAAGGCATGATATAGCATTATTATCATAACATGGAAATGTGGCAACAACATTTAACATGATATTCGCATGAGCCAAGGCTCATGCCACATGGATCAAGGGTAAACCCTCATTTCACTTGAATTAGAATGATTAAACCCTCATTTAACTTGACATATCAAGACACTAATCTTTACCCAATGCATTGAAGCACTATCGGGGCACACCCTTCTTAATCCTTACATTTCACACATAAATGTGCCACATGGATCATACAATATGGATTAAATAAAAATCATAATTTATTACACAAATAAAAGTTGTGGAATACATACATGAAACTATATAATCAATAATTAAATTTTCCTAAAGGTGAATACCCTTGATAGATAAATAAGCATGGTGTTCACTACACAATGACTTTGTTTTTGGAAAACCGTAGTGCAATTTCCACAGCATAACAGTGTGACATACGAATTCATAAAAATTGTTGATGAGAGAGAATGTGGTGTATCATCATATTTGATTTAAATGGATAGTAATGGGGTAATATAGATACATGTCCCAACATATTTAATGGAATTTATATTCATAATACAAAATAATTGCTTGAATGTAAATGAGAAGAGAGAAATTTGTTACTGGATTTTGTCATAGTAATAGGTATGAATGAGAGGAAATAATGAGATATAAAGAGGAATATAATCAATTAAAACATAAGGAGGGAAATATGGGGAGGTTTTAAAGCACACCCCAAATTTTTTAATTGAAATAAAAAGGGTATAACAACTTAAACAAACATGGATAAAAACGAGAAAGGAAGAAATCCCTTAATTGGAAGTGTAATCCCAGAAGCATGGGAGAGGCTTGAGAGAGGATTCTTGGGAGCATGGGGAGCCTTGGGAGGATTCTAGAGATATGATGTAATAGGTTGTTTTAACTCCAAAGGATTTTAGTGAAGAATAAGTTTGATCTTTTGTGGGTTTATGTATCAAAAGAGGGGGAATTTTATTTTATTTAGGTTTTGGCCACCACATATCAAACTAATCAAAACCACAAACAAACCCATGGTTTTTGCCCATGGAATTTTTCAAAGGGGAGTAGAAAAAATTATTTTATAAGTTCAATGGCCTAACATCTTAAAATTGTAGGCTTTCTTATGTGGAGGTGAGTGACACTCTCAAGGAAATCAATTTGAAAAGTTAATATGTTTTATAAGTCTTAGAGGGTCCGCTAATGATTTTTAAAATAAATAAAACAAACCTAAAGTCAAATTATTTTAATGTAAAAACATTTATTTGAAGAAAATATAATTTATAGTATTTTATTACATCACTATTGTATCATTATGATGTCATAAAACACATTATATAATTAAATGGTATTTAATTTTCACCCAAAAATTCGACTCTCTCAAAAAATTATGAAAAATTCACCGTTGGATAATTTTGACGTCCTTATTTCATAAATAATATTTATTTTATGTAAATAATTTTCTAAATTCATGATTTTTTAATTTAAAAATAAAAACTGAGATTTATCGAAAATTTACGGGTTTTGATAAAAATAGCTTTCAAACATTAATAAAAATCACAGTTGTATTCATAAAAATTATATGATCATTTATATTTAATAAAAATTAATTTAGTAATTATATTTTATTGAAATATTTATTTAATTATAAAATCCATTAATTCAACAAAATTGATTTCTTAAATGTATATTAACTAAAAATAATATTTGTGATTTAAAAACCATTTACAAAGTAACATTAATAGAATGTATGTATATTGTTTATTATATACAAAAATAATGAAAATAATCATAGTGTTAAGGTCTTGTTACATAACCCCTAATTACACCCGCATATGAACTAAGGGTAAGGTGTGCGATGATGACTGACTCTTGGGGTGGCTTGGATAACATCCCTCGGGTGGTAATCTTTATCAACTTCCACTTCTCCCATAGATGGTTCTGTTTGAGCTTAATGTGTTGAATATGGGATTTTTCTTGATCAAGAGCGAATCCCAATGACATCACCTCCTTTATATGCTCAAACAAATGGGCTTTGTATGGGGAAAGTCTACTAGATTAGGCCATTTCTTTAATTATCTAAGTAAATTGGATTTGTTAGAGCCCTATATTTATACTAATCATGTAATCATTATTCAAAGGCTATATTAGAAATAGTCACAATTATTAATGGTATATTAAAATATAAAATCATAAAATAAAATAAGTTCATATGTTAAATAAACATTTTACATAATAATACCTTGAATTTGATCAAGATAATTTTTCATTAATAAAATTTTAGTTCGTTACAATATTCCCCCCCTTATGAAATTTCTCCCTCAAAATTTATATTTACTACACTAAAACAAATGTGGGTAACTCTACTTCATCACTTCCTCTGATTCCCACGTTGCCTCCTCAAACTTTTGGTTTCGCCACAATACCTTGACGACAAGCATTGTCTTTTTTCGCAGAACTTTTCTCCTGTAATCTAAGTTCTTCACTGACTTCTCCTCATAGGAGAGGTCATTCTCCAAATGTACCACCTTTGGATTGAGTACACTCAATGGATCTGGTATGTACTTCCCCATGAGTGATACATGGAATACATCATGTACTTGAGATAGGTTCGGTGGGAGTGATAGTCGATATGCAACTTCCCCAATGTGATTAGGGATCTCAAAAGGGTCAATGTACCTTGGACTTAACTTTCCCTACTTCTAGAATCTCATGAATCTGTTCCACGACGATATACAGAAGAATAACATGTCTCTGAAGTCAAACTCTTGGTATCGTTGATGATTATCAGGATAGATCTTTTGTTGACTCTGGGCATCCTTAATGTGCTACAGGATAGTCTTAACTTTCTCCACCATTTCTTTAACCATTTATGGACCTAAGAGTTTTCAATCCCCAACATCATTCCAACATGATGGTGTTCTGTACCTCTTCCCATAAAGGGCTTCATAAAGAACCATTTGGATGATTGAGTGTAAACTATTATTATATGATAATTCAACAGGAGGAAGATGTTGATCCCATCATCCTTTTATGTCCATTGATCACAATCTCAACATGTCCTCATGTGTTAGGATAGTTCGCTCAGATTGGAAATTAGTTTGAGGATGATAACCCGTATTGATGTTCTGCTCAGTATTGAGATAATCTTTACGACTCTTCCAAAATATAAAGGTGAATCTTGTATCTTGATCGGATACAATAGATAGTGGTACTCCATGAAGCCTTACCAATTCTATGATATATATTCGTGTTAGTTGATCCAATGAAAAACCCTCTCGAATTGCAATGAAGTGTTCAGTCTTTGTATGATGATCCACAATAACCCATATAACATTGTTTCCTTTGGATGACTTTGGAAGACCAGTGACAAAGTCCATGGTGATGTTTTCCCATTTCCATGATGGTATAGGTAATGGTTGCATCATCCCATTAGACTTCTACCTCTCAACCTTCACTTGAAGACATACTAGGCACATTTATGTATACTCAGTGATCTCTTGCTTCATGTTATCTCCCCAAAAACTTGCACATATCTCAATACATCTTTGTGTTTCCTGGATAAATAGCGAAATTTGAACTATTTACATCATCCCAAATTTATTTCTTTAACTACATACATGATGGAACAAATAGTATTTACCCAAATCTCACAATTACTTCTTCATTTACTTTTAACTCTGAGGATTTCCCTTTTCTGATAGTTTCCACTTTCATCTGAATTCCCACATCATCCTTTTGAGCATCCTTTAACCATTCCAAAAGAGACGGTTGAGAAATCATTTGTGAAAGGATTGATGATGTTCCCTACTTTATGATTCCCATGTCTATCTTCATCAAATATAAGAATATTGGATCCATTTCAATTCTCATTAATGATAGATTTAATGGGTCCTTTCTACTTAGAGAATCTTTCACCTTGTTCGCTTTCTCAGGGTGGTTATAGATTGAGTAGTCGTAGTATTTCATCAGCTCTAACCATATTTATTGGTACATATTAAACTATTTATATGTGAATATATATTTGAGTATTTTATGCTCCGTATATATTTTAAACTTCTCCCAAAAGAGGTAATGTTGCCAAAATTTTAAACTGAAGATCACCATTTCCAACTTCAGATAATGTATTTGATAGTTCTACTCGTGAACTTCCAATTACCTTGAAGCATAGGCAATGACTTTGTCAGTTTTCATCAACACATAGCCCATGAACTTCTTTGAAGAATCACTAAATACCACTAAATTTACTCCAATTGTGGGTATTGTGAGCACGAGTGCAGTGATAAGCCTCCTTTTCAACTCCAAGTAAACATTAATCCCTTCTGAGTTAGCTTGATAAGAGGGTTTTACAATCGTGGGGAATTTTTCACAAATTGATGATATTATCAAGATAACCCCATGAAGCTACAGATATCCATTACAAATGTTGACCTCATTTATCCCTCAATTAAAGATATCTTGGAGTGATCTACAGATATCTCATTGGTTATGATAATATGACCCAAGAATGAGACCTGCTTCAACTAGAACTCATAGTTTCCATACTTTACATAGATCATATCCTTTGCAAGGTCTCTAATACAGTTATTAGATTCTCCTCATGCTCCTCTTTTGTTTTTTAGTATATTAGAATATCATCAATAAATACTAACAAAAATTTGTCAAGGTAATCTCTAAAAACTCTATTCATCAATTCCATGAAGATTTCTGGAGAATTAGTGAGTCCGAAAGGCATTACTATGAATTCATAGTGCATGTACCTTGTACGAAACACAATCCTAGGGAAATTATAATGACCCAAAAATTACATATAATTTTTTTAAATTATTTGGAATTATTAAGAGTCTCTGAAAATTGACGGTGCTTCATTCTGAGTCTTGGAGTTCCCAAAATAGAATTTTGAACATTTTTTTAAAGTACGTTCATTAAACTCACAGGCATCATTTTTTATCTTTTGAACTTGTACTCAGATTAAAAATCCAAGGTAACCATTTAATACATAGTGATAGGATTATCTTAAGGGAGGCTTAACTTTGACCGCAGTAGGTCGGGTGAAAATGTTAGTTTTTGCGACATTTAAAGAAATAATAATATAACATAAAAATTGTTATTTTATTTTCCTACCTCAAGTAGAGTGGTAGTGGTGGGACCGATTGGTTGTCAATCCATTTAATGGATTGACTCTTCAGTTTAATAACCACACCATTAGGAATTAGGAATTATATTAATTAATGAACCTCATTAATTCTTTAGATGCATTACTCACCCTCTGCCTCTATTTAATTGAGGCTCGGGTTTGGGTTATAGAGACGACTATGAGGAACCTTTGGTGAATTAATGTCACATTTTCCACCGATGGAGGATGGAAGCATGATTGGAAATGATCCAGGATCAACGAACATCAGAGACTTCATCCAACGAGGACTATCCTCCCTCCACAACCGCGACACCTCCAACGATTCTCATGGTATGGGGTTTTGTCTTGATAAATTTTATGGGTTTTGTCTTCATTAATTCTAAGTGTTTAAAGGAGAATTAATCTCACCCATGTTATGATGCTAACACAGATGGAATGGGCCATACGAACAAGGCTCTGACCCTCTGCCGCTTGATTTATCATTGCGTTCTTTGGGGGTGGATTTCTTAACTTGACGGAACCTTGAAACTGGGAGGCATGTAGTGACTGTGGAATCCCGGGAGGGCCATAGGCACATACAGAAGTGAAAACGGTGCCCCAGAGCATCGCCGAAGCCCAGAGAAAAAAGTACCGGTGCGGTAGCTCCGATGATTGGCGTCAGAAGACAAGGGCGGTAGCCGACAACCACCAGCCGTGGTGGAAGAGAGGTGGTGCATGGTGCTGCGGCAGACCAAAGGGGTCTTCCAGCTCTCAGCTGGCTGTATTGGTGTAGAGTGGCACGCTGTCACATGTCGTGGGTGGTGGTCACAGATTCGAAGCCGTGGTGAAGGGGACCCGCACCCCATGGGTCCCACTAGAGGACAAGGCAACACCACCAGTTACTTATCCCAAACAGCTTTTCTGTTCGAGAAGGGGGAGGGACCCCTACACAGTCTCTCAGCTAGCCGACCGTGCTAGCCATCAGGTTAGGCCACCCTGCTGGCCATGCCTAACCAAGGTGGGCTAGCCCGATCAGATACCCTATGGGTTGAGCACGCCACATCCCAACCTAGCCAGTTTGGGCTGGGCCGGGTTATACCGACCGGGTCGGACTGGACCCGAACCCATTTCGGCCTAGATACGCTTAAAAGGCTGTATCTTTCAAATCAGATGTCAGTTTGATGAACTGTATTTGACGCTAGAATACTTGGAACAAGAAGGTCCTTTTTAGATACTCCACCTATGTTTTGAAAAAGTTGGAGTATGACCCTATTGGATCGTACCCGAATCCAACCAGGGCCTCGACACTAAAATGCCTATAAAAATCATACTGGATGTCCGATTGGTGCTCCGTCTGTTGCATTGGAACCCTTATGACATGATGAATAATTGGGATAATTATTCATGGGACTTAATGATAGTTGAAGTATGAATTATGGATTGAGGATCATAACCTCCCAGAATCATGCGTACTATGTACAAGAAACCTGTGGCTGGATGAGACGTGAAGAATGAATAGCGATCCCATGTGGATCAGCACCTAGCGATCTTGTGTGGACCAGTACCTAATGATCCAGTGTGGATCAACTCATAGCGATTCTATGTGGATAAACACCTAGAGATCATGTTTAGATCAGCATATAGTGATCTTCTGTGGATCATCGCTGAGAAATCCTATGTGGATCAATAGCAGAACCCTTGAAAAAAATAAGATGATCTATCTTTATGACTAATCATATGTACTTATATAATTAAGTTATACCTAGTTTGAGTTGAGTCTTTTGCATTGTCCTTTTTGATTGAGATCATGATTTGTGGTTTTCCATTGTAAAAATCAGATAGACCTTTGGGGGTCTCGGGGTCCATTCTGAATATTTTTATACTCACCCCTGCACAGGCTTCGACAACACCTTGTTGTGTCTTGTGCAGATGAAAAGAAACTCGACTGAGACTATAGGATCCAGGAAAAAGCGGTACATGGAAGTGACTGGCTGACATGGAGAGCCGTGGAGACGATCTGTACCTACCATTCAGGTAGGATCCTTGGTGGACGATCTTAGGAGCTATTTTCTGTTATTAGTTTTCGGTTTTATATTTTCTATTTACTATATTTCTATTTTCTATTGTAGTTTTATCTCTTCTGTTCATATTATATGTCGACCCCTTTATATTCATTACACACTTTTAACACTGTAGTTTTACTTCGTGGTTTCATCTTATTGCATTATGGAAATGTGTGTTTGTATAGGTTTAAAGGAAATGCCTTCCCATTTTAAGGATACACCTATCCGGTGCTAGTCATCAACCCCTGGCCTATGGAAGGCGGGCTTGGGGTAGTCATGATATGGGCCCCAAGGGACGGGTTGTGACAATTTGGTATCAGAGGAGTTGGTTCTACTAAAGAACTATGACTCTGATATTTCAAATTGAGAAATAATGTTATGTGTTTTGAGTGTAGTTTTCCGTTCGAGGAGTCCAATGTTGGTGTGGAAGACGATGTATCTATACACCCGGCCCCTAAATTCTGATTTCCAACTCAGTGCATGAAAATACTAATTGTGTGTGTTATGGAATTTTTTTACATTGATATCCTTGGAGTCAGCTAACCAGGTATTAAATTTTCGCAGTGGCGCACCTGATTCTTTTCAGTATGCCACCACGTAGATAGCCAACCAAGATTCCGAAGAGAGTACTTGACGATGGACCACCAAGCGACGATGCTTTGGTGCTAGGACCTCTTACTATGCTTCCACCTTTGGGTGGTGTACCAGAAGTAGCACCACCTGTTGGGAAGCAGTTTCCCCTAGCCCTACTAGTGGACGGTGCATGCCGACTAAGTGCATTGCATGAGTTCTAGAGATAGAGGCTTATGAGGTTTTGAGGTGAGACAGATCCCCAGACAGTTGAGGAATGTCTCATGGATGTGGCACGAGTTTTACACCTAGTTGAGTCACCAACAGAGTAGATGGTGATCCTAACTACTAGCCTATTCCAGGGCACAATAGAGAGATGGTGGAATCTGACGCTATAAATGCATGAGAATTCCACACTCACCTAGTTGGACTTCGAGACCCTCTTTAGGGCAAAGTTCATAAAAATGAATTTACACTCAGTGCATATCAAGGATATTCTACAATTACAACAGGGTAGCCTATCAGTGGACCAATACTCAGAGAGATTCACTGGCCTCTCATGCTACTCCACTGACATGTAACAAGATCCATTTTACAAGGCCCATACCACTGATCAGGGTCTCTGGCTAGAGATTAGAGCGTCGATGATATCACTCAATATTCGGATGCAGGCTGGAGTTCTTGAGCAAGCATTATTGGTGGAGATATTCATTTCTTAGAAGACACCAATGGTGAGAGACCCCACTAGACGATAGGTATCCAAGTTATCTGATGTAGGCAGTAGGTAGATGACACAAAGGTGCAATCGGGCTAGACCATCTAGTGGACGACCCTAGGATTCAGGGTTGGAGGTGCATAGCTCATGGGGAATAAGAGGTATTCTAAGGACTAATGCCTGTTACACATGTGGTGGATAGGGACACATGGCTCTTGGATTTATGACTCCCCTCATAGATGATCAACAGATAATAGAGGGAGCACTGAGGTAGCAGTCAAGGTTTGAGCGAGGGGGTCTATAGGGTGGAAAATGTGGCAGAGGAGCCGGTCGTGCAACATGTGGTGGATGGCGGTTTGAGGTTCTACCACCACCACCCCTAGGTGGTCCACCCTGACCATAAGGAGCAGGTGGAAAGGGACGAGATCAGCTTCCGGCGGCAGAGGCCTACAACCATGGTGCTGTAGAGATGATTATTGGTACGATTTGTGTCTATTCCACCCTAGCTACAGTTCTCATAAAAAGAGGTTCTAGTCAATCTTTTATTACCACGACACTTGTTCGGAGCTCAGATATTTGGATGGAGTTGTTGGATCGATCCTTATGATTAGAGACTCCTACAAGAGATGATTCGATGATTAAACACTGGTCATGATAGTGTGAGATCACTCTAGGAGGCGGGAGCTTCTACTGGGATCTCTTATTAGCAGTGTCGAGGCCTTACAACATCATCTAGGGAATAGACTTTCTATCCATAGTCCATGATCAGATTGGATATTTTATGTGAAAAGTGAGGTGTTTCTATAAGTAAGGGACCATGTTTTCCTTCACCGGCGATAAGGGAACCATTGTAGCATAGGATGAACTTAGTCGGAGGAGGGTAAAGTCAATCACTTGTCAGTTGGCTTGCCTTAACCTCGAAGCAATTGATGTGGGGAGTCCGAGTTATCTTGTAGTGTTGGACGAGTTTGCTGATGTCACTCTTGATGATGTTCTGGGGAATATCTTCTTGCAGAGACGTAGACTTCTACATCAACCTGTACATCAGGACAATACTTATATCTATGCCATCATATCAGATGTCCCCCACTGAGCTTCGTGAGTTGCGGGAACAGTTGGAGAACTTATAGAGGAATGCATTCATAAGGCCTGGTGTTTCTTTATGGGCATCACCGATATTGTTCACCATGAAGGTAGAAGGGAGTATGAGTCTTTTTTTGGTTATTGGTGCCTTAACAAGGTGACCATGAAGAAAAATTATCCACTCCAGAGGATTGATCATCTATTCAACCAGCTAAAGAGAGATTGATGGTTTTCGAAGATAGATCTCAGATCAGGCTATCAACAGATCATAGTGCAGGATGATGACATACTAAAGACATCCCTTCATGTGGATAGAGAGATGTTGAAAAAGTATTCAATAGTTAAGGAAGAGGCTGATGAGTGTCCCCATCTGGAGGAAACCAGAAGAGGGCGTTGGGTATGTTGTCTACTGCAACACATCAGGGACCAGAATACATTGTATCTTAATGTAGGATGGAGGAGTGATCGCTTATGGCTCACGGTAGTTGAGACAACATGAGAAGAACTATGTTACCCTTGACCTAGAGTTAGTAGCTATGGTCTTTGCACAGAAGATGTGGCGACACTACTTGATGGGTGAACAATTTACTATTTACTCTGATCAAAAGAGTCTCAGTTATATATTCTCATAGAAGGAACTGAACCTGAGATAGTAGAGATGGTAGGAGTTCCTCCAAGACTATGACTTTGAGATAGTATACACTGCTAGGAAGGTAAATGTAGTAGTGGACGCACAAAACAAGAGGTCTGGTCTACCATTACTAAGTAAGGCGACATAGCAGCTAGCCATGTTGCAGATATCCTTTTTTGATTGTGATGGAGTAGTTTACCTCTAGTATATGATAGTTTATCCCCCACTTATTTAGTTAGTAAGGGAGTCATATCTTGGGGACAATGACTGCGAGGCCCGACAAGTTCTTATATCCTCAGGATGGACTCTTGATGTATTTTATGAAGGTGGGGATCATGTCATCCTCTTTAGATGATGTATTATGGTACTAGTGATGCTATGTGAGGAGGTGTTGAGGGAGTTCAATATGTCCCCTTTGGAGGTACATCTTGGATTGTCGAAGATGTACCAAGACCTCCAGTGTCAGTACTGGTGGCCAAGGATGAGGAAAGTAGTGACAAAGTTCGTATCAAGATGCCTAACTTATCTGCAAATGAAGGCTGAGCATCAGGAAACTCCTAGTTTAGCTCAACCACTTAAGGTACCAGAGTGGAGGTGAGATGGTATATCCATGGACTTCGTGATGGGGCTACCACATATGTCTAGGGACCAAAATTCCATCTAGGTGAACATTGACTGTCTCACCAAGTTATCCCACTTCATACTCATTCGAGAGTAGGGATCAGTAGAGAGCATAGAATTAATCTACGTACAAGAGATTGTATGACTTCACAGGGTGCCATCGGTGACTGTTTCAGATTGTGACATAGGTTTTACATCCCACTTGTGGAAGGGGTTACATGAGGAGTTTGGGACTCAGCTACACTCAAGAACCACCTTTCATCCTCATACATATGGTCAGACAGAGCGGACCATAAAAACACTTGAGGGCATGATTTGTGCTTGTGTCCTAGAATTTGGCCGTAGTTGGGAGGAACACCTGACACTAGTGGAGTTCTCCTACAATATCAGTTATCAATCCACCATCGAAATGGATCCATTTGAGGCCCTGTACGGACGACCTTTCATATCACCTCTATGCTGGACATACCAGGGGCGTCGGCACTTATGGGTCCAGAGTTGGTGCCGGCTACCATAGAAAAGGTGCAGATCATCCTGGAGGAGATGAAGACTACCTAGAGCCAGCAGAAGTCTTATGTTGACATGATATAGATACCCTTAGAGTTTGAGGGGGGAGACCGTTTCTTCTTATGGGTCTCACCCCGATGATGATTATAGAGGTTTGTCCGAGGTAGAAAGCTATCTCTGAGGTTTTTCAGACCATTCTAGATCCTCAGTATGGTAGGTGAGGTGGTATAACATCTTTCTCTTCCCCCATAGATGCATCAGGAGCATAACATTTTCCATGTGTTTCATCTGAAGAGGTAATTGCATGATCCATCACACGTTATCGACTGGGGTGAGCTGGACATTGATGATGGGGCGACATTTTAAGAGTTCCTAGTGGAGATAGAGGATTGACATGATCGGTTCCTTCGTGGTTGGTCGATTCCTCTGGTGCGAGTTTTTCGGCATCACGTGAACATCCAAGAGAGAACATGGGAGCGGGAGGCTCAGATGCATGCTTAGTACCCCCAATTGTTTTCCTAGTTTTTTTTGTATCTTTCAGGGATGAAAATCCCTAAGGTGGGGATAATTTAAAGACCCATAAATTCCTTATTTTTTAAAAATTACTTGGGATTATTACGAGTTTGAAAAAAATTACGGAGCTTGATTATGAGTTCGGTTTGCGTGGAACTGAATTTTGAACATTTTTATGGTACGTTCAGTAAACACGTGGGCGAAATTTTCTATCTTTTGAACCTGTGCTTAGTTTAAAAATATGAGGGCACTGATGAATCTGCATTGTCGAGATTCTATTAAGGGATTCTAAACATTGACCATAGTAGGTTGAGTGAAAAAGTTATATTTTTTGAGACTTTTAAGGAAATAATAAAATAACATAAATATTTTTCTTTTATTTTCATACCTTCTGTTGAGAGGTGGTTGGGGGACAGATGGGTTTTCATGCCATATAATGTCTTGACTCTTCAGTTTCATAACCACACTGTTGGGAATTAAGAGGTTCATTAATTAATAAACCTCATTAATTCTTTCGATTTGTTACTCACCCTCCCCCTCTATTTAATTGAGGCTCAGGATGGGGTTATAGAGAAGACAGTGAGGAACCTCTAGCGAAGTACCATGGAATCTTCCCCTAATAGAGGAAGGAAGCAAGGGTGGAAATGATCCGGGATAGATGAACGTCAAAAACTTCAACCAACGAGAACTCTCTTCCCACCAAAACTGTGACACCTCCAACAATTCTGGATGTAGGGGGATTTGTCTTGATTAATTCTATGGGTTTTTTCTTGATTAATTATATTTGTTTGAAGAAGAATTAATCTAACCCATGTTATAATGCTAACACGGAGAGTGAGGGCCAAGAAAATAAGGACGAAACCCTTCACTGGTTGATTTATCGTTGCGTTCTTTGGGGGAATATTTCTCAACTTGATAGAACATTGAAACCGAAAGGCACACAGCAAAATAAGCATCTCAGGAGGCCATAGGCACAAACAGAAGTGAAGATGGAGCTTCAGAGCATTGCCGGAGCCCTGAAAAAGAAGTGATGGCGTGGAGGCCCCGACGACTGGTGCCATCTGATGAGGGCAGCACCCAAACACTGCTAGGTATGGAGGAAGGGCGGCATCATGGCAGACTGAAGGGGGCAGTCGGCTCTCGGGCAGCCGCGTTGGCAGAGAGAGGCGCACCCTCGCGTTCCATGGGTGGTCACCATGACTTCAATGCCATTAAGAAGGGGACCTGTGCCCTGTGGATCTCGTAGCCAACCAAGGTGGCACAACATGGCACTGCCAGATACTCATACCAAACATCTTTGTTGTTTGGGAAGGGGGAGTGAGCCTCATGCGGTCTCCCGGTTCGCGGCCCAGCCAGTTCAGACAGGGCTAGTCCATGGCCCAGTCAGTTCGGGTTAGGAAGGGTTAGAAAAAAACTCGTTCAGGTGGACCCAAACTAGGTCGGATCGACCTGAACCATGTTGGGTTGGTCTGAATCGGTCGGACCAGACTCAGACCCATTTTGGACCAGATATGGTTAAAAGGCCGTATCATGAAAACCAGACATCCGTTTGATGAGTCTTCTATGGCGCTGAAATACTTGGAACAAGAAATTCCTTTTGGGGTACTCCACTGGAGTTTTCAAGAATGTTGGAGTATGGCCGGGTTGGATTTTACCTAAATTCAATCAATCCCTTGGCAGTAAGATGCCTATAACTCTCAGACCAGGCATCTGATTGATGCGTCGTCTATTGTGTTGGAACCCCTATGACATGAAGATTAATTGGGTTAATTTTTCATGGGACTTAGTTCTAGTTTAAGTACAACTAATGGATTGAGGATAAGATCCTCCCATAATCAATCGTACTATGTACTGAAAAATAGTGGTTGGCTGAGACATAAAGAATGAATAGCGATCCTATGTGGATAAACACCTAGCGATCCTGTATGGATCAACACATATCAATCCTGTGTGGATCAGAACCTAGAGATCTTGTGTGGATCAACACCTAGCGATCCTCTGTCGATCATCATGTAGCGATCTTGTGTGGATTATAACCTAGTGATAATGTGTAGATGCACCGAGCGATCCGGTGTAGATCAATAATAGAACCCTTGGTAGAATAAGATGATATAGCTTAATGACTAATAATCTATACTTCTGTACTTAAGTTATACCTAGTTTGAGCAAAGTCATTTTCTTTGTTCTTTGTGATTGAGATCATGCTTTGTGGTATTCATTTGTGAAATTCTGAGAGATCTTCAGGGGTCTCAGGGTCTCTGCTATGTATTGTTATACTCACCTCGGCATGGGCTTCACCCATGCCTCATTTTGTCTTATACAGACAATGAGTAGCTTAGCTGAGACTATAATAGCTAGGATCGGGTGGTACACCGAGGTGACTGGATGACTTAGAGATCTATGGAGACGAGATGTACCTAACCTTCATGTAGGATCCTTGGTGGATGATATTAGGAGTTGTTTTCTATTTTCTATTATAGTTTTATCTCTTTAGTTGGGATTTCATTTCATCCCTATTAATTTCAGTACACACTTTTACTACTACAGTTTTACTTTGTAGTTTCATCTTGTTGCATTCTTGGACTATGCGTTTGTATATGTTTAAAGGAAATGCCTTCCCGTTTTTGTGAAACGCATTTCTAGTGATAGTCGCCAACCCCTGGCCTATGGAAGGGAGGCTTGGGGTAGTCATGAAACAGGCCCTGGGGGATGGGTCATGACATATATCCTCTTTCTTCACCCTTACATAGTAATATCCCAACTGAAAATCCACCATGGAGAAGTATTATGCTCCACATAGTTGATCGAATAATTCATAAATTCTTGGAAGAGGATACTTGTTCTTTATCGTGATTTTGTTGAGCTCGTGATAATTAATAAAAAGGCACATTGACCCATCCTTCTTCTTGAAGAAGAGGTCTGGTGCACCCCATGGTGAAGCACATGTGTGTATAAACCCTTTATCCAGATTCTCCTATAGTTATTTCTTCAAATCCTCAAGCTACACAAATGCCATTCGATACAGAGTATTAGATTTTTGAAATTCCCAAAGTATAAGATCAATTGAGAATTCAACATCTCTTCTAAGAGGAAGACTAGAAAACTTCTTGAGAAACACTTTAGTGAATTCACTCACAACAGGCATGTATTTAAAGATGGTTTCTTCCTTAGAATCAGTCATCTAAGACAGAAACACTTTCTCATAGGGTAATAATATCAATGCTTGAGATGATGGTGATAAAGAAGATCCATAATCTTACATTCACTTGTACAAAATCGGGGGTCGATTCATCATATGGAGATTGATTTCCCTCTCACATAAATTTATGTTATCTTTATATAGATAATTCCAATCAATGCCATGAATTGTACTAAATTCTACCAGAGGGAGTATGATTAGGTTATACAGGAAGTTCAATCTACAAATTATGATAGGAAAAGTGTTATATCAATGGGATATAATGATTTCTCCATTTTTTTTCTCACCGATATATTTACTTACATGATTTGTGGTGGTGTTTGGATCGTTCTACTAAACATTCATGATATAAAAGAATGTATAAAACCAGAATAAAAAAGTATGTTTACTATTTTTGAATGAATAACTAGCGTACCTATAACCACTTTGTTGAATGGGTTCTCTTTGGTGGTAGTGATGGAAAAAAGCTCTCCCTTTATACCTTGGAGGTTGTTGGTTGCCTCTTAAAACCCTTGGCTTAAGGAACTGGTTTGAAAAGTGCCCAGTTATTTGCAGTTGAGGCAATGAAAAGCTTTTTTCAGGTCGCACAGAGCATTACTCTCCCCTGTCACAGCTGTGGGTATTTTGTATCGGTAGTTAATAGATAGGTTCCCTTTACTTACACACCTAAAGTATTTCCTGATCCCCTTTTGGGAATTTTTGGGGAGCTTTTTTCGGCACCTTTGGCAAGTGGGGTGCAAGATTTTCTTATCACCATTGGATTTATACATCGGGCCACCATAATAAAATTCTAGATTATGCTTCTTGTCTCCATGATACACCTGAGATTCTCCAATCTCCATTTAGACTTTTAGGGCACATTAGATAATTTCCTCACTTCTATCGAATTCACGGATCACTAGGGATTTCCATAGGACAGGGTTTATCCCACCTACTAAGTGGTCAAACTTGCATTTGGGGTAATGACCAAGATGAAGGCATATCATTCATGCCTTGTGAAGTTTTACTTGTATGCTTTGACGGATTCATCTCCTTTTTGATTTAGGGAAAGGTAGTCCCTTTCCATCTTAAGTTGGAGGGTGTGAGAAAAATATTTGTCAAAAAACATTTTCCAGAAATCCTTTTATTCCAACACATCGATATCTTCCTCAGGCTTCATATTTTTTTTATCAATTTCCACCATTGATCAACTTCACCTTCAATATGATAACCAGCCAGAATAATCTTCTCTTGTTTCAAACATTTAAGAATGTAGAAGTTCTTTTCAATGCATCTGATCCATTATTCGGCGATTGAGGGATCATATGATCCATTAAAATTAGGAGGCCTTTGTCTCATGAAGCTATCGATTGTGACTTGTTCTTTCTTAGGGGGGTGAATGTTCCTCTTGACTCATGCTTATATTCAAAAAAAATATTTAATTGAGATAATATCATGACAAATTTTGCGATTCCCACACCCATCAGATTAGGCATCTCATTAGAAGAGTCATCACATTGATCTCCACATTGGTTGTTAGCTTGAGTCTTCCTATTACTGGCCATTGGATGGAATAAAATGAAAGTTAGGGGAAACACATAAAGGGTAATCCAAAGACAATAACTGGTGACACATATTTTACTTATATTTCCTTAACTTATGAATTTATAGTCTTCAATCTATGTTATCCATGATGTACTTCCCAACATATATTCTTTGGGGCATTTTTCTTATTCCCTTAACAATGGTTCATACTAAGCTTTTAAATTTACCAATGTGTATACCCTATGAGTGCCATAACCAAGAGTGTATCAAGGCCCGTTATCATGCACCAAATCTCATTCGAGTCTAGCTCAAAGTGGTTTTATTCTGGTTTTAACCCTAGATACATCTGTGCCAGAGCCGCCTCAACCTGCTCATATCCAGAGAGGGATTTATTTTCATGATAAACCGCTTACTAAATACTCACCAAAATTTAGGGATGTTTTTGTTATACTTAGTCTTATCCTTAGGGATTTCACTAGGGTTTTCTAATTCTAATCATAAAAGTTATAAACCTGTCCTTTGATAGTAACTATAACAACCCTGCTCTTTATTTCACACTTAAACATAATTTATTACATAAAATATACACTTGATAGAAGATAGGAAATTGAGAGGTCTAGTTTTTTTGGGGATTAGGATCATTTCATAACAACTTATAACACAAAACACAACATCTTTATTGATAAATTATTATACATGACCCCAACATTCCTTCGTACCTAGCATTGCATGGGAAAACCTGAGGACATGAAAAAGAAAAGGCTGATATATAATCCACAGTAAGGGAATAAAAAAGGAATAGAATGAATAATAAAATACATGTTAGGAAATATACATATCAATGTTTCATAAGAGTAACATGATCATCAAGGCATGATATAGCATGATTATCATAACATGGAAATGTGGTAACAACATTTAACATGATATTAACATGATCCAAGGATCATTACCCATGGAGCATGAGTAAACACTCATTACACTTGAATTATAATGACTAAACCTTATTTCACTTAATTTATCATGATACTAATCTTTACCCAATGCATTGGAGTGCTATCCTGACACACCTTTCTTAATCAATACATTTCATTCATAAAAGTGCCACATGGATCATACAACATAGATTCATTAAAAATCATAATTTTCTCCATGAATAAGAGGTGTGGAATATGTACATGAAACTATATAATAAATAAGAAAATGTTCATAAAGTTGAATACCCTTGATAGATAAATGGGCTTGATATTCACTACATAATGACTTTGGCATGGAAAATCGAGGTGCAATTCCGGCAGCATAATAGAGTGATATAAGAATTCATAAAAATAGTTGATGAGAGAGAAATGAGTGTCTCATTATATGTACAATAAATGTATAGTAAGGTGATAATATAGATACATTTCCCAACACATGTAATGGAATTTATATTCAGAACACAAAATAATTGCTTGAATGTAAATGAGAAGAGAAAATTCCTTATAGAATTTCAGCATGGTAATGAGTATGAACGAGAGGAAATAATGAGAGAGAAATATGTCTCTTATCAATTAAAACATAAGGAGGGAAGTATGGGGGAGGTGTGAAATCATACCCCAACATTTTTAATTGAATGAAAAAGGTATAACAACTTATAGAAATTTGGACAAAAATGAGAAAGGAAGAAATCCCTTACATGGAAGTGTGATCATGAAGGCTTGGGAGAGGCTTGGGAGAGGCTAATTTGGAGTTTGTGGTGCTTGGGGAGAATTATAGAGAGAAGAGGGTAGAGTGTGGTGAAGCACCAAAGGCTTTGAGTGAAGAATAAGTGGGATCTTGGGTGGGTTTATATTGGAAAAGAGAGGGAATTCTGTATTATTTATGTTTTGGCCACCACATTTCAAAGTAATCAAAAACAAAAACCAAACAATGTTTTTTGCACATTTTTTCTTTCAAAGGTGAGTGGAAAAAATTATTTTATAATTCCAATGGCCGAACCTCTTAAAATATTAGGCTTTCTTATGTGGAGGTGAGTGACACTCTCAATGAAATCAATTTAAAAAGTTAAAATGTTTTATAAGTCTTTGAGGGTCCACTAAAGCTTTTTAAAATAAATAAAACAAACCTAAAATCATATTATTTTAATTTTAAAACATATATTGGACTAAAATATCATTTATATTATTTTATTACATCACTATTGGGTCATTAGGATGTCATAAACACATTATATAATTAAAGGGTATTTAATTTTTACCCAAAAATTCGTCTGTCTCAGAAAAATATGAAAAATTCACCGTTGGATAATTTCAACATCTCGAGTCCAAAAATAATATTTATTTGATCAAAATAATTTTCTAAATATGTGATTTTTTACTTTTAAAATAAAAACCAATATTTATAAAAAATTCATGGGTTTTGATAAAAACGACATTCAAACTTTAATAAAAATCACAATTGTATTCATAAAAATTATATGATCATTTGTATTTAATAAAAATTTATTTAGTAATAATATTTTTTTAAAATATTATTTAAATACAAAATCTATTAATTCTTGAAAATATATTTCTTAATTGAATATTAACTAAAAATACTATTTGTGATTTAAAAACCATTTACAAAGTAACAATGATAAAATAAATGTATATTCTTTAATATAGACAAAAATAATGCACATAATCCTAGTGCTATGTTCTTGTTATATAACCCCTTATAACAACCTCATATGACATAAGGGTAAGGTGTGCAATGGTGACAGACTCTTGGGGTTGCTCGAATAACATCGCTTGGGTTGTAATCTCTATCAACTTCCACTTCTCCCATAAGTGGTTCTATTTGATATTAAAATGTTTAAGATTGGCTTGGGATTGGTCTAGAGTGAATCCCAATGACGCCACCTCCATTACAAGATCTAACAATTGGGCTTCGTATGGGGAAGGTCTGCTGGATGAGGCCATCACTTCCCTTTTATGAGTAAATTGGATTTATTGAAGACCTATATTTATACTAATAATGTGATCACTATTCAAAAGCTATATTAGAAATAGACACAATTTTTAATGGAATTTTAAAATAAAAAATCATAAAACTAAGGAAGTACGTAAGTTATATAAACATTTTACATAATATAAAATTTAATTAGATTAAGAAGAATTTTCATTAATAAATGTTCGGGACATTACATTGGATATATCAAGAAAGACATATGGTACCATGAAAATGGATTATCATAGAATATGAACAGAGACCCATAAATGTGCATCACTTACAACACATATGATAGAGACATAGTTACTTTTAGAGATAATTCCAAAGGCCAGGTGAAAGGTTTTGGTAAATTTGGTATTTTTAATAATACATTTATTCTAATATTTTACATGTTGAATGATTAAAACATAATTTAATTAGTTTATATCAATTATGTGGTGATGGATTAGAAGTTAAATTAAAAAATGTTAAATTTTTAGTTTTTAATGATGATTTTTTATTTTTTTTATACTAATAGAAACGAAAATATTTATACTATTGATTTTTTAACTAATTGTTCAACATGTTAAGTGTTTTAATGTTCTAAAGAATGATATAATATTTTGGCATTGATGTTTAGCTAATGTTAATTTCAATATGTTATATAAGCTATCAAAATATGAGCATGTGTTGCAACAATCTTCCTTGAGGAATAAAAATCTTCTTATTTGTGACACTTGCATGAAAGGAAAGAAACATAAAATTTCTTTTAGACTAAAAAATAAAATAAGTAAAAATATAATTTTACAGTTATTTTATCTTGATATTTCTAGTCCTACTAAAATTTCAAGACTTGGTGTAAAGAAATATACTTTAGTTATTTTGGATGATTATAGTATATTTACATGGGTATACATTCTTGCTCATAAAAAAATAATTATATCAAGATTTACTAATTTTTTGAATTTATTTTAATTTCAAAAATATTGTGTGATTGTTTTAATTCATAGTGATAAAGGGTTTAAAATTTTTAATTTATATTTTGACAAATTTTGTAAAAATAATAGTTATTTTCATAAATTTTCTCCTCCTATAACACCATATAAAATTGTGTTTTTGAACACAAAAATAGAATGCTTATTGAAATGGCAAGAACTATGTCAAGAGAATATTATTTTCCTATATATTTTTTGGTTGAGGATGTTTTTAAATCTTGTTATTTTTTGATTATAATTATAATTGGACATTTTTTAAAGAAAACTCATAATAAATTATTCAAAAATAAAAAACCTATATTTGGTTATTTTATAGTTTTTGGTTGTAAAGATTTTATTTTAAATTCATTGGGTAATTTAGATAAAATTGATTCTAAAAGTGATGAAGGTATTTTTCATGGTTATTATAATAATAATGTAGATTATAGTGTTTATAATAAAAAAATATGGTGATTGAAGAATCTGTTCATTTTATGTTTGATGAAAATAATGTTAAATTAAAATCTAATTCCAATGCATTTATGGTAGGTTTAGTGATTTTAATTTTGGTGAAGAAAAACCTTAGGATAAGTATACATAAATTGAGGCAGGGTATACTCATTATTTACCTAATAAAATATCATGGATGATTCATAAAGATCATCATGTTGAAAATGTAATTGGAAATTTTGATTCTAGTGTTAAAACAAGAAATTATCTTTTAAAATTTTATGCCAATTCTTCTTTTAATTATGATTTTGTTCCTAATAATATTAATGATTCTTTAAAAAATTTTAACTGGATTATTTCTATAAAATATGATCTTAATCAATGTTTTAGAAATAATTTTTGTACTTTAGTATGACTACTTGATGATAAGTAGGTAATCATAATGAAATGGATATTTAGAAAAAAGATGGATGAATCTGGATAGGTTGTTAATAACAAATCTAGACTTATTGCTCAAGGATAATCTCATGAAGATGGTTTAGACTATGAAGATTAATTTTACCTTGTTTCTAGATTAGAGTATATTATGATACTATTGTATTTTTCAGGTTTTCACATTTTTAAATTATATCAAATGTATGTAAAAGTTGCTTTCCTAAATGGTATTATAACTGATGAAGTTTATATTTCTCAAACTCCAGGTCTGGAAAATAAAAAAATTTCTAATCATTTTTTAAAATTTTCTAAATCTTGGTATGGTAGTAATAAATCATCTAATGTTTGGTATGAAATACATTAATGGTTCTAATTAAATATTCGTTTTATGAAATAAAATTTTGATCCTACATTTTTTATTAAAAGAGCATCTGATGATATTATAATTGTTCAAATATATGTTGATGATGTAGATTTTGGTTATTCTAGTGAAATAATTTGTAATGATTTTTCTACTTTAATTTCTTCTTAGTTTGAAATTATTTCAATGGGGGAATTAATGTTATTTTGTTGAATTCAAATTGTCAAAGGAATGATATAGTATTTTAATCAATCTAAATATGATAAAGAGTTAGCTAATGATTTTATCTTGATTCCTCTAAATCTACAAAATCTACTATGGGTAATAATTGTAAATTAGATAATTATTGTTCTTATAAATATGTTGATATTAACGTTTATAAGGGCATGTTAGATAGCTTACCATATTTAACTATTTCTAGAATTTATATCATGTTTGGTGTTTTTTATGTGATATATTTCTAGATGATCCCATTTATTGTCAAATTAAAGTTGTAAAAAGAATAATTAGATATGTTAAATTAACTATTTATTCTTGTTTATATTATCCTAAATATAACTATTTTGATTTAAAATCTTATTCAAAATCTGATTTTGGAGGCTACAAAAAATGAAAAAAAAACACATTAGGTATGTGTCATATTTTAGGTAAAAGATTAATTTATTTTTCTTCTATGAAGAAATTCTCTATTTCTCTATCTACTATAGAATATGAGTATATCTATAATTATAGTAGTTGTGATCAAATTTTATGGATTAAGAAAAATTAATATATTTTTTGAATTTATCTTAATAAGTATCCTATTTATTTTGATAACACTTTTATAATTTCTATTTCTAAATACCCCTTATAATATTCTAGAATAAATAATATTTATCTTTAATTTAATTTTTTTAGAGATCATGTTAATAAAGGTAATATTGTTTTATAATCTATCCCCACTAAAAATAAGCTGGCAGATATATTTACTAAACCATTAGACTTTGTTTAGTTAAAAAAAAATTAAATTTGAACTTTGAATTTTATAAATTTAATTATTTAATTATTGTAATTATTTATGGGGAGTTTTATTTGAGATTTTTATTTATTTACAAAAAAGGGGGAGAAAACTGGTTTTATATGTTTTTTTATAATAAAATAAAAGGGAATATTTTTTGTATATTTTCATGAATGTATTTCTGTTTTTATTACATGTTATTTTATGTTTTTAAATATCCAAAACAATTTTATTATTTAATATGAAAAAAATATTTATAAAACCTATCTATATTTTAATTATAACTAGTGTTGTAGCAATCGATGTTTTATAATTCTTGTTTATTTTCAAATATAACAAGTTAATATAAATTTTATTAAACGATAACTTTGTATAATTCTTTCTCTAACATGTTTTCATTTAAGCGTGAACATGATTCATGTTTTTTCTCTCAAAGAATATTTTTAGTATAAACAACTTTAATGTTTTGTTCTGTAATATTTAAAAATATTTACTATAATGATTGGATTCTTTTGAAAAATTCCCAATTCAAAATCCAACTCATTTATATTAATTTAATTAGAATAAATTGGGGTATTATTTTATTGTTTAAGGGGTGTGTCTTGCATCTAAAGATCTTATAACAGATGCGTAATTCTGAATTTTCAACAAATTAAAAATATTTTTAGTTTCTTTGATATCTCATTCGTTTTTAATATGAATCACTTAGAGTTTATTCAGTTCATAATATAATAATATTTCTTTCATTTCATTAAACTACATAATACTCTAAGAATATCATTTACATACCATAAAAATTAGTTGAAGCACAAGAATCCATTATATAGTTTTCAAAACTTGTTTTCATATTATTTTGATTATATCTATTTCAATACTTTTCAAAATCAAATGATTTTGAATACGTTGGAAATCTATTAAAATTACTAAAAATAAGTATGTTAGAACAAATCCAAATTTAGTCTTTTATTTGGCTTAAAATGTATTTTATTTTTCTCTTTCAATGTATAGATATGAAATGATAAATCACTATTCATCATCTTCAACCTCCAACTATTTTCTTCCATGGATGATCCCTTAAGATATTTCTTATTCTTCATGATTTTCATCATTTATTCCAATTATATTCTCCTCAAAGCTTCACCAAGATTTTCCAACCTATTTTAGTTCATTGGAGGTGTGTTCATTCCAATCTAATTCTTAAATAGTGGCTCACCACTCTTTTTTTCTTATTGTGGGTTGGATTCTCCGTATTCTTCCCAATAGTGGGTAGTATCCTATTTCATCCAATCCTGGGATCTACTGTTTCCATTAACATTTTCCATTCCAATGGTGGGTGGATGTTTGATTTTCCATTTTTCTTTTCCAACAGTGGGTGGCTTTTTTCTTTACCAATTTCCATTCCAACAGTGGGTGGGTGCTTTATTTTAATTTTTTTTCATTCTAATGGTAGTCCATTACTTTTCCATTTTTTATAACACTCAATGGTAGTTAATTTCCATTGTCATTTTTATATTTCTCTCGATGGTGGGTAAATTTTTGAAAGCCAATGGTGCGTGAGTATTTTAAATCTAATAATGGATAAATTTATTAAAGCCAATGATGGTTAAACTTATAACTCAATAGTCACTCAAATTCTAATAGTGACTTAAAATCAATTTATTTGTGGTAAATCTTTTGATCAATGATGAATTTCTCACTATTGTTTCATATTTTTATATTTTTATGAGATAGATACATATATTAATTTTTTATGTATTTTATTGATATCCAAAACCAATATATTTTATATATGATCCCTAAAAGGTATTTTTATAATTTTTTGATGAGTTTTAAAATGTTATTAAATTTATTTATTATTTGTACGTGACTTTTTCATCATGTATTCAGTAATATGTATGTCTTAATATTTTTAGTTAATTTACTTGACAAAATATTTCTTTCATTATTATTAAATGTAATTGAATATATTTAATTACATTTTATTTCATTTAAAGAAGTATATTTTTATTAAATTAAAAGATTTCTAAAATTAAATTATGTTTAATAATGTTTAAAAAGTATTGTATTTATTTAATTTATTTTTAATACTTAACATTTAAATGAAATCAATTTTAACAAGTATTTAATTTTAATTCAATCATTTATTTTGTGCGATTATTTATCACAATAATTCCTTATCTCTCTCTTTAATTCAAGCATTTTTAATTAGTATTCCTTTACCCATAGATTGTTTTGTTAGTTATATTTTATAGATTTTATTTAAAGGTTATTGGACACTTTAAGGACTATATTGGGTAACCTATTCCTCGATTCTTTATTTTCATCAAGAAAAATTCTCTAAACATTTCAACCTGCTGTTTAATTTTTTAATGTCCTATGATACCTTATTTCATCATCGGGACATTTTCTCAAGTGCTGGATTACTTATTATTAGACTTCTTCTTCCTTTACAAGATGTCCTAATACAATCCTAAAGAACCGAGACCTATTCTTAAATTATATATATCTCCCTTTATCTAGTTTTGCATCTGTAACAATATTTCCCATCACTCACACATACTCAGTTATTCTTTTTATGATTTTATAGTCAAAAGAATTATTTCATATTCTATTTATTTAGGTTATGATTCCTATATTTTAAATTCATGATTTGAGGGTTGTAACTCCCTATATCTAAAGTAAGGACTATTCAGGTTGTGACTCCCACTATCTAAAGTCAGGTTGTAAGGTTTGTTACTCCCTATACAAAAGTTAGTGTTGTGGTTATACATCAACTAGAAATGGATTTTGTAATTGGGTTTTGATTCCAACCAAAAAACAATATTTTTGGACACACATTTCTCATTGAGTAGAAAGGTATATGAGTAAAGTAAGTCTAATTTGTACTGAATTACTATAATAACATCCCTGTGTTCATTACTTTTTCCACTACTAATTTACTCTAATAATTATCTTTTATAATTAATTTAATTAGAAAATTTATTTTAGTATTTTTTTAATATTATATATTAATCCCCTTTAGAGAATTTTACATTACCCTGTCTTACCAAATAAATAGATTTAATTATATCTTTTATTACTAGTTTATTAATAATTTTTTGTTAAAATTACTTTTCTCGGTGACAACTGGTTCATTTTTCTGGTATGTTTTGGTTTGGTAGTTTCATTTCTTGTACTTTGATGATGGTTAAATAATATAAATAATTTCAACCATTATATAAATATAAAATATATTCACTATATATTTATTTATAATAGTCCATAATTGATATTGGTGAAAAAATGAGAGACATCATTCATGGTGACGGTAGGCCTTACAAACTCATGAATGTTGTTTTTCAATTTTTGATGAATGGAATGATTGAAAGCTAGATAAAATTTAATTTTAATGAATAATTTTTATATCTTATATATCTTATATATTAATTAAATCCATCCTTATTACCATCCATGTCAAAATAAAATGAAAAGCGTATCACATCCCTACATGGAGGCGGTAGTCTACACCTATGTACATTTGATGTTATCATTTTCCTAATGATTTTAAGGTAATAAGGTTGATATAATATTATAATTTCAAAATTTAAATTCTCCCATATATATATATTAAATACATCATTTAATTCGTCTGTGAGAGATGGTGATATAAAATTAATTTCATTATTTTAGGAGGGGGTAGTCCATTATACACACGATCAACCATTTCATTTCTTGTTTGACGGAAGATGAGATGGATATAAGTTATGAAATTAACATAATAACGTATAATATTATTTAATATACAGGTTTTATAATTTTATAATATTTTGAAAATATTTTAATGGGTTAAATGAAGAAATAAAATGAAAAATCAAGTTAAAGAACTACAACTCTTTATTAGAGAACCAATTTTGGTTTATACCTAAAGCATCCCTACATTTCTTTAATTATAAAAATAAGGAAAATATTTCATGGGGAGGGATGTAAATAATAGATTTTGAATATTATTTTCTAATCCAATGGGATATTTAAGTGTGGAGGGGGGAGTAGAGGGGGTTTCCTTTTATAAGTTGGGGAAAAGGCCTTGTTGAAAATTACTTTGAAACTTCTCAAAAGAATACTAGAAGATAAATGAATTCCCAAGAAATATGATTCAAAATCCACTTATAATTGAAGTTGGGGGTATTATAAGGTCTAAATATATACATAAAATAGAAATTGGATAATTTTTTAGGTCATTTTAATGCTTATATTTTTAGTTTAACCCCCGGTAAAACTATTTTTACCTTAACTACGATAATTAAATTTTACATTTTTTAGTATTAATTATGACAAAAAATATAATTTTAATTATTATATAATATTAAATATTATTATTTAAAATATTATACCCATTTTACCAAATTGAATTTAAGAAATAATAAAATTTTAATTTAACAATAAACCCATAGATGTGATGAAAAAACAATTTTCCAAAGGAAAAGTTTTCAAAAGTATAAAAATTGTTTATATCAAAATGAATCACATAATTTATTAAAATGACTTAAATTGGATTAATTAATATATAATTTATCTTATTTTATATTTAATACAATTTTAAAACCAAATAGAACTTATAAACTCATTAAACGAAATATGATGATTTCAAAACAATGTAGTTTTTCACTATTCATCAAAAAAATAATCATTTCATAAACTTATCAAAAATTCACTTTATAAAATTTTTGGAAGGATGATTTCAAAAATAAATTTAAAATTTTTAAAATTAATTTTATAAATTTGGTAAAAATTAATTTTATTATAATTTCACAAAACACAATTAAACCACTTTTTTGAAAAAGATAGTTTTTCAGAAGAAAATTACAATTTCATTAAATGTTTTTTACTTCTAATTCTAAAAAATTGATGCATAATGAATTTATTTTCTAAAATTTTAAAGAATATAATTTTTATAATTTATTTTGTAGTATTCATACTCATCTTTTTAATAGCGAGGTTATAACAATATGCTATATTACAGTACATTTAGAATCAATGTTTCATGTATCCTAAGTTATTAAAGTGAATTTTTTTTTTAAAACTAATATATATCATAAGTTCTCAAGGGGTTACATTATTCACTCCTATAAAAAATCCCATCCCTTATATTTCCATAATTTCACCATGTGAAAACATTTCAATTTTTCTATATTATAATTTCTTCAGGTTCTCAGATCACCTCTTATATCTTATGATTTATTAAATGTACCATTACCAACTGGGTGGTCCAATTACTAAAAACTTGTTTTATAGTGTCCATAATATAGATAGTGTCATCATAGTAAAATAGATCAAGTTGAAATTATATTTATTTATAGGTGAGTACATGTGTTGTGTCTTGCATATATTTGTTTAACAATGATATATGGAACACATTAATTACTTTTGAGAGACTTTGTGGAATTTCTAAAAGGTTAATACATGAATCCAATTATTTCCATGATTTAAAAAGTTTCACTATCCATGGGTTTAGTTTCCATTCTTACTAAACCTTATAACACACATCCATAAAGATACTTTCAAGAAAACATGATATCCCACTTGAAATTCCAAATATTTCCTTTATGTATTGGAATCATTATTTTGTCTTATTTGAGTTTCATTGACATGGGTTTGAATAGTATCGACATTTTCCACTGTCTTTTCCACAAGTTATGAGTTTTTAAGCTTCATTTTACTAACTTCATCCCAACAAGTGGGAGTACTACATCTCTTTCCAAATAATGCTTCATATGATATAATTTGAATACTTTAATGGAAGATATTTTTATAGGACAACTATACCAAAGATAAATTTTGATCCCACATACCATTAAAGTAAAGATAGAATCACCTCAACATGTCTTATAATGATTAAATATTCCTTTTAGACTATCTATCAGTTTAAGGGGGATAAGAGGTTTCAAAATGAATCATTGCTTTATGTTCCTTCTGAAGTAACTTATTGAATTTTGATGTAAGCCATGGATATTAAATAGAAGAAATTGATAAAGGTTTTTAATGAAGTAAAAAAAAGAAATTAATATAGATCTGTAGAAGGTTGTCTAGAAGTAAATATTCTTCTATAGAAAGAAATTTGCATATTTGGTGAGGCGATCAATAATAACCTATATTGAATTATTATTTCTATAAGTCTTCGGTAATACAGTGTCATAGTCTATTGTAGTTTCATTGCATTTTCACATAGGAATAATAAGATATTTCATGACTCCTCCAGGATGTTATTTGTCATTCGTAACCTATTTTCAAACCCAACATATTGACACATAATCAATAATTAACTACTTCATATCAGCCCACCAAAAATGTTCATTCAAATATCTATATTTTTTAGTGTCAACAGGGTGTATAGATAAATTAAAGATATGAAAATTATCAAAAAGTCCCCTCTTAAGCTCAGGTATATATTGGAAATATAGTCCCATTCCAAAATTCATAATTCCAACTTCACAATTAAAGTTTTCCAATTTCTCATTATTCAAAGCTTGAATTTTCTTTTGAAAATTATCAACACCAGGCAGAGAAATTTTAAGGTTTTATAACAAATATGGTTTATAAATCATTTGAAAAAGGAGTGATGTCCCCCTTTCTTTAATAATTCTCAGATCCATATTATTTAAATACATGAATAGAAGACACTTTTCAATCCTCATTTTGGTTAGGAAACCATGATCATTTCAACTCAATTCTTCTACTACCTTATTTTACTTCCTTGGGTGGTAGTGTATTGAAAAATCATAGTCCTTGAGTAGCTCAAAATACTGCCTTTTCCTCATATTGAACACATTTTTTAAAAAGATTTATTTCAAATTCAAATGATCCATTTATATCTAACATCATTCTCTATAGAGATAATATATCTATATCGCACATATTTTCAATTAAGCTTGGTTAAAAGGTTATCCAATTGGACAACATTTTAACCAATTACTGATAAGAAGCTATAAAACCAATGCAACTACATACCTCAGTTATGTTTTTTTTTGTTGTAGTCCATTCTTATACTACCTTAATTATTACATTATCAACTAAGATTCCATCCTTAGAGAGAATGTGGAAAATAAAAAGACAAATTCTGATTCCATAATCCAAACTTTATATATTTCCCATATAACTGTTTTATTCAAATAGTATCATGAATGATTCTCTAGTGATTCTCATGGTCCTCTTATATTTTATAGTACACCAAGATATAATTAATAAGCATCACAAAAAATTATTAAAATATTCCTTAAATACACTATTCATTAGATCCATGACAACATAGGGTGCATTAATATATCAAAATTGAATTACATTGAACTAGTAATGTCCAAAACTCATATTAAATGATATATTTAGAATATCATCCTTTATTATACCTAATTGATGATATCCATAATGAAGGTTAATATTTGATAAATATTGAACTCGGTGAAGTTGACCGAATACGTCATTAACGTGAGGTAGATGATACTTTTTCTTTATTGTAATAACATTTATTTCCCTATAATGAACACACAACCTCATAGATACAACTTTATTATAGTCTAAAAGAATAGAGGTTCCTTAAAGAGAAACAGTAGGGAATATAAATATCTTATCGCATAACTCCCCTAGTTTTTTTAATTACACTAATTCCAAAGTGGAAATTATATTGGGTGTATTTGATATTGGCATTTCATTAGTGATTTAGTAAATAGAAAATTAAACTTCTTACTCTAGTGGATGTCTTGGTAATTCATCTAGAAACACATCAATGTATTCCTGTATAATAGTTACATCCTCAAGTTAAAGATAATTATTTTCATCTATAGAATGGGTCTACTATTCCTCTCTAAGAATCTAATTTTGAAGAACTAGTAGGGGTGGATCTAGAAATGAATTAGATGAAGAATTATCCCATATAAAGATAAGTAATTCCATATCTTATTCACAAATCAAAACATTATTATATTTTTCATAAATTTATTCACCATATTTTGACATCAAATCCATACATAGTATTACATTAAAATCAACTATAGGAATAATAATGAAGACAAAAAATATGTATTGTTTTTGTGTCATTATGCAAATAGACTGGATTATCCATGTTGTTTTGAGACTTCCATTTAGAGTCTTGACTGATAACTCCCTTCTTACGGTTCTATGAAAAGATCAAATCTTCTTAGAAAACATGGAAGATAAAAAGGAGTGTGAATATCCATAATAAAATAAGTAATTATCTAAATATGAGAATATATTTAATGTACCTTTCAACATATCATCAGGTACTTTAAACTCATATGTTACAATCACATAATCTCAGCCTTTCTCCCATGGAATTTTTGGGTGAAAATTCTATTGATGTCTAGTAGAATCATTTTCATAGTGTCCCAACACCTTAATGTTGAATACTTTCAAATCAGTAGTTTCTTTCTTTCCATTGGAATGAGGTGCATAATGTACTTTTTCTTCAAAATTCTAGTAAACTCTCATTCCCAAAAGCATGTTCTAGGGTGTTTCTTTACACATTTATTATAAGGTGTAAATTCCATTGTTCTCTTCTTCCCCTTTTCTATATTTATATTTCAAGAGTGCTCTGCCATTTTTTTTATTATCTTTCATTCCATATAATCCATAGGACTTATAGAATTATTTCTCTATCTTGATATCACATGATATTATGTCCTCATATAATGAGAAATCATGGGAGACTAGTTCCCTTCAAAATATTGGATTAGTCCCATTAAATAAATGGTCAATAATAGTCTTCAGATTATATACATATTCTTTAAAATTCCTTGATAACCTGGTAAAGTTATCTTTATACATAGTAATATTTTCCTCTTCATTTTCTCCCAGACTCAATAATTATCTCTCTACATCACCTCATTGTTCTTGCGGAAAATATTTTTCTAAGAAGAGTACCTTAAATTACTTTGACTCAATTTTTTCTATTTATTTATTAATCTTTAGTGTTTTGAATTAGTGCACACTATTGATCCACATACCCTATGATATGATAAATTACCATAACACCCTTATCCATTTAATTATTTCCCAAAGAGAGAAATAACTTCTCTAAGGAACTTATCCTCTACTCCACTACAAATAGATTAGTATTCCTATTGAATAATGGATGTTGATGACACATAAAGTGGTAAAAAAAATTACAGTACAATGTAAATAAGTTGGATGCTCTATATGAATAGGGTTATTGGATATAACCTGATTTAGCTACCCAATATTGTTATAAATTGTTTAGCTCTAGCTAAAGATCGGGCTCAAGATTCACTATCTATTCTAGGAGGAAAATCCATACATGGATTAAAAAAATTGATATAGTTGACATTTCTTCCACCAGGAACCATTTCTAAAAAATGGAATATACTGAATTAGATTATAACATTATGAAACATATATATAATTTAAAAACTACAAACATACTTATAAAATGAAAATTTTATGCATGGTTATTCTCATAATCATAAACATGGTTTCTGTGGGAATGTTTTCAAATCATAAAAATATTTTCAAATCCTTCATAATGGTTTGTAATGAAATTATTCTTTAGCCCAGAAGTATCCCCCAATAGTGTCAAATATGGTGTACAACATGGCCCATTTTTGTGTACCAGGTGATGATCAAGACATATCCCAATTTTCCTTTTTTAGAGTTATTACCCTTAGGTATAACTGTACTAGAGATAAATCCACTTGTAATTTCCATACATGGATGTATTTCTAGGAAATTGACATAATACATAACTTAAAGAAGGTTTAGGTTATTATTCTATACATATACATATCATTAAATTGAGTCATAGGGTTAGGTTATCTGATCTATGATTACCTAAATCTATGCCCAAGGTTTATATTAAACTAATTTCAATACCAATTGTAAATTACCCAATCCTAGTAACCCCAATTTATTTTTTATGTTATTACATTGGTGCAATATACAAGTGATAAAATCCCAAAGGACAAAATATTTTAGTAGTATTAGAAAACTAGATACATAATTAAATTTCACATTATAGTGGAAAACATAAAATTCATGTAATGATTTATTTTCCAAGTATTATATTTGGATATTGTATAGATTAATTTTGAGACCTGGCACTAAGATGACATATGATTTTGAAGCCTACTGTTCCTCAAATAAATGTTCGAAATATATTAAATATATTTAATAGCATGCATGTGCAGGTTTCTAGAGAAGTTAGAATAACTTATAAATGAGATCCTGGATACAAAATCTGAAGAAACCTATGAGTTTAAAACATAAATTTTACCCTAGTAATGACATAACTTTTGTCAGTGCAGGGAGTTTGTTGGAAAGTCATCACTGGCATAAAACAAATAAAATGAATAAAATAATTAATTATTTTATTTTATTTTAGTTAATTGACGTAGTGACATAGCCTCTTTTATAAATAAAAATTATAGGGAAATTCTAGGTTTTTCTGCTAAAACACAGAGATTCAGACGACTGTTGGAGAGCCATAAACTGAGATTCTATTGGTGTATTATGGACATATCATAGATCGATAATTGATGTTGGAGAAATTCAAAGGATATCTTCAATGATCACAACACAACTCCATTATTTATCAGCGATCAGTCTAAATCAAAGTAGGATGTTTGTTATTATTGGATCCTTTCCCCATTCTTCATTTCATTTAAAACACAAATCAATTGACTAATGGATTGATTATTGGATCGTGCATATTATGGGATAGTTTATTTATAGGATTTTTTGAGAAATTTTATTCATTATAATTTGATTATTATCTTGTAAATATAATGGAAAAGGATAAAGTCCAACATAAACATTGGACGAAGTTCATTCTTTATGTTTGTGTTCGTGAATTTCTTCTACTTTTCCTCACTCATCAGGGGAATTCTTAGTTTGGCATGTGGTTTGACATCCATTTAGAAACTGATCATTATAAACTCATTTCTTGACACAAGTATTTGATAATATAGATCAGGGATCGACATAACATGAGAGTGGTGAGATGATGGAAGTTTCTGCAGATATGAAGATTTTAGTTTCCTAATTTCATGTTCTTTGGTGTGCAACAAAGAAGAATTTATTAGCTCATTTTCCAAATGATTTTAATGTACATAAGGTGTTTTTATTCAATGAAAACTATTGATAAACATGGTTATTTGGTTTTTTGTAATAAGGCCTGGTAAGATTGATGGTCAGAAGAGTTGGAAAAGATGCATAAATCAGATCTCAAAATTTTGAATTTTCCACACTACACGATGTCTAACGTGGAACCACATGTTGTGTGGGACCTTATCTATGGTGGCTAGGGTTTTGTGAAGGCGATAAGTATCAAAAAATGTGTTTCACTATCACACAACATGTGACCTCTTGATGGTGTCTCAGTGTGTACCTCAAAGGGTACATGTACACGGGCTAGATTCACAGGCATGGGCACACTGTGTACTCTCACATAGACATGACTTTTCCTTGTACATGGGCATATTTCATGGGTAGTCAAAATTTTGTGTACTATTACATGGAAAGAGATATGAGACACATGCCATTTTACATGAGTAAGAGCCAGGGTGAAAGGGGCATGATGTATAACCACACTACAAGATGTGTACTTCCTTAGAGTTGGCTTAAATCCCCCGTATATTGTATCTTGGACATGTTTCATTAGGGTAAGTCTTCGATATCCATTACCTAAGTGGTAGTATAGAATCAAATCCTACACATTGGACAATGATTCCTTCAGTAATAATTCTTATATAGAGTTGTTGTAATCCATTTGCGAGACTCAGAGTGAGAACCTTCACTCATATTCATGCACTAGGTGGATTTATTAGTATTTTCATGACTGATACTATTTGTTCTCTAATCCTCTACTTTTCGGGTTAATCTAGATCGAGTTGTTGGTATACTCTATGGCCATGGGGGTGATTCTCATCTGGGTATCATATCTCTTTGGACTTCTAGGGTGTACATCTAATGGTGAGACCTGAAGAGAACTACCTCTATGATGGAGGTCATCATTTTTATCAGACCGAAGATTGGGTTCTCCTGGACGAGTGCTATGTGGAACCATCGAGCTAGAATCCTAGGATGGAAACAAAATTGAGACTTATTTGTAGATAATGTGTCTTTTTGAATTTATCTGGATATTATTATGATATTTATTGTATACATAAACCTATATAGATAAGACTGTATACTTTAGTTGTATTCTTTGTGGTTTCAGGGTGTTATACTGGGTTTTGTTATACTCACCCATGAATGATAATTTCTAGTAGATGTTGTGTATTTGAAAAAAATATTGCTCTTTTGAAAAGGTCCTAGATGGAGTAGGATCAGACAATGCATAATGAGACTGTACAGACTGGGGTGTGTTCCCATAGTATCTTGATAGCAGTCCCTCATTTTACATTCAGTTTGGACTTGTTTTTAGAACGTTTTTGGTGGATTTGTATTTGTACATGTTTAATTTAATGAATTACCTTCAAACTATGGTTGTGGGATTTAGATTGTTGCATGCATACTTGTTTATATGTTTTTACATTTCAACATTGTATGGGATTGGATATGTGTGTGTGTACAAGTACTAATGATAAGGCCTCCCAGGTTAGTGATATTCCAACTTGACTCTAGTCGCCAGACCCTATCCTATTAGATGAAGTCTTGTGGAGTTTCAGATCATTCCCCTTTGGGACATGTCAAGATAGAGTGGTATTAGAGAAATAAGTTCTACCTTATTACTAGATCCTATGATATTGGATTGGGGAAATCATGTTAAGTGTTTTGAGTTTGGATTTCAGGCCAAGGACTCCATTATTGGGGCAAGGGATGATGTATCCATACATTGTGACTCAAATCACTTAATTTTAAACTCAGTACATTAGAACACTTGATGCAAGGAAAAAAATTGTAAATGCATCATATAGGAATGGGTTTTGGTTTCCATGTCCTTCTTGAGTTAGTTCTCTAGATATAATCATTGATTGTGATACATCTTGTTTAATTTTGGGACGGCTTTGTGAAGTATGAACACTATGATTCAACATTAAGATCATAAGGATGATCCCATCAATGATAAGGCATTGATACATGGACTAGCTCTACATGTGTTACCTCAAGGTGGTTCACCAGCTATACCACCACCTATTGAGAAGCACATGGTACCTACAGTACCAGTGAATTATGTGTGTAGGATTAACACATATCATAGGTTTTAGTGATAGAGAATCATCAGATTCCAAGGTGAGCCCAACCCATAGATTTATAAGGACTATATTGAGGTGGTGACCCAATTTATCCATTTGGGGAGGACACCAGCATAGTATATGGTGGTCCAGGTGCTAGGCCTTCTCCATGGATTAGTAGGATGATGATGGGTGTTAGTGACCCATTACTATGATTAGGAGAATCTACCATGGTCAGAGTTTGAGAATCTCTTTAGAATACTTCTCTCCCGCTACGTTGAGGGATGTACATATCTTGGAATTTTTGCAGCTCTAGTAGGAAATCAGGATGGTAGCTAAGTATTCATCAAGGTTTACCAACATCTCCAGAAACACTATGGGTATGGTTTGTAACCATTTTTTCAGGACTGTAACCATCGAGCGAGGGTTTCATAAATACTTATGATCTAGTGTTATCTCACTTTGAATATCTACTTATGCTGGGGTGTTAGAGGGAGATATGGTGGTTGATAGTTTCTTGGATGGTAATATATTTCTAGTGGTTGCTAGTAGTGGGAAAAAGGAGAAGAGATCTCAATAGTAGGGATCCTATGTTAGTATCATGGACCTGGAAATGCATGAAATATCTATAGGAGGTGCCAGGATGGAGGATGTTTGGTAAAAACCTCACAGAGTGGGTCTATTCATCCCATAGATATGTGGTTCTACTTAGGTGATAGTAGGGGAAATCTTTCCAGAGATCATAAAACCCAATGTATGGTTGATAGGAAAACTGTAGAAAGGTAGCTGATAAAGAGGCAGTGGTAGGAGAAGATAGGTTCTCATGGAGGAAGACATGGAATAGGAGGTGGGAGAATAGTTTAAGTTGGTAGATGCTTTGACTTGTTACCACCACCACCTCTAGGTGGTCCACACCAAGCTTAGGGAGATGAAGGACATGTGAGAATATAACTGAAGGTAGATGAAGCTTATGACCCAAAGGCTCTAGAATGATAAGAGGTGTGATTTTTCATCTTTTTACCTTAGCTTCAATATCGATAGAAATAGGTTTTAGTCATTCCTTTCATTCCACATACGTTGTTTGTGACCTAGAAATTTATATTGGGTCCTTGGCTCAACCATTAAGCTTGGAGACTCATAATAGAGATGTCTCAGGAATCTAGTACTTGTAAAAACAGTGTGACCTGACTCTTGGAGGTGAGAGTTTATATTGGGAACTATTTTTAAAAGCGATGAGGCATTATGAAATCATCTTAGGAATGGGCTATGTATCTATAGTTCATTCCCATATTGACTAATTCAGGTGAATGATGCGGTGTGTCTGCAACAATGGAACTAGGTTCACCTTTATCAGAGTAAGGGGAACCCAAGTGGGATTATATGGACTCATGAATAGGTGGGTGTAGCCAATCAATGTTATGTGGTCTAGCCTAAACCTTGGTGCAGTGGATGTTATGAGTTCCTAATGGCCTACAATAGTGGATGAGTATGAGGACATCTTCCTAGATGATGTTCATAGTCTTCCTCCCCGCTGAGATATAGAATTATAAACTGATCTACACACTAGAAAACACTGATATCTACTCTATCATATTAGATGGCTCCACAAAGTTTCAAAATTTGAGGGTACAGTTTGATGACTTATAGAGGAAAGGATTTTTTAGACCCAATGATTCACCCCAGGTGCCCTAGTTTGGTTTACCATGGAGTCAAATGAGATCTCAAGGTTATGCATGTATAAATGATTCTTAAACCATGTGAACATGAATAATAATTATCCACTACCAATGAACAATGACCCATTTTATCAGTTGAGAGGGGAAAAATGGTTCTCAAATGATTACCTCAGTTCAGACAATCACTACGGGATGAGGATATACTGAAGATGAAATTCATATGATTCCACAGTCACTATGAGTACATGGTAATTCCCTTCTGCATGAAGAACTCTGCTTTAGTTTTCATTGGACTCATTAATTAGACATTTCACCTTTTCTTATATCGGTTCATAGTAGTATTTATCAAAGATATCCTTGTGTACATGAAATTCAAGGAGGAGCACACAAGACACTTAAAAATGGTTTTGGACATGCTCTAAGAGCACTAAATTTATGGGAATAGCTAAAAGTTATAGTTCTTTATTTAGGTTTTCCACTTTTTGGGACACATTATCTCTATAGATGGATTGGTAGTTGACCCGACCAAGGTCAAGGTTGTGTTAGCTTGGGATCCACCCAAGAGAGTGATGGTGGTGTGAGAATTACTTAGGTTGGTAGGCTATTACTAGAGGTTCAAAACTAATTTTTCAAGGGTATCATCACCCATGAAATATTTTATCCAAAAAGGGTATCCATTCATCTGAATAGAGAGCTTCCAATAGTCTTTTTAGCATTTGAGGAATAAATTAATGAGATCTCCCATCATGAGATTTCTAGAGGAGGGTGTCGAGTACATAGTATTTTGTGATACATCGGGAATTGGTTATTGTTTTTATTTTGATGCAGAGGCAGGGAGCGATTGCCTATTATTAATGTCAGTTGAGAAAATATGAGTAGAACTATAGAACCCATGATTTTGAGTGAGTAGTTCTAGTCTTCACACTAAAGATGTTGTGACACTATCTTATGGGTGATTAGTTTATCTATAAGGCCTCAGCCCTAAAACTTACTTAATCTTGAGTTATTACAAGATTACACATTGAGGATCTTTTCAAGTTTAGTCTTTTAGAGAATTAGATCATAAAACTTGCATTACATTCCACATTTAAACAAAGTGGTTACATAAAAGATAGTATTCATTTTCCCATCAACGGAAACATATTTAAAATAAAACATGGATTCTTTATTGACACTTCCTTGACACTATCATCATATCATGTACCAATCCCTTGACCTATGAAAACATTTCAAAAAGTTGGGATGAGTATAAAAAGCTCAATAAGGGTTATAAAAAGTATATAATGGAAACATGATTACATATATACATAAGAATGAAAGCATACTTTACCCATAAAGCATAATCACTTTAACATACCTCATAAAATCATGAATAAATAATAGAAATCATAAGACATAAAGGTAAATTGAGGCATTCATAACATTCTTACGTAGGGAGTAACCATCTTGGTTACGTTTGGAATACCCATCATAGTATATTCCCTAAAGTCTCGTTGGAGACACCATAACGTTTAACCCCTTCGCGTTACCCAATGCATTTGAGAGCTATATCGGGCTCACCCGCCCTTAGTTTATCACGGAACCACCCGTCTTCATAAACAATGCCCAAGAACCAAAACATAATCATATCACATAACTTAAGCATAAAGGAAATATAACATTCCCATATTGCATTAAAAATATAACATTTTAACATATTGAAATAATAAATCCACTCTAAAAACCATTTTCGAAACCATTTAAAACATTTAATAAAGATTTCTTTGAATCAAAGTGTCCCATACCACTTTGAAGGTTTTAAAATTTTAAACCATTAATATCCATATAAATAAATCCTTAAAACCATTTTGAAAACATGGATATTAACGAGAAATATTTATAAGAATAAATCATTAAAACATTTAAAACCATATTTTAGTTAAAGGGTTTTTAACAAAATGAGAGACACTTGAATACAATAATTGAGGAATAAAATTTAATCAGAACTTTATAATATCATGAGAATAAAGGAATTCAAGATATAATATTCCAAAGGACAGTATATACCCCATATAAGAGTGAATTGGTGCATAACAACAATGAAGTCTCAATAGAAATGTAAAATGAGATGAAATCTCCTGTGAAGAAGGTATCCTTAAATCAAGGATAAATCAATTTCATAATTACGTGTGAGAAATATAAATACACCCAATATAAGCGGATATTAAGTGTAAAAAAATCAAAGGTAATTCACACATATTCAAAGGATGACATATTCAATAACTACATGTTGAACCCAAAGAAATCAAAATTGGGTTAAGAAGTTCCCTTGACAGCCTAATGGCGTCACATCAAATTTTAGAAAAAGAGTTGATGAGAGAGATAAAGGGTATGTAATAACTTGGAAATAAAATTTACGTCAATAAGGATATATAATAACATATCCCCACATAATAAGATGAAAATTAAAAGACATAACAAAAGAAGTCTTTTAAAAAGAGGAGGGTGAAAGGTTCCCTTACCGATTTGGGCAACTTTCGAAACGTACACCCCATGAAAGAAATACTATAAAAAATTGATGTAAATACTCATAAACGAAATTATGTTACACAAAGAGTAGAATAATGGAGAGTACATTCACCACTCAAAAGGAAATATTGGCAAATGTAGCATGAATCTCACAGGAATAAAAGTGAGATGAAAAATCCCTTACGAAAACTCGGCAGCCTAACGGCGCCACTTAAAACATCCAAAAATGGATTGATGAGATCAAATAGGGTCTCTCACCATATTAAAATAAAATGTAAAGCAATAGGAATATAAAGTAACATCTCCCAACATAACAAAGAGGAGCTTAAAAGAAGTGACATAAAGGAGAGTACTTAAAAAGAAAGAGAGAGGTTGGATCTCTTATGAAAATTCGGCAGCCTAACGGTGCCAATCAAAACTTCCAAAATGGATTAATGAGAGAAAATAGGGTCTCTAATCATATGAACATAAAAAGTACATTAATATTAATATAAAAGAACATCCCAATACTAAGAAATATGAGCTTAAAAGGAATGAGATAAAAGAGTGTACTTTAAAAGAAAGAGAGGGGTCAGATCCCTTACCTCGTGTCCGACATGAATCGATCGTTCTTTAATCTCTTGTATAATAACATTTGGTCAATTTATAATTTCTTAAGGACATCCTGTAAATATTATTATTCAGTTCATATCACATATTATAATGTCATAATAATTGGTTAATAAAGTGAGTTCATATCAGACGTTTTGGTCGATGTTCAGTACATGAGTAAAAATTGAACTTGTTGGAAAAGAATTTTCCATGTAGTTATAGGTACATCATCTCCAGAATAGTATTTATGTTTTAAATATCATATATATAGAGTATATATTCATTTTATACTATTCCATATCATTTGGAGATAAGAAATGAAATGTACCGTTCATGGAGACGGTAAGCTGTACGTATGCATGAACGCTACTTTCATTTCTTTTTTTTTGTATTTAATGGAATGAAATAACAATGATATAAAGTTATATTATAATTACAGTAGGATAACATATGTAATACCATTAATTACATCCTTTATACATCCCACATATGGCATTAACGAATCAAATCACTTTGAGGGGGCGGTAGTCCGCACTTCCTAAAATGAAGATATCGCGTTTACCCATAACGAAAACCACAAAGGTATGCCATAAATGAAAAATACAGAAGCTTAAGGAAAACATAAACATATTATATATCATATATAAATATAGTGACATATTAATGGCCACATTTGAAGGTGTTAAAAGAATATTGAACAATCATCGTTTCGTGAGGCAGTGATTCGCCATCCACAGAAACAGTATGTTCTTTAACCATTAGACAAAGGTGTGTGTACTTTTAGCTCGAATACATCACATAACAACATCCTAGTATATTTTAGATACTGGTTTTGTTACAAAAGAAAATAATAAAAAGAGTTTAGGGTGTTGGAGAAGAAAAATAATACAAAAGAACACAAGGGAACACATTACCTTTAAATCGGGTAACTTCCTTTGATTTGAGCTCAAAGGCTTCCTTGGAAAATATTCTGCCCAAAGTGAGGATTTAATGATGAAGAGATGGATGTGGAGAGATGAAATGGGTAGGGGTTGGCCGAGCCAAAGTCTTTAGTGGTGTGTGTAAGGTGGTAGAGATGGGGGTCTTTTATAAGAGGAGAGGAGGGACACTCTTGGAAAGTTACAAAATGTTACTTTATTTTCAAATGAGTTTTGGATTTTAAAGGTCCCACAATGATTTAATTCAAGGAAAAGGTGGTAAGGGTTCGAAATACACCCATCCAATAGGTTTTTGACAAGTGTAAGTTATAGTTTTAACATTATCTTTTCATTTGATTTAAATCCCTTATTAATGAGGTAATTGCTGCATCATCATGATGTCATAAATAATTTAATTTATTTAATGTCTAAAAATTATAAAATAAATATCATGATGTAGGAAATCGTTTTAGATTTCTAATTAACATTTATAGTCAAAAATATGACTTGTATAACCCCATTTAAAAATTGTTTTAGTAAAACATCTCATGTTTGTGACATTTTAATTTTAATTTTAAATAAAAAGGTATTTATGTCATTTTCCAACCAAAGTGGCTTCATGGGGTCCCCAAGTTGACCCATGGATTGTCTTGGTCGGCCATGACACATAAAATAAGGGTAGGACATGTGTCAAATTCATTTCATATTATTAAAACATTATTTTTACCTTAAATTACACTAATTACCTCTAATCGCGATTAAAAACATAAACGTTACTATTCACCAAAAAATTATTTTAATCCCATTGAACCACATTTTACTTCCTAATGACAACCATGTATATCGGATTTTTGAAATTCAAAACACAGAAGTGGTAAAGTTTCATTTAAACGAAAGATCAGTTTTTTAAGTACCTCTTAGTGGTTTCACTATTCATCAAAAATTGAAGTTTTTCAGAATAATACCAAAACTTCACCCCAGGATATATTTGATATTCAAAATTCAAAAATTATATCTATTTTTAAAAATTCAAATCGTATAAGTTACATTAATTTATTTAATAATTAATTCCCGCTGTCATGAAAAATAGCGTGTTTTTATGAAATAATATATATCAAAAGATTGACACTAGTTTAAGTCCAATTTCAAAGTGAAATTAATTCCAACAACCAATATTGGATTAAATGGTAAAAATATATTATAATTTAACTTTAAAACCAATTCAAAAGATAATCTAATCATATAAATAAATTAGATTAAAAAGTTGTTTTGAATTAAAATACTGCATTTTTCACTATTCATTAAAAAATGAACTTTATCGGAAAAATACCAAAAATTTACACAAAGTAAATTTTGATGTCCCTATTACAAAGAAGAATTTTATTTTGTCAAATATAACACATAAAATTGTCCAAAAGTGTATTTTAAAGAGGTTCTCCATAAAAAGGCTGTTAATCGACCATTTAAAGAATATTAGAATGTTTATGCTTAAAATTTGATTCATTTTCATTTTTAATCCTCTAACATTTATTGTAAAGAGTAAAAATATTTGACAAACTTATATAATCATTTTGTAGTTTGTTCTGTTCATTCCCACCATTACAACGGCTAGGCGTTAACTACCATTTAAAATTATATTATTTTATTATTAGAGTGCAACGTAAGATTCCCAAGAAACTCGTTGTTGCGTATTGGGTACGCCATCGCGCATAGCGTCCCTTTTAAAGTAATATTAATATTTTATTCAAAAATAAGGATAAATGTGAAAATTTCATATTCTTTATTTACCTGGGGTGTTACATCCTTCCCCCCTTTTGGGAATTGCATCCTCACAATTTTAAAATTGGGCTTGGAAACTTCATTGAAAATCCCACATCAGAACAATAGTCAGTAAAACAATCACCTTTAAATGAAGGAAGATAAGTACAAAGGTCACCCGAGTTAACCCATACTAGGATTCCATGTAAGAAAATATGGATATGGAGGTGAAAACAAAGGGTCATGTTCTGATGGAGATTGATAGTAAACATTTCTAGGAGAAAGGTAACTATAAGAAAATCACAAACTTGTGATGGGTTAAATGGTATTTGATTCCCCAGCAGGAAAAGTTAACAGAAAACATTTTTGTTTTAAGTTACTCTTCATTGAGGAATTTATTTTTGAGCTTAACTAAATCATAACGAAACATACTTACTTGTCACGTAGACTTTCAACTTTTACTAGATTCCTTAATCAAACTCATATTTTCTCCAAAAGACGAGTACTTAGGAAGAATTGTTCGCATTAAGAGTACTATAATCAACTTCTTGAGAATCACCTATTCCACAAAAGAGAACTATATATTTCCCTTGTATTTAGACAAAATCCAAAACAAAAATTGTTAGTATGAGGTCAGAGAATTCACAAAAGTATAATCCTTTATAAAAATAAAATCTATTCTTAATCTCCAAAATTTGTCCCAAAAAAAACCCAAAGTTCAATGAAGACCATTCGATAAACAATTGTCCATAAAATTCTTCAATGTAAACCCAACTAAGATTGAAACCCAAATATTTGAAGGATTTAATCACATAGTCTTCCAAGGTACAAATTAACTTTTATCTCCAAATAACATCAGTTGCTCTTAAATTCTCATATTGAAAAGTAATTAACCTAATCACATTTCCTCCATGATAGGTTAATCATTTCCATAGATAACCCAAAATAAACTTACTCTTGATTCCAAAAATCATCTAACTAAAATGAATTAGTCAAACTAACCAGGGACTTCACGTAGTCCAGTGGTAGGTGATAAATACCAGTCGCACTTTGGTTGTGGGTTCGATTCCCGCGGCTTTGTCCGACGCAACGGGTTGTCACATGGACTGCGTGTTGTCCTTTTTCCAAAACTACATAATTCATAAAACATTCCCCAAAATGAGATAAAATCTTCAAAAATAATCATAACATATTTTGACCTCAAGTTTATATAATGCCTTTCATTTTCCATCATAACATATAATTACCCATAATTACCTCAAAAGTAAGGATCATATAAACCCTAATGGTTAACTTTATAATTATTACCTGAACTTCCACATCGATTGGTCATCTCGTACAAGATGCATTATAGAACATACCAAGGTTCAAGTGGTTGATCATGACTCCTTGATAGTTTGTTTAGAACAACCACGAGTTTCCTTATTGAATCCCCCATTTCATCCAGTCTCTTAATCAGAGAACCACCACAGTTTCCTTCAAACCTATTGTCACGTTGGTGCCTGCTAGATCCATCCATTCACTAAAAACAGAAATGTCCGTGTGAGTATATCAACAAAACCATCATGTACTAATGAGGAAGATATACTTACTCATTCACTTTATCTAAAAACTATGACTCTTTCTGAAATCCTAACCATTATGGTAATGTCACTTATGCTTAAAGAATACCCTATCCTATAAAGTTATCTAAACCGACCTCTGATACCAACTATAAGGCCCCAGCCTTAAACCTTACTTAATCTTGAGTTATTACAAGATCACACATCGAGGATCTTTTCAGGTTTAGAGTTTTAGAGAATTAGATCATAAAACTTGCATTACATTCCACATTTAAACAAAGTGGTTACATAAAATATAGTATTCATTTTTCCATCAACGGAAACATATTTAAAATAAAACATGGATTCTTTCTTGACACTTCCTTGAAACTATCATCATATCATGTACCTATCCATTGACCTGTGAAAACATTTCAAAAACTTGGGATGAGAATAAAAAGATTAGTAAGGGTTATAAAAAGTATGGAAAGGAAACATGAGTACATATATACATAAGAATGAAATCATACTTTACCCATAATGCATAAGCACTTTAACATACCTCATAAAATCATGAATAAATCATAGAAATAATAATACATAAAGGTAAATTGAGTAATTCATAACATTCTTACATAGGGAGTAACCATCATGGTTACGTTTGGAATACCCATCACAGTATGTTCCCTAAATCTCTTCGGAGAAACCTTAATGTTTAACCCCTTCGTGTTACCCAATGCATTGGAGAGCTATATCGGGCTCACCCGCCCTTAGTTTATCACGGAACCACCCGTCTTCATAAACAATGCCCAAGAACCATAAAATAATCATAGCACATAACTTAAGCATAAACGAAATATAACATTCCCATATTGCATTAACAATATAACATTTTAAGATATTGAATTAATAAATCCATTATAAAAACCATTTTTGAAACCATTTAAAACATTTAATAAAGAGATATTTGAATCAAAGTGTCCCATACCACTTTGAAGGTTTTAACATTTTAAACCATTAATATCCATATAAATAAATCCATAAACCATTTTGAAAACATGGATATTAACGCGGAATATTTATAAGAATAAATCATTAAAACATTTAAAACCATATTTTAGTTAAAGGGTTTTTAACAAAATGAGAGACACTTGAATACAATAATTGAGGAATAACATTTAATCAGAACTTTATAATATCATGATAATAAAGGAATTCATGATATAATATTCCAGAGGACAGTATATACACCATATAAGAGTGAATTGGTGCATAACAACAATGAAGTCTCAATAAGAATGTAAAATGAGATGAAATCCCCTGTAAAGAAGGTTTCCTTAAATTAAGGATAAATCAATCTCATAATTATGTGTGACAAATATAAATACACCCAATATAAGCGGATATTAAGTGTAAAACAACCAAAGGTCATTCACACATATTCAAAGGCTGACATATTCAATAACTACATGTTGAACCCAAAGAAATCGAAATTGGGTTAAGAAGTTCCCTTGACAGCCTAACGACGTCACATCAAATTTTAGAAAAAGAGTTGATGAGAGAGATAAAGGGTATCTCATCACTTGGACATAAAATTTACGGCAATAATGATATATAATATCATATCCCCACATAATAAGATGAAAATTAAAAGACATAACAAAAGAAGTCCTTTAAAAATAGGAGGGTGAAAGGTTCCCTTACCGATTTGGGTAACTTTCGAAACATACACCCCATGAAAGAATGACTATATAACATTGATGTAAATACTCATAAACGAAATTATGTTACAAAAAGAGTATAATAATGGAGTGTACATACACCACTCAAAAGGAAATATTAGAAAATGTAGCATGAATCTCACGGGAATAAAAGTGAGATGAAAAATCCCTTACGAAAACTCGGCAGCCTAACGACGCCACTTAAAACTTCCAAAAATGGATTGATGAGATCAAATAGGGTCTCTCACCATATTAACATAAAATATAAAGAAAGATGAATATAAAATAACACCTCCCAACATAACAAATAGGAGCTTAAAAGAAGTGACATAAAGGAGAGTACTTAAAAAGAAAGAGAGAGGTTGGATCTTTTACGAAAATTCGGCAGCCTAACGGTGCCAATCAAAACTTCCAAAATGGTTTGATGCGAGAAAATAGGGTATCTCATCATATGAACATAAAAATTACATTACTATTAATATAAAATAACATCCAAATCATAATAAATATGAGCTTAAAAGGAATGACATAAAAGAGTGTACTTTAAAAGAAAGAGAGTGGTCGGATCCCTTACCTCGTGTCCGACATGACTCAATCGTTATTTAATCTCCTGAATAATAAAATTTGGTCAATTTATAATTTCTTAAGGAACTCCTTTAAATATTATTATTCAGTTCATATCACATATTATAATGTTATAATAATTGGTTAATAAAGTGAGTTCATATCAGACGTTTTTGTCGATGTTCAGTACATGAGTAAAAATTGAACTTGTTGGAAAAGCATTTTCCATGTAGTTATAGGAAAATCATCCCCAGATTAGTATTTATGTTTTAAATATCATATATATCCAGTATATATTCATTTTATACTATTCCATAGCATTTAGATATAAGAAATTAAATGTACCGTTCATGGAGACGGTAAGCCGTACGTACGCATGAATGCTACTTTCATTTTTTTTTGTATTTAATGGAATGAAATAATAATGATATAAAAGTAAATTATAATTCCAGTATGATAAAATATGTAATAACATTAATTCCATCCTTTATACGTCCCACATATGGCATTAACGAATCAAATCACTTTGAGGGGGCGGTAGTCCGCACTTCCTAAAATGAAGATATCACGTTTACCCATAATGGAAACCATAAAGGTATGCCATAAATGAAAAATACAGAAGCTTAAGGAAAACAAAAACATATTATATATCATATATAAATATAGTGACATCTTAATGGCCACCTTTGAAGGTGTTAATAGAATATTGAACAATCATCGTTTCGTGAGGCAGTAATTCTCCATCCACAGAAACAGTATGTTCTTTAACCATTAGACGAAGGTGTGTGGATGTTTAGCTCGAATAATTCACATAAAAACATCCTAGTATATTTAAGATACTGTTTTTGTTACAAAAGAAAATAATAAAAAGAGTTTAGGGGGTTGGAGAAGCAAATTAAAACAAAATAACTCAAGGGAAGACATTACCTTTAAATCGGGTAACTTCCTTTGATTTGAGCTCAAAGGCTTCCTTGGAAAGGCTTCTGCCCAAAGTGAGGCTTCAATGATGAAGATATGGATGTGGAGAGATTCAATGGGAAGGTTTGGCCAAGCCAAAGGCTTGAGAGGTGTGTGTAAGGTGGTAGAGGTGGGGGCGTTTTACAAGAGGAGAGGAGGGGAACTCTTGGAAAGTTACAAAATGTTACTTTATTTTCAAATGAGTTTTGGATTTTAAAGGTCCCACATTGATTTATTTAGAGGAAAAGGTGGTAAGGGTTCGAAATCCACCAATCCAATAGTTTTGTGACAAGTTTATGTTATAGGTTTAACATTATCTTTTCATTTTATTTAAATCCCTTATTAATGAGGTAATTGCTGCATCACCATGATGTCATAAATAATTTAATTTATTTAATGTCTAAAAATTATAAAAAAAAATATCATGATGTATGAAATCTTTTTATATTTCTAATGAATATTAATAGTCAAAAATATGACTTGTATCACCCCATTTAAAAATTGTTTAAGTAAAACATATCATGTTTGTGACATTTTAATTTTAACTTTAAATAAAAAGGTATTTATGTCAATTTCCAACCAAAGTGGCTCCATGGGGTCCCAAAGTTGACCCATGGATTGTCTTGATCGTCCATGGCACATCCAATGAGGGTAGGACATGTTTCAAGTTCATTTCATATTATTAAAACATTATTTTTACCTTAAATTACACTAATTACCTCTAATCGCGATTAAAAACATAAAAGTTACAATTCACCAAAAAATTATTTTAATTCCATTGAACCAAATTTTAATTCCTAATGAAAACCATGTATGTCGGATTTTTGAAATTCAAAACACAGAAGTGGTAAAGTTTCATTTAAACGAAAGATCAGTTTTTTAAGTACCTCTTAGTGGTTTCACAATTCATCAAAAATTGAAGTTTTTCAGAATAATACCAAAACTTCACCCTAAAATATATTTGGTATTAAGAATTAAAAAATGATATCTATTTTACAAAATTCAAATCGTATAAGTTACATTAATTTATTTAATAATTAATTCCTGCTGTCATGACAAATAGCGTGTTTTTATGAAACAATATATATGAAAAGATTGACACTAGTTTAAGTCCAATTTCAAAGTGAAATTAATTCCAACAACCACTATTGGATTTAATGGTAAAAATATATTCTAATTTCACTTTAAAACCAATTAAAAATATAATCTAATCATATAAATAAATTAGATTAAAAAGTTGTTTTGAATTAAAATAAAACATTTTTCACTATTCATTAGAAAAATGAACTTTATCGGAAAAATACCAAAACTTTTCACAAAGTAAATTTTGATGCCCCAATTCCAAAGAAGAATTTTATTTTGTAAAATATAACACATAAAATTTTCAAAAAGTGTATTTAAATGAGGTTCTCCATAAAAAGCCGGTTAATCGACCTTTTAAAGAATATTAGAATGTTTACGCTTAAAATTGGATTCATTAGCATTTTTAATCCTCTAACATTTATTGTAAAGAGTAAAAATATTTGAAAAACATATATAATCATTTTTTAGTTAGTTATGTTCATTCTCGCCATTACAACGGCTAGGCGTTAACTACCATTTAAAATAATATTATTTTATTATTAGAGTGCAACGTAAGATTCCCAAGAAACTCGTTGTTGCGTATTAGGTACGCCATCACGTATAACGTCCCTTTTAAAGTAATATTAACATTTTATTCAAAAATAAGGATAAATGTGAAAATTTCATATTCTTTATTTACCTGGGGTGTTACATCCTTCCCCCCTTTTGGGAATTGCGTCCTAACAATTTTAAAATTGGGCTTGAAAAATTCATTAAAAATCCCACATTGGAACAATATTCAGTAAAGCAATCACCTTAAAATAAAGAAAGAGAAGTACAAAGGTCACCCGAGTTAACCCATACTAGGATCCCATGTAAGAAAATATGGATATGGAGGAGAAAACAAAGGGTCATGTTCTAATGGAGAGTGATAGTAAACATGTCTAGGAGAAATTTAACCATAATAAAATCACAAACTTGTGATGGGTTAAACGGTATTCGATTCCCCAGTAGGAAAAGTTAACAGAAAACATGTTTGTTTTAATTTACTCTTCATTGATGAATTTATTTTTGAGCTTAACTAAATCATAATGAAACATACTTACTTTTCATGTATACTTTCAACTTTTACTAGATTCCTTAATCAAACTCATATTTTCTCCAAAAGATGAGTACTTAGGAAGACTTGTTCGCATTAAGAGTACTATAATCAACTTCTTGAAAATCACCTAATCCACAAAAGAGAACTATATATTACCATGTATTTAGACAAAATCAAAAACCAAAATTGTTATTATGAGGTCATAGAATCCAAAAAAGTATAATCCTTTATAAAAATAAAATCTATTCTTAATCTCCAAAATTTGTCCAAAAAAACCCAAAGTTCAACGAAGACCATTTGATAAACAATTGTCCATAAAATTTTTCAAAGTAAACCAATTTAAGATTGAAAACCAAATATTTGAAGGATTTAATCACATAGTCTTCCAAGGTACAAATTAACTTTTATCTCCAAATAACATCAGTTGCTCTAAAATTCTCATATTGAAATGTAATTAACCTAATCACATATCCTCCATGATAGGTTAATAATTTTCATAGATAACCCAAAATAAACTTACTCTTGATTCCTAAAATCATCTAACTAAAAAGAATTAGTCAAACTAACCAGGGACTTCACGTAGTCTAGTGGTAGGTGATAAATATCAGTCGCACTTTGGTTGTGGGTTCGATTCCCGCAGCTTTGTCCGACGCAACGGGTTGTCACATGGTCTGTGTGTTGTCCTTTTTCCAAAACTATATAATTCATAAAACATTCCCCAAAACGAGATAAAATGTACAAAAATAATCATAACATATTTTAAACTCAAGTTTATCTCATGCCTTTCATTTTCCATAATAACATATAATTACCCATAATTACCTCAAAAGTAAGGATCATATAAACCCTAATGGTTACCTTTATAATTATTACCTGAACTTGCACATTGATTTGTCATCTCATACATGATGCATTACAGAACATACCAAAGTTCAACTGGTTGATCATGACTCCTTGATAGTTGGTTTAGAACAACCACGAGTTTCCACATTGAATCCCCCATTTCATCCAGTCTCTTAATCAGAGAACCACCACAGTTTCCTTCAAACCTATTGTCACTTTGGTGCCTGCTAGATCCATCCATTCACTAAAAATAGAAATGTCAGTGTGAGTATATCAACAAAACCATCATGTACTAATGAGGAAGATATACTTACTCATTCACTTTATCTAAAAACTATGACTCTTTCTGAAATCCTAACCATTATGGTAATGTCACTTATGCTTACAGAATACCCTAACCTATAAAGTTATCTAAACCGACCTTTGATACCAATTATAAGGCCCGAGCCTTAAACCTTACTTAATCTTGAGTTATTACAAGATTACACATTGAGGATCTTTTCAGGTTTAGAGTTGTAGAGAATTAGATCATAAAACTTTCATTACATTCCACATTTAAACAAAGTGGTTACATAAAAGATAGTATTAATTTTCTCATCAACGAAAACATATTTAAAATAAATCATGGATTCTTTCTTGACACTTCCTTGACACTATCATCATATCATGTACTAATCCCTTGACCTGTGAAAACATTTCAAAAACTTGGGATGAGCATAAAAAGCTCAGTAAGGGTTATAAAATGTATGGAAAGGAAACATGAGTATATATATATATAAGAATAAAATCATACTTTACCCATAAAGCATAAGCACTTTAACATACCTCATAAAATCATGAATAAATCATAGAAATCATAAGACATAAAGGTAACTTGAGGCATTCATAACATTCTTACGTAGGGAGTAACCCCTTTGTTACGTTTGGAATACCCATCACAGTATATTCCCTAAATCTCTTCGGAGAAACCTTAACCTTTAACCCCTTCGCGTTACCCAATGCATTGGAGAGATATATCGGGCTCACCCTCCCTTAGTTTATCACAGAACAACCCGTCTTCATAAACAACGCCCAAGAACCATAACATAATCATAGCACATAACTTAGGAATAAAGGAAATATAAAATTCCCATATTGCATTAACAATATAACATTTTAAGATATTGAAATAATAAATCCATTCTAAAAACCATTTTCGAAACCATTTAAAACATTTAATAAAGAGATCTTTGAATCAAAGTGTCCCATACCACTTTGAAGGTTTTGACATTTTAAACCATTAATATCCATATAAATAAATTCTTAAAACCATTTTGAAAACATGGATATTAATAAGAAATATTTATAAGAATAAATCATTAAAACATTTAAAACCATATTTTAGTTAAAGGGTTTTTAATAAAAAGAGAGACACTTGAATAAAATAATTGAGGAATAACATTTAATCAGAACTTTATAATATCATGATAATAAAGGAATTCATGATATTATATTTCAAAGGACAGTATATACACCATATAATAGTGAATTGGTGCATAACAACAATGAAGTCTCAATAGAAATGTAAAATGAGATGAAATCCCCTGTAAAGAAGGTATCATTAAATTAAGGATAAATCAATCTCATAATTATGTGTGAAAAATATAAATACACCCAATATAAGTGGATATTAAGTGTAAAACAATAAAAGTTCGTTCACACATATTCAAAGCATGACATATTCAATAACTACATGTTGAACCCAAAGAAATCGATATTGGGTTAAGAAGTTCCCTTGACAGCCTAACAACGTCACATCAAATTTTAGAAAAATAGTTGATGAGAGAGATAAAGGGTATATCATTACTTGGACATAAAATTTATGGAAATAAGGATATATAATAACATATCCCTACATAATAAGATTAAAATTAAAATACATAACAAAAGAAGTCTTTTAAAAAGAGGAGGGTGAAAGGTTCCCTTACTGATTTGGGTAACTTTCGAAACGTACACCCCATGAAATAAGGACTATACAACATTGATGTAAATACTCATAAAAGAAATTATGTTACACAAAGAGTAGAATAATGGAGAGTACATACACCAATCAAAAGGAAATTTTGGAAAATGTTGCATGAATCTCACAGGAATAAAAGTGAGATGAAAAATCCCTTACGAAAACTCGGCAGCCTAACGACGCCACTTAAAACTTCCAAAAATGGATTGATGAGATAAAATAGGGTCTCTCAACATATTAACATAACATATAAAGAAATGTGAATATAAAATAACATCTCCCAACATAACAAATAGGATATTAAAAGAAGTGACATAAAGGAGAGTACTTAAAAAGAAAGAGAGAGGTTGGATCTCTTACGAAAATTCGGTAGCCTAACGACACCAATCAAAACTTCCAAAATAGATTTATGAGAGAAAATAGGGTCTCTTATTATATGAAAATAAAAATTAAATTAAGATTAATATAAAATAACATCCCAATCATAAGAAATATGAGCTTAAAAGGAATGACATAAAAGAGTGTACATTAAAAGAAAGAGAGGGGTCGGATCCCTTTCCTCGTGTCTGACATGACTCAATAATTCTTTAATATCCTGAATAATAAAATTTGGTCAAATTATAATTGCTTAAGGAACTACTTTAAATATAATTATTCAGTTCTTATCACATATTATAATGTTATAATAATTGGTTAATAAAGTGAGTTCATATCAGACGTTTTTGTCGATGTTCAGTACATGAGTAAAAATTGAACTTGTTGGAAAAGAATTTTCCATGTAGTTATAGGAAAATCATCCAAAGAATTGTATTTATGTTTTAAATACCATATTTATCCAGTATATATTCATTTTATACTATTCCATATCATTTGGAGATAAGAAATTAAATTTACCGTTCATGGAGACGGTAAGACGTACGTACGCATGAACGCTACTTTCATTTCTTTTTTTTTTTGTATTTAATGGAATGAAATAATAATGATATAAAGGTATATTATAATTCCAGTATGATAACATATGTAATACCATTAATTACATCCTTTATACATCCCACATATGGCATTAACGAATCAAATCACTTTGAGGGGGCAGTAGTCCGCACTTCCAAAAATGAAGATATCACGTTTACCCATAATGGAAACCATAAAGGTATGCCATAAATGAAAAATACAGAATCTTAAGGAATACATAAACATATTATATATCATATATAAATATATTGACATCTTAATGGCCACCTTTGAAGGTGTTAAAAGAATATTGAACAATCATCATTTCGTGAGGCAGTAATTCGCCATCCACAGAAACAGTATGTTCTTTGACCATTAGACGAAGGTGTGTGTAATTTTAGATCTAATCCTTCACATAGAAACATCCTAGTATATTTAAGATACTTGTGTTGTTACAAAATAAAATAATAAAAAGAGTTTAGGGGGTTGGAGAAGCAAAATAATACAAAAGAACACAAGGGAAGACATTACCTTTAAATCGGGTAACTTCCTTTGATTTGAGCTCAAAGGCTTCCTTGGAAAGGATTCTGCCCAAAGTGAGGCTTCAATGATGAAGAGATGGATTTGGAGAGATGAAATGGGCAGGTTTTGGCTGAGCCAAAGGCTTTAGAGGTGTGTGTAATGTGGTAGAGGTGGGGGACTTTTATAAGAGAAGAGGAGGGGCACTCTTGGAAAGTTACAAAATGTTACTTTATTTTCAAATGAGTTTCATATTTTAAAGGTCCCACAATGATGTATTTCGAGGATAAGGTGGTAAGGGTTCGAAATCCACCCATCCAATAGGTTTTTGACAAGTGTATGTTATAGTTTTAACATTATCTTTTCATTTTATTTAAATCCCTTATTAATGAGGTAATTCCTGCATCATCATGATGTCATAAATAATTTAATTTATTTAATGTCAAAAAATTATAAAAAAACTATAATGATGTAGGAAATCTTTTTATATTTCTAATGAATATTTATAGTCAAAAATATGTGTAACACCCGAGATTTTTATGAGTAATATTTTGTTTTTATATATCATCAAAGGAATCTTTCACTACATACTAGCTTGGCTTACTTTACACGCAATCACGACCTTCCTCGATAGCTTGCGTCGTACGCAATACCGAGTTTCACTAAACAACGATATGCTATTGAAATATTATTAAAACTAGCTGTTATGAATAGTATTAACCACTTTTTGAAATTTTATAAATTTTATTTTTCAAAATGGACTTCATTTTTGGATTCGTAATACCGAAATTAGCCTAGGGTGAAATTTTGGTATTTTTCTGAAAACTTTCAATTTTTGATGAATAGTGAAACCACTAAGTGGTAGGTTAAAAACTGAATTTTGCATAAAACATAATTTTACCGCTTATGTGAATTGAATTTCGAAAATCCGACAGACACGGTTGATATCAGTAAGTAAAATGTGGTTCAATGAGATAAAAAATTTTTTTTGGTGAATAGTAACTTTTTACTTTTTTTTACTGCGGTTAATAGTAAATAGGGTAACTAAGGGTAAATATGATATTACCATTACCCTTAAACATGTCCTAATTCTATTGGATAAGTATAATTCGACCAAAAACAACCTTATGAATAAAATATGACCATTTAGGCCCACTTGAGTTAGATTAGGACATTTATTATTAATTTATTTAAAGAAGGGTTAAAATAGTTAAAATCAAAGTTTAATAAGTAAATAATTTTTAATATGGGGTTATACATAAGATAAATTCGACAATAAATATTAATTAGAAAGATAAAAATATTTCCTACATAATAGTATTTTATTTATAATTTTTAGACATTAAATAATTTAATTTAATTATGACACAACGATGATGCAGTAATTATCTTATTTATGAAATATTGACATAATTGATGTTATAAACACCAAAATAAATGTAATTTGAGACTTTTTATGAATTAAACTAATTTTCTAGGTTACTATGATATATTAGTGTTGGTTTAATCAAATTGGTTCGAACATATAATTCTGTTATGACTTTCACAAAAATCATATATCAAATAGTGTCAAAATTGACACAAAATAGTTTTTAAATCAAATATTATATTATTAATTGTTATTTTATTCCTAAAAATCTAAGGTTCGGCCAAATGACTTAGATAAGGATATATATATTAATAATAAACAATTTGGGGTTCGTTTGGCATGTTATAGTAAGTGTATTAACCATATAGTGTAAGAAAACAAAAAGACATGGTAAAAGTTAAATTATTTAACTTAGAGTTAAATCTAATTGATAAGGTTAAAATAATACCCTAAACATGTCTGAATCCTATTGGGTGGTAGTATTTCGACCCTTCCCCACTTTAGATTCGAAATAAGACCCTTTGGAACCATTATAAACCGATTTTGACTTTAATATAAAATAATATTTTGAGATATTCCTAAGGTGCCCCTCTCCTCCCTTATAAAAGGGCACCTCCTCCCCCTCCTCCTCACACCAAATTGAGCACTCAAGCTCGGCCAACCCCTGCCATTTTATCCTCTCCACTTCCCTAGAATAATCCTAGAGGTCATGGTCTTCTTCAAAGACCAATCTTAGTTCCCTAAGTAGAGGATTCAAAGAGGCGTTCCAAAGAAGAGGTAATATCCGTTACCGATCTTTTCAATTTCTTTCTTCTTCAACTTCTTCTCCTTTAGTTGTTTCATGATAAAGTAATAACATCAGTATTACTTACATACTGATATGTTATTATAAATATGAAACAACCCTAATTCACCTTCTATCCATCCTACGGAAAAATGAAATCACCGCGCGTGCGTACGTACGGAATACCGTCTCCACGCCGTGGTGTAATCTATTTTCCACCATCACTTTACAAGGATGGGTATAATGGTGTAATGAGTAACTATTTATGATTATTATAAAGTAATATTGATACTGAAATAATATATATATATATATATATACTCCAATACAATTCCACGATCATAGGAACGATATCATCACTCGTGCGTACGTACAGAATACCGTCTCCACGATGTGAAGCGACTCATTCTACATGATCATCATTAAATAATAATTATATAAATGAATTGAATGAATAAATATGATATATGTTACACTAATACCATTCTGGATATAAGGTATCTATAACCTTAAAAGAAGAATAAGAATTTATTCGGCAAAACACGCATAAGAACAAAAGGCAATAAAGACCCGAGTAACAAGTAACAATGAAATATTACTAACAAGAAGCTAAGAATATGACCATATATGATATAATATCAATATTTATGATTCTGGAATAAGTCAATAACATTATTTAAACCATTATACAGGAGCTTCGGACACGTACAAAGCAAATCGGACCTAAGGTAAGGGAAATATCACAATCTCATTTTTATCTGAGATTGTTTATTCGTAAGTATTTACTGGGGTGTATTTTATCATCAACATCCATGTTTCATCAATATGTAATATTATTTCCATCCACATACAATTGTTTAAATCAATTTTTACCCTTCGGTGAGTTTTTAGTAATATGTATGAAAGGAATCTTTTGTCGTTTTTCGTACGAGGTACTTGACTTTTCCGACAAAAGTACGAAGAATGTTTTTTTTAACTTATACGGCATGAATGTATTTTTAAAACATTATTTCCAAGAAACATACTTTACAAGTTTTCATGTTTATTTTTAATCAAATTCTTTTATTTTAAAGTCGTATGACATGTTATGAAAGGAAAAATGTTTTTGAAGTAGAAAGGATATTTTCCTCAAGAATGGAGTTCAAGTATTTTATCAAAATTATTTTCCATCTAAGATAATAAAAGGGTTCTGTTTTTATCCCTATTATTACATTGGTTTGATTATTTTGTGATGGAAATATTTTTATGAATTCCTTTATCTTATATGAATTGTTTTATGATGTCATGTTGTTTAAAAATCCCATTTTTATTACATGGTTTACGCTATGATGTATGGTTTATGATTATGGGGCACACATAAGAAAGGATTCATTATAAGATGGGTGGGACCTATATCTCCCTCCAATTCATTGGGTAAAGATTTTATATCTCATGAGATAGACATGGCTGGAACGGAAGGTTATTTCGGTTCAGTGATACAGGACTGAAATGAGGAGTGAACTCGGTTCAGAAAGGGACTTTGTCCACTAAGATAGTCTTGGAAATGAGTCATGACTAACAAGAAATGATTTTCCATGATTATGTGTGCATGCCACAAAGTTTAAAGTTTTATGTTATGATTATGGGGATCTCATTTTCACTTCTATGATTTATTCCATGTTAAGATATTATGATCTCTTTTGCAGGTTATGATTTTCAAAAAGATATGATATGATTTTTATTTCCTTTATTTGCCCTTGCTGAGCATTTGAGCTCACCCTTTTATGTTTTCTTTTCCCCAGGTCAGGAAGATGGATATTAAGTAGAATATGCTAAAAGGGACCCTAGATATGATGAAATAAATGGGAGACACTGTAGAAGATTTATGAACCAGTTGTTTATGTTTCCCAGTTTCTAAAGACACTATACCTATACGGTCCTTTGTGGTTTTGTCATATGTTGTAATAAGTGTGCTTCAATTTTAAAGTATTAACAGTGTATGTAAATTATGGGTCGTTATAGTTGGTATCAGAGGAAAGGTATAGTCCACCTTTGGAAACTAGGATGTGAAAGCCTTAGTAAGAACCCTAAGGATAAGTCTAAGCATAGAACACAATCTTAGTGTTTTAGAAATGGCCATGAATACCCTAGGATAAGACCTTAAGTGTGAAATTTTGTTCTTGATTATGTGGTTTTCCTATTATAATTAGTGTTGCTCACACTATTCTTCTTGGTTTTAGTCAATGGCTGGAACCCGAAGGAACCGTGTTAATGCGGAATGCGATGGGCAATGCAATGATTGTCCCCCTGAGCAACCAAACGATATGGGAGCTGGAATGCAAAATCTTGTAGCCATGCTCACACAACTTTCTCAAGATATGAATCATGCAGGACTTCCAAACGAGCAAAGGAAAGAGCAACATTTTGTTGAATCCTTCATGAGGCAGCGTCTGCCTTCTTTCAGTGGGTCTACTGATCCATTAGTTGCTGAACAATGGATTAGTACTACTGAAAAGATATTTCCAGTTCTTCAATGTTCTGAACATGATAAAGTCATCCTAGCAGTGTATCGTTTGGAAGGAGATGCTAATCAATGGTGGAATCTTATTAAGAATACGAGGAAAAGGGATGAAATTGAGTCTATGGAATGGGACGATTTCAAAAACTTATTTTTTCAATAAGTACTTCCCTCGTATTCTCCGAACAAAGATAGAGAAAGAGTTTCTTGAACTCAAGCAAAGGGATGATGAATCTGTTGGTACCTATGAAGAAAATTTTACAAGACTTTCAAGGTACGCTTCTGGTATTATTATCCAACCTGAGAGTAAGATCGATCAATTCTTTAGTGGCTTAAAACCAAGTCTTAGAAGGGCGTTAGCCATAAGGGACTTCAATAGCTACGAGGAAATCGTTTGATGTGCTCTCAAAGTCGAGATGGAGATTGGAGTAACCCATCAGTCACATGGGTTTGATAAGAAGAGGAAGATGGAATTCAAAGGAAAATCTAAAGAGCACACTGAAAATAAGATGAACTTTCCCTTATGCTCAAAGTGTGGAAAGAAACATGGAGGGAGTTGTCTTAAAGGGACAAGTAAATGTTTTAAATGTGGAAAGGAAGGTCATCGGGAATTTGAATGCCGCGATAATGGGAAGAAGATTTCTAATGATGCAAACAAAGGAAGGGATACACAGAATGAACCTACTACACTTCAATGTTTCAAGTGCAAGGAGATGGGGAATTATGCCAATCAATGCCCAAATCCAAGGGTTGATGATGATGGTCGACGTCAACAAAATCTTAAGGCTAAAGACAAAGGAAAGTCACATGCAATTTCTATCAGCGATGTGGAGTACGATAACGAAGTGGTGAAAGGTACACTTACCATCCACTCTAAAGTAGAAAATGTTTTATTTGATTCTGGATCCACCCACTCTTTTATTTCGGAAAATTTTTCTAAGGGTATCACCGTACTACCTCAACAATTAGATGTTGAGTTAGCTGTGACAACACCTAATGGCACAACAGTCGCATCAAAAGTTTATAATTCTTCTCCGATCGAAGTTTGTGGGAAAGTGCTTCCTGCAAATCTTGTGATCCTTCCTTTAGTGGAATTTGATGTGATTCTTGGCATGGATTGGCTTTCTCTACATGGAGCTCATATCAATTGCCAAATAAGGGATGTCACATTTCATATTCCAGATCAATCTATGATCGTCTATCAATGCAAGGATGAACATAACCTTCCAGTGGCAATTTCTTCCATCTTATGGGTATTGATTCCACTAAATGAAGGTTATTTATCTCAAATGGTTGGTGAGAAACTCACGATTAAGAATATGCCCATTGTACAAGAGTTTGATGATGTATTTCCGGAGGAATTACCGGGTCTTCCACCAAATCGTAAAGTTGAGTTTTCAATAGAACTCGTACCGGGCGCTTTGCCAATTTCAAAGACACCTTATAGAATGGCCCCAATTGAGTTGCAGGAATTGAAGAAGCAACTCCAAGAGAATCTTGATAAGGGATTCATACGCCCTAGTGCGTCACCTTGGGGAGCACCTGTTCTATTTGTTAAGAAGAAAGATGGATCAATGAGACTCTGCATTGATTATCGAGAACTTAACAAGATCACTATCAAGAACAAATATCCTCTCCCACGCTTTGATGACTTATTTGACCAACTACGCGGAGCTCAATACTTTTCCAAGATTGATCTTCGTTTAGGGTATCATCAATTAAGGGTCAAAAGGGAGGATATACCAAAGACGGATTTCCGTACAAGGTATGGAAACTATGAATTTATAGTGATGCCATTTGGTCTTACAAATGCCCCTGTTATCTTCACGGATCTAATGAATAATGTCTTTAGAGACTATCTTGATCAATTTGTGGTAGTCTTTATAGACGACATTCTTGTATATTCAAAGAGCAAGGAAGAGCATGAAGATCACTTGAGAATTATATTGAAGACCCTGAGAAAGGAGAAGCTTTATGCCAAATTTACCAAGTGTGAATTTTGGCTTAAAAAAGTTGCATTTTTGGGTCACATAATCTCAAAAGAGGGGATATCTGTGGATCCAGTAAAAACAGAGGTTATCGAAAGATGGTCAAGACCAACAACAGTAACTGAGATCCGAAGTTTTCTTGGTTTGGCTGGATATTATCGACGTTTTGTAAAGGATTTTTCACGATTAGCTAATCCACTCACCAAGTTGACTTGGAAAGGAGTTAAGTTTGTTTGGACAGCGGAATGTGAAGAGAATTTCAAGGAGTTGAAAAGAAGGTTATCCAGTGCACCTGTGCTCACACTGCCTTGTAGTGGAGAAAGGTTTGTGATCTACAGTGATGCATCCAAGAAGGGATTGGGGTGTGTTCTTATGAAAAATGATATGGTGATAGCTTATGCCTCACGACAGTTGAAAATCCATGAGCAAAATTACCCAACTCATGATTTGGAGTTGGCTGTGGTAATCTTTGCATTAAAGATTTGGAGGCATTACCTTTATGGTGAAAGGTGTGATATTTATACTGATCATAAAAGTTTAAAGTATATTTTCACACAAAAGGAGTTGAATATGCATCAAAGAAGATGGTTGGAGCTGATTAAGGATTACGACTGCTCAATCCATTACCACCCTGGGAAAGAAAACTAGGTGGCAGATGCATTAAGGCGACAAGACCATGCTAGTTTATCCATGATGAGGATCACAAAGGATCCAATATTTATGGATTTACAAAGGATGGATCTTGGAATTATAATGGAAGGGGAAAAATATTATCTTTCTCAAATGAATGTTCAACCATCTATACATGAGAAGATTAAGGAGGCACAGAAAGAATATGTCGAGTTACAAAAGAAGGTGAGAAATGTTCATGAATTCAACCTTGATTGTGATGGGATAATAAAGTTCAGGAATCGGGTTTGTGTTCCTCCCATCCCCGAATTAAAGAAGGAGATGCTGGATGAGGCTCATAGTTCTTCATTCTCTATTCATCCTGGAAGAACGAAGATGTATAGGGACCTGAAAGAGTACTTCTGGTGGGATGGCATGAAAAGAGATGCTGCTGAATATGTCTCTCGATGCTTGGTTTGTCAACAAGTTAAAGCTGAGAGACAGAAGTCTAAGGGGATGTTACAACCATTACCCATACCCGAATGGAAATGGGAAAACATCACTATGGACTTTGTCACAGGACTTCCTAAAACATCCAAAGGCAATAATGCTATTTGGGTCATAGTTGATCGTCTTACAAAGTCTGCACACTTCATTGCTATTAGAGAGGATTTCTCTCTAGATCAGCTTGCCAGGATATATGTAAAGGAAGTGGTAAGATTGCATGGAGTACCACTTTCTATTATATCTGATCGGGATCCGAGATTTACCTCGAAGTTCTGGCGAAGTCTTCAGCATACTCTGGATACAGAGTTGAGTTTCAGCACTGCTTATCATCCCCAGACAGACGGTCAGTCTGAAAGAACAATTCAAACCCTAGAAGATATGTTTAGAGCTTGCTCTATGGATTTCAAAGGAGGTTGGGATCAACACCTACCTTTGGTGGAATTTTCTTATAATAATATCTTTCACTCCAGTATTCAGATGGCTCCTTATGAAGCTCTCTATGGAAAGAAATGCAGGACTCCAACATGCTGGGATGAAGTTTGGGGAAGAAAGCTATTAGGACCTGATCTCGTTGATGAAATGGAAGAAAAGGTCAGATCTATTCAACAACACATAAGAGCAGCTCAGAGTCGACAAAAAAGTTATTCCGACAACCGAAGAAAAGACCTAGAGTTTTAAGTGGGTGATAAAGTGTTCTTACGAATATCTCCCTGGAAGAGGGTTATGAGATTTGGAAAGAAGGGGAAGTTGAGCCCTAGATATATCGGTCCTTTAGAAATACTGGATCGTGTTGGGAAGGTAGCTTACCGATTGGCGCTTCCACCGAATCTCTCTCAAGTTCACGATGTGTTCCATGTATCTCTCCTGAGAAAGTACATACCTGATCCTTCACATGTACTCAACTCAGAAGTTGTACCGCTGGAGCAAGATCTTTCTTATGAAGAACAGTCGATAGAGATTCTGGATCGTAGCGAAAAAGTCCTACGAAACAAGACCACTCGATTGGTGAAAGTTTTATGGAGGAACCACCAATTAGAAGAAGCTACATGGGAGCTTGAGGATATGATGAGGGAGAAGTATCCTCATCTGTTTGTTACAAAGTGACGAATTTCGAGGGCGAAATTCCTTTTAAGGAGGGTAGAATGTAACACCCGAGATTTTTTGGAGTAATATTTTGTTTTTATATATCATCAAAGGAATCGTTCACTACATACTAGCTTGTCTTACTTTACACGCAATCACGACCTTCCTCGATAGCTTGCGTCGTACGCAATACTGAGTTTCACTAAACAACGATATGCAATTAAAATATTATTAAAAATAGCTGTAATGAATAGTAATAACCACTTTTTGAAATTTTATAAATTTTATTTTTCAAAATGGACTTCATTTTTGGATTCGGAATACCGAAATTAGCCTAGGGTGAAATTTTTGTATTTTTCTGAAAACTTTCAATTTTTGATGAATAGTGAAACCACTAAGTGGTAGGTTAAAAACTGAATTTTGCATAAAACTTAATTTTACCGCTTCTGTGAATGGAATTTCGAAAATCCGATAGACACGGTTGATATCAGTAAGTAAAATGTGGTTCAATGAGATAAAAATAATTTTTTGGTGAATAGTAACTTTTTACTTTTTTTTACTGCGGTTAATAGTAAATAGGGTAACTAAGGGTAAATATGATATTACTATTACCCTAACACATGTCCTAATTCTATTGGATAAGTGTAATTCGACCAAAAACAACCTTATGAATAAAATATGACCATTTAGGCCCACTTGAGTTAGATTAGGGCATTTATTATTAATTTATTTAAAGAAGGGTTAAAATAGTTAAAATCAAAGTTTAATAAGTAAATCATTTTTAATATGGGGTTATATAAGATAAATTCGACAATAAATATTCATTAGAAATCTAAATAGATTTCCTACATAATGGTATTTTATTTATAATTTTTAGACATTAAATAATTTAATTTAATTATGACACAACGATGATGCAGTAATTATCTTATTTATGAAATATTGACATAATTGATGTTATAAACGCCTAAATAAATGTAATTTGAGACTTTTTATGTATTAAACTAATTTTCTAGGTTACTATGATATATTAGTGTTGATTTAATCAACTTGGTTCGAACATATAATCCTGTTATGACTTTCACAAAAATCATATATCAAATAGTGTCAAAATTGACACAAAATAGTTTTTATATCAAATATTATCTTATTAATTGTTATTTTATTCCTAAAAATCTAAGGTTCGGAAAAATGACTTAGATAAGGATATATATATTAATAATAAACAATTTGGGGTTCGTTTGGAATGTTATAGTAAGTGTATTAACCATATAGTGAAAGAAAACAAAAAGACATGGTAAAAGTTAAATTATTTAACTTAGAGTTAAATCTAATTGATAAGGTTAAAATAATACCCTAAACTTGTCTAAATCCTATTTTTTGATAGGATTTCGACCCTTCCCCACTTTAGCTTCGAAATAATACCCTTTGGAACCATTATAAACCGATTTTGACTTTAATATAAAATAATATTTTGAGATATTCCTAAGGTGCCCCTCTCCTCCCTTATAAAAGGGCACCTCCTCCCCCTCCACCTCACACCAAATTGAGCAATAAAGCTCGGCCAACCCCTGCCATTTTCTCTTCTCCACTTCCCTAGAATAATCCTATAGGTCCTGGTCTTCTTCAAAGACCAATCTTAGTTCCCTAAGTGGAGGATTCAAAGAGGCGTTCCAAAGAAGAGGTAATATCCGTTACCGATCTTTTCAATTTCTTTCTTCTTCAACTTCTTCTCCTTTAGTTGTTTCATGATAAAGTAATAACATCAGTATTACTTACATACTGATATATTATTATAAATATGAAACAACCCTAATTCACCTTCTATCCATCCTACGGAAAAATGAAATCACCGCGCGTGCGTACGTACGGAATACCGTCTCCACGCCGTGGTGTAATCTATTTTCCACCATCACTTTACAAGGATGGGTATAATGGTGTAATGAGTAACTATTTATGATTATTATAAAGAAATATTGATAATGAAATAATATATATATATATATACTCCAATACAATTCCACGACCATAGGAACGATATCATCACTCGTGCGTACGTACGGAATACCGTCTCCACGATGTGAAGCGACTCCTTCTACATGATCATCATTACATAATAATTATATAAATGAATTGAATGAATAAATATGATATATGTTACACTAATACAATTCTAAATATAAGGTATCTATAACCTTAAAATAAGAATAAGAATTTATTCGGCAAAACACGCATAAGAACAAAAGGCAATAAAGACCTGAGTAACAAGTAACAATGAAATATTACTAACAAGAAGCTAAGAATATGACCATATATGATATCATATCAATATGTATGATTCTGGAATAAGTCAATAACATTATTTAAACCATTATACAGGAGCTTCAGACACGTACAAAGCAAATCGGACCTAAGGTAAGGGAAATATCACAATCTCATTTTTATCTGAGATTGTTTATTCTTATGTATTTACTGGGGTGTATTTTATCATCCACATCAATGTTTCATCAATATGTAATATTATTTCCATCCACCCACAATTTTTTAAATCCATTTTTACCCTTTGGTGAGTTTTTAGTAATATGTATGAAAGGAATCTTTTGTCGTTTTTCGTACGAGGTACTTTTTGACTTTTCCGACAAAAGTACGAAGAATGTTTTTTTAACTTATACGGCATGAATGGATTTTTAAAACATTATTTCCAAGAAACTTCCTTTACAATTTTTCAAGTTTATTTTTAATCAAATTCTTATATTTTAAAGTCGTATGACATGTTATGAAAGGAAAAATGTTTTTGAAGTAGAAAGGATATTTTCCTCAAGAATGGAGTTCAAGTATTTTATCAAAATTATTTTCCATCTAAGATAATAAAAGGGTTCTGTTTTTATCCCTATTATTACATTGGTTTGACTATTTTGTGATGGAAATATTTTTATGAATTCCATTATCTTATATGAATTGTTTTATGATGTCATGTTGTTTAAGAATCCCATTTTTATTACATGGTTTACGCTATGATGTATGGTTTATGATTATGTGGCACACATAAGAAAGGATTCATTATAAGATGGGTGGGACCTATATCTCCCTCCAATGCATTGGGTAAAGATTTTATATCTCATGAGATAGACATGGCTGGAATGGAAGGTTATTTCGGTTCAGTGATACAGGACTGAAACGAGGAGTGAACTCGGTTCAGAAAGGGACTTTGTCCACTAAGATAGTCTTGGAAATGAGTCATGACTAACAAGAAATGATTTTCCATGATTATGTGTGCATGACACAAAGTTTAAAGTTTTATGTTATGATTATGGGGATCTCATTTTCACTTCTATGATTTATTCCATGTTAAGATATTATGATCTCTTTTGCAGGTTATGATTTTCAAAAAGATATGATGTGATTTTTATTTCATTTATTTGCCCTTGCTGAGCATTTGAGCTCACCCTTTTATGTTTTCTTTTCCCCAAGTCAGGAAGATGGATATTAAGTAGAATATGCTAAAAGGGACCCTAGATATGATGAAATAAATGGGAGACACTGTAGAAGATTTATGAACCAGTTGTTTATGTTTCCGAGTTTCTAAAGACATTATACCTATACGGTCCTTTGTGATTTTTTCATATGTTGTAATAAGTGTGCTTCAATTTTGAAGTATTAACAATGTATGTAAAGTATGGGTCGTTATAATATGACTTGTATAACCCCATTTAAAATTTGTTTTAGTAAAAAATTTCATGTTTGTGACATTTTAATTTTAACTTTAAATAAAAAGGTATTTATGTCCTTTTCCAACCAAACTGGCTCCAGGCGGTCCCCAAGTTTACCCATGGATTTTATTGGTCGTCCATGACACATCCAATGAGGTTAGGACATGTGTCAAGTTCATTTCATATTATTAAAACATTATTTTTACCTTAAATTACACTAATTACCTCTAATCGTGATTAAAAACATAAAATTTACTATTCACCGAAAAATTATTTTAATCCCATTGAACCACATTTTACTTCCTAATGACAACCATTTATGTCAGATTTTTATAATTCAAAACACAGAAGTGGTAAAGTTTCATTTAAATGAAAGATCAGTTTTTTAAGTACCACTTAGTGGTTTCACTATTCATCAAAAATTGATGTTTTTCAGAATAATACCAAAACTTCACCCTAAGATATATTTGATATTCCGAATTCAAAAATGATATCTATTTTAAAAAATTAAAATCATATAATTTACATTAATTAATTTAATAATTAATTCTAGTTGTCATGACAAATATCGTGTTTTTGTGAAACAATGTATATCAAAAGATTGACACTAGTTTAAGTCCAATTTCAAAGTGAAATTAATTCCAACAACCACTATTGGATTAAATGGTAAAAATATATTCAAATTTCACTTTAAAACCAATTAATAAGATAATCTAATCATATAAATAAATTATATTAAAAAGTAGGTTTGAATTAAAATACAACATTTTTCACTATTCATTAAAAAATGAACTTTATCGGAAAAATACCAAAAATTCACACAAAGTAAATTTTGATGTTCTGATTCCAAAGAAGAATTTTATTTTGTCAAATATAACACATAAAATTGTCAAAAAGTGGATTTAAAAGAGGTTCTTTATAAAAAGGTGGTTAATCGACCTTTTAAAGAATATTAGAATGTTTACGCTTAAAATTGGATTCATTTGCATTTTTAATCCTCTAAAATTTATTGTAAAGAGTAAAAATATTTGAAAAACATATATAATCATTTTGTAGTTAGTTCTGTTCATTCCCACCATTACAACGGCTAGGCGTTATCTACCATTTAAAATAATATTATTTTATTATTAGAGTGCAACGTAAGATTTCCAAGAAACTCGTTGTTGCATATTGGGTACGTCATCACGCATAACATCCATTTTAAAGTAATTTTAAAATTTTATTCAAAAATATGTATAAATGTGAAAATTTCAAATTCTTTATTTACCTGGGGTGTTACATTATCATCTATTCTAATCACAAGATTCTCTAGTATTTATTCTCTTGGAATTATATTAACTTGAGATATATGTGATGGATAGTGTTCCTATAGGATTATGAATTTGAGATTGTATATACTTCTAGGAAGGGGAAAATGGAAAAAGATTCTCTCAGCAAGATATCTTGTTTGATGTTTCTAAACAAGGAATTAGATTAGTTGGATGCATTTATGTTATCCATAATGGATAGAGATAGAGAAACTTACCTCTAGTCTATGGCTGGCACTCCTCCCCTATTATAGTGAGTCATGGAGGCACATCTTGGGGATACCATCTGTGAGAACTTACGCACTTGTATATCCACTGGACATTATCCTGATGGATTTTCTAAAGACAGGGATCATGTCCTTCTTTTCAAAGGATGAAATAAGATACCAATAAATACGTGGGAGTGTATTTAAATAGAGTTTCATACATCTCATTTGGAGGTACATCAAGGTGTGTAAAAGATATACCAGGACCTCTAATGTCAGTGTTCTTTAGACTAGGATGAAGAAGGATGTTGCAAACTTTGTCTCTCGATTCCTTTCTTCCTAGAAAGTGGAGACAGAGAACCAAGTTACAACAGACATAGGTTAACCCCTTGAGGTTCTAGAGTGAATGTAGGATGGGATATCCATGAAATTCATGATGGTATTACCATGTACGTTTATGGTAAATAATTTTATATGGGTGATCATAGACCGACTCACCATGTCAGACGAGTTCATATCTATTCAAAAAGAAATTAGTAGAGATATTGGGACTCCTCCACATGAAAGAGATAGTCTGAATCCATAGAGTTTCATCAAAGATCCTTTCTGATCATGATTCTTACTTCACATCTCAGTTGTGGATGGGATTATAGGAGGCTTTCAGGACTCAGTTACACTTGAGTACATCATTTCACCCTAAATTGATAGCTAAATAGAGCAGGCCATTCATGTTTTGGAGGATATGATGTGGCCATTCATGTTTAACATTGGACATAGATGGGAGCATCACCTACCACTTTTATTTTTTGGGTATAATAATAGCTACTATTCAACCATTGGTATGGGAAAATTTGATGCTTTGTATAGATGACCATAAAGTTCACATCATTGATGGACTTATCCATGAAAGTCAGCACTCATGAGGCCAGAGTTGGTACAAGAAACAACTGAGAAGGTGTAGATCATCTAGGGAGGATGAAGACTATGCAGAGTCATCAAAAGTATTATTCAGACAAATGATATAGGCATTTTAAATTCAATGGGGAAAACAATGCGTTTCTATGAGTTTCATCTCGATGTAGATTATGTTTATTTTTCTAGGTTAAAAATCTATCTCTAGTATTCGTTGGCCCTTTTTAAATACTACGTAGTGTCAAAGAGGTGGAACACCGATTATCTATACCCTAGTAGATAAACCAGGTACTTGACTACTTCCACGTGTCATAAAAAAGGAGGTACATGCATGACCCATTGCAAATTGTAGATTTGGTTGAGATGGACATTGAGAATGGAGAAACCATTGTTGAGTACCCAATATAGAGCAAGGAATAATAGGATATGATCCTTTACAGGTGAGTGATTCTTTTTGTGCATATCTAGTGGTAGAATAGAAATCATCAGATGAGAACATGTGAGTAGTAGGCTCAGATTCATGCTCAGTACCAACATATATTTGTGCAATCTATTGTTCTTGATTTTTTGGGATGTAAATACCCAAGGTGTGGATAATGTAATGTCTCTAATTTTAGATGTATTATTTTCAGATATTATGTGGATTAATTTTGAGACCAGGTGCTGAGATGATGTGTAATTATGAGGCCCAGTGATCCCAAATAATTGTTTTAAATATATTTAATATATATAATAGCATACACAAAATGTTTTACTAAAAATGTGAAATAACTTCTAAATTATGGCTTAGATCAGAAATATTAGGGCACCATTGAGGTAAGAACATGGATTTTACCCTAGGCGCGACATAACATTGGTCAGTGTAGGGAGTTTATAGAAAATTCATCATTGGAGTAACATTAATAAAATAATTTATTAAATAATTTTATTTTATTTTGTTGATGCAGTGACCTAGAATAATTTATAAATAAGAAGTTATGGGGAATTAATATGTTTAGAAACAAAATCCTTGAGATTCATAGGACCATTGGAGATCCATAAAATGATATCTTATTGGAACATGAGGACCAGGTTAGAGATCGATGAACAGTGGAAGAAGAATTTAGAGGGTCTCCATATTGATCACTGTGTAGCACTATTCTTCCTCAGTGATTGATCCAAATAAAGGTACATTTTTTGGTTTCGATTATATTATTTTCTTGTTCTTAATTTCTATGATTAAAGTGAATCAATAGACTAATATATTGCTTTTTTGGATCATGTGTATTGCAAGTTGGGTTATTTGAGGGATTGTTTTAGGTGATTTTCTTCATACTTATTTTTTTGTTTTCTTTTCATTATAATGACTATGGATGGATGCCAACATGAACATCATCTAAGGTTCATTCCTCATATTCTTGGTTGTCCATTTCATCTTTTTTCTTCGTTCATCGCGGGTGTTCTTTATTTGGACCATAGTTCACAAATCATTGAGAAATTGATCATTGTGCACCGGTTTATTGGAACATTAATTAAATATTGTAGATATGGGATCAACCCAACATGATAGTGGTGAGATTAGAGAAGAAGTAGTGTATCAGATGTTATTAGATAACCGAATTCATGTTCTTCAGTGCACAATGAAGAAAAATTTACATGCTTGTTTTAAAAATGGATTTGATGGCCAAAAAGTGTTGTTCATTGATGACAAGGCTCGATCGACATGGCTTCATAGTTTTCTGATGAGATTCATGGTCAGAATGATTTCAAAAGGAGTAGGAAAAGAAACATAAATCTGATATTGGAATCTAGAAATGTCCACACTACACAACATGTAACACAGGGCCACCTGATGTATGATACCCTCTAAACATCGACCAGGCTTTATGGAAGGAGATAAGTGTCACACAAAGTATGACACTATTACACAACATGTGACCTCTCCTCAATGGCTCGACATGTACCTTGAAGGGTACATAGACACTGGCTGGAGTATATGGCCAAATGCATGGCACGTACTCCCACAGGGACATGGCTTGTCTAGGAACATGAGTATAATACCCTAGCATCCAACACTTAGTTTACTAGAACACAAACACATACATGGGACACATGCCGTTTTACATGGTAAGGGAATGGGGTTAATGATACATAGTGTGTAACCATACTAAACACTATTTACTTCCTTAGAGTTGGATTAAATCCCTTGTCCTATGTATCTTGGGAAAGGTTTTAGGGTATATTCCCCATATACATTCGCTGAGGGTTAGTATGTAATCATATCCTATACATCAGAAAAAAATTCCTCTAATAGTAATTAATGGATATAGATGTTATAATCCATCTAAAAGGATCATAGTGATATTCTCTAGTCATCTTTGTTCACACGGTAGTGTTCTGGGTATCATCATGACCAACACTATACAGGTGTCGATCATCTATTTAGCGAGTCAATCTAGATGATTTGTTGGTATACCCCATGGATTTTTGTGTGATCCTCATCTTTGTATCTCATATTTTCATACTTCTAGCATGTACTTATAATGGCAATACCTGATGAGCATTACCTCTTAGATGGACATCATCAGTGTTTTTAGAATCATGAGTTTGTTCTCCTAGATGAGTGATTTGTAGACCCTTCAAGATGGAATCCTAGGATGGAATTATGGTTGTGATTTATCTTTAGACTATGTGTCTTGTTGATTATATTTGGATATTCTTATTATATGTGTTATTGAAATATACCTGTTTAGAGATGAGTAATTTTTTTGTATTATTCTTCATTTTGAGGTGTCCTACTGGGTATTTTTATACTCACCCTACACAGGATTTTCCCACACGTGTCATGTCTTGTGGAGATGATCAACATTTTGACAGATTTGTAGAAATACCATGACCAAATGGAGCTTAGTAAGATTGTATTGGACTGAGGTATGTCCCTATGGTATCATGGTAGTAGTCCCAAGTTTTACTTTCCAATTCGACTTGTTTTTATAATCATTTTTGCAGGCTCTCATTTGGACATATATACTTTCCTTTTCCTCCTGTCGTACTTTGTTTGTGGTATTTAGATGTATGCATGCATGTTTGTTTATTTGTCATTATATTTTAGTATTTTGTTAGATTGTATATGCGTGTATGTGTATAGGTACTTAGGATAAGGCCTCTTATGTTTTTGATATGACTATTCGACACTACTCACCAACCCATGGCCTATTGGATGTGGTCATGGGGAGACATGGCTCAGGCCCCTTTAAGACGGGTCATTACAATGAAATATAGAATTTTATTTGTGTTCACCATTATTCCCTTTATAAAATCCCTGAATATCAATCAAAATACCATTATTAGAATCTAGGTAAAGGAATCATAAGAAAGGTGTGAGATCTAATAGCCAGTAATATGTAAACAATGGAAGAAATCATGAATACATAAGGAATAATCAATATATAAAGGAAAATAACAAAAAATGGAATTAAATCAATAATATGAACATGAAGATTAATATAGTAGTAATAAACGATGATCAAAATAATGTCACGTAAATAATCACATGATCTTGAAACTTATACAAGGATATTCAAACTATTCTAATAATCACACGGACATCTATAAATAATCACATAATGGGGGAATTCATAATACCATACATCATCACCATACCCTCATGGCCTCATACTAATACATTTTACAAAAACAAGTAAGGCCTTAGCCAAATACCAAATCTAGTTTGTCTAATGAGACTTACCAATGCATTGAGTGACTATAGTGGGTTCCACCCATCACTTACTAAGTCTAATTCATTACACATATGAAATGGGGGAAATATAATAAATGTAAATATTAATATTTAAAAACTAGTATATGAAATGTTAATAATTTCTAAATTAAATAATCATATCCGACATAACAATTCATGAAAGAAAACTGGCATACAAATGTTAATATATAACGTAATGAATAAACATAATCATTTTCCATTCAGAGTACTATGGGTAATGGTATAAAAATAGTAAATCCTAGAAAAACTGATCATAAACCATATTTATGAATAATAAGGATGGTATAATTTTAATATATCCTCAATAGAACATAAGTAGAATAACTTGTTTTTTATTGATGAATAATAATACCAGGAAATTTTCATTAAAAAATTCTTGAAAAATATATAATTTTCATTTTGAAAATCACGTTAAAAAACTATTAATTTATAGAATATGAGAAAAAAATATTTTATTTAAAAAACATATTCCAATATTTTTATGGAAAATTCAATTAATTGAGTGGTCTTGAAGGTAGTTAATTCTACACATTTTGTTAAAAATTCATTCCTTTTACACGGTTGTAAATAGGATAAAAAGTACCACATTTAAAAAATGAAAATATGATTCCTTTAAAGTATTTTTTTAAAATTCATACATGTAAAAAAATTTATTTTATAAATTATTTTGAGAATTTTAGTGAAAATATTTTTAGAAAAAATGGATATGGATGAAAAAGGATTTTCAACCGAAGAAAAAATAATTCATCTTTTCTTAAAGAAATTCACAAATAATTTCAAGTACCAATGAAAGATAAATGATAATATTATTTAAAAATTTAATGAATTTATTTATAATAATAGAATATATTTAGTTTAAGATAGAAATATCAAATAATTATCCCAAGGGATTCTTAAACATAAACAATCCATAATATTGATGAGGTTGTAAAACAAACCCTTACCACTTGGGTATCTTTTGAATCATAATCCCTATGAATGAAATTAAATAAAGTGAAGCATTTAAATACCATGAAGATAAATATATTCATGATATATCCTTAAAAAGAGGAAATATAAAAATGACACAAAAGAAATAAGTGGTGAATATGATATATGTTTCCTAGAAGAAAAATTGGGACAAAAAAACTTACCTCATGTTTGATTTACTTCATACATGTCCAAAACAACTGTATAATAAATATAGATTTATTATAAATTTATTATATAACAATATTAATATATATCAAACCATATATGATTTACTTATAATATTTATCAATTTTTTTTAACAATTCTTTGTTTTAATTTCTATTTTAGGTGATAACTACTTTGTTTTCATGTATGTTTTGGTTTGGTAGTTTCAATCCTTGTACATTTATTACAGTTTGATAATATACAGAATGTTAAACACTATATATATATATATATTAAATAATAGTTTATAATTTTCTATAAAATTTAAAGTATGAAAAATTTGTTAAACCATTCATAGAGACAATAGCCCGTATGTATGCATAAACTCTGTTTTCATCTACGTGATAGATGGAAAAAAAGAAAGGTAGATAATATTTAACCATTAAAGATGAATTATTATATCATATATATTCATTAAATCTATTATTATCACTATCTATTTAAAAATAAAATGAAAATCGTATCACTTCGATATATGGTGGCGGTAGTCCAAATATACGCATGAACGACATTATTTCTTTACTACAGATTAAAAGGTAATAAAATAGATGGGAAATTAAAATATCATAATTATAATTATGGAATAAATAATATATATTTATAATCTAATATTATATCTATCCATTAAAGTTGGTGATGGAAAGTGAATTGCATCGTTTCGTGAGGAGGTAGTACACTGTACAATGATCGATATTTTTGTTTCCCATATTATGGAAGATGAGATGGATATAGGTCATTCCATTAAAATAATAAAATATCAGTATATCTGAGATAATAATGTTATATGTTTATAATATTTGGAGAATATTTGAAGGGGTTATACTAGGAAATATAATAAAGATTCATGGTTAAGAACTGTACTTCTCCTTTCTCGAACCACATTATGTTTATATCTAATGCCTCCTTATATTAGTTATATGATAATCCCAAGGAATCAAGGTCATGGGTAATGATGTAAGAAAGTTAGTGGGTAAATTTTTTTTCTGAACCAATGGTCTCTTTATGAATGGAGAAGAGGGGAGAGTGGGTGTCCTTTTAAAAGTGTGAAAGCGAATATTCTTGGAAATTACATGGAAACTTCCCAAAATAATACAAAATGATAAAATAATTCCAAAGAAAAATGTATCCAAATGACCTCATAATTTGTTTTTGGTCAAAATAAAGGTAACCAATATAAAATTGATAAGTTTTTAAGTTATTTTATCCTTTACCTTCTTAGTTTAACCTCCGATAAACCAGTTTTAACCTTAACTATAGTAATCAATTTTTACAATTCTTTAAGAAAAAAAATTATGTTGGAATAAATAAATTTTAATTTAAAATATGGTATCCATTTTAATAAAATAAATTCAAATAATTGTTATAATTTATGTTAACATTAACCCCGCAAACATGATGAGAAAATGGGTTTCCAAAGGAAATGTTTTAAAAATTTTAAATAATAATTTTGTCAATAACAAAGATATAATTGATTAAAATAACATAAATTGAATTAATTATAATATAATTGAACTAATTTTATATTTAAAACCATTTTAAAACATATTTAAACATATAAAATCTATAAATTAATTTTCATTTTGCAATAAAAATCAGTATTTTGTCACTATTGATCAAAAAATAATCTTCTCAAAAAAATTCTAAAAAATTAACTCTAAGATAATTTTGGCATGATGAATTAAGAAATGAAGTTAATTTTTTCGATTTTATTTGTAAAATGGTAGTAATTAATTTTAGTATAAGCATGAAAAGTGTGATGAAATATTTTTTTAGATAATAATATTTTTAGTAAATTTATATTTTTTTCCAATGATTATTTATTTTTATTTATAATCAATTGATAAATAGTAAAATTATTTTATAAAATTTCAAACCATAAAATTTTCATAATTTAGTTAGTACTATTCATACATGTTAATTTAATAGATATATTATATTAGTATGATGTATTATGGTTCATTTCAACTCAGGGTTGCGTGTGTCGCAAGCTATCGTAGAGGATAAATTTATTTAAAAATAATTATATATAAAAAGTATCGGAGTGTTACATAATCCCCAAGGTATTGTTTATAGAAATACTAAATATGTATAGATATTTAGCTATGTTGGTAGTCTTCCCTATAATTTAATTCACTACAAAGGTTCTACCAACAATGACATCATATCTTGATAAGAATGTCTTTTCTTTAAAAATGTAAATTTGAGAATACTCTTATTTCACGAGGGACTTGAGAAATTTATTCATGATACACCAAATGACAAATATTTAATGAGTGTTATTATTTCTCAATTATAAGGCAACATAAGGAAATGATCATTTTTCATATTTTCTCAAGATCACATAGGTTCGGATACAATAAAGACGATTCCAAATTATCATACTTCACTCACAAATATTCCCATTAAATAAAAACTGTTTTTAAATTAGGTAGAGGAATATCTCTTCAAATATTATTAGAATGATGTGATGTTATAGAAAAAACAGGCCAATGACAACATACTAGTCTTGTTCAGGACTATAACAACATATCAATATAACATTAAAAAGTCTTTCATAGAAGAATATGTAAACCATGTTTGTAAAAATTTACAGATTAATTTTTATAATATGAAATAAAAATTCCTAATCTATATGGAATACACATGAAATATTAAATAAATAGTATAAATTTTACATTATATTATTTTGGAAAAAATTTCCTTTACACAACATCAGAACTTTGGAATGCAACAAGTAGATCTACAATGAATATGCTTGGATACTCTATAAAAATTACATCAATTGATCAACAACACTCCATATGAGGACTACATAAAAGGATGGAGTGTACATGGAGAGATGTATTCCACTTCAATCGCTATTCAATATAGGCCACCATTGTAGATGTCATGAAACATTATCTCTTTGAGCCAGGCCACAGACTCAAACTCTGTATATGATCTCCGTCATATCCAGTACAGTACTGTTATATATAAATCTTAAAAATGGTAACCTATATGGGAGATAGACATTATAAGTCTCATATATTAGTCCTTTTAAAGGGCCAAACATGAATATTATTTTTGAAAATCTAAGTCTTCTGTTAAATCACTACCCTCAATAGCAAGCAGACCGTGTTTAGAATACATAATTCCACTTGACCATGATTAAACAAAATCATGTAAGATAAAAATTGAATAAGTGGAATCCAATATAGGATAAAAGAATAATAAACCACAACCCATGTGGATACTAGTATTTTTACCACCACTACCACCCATGGGAGCTTCAAATAATTAGCAGGTTCAAGATTTAATGGAAGTAGATCCAAGTCATCCACAGCCAGTAGGGATAGGGGATTTTTTTCTCCAACTCCTCTTTCCCTATAGAATTTGGTATTCATTAGGCTATGAGACAGATCACCAGAGGAAACTTTCATCTTTTTTCCATTATGTCACCCATACTTCTATTAGTTAAATAAATCAGTAAGGATTTATAGAGAATCTGTCTAGATCACCATCCAAAGTTCTACATCAAGAGAATAATGGATGGAGAATAAAATGAACCATGAGGTCTAAAAACTAAAATATTTTTCAAAGAAGAGAAATACCAATGAGATTTGTGATTTAACTTTTGATGGGTATTCATAAGAAAACCAGTCTCTTTGTCTTATTGATAAATACATGGGCCATGAAGCATGTAGATTTTTCAATCGAAAATATGGTCCACACTACAAATTTTTAATAATGTGTAGGTACTCATCAATACAGGAAAAACCATAATTTGTGGATATTCTGAATGATCCATTAAAATCTCTTTAGAGGGCCTCAACTAAAGAAAATGGAAAGTCTGTGGCCATGTCACTATCATTCCCAAAGATATTGAGATTCCTTATATACATGAATGGGTTTATCAGTACGAAGAATAGATAAATTAATTTAAGAAACATAATACAAAATTGAACTAGTGGAATATTCCTAGTCCTTATAAAATCCATGAATAGACTTCCATTTATCCTACTGAAAATTATATTCAACATTGAGATGTCACTTCACTAAAGAAAGTGGAATCCATTCATCTAACTAATTCAGAATACAAATATCTAGTCTAATAAGACCTATTGTTTGGAGAATACCAATAGCTTTTTTACACTAGGGAAGTAGATATATCCATGTTAAGTGAGTCACCTTAGACCAAATCATAATAGTTATCAACAATAGAAACGAGAAAGAAAACCTTATTAAGCTATATCCATTTTCACCACATATGTTTCCAGTTAACCAACCTTAGCATTAATCCTAATTTAATCCTTTGAATTTCTAGTAGCTAAAATGGAGGCCATAAATGTATGGCATGCAATAGTTCTACCAGAAATAAATCCATAACTAAATTGGTGGATTTGATTAATCTTGCCCCCAAATTTTGATAAAAAAATTTCTCAACCTTCAATGGAACTAAGGACCCAGTGTAGTATATAAATCACCTTTTATCTCAATATGACCCCATGAAGGGAGCACATGAGCAGAAAGAAACAAATTCACTATGATTTTTCATACATAATCTGTAAAATCTAGTGTTTGATTGGTGTAAGTATCTCTTGGATGGATCAATCATAAGATGGTATGGCCTTTTCGATAAATTTTACTTCCAATTTATCTTTATATTGAAAAAGAAAATGGTTCATGACCTATTTAATTGAAAAAATGTGATAATTATTGTGTATCATACATTATTACTAGGTTGAGGGACCTATCCTACTCCTTAAACATGAAACTCCCCCAAACAATAGTAGTTGGTTATCTGTATTAAGAATATCTATGATTACCTACACACACTACTAATTATGAGAAAATATCTAAGTTGATTCTATGACATCACTAATGTTTCCTAGTAGGTGGAAGATTTTATTTGGTATGCAAACTTTAATCCTCGACCAAAACCAATATCTCAAGAAAATAGGATTGAAAAATAAAAATTTTCTTTATGATTTAACTAAATCCAGTTATATTCACTAAAAAAATTTATATATAGAATTTCCCTTATATATATATCTCTCTGTGTGTAATATATTTATTAATTTAGTAGAGTATAAAACAAAACGACAATACATTATTTTATTAATTTATGAATTTTTTTAGTAAAATTTTAAACTCAATAAAAAGCACAATATTATAATGGGAAAATAAAAAGGGAAAAATTAAAAAAACTATGAAAAATTTATATAATGTTGATCTCCTAGGATTATCATAGTGACGAACAACTTTGTAAAAAGGATACATAATATTAGTAATGTAATATTTATTTTAAGAATATAGAATATTGAAACTTGATATATGTTTAAGTAACAGAAAAATCATGTATATTGATGGTACATATAATGATTATAGAGTGCATATAACCATTGGAACATGACTGTTAGGGATAATAACTTGACCAATAAAATAGTAAATAGACCATTAAGGTAGTGAAATAACAGATTGGTATTTTATAAAATAGTAATATAATAAATTTATATCACATGAAAATTAAATAAATTTTTTACACTAACATAACATAATATAAATTTTTAGCAAAATATATAAGTTTTATATTCCATAAAATGAATTTTTATAGTAAATTGATAATTTTTAAATAAAATTTATTTTTATAAAATGGTCTTATTAAACAATATTTATTTATATACAAATGATAATATAATTTTATGACATCCCGTATTATTTTTCAATTGGTCGAACGATTGGTTTGGTTATAAAAACATGTATTTTTCAATAAATAATGATTTCTTAAATTTATCAAAATTTGAAAATTATTTTTAAAAAACAGACATGATTTTTGTAATCATAATGTTGAAATTATATTAAAGTAATTTTTTGGTATTTTCAAAAATAGTTTAATTTTTGGTGAATAGTAAAATACGATAAAATAAATGTATTTTACATCAAAATTAAATACATGATTAATTACATAAGTGATGATGTAAGAAACAATTTTATGGAAATCACATGAAATAATTTAAATTTATTGGAACAATAATCATCACTATTGTTATTATTAAGAAAAAAATAATAAACTAATGAGTATTATATTCAAAACACCCCTCTCCTCCCCTTATAAATAAGACCCTTCACAACCTCTCTTCTCCTCACACTATATATTCCTTACCATTCCAAATCACTACAAAAATACCTCCCCAACATTAATTACCACATCTAAAGAGTTTTTATCCTTCCAAAATACCATTCTTTGGATCTATAATGGGTACCGTAAGAGTTAATATCTAAAGGTAGAGGTAATAATCTAAACCAAAATCTCTTAAATTTTGTGCTTCTTATCCCTACTAAAATATATTCTACCTATGTTTTATAAAAAATAAGTATTATAAATATAATTTATTGTAATTATATTAATTTAATTTCTATAATATAACCTCCACTAAAATTTTCCTAAATGAAAACTTCACTTATGTTTTGGTTAGTTCACCACATCCAAGAATGAAATTTTTTATTTTTAACCACTACCTTAATGTCTTCTTATAAATATAATATTATTTTTAAATATGATGTTAATATGTATATTATAACTTATTTCATGTTTTTTCATGCAATAATAATTATTAAATTAAATAAAAATAATCTAGTTCATGATTGTTGTTAAATCTGCCTAAATGAACTAACCGTGCAAGGATAACATTTATACTAAATGAATCATCCCTATGTCAGAAAAAATTGATATTTGGGATAATTTAAAATTCAATAATTACATGAATATAATTTCATTTAAATTATGTACTTATAGTCCCATTTTAATAGAGCTACCATAATTATCCACAAGTGGATGCAGTTCTAGCATAGATTCACATAGAGGTAGTAACATAGAAAAAGGCTAGTTGGGCATTATCCCAATATTGAACCTGGACACATGTAGCAGGCCTTACTACACACATAGTTTCATACTCTTGGTTGATATTATTTATAGAGTCACATGGTACTTATAAATGATTGTAAAATATTTAAATGTATTTTCATGGAATTATATTAAGAAAATTACCATGTAAAACCTATATCCAATCATGTAGATTTATAAGTTATGGTATATATGTTATTACTTCTACACTAAGTAGTTTTCATTTTCTTATTATTATTGATTCATGTTTACTAATCTAAAAATTTCGTTTATTTTAGAAAATGTTTGGAAATAAAAGAAATCATGTTAAACACATATACAATATTTAATGTGAGGATCTCCCATATGAAATGACAAATATAATGGGGTTTTGAGTCATTTAATTCATGGAAGTACCTTCAAAACCAACTCAAGTTATGATTAATTACAAGAATCATGTTGTAATTCCTATTTTTATCTTATAAATAATAAGTTACTATCGATTCATTTATGCCTTATAAGACTGTAAAGATTAGTGAATCTTCTAATAACCCTAATCAGGGAAAAATAAATACATTCCATTAAGAAGATGTTCTTTATTCTCTAGTGCTTCAAATAAGAGAAATTAACACTAACTGTTTATCATCTAGACGAGGAATCTGATCAGTGGTGGTGATTGGTGAAGAATAAAAAACCTAAGTAATACAACCAATCATTGCAAAGGTAAGGATTCATGAAGATATTTCTCACTAAATATTTTCCATGTGCTTTTTATCGTAAAATATAGAGGGAGTTCCTTTCACAGATTAATTTAGCAGGTTTTATATGAAAAACATCACAAGGATTCAACAGTATGCCTTTGAATTATTCATTAACCCTAGAATTATGTTTGATTATTTATTAAATTTTCTAATGTAGAGCCTTCAAAAATACTTTTCAATTCAAGAAATTGATAGATATAGGGAAAATTTGGGTTGTGCCTTTTATGTTAAGATAAATATTGGTGATTCTTAGTGGTCTTGAGAGACTATAAATAAGATGTAGAGGATAGTGTTTAACTTTAGTGGATCATCAGACAATCCTCTTTGTGGAAATTAAATCCAACTTACTACATATCACTATTGTGGGAATAATCATCTAATAAACTACTTCATGGGGATAATACAAATTTTCATGTTTAGAAATGAAGGGTATAAAGTAGATTAATACTGAAGGGATATGAATAATCCCACTAATATGATAGAAGAAAACAAGGTTCCAATCATTCCTCGGATAATGATATAATTTTTCAACTATAGGGATCATTGATGCTATGATAATCATTGCATAAAGATGAGGGTTGTAAAATATAATTGACAAACAACATCCAAGTATAAGAGAGTTGGGATGGGATTATTCTATAACTACTCTTAAGGTGGATGTTGGTCTAAGAGGGAATATGGAATAATTATGGAGATGGGGATGAATTTGTTTTTAATTTTTTTTAAATATTATACCTGTGTTTTAAAATTAATACATAAAAAATAAAAATAAATAGGCATAATATATACTTATAGTAGTTCACATAAAAATGGTCATACTCTAATATTTACACATCTCAAACAAAAAGGGATATGGAACACACTAAAATGAAATTGTATGCCGAATTTTTCACACTAATAGTCATAACTTAATTACAATGCCTTTTTACCTTTGAGGATTAAACCACTGGGAAACCATACTTTTTCTAGAAAGAGGCACAACCCAAATAATACTACAAATTTTATATAGAGTAAAAAACCAAACTATCTTTTTTTGGGGATTCACAACCCACAAAAATATACCTTTTGAAGGGGTAGTATAACCCACACATACTTAAGCACCAAATAATAGAAATAATTACATCATTGAAAAAACAAGTTGAAGAAATTAATCTGGTGAATATTTAGGTAGTATGGATCACTCTAAAAATGAGTGTTGAATGATGAAGATCAAAAAAGTGGTCCGATCAATAAGGATTAGATGAAGTGCATGAAATTCGAGGTGATTCATAATTTTTGTATCCTTAAAAATTCATCAATGGAATTGGATCTGTCAACTCTATACATTGAGTTTCAATATAGATAACATCTTTCAAATTTGTATTGTTTTGAAAATAATCATTCTTAAATCAATGCATGTATGTATCTTCAATAGAAAACTTTAGAGTTGTTTGGTTTTGATTTCCAATTAAAAGCATAATTTTTACTTTAAATAAATGAGTGATAATCAATATACATATGGTTTTAGTTCAGTATACTGTAAACTTATTACAGGATGTAGAGAAAAACAAGTTAAAAACATAATAGAGTTGTTAATATATCAAAAAAATCAATTTATTTTTCATGTAATACTCTTATAAAACATTGAATATTATCTGTTCATATTCATGGTATTTAAAAATCCAAACTAATTTTTTTTTTCAAAAATATCAATTTGAATATTTATAACAATGTTCTAGAATCTTAAATATTTTTTAAAATTTTTAAAAATTAAATTTGAAACACTATACAAGAATAATATTTAATTATAGTATAATTAAATCAACATCAAAAAGAATAATAAGCATAAATTAAATCAAAATATCAAAGTCTATGTAAAATAGAGTATATTTTCAGTTTGACATTAGTATGTAATTTACATAGATTATTTTTCCTATATAGATGAAATTAAGGTAAGTTAATTTATATATATATTCAGAATTCACATATGTTAATTTTATACATAGAAAAAATACATGTATCCAAGATTCCTTAAGTAAGAAAACCCATGTATCCAAAATTCAGATAGCCCGATACACATATTCACAATTATCACATTACGGAATGAGTGTAACCAAACTTCTCATGTAGCTAAATCCAAATATCTAAAATTATCATATAGAAAAATTCATCATATAAATAAATTCATCTCACAAACAAATTTATCTTGTTGAAAAATTTACATTTTATTGATTTTGAACAGAATATATATTTAATTAAAAAATAACTTCTCTAAATTAAATGAAACCTTAATAAAAATATATAATTTATTCAAACAATATAAATGAAAATTTTAATTCTTTGAGAAGTTATAATTATCCAATCTAACATAAATAGTTATGTATAAATGATACTTCAAATTACTCATGTCATAGGGAATAAAAAATAATGTTTTGTAATTTTCAAAATTGATGTGGTTCATGGAGACATTCAACAATATCCCCATTTTTGTTGATTAAAAAACCAAGAAAAAAAATTCAAAACATCTCCCCAGGTTTGAAATTTTTAAATATTCAAGGTTTTTCTCTTTGAAAAACCAGTTCTTCTCTTATAGTATGAAACTCCCATAGTTTGTTTAAAAAACGTGTTTTGTTCAATATAAGGGTATATTAAAATTTTCAAAATATTTATCAAGGAGTTACTATAAGAAAATGTGTTCGGAAATTTAAAAATGTAAAATAAAAAATAGAATCCATATTATTATATAGTTCATATAAATATAATTTTTTTTCATATAAACACATTCATACTCCCTGTAAATTCATTCCAATACAATTAAACTTTTCATCATACCAAGTAAAAACATGATTTTTAGAAACATAGAAATGTTTAACAGCACAGTAAGGATATAATCAAGCTGATTTTCTATATAAATAAATTCTATATTCATATTTTTTTTGAATATGATCCCTATGAAAATGAAATTTAAAATTAATGTGCCTTGTTCTATAGTGTTGTAAGGTATTTTTGTAAATGGAAGTAAAATAATTCTTTCCATAAAATATATGAATATTATCAAAATATAAATGAAAAAAAAAATTATTTTCTTAATTTGTAATGGTTGAGCACAACAAGATGCATCAACTATGTCGGTAGATTTAGTAGGTAAAGTATAAAAATCTTTTTGTTTCTTTGAATCCCAAGATACTAAATATTTACCAAGTAATTGAAACATACCTTATTTTTGTTTTATATCTAAAATATATAAACCAAAATTATTATATGAATAAATTTTGAAATTAAAAGGTTTTTTAGAAGGATAAATTAAACTAGTATTTAAATATCCATTAACAAATCTAATAATCCTTTTAACTGTTTTTTATGTGACTTTCCATAGGGACACTTTTTAATCCAATATAGATGAAAACTGAAAAAATTAAATCATGTCTTGAAGAAGCTATGTATAAAAACAACCAATAATGCAACTATTATATTTGAAATCCACCAATTTTCCAGATGTATCTAAATCCAATTTTAAATTAGTACTTCTAGGTGTATTTACAAATTTTAGAAGATTATAAACTAAAAATATTAAATAACTCTTTAACATACTTGGATTGATTTAGAAATATATCATATTTTATTTAAATATTTGAAAACCAAAAAAAAAATCAATTATCCTATCATTCTTATATCAGATTAATATTTCATTATTTATAGAAATTTTTTAAAAAATCACATCAAGATCTAAAATAAATTTTATTAACATAAATGTGTTAAATAAAAATATCATTACAACTTTTATTTTTTAATAAATTAATATTAACATTTCCCTTCCCAAAATACTTTTCTAAAAGAAAACTAGTTATTCATTCATACATAGCTTGAGGATCCTATTTCAAACCATATAAATTATTATATAGTTTTAAAACATGATTAAGATGGTTTTAATTTCTAAAATAACGGGTCTATATAATGTATAATTCTTCATAAATATAAATATTTTTAAAATAACTGTTTACTTGAATTTTATATAATTTAAATAATTGAAAAGTAAAATAATCTAATAATATTCAAATTTATTCTAATTTGGAAATGGGTGAAAAATATTACTCAAATTTAAAGGAAAACACATTTAACATTTGTTTTCTTATTTTCAACATTGATTATAAAGCAATGCCAATACAGGCAACATAGAAAGTGGAACTTTAAATGTTAATTTATAAAAACCAATGTTGAAAGACCCTATAAAATATAAAATATAGAAATATTTCAACATTAATTTTCAGACAAACCGATATTTCAGTCCTTTGAAAAGAGAAATTAAATCAGGCTTTCCACATGGGGTTTCATTAAAACTGATGTGTAAATCCCTCAAACTTGGATTTCATTGTCATTTTTACTAAAAACTGACAAAGAATGTTGCATCCCATGTATTTATAAAATAATAATTTTCATATCTATAAATATTTATTAATAATATATTAATTTTACATTAAGTAGGACACTTTTTCTGATTGCATACCCAACACGCAACAATGGGTTTCTCCAGAATTTTACATTGCACACAACTTTGAGTTATACTGAAAAATAATGCAACAATTATAATATTATTTTAAATGGTAGTTAACACCTAGCCATTTTATTATTGGGAATGAAAATAAAAATACTATAAGATGATAATAAAAGTTTTTTAATTTTCTTTACATTTATCCAATAAATTATAGAGGCTTAAAATAAGAATGAATCCAATTTTAAGCATAAAGTACTCTAATATTTTAAAAAGGTTATTTTACCTACTTTTGATGTCAAACCCTTTTTAAATCCAGTTTTTTAAACTTTTATATGTTCTATTTGACAAATTAAACTTCTTATTTAGAATATGTACATTAAAATGTACTTTGTTTGAAATTTTGGTATTTTTCTGATGAAATTCCTATTTTAACGAATAGTGAATAATACTCATTTTTAATTAAAAATCTCCTTTTCATATCATCTATTTACAAAGTTAGATAGTTATTTAAATTGGTTTTAATGTTTAATTATATTATGTTTTTAAGAGTTAAACTAATTTTAGTCATTGGAAGTAATTTCAAATTAAAATTTTATATAAAGACATGTCAATCTTTTTATAGTTTTTATTTATTAAAAGCATTCTTTCTGGTTTTGACAATGAGAATTAGTTTGAAATTAATTTTTGAAAATTATATGTTTTGAATTTGAAAAAATGGATTCCATATTTAGAATTATATGGTCAGAATTTTTTAAATAGGGATCTTTTATTTTAGACATAATGAATAGTAACTTTGGTAATTTTTTTTACCACAGTTAATTGTAAATCAGGTAAATTAGGGTAACAAAAAATATGAGAAGGATAATAAAATTACCCTAAAACTTGAAAAAAATCTGATTGGATGAATAGAAGTTGACCCATATTACTTAAGTTTCAGAATTGAGTCATTTAATGGACATTTTTCCAAGAAAGTGATTTAATTAATATTAAAACAAAAGAAAGTGACCAAATGTCACTCTCTAATCTCTTATAAGTATAATAATTTTAATGAATAGATACAATTGATAAAAAATTGAACATAAATTGTCTTCAAAAATCTAATCATATTATATATATAATTAGAATTTATTTTTAATTTTAAAGATTAAATAATTTCTATAAATATTGACATAATAGTGATTTGTTAATTATTTTATTAAGAGAAATATCAAATAAATGATATTATAAATATTAAAATAAATATTATATGACATAATTTATGTCATCCACAAATTTTAAATATGATTATGACTTATTAGGATTGATTTAATGTATTTTTTTAATTAATCAAGTTGTTATGAATTTTTTAAAAAGTCAATAATGAATAGTGTCAAAATTGAAATAATTCATAACTTAAAATATAAAATAGTTTCTTAAATGTTTTCAAATTCCAAAAAATTTCAGATTCAAACAAATATTAATGATATTTTCAAATATTTCATAAATGTCACTTTTTTTAGTCGTTTTTCCTGTTATGGTAATTTAATTAACCCATAAAGTGTAAATTATAAAATATAATGGTAAGATTAAAAAGAGTAAAATAAAAGTTAAACAAAAAGTATAGGGGTTAAAAAAATATTCAAAACATGTCTAATTTTAATTGGATTTTGGGTATGTGACCCAAAATAATCTTATATTTGAAATAAATTAGTTTGGGACTATTAGAAAATGAAAATCAATTTATAATGAAATAATATTTGACGACTTCCCTAAAGTGACCCTCCTCCCTCTTATAAAAGAATCATTTTCTACCCACTTACTCACACCTCTAAAGCCCCTTGTCACATCTTACTTCTGCTAAAATAAGATCCTAAAATCACTAAATTCCTCTTATAAGCCTTACCTTGTGGAGAAGGCAATTCAAGAAATCCTTTTGGCTAAGATCAAAAGAAGTTACCCGATTTAGAGGTAACATCTTCTCTCAAGTTCATTACCATTATTTTAATTCTACACTCCCTATGCTCATATTATTATATGATTACATAAAAAACATATTCTCAATATTCTATAATGTTTTTATGGGAAGGATTTGAACTATACTTACACACACCTCTATCAAATGGATACGACCAAACTGTTTTTAGGTACGATGAACTACTGCCACGAAGATTATTCAATTTTCTAATAACACCTATCATGGTGTCCATTATGATGGAAATTTATTTATATGTGATATATATTATATTTATATTGTGTCTATTCTTATTTAATTTTTATTTAAAACATACCTTTATTTTTACCATGATGTGTAAATACGATAATTTCATTTGAGTAAGTGTGGACTACCACCCCCTCAATGTGATATAAATCATTTGTGATATAAATAGAATGTATAAAGGATGGTTTTATTAAACCTAAGATACATATATGAAATAAATATAATACTATTATTATTATATAATTTTATATCATTTGATTATTATTATTTTAATATGAAAAAGAAATGAAAGTAACATTCAAGCGTACGTACGACATACCATATCCATGAACGGTGAATTTAATTTATTATACCAAAATTTTATGGACTATTATATATAAATATAAGTGGGTATATATGATATTGAAATCATGAATAATATTCTGGATATGGTGGACTTTGAAAACATTGACAATTTACATCAAAAGAAGTTTATTTTATACTCATGTAACGAATGTCGACAAAATGACCGATATGAAGTTAAATAATTATGTAAATTTTATAACATGATAATAAGTAATATAAAATTAATAATAATCTTGAAAAATGTTCTTAATCAAGTAAAAATTAACCTAAGTTTATTATTTATGAATATAAATAATGAAAGAGACAAGTCGAAATCAACGTTTGAGGCATTGTCTCAATCACCTTTAATTGAAGAATATATTGATGTTATACAACACCTTCTTTTATTCAGTGTATAATAAACCCCTTTGAATTTTAATTTCATTCAAATGGAATATTGTTTTTATGATTAATTTTACTAAATGACAAAATGGAATGTTTTTAACGTATGCGGTGACAATGACTCCTCTTTTGGCATAACTGTTATTACAAATTTGGTTTCCTCTATAAGCTTTAATGTTTTTAAAAGGAAAAGGAATCTCTTATTAACTTTTGGGTGTTTTGGTATTTAAAATAGTTTTTTTTGAAATGGATATAATATTACAATATCTTGAAATGATTTCTTGTGATTTCAATTGAAATGTTATTAGTGACATGTTGATATTTTCAAATTTTATGTGCAATGATTATATAATGGTACATAGACATTTGAAGGGTGGTTACATGATAAACCAATGATGGGTGGTTACGTGATAAACCAAATTATGGGTGGTCAATGCATTGCGTATGGAAGTCGGCCGTATGGAAATTCCATTTAGTGATATTTGTGCAAGTCGATCATATGGTTATTCTATTTATGCATATTTATGTCCCAAGTTAACATTATATGTTATATGTTGATTTATATTTGTTTATTGTAATATTTTTGTTACAAAAAGGGAAATAAATGAGCTTATATTTAGTGACATATATTTAATACTTATTAAAGGTGAAATGTTTCACTTTTTGATAAATTATTCAGGATTTTCATGTTTTCCCATGACTAGTAGCTTTCCTTCTTTGTGTATCCCTTAATGATATTTTTATTCTCATCCCAAGTTTTGAAATTTTTTTCACAAGATAAAAAAAAATAGAGTCAAGGATAAGATCAAGGAAAAGTTATGTTGTTAAAACATGTAACGATACAATATTTCTTTTTAGATAAATATTGTTTTATAAAAAATATGGATAGTGAGTAAAAGTGTATAATTATAATATTTAAGTTCTTATGTATATTTTATGACCTAATTCTCTAAATCTTTAATCCTGAATAGATCCTCAAAGTGAATTAAAGTCAAATTTACGACTTATCTCAAGATTAGGAAATGTTCAAGGCTAGGGCATTATAATTGGTATCATAGGTTAGTTTATATAACTTTAGTTGATAGAATATTGTTAATAGAATATACATAAAATTTTTGTACTTGATGGTTAGAATGATATAACATTCGATGATTGCCACAATGCTTTGTCTATGATATGTTTGTTCAGAATGGTTTTCCATAGAGGAAACATGGAAGCTATGATGGGAAGGCATATAAAGGGAAATAACCTTCCAAATGAACATACTAAGATAGTTAGAATTAGAACTGAACAATTTGTTACATTGCTGGTTCAATTGACTTAGGTGATAAATAGTTGTGGTGTCTATACATGAGATCAACCCGACTGACCGTATAGGCATATTTCGATCGTAGAGAATTTAATGAGGCAAAGTCCCCCATCATTCAGAGGATCATCTAAACCTATGCAAGATGAAGGTTGGATTAAATCAGTTGAAAAAGATTTTTTATTTAATGGGGTGTTCAGACAATCAAAAGGTTTGTCTTGGTATTTTTAATTTTTAAGGTGTAGCCAATCAGTGGTGCTCAATAATTAAAAATATCAGAGGAAGTGAAGAGATTGATTCCATTTAATGAGATTATTTTAAGAATATCTTCCTTGAGAAATATTTTCTTAAAGTTGTTCGACATAGGATGAATTTTTTTTTGAAATTGATACAGAAGGATTAAGATTATGTGGCTACATATGAAGAAAATTTCACACATTTTTCAAGGTATGTGCTGAATTTTATTTGGGATATTGATAGTAAAATAAATAGGTTTTACTCCGGATTGAATCCAAAATATCTAAGGGCGTTAGCTTCTCATGAGTTGGAAAGCTATGAGAAAATTTTTTGACATGCTGAGAAGGTATAAATGGAGTTTTCTGATAATCTTGTGTTAAATGAGAATAAAAAAACAAGTGATCCAGTTGGTAGGCAATGGGAAAGAATTCAGTAATGAATCTTGGAGGTAAGAAAACCAAATTTCCATCTTTTGAGAAGTGTGGTAAAAAGCATCCTAAATAATGCCTCTCAATTTTTGAGAAGTGCTTCCCATGTGGTAAGACTGGCCACATTACTCGTAACTGTAAATAAGATGATCAGGCAGTAAATGAAAAACCAACGGTAAGATGTTTTAGTTGTAATGAGTTAGTTCCATATGCCAATGTGTGTCCAAAGTTGATTACCCATGGTGGAAACTAGTAATATCGAAAGCATAAGGGAATAGAAAAATAATTTTCTACTACTATGAATAATTTGGGATGGTCAAATGAAATGGTTACATGGATGTTATATATTTTTTTCAAAATATGACAATACTCTATTTGACTCTGGATCATCAAATTACTTCATTTACAATAAATTTCCATGTAAATTTGAAAAAATAACGTCATGAATGAGATATATAACTTTTGTTAAAAACTCTGAGTAGAATTATTAAAAAAACACGATTTATAGGAATATTCCAATTATCATTAGTGGGATAATATTTCTTATAAATCTTGTTGAACGTCCCATAGTGGAATTTGATATCATTTTGGGTATGGAATGACATTTCGTTTATCATGCTAAAATTGATTAAAAATACAAGAATGTTTTACTCAATGATTTCAAACCTTTGATATAATACCAAGAAGATGAAAGACCAATTAATGGTAATTTAAGTTATCTTTCTCATGTTTTTGAAAAGAACGAAACAGTTTTGATTAGTGAAATTTTTGTAGTGACTGAATTCATAGATGTTTTTCAAGATGAAGCTCCTGTTATTGTTAGGAATTGGGAGTTTGGATCTACAATTGATCTAGTGTCTGATGATAACACTATTTCTAAACCCCCTTATCAAATGTCTCATGTAGAACTGGTGGAATTAAAAAAATAGTTGCAATAATTACTTGAAAAAGGATTCATTCGACATAGCACTTCACCATGGGGTGATCCAGTTTTATTTCTGAAAAATAATGATGGTTCAATGAGACTATGTAATGATTACAGATTCCTAAATAACATCACTATTAAGAACACCTATCAGTTTCCTCATATCGATTATTTGTTTGATCAACTCTAGGGAGCTCAGTATTTTTCGAAGATTGATTTGATGTCCAGGTACCATCATCTAAAGGTGAAGGATGATAACAATCCAAATAAAACATTCCAAATGGGATATGGGAATTAAAAGTTTTTAGTTATTCCATTTTGGTTATCTAATGCACATGTTTTATTTATGAATCTCATGAATGGAGACATTCATCAATTTCTTGATCAATTTGTGGTTGTGTTTATAGATAATATTTTGGTATATTCTAAATTCTGGGAGGAACATGAAAGTCATTACACATTTTTTTCAAACCTTAAATGAAAATAAACTATATATAATGTTTATTATAAGTGAATTTGGGTTTTAAAAAATTTGTTTCCATGGTCATATAGTTTCTAAATATGGCATAACTGTTGACCCTTCTAAAACAAAAGTTGTTTAAGAGTTGCCAAGAAGTACCACTACCACAAATAATTTTAGTTTTCATAGATTAATGGGTTATTACTAAAGTATTGTTGAAATCGTTTCTCTATTATCTAGCCCACTAATTAGGATAACATGTAGTGGAGTTAAATTGATTTGTAAAAAATAATGTGATGATTGTTTTAATGAACAGAAAAGAAGACTGGTAAATGATCTAGTTTTGAAAATGACTTCATGGAATGGTGATTTTTTATCAACAATGATACATCAATGAAGGTCTTAGTTATGTCCTAAAGAAGAATGATTATGTAATTTATTATGCTTTACGTCAATTGAAACCTCCTGAGTTAAATTACCCAACACCTAATTTGAAATTATCTGCAGTTGTTTTTGCATTAAAAATCTGGAGGCATTCTGTTTTGCGCAACGTTTGAAATATACACTGATCAAAAAAATTTAAAGTATATATTAACTCAGAAATAATTAAACATGAGACATAATATATTACTAGAATTAATCAAGGGTTGTGATTTCACAATTCATTACCATCTAGGAATGGAATATAATTTTTCTGATGCTTTGAGTCGAAAGAGTAATGCTGCATTAACCATGCTACATTTGAAACGAGATCCTTTGGTTTTTGGTTTGGTTAATTTTGTATTGTAAGTTTTTAGTGAATGGAAATCATCTATTTTGTTTTATGTGGTTGTGAAATCATATCTATCATTTAGAATTACGAATGTGTAGAAAGAAGATAGTGAGTTGCATAAAAAAAGGAAGAATTGGTTCAGAAGGGTAAGTTACCTAAATTTAACATTGATTAAGAATACGTTTTGATGTTTGAAAAGAGATTATGTGTGCCTTGTGATTCACAGTTGAAGAAAGATCTGTTATAAAAAGCTCTTAGTTCTCTGTTTTCAGTTCATCATGGTAGTACTAAGATATACCAAGATTACCAGAAGTATTACTGGTGGGATGGAATGAAAAAGATATTGTTGACTTTACTGTGAAGTGTTTTACTTGGCAACAGGTAAAGAAAAATAGTGGTTACCGAAATGCATGCTTCAGCGTTTTCTAGTTCCATAGAGTAAATGGGAAAATATATCAATTGAATTTGTAGTGGTATTACAAAATACTTCTCGAGGTAAGAATGAAATTTGGGTTATTATTGATCGATTGAATAAATGTGCTCATTTTGTTCCTATTCGAGATACTCTATCTCTAGTTCAACATTCTTGGTTGTATATTAAAGATATAGTCAAGTTACATGGAGTTCCCCTCTCTATTGTATCAAATTGTGATCCCAGGTTCACTTCTAACTTTTGGAAAAGCATTGAGAAGTCGTTGGGAACTAAATTAAATTTTAGCACATATTTTCATACTCAATCAGATAAGAAGCCAGAACAAACAATTCAGACCATGAAATATATACAATGTAATTTTCAATGGATTATCATGAATTTGGGATCAATAGATTTCTTTGGATTAGTTTTATTATAATAACATTTTTCATTCTAGTATACAGATTGCACCATTTAACGAAATTATATGGAAAGTGGTATAGAACTCCATCTTTTTGGAATGAAGTAGGTGAAGGAATGTTGATAGGACTAGAATAGGTAGAAGACATGATAGAAAATTTTCATTTGATTTAGAGGAACATGAGGATAGCTCAGAGTAAGAAAAAAGTAACGCTAATAACCAGAAAAGGTTTATTCTTTCTATGTAGGTGATCATGTCTTTTTAAAAGTCTCTCCATGGAAAAGTGTGATGCATTTTGGTAAGAAGGGAAAGATGAATCAGAGATTCATTGGACCCTATGAAATCCTAGAAAAGGCTGTATTAGTTGACTATAGGTTTGAACATGTTTTTTATGTTTTAATTTTGAGAAAGTATATATCGAATCCATATTATGTTTTGAGTCCAAAGGTAGTTTAGTTGGAAGATAATGTTTCTTATGAGAAACAAAAAATTCATATTGTCGATAGTAGAGTTCAAGTGTTGAGGAATAAGGTGATTTATTAGGTAATGGTTTTGAATAAAAACCATATTTTTGAATAGGAAACATGGGAATATGAAAATTCTATGAGGTATACATACCCCCACTTATTTGATAAGTAAATAAAATTATGGGGACACAATTTCCAAAATTGGGAATGACATAGAATCCAAGGTATTTATAGAATAATACTTTCCATATCTATTAATATTTATGAAAAATACATTAATTTTACATTAAATATGACACTTTGTTTGATAGCATACTCAACACGCAAAAATGGGTTTCTCCAAAATCTTATGTTGCACACATCATTGAGTTATACTGAAAAATAATACAAAAGTAATAAAATTATTTTAAATGGTAGTTAATTCCTAGCCATTATATTTTAAATAATGAATATAACTAACTAAAATATTATTATAAATGTTTGTTAATTTTTTTTACATTTTTTCAATAGATTTTAGAGGCTTAAAATGATAATGAATCCAATTTTAATCATAAAATACTATAATATTTGTAAAAGGTTGTTTTATTTCCTTTTGATGGATAACCCTTTTTAAATATATTTTTTGTCACTTTTATATGTTCTATTTGAAAAAATAAATTTCTTCTTTATAATTGGACATGAAAATTTACTTTCATGGAAATTTTGGTATTTTTCGGATGAAATTCATATTTTAATCAATAGTGAGAAACACTGCATTTTAATTCAAAACTGCCTTTTTGTCTCATTTATTAATTTAATATATAGTCTTTTCAATTGGATTTAATTTGTAATTGGATTATGTTCCTATAATTTAATCTAATTTTGGTCATTCGAGGTAATTTCACATTGAAATTGGACATAAACTCATGTCAATATTTTGATAGTTTTTACTTCATAAAAACTCAATTTCTGGTTTTGACAACAAGAATTAATTTTCAATTCATTTCCAAAAAATCCGTGTTTAGAATTTATAAATATTGGATCCATATTTGGAATAAAAAGTTAATTTTTATTATAAATAGTTACCTTTTATTTTTGGATATTATGAATATTAAATTTGGTAAATTTTATTTAGCAGAGTTAAAGGAAAATTGTGTAAATTTGGGTAACCAACAATATGATTAGGATAATAAAATTACCCTAAAAACTAAAAAAATACAATTGGATGAATAAAATAAGACTCATATCATCTAATGGTTAGAATTTATTCATTTAACAGACTTATATCCATGAAAGTTATTTAATTATTATTAAAAAAAAGAAATTGACAACATGTCACTCTCTTATCTCTTATATGTATAATAAATTTAATTTAAAGATACAGTTGATGAAATATAAAAATTAAATATCTTCCCGATCCAAGTCACCGTATGTTATTTTATTTTTCATTTGTGATAATTTTTTTAATTTTAATTATTTTATTTATGGTTTTTATCCTGGGTGACTTTTCTCATAGAAGTCCGACACTGAAAAACATTATGCCCTGTCTAGGGTAAACTACATGATCTAGATTCAACCATGGGCTTGGATATCTGATCCAAAAAACCATTTAAGAGATATACCATTTCCTTCTCATGCATAGTATAAAATTATTTAACATTTTATTCAAAAGTAATTTCAGGCACACCGGGCCCCAGAATTGCACGTCGTCTTAGCGCCTAGCACTGCAAATATTTTTAGAAATATTTCAAAGTCATAAATGGTAAAAATCGGGTCTCTACATCATTAACTTCTCCAAAATTTTCATTCTAGATATGAATAAATAGGGAAAAAACTTGGGGTACTAAGGCTTCACCTGCGTCTCCCGCCCCAAAGAAACTATTGAACATTACCTTACTGGAATAGCATGCAAAAACAATGGATGGTTCATCCTTATAAGGCCTTCTCATGCCGATGCCATGCATTGTAACATGTACACACCTCCTCAACTATGACACATGGAAGACATTGTGCACCTAGTCCCGCTATTGGGGGTAGGGTAAGGTGGTATGAAACCTTGCAATCTCCTTGCACATTCTCAAACAACCTGAAGAAATTTTGTGGATTTTTCCTCCCTAGCTAAACCTCTACATCTTGCATCACAACTGTAATCACTGCTTTTCCCGGGATCATGGTCTCGTGATTCCTTCCTTCAGAATATACATCTGGTAAAACACCCAAGGATGTCTGCTCACACAATATTTTAAAGTTGATGCATCACAACTGAGACTCTCTTATACTATTGGGAAGTGAAGGAGTCAACACAATCGACTGAAGGAAAAATATACCCTCCTTCTCCACTAGGGCCAGCTGTAGGGAAGCTAACAGCTCCTAGACATCCCACACTATTCTATCCGGTGAATTCCTACTAAGGGAATCTACTACAATGTTGCCCATTCCCAGAGTATAGACTATCTCTAAGTCATAGTCATGTAGGAAGTTCACCTAGAAAAGCCGTTGCAAGTTCAGGTCTCTCTAGGTAAAGATGAGGGTGATACGTTGGTGGTCTATAGAAACCACAAAGCACTCTCCCAAAAGGAAGAATTTTCACATTCTCAACTCAAAGAATATTGTTGCCACCTCCAGATAGTGAGTCACATCATTCTGTTCATGGGGTCTCCATAACCTTGACTTATACTTAATTAATATAGTATCATGATCGATGTAGATCACACAAGATACCAAAGAATAAGGAAGGTGAGAAAACTCATCAAAATGCATGAATCTAGTGACATAAAGAACATGTAATACCATGCAAATCTTCCCTAAACTTGAGAGGAGAGTAATATCTAAATTGAAACACCGCCACACCCACTAGTGGAATTCCCAACAAAATTTTCAAGAAGGAAAACTCCACCGGCAAAGCCAGGACCTGCTCTGACACTTCACTGCACAGCTTTTCCCTAAATGAATAATTCTAAGGGACACTTCCACTACACCACGATACTATCTACTATAGGAGGAACTGAATCTCCCTCATAGTTTTTCTCATGTCACAAAAACACATCTCAGGGGGGGACGGACCCCACTTCTTCATGCATTAAAATTTACACCAGACAAAACTGACATAAGGTTACACCAACTCCCCACATCACCCTAGTAAAGTCTCAAGAAAAGAGAATGGAGAAAAGTACTTAACAAAAGTGTATGACAAGTTCTACTAAAAAAGGTAGAAAAGACACAAGGCATAACTCTTATTACCTCATGCTATGAAGGATCGTAGACATATAAAGCTTGAGAATGTAAGTGGAAATAGCTACCAGCTTCTTGAGACTTACATGGGCCATTTGGTGGTGATGGAAAGACTACACAACATCATCCCCCACTTTCAGATCCTTCAGATCCTCTTCCAGCACCACCTTCCTAGGGAAAACCTTGATTACAACATTGTCTATACCGTTGTGGTCAACCTGCTACCTACCTAGTGTCCTCATCATGTCTGGTCAGGTAGTCTCATGCCATGTGACCTTTCCCCTCACATGTATGACATTGGCCCACTCCGAGATGACTCGGTGCCTGATTCTGATCATGAGAAGATCTACTATCTCAAGTTATTATCGTTTGATGTTTTCTAGCTACTAAAGATTCCCTAGTTTTTTTACCCACTCACAAAAATAGTTATATCGTTACCCTCTAATAGAAATTTCTCTATCACCAGTTCCGGATCGAACACCCCAGCATAGGTGGGGATGCACAAGGGTATTACAATATCACGTATCTCTCTGCAGGGTCTATGATCAAACCTCCATGCTCAAAAGTATTCATCATAGATAATGTCTAAAGAATAGTGCACAGGGTATGTGAACCTAGTCACGTACTCAGTCACCATCATCCCTTCCTACTGAAACCGAGGAGATCCAAAAGTCAAATGGTGTGCAATAAGGAGGGGTAAAATTACTCATGAAACAGCTACTAGAAGTTGTCCCATGAGAGTAACGACACATTGAGTATCTAAGTAATCAAGCTCCACCAATGCCCAACTTCTTCGTGTAAAAGGCTAGATGACAAATCAACCATCTGATCTATCAATGTCCATGCAATCCTGAAGAGGTAGACCACCAAATCTAACCAAACCTATACTGACCAAGGGTTTGGCTCACCATGAAACTTCATAGGTCTCTATCACTAGAACTCACAAAATTTTCTCAGCCAGTACACGTCCTAAGCCTCCTATGTTGGGTCTATCTACTGCTCAACAGGTCGGGGTGCTGTTACCTACCCACCGTGAGAAAGGGGCTCACATGATGGTTCTTGAATTGAGGCCTTGATTCTCAAAGGGTATTCATCATGAACTGGAGCTAGTATCCTAGATAGCTACCATCATGGAGACATCCTAAATGTTATCAAGTAGTACCATGGTCAAATGAGCACACACACACACACACACACACACACACATATATAAAATTATGGGGAGATGACTCAAGAAAGAAAATCAAAGACTAAATCCTATATGATGCATGTACCATTGTTCCTTGTAATAAGTGTCTCGAGGTGCCGAGTTGACAAGTGGGTAATTAGGGTCCTTGTGAATAGATATGTCGACGGACCATACTATCACTAGACTCCCTGGCCCGAGAGCTTCTCTTGAGAAACTTCGACAATGTTTCCCTAAACCCAACCAATACCATTTTAGGGAAACATAAAAAGAAAATCCCAAGTGTCTAACCACCTCTAATACAACCTTTTCACGACCCGACCCATGCCGAGGCTCGAGCCGTAACTACCCCCAGACCGCCTGCATAGGCCAGAGGTTGGATAAAACTGTAGAAGGCACAACAAAATTGAGGATGCCTTTACTTAAGAACCTACACACACAACCATCTAAATGCAAATGGTGAAGATGGAGATGAGAGAAATATTCAACATTGCTCTATATAATGTAAATTACATCCATAACCTCTAAAAAGTACATGTAAAAAAAGTAAACTAAAAGGTAAAAGGAAAAAACAAATGCCCAACTAAAAAAGTTCCATAACCTAGATATAGGTGAAAAGGTAAAATAGATGGGAAATTCCCACTCATGAATCCCAATCTATGACCACTGCACATAGTCCAATCATCCCATATCCCTAAAGCCCTATAATATCACGATCAACCTGTTTTTCGTCTGTAAGAGCACAACAAATGCATGAAATTCCCAAGTAAGTGTGAGTATGAATATACTTAATAGGATTCCTTGAAGGATCAAGTGAGTAGTAAAATATGTATTTAAGAGTGGAGTAGTAGATAGAACAAGGTACAATAAAAAGAGTGAAACTCAACAAAAAAAGAGTAAAGTATGCTCATCCAAGCACAAGGATCTAGAAATGTTGAGAAAATGAACATCCCATCGAGTATTTTCTACCTATAGTAGGGGAGTAGACTCATGCACCCACAAGAATCTAGAAACTAAAGGCACATGGAATACCCCACACATCTTAACCTCTCTTGTAAAGAGAGCAACTAAAAACCAAGGAGTGGGTACTAGAAAAAGAATATATATATTCTTAATCAGGAAACCCAAAAGGGAGAGTAAGGGGGTCTATATCTCACAGCTCAACACAAGAACATTAGTATCAAATAGTCCTAGAAGTATCCATCGATGCCTATAATCCCACATGTCTACCCTGAACTACAAGTCAAAGAGTCTCAATCACCACACCTTGATACTGTCCTATTTGGGCGGTAGTGACTCACCTTCAGGGTTTTAGGTCATGTCACATGGATACGTCTCTGTGGGGAAAGAATATGTCATTCTATAGAGTCCAATGGTACGTCAAAGCACGACTCATCACTTTCGCATAGTCAAGAGATCGTGTCTCAAGGTCGAGGACCCACTGCCATCCCCGCTTGAGGGTAAGTACTGAAGAGTAAACGATGAACCTCAATACCCATCCCCACTAGAGGTTATGTCTTGAAGAGTAAATAATGAACGTCACTGCCCACCCCACTGAAGAGTTTGTGTTTAAGTGTAAAAGACAAACCTCCCTATCCAGACCCACTAGAGGGTTGGCACATACTACTTTGGCCTTCCCTATCAGATGGTACCTCTTGGAATGCACCGCTGCAATCATCAGGTGCAACCCCATATAAGGATCACATCCAAAACATATTTCATCATAACTCATATGACACTAAATAGAGAACCATCACATTTAACACAAGAAAAAAACTCTGGATAGGCTTCACGCATGCCAAAATCCAAGTCGGAAAGAAAGAGATGTGAGAGATAGAAGATTTGTAAAGTGGTACACAGTGCGTTTGGGGCCCACACATCATGTGGCCCCACCTCACCACCTAGCCATTTACCTAACCATTATTGAGTACTAAACTATGAACAAGTACCCTAGGCGTGCCGACGTACTACCAGAGTACCTGACACACCTAGTCAAAAGGCCAACAAGCGCACAAAGCTCGTCATTGATCTAGAGGGCTTAAAGAAAAATTATGCATCTACACATCCTCCAGTGGCACAATAAAATTTGAACGCATCTCTTTATACATCTTTTCCACTCTCACAAGGGTCGAGGTTGAACCAATACATGGGTTCTCTTAAAATACATCAAAATGATCTTCCACCAATATTTATTTCATGTTTCCACATTTAATGAGATCATAAAAAGGCTTCTCACTTCTAAACAGATCACACTATTGTGATCATTGCAGAAAAATATGCAAGAAGGACTATTCATTCGCCGTAAATGAAAAAATGAGGGAAAATTCACATGTTGCCACATTGAACTCAAAAGAAATTAAATGGGTCCCATGCCTTGGTCCCTAAAAAAATTATACAAATCACTACATTACGATCCACTAAAAAAACACCGAATGAACTACTCATTCGTCCAAAATGGATAATCAGTGAAAAGGCCGTATTTCACCGCAACACGTGAGAACTGACCCTCATGGGACCCACACCTCATCTTTAGTTTAAACACCTAAAAGAAATATCATAATGTTCTTATCAACTACTGGGTTGCATCACCACTAACGGCGCATCAAACAGACATCCTATTTGCAATATAGGCCTGATGTAACATTCTTAACCTATAATAATTATATTTTTATTAATTAACACAGGCGTTTCATGCACTTGAACAATGAAAACAAGTCATAAAAGTCATGAACCATTCTAAAAATATCTGTCTCGATGAGAGGGTCTCGTGGATGAAGACAACACATCAAACGGCTGCATCGTTTAGAAGAAATGATAATTTAAAGGATCTCTACCCCAGCTGGTTGATCTTGCCCAAACTGGTTGGTTCCCCCAAAACTGTAATGTCCTTCTCCTCTATGGTCGGCTCGTGACCTAGCCATGGGTCTGACCGATTCTTCTGTTTCCTGGAACATCTGCCACAGCCCGTGCCTCCCCTGTGGCCCACGACCCACCTGCCAAAACCGACCGGTCGATCGACTAGTCCTCACCCCTGTCCCCTCGTCCATGCACACCCTACGTGACATATGTCGCCACCAGACCTTGGTTCCCTTACCTGATCATGACTCTATTCTACCCTTCTTTGTCGCTACACACCCAACCGATTCTTTGTCATGCTACGGCTCCACCCAGCATCCCCGGTTCATTATGCCGACCCCGCTTGTCGGCACACCGTCCTGCCGACACCGCACACCCAACCGCACCAATGGTCGGCTCCCACAACTGACCAATGACTTTGGCTACCACTAGAGGTTCTACTCTAGTGGCCCCTTTCGAGGACCACTATGAACAAATATGGTGTCCACTAATTATTTCAGAACTAATTTCGAAAATTTTAGGATGATCTATTCATTGGCAAGGCCTTTGTTTCCAAAATCACCAAAGTATTAATGTGTCCAAAAAATTAAACATCGATAAACCTGAAGAACGGGTGTATAACACGATGAACAAAAGTAGTTTTCATCAAGGATTTATGGCCACATTAGTGCGACCATCAAAATTTATATTCAAAATGAAGAAACATATAAAAAAAGAATTTTCAATTAAAAACTTGAATCAGAACTCAAAATTAGAGAAAATTCTACATCGTTTCATCCATTTATCATTGTCGATGTGATCATCATGCTAACTCCTTGATTTTAAATGGTTTTAGTGAAGATATCTCCTCGATTCAAAGAGGAAAAATGTAGAACATATTAGAGAGAGAGATAGAGAGAGGTTTTTAGAGAGAGAGGGGAATTAGGAGCTAACCATAATCCATCACCTTAAACCTCTATTTTACAGGGATCTTGCTTAGCGCAAAATCTGAATCCACCGTGCCCTTTCATTTTATGTCACGCTTAGGCAAAAAACCCCATTACGAACTAAAACAACTATCTCATATTTCCAATCTGATTCACCATTAAAAATTTATTTGATTCATTTTTTGTGAAAAAATAAAAAATTTTAATTATTTTATTACAGTTTTCCCCAGGGTGAATTTTCTCATAGAAGTCCCGTGCTGACAAAATTTATGGCCCACCGTGGGTAAAAAACATGCTCTGGACTCAACTATGGCCTCAGATTTGTGATCCAAGATACTATTTAATATATATATTGCTTCCATCATATTCATAGTACGAAAAAACTTAATATTTTTGTAAAATTAATTCTGGTCACACCGGGCCATGTAATTTCACGCTGTCTCAGTGCCTGGATCTGGAAATATTCCTAAAAATATTTAAAAGTATTTCATGGTGAAAACATGTTCTCTATAATAGTATTCCAGTTATAATACAAAAAGATAAATTCAATAAGGGATTAATGAAAAGTTAAACAGATCCATAACTTATGTGAAAAACTAGGATCTTATAGTCTTCCCTACTTAAAATAACATGTCCCCATGTTGGACTTCCAAGGGTGGTAAAATATCGTAAGAGAATAACTCCTACCACTGAGCATGTACATCTTCTTCCCACTCCTATGTTTTATCATGTACATGGTCGTGCTTCCATAACACCCATACTAAAGAGATCATCCTGCCTCATAGATCCTTCATGCTCTAATCAATAATGAAAATGGGATACTCCTCAAAAGAATCACGGGAATCTAATTTGACATCCTTAGGATGAAAATTATTCAATATGTTGGCAAGGTAACGATAATATTGTGAAACATAGAAGACATAATGTATAACAAAATACCTCGGAGGGAACAACAAATGATAGGCTATCAATCGATTCTATCCAAGATATAAAAAGTCCAAAAAAATGAGGCGATTACATCCCTTGCCTTTGGGTGATTACCACAAGAAAATCTGATCCTCTGCCTCAAACATTAGATGAAATTGATGAAGATATACATAGGATATATTTCTATATTGATTTTTAGTAATATACTTCTTAATAATTTTAACCTACTCTAAAGTCCCATGAATGAGATGAGGACCCAATAGTACTACCTCTCCTTCCTCTAACTATCACATGGGTGAATGGAAAATACTACCGTATAGGGAATGGTAAGAATCCATCTGTATAGTCCCATAGAAGCTGCTATTATTAGGGAAATCAATGAGAGTAAATGGTTTCTACAAATAATATCAAAATTCATTGATTTATTCTTATAGAATGTCCTCTAAAACCTATATCATATGATCGGTCTTACCGTCATTCTGTGGGTGATAGGATTTACTCTAGAAAACATATAAACACATTGCCTTCAGTAAGCCCTGCCAGAACCGTGAAATGAAATTAGTATATCTATCCAATATGATAGAATATGGAACCCCATGGTGGAATATGATCTCATAAATGCTGATATTCCTAATATTATCTACTGATAAGTTATCCAACACATGTAAGAAATTATTGACCTTCATCAACTAGTCTATGATCAATCATATAAAGTCACCACCCCATGGTGGTCTTGGAAATCCTTTCATAAAATCCATGGGGACATCATCCCATTTCCACTCAAGAATATAAAATGGATGAAAATATACACTGTTCACTGGTTTTCTTCCTTCACCTACTCTCTTGTGGAACACCGATTAATGAACACTGGTATATCCCTTTTTATCCTTGTCCACTAGTATTGGTATCATAATTCATGATATATTTTTGTAATTCTGGGAATTATTTCCCATATAGAAGAATGAGATTATACTATCAACCCAAATCAATAATCTATAGGAAACCATACATTTACATGGATGTGAAAGATCTCATCCTTATAAATTATCCAACTAGGTGGTGGGTCCTCACATGAAATGCTCCCTTATAGGACAAAACCCCCAGGATTTGATAGCTGCCTTATCTTTAGTCTCTCCAAAAGTGAATATGGGACTGATAATGATGCAAGAACATAATATTTTCGATACTCCAAAAATCTAGGTGCATCTTAGAAAATAAGTCTGTAAGATTCCACTCGCTAATAGACTCTTGTATTGCATGTGTATATTTCCGCCAACTCAGATTATTGGCAACTGCATTGCCTTTTATATGCATATAAGAAATCTCAAAGTTAAAATATTATAGGTATTAAACCAACATTCCTTTATTTATATTCAATTCAGGTTTTTAAGGATATAGTTGAGTATTTTGTGGTCTATATACACCACAAAACACTCTCCCAATAATTAATGCCTCAAAAAACGTATGGCATGAGAAACAGTGTCTAAATAATGTTTTTTTAATTGTATATTTCCTCTCACGTGGCCTAAATTGACAAGACCTATATGCCATGACTCACTAATAATTTATTAGAACTTCTCCTAGAATAATATCCAATGCAACAAAATATACTGTATGGATTCTGCCCAGATTTGGCAGAATTAGGACTAGTGTGGAAATCAGTTTCCCTTTTAGCTCTTAAAATGATATCTCACAAGATTTAGAACCTAATCACTTACCATCATTCTTATTAAGTTCGATAATAGGTTCTTGAAGGTGTGATAATTCATAAATAATGTTAATGTAATAACCATATAGCCCAAAGAAACTCTATATAATGAAAATGTTCTTGGGATTCTCCTAGTAAACTATATCTCTCACCTTTTATGGGTCAAATGATACACCTTACTCTAAGATAATATAACCCTGGAAGGAAATAATATCAATACCAAAGTGTAACTTTGTGATTTTATCATGTTACTGATTATTTATCAGTATATCCAATATGATGTCAATATGTTGTTTTAGGTTTGTGTCGAGTATGGGAATACACCAAGATGTATTCCATGAATACCTTAACAAAAAAATACAGATATGGATGTAAAACTCGGTTTATTTGTCCTTGAAAACTACTGGAATGATCTTGAGACTGAGTGACATAAAAAATACTTATAGAAGCTATATCTGCTATGGGGAAATATACATGGTATATTTAATGGTCCAACATTCCCCTGATGATAACCTGATCTCAATGAAATTTTTGAGAAAACCCAAAATCCTTAGAGTAGGTTAAAGAGATCATTTGTATAGGAAAAATGATACAAGATATTAACCATAAAATGATTCAATTTCCAGTAATCTACACATAAACAAAGGGCCTCATCTTCCTTCTTGGTGAAAAAGACTTGATAACCCCATAGAGAAGTACTAGTTCTTATAAACCCATTACCTCCATGTATTCTAGCTACCTATTGAGATCCTAAAACTTAGAAACATATATATTTTTAGGAGAAATGGATACTGGTGCAGATCTAGGCACTGGCTCAATGGAAAACACTCTCTATCATGAGTGGTAGTACTGAAACTTAATTTGGGAAAATTTCATTGAAATGATCTTCCACTAGAAGGAAATATACTTAACGTGTCATCTAATCATCTAGACATAAAATTGAAGTCTGGGCGGTCATCATATCCAGTCCTCGATGCTCAAATATATCTCAACATTCAAGAAATCCCATTCTCCCTAGTGAATAAACATCCCACCCTTTGGTGATGTGATAATCACCCTTCAATGATTGAAATACACATACACATTGTAGGGAAAAATATAGTCTATCCCAATAATGATATCAAAACTTATCATCTCGATGAAAAATAGGGACCAAACAAAGTGATAACAACATATCTTAATGGGTAACTCCTTGCACTGTTGTATACCCTCCAATCGAATCCCTGATGGTGTATTGAGTGTCATCACACTAAAAGGAAACTAAACATCAAGCCCAAGTCTCTCCACAAAAGCTAAAAATATAAAGCATTGTGAATAATTTTTATTGAAAAGAGATTACACTAATATAGTGGCTACTAGAATAGTACCTCTCACTATATATTGGCCTATAATATTCTATTGAGGTATCATTTGACATGTATTCATCTAGAATAATCTAAATCTGTAAGATGAAGCTTAGGTACACTAAGCAGGTTGGCGTTATTGGTGCTATAAGTCTAGTGTCTGGCTACCCAATCACTGAACACAACCTTGGTCTGACTGAAAAGATGCACTATTTTTCCCTCCCAAATGAGATTCTATTGACCCCACTCCTAATCATGTATTCAGTGTAGACCCTCTATCACCGACCACTAGAGGAAAGGTCCAAAAAAAATTCAATAGATAACCCATCCTACCGAAATCTCAACACTCAAATTTGTTTTTATCAAACTTTCACCTCATGTGTCCCTGCCACCCCCACTGATGATACAATATGTAACTACCAAAACCCATTATCCATTTTCTATTCCACTCACGAGATACATAAAAACATCACTTCTTTCAACTTGACACTACACTACATGGTCGAGAATCTGAACTTCCTTTAACTACACACCCACCTTCTCTCACATTAGGCTCTGTAATCAACACCTTATTTACTGTTTTAGTTATGGTTGTAATCCAAAATACATTCACCTATGATTAGATTTCATATCTGAGACCATCCTCAAATCATCTAGCTTTAGATAACTCATTACGTAATTGAATAGGTTTAAAATTCTGGAACTCTATAAAATGGGAAGAATATTACACGAATGATATGGAACCGTGATCCAAGTGAATATACAATCTGTCTCTATCAGCCCTAAACGTCTCAAGATAAAAATAATCAAATAAAGATACCTAACAATCCTTAAAATACATATCTTTATGGCAATCCATTTGAGTAATAATTTTCCACCCTCCCTTGATGGAATCTAAAAGAGTATATGTAACCAGATCTACTCACCTATTAGGAGGTGTCTCAAGATCCTTGAAAATATATAGAATGGCCTCTATCCATGACTCTTTAACCTATGGTCCTTTATCCCCAAATAATATTGTTATATGTTGCCGCTAAAACACATATGTTAACTATTTTATAGTTGGGTAAATTCAGGGGGATCACTGGATAACCTATATACATCATAGGAACCCATATCAAAACTGGGCACTAGTATCCAAATTAGATATAATAGGTGGTTCTTCATGTGCACTTATGTTGGTTCTACCAGTGACCAAAGGCCCACCACTACTAGATTATGGTTGTTTCCACCACCCTAACACACAACTTGTATAAGGACCCACCCTTAAAATGTTACTTAATCTTGAAATTTACAAAAGGACATACATTATTACACATTGAGGAGATTTTTGGGTTTATTTTTTTAAAGAATAAGGATATCTTACATACATGACATACCCCATTCATATAAGAGGATACTACTAAAACAATATCAATTTTTTTTCAAAATATAAATCATTAAAGCATAAAATATGAATTATTAAACAACACCTCATATCAAACATCACAACTCCCTTATTTATCATACCCTTCCCTATATCATATGAAAAACATTTTTAAAAACTTGGGATGAGTATATGACCCAGTAAGGGATATAATGAAAGAAATCATTATTCAAGTGATAACATAAAAACAATTAAAACCCATAATAATAAAAACTCATATGCATAGAAACCGCATGTAGTTTTTTTGGGACATATTTACCATATCACACTTACATTCACCCTTACATATTGAATTACTTTTTGGTAAACTTCTATCTCAAGATTAACTAATGCATTGGAGATCTATAATGGGTCTCCCCCATCATATCTTGAGCAATAATGGGATCAACCTCACATATCTTGAGTTATAATGTGCTCAAACCAACATATCATGAGCTATAAGGGGATCAAACCAAGATAAATAATTTCCAAGAAACATATCATGGTAATAAAGTATCTTGAAATCAGAAGAAACTACTAATTCCATATACATATAAAAACAATCCTTTTGAAATTTATTAAAGAGAGATTTAAAAGGATTTCTAAAGGAAATTACTTTAAAATATAAATGGAGCGAGAATTAATATAATGTAAGGGATATGTGTATACACCATAAATATATATATTGAAACATAATATAAACAAAAACTTATGACACCAATAATCTTAATTCCACGTAATGAATAAAGAATAAGGTTAACCCAAAGAATAGAAATTGGGTTAAGAATTACCTTACCTAGGGTTCCTCTTACATAAAATGTGTTTAAACCACCTATATAATGGTTAAAATAGTGTTATTAATATCTTAATTAAACATATTTAGGTTTATAACACCTTATATGATCATTTTACAACATCATTTGACACATTTATTAGTAATATTTTGTTATTTACATTGTATCAGGTGCGTTCTTTACATCATTTCTATGATCGGGTCATGATGGATATTCATGTTGATTGGGAGTGAAACTCTAGAATTGGAATAAAATGGTAGTTACATATTTATAGAACCATAAATTATAACATTTATCATTTTGAATTCTTAAATGAGGATAATTCATAAGTCAAAACATTCATGATGTTAGTTTATATCATTTTATTGGTTTTTTGATAATAATGACCTCATTTTGTTTTATAAATTAAAACCATGTGTAAAAAAGAATTCTAGAACAATGGATGATTACATAATACATATATTATAACTTGGTTCAAAATAAAAATGGTTTCATGACCAGACATGGAATAATTAAAACAAATTGAAATCACATCGTCCACGATGTTGGTAATTCGACATATCAAAGTCAACGATTTTATTCCTTGAATAAGTAGGATAGGAGAAGAACAATGATGATAAATTTTACATGAACATGAGAACATACAGAATATAAAATATTTCTAGAGATTTCATGCCTCTTGGATATGAGGAGGGGAAGAGACTGCAAAAGAAAAGGAAAGAAAAGGAAAACACATGAAAAGGAAGAGGATTTCGTACCTCTTGATCTCTTCCCCTTGAGATCCTCTTTATGGACTTTTATTTCATACATTGGGTGAGAAAAGAAGGTCTTGGATGTGGGAAAGAAGATTGGGGATGGAATTTGGGAGAAATTAGACAATTCTCAAGGCTTGAGAGTAGTGGGAGGAAAAGGGGAATGAGGGTGGTATTTATAGTGGAGGGGAGGAGGTATTTTACATTATTCAAATCATCAGTATAATATTGTTGCTCCAGACTATGAATAATATTAATTAATGTGACCCCAAATAGTAATAATGGAATGTGAGTTAAAACAAAGTGGGCTTACATCACTTATTATGTCACAAATTGTGTATATAACTAGTAATTTGAATATACTGTATTTTTTTTATTTCACTATTCATAAAAAATTCAATAATTTCTGAAAAATCCCAAAAAATCACCCTAACAATTTTTTGATGTGCAGAATTCAAAAAATAACCCCATTTTTTGAAAATAATTTTTTAAATATTATTAATTTAATATTTAAATAAAATCATACTTAATTCAAAAATTAACAATTTTAATTCTATGACAACATTTATATCACAATGAAAAATTAACCAAGATCTCATTTTCTTAAAGGGTTAAGAAAATACTATAATAATAAAATTTACTATTCATTAGGGTTATATTACTATTCATATTCCTCTTCATGAGGGTATTTTACAATTCACCAAAAAAAGAAGTTGCTTCCATGAGACTCTAAATAACTTACTGAACACAATTGTAGATGATTGTTTTTTTGAAATTCAAAACCGAGAAGAATCAAAATTAGGATTAAAGGATAGTTATAAATGTCTACATAAAGCAAAGTTTCATGAATTTCATTAATTTTTTGGAACCATGGGGTGTTACATTATCCCTACCTTCTAGAAATTGATTCATCGCAATTTTATTTACATATTAAACAAGTGAGGGTAATTTTACCTCATAGAATTCTTATATTTCCATGATGATTATTCAACAATGTGGTTTCTCTACAAAACCTTTATCTGGTCGATAAACTTATTCCGCAATACATATTCCATTTAATAAAGAATCTTAACTAGTTTCTCTTCATAAGAAAGGTTCGCTTCTAGCAGAACTACTTCTGGGCTCAAGACATGTGATGAATCTGGCGCTTACATTCTCAACATCGAAACATGAAAAACATTATGTAACTGAGATAAACTCAGAGGAAATGATACTCAGTTTGAAACTAGTCCATCTTTTTCTTGAATTTCAAAAGGACCTATGAATCACACTTATATTTCCTTTCTTTCGAAAACATATCACAGTTTTCCATGGAGATATTTGAAAGAAAAAATGGTCACCTACCTCGAAAAATGATTATTTATTTCTATTATTTTCATAACCTTTATACCTACTCTAAGGTATCCTCATGTGGTGCTGGATCATCTTCACTTTCTCAGCCACTTCCTATACTAATTCTGGTCACATCAACATTATTTCCAGGACTTCATCTCAAAAAGATGGAGTTCGAAACTGCTTCCCATACAACACCTCAAAAGGTTCCATATTTATAATGGAATGAAAACTATTATTATAAGAAAACTCACCTAAATAAAGATGTTGATCCCATATTCTCTGGTAGTCCATTGAACAAGCTTGAAGCATATCCTCCAAGGTCAGATTCATTCTTTTTGACTGCCCATCTGATTGAAGCTAAAAAGTTGTACTAAAATTTAATTATGTTCCCAATGACTTCTGAAGCCCCTTCCGAAAGTTCTAAGTGATCCTGGGATCCTGATCAGATACAATAGAAATAGTTACTCCATGTAACCTGACAAACTCTTTGAGGAATAATCTTGAAAGCTGATCCAATGACATTGCATCTCAAATAGAAAGGAAATGTGCATATTTTGTTATCCGATCAACAATAACCCAAATCTCATTGTTACCTTCAGAAGTCTTAGGTAGTCCCACCACGTAGTCCATGGATATATTCTCCCATTTCACCTCTGGCACTAGAAACAGACGAAACATACCCTTCGAAAACAACCGCTCTACTTTAACTTGTTGACATGTCAAACATTTCATAGTAAATTATGAAATATCCCTTTTCATTCCATCCCACCAGTAATACTCTCAAAGGTCTTTGTATAACATAGTACTTCTAGGATGAACTAAAAATGGAGAACTTTGAGCTTCATACAATAATTCTTTCTTTAATTGGGAATCACAAGGCACACACAACCTTTTTTCAAATCATAAAACACAGATTTTATCAAGGTTAAATTCTAGAAACATACCCATTTAACCAGTTATGCCTTTTTCTGTAGCTCATAGTCTTCCTTATGTGATTTCATAGTAATGTACGATTATGATGGATGCACTGTAACCTGAAATAAAATAGTTGTATTCCTTGCACGAAAACATTCTAAGCCAAAATTCATCAAATCATTAATCAAGGGATCATGTTCTAAACATAACATGGTAAATGATGTATGATGTTTTTGACTCAAGGAATCCACCACATTGATTACTTTTCATGGATAGTAATCTATCGTGCAATCATAATATTTTATCAGTTCAATTCATCTTCTCTACCTCATGTTTCATTCCATATGAGTGAATATATACTTCAGACTTTTATGGTTAGTATATATTTGACATTTGGCTCTGTATAAATGGTGCCTCCAAAATTTCAAAGAAAAAACCACATCTTCCAATTCAAAATAATGATTGGGATAATTTAACTCATGAGGTTTCAGTTGTCTTGAAGTATAAACAATTACATGATCATTCTGCATCAGAGCACAACCATGTCTCTTAAATGAATCATCATTATAGACGAAACACTCACCATTTCAGGAAGGAAAGGAAAAAACTAAATCATTCACCAATATCTTCTTCAGTTCCTAAAAACAAACATCACATTCTTCTTCCCAAACAATTTAACCCCCTTTTCCCATTAACATAGTTAGGAGGCTAGATAACCATGAATTGTTTTTAACAAACTATCCAGGATAACCAGCTAATCCAAGAATACTACCAATCTCTGTAACATTTTTAGGTCATGGCAATTCATCAACCACTTTTTTTGGAAGGATAAACTATTATTCCATCCTTATATACAATGTACCCAATAAAATAAATTTATTGCAACCGAAAATCACACTTTCTAAATTTTTCATACAGTTTCTTTTTATTTATGGTTTTCAAAACAACCCTTGGATGTTTTTATGCTACACTTTACTTCTAGAATATAATAGAATGCGATAATTAAACACAACCAAAATATTATCCAAGAACTCATGAAATATTCTATTTATAAGATATATGAATCTATAAGGTGCATTAGTTAACCCAAAATACATCACAATAAATTTATAATGACCATATCTAGTACAAAACCTAGATTTAGTGATGTCTTGATCCTTTAATTTCAATTGATGGTACCCCAACTTCAGGTCGACCTTAGAAAAATACTATGTCCCTAGAGCTGATCAAACAAATCATTGATATGAGGAAAATAATACTTGTTTTTATTAGTAATGTTACTAAAGGCTCTATAATCAATTAAAAGTCTCATTAAACCATCTTTTTTCTTAACAAACACGATTGTAGCACCCCATGGTGAAGTGTTGGGTCAGATGAAGCCTTTATCTAATAATTCTTGCAACTGAATTTTTAATTCCAGAAGTTCCATTTGGTCAATTTGATGAGGAGGTTTAGAAATTGTCTTAGCATCATGAAATAAGTCAATAGTAAACTCAACCTCTCAATTAGGAATAACACCAGGCAAATCATCAAAAAAAAACATCCAAGTATTCATTTAACACTGGTACATCATTAATATGGATAGTTCCCTTATCTTCAAAAAATGAGCAATATGACATTCATTTCCATCCATTATAAGTTTCTTAGCTTCATGATATGTTATTAATGGTATGGGTTCCTTCTTGTACACAAACTGAAATACTTTATGGAAAAAACTTCTTTCTCCCTACAATCTATCTTATCATGGTAAAAATAAAGCTAGTCAATACCCTGAATAAAATCATACTCTACTAGAGGAAAAAAAAGATGTTTCATTTAAACTCTTTCTAAAGATAAGTATTTGTAGATTCTTATAATATTTTCCCCAATATTTCATCCAAGTGTTTTTACCATGATATCTATATTCATTTCATGAGGTTGAATTCCCAATTTTTCTAAAAATATCTCAAAAATGAATGAATGTGGAGACCATGAATCAATCAAGAAATTTGAGGAATCTATAAAAAAATGTAGCTAATACCACATCATTTGATGGATCAAAATCTATTGAAGTGGTTGAAAATGAATTTAACAAACCCTTCGGCTTCCAAACTTGCTGATCCTCGGCTTGAGTTACTAGCTTCAAACCAACATTAAAAAAATGACCCAATTCTTTACAAATATAGCATCTCACCATAGACTTCTGATTAATTTTTGGATCATTTTCCATGCAATCATGAGACAAGTATCCAAACATTTTACATTGGAATAATTTCCATGAATTTACAAGGCATTCACCATGAATCCTTTTACCACACTTTTCATAAGAAGAGAAATTCATTTTCTTACCTCCAGAATTCTTTGACGAGTTCTTCTCCACTACCGGCCAACCAAACTGCTTCTGATTCTTGTCATCACGAGGCACATATGTTTTATAAAAACCCATCTCAAATTTTTCAGCATAATCAACAATATTCTCATATCTTTTAAACTCTCATGAGGTCAAATCTATTAAAAAAACAGTTTCAAACTAGAGTAAAATCTATTAATTTTACTTTCAAAATCCTGAGTAAGATCGATACATACCTAGACAGCCTTGTAATATTGGATTCATAAGCTGTCACAAAATCATCACCTTTCTACTTCAGTTCCAAGAATTGTTTCTCCATTCTGAGTTGAACACCTTTTTGAAAAAAAAAATTCAGAAAAAGACTCTTAAAATTATCCCATTCCAAACTGTCAAGATCATCTCTTTGTATCGTATTATTAACTAGAGACTACAATTGATCGGCTTCACCATCCAAATTATAAATGGCTAGTATTACCTTTTTTCGTTCTGAACATCCCATGACATCAAATATCTTATCTAGAGAATTGATCCATCCTTTATCTATCACTCAATCCGCGGTTTCACTGAATGATGGAGGATGCAACCTCATAAAATTATCCACAAAAGACATGTTTCTTCATGGTAGTTCACGTTACCTTATATCATGGATACAAACCCCATTTATTTTTGGATTCAATTGATCCATTTCTATCATAAACTACTCAGTTCCAATTCCCACCATTTTGAGCTACAGATTCGGATAGACATCGGCCTCTTGGTGCCTTCCTACTTTAGCTTCCCTATTTCTTTTGTGGAAAACCATTCTGAACAAACAAATTTTAATTAAAGAAACATTGTAATCATTAAATTCTATAACATTTCAAATTAATCATAGAGTAAAAATCATATATGTTATTCTATTAACATTATCTTAACCCATTAAGTTATCTAAACCATCCTTTGATACCACCAATAAGGACGCAACCTTAAAATGTTATTTAATCATAATTTTTACACAAGACCATACATTAATACAAATTGAGGATATTTTTGGGTTTAGAGCTTTAAATAATTAAGATATATTACATACATGACATACCACATTCATACAAGATCATAATACAATAACAATATCCATTTTTTTCAAAATATATAACATTAAGACATAAAATAGGATTTCATTAACAACATTACATATCAAACATAATGACTCCCTTAATTCTATTACCCATACATATATCATTTTAAATCCATTTTTAAAATCATGTTATGAGTATAAAACATAGTAGGGGATATAAAGAAAGAAAATGTGAGTCTAGTGATAACATAAAAACCATTTAAACCGTTAATCATAAGAACTCATATGCATAGAAACATCATGTAGTTTCCTTGGGAAATATTTACCATATCACTCTTAAATTCACCCTTACACATGGAATAAACTTTTCTTCAAATTCCATCTCTGGAGTACCCAATGCATTGGTGACCTATAATGGGGCTCCCCCGTCAAATCTTAAGCTATAATGGGCTTAACCCAATATATCTTGAGCTATAACGGGATCAATACAACTTATCTTGAGCTATAACGGGATCAACCCAATTTCTATAATTTCCAAGGAACATTTCATGGCAATAAAGTATCTTTAAATAAGGATAATATACTAATTCCATACATATATATGTATAAAACAATCCTTTTGAAATTTTTTAAAGAGTGTTTTAAAAGGAATTTTAATGGAAAGTCCCTTAAAATATAAATGGAGTGGGAATTAATAGAATGGTATGGATATGTGTATACAATGTGAATAGACATGGGAAAACATTATATAAAAAAAATTCATCACACCAATAATCATAATTCCACATAATGAATAAAGAAGAAGGTTAACACAAAGGATGGAAATTGCGTTAAGAATTCCCTTACCTATGATTCTTCTTGCATAAAATGTGTTTAAAAATCATCTATAATAGTTAAAAGAGTGTTATTAATATCTAAATGAAACATATGCATGTTTATAACACCTTATATGATCATTTTGCAGCATCATTCAACACATTTATTAGTAATGTTTTTTTATTTTCATTTGGTAGGGTGCGTTCTTTACATGGTTTCCATGATCGATTCATGATGGATATTCTGGTTGATTGGGAATGAAACTCTAGAATTAGAATGGACTGGTAGTAACATATTTCTATAACCATAAATTATAATATTTATAATTTTGAATTTTTAAATGAGGATGATTCATAAGTTAAAACATTAATGATGTTCATTTATATCATTTTAGTGGTTCTTTGATAATAATGTCCTCATTTTGTTTTAAAAATTAAAACCATGTGTAAAAACGAATTCTAGAATAATGGATGATACATAGTACATATATTAAATCCCGGTTCAACTATAAAAATTGTTTCATGAATAGACTTGAAATAATGAAAGAAAATTAAATTCACATCGTCCACAATGTCGGTAACTCGACACATGACAGACAATGTTTTTATTCCTTGAATAAGTGGTGAGGAAAAGAAGAACGATGATGAATTTTACATGAAACTAAGAACATACAGAATATAAATGTTTTATGGATCCTTAATTCCTCTTGGATAAGAGGAGGGTAACATACTATTAAATAAATGGAAAGGAAAAGAAAACATTTGAAAAGGAAGAGGATTTCTTACCTCTTGATCTCTTCTCCCTGAGATCCTACTTAAAGACTTTGATTTTTTCCATTGGGTGAGACCAAAAGGTCATGGATGTGGGGAAAGATATTTGGGAGAAAATATTTCTGAAATTGAACAATTATCAATTCTTGAGAGGTGTGGGAGGAAGAGGGGAATGATGGTGGTATTTATAGTGGAGAGGAGAAGGTATTTTACATTATTTAAATCATTATTATAATATTTTTTTCTCAAGACTATGAATAATATTAATTCATGTGACCAAAAATAGTAATAATGGAATGTGATCTGGAAATATGTGATCTTAAATTACTTATGATGTCATAAATAGTGCATTTAACTAATAATTTGAATATCCTGTATTTCATCATATTTCACTATTTATAAAAAATTAATGATGTTCAGAAAAATACCAAAAAATAACCATATCGATTTTTCGACTTGTAAAATTCAAAAATGAACTCAATTTTTGGAAAATAATTTTTTTAATATTGTTAATTTAGTTTTTATATAAAATCATACTTAATTCTAAATGTAACAATTTTAATTCTATAACTACGTTTATATCACATTGAAAAATTAACCAAGATATAATTATCTTAAATCTTTAAGAAAATAAAATAATAATACAATTTACATTTCATTATTTCCATATTACTATTCATTAAAGTATGTTTCTATTCACAAAAAAAACAAGTTGGTTCTATCAGACTCTAGATAACTTACTGAACACAATTGCATTTGATAATTTTTTGAAATTTAAAACATAGAAGAAGCAAAATTAGGCTTATAGGCTAGTTATAAATAACTACTTAAAAAAAGTTTCATGCATTTAATTTTATTATAAACTTGGGGTGTTAAAACATGAGGCCATTGTGGTGTAATATCTCTACAAATTCTAAGAACACACCTCAAAAAAATTGGTAACAATAGTATCAAAGAAATACAAGTAGCACATGCACAATCCCTTCTAAACACAAGTTACACCCCTCTAACTGAATATAAATCTAGATATGAGAGAAATACATATAATATGATAACCATGAGACACTACCTACTAAAAATACTAAGGTCAGGTCAGGTCCAAGAAACATTTTATCAATAAAAGGTCCTGGTATACAGTGTTTCAATTGTGATTTATAGGAAAAAACACCATTTAAATATTAATTTCCATCTCTATTTAATAGTGACCAATCCTTTCATAATTTATTTTCATTTAAATTCATAATCCTATTTATAGAAATTCTCTTAATAAGGTTGAAATATATGGAACAACAATTCCAATTTATAGGAGAATATACAGCTAATAAATTAAAGTGTGGCATCTATTTAATAACAAAAACTCATTTACCAAGTCCCTACATGAAATGTTAGCACAATTTCTATAATATCCCAATGTTTTAAAAATAAATTGAAATGCATGAAAAAATATGTCTCTTTGAAAAACCGACTTATTTTAAGGAGATATTTATTATCTATCCATTAAACATAATTTTCTGTTTCTCTGTTTTGAATTTTGAAAAACAGTCATACACCATTGCGATCAGTAAGTTAATTGGAGTCTGATATAACCAACTTAATTTTTGGTGAAAAGTAACCATACCTTATGAATATTAATTTTAACCATAAGAATAGTAATATGACGAAATGAATAGTAACATCACCAATGAATTCATTTTGAAATATTTATGCGACCATGATTAATTTTTCAAAAGTGTTATAAAATATGATATAGTTTTAAAATTTTTAATTTTTGGATAAATTTTGAATTTTTTAAATCAAATTTCTCATATTTTGAAAATTATTTTGATAAAATAGACATTATTTTTAAATTATACACATAAAAAAAATTTAGTGGGAATTCTTGGGATTTTTCTGAAATACTCGAATTTTGGATGAATAGTGAAATATGGTAAATTACCGTATATATACATTATATGTTAAATACACTATATATAGCATCATGGTTGATGTAAGAAAACCTGCTTAGAAATCACATGTTTTTTTTACTATTTTGGGCCTCATGAATCAATACTATTCATAGTATTGAGAAAAAATATTAAACTAATGATAAAAATAATGGAAAACATCTCTCTCCACCACTATAAATACCACCCTAACCCCTCTCTTTCTCTCACACCTCTCAGGATTTGAGAATTATCGGTATTATGCCAAATCCCTATTCCAAGGCTCTTCAAAACGTCCAATACCATTTAGTAACACAAAAAATCCCAAACCAAAGGCCTTAAGGAGGATCTCAAGGAGAAGAGATCAAGAGGTAAAAATCATCTTTCATTTTCTTGTGTTTTATTTTACAATATTTTCTTTTCTTATACTCTCTTCGCATCCACATATACAATAGGAATTAAATCTCTAGTATTATAAATATTCTGAATATTTATCATGTTTATGTAAAAATTCACCATCATTCTTTCAATCCTCATCCTAATATTTTTAAAAAAAATATTGTACTTGGTGTGTCGATTTACCGACATCATGGATGATGTGTCTTTAATTTACATTACTTCCTTCAAAGATGGTTGTAAAAACATTAATGGTTGAAATATATTTTGAACTGTATTATGTTCCCTCTCTTATGTTTTAGAATTAACTTATATCCATAATATTAAAGGTATATTATGAGACAAGTTTGTGATTACTAAAGAACTGCCGAAATGATCTAAACGAATATTACTAATGATTTATCTAATTATTCAACCTCTTACCATATAAAAACAATGATTTATTTGAATCATTTAATATTTTGGAAACATATGAATACCATTTCATTACACTTCTATAGTTTCTCTTCAATTTTATAATAAGAACCTTTATGGATTGACCATAAAAATCATGTAAAGCACACACATGAAACAATGAAAATAACAAAATAGTATTAATAAATGGATTTAATGATGTTATAAAATGACCATATAAGGTGTTATAAACATTATTATGATTCTGTAAAATAATAATAACACCTTTTTGACTATAATATAAGATTTTTAATGAAGTTTTATGTAAGAAAATGTTGTGGTAAGATAATTCTTAACCCAATTTCCATTTTTGAGTTATCCTTCTACTTCATTGATTTTGTCATTCTAAGATTATTTGGTAAATGAATTTATATTATATTATGTTTTATTATGTGGATATATAGTGATTATACATATTAATTTCATTTTATTAATTCTTTATTCAATGATATGGTATATTTAAGGGGCTCTTCTTTATAAACCGTTTTTAAATATCAATTTTTACCAAATTAAAAAAGAATGATTTTATGTAATTATTCATGTTTTATTATTATGTTCCTATTCTTGGGCCTTGGTTATGATGAAGGGTGGGACCTATATCTCCTTGTAATGAATTTTCTATGTGTATATTAGAGGTTGGTGGTATGGTTAATCCAAGTGTAACTGCGATGGTAACACCATAAGGCATCCATGTGGGTTACATTATAAGGTAGCCACAAGGTTTACAAATCATAAGGTAGCCACAAGGGTTAAAATAAAAGTAATTAATTCCCCAAGATACCCTTATGATTGTTTATATGTTCTATAATGTGTTTTTTAATCTTAGGCTTCAAAAAGTAAGTATATATGGCTGAGAAATATGTCTTTGTGAAAATAATTTCATATGTTTAGAAGTATTCATCGTCTAGTGGTTTCTTTCCTTATTTTTATACCCCTTATTGATATTTTGATACTCATCTAATGTTTTTAAATGTTTTTCATTGGTTATAAGGATGTGTAAGAGAAATTAGAAAGTCAAGTTAATTGTTATAATGATTTTTCAAAGAAATCATGTTGTTGTTTTGTGTTAAAAGTTTTATGTTTTGGAAGAAATCGATACTATTTTAATGGTAAACACATTGTTTACTTATGGACTGATATGTATGAGTTATGTTATAACATTATAAAACTATAAAATGAATAGATATCTACGAATGTAAATAAGTGAAATATAGTTGAAATATCTAGATTATGTAATGTTTAAGTTCAGGTCCTCATAGTTGGTATAAAACCACGATTTAGATAAATTTTAGAGTTCGTATGATGTTAACAGAATAAAATAGATTATTTTTAGCTTATTATTATGTTGAAATGGTATAACATTTAAATATTACAATGATTCTTCATCTATGATATGAATTTTTATAATGGTTTTCTGTATAAGAAATAGGGAGGTTGAAGTTGGAAGGAACCGAGAGGCTGATATCTTTCCGAATCAGCTACCAAGAATGGTGGTAATTGGAATCGAGGAATTTGTGAAAGTAAGAGATTAGTTAACATAGGTAATAAATTGTGGTTGAATGAATGAAAAAGAACAACAAGATCCACCTAAAATGAACATGATGATATTGTAAATTTTATGAGGAAACACCCTCATGATTTTAGTGGATCTTCTAGCAAAGCAGTGGATGAAGGATAGATTAAAGAGATAGAAAATATATTCCATGTTATGAGATGTTCAAATAATCAAAAGCGTTTTCTTAAAATTTATTATTTTGAAGGTGAAGCTGATCAGTGGAGGAAAATGGTAAAGAATATCATGGATAGAGGGGATATTGTAGCCTTGTAGTGGGAGTTACAGATAAATATAGAATTGGTTAAAATGGGTATGTTTCAAGAATTTAACATTGATAAAGATTGTGTTATAAAATTTAGAAAGAGATTATGTTTTCCTTTTGACTCTCAGATGAGGAAATAATTGTTATGATAAGATTATAGTTATGCATTTCTAGTTCATCCTAGAAATACAATGATGTACAGGGACCTTTGGTAGTATTATTGGTGGGATAAAATGAAAGGAGATATTGCAAATTTTACCATGAAATGTTTGACATGTCAATAGGTTAAAGAAGAGTAGATGTTACCAAAGGTGATGCTTCAACCATTACATGTTCCAGATTGGAAATGGGGAAATATATCCATATACTTTGTTGTGGGACTACCAAAGACTTCTTAAGGTAATAATGAAATCTGGGTTATTTTTTATTGACTGACTAAATCTTCTCATTTCCTTCCTATTCGAGATAATATGTCTCTGGATTAGCTTTCTCAACTGTACCTCAATGTGATTTTAAGATTACATGGAGTTCCTCTTTCCATTTTATCTGACTATGATCCTAGGTTCACTTCTAACTTTTGTAATGGCCTTCAGAAGTCACTGAGGACAGAATTAAATTACAGTACAACTTTTCATCCTCAATCAGATGGGCAGTCAGAGCAGATGATTCAGACTTCCGAGGATATTCCCTGAGCTTGTTAAATGGATTACCAAGGAAGTTGGGATCAACTTATTTCTTTTTTTTGAATTGTCTTATAAAAATAGATTTCATTTGATTATATATATGGAACGTTTCGAGGAATTATATGGGATGTGGTGTTGAACCCCATCTTTTTGGGATGATTTCTAGAAAATGAAGTTGATGGGACCAGAATTAGTCAATGAAGTGGCTGAGAAAGTGATGATGATCTAGTAACACATGAGGGCAGATCAAGATAGGTAGAAACGTTATGCAAGAAACATGAATAAATAAATTTATTTTGAGGTAGGTGATCTTGTTTTTCTTAGAATCTCATAGTGGAAAAGTTTTATGCATTTCGGTATGAAAGGAAAGATGAGTCCATAGTTCATTATACCTTATGAAATCTTTGAGAAAGTTGGTATGGTTGCCTATTGAGTAGATTTTCCAATGATTTTATCCCAGTTACCCAATATTTTTCATGTTTTGATGTTGAGAAAGTATGTACCAGATTCATCTCATGTTTTGAGCCCATAAGCAATTCAGCTGGAAGAGAACCATTCTTATGAAGAGAAACCATTCAAATTTTTGATTAAAGATAAAATGTATTGTAGAATAAGGTAAACCACCAGGTAAAGGTTTTTTCTATAAACCACATGGTTAAAGAAGAAACATGATAATCTTAAAAAGCTATGTGGTCAAGGTTTCCATCACTTGTTTAATAAGTAAATAAAATTATGAGGACACAATTTCCAGAAGGTGGGGAGAATGTAACACCCCAAGGTTTTAAAAATAAATTGAAATTCATGAAACAACAATTCTCTATGATATAAAACTTTGGATTAAGGTAATATTTATAATCTATCCATTAAACATAATTTTTCAACTTCTGTGTTTTAAATTTTAAAAAACAGTCATACATGGTTGCAATCCATAAGTTATTTAGAGTCTGATAAAACCAACACAATTTTTGGTGAAAAGTAACATACCCTTATGAATAGTAATGTTACCCTTATGAATAGTAATATTAAAAAATTAATATTAACCTTACCAATGAATGTACTTCTAATAATTTATGATACCTTGATTAATTTTTCATGGTGTTATAAAATCAGTTATAGTTTTAAATTGTTATTTTTGGAATAAAGTATGATTTTATTTGAAAGTTAATTTTATCATATTAATAAAAATATTTTAATAAAATGGAGTTAATTTTTGAATTCTAATCATCTAAAAATGGTTAGGGAGATTTTTTTGTATTTTTTTGAAATGCTCTATTTTTTTTATGAATAGTGAAATACAGTATGTTACCGTATATATACATTATATGTTAAATACACCATTATTAGCATTTTGGATGATGTAATCAAACTTGTATCGAACTCACTTTCTCTATTTACTATTTTGGGTCACATGAATATATACTATTCATAGTATTGAGAAAAAATATTAAACTATTGATTAAAATCATTGAAAACCCCTTCTCTCCTCCACTACAAATACCACCCTTACACCCTCTTCCTCTCACACCTCTCAAAATTTTAGAATTATCTAAAATTTTCCCTATACCCTTCTCAGGACCTTTAATCACGTCCAAGACCAACTTGTCTCACCAAAAGGCTAAAACTAATGGATTTAAAGAGGATCTCAAGGAGAAGAGATCAAGAGGTAAAAATCCTCTTTAACTTTCTTATGTTTTCTTTTCTTAAACTCTTTTCACCTCACCTTATAAAAGAGGAATAAAATATCCATTATTATATATATTATTTATTTTTATTATGTTTATGAAAAAATTCATCATATGCCTTTCTCTCATATTCATCTTATTTGAAGAAATAAAAAGACCATCAGTGATGTGTCAATTTACTAACATCGTAGACGATGTGTCATCAATTTCCTTTACATACTAAAAAGACTGTTGTAAATTTTTTTAATGTTTTAAAAATATTTTAAAATTTATTATATGACCTCTATTATGTTCTAGAATTTAATTATATTCATAATATTAAAGGTATTTGATGAAATAAGTTTGTGATTATCGAAGAGCCACAAAAATGATCTAAACGAATATCACTAACGATTTATCTAATGATTCATCCTCAAACCATATAACCAAAATAACATATGTAATCCTTAAATATTATTGAAACATATTAATACCATTTCATTCCACATTAAGAGTTTCTCTTCAATTCGACAAGAAAATCTTTTACGAACCAACCATAAAAATCATGTTAAGCATGAACTTAAAACACTGGAAATAACAAAATATTATAAATAAATGGGTCAAACGATATTATATAATGATCTTATAATGAGTTATAAAAATTATTATGCTTCTATAAAATAATATTAACACCCATGTATCCATTATACGATAGTATTAAAAAAAATTTAAGTAAGACACACCTGAGGTAAGGGAATTCTTAACCTAATTTCTATTATTGGGCTATCCTTCTACTTCATTGACTTTTTTCATGATAATATTATTTGTGAAATGAATATATATTATATCATGTTTAATTATTTTTATTTACAGTGATTAAACATATTCATTTTATTTTCTTAATTCTAGATTCAATGATATGGTATACGTAAGGGACTCTTCTTTATAAACCCTCTTTTAAATTTCAAATTTTTCCAAATTCGAAAGGAATGTTTTTTGGAAATTATTAATGTTTTATAATAATGTTATAGTTATTGAGAATTTTTTATGATTAAAGTTAGGAACTATATCTCCCTTCAATTCATTGGGTATGTGTAAGTTGGAGGTTGTTAGTATGGTTACTCCAAGAGCAACTATGATGGTTACACCATAAGGGATATGGGAGGGTTATATTGTATGGTAGCCATGAGGGTTAAATATAAGTAAGAAATGAACCAAAATACCCTTATGGTTTTATATATGATCTTTAATGTTTTATGGAAACATCATGTTTCACAAAGTAAGTATATACGGGTGAGAATTTTGTCTTTGTGAAAATGATTTCATATGTTTATAAGTATTCATGGACTAATGGTTTCTTTCATTATTTTTATATCACTTACTATTATTTTTATGCTCATTCATGAATATTAAATGATTTTCATAGGTTATAAGGATGTGTATGAGAAAAAAAGTATTTCATGTTTTATTTTATAATAGTTTTCAAAGAATTTATGTTGTTGTTTTGTGTTAAAAATATTATGTTTTGGAAGCAATGGATACTGTTTTAATTGTACCAAATTTGTATGCTTGTGGGTTGATATATATGTGTTATTTCCTAACTTTCTAAAAATATAAACCAAAAAGAACTTTGGGAATGTAATGAAGTGAAATATAGTTTAAATAGCTAGATTATGTAATGTTTTAAGGCCGAGTCCCTATAATTTCATAGACATAACAATAATAGAACCAATCATGTTACATGAAATGCACAGATTAAGTAAACATTACATGGAATAATGTATGACATATAAATCCTGATGTGCCTATGATGATGCTTGATCAATTCATCATTACCGTACCGACCAAGGACCAAAATATAACCAAATTTCCAAATAATAATAACTTCACATATCACGTGAATAACCTAATAGTGAAATCTAATCAATTGTAATTGGAATAAATTAAAACATTGTATACCATTCCTAGTAAAATGGGATTTCCCTATACATGGGTTAGATACACCAAGGTATAGATCATTACGAAATCAAAAATCTTTCCTAGTCTCCTTTCTACTAATCTAAAATAGAAGGATAAAAAAGGAAAATAAAAATCTCCTTTGATACAATTTTATAACATCCTAATAAAGAAGTCACTAAACGATACCTCGATCCAATGTATCACATGGCCTCAAGCACACCACCTATTATAGTAGAGGATTTTGAATAGTATCAAAGGTATGTGATAGTATAGTGGGGAGAATATACCCTCATGATCAGAGTAAAACATAGAGTTATAATCATATCAATAAATATTAGAAGAAATTGAAATAACTGAACAACTGATAAATAAACATCCATCATATAAATAACCAAGTAGTATCATCCATGAGTTTCACATATAATTTATGATCATATTATTTTATGCAAAATACATTAAATACTTTTTAATTGTCATCCGGTGAAATACATGTATCAAAATTATAGAAAGAAAAAGAGAAACTATATCTAGAGAGAATCATGCGACATAACCTAGTCTAGTTTCCTCCCTACTCCGATGAAATAATAAGTCAATTATTACCAACCAGGTTCTTTCCCATATCCCCACATGCATCCAGGACTTCTTTCTGAGTACCCAATGGTGGACTAAATAGTTTGAGAGATTACACTCAGTAGGACACAAAGAATAGTTTCTACAACAAGTATACTCTTTTTTCAAATAAGATGAAGAAGTGCAATGATATGGCAAGAGTACAGGTAATAATAAAAGTGATATTGTCTAAAATATCAAGTCCCACTATGAAAAGGAAACTAAATCATAAGGGATGTCTATAAAACATGATACACATCACCAGTAGTCTATGTTGAGAAGTCAATCATCATGCCTACATGGGCCAGGATCCAAGGAGTAAAAATGTACAAGGCAACCTAATAGGTTGTTGAATACAATGAGTATAAATGATTAAGGCATAGTAATAAATCATTCAATCTAGAGACAAGAAGATTAAATGTCCAAGTCATCCTAATAGGTCATCATATATACAGAATTGAAATGTCCACAGAATTCTAATAGGTCATTAGATCCAAGGAGTAACAATGTCCAAGGAATCCTAATAGGTTATCAGATCGAAGGAGTAGAGATGTACATTAAATATTAATAGGTCATGATATCCAAGGAGTAGAAATATTAAAGGCTTCCTAACAATTCAATTAAACCAAAACTAAGGAGTAGAAATATCCAAGGCATCTTAATAGGGATCGAATTCTAGATCTAATTAAAAAATATGGTTTAAAAGTGGTTTAATATAAAGGTAAAAATATCTATACGTGATGTGAAAAAATGGGTTCTTATATATTTATTCTCATATATCACACTTTTAATCGAATAATCTGTGATGATATATATTTTTTAACATCAGCTATGTTGTAAAAAAAAATTAAATGTACATAAATCACTTCATCTCATGGAATTAACATTACCTTTATGCCACATATCCCTTTATCTTCACTATTAACCTTAAAATTTTGAGATAGAGGGAGGCCTACACTTCATACAACTTCATTATCCAACACATATAAAAAATATTGATCTATTAAGTTTCTAAAAATTTAATGGAAAAAGTAACCCAAACTGGTGATAGACTTTCTAATAGGTATCAACAATATTCCACGAAATGAAACTCATAGAAACTATTTCATCAATACAATATAGTCATGAGATTTCATACCTATTAACACTAAATATTTCATCAAAACAAAATTTTTCACATTTTATGAAAACCCACTATGTAATAAAATACCATGAAGGTGTTGAAAAAAAATTATATGATCACTTTTTCTTAATGTGTGACAAGATGGATGAAAACATGTTTTTTCCTATGATAGTTGAATCAACCATTATATGTATTCTCATGGTTATTAAGTCTAGTATTTATTGCAATCCAAATTTTATATTTTCTTTTATATATAATAATATTCCAATTTGTATGTCACGAATGGTTTTTTCACATTAAAAACATCAATGTTCTATTTTCTATCTAAAAATACCCAACAAGGTAGCTCGAATAAAATGGATTGTTTCTTCTATTTATTTTTTTGATAAACAAAAATTTCTTTATTCCTAAATATTACATCGATGTTTTCAAATTATATTAATATTATTCAGTTGAATTTTTTAGGGAAAAATAAAACTCTTGTAAACTTTTAAATTCATTTTTAATCTTTGATAAAGATGAGTCATTTGAAAAAAATATCTACTATCCCATTTACACTATTCTTTATCCATTTTAGAATTGATGATATGAAGTAGCCTCTTCAGAAATGGGAAAATATTTATGTCCCTTAACACCATATCCAAATAATTTTCCATATATAGTAAAATGCTTAACAGTTAGAATTATCAAATAATGTAAAACAAAACACTCTTTCTTATATTTATCAAATATTGTAAAACCTATCTACCGTATGAATTCAAAATCATTAATCAATAGTGATAGATAAACATTTATATCATTTCTAGGATATTTTATTCTATAAATTTACATGATCATTATCATATATTCGATAACTCCCGCACCCTAAAAATATGGGAACAATGCATTATTTTATGACATTAACATTATTACAAGGAAACAAATTCTGAAGGACCGATTAGTTTAACAGTGCTGGAAATCCATATTATATACACGATACCCATAATATATTGGGAAATAAAAATTACAAACATGATACATAATAAAATGAAATAAAAATCCTCCTTGAAATCTTATTCAAATATTTATTCTTCATAATGTGGGGAAATGGAAAATAATAAGGACGACATCAAATGCTCAGTAAGGGTAAGTAAAGAAAAAGTAATAATAAATAAATGAGATTAAGTTGACATGGAAATGTATATAACCTATAACAAAATTCCAATAAAGTAATTAGATAAGGTAAAATCAATATGTAAATGTGAAAAACTGAAACACATACCATTTAATTAATGACAAAAAAATGAAATGTATCCATAGATATGTCGATGAAAAATATCATGGATGAATAATAACTGAAACAAAATGAAGAAAATTATTTATTAATGTATTACATGTCTAAGGAACATGAAAACCTATACTGTTGAGACCTTTCACATGACAGTTTAAAATAATGGATAGAAACCAATATAATTTTTCCAACTTATTTGTCTTTTGAGAACTTATCGATGCATTGCCAAGAAATTTAATGTACGGAACCTACGATCATTTCCTGTCCAAATAATTCCTCATAAAGAATAGTTTACACAAATAATATGCTCGATAAAATATATTTATTTAACAAATAATATGTAATTATGAATATTTCTCTAAGATAATCAAATACCTATCAAAGTAGACACAATTTGTAAAATTGTATACATTTTAGTCTATAAAAATATCCATTTTATCATAATGTGGATATTAAATTAAATTAAAAATAAAAAATTATTAAAATCAAGTTATTTTTTCAAGATAAGGTTAAGAATTCCAATAGGAAGGGAGCATGAAAAGACAATTATTAAGAACAAGCTTTAGGAGAAGAATCTTTAAACATTCTAAAGTGTCACATACCACTTTGAAACATTTGAATCACAATATACAGAAAGGTTTGACATTAAATGAAACTTATTACATAATTAGAATAAGTGTATTCATGATATAAAATGAAAAGCCACTATATACAACAACTAAAAGTTAATTGGTGAATAGTAACAAATATGTCTCAATGAAATATGAATTGAGACAAAATTCCCTTACATTATCCTTCCTTTTTGTTGTGTGCTATTTATCCTAATTTTTAGTTGTTTTAAATATGTTACAAACTAATATCATAACTATAATAACATTTATAATTCCATATATTAACTTCTAAAAATATCTCATTACCCATTTGTTAATAAACGTTAATTAATTTCCTTATTTTGGGTGTTATTTACTTAGTTTTTTCAATTATGTTTTAAATTGTGATTTGGTGTTCCTATTAATTAAGTCATGATTTAATCATAATAAGACTGAAAAAATGGATTACTTATCATATTTATTTCATCAATATGTATTTTTAGGAATCTATAGGAATCATTGTTTATAAATTAAGTGCATTGTTCATGGTGATAGTAGGTCGTACGTACACATGAATGATACTTTCATTTATTTTTTGTATTAAATTAATGAGAAATAAATGATACATTTGTAAATTATAATCACATTATCATATATATTTTATTAATGTTACATCATTTTATTAAAAGAATTTTTTATTAGTACCTTATAAGGTATGAATGAGTCATATCACTTTTATGGGGTGGTAGTCCAACATCCTCAAATGAAATTATCATATTTACAGAAGATCAAAAGAGTAAAGGAATGTTATAAATAAAAATTAAAAAAATTATAAATAAACTATAAATATCATATATATCATATATAAATATTCATTCCATCATAATTTCCACCATAATAGGTGGTAAGGGAAAAATGAAAAATCATCGTTTCGTGAGACAGTAGTTCACCATACACAAAAACCATATGTTCGTTACCCATTAGATGTATGTGTGTGTATGTGTAGTTAGAAAAATTGACATAAAAAATTATAGTATATTTTAGAATTTTTTTATATAATCATTGAATAAATAGATTTTAGGAGGTGGATAATCAAAATTAAACTAGAGAGCTTGAGAGAAGACATTATCTATAAATCAGGTAACTTCTTTAGGTTTGTACCAACAAAATTATGTGGATGAATATCCTAAAAAATGGAGGCTCCAAGGTATAGAGGTAGGATTTTGGAAGCCTATATTGGAATATATTGGAAAATCCAAAGTGGGTTTTGAGGTGTGATAAATGGGGATAGGTGATGCCCTTTTATAAGAGAGGAAAAGGACTCACTTGGTATTTTTTAAAAGAAGTTAGGCATACCCATATTTGTACCTAAGATATGTATTAAAAAACAAACTAAAAAAATTGATGGTTCATGTACTACATATTTCCATCTAATGGGTTTTGGATAAGTGGATAGGTCATTTGGGAACATTAGTTTAAGGTTTAGTCCTTTATTATGGTTAATTTTACCTTAATAATTGTTATTGATTATAATTACTTTCACTAATATTTGTTTAAAAAAATTTAGTCTCATTATAAATTATAAATTATTCTGATTATAAATATGAAATCCATTTCTCCAAATTACAATCACATAAGTGATAGAAATTAATTTAATATTCACCCCACATGCAAGATAACAATGTAATTTTTTAAAGTAAAAACATCCAAAGGTTTGATAAGTTTTTACATTCAATTTAAAAGTTAAATTTATCCTAATGACCTAAATTATGTTAATATATAAAAATATAATCTAATTAAACATTAAAATATGTCAAAAAATAATAATTTAACCATATAAATGAATCAGATGAAAAAGAAGTTTTCAACTAAAATTAAGTATTTCTAACTATTCATTAAAAAATGAGTCTTCACAGAAAAATAAAAACAATTAAACATAAGACTTATTAATGTTTAAATTCAAAATATTTAATTTATTTAGAAATATTAAATTTACAAAAGGTTAAAAATTTGGATTTAAAATGATTTCACCACTAATAGGCAATAAAAATACCTTAATAAAAATATAATATTTTATGAATACAAAGAAGTTTATTTTTATCTGAATCATATCAAATATATTGGATGAATATAAATTTTTTACTATATATAATATATATATATATATATATCACATTAATATCTCACACAAATTTAATTTATTAGGGTAAAATAGTTTTTGAGTATGGAAATATTATTATTTTCTTTTATATTCAATCATTTATTATAGTCATTATTAATTAATTTTAAACCAATTAATTCATTTTATATTTGTGTAAAACCTATATTTTCATAAAATAGTAACCCATTTTCATAACTACTAATTTTAGTTTTAAGTTATATCTTGTTATATTAAATAATATTTTAATAATATATCATTATATAGTAAAACTTTGCCTTGCATGTAATGTAAGCTTTAGAAGAAACATGTTCTTATGCGTAAGACAATGTAAATTGGTGTTGAGTGAATTAAAAAATATAGAATATATATAATCTATTTAAAATATTAAATATGAATGAAAGTATCATGGTATTAGTTTCCATTTTGTGCTCAATTTCATGTGCCATGTTGTTATCAAATATAAGGTTCTTACTTTAGAGTTTTGGGGTGTTACATTCTTTTTACCTTAAATAAATTGAGTCCTCACAATTTAAACATGATCTCAGAATTATAGGTATTGAAAATAAACTATTGTTGAAAGACCAACATCATAAATAGTGTAAATAACATATCTTCTTAATAATAGAGAAAGGAAATTACAATGCTCACATAACTATGTTCCCTATCAGGAAGACATAGGTGGGAAATGAAAACATGGATATGGAAGAAAAATATAACAATCATGTTATGACGTATAGTGATGGAGATCATGGTTAGGGGAAAGTTATAAAACATAAATCCCTAAATCTGTGATGATCTATTTTCTATTTTATTAATTAGAAACGAAGGTAACATGACAACATTTTTGGTTTCAAGATCATTTTTCCTGGAGTTGAGTAATTATTTCAGTATCTAAGAATATAAGTAACTATACATACTTGGTACATTTCTATAAGACCAGTATTATCTTTTGGGCTTTCATTGAACTATTTCTACATAATCTCTTAGACTAATATGTATCGCATAGCGGTTTAATATACCAATCTCTAAAACCACTTCCAAAGTAAAACATAAACTATTTTAGAAAAGCTTACCATTTCCAAAAAATAATAATTCAACAATTTATAAATAGGGTCACTGAATTTCAATAATGAACATATCATTAACCATTAATCAATATGAAGGATATCAAAATTTTCCCATTCCAAACATGTGAATAACTTCATCAGGTATCCTTTTAAATATGGTAATAACTCGAATCACCATATAAAATTATTAGAAACCTAAATTATTAATTATTCCTTATGAAAGACACTTTATATTGGATATATTCCAGAAATCCAAAGGTGTTTTAAACTCTATAAATGATAGAATAGACCAGTTTTAAAAAAGTCATTAATAAATTCCAAGGCAGTCACCAGTTATCCAAATCAATCATTTATTCATCATTATCTTCACATTTGGAACATTTTAAGGGATTTATTTCCATCAATCAAGTGTTTTATAAAAATAATAACTTTCTACTGAATAATTTTTATTAGTTCCATCCTTATTATGATATAACATCCTTAATAGAAAGTACTTTAGTACAATCCTTATATATTTCATAAATAATATGATGTAAACATCATAAAAAAATACTTTTACAATGTAGTTATTAGGTCCAAAGACATAAGTACATTAATCATTCCACTTCAGTCGTGTCAATGACATATTCATGACCATGATCCCTTAGCTTCTTCAGATGTATATACTCTTCATTAATAGGGAATTTGTTTATATAGTTCCCAATCTCCTTGCATTTGTAACATTGCATAAAAATGTTTTAATTATTTGATTTTCATTATTTTTTCTTGGTGAAAATTTTCTCCACACTTATAACAAACTCTAAATCCTTCCAAGCATTTACTAGGGTGATTATTTCCACAGTCATCAAAATTTAGAAATTACTTCTTTCTATATGTGTTCTTTGACTCATTCTATTTTTCAAGTTGTTCATAAAACCTCTTCTTCTATTGGTTTTCCTTGAAACCATAGAAATTAGAGAATTATTTCTCTTTCTTGATATCACATAATACTATCTCTTTGTGTGATGAGAAATTTGGAGAAACCAACACTCTTAGAAGAATTTTCTTATGAACTTCAAAGAAGTGGTCATTCTTACACCTAGTGCTTTTTATATAACCAACAACATACTTGGATAACCTTGTAAAGGTATCTTCAAAATCTGAAATGATATCTTCTCCATTATCCTTGATGCTATGAAAATTTTTATTCATCTCAATTTTATCATCACAAAGTAATTATTTTTCGATGACTGTATCCTTAAATGGTGTCCATTACATGAGTTATATTTATTCTTCCACCCTAGTATTTTGAAACATGTACCAACATTGATCAACATAACTTTAGAGAAAATAGACCATAAGTGTAAAATTTTCCTTTTAACTAAATTAAAAGGCTATTAATATCTTCTATAGATAATTAATCTATATCTCAGCTACAATTAGATTATTATTCTTACTAAACGATGGGGGGTTATTCTATATAATTTGATCTGTCATAGGTTATTCTCTCAGTGGAATAGGTTTATCCATTTAGGAATGGTTATTTGTCATAACCTAGTTATGTTGACCTAATATATCCAAAAAAAATTAGTTATAATACCATCTACATTGAATTTCTCAGTAGAAAAACAACTACATTGGCCATGAGTATTGATACCATTGTTTTTTCCAAGAACCATTTATAAATTTCAGAATATACTAGATTAGGTCATAAAGTTGTGACCTTTTTATAACTCTAAGTATGGTATATCACATAACATAAATTTATGCATTCTGAATTATAGAATAATAATATTTGGCTACTTTTGGGACATCTTTAATTTTAAATACTTCACAATGGTATGTAAATAAAATGATAATTTTCCTAATGATATCCCCCAGGAGTGTCAAACCATGTGAACAGTAAGTCTCGTTGCTGTGTACCAGGTAATCCCGTGTTAGGCCCTAAATACCTTGTCAGAGTTTTTACTCCAAGGTACATCTATTACAAAACCTCACCCACTTAAAATATCTAGAAACGGATGTATTTATAGGAATACCCACACAATCTCTATCTTACCAAAATTCTTGGATGTTACTCTATACTTATCATCAACGTCAATCATAGTGTTTTTATTCCTAATATATGTTTTTAAAAATTTAGTTTCTAGGTTTTCTATAAAACCTCCCTTTAATACCAACAATAATACAATAACCCCAAAAACATAGAGCCAATTCATTATTTCATTTTATTAAAATTTTTACAAGGAAAAAAATCTTGAAGACCGATCAATTTAGCAGTCTTGGAAAGCCAGATTACATACCTGATACCCATAATACATTAGGAAACAAAAATTAAAAACATGAAATATAATAATATGAAATGAACTATATCCTTGAAATATTATTTAAATATTTATTCTTCATAACCTTGTGATATGAAACATAATAAGGGTGAGATTAAATGCATAGTAAAGGTAAGAAAAGAGGAATAAATAATGAGTCATTGGGAAAAAAATTACATAGAATGTTAAATAACTGATAAAACATGCCATTAAATTAAATAATACGGACAAATTAATATAGAAAGGTATGAAACTAGAACACATGAAATTTAATCAATTAACTAAAATGGAATATAGCCGTAGATATGTCGATGAAAAATATCATTGATGAATAATTACTGAAACTAAATGATGGAAATTATTTCATAATGGAAATTATTTCTAAGTCACATGAAACCTATACTATCAATAACTTTCACAATATAGTTTAAAACTATGGAAAGAAACCACTTAAATTTGGCCAATATATTTTTCTCATGAGAACCTATCGATGCATTAAGGTGCTATATAAAGTCAAGGATCCTCCTGTCATTGCCTATCCAAATAATTACTCATAACGAATAGTAGAGATAAATAATATAACTTATCAAATATTCTTATTCAATAAAGAATACAAAACTATCAATATTTCTGAAAAATAATCAAATAATTGTCAATGTAGACACCGTCTGTAAAATGGTATAATGTTTAGGCAATATTAATATCCATTATATGATAATATGGATATTAAAGTAAATTTATAATGAAAAATGATTACAATAAAGTGATTATTTCAATATAAGTATAACAATCGCAAAATGATGTGATCTTATAAAGGAAATAATTATTATCAATCTTGAGGACAATAATCTTTAAACATTCTGAAGTGTCCCATACCACTTTGAGACATTTGAATCAAAATATCCAGAAAGGTATGAAATTAAATTAATCTTATAATATCATGAGAATAATTTGACTCATTAAATAATAGGAAAAATGTATTGTATACACCATGTAACATTTAATTGGTGAATAATAATAAATATGTCTTAAGGAAATGTAAATTGGGAGGAAATTCCCTTACCTTCTCCTTCTTTTTTTATTGTATGGTATTTACACTCTTGTGTATTTTTTTTAAAATATGTTAATAAAAAATAAAATTTCTGTAATAATGTTCATAATACCATATATTAACTTCTAATAATATCTCATTACCAGTTTGTTGACAAACATTCATTAATTTCACGATTTAGAGTGTTAATTGCCTAGTTTTCTCAAGTATGTTTTGGCCTAAGATTTGTTGTTCCTATTAATTAAATCATGATTTAATTATATTTATAATGTAATAAATGATTTAATTATCATATATATTTAGTATATAGGTATTTATTATAGTATATACTATTTTTATATTAGAAATGAAGTGCACCGTTCATCGAGATAGTAGGTCATACGTATGCATGAACACTAATTTCTTTTTTTTATATTAAAAGAATGAATAATAAATGATAAATAAATATATTATAATTCCAGTATCATATATATGTTATATATGTGACATTGGTTTATTGAAACTATCTTTTATACATTCTATGTATGTCATGAATGCGTCATATCGCTTTGATGGGGTTGTAGTCCACACTTCCTCAAATGAAATTATCTTCTTTACAAAAGATGGAAGGCATGAAAGAATGATATAAATAAAAATTTAAGAAGCATAAAGAAATTATAAATATAATATATATATAATATAAATATATTTCCCATTATAATGGCCACCGTGATAGGTGCTAAGGGAAAAATGAACAATCATCGTTTCATGAGGTAGTAGTTCGTCGTACAGAGAAACAGTATGTTCGTTACCAATTAGATAGAGTTGTGTGTTAGTGTAGGTTGAAAACATTAAATGAAATAATCCTAGTATATTTGGTATATTATTTTTTTATATAATCATATAATAATGATATTTTAGGTGGGGGAGAATGGAAATGAAACTAGAGAGATTGAGAGAAGATGTTACCTCTTAATCAAATAACTTCATTTTGGTTCGTACCAAAAGGCTTCCTTGGAAGGATTTATAACCAATAAAAGGATTAAACATTTAGGGGAGGGATTTTGGGAATATATATGGGAAGTTATTTTCTAAAACTAAGTGGTTTGAGAGATGTGAGGAATTGGGAGAGGTGGTTTCCTTTTATAAGGGAGGAAAAGGTCTCACTTGGTATTTTTGAATATAATTATGTTGTAACCATGTTTTTACCGAAGAAAAGTCCTAAAAGAAAAAAAAATGAATATTGCGAGGTTAAGTTTCTAATTATGGACATAAAATGGGTTTTGGACAAGTTTCTAGGTCATTTTGGCCCTTATGTTTATGAATTAGTCCTTTATTAAGCTTAATTATACCTTAATAATTGTAATTAATTTTATTTTCTTTCACTAATATTTTTGGTCAAAAAAATGAGTATTATTAGTAATTTTAAATTTTCTTATTCCAAATATGAAAAACATTGTTCCTAATTCGAATCTTTTAACTGGTAGAAATTAATTTAAAAATCATCTTGCTGGAGGGACGAAAATGTAGGTTTTTAAAGTAAAAACCTCTAAAATTTTGATAATTTTTTACATTAAATTTTAAAGAGAAATTTATCCCATTTACCTAAATTGGGTTAATTGATAAAATTATGATCTAATTAAACTTTAAAAACAATATTAAAATAAAATTAACATTATAAATAAATTATAAGAAAAAGTAGTTTCGAACTAAAATTCATTATTTTTTGTTATTCATCAAAAAATGAATCTTCACAGAAAAATTAAATAAATTTTACCTATGATATTTGTTTTATGTTTTTATTACAAATAAAAAGTTTATTTGGACTTATTAAATTTATAAAATTGAATAAATTTTGATTTAAAATGGGTTTTCCACCAAAATTCTGTAAAAATACCTTAATAAAAATATAGTATTTTGTCCATAAAATTGAGTTTGTTTTTATCTTAAGATTATAAAATCAATTGGATGAATATAAAAAATATTTTATTGGATATATAATATAAATATTACATTAATATCACTCACTAATTTATTTTATTAGTGTATTTTTTTTGAGCATAGGAATAATAATATTTTTTATTTAATCAGTTCTTATATTCATTTCTTATTAATATGTAACCTATGACTTCATTTTATATTAGTTTAAACAATATATTTTCATAAATTATTTACCCTTTTCATAACTTCTAATTTATAGGATAGGTTTTATCTTATTATATTAAATAATATTTTAATAATATATCTTTATTTGGTAAAACTCGGTCTTGCTTGTGATGCAGGATTTCACAGAAAGTCTCTCTTATGTATAACAAAAGGTAATTAGGTGTAATGTACATTTAAAATAAAGAATATATATAATGTTTTTAAAATAGAAAATATATTTTAAAGTATCATAGTAATATTTTCCCTTACAAGCTTGGTGGCACATGTCATGCACATTATCAAATACAAGGTTCTTACTTTAGAATTTTGGGGTGTTACATATTCCCTATTCATAAATATCTATGAGGAAATATTGTTTGAAAAAAATAAACATACTCAAACTATATTCACTAATAATTCTCATATATGGAATCCATCCATCTATTCCCAACCCCATTCAAATATTTCTATCTTTATTTCTTAAAACATAATTTTTTGATTAAATATTTATATTGTGGTGAATCAGTAGGTTGGTATAGGTTTCCATTAGAGAAACACTCATATTTATGAAATATTTTACTATTTAAATAATTTAAATTTCAAATAAATTCTTAAAATGAATAATTATTTGAATATTTCAAAAAAAATTAGTAGGAGGTTTGGCACTTGTTGTTTAGAATAAAATACATTTAGATTTTTCATCCATTTTATATTATGATGTCCCAAATATTTGACATTATGATAAACATTAATATTCATTCACATATAGAAGAAAGTTGTTAAGGTAATAATGTAACTCTTTATGTTCATATCCCTTAATAAATAACATTTTTTCCGCATAATTTGAATCTGGAATTCTATTTCTTTTTTGATGTTTCCATTTTAACCGATCAAAAAATTTAGTGAAACTTATTTCACACCAAACATGTTCCTATTTCTAGTTAACTAATCTCAAAAAACATCTGATAACACTATAAATTTGGTGCAATATAAAAAAATTGGGTCCTAAATATATTCATATAGTTGTTCAACACATTTTTTCAATGGTCTAAACAATTACATCGTGAGTTAATTATTTAAGATGTTTCTCTATCTCAGGCGGAATATCTTCGTCAATATTAGATCTAGGCTTGGGATTTATTTCTCCATGCGAGGTCCATCATGTATAATCATGAATAAATCCATAGAAAATTTTATAGTTTTTGATTTCTCTATGCCCTAATTTAATCAAATTCAAATGCTTCATGCATGGATATAAAATCACATATTCTTTTTCGATATTTATATTAGAAAATTTTAAAAACTTTTCAACCCCTTTCTCATGTTCAACAGTAGTTATTCGTGTATTTATCCCATTATAATACATTAATTAACTAAAAAATTTCAATATAATTTCTGAATATACTAATACATATAAACATTTAAACACACATTGTAACACCCTGAGATTTTATGTAAAATATTCTTTTTTAATTCCATTAATGTCATGTGTTGTACGCTACACCAAAAGGAGCTTGCACAACACGCATCCTTGATTTTCCTTGCATTACACGCAATCGCGAACTTCCTCGACAGCTTGTGTAGTACGAAATACCGTATTTCACTAAACAACGATATGCTATTAAAATATTATTAAAACTTGCCGTTATGAATAGTAATAACCACTTTTTGAAATTTTGTAAATTTTATTTTTCAAAATGGACTTCATTTTTGGATTCGGAATATCGAAATTATCCTAGGGTGAAATTTTGGTATTTTTATAAATACTTTCATATTCTGATGAATAATGAAAATTACTAAATTTTAATTAAAAACAACCTTTTTAATCGAAATAATTAATAGTGATAAATAATTAATTTGAGTGGTGTTAAAGTATATTTTGAATATATTTTTACCATTTTATACAATTTTGGTCATTGGATGTAATTTCACATTTAAACAAGATATAAACAAGTGTCAATCTTTTGATAGTTATTATCTCTTAAAAACACGCTATTTGTTTTGACGATGGGAATTAATATTTAAATTAGTTAATGTAACTGATATGTTTTTAATTTGGTAAAATAGACATCATTTTTGAATTCATAATATCAAATATAACTTAGGCCTAATATTTGGTACTTTTCGGATAACTTTCATTTTTTGATGAATAGTGAAACCACTAAGTGGTAGTTAAAAAAACTGATTTTTTCATAAAACTTAATTTTACCGCTTCTGTGAGTAGGATTTCGAAAATCCGAGAGACATGGTTAATATAAAGGAATAAAATGTGGTTCAATGAGATGAAAATATTTTTTGGTGAATAGTAACTTTTTACTTTTTTTCCCAGGGTTAAAAGTAAATAGGGTAATTAAGGGTAAAAATGATATTATAATTTCCCTAACACATGTCATAATTCTATTGGATAAGTGTAATTCGACCAAAAACAACCTTAGGAATAAAATACGACCATTTAGGCCCACATGGATTAGATTAGGACATTTATTATTAATTTATTTAAAGAAGGGATAAAATAGTTAAAATCAAAGTTTATTAAGTAAATAATTTTTAATATAAGGTTATACATAGGATAAAATAGACTATAAATATTAATTATAAGGATAAAAATATTTCCTAAATAATGGTGTTTTATTTGTAATTTTTAGACTTTAAATACTTTAATTTATTTATGACACAATGATGATGCAGTAATTATCCTATTAATGAAATATTGACATAATTGATGTTATAAATACCCAAATAAATGTAATTTGAGACTTTTTATGAATTTAAATAATTTTCTATGTTAACATGACATCTTAGTGGTGATTTAATTAACTTTTTTAAAACTAATAATTCTGTTATAAGTTTCACAAAAATCAATTACCAAATAGTGTCAAAATAGACATAAAATAATTTTTTTAAAAAATATTATATTATTAATTGTTATTATATTTTTTAAAATCTAAGGTTTGTCCAAATGACTAAGATAAGTTAATATATATTAATAATAATCAACATGGGGTTCGTTTGGCCTTTTATAGTATGTTTGTTAACCTTATAGTGTAAGAACACAAAAAGACACGGTAAAAGTAAAATTATCTAACTTAATGTTAAATCTAAATTATAAGGTTAAAATTGATACCTAAACTTGTCTAAATTCTATTGGATGAGAGGATTTCGACCCATCCCCACCATAGCTTATAAATATATTAATTTGGAGCTATTAAAAACCGAATTTGACTTTATAATAAAATAATATTTTTAGTTATTCCAAAGGTTCCCTCTCCTCTCTTATAAAAGGGAACCTCCTCCCTCTTTTCCTCACACCAATTTGAGCCTTAAAGCTCGGTCAAACCATGCCAAATTATCTTCTCCACTTCCCTATAAACATCCTAGAGGTCCTGGTCTTCTTCAAAGGCCAATTTTAGTGCCCTAAAAGGAGGTCTCAAAGAGGTGCTTCAAAGAAGATGTAATGTCCGTTACCGATTCTTTCAACTTTATTTCTTCTTCCACTTCTTTTTCTTAGTATGTTTCAATATGAAGTAATAACATAAGTATCAATCATATACTGATATGTTATTATAAGTATTAAACAACCCTATTTCACCATCTATCCATCCTACGAAAAACGAAATTACCGCGCGTGCTTAAGTACGGAATATCGTCTCCACGCCGTGGTGTAATCTATTTTCCACCACCACCTTACTTGGATGGGTATAATGGTGTACATAATAACTATATATTATTATTGTAAAGTGATATTGATTCTGAAATAGTATACATACATTCCAATACAATTCCATGATCATGAGAACGATATCATCGCTCGTGCATACGTACGGACTACCGTCTCGACGACGCGATGAGATTCATTCTCCACGTTAACCATTCATGAATGAGTATAAAGTACATATAATAAGTAATCATGAAATATATGACATAATAATGATACTGGATTTATGTGTATATATATGTATGCCATCTAATTAATTCCATTCAACTCAATAAGGAAACAAAAACAGCGTTCATGCGTACGTACGGCCTACCGTCTCCATGAACGGTGTATTTCTTTCCATTTACTGATCTATTATATATATGTATATTCTGAAAATATATTATTTATAAATATTGTTTTATATTCTGTAATTAAGTAATCATGATCTAATTAATCATATGAATAATTACAAGTCAAAACATGGATGAAAAATGAAACGATTTTACCCAAAACACTTTTAACATGGAATTTACAAAAGAACGGGTAATATAAAGTCATAAGTAAACCATATATGATATCATAAAAATGAATATGATTCTGTAATAAGTCAATTACATTATTTAAATCATTATACATGAGGTTCGGATACATACGAAGCATATCAGACATATGGTAAGGGATAATTTTGCAAATCTCATTTTTATCCGAGATTGCTTATACGTAAGTATTTACTGGGGTCATTGTTCTCATCCATGTACATGTTTTCTAAAAGTGTTTTATGTATGTCTAAAGTCATTTTTACCCATTTTGACTTTTACTACATGGTATGTAAGGAATCATTCTTTTTTTTACATTACGAGGTACTTTTTTGACTTTTCTGGAAAAAGTACGAGAAGAATGCTTTTTTAACTTATACGGTGTGAATGTATTTTTACGGTTTTTATAAAGACTTATTTTCATGAATCTTCCTCCAAAATATTTCTTGAATATTTTCAAAAAAATCCTTTTCTTTTAAAATTGCATGACATTTTGTGGAAAGAGATTGATTTTGAAGAAGAAAAGATATTATCCTCAAGAATTCATTTCAAGTGTTTTATCAAAACCATTTTTCGACTAAGATGAAATTATTTCGTATGTGTGTGTTTCAAGTATAATGTCTCTATGATTTACATGGTTTCACTTTTCTTATTATGAAATGATATCCATTTCTTTTATATGGATTATGTGATGATGAGATGATGTTTATGAAACCCATTTTATTCATTGGGTTATTATGAATGATGTATATTTATTTTGTTGCACAAGTAAGAATGATTTCATTATGAGATAAGTGTGACCTATATCTCCCTCCAATGCATTGGGTAAATATTTATATCTCATGAGATAGACATGGCTAGAATGGAAAGTTTGACTAGTTCAGTAATATAGGACTGGAATGAGGAGTGAACTCGATTCAGAAAGGGACTTTGTCCACTAAGATGGTCTTGGCAGTGATGCCTTGGATAATATGGAAATCATATCATGTGCTCAATGGTTTCCACAATTACATGTTTTATTCCCATGCTATTTTTTCATTCTTAATGATTCTTTATGATCTATTCCTTACGTACTTCCATGTTTTATGTCATTGCTCAAGATTTTTATGTTTAAACATTATGTTCATGTTTTTAAGTTAAAATGTATATAGTATGTTTTATTTTATCCATGCTTACACTTACTGAGAATTTGAGCTCACCCCTTTTATGTTTTCTTTTCCCCAGGATATAAAGAATGGTTTTAGGTAAGGAAAAAGGGGAAGATCTTTACTAGGAGATGTTGAAGATCTTTCACCACGATTAGAAGATTTTATTCCGAGTTTCCAAAGACACTAAACAATTACGATCCTTGTGTGTCTGTTTCTGTTATGTATTAAGTATTCCGAAAAAGTAATTTAATGTACATGTACATCAAGCTTCGGGTCTCTACAGTTGGTATCGGAGGAAAGGTTTAGTCAACCTTTGGAAACTAGGATGCGAGAACATTAGTGAGATCCCTAGAGATATGTCTAAGGTATGTCTAAGGATGTCCCTAAGGTTAAGTATACGTATAGGTTATAGTCCTAGAATTGTGCTAACGATCTTAGAATTTAACCTAATATGTTAGATATTGAGGGAACTTCCCCTTTACTATGTTGTTTTTCCATAGCATTATTTTTGCCTCTCACACTATTCTTTTTGGGTTTTAGACGATGGCTGGAACCCGAAGGAACCGTGTTGATCAAGGTAATGGACAATGCAATGATTGTCCTTCTGAAAAAACAAATGTTATGGGAGATGGAGTGAAAAATATTATTGCTATACTTACACAAGCTATGAATCATTCTGGACTTCCAAATGAGCAGAGAAGGGAACAATATTCTATTGAGTCCTTCATGAGGCTACGTCCACCTTATTTCAGTGGGTCTTCCGATCCAATTTTTGCTGAACAATGGATCAGTACCACTGAAAAGATATTTTTAGTTCTTCAATGTTCTGAACATGATAAAGTCATCTTGGCAGTATATCGTTTGGAAGGTGAAGCTGATCAATGGTGGAATCTTATCAAGAATATGAGTCCAAGAGATGAAATTGAGTCCATGGAATGGGACGAGTTCAAGAACTTATTTTTCAATAAGTACTTCCCTCGTATTCTTCGAACAAAGATGGAGAAGGAGTTTCTTGAACTAAAGCAAAAGGATGATGAATCTCTTGGTATGTACAAAGAAAATTTTACAAGGCTTGCAAGGTATGCATCTGGCTTTATCATCCAACCTGAAAGTAAAATTCATCGATTCTTTAGTGGCTTAAAACCAAATCTTCCAAGGGAATTAGCTATAAGAGACTTCAGTAGCTATGAAGAAATTGTGCGTTGAGCTATCAAGGTAGAAATGGAAGTTGGTGTTACATATCCATCTCATGGTTTTGACAAGAAACGAAAGATGGAGTTCAAGGAGAAATCTTAGAATAATTGTGAAAAGAAGATGAATGTTTCCTTATGCTCAAAGTGTGGAAATAAGCATGGTGGAGATTGTCTTAAAGGGACTAGAAAATGTTTTAAGTGTGGAAAAAAGGTCATCGAGTAGTTGAGTGTCGAAGTAATGGAAAAAGGGTTTCTAATGGTGTTAATAAAGAAAAGACTGCAGAGAATGCACCAACAACACTTCAATGCTTCAAGTGCAATGAAATGGGGCATTATTCTAATCAATTCCCTAATCCAAGGGTTAATGATGATCGACATGAGGAACCACTTAAGGCAAAGGGCAAGGGAAGTCACATGCGATCACTATTGGCGATGTTGAATATGAAAACGATGTGGTGGAATGATTAAGTGTTTATGTAATGGGATTCCAAAATAATGCTGTATATAGTATAGTGGAATATTGTAATATTTATGTATTGGTCAATTGTGGTTTTCAATAATTTTATGGTACCAGTAACCATGGAAAGTGATTGAGAAATTTTGGTAAGCAGATGATATGCACATAATTAAGGGATAAGAAGATAATTATATGTTTTATTATATTCATGAGCTCATGATTGATATAAGGACTAAGTGATATCATGGTTTGAGTATAAAGAATTTTTAGGATTTTGGTATGTGGAAAGTGTAAACTTTTAACTACATTCATGTTTTCTCTAAGGTTCAATGGGTATTCATTCTTCAAGAGAATACATGATTAAGGTATTCACATGTTTTTAATTTGACCAACAAGATATATCTTATGATATATGGAGGATAAATTATGGCATTCACGTGATTGTTATGTGACATTTCATGTAATCATTTTCATTATACTATGAGCTTGGACCAAAGTATTTTAGATAAGCCTAAAGATTGGAATGAATTATGTTGGACATAAGTTATTATTGTTTAAGGATAGAACTTTTTCGATATTAATGATGGGATGTTATAGTAATATAGTTTTAAAAAAAGAAAAACCTGCAGGACGGGCGACAGCCCATCGCGTCGGACAAGGATGTGGGAATCGAACCCACAACCGAAGTGCGACTGGCCTTTATCGCCTACCACTGGCCAACAAGAAGTCCCTGGTTAGTAGAAACTAGTTTTATTACGCGGTATGATATATGAATTATAAGTTCATTTTTTGAATCGTATACGATTAACCTCACCATAGATGGACTTATGCATATTTGATAACTTTTGCTAACCTTTTGTTTGAAACAGATGGAATGACCCATCATTCTATCACATGATCTATTAACACTTCACGAATAACAAATTCGACTTCATATCTTTAAGAGATGAAGTGGAAATTGTTCAAATCATGAACAATAGTGAGCTTGTTCCAAAATAAAGTAAGTATTTATTCTAATTAAAATTCTTCAACTTTAGGGAAATGATCTTGAAAACAAAAAATGTTGTCATAGTTCCCTTATTTCCGATGAATCAGATGGTACCTTAGATCATCACAAATCTATGGCTTTGTGATTGTTGGGTTTTTCAAAGCCATGTTCTCTACCACTCTCCATCAGAACACGATGGTTAGGTTTCTCTTCCATATCCATATTTTCACCTATGCTCTCCTATGTGGAAACCCAGAGATTAGTTAATTTGGGTAACCGTTATGTTTCATACTTTTGTTTTTAAAGATTTGTTTTGGTATTTCTTTTTACGATGTGGGTTTCTATTAAAGAAACTTTCGAGTAAACCACTTATAATCTCGACGAATTTCGAGGGCGAAATTCATTTTAAGGGGGGTAGAATGTAACACCCCGAGATTTTATGAAAAATATTCTTTTTAATTTCATTAATGTCATGTGTTATACGCTACACCAAAAGAAGCTTTCAAAACACGCATCCTTGACTTGCCTTTCATTACACGCAATTGCGACCTTCCTCGATAGCGTGTGTAGTATGCAATACTGAGTTTCACTAAACAACGATATGCTATTAAAATATTATTAAAGCTAGCCGTTATGAATAGTAATAACCACTTTTTTCAATTTTTTAAATTTTATTTTTCAAAATGGACTTCATTTTTGGATTCGGGATATCAAAATTATCCTAGGGTGAAATTTTGGTATTTTTCTAAATACTTTCATATTCTGATGAATAATGAAAATTACTAAATTTTAATTAAAATCAACCTTTTTAATCGAAATAATTAATAGTGATAAATAATTAATTTGAGTGGTGTTAAATTATATTTAGAGTATATTTTTACCATTTGATATAATTTTGGTCATTGGATGTAATTTCATATTTAAACAAGATATAAACAAGTGTCAATCTTTTGATAGTTATTATCTCTTAAAAACACGCTATTTGTTTTGATGACGGGAATTAATTTTTAAATTATTTAATGTAACTAATATGTTTTGAATTTGGTAAAATATACATCATTTTTGAATTCATAATATCAAATATAACTTAGGCCTAATTTTTGGTACTTTTTGGATAACTTTCATTTTTTGATGAATAGTGAAACCACTAAGTGGTAGTTAAAAAAACTGAATTTTTCATAAAACTGAATTTTACCTCTTATGTGAATAGAATTTAGAAAATCTTAGAGACATGTTTAATATCAAGGACTAAAATGTGGTTCAATGAGATGAAAATACTTTTTGGTGAATAATAACTTTTTACTTTTTTTTACCACGGTTAAAAGTAAATAGGGTAATTAAGGGTAAAAATGATATTATTATTTCTCTAAAACATGTCCTAATTCTATTGGATAAGTGTAATTAGACCCAAAACAACCTTAGGAATAAAATATTACAATTTAGGCCCACTTGGATTAGATTAGGACATTTATTATTAATTTATTTAAAGAAGGGTTAAAATAGTTAAAATCAAAGTTTATTAAGTAAATCATTTTTAATATTGGGTTATTCATAAGATAAAATCGACTATAAATATTCATTAGAAAGATAAATTGATTTAATAAATAATGGTAGTTTATTTGTAATTTTTAGACTTTAGATAATTTAATTTATTTATGACACAATGATGATGTAGTAATTATCTTATTAATGAAATATTGACATAATTGATGTTATAAATACCCAAATAAATGTAATATGAGACTTTTTATGAATTCCAATAATTTTATATGTTACTATGACATGTTAGTGTCGATTTAATTAACTTTTTTCGAACTAATAATTCTATTAGGATTTTCACAAAAATCAATTACCAAATAGTGTCAAAATTGACATAAAATCGTTTTTAAAACAAATATTATATTATTAATTGTTATTATATTCCTAAAAATCTAAGGGTCAGACAAATGACTTAGATAAGGTTATATATATTAATAATAAACAACTTGGGGTTCTTTTGGATTTTTATAGTAAGTTTATTGACCTTATATTGTAAGAACACAAAAAGACACGGTAAAAGTAAAATTATCTAACTTAAAGTTAAATCTAAATGATAAGGTTACAATTGATAACTAAACTTGTCTAAATTCTATTGTCTGAGAGGCTTTCGACCCATTCCCACCTTAGATTAAAAATATATCAATTTTGAGCTATTAAAACCCGAATTTGACTTTTATAATAAAATAATATTTTTAGTTATTCCAAAGGTGCGCCTCTCCTCCCTTATAAAAGGGCACCTCCTCCCACTTTTCCTCACACCACTTTGAGCCCTCAAGCTCGGCCAAACCCTGACGAATTATCTTCTCCACTTCCCTATAAACATCCTAGAGGTCATGGTATTCTTCAAAGACCAATTGTAGTGCCCTAAAAGGAGGTCTCAAAGAGATGCTTCAAAGAAGAGGTAATGTCCGTTGCCGATTCTTTCAACTTTATTTCTTCTTCCACTTCCTATTCTTAGGTTGTTTCATTATGAAGTAATAAAATCAGTATCAATAATATAATGATATTTTATTATAAGTATGAAACAACCCTATTTCACCATCTACCCATCCTACGAAAAACGAAATCACTGCGTGTGCGTACGTACGAAATACCGTCTCCACGCCGTGGTGTAATCTATTGTCCACCACCACCTTACTTGGATGAGTATAATGGTGTACATAATAACTATATATGATTATTGTAAAGTTAAATTGATTCTGAAATAGTATACATACACTCCAATACAGTTCCACGATCATGAGAACGATATCATCGCTCGTGCGTACTTACGGACTACCGTCTCCACGACGCGATGAGATTCATTCTCCACCTTAACCATTCATGAATGATTATAAAGTATATATAATAAGTAATCATGAAATATATGACATAATAATGATACTGGATTTATGTGTATATATATTTATTTCATCTAATTAAGTCCATTCAACTCAATAAAGAAACAAAAACAGTGTTTATGCGTACGTACGACCTACCGTCTCCATGAACGGTGTATTTATTTCCATTTACTGATCTATTATATATATGTATATTCTGAATATATATTATTTATAAATCATGTTTTATATTCTGGAATTAAATAATCATGATCTAAGTAATCATATGAATAATTACAAGTCAAAACACGGACGACAAATGAAACGATTTTACCCAAAACACTCTTTAAGATTGAATTTACAAAAGAACGGGTAATATAAAGTCATAAGTAAACCATATATGATATCATAACAATGAATATGATTATGTAATAATTAAATGACATTATTTAAATAAATATATAGGAGGTTTGGATACATACGAAGCATATCATACATATGGTAAGGGATAATTTTGCAAATCTCATTTTTATCCGAGATTGCTTAAACGTAAGTATTTACTGGGGTTATTATTATCATCCATGTCCATGTTTTCTAAAACTGTTTTATGCTTGTTTAAAGTCCTTTTTACCCATTTTGACTTTTACTACATGATATGTAAGGAATATTTTTTTTGTTTTCATTACGAGGTACTTTTTTGACTTTTCTGGCAAAAGTATGAGAAGAATGTTTTTTTTAACTTATACGGCGTGAATTGATTTTTACGGTTTTTATAAAGACTTAATTTCATGAAGCTTACTCCAAAATATTTCATGACTATTTTCAAAAAAATACTTTTCTTTTAAAATTACATGACATTTTGTGGAAAGAGATTTATTTTGAAGAAGAAAGGATATTTTCCTCATGAATTCATTTAAAGTGTTTTGTCAAAACCATTTTTCAACTAAGATGAAATTATTTCGTATGTTTGTGTTTCAAGTATAATGTCTATATGATTTAAATGGTTTCACTTTTCTTATTATGAAATGATATCCATTTATTTTATATGGATTATGTGATGATGGGATGATGTTTATGAAACCCATTTTATTCATTGGGTTATTATGAATGATGTATGTTTATTTTGTGGCACAAGTAAGAATGATTTCATTATGAGATGGGTGGGACCTATATCTCCCTACAATGAATTGGGTAAAGACTTATATCTCATGAGATAGACATGGATGGAATGGAAAGTTAAACCGGTTCAGTAATACAACACTGGAACGAGGAGTGAACTCGATTTAGAAAGGGACTTTGTCCACTAAGATGGTCTTGGCAGTGATGCCTTGGCTAATATGGAAATCATATCATGTACTCAACTGTTTCCACAATTACATGTTTTATTCCCATGATATTTAATCATTATTAATGTTTCTTTATGATATATTCCTTACGTACTTCCATGTTTTATGTCATTGCTCAAGCTTTTGATGTTTAAACATTATATTCATGTTTTTAAGTTCAAATGTATATAGTATGTTTTATTTTATCCATGCTTACCCTTACTGAGCATTTGAGCTCACCCCTTTTATGTTTTCTTTTCCCCAGGATATAAAGAAAGGTTTTAGGTATGAAAAAAAGGGGAAGATCTTTACAGGGAGATGTTGAAGATCTTTCACCACGATTAGAAGATTTTATTCTGAATTTTTAAAGACACTAAACTATTACGATCCTTATGTGTCTGTTTCTGTTATGTATTAAGTATTCCGCAAAAGTAATGTAATGTCCATGTACGTTAAGCTTCGGGTATCTACACACATATATATAAATAAAAATAAAATATAGAAGAACATAAAAATATAAATATATATAAATTTTTAAAAATAAATAATATCTTGAGACCATTTGAAAATAAAAACAATTTATAATAATACAAAACATTTTAATCAAATACATTTAAAAAACAATTTATAAATGAAAAAATTGAAGAAAAAAATTATTTCAACAAAAAAATTATAATGAAAAAAAATTTAAAAAAAATAATTGTAAATAAAAAACCTTAAAACCAAAAAACAAATATAGACAAGAAAAATTTATAGTCACAAAAATTTTCTACCATTAAACAAATTTTAACAAGGAAATTAAAATTGATAATAGAATTTATACAAATAAATTAATGAATGAATACAATTAATTCCTAAAAATATTAATTAATATTATAATAATAAAAAATATATTATAAAATTTTGAGTTTAAAAATGAATAAGTAGTAATTTATATTTGTTTAATTCACTCTAGGGTGGTGAAAATTGGGTTAATACTTCATTATTGAAGAGAAATGTTTGAAAAAAACGATGTAGAAAAATAGAAAAACAAAAACCTTAGAGCATGGTCATGATTCAAGTAGATTAGGTTTTCCATGGAAATATTAGTGTTGAGGGTCATGGAAGAAGGATTAAGGATGCATATTGAAGAGAAAAAATTAAAAAAGAAATTGAAAAATGTGTGAATATTGAATATCAGGTATAGTTTGGTGTCATTTTAAGTCGAGATAATGGGAGTTTTAGAAATATAATAGTGAAAAATGGTGATTTTTCATTGGTTATTAGTTTTTTAAAAACATTTTAATGTTATTTTTCTATAATAATGATGTTAATGTATTCCCATTTCACTATTAACTATATTTTCATATTTATTATGTCTTCTTTCTAAAGATCCATTTTGTTTCAATAACATGAGAATAATTTTTTGAAATATTAAAACTCCATACATTATTCCAAGTAAACTAATTTAGATCATATTACATAACTATGATCCAATTGAAATCATTTAGAGATTCATCAAAATTCATAGCTGCAAAACCATAAATGAAAACATGATAATCACAAATATATATAAAAAAATTTCTATATTGAACATTTGACACTGTATTTCCAATCATATTATCTACAGTATGACCTCTAAAAGTCTTATAAGATCATTCATGAATAGTTTTCTATTAAGAAGTAATATTATCCCTCTCAATATGATTATTTTTATCTAGAGATTCTTCCTCTTTAAAATTAAAATCTATAAATTCATCCTAATGTTAATCAATATCAATATCCCTTTTATTCAAATATTTTCCATCACACATTACTTGTATTGATTATTTAACTAGTATGATTCTTTTACTATAGACTCTATATTTCTTACTATTAATTTAATATCCTAGGAATATTCCTTAATTATTTTTTGAATAAAATTTATGCAATTCATTTGTAGTATAGAGACTGAATAATTTACCCCTAAATTCAATGAAATATCCAATTTTTGATTTCCGCCTTCCAAAGATCAAAAGGTGTCTTTTTCAACAAATTTTTTAATATAATTATATTAGTTATATAAGAGGCATATTCACAGGTGCTACATAAATTATTCTAGGTATATTATAATATTTTAATATAGTGTTAGGCATTTCTTGAAGTGTTTTTTTCATTTCTGTAAAACTATTTTTTTATAGTGTTCTAGGTTTTGAAATGATGTGAAAATAATCATTTTATTCATAAAATTGGATAAATTACAGATCCTATATTTCACCACCATGATCACTTATAATTTTATTTTTATTATGAGTCCTTTATCATTTTGAATTAATTTAAAAAAAAGTGATTGACCTAGATATCATTCTATATTTAGGTGAAAGAAAATAAACCCATGTATATCTAATAAAATCATTAATAATGTTGATAAATTATCACTTATATCTCAAACTAGAATTTTGGATAGTTCCAAATATGTTAATATGAATAATATAAAGATGATTTATAGTGATTATATCTTTAATAGTGCTGAAGGTACTTATATGATATTTTCCATTCACACAACAATATAATATTGGTTTGATGTATTCTTCGAAATCGGGTAGCTAGAGAACTGATTGTATCATAGATATAATGTACATTAACTTAAAATATAATTTTCATAATATCTAATTCTATAAAAAATTATTATAATGAATAACATTTAAACATTTACCATTTTTATTATTTAATTTAGAAAAATATAGGGTATACATTCCTTATTCCATATTTTAATTGAACGAGATATATTTTTCATTAAATAAAATTACTTTATCATTTTTAAATTTAACATGAATAAATTATTACATAATTTTTATATGGTTATTCAACTATGATTCAATTATTCAATGTATAATACTTTAGAAATAGTTGTATAATTTGAAATCCCAACCTCCCTGAATCATTTTTCCTTCCATTAGAATTCTCACAAAATGTAACATTACCTCCATCAAAATTATTAGAAGATAAAAAACTTGATATATCAGTAGTTATATTTCATGATCATCTACTATCCATATACCAAAAATCTTATTTATGCTTCAAAGACAAATTTTCTGTAAAAAGAGATTTAAAAAATTTTGGTACCCCTGAAAATTTTGGTCCTATGGGATTATTATATGAAATATTGGGAAAAAAATTGATTTTAAAAACCTATTTATGGAAAATATAGAAGATAAATATTAAAAAACTGAATCATTAGTATAACCAAGAGATTGTGGATATATTAAAGAGCACTCATTTATATGATTCGCTTTCATTTAAAATCTCAAACATGAAGCAATAAATATCATTCCATTAGTTATCTTAATAGATAAAGACGTATTTATTTGGGGTATATTTATTTATTAATAATTACCGAATCTCATTTTATTCATTTTATTGGAATTAATCATATGATCATAGTTCTCACCACTTTGAAAAAAAGCTGACCGATTTGAATTTAATATTTTAGTTTGTTTTTTGAGTTTTTCATTCTATTTAAAAACAATATAAATATTTCTTATTTTATCTTCATTTAATTTTTTACATGAAGTGAATTTTTGATTTTAATTTTTAATTTTTAATAAGGGTAGTTTTTTAGATTCTCTTGAAAATGTTTTGTATATATTGGTATGGTTTTTAAGTCTTCCAAGATAGATATCCTCAGTTATTTATTTTAATTATGAATATCTTTATATTGGGAATTAGGTTTCTTATATATACCAAAGATATTTTCAGATTTAGGACAATGTATTTTATCCTATTTAGTAAATTCCACTGTTGTGGGTTTTATTGAAAAATATTTATAAGAATAATAATAAGCATAAGTATTTACATGATTTTATGTAACCATTTAGAATAGGTTTTATATATCCTTTTATGAACCAAATTCTTCATAAAAACTTGAGTCCTTAGTGTTACTACATCTAGATTACATTATTTCTTATCTTTATTTTATAGTTTTATCATGTTTTTTATTTCATTAATCATATCCAAACAAGAAGTATGTGTACTCTTTTTTACATTTATTAAAGATAATGTATTTATTATTATTAGAAATTAAATTACATTTATTATTCTCCTTGAAATTATCTTTTGGAAAATCAATTCAAAATTTTACTATATATCATTTATTATTTCTATATCTACCCTTTGTAACATGTGAAATATCATTTATATCATTCGTATATAATTAAGAATCAAAATAGTAAGTAGAACCATTTGACTAAAATCAATTCCCATATTCTTTGTGTTATTTCCTTTAGTAAGATTTTTAATTTCTAACTAATATTTTAATAATTATCTTATAATTTCATTAGGTTTATATCCTATAAAGTTTTCCATTTCATCTATAACAATATTTTGAGGTTTCCACTTAGATAAGTCTCTAAGAACTCTTTCACCAAGAAATGATTTTCCTAGAGTTTCTCTAAAATGACTAATACCATTTACAATATAAGTAATTCTATGGAATATTTTATTAAAAGTTACTTTTTATTCCATTTTAAATTATTGAAATCCATCTCTTAATATGCCAAACTTGGTTCAATGATCTTATTCGAGCCAAGTTTTTTAACTTGAATGATCTTCCAAATGTCATGTGTAACATTACGTGCAGATTCATGACTATAGACATTTCTATTTATTGAAAAATATAAAACATCTATCACCTATTAATTCAACACATAATTTATAAAATCATTTCAAATAAATGATTTTGGTTCACCTTCATGCAATTGATATAGTTTTTTTATGATTATCTAGGAATCAAAGAGATGTTTTTTATGAATACTTCCATTTGAGATTACTAGTAGCCATAATTGACACCATCAAATTATTTGGTCATTGATGTATCTATCCACCATTAAAACATGTTCCTTCTATCTTAAATAGATATTTTTACTTGATGGTTAAGTCAGGAAATAGATAGAATAAATAAACAAATTATATATCAAGCTAAGGGTCAAGTTCGGATTCAAATTTTTATCCCAAAAGGGAAAACATTAAAATATCCAAGAAGGGGTGAATTGATTTTTTCATATAATTTTAAATAAAATATTATAGTTTTATAATTAATTTTTCTGAAAAAAAATAAATAAGTACAAGATATTTTTAGAGTAGTTCAGATCAATTTGGTCCTACTTTACTCTTCTCCCCTAAAAAATAGATAAATAATTCCCACTAACAATGGAATCTAACACTTACTTTTGAGGATATAGACTCACAAAAAAATTAAAAATCTTTTTCCCATTAGAGGCTTAAACACAAGACTAACCCAATTTTTTTTACTTAGATGATGAAATTGAATAATCCTTACCTTTCCCCCCAAGAGGTGGAACAAAAATTAAATTTTATTGGGGAGTCACAACCCACAAACACATAACTTTTAAGGGTATAGTATAACCTATATATGTTTAAGAAAAAAAATAATTGAGAGAATTATAGTTCCATAAAAACTAGTTGAAAAATGAATCTTGTGAATGCAGAGGTAGTATAGATCACTCCAAAAAATGAGTGTCGAATGATGAAGTCTAGAAAATTTACTAGATCCTCAATGGTCACATGTTGTGCCGGAATATTATAGTATTTCATAGATCTTGTATCCTCAATTTTTTCTTATCTTTCATTGGTTTTGTTGAAAATCATATTTCCCATTAATATATTTATATATATATTTAGATATATATTTTAATTTTTTTTAGTGTTGATTTCGCATAAAATTTATCATAACTATTTCTCATAAATGAGAGACAATTCTTTTGTATGTGGGTTTACTTAGATAACCTATAAAATTATACAAGGTCATATAGGGAAAAAGTTGAAATAATAAATAAAGTATTTAATATATCATAAAAATAATGTTAATGATCCTCGAACTACTCCAACAATGCATAAAATATTATCTCTTCATATTCAATGTTTTTTAAAATCCAAACTCTCATTTTTTTGAAATATAAACCTGAATATTTGTTACCATGTGATGGTATATGTCACGACCCCCTCCCATCAAAGATGCCCCTCCTGAGCTGGAAATGGTGAAAGGGAGATAATGATGTATGGTGTGGTTATGGTGGTTGGCAGCGGGGATGCAGGGATGGATTTAAATGTGAATGGACTATGGGTTGTGTTTAATAAATAATAATTGTGGAAGAGTTAATTAATGATGGGGCTTAGTAATGAAATGGAAATAATAATCAATGGGTTGGTTGGTTAATAAGAAGGGACTTGCTGTGTTGCTGTGTTTTTTACTAACATTCTTTGTGGATGGAAGGGATATGTTTTAAGAACTTTTGGTGTGGTTGGTTGTGGATAGTTTCCCAGTAGTTAAGGAATTAAATAAACTATTTCTGTTGAGATGTGAAAACCTAAATGGGGTTGGGGTTGTTTATTGAATGCATGATTTGTGGTAGCAGTGCTGAGGCACATTCTCAGTTTCTCAATTTAGAATCCACAGGTTGGGTTGAGTGGTTGCTATATATATATATCTGTACGTTTTGTGTTTTATCGCACCACACCAATGTTGAGCACTTAGTGCCGAACACTCCCATTTCATGGGAGATGGTTTTTTCCCATAAATTACTAGCTCCTTCCTACTCCTTCGCCCCTAGACCGTGATGGCTTGAGGCGACCTTACACCCAAGACTCTTCGGGTAGGTTTCGATTGGGGTGGTTAGGCCCAAGAATCTTCAGGAAGGCTTATAGGCTGTGATGGCTTGAGGCGACCTTACACCTAAGAATCTTCTGGTAGGTTTCGATTTCAGGCCCAGGTGTCTTCGGGCGAGAGTTCTGTTACTATTACTGTTCCCATGAATCTTCGGGATGAGGCCCAGGTGTTTTCGGGCGGGGATGTGGTCGTAGTTGTGAGGCCCAGGTGTGTGCGGGCGGGATACGTGGTTGTGAGGCCCAGGTGTGTGCGGGTGGGATACGTGGTGGTGAGGGCCAGGTGTGTGTGGGCAGGATGTGTGGTTGTGAGGCCCAGGTGTGTGCAGGCGGGGAGAGTGTGACAGTGTCAGGACGTTCAGCTAACTATTGGGAAATGGTGCGGGGTACCCAATACTCTTGTTCTTATACTACTACTACCTGTTGTGATTGTGTTTTGGTGAGTGTGGCTGGTGAGGTTGGGTGGATAGATTCCCTTGTTAGGTTTCTTATGTTGTTCTCACAGGACATTAGGATGTCTCCCCACTTGTGCACGAGAGCTTTAGGTTTCCCTACTGAGTATACCTATATGCTCACCCTATGTTTGTGTTCAGGTTTCCAGGAGGACTACCAGGGCCGTGCGAGACCCTACTAGTCGGACAGTTGGAGTTGTTGCAGTTTCTGTTCTCTTGTTTTCTTTTGGTATTGTACTTTTGATCTTTCTTGTACTTGTACCATGTTATAAAATTGTTTAAACATGCATGTGGGCTTGGTTTGGGTTTATTTATATACACTTGTCCTTTTTCCTTGTTGGGGGTTGACTCATCATATTTCTCGATCCTAAATAATAAAAAGGGTAATGCCTCCAATATTTGTGAAAACTCATACCCTTGGCGCTAGTCACCAACCCGGGGCCTACTGGAGGCGGGAATCGGGGGTCATTATCTCCCTTTCACCATTTCCAGCTCAGGAGGGGCATCTTTGGTGGGAGGGGGTCATGACAGAATGGTATCAGAGGCTGATGGTTGAGAGATAGGATGGAGTCTAGAGTTAGGCACATTGAGGATTTCATGGGATGGTAGGGTAACCGTGTTAGTTAATCTTGGTGCTTGACATAGGCCAGGGAAGACCGGCTAGGACACGGGATTTTTAGGGCCCCTCGTGATCTGATGTAAGGAATCTGAGCCTATCGAACGACGAATTGAGACTACATTGATTGTAGGGTAGAGACCCTAGGGAAGGTACATGCATCATCAAGATTGTGTTTTACTCGATTTTGGTGTTCTGGGAAAGAAATTGAAATAAAATGATAATTACAATTTTGAGAAATTTTTTTACTACTTGTGCTTAGGAGATCCTTGTTTATCGTACAACTATGGCACCTGGACATCGTCCCAGGGTGGCTCTGACGGCCGAGGCCCAGCAGATCCAGACGGTCGATCAGTTGAGGATTGACCGAGAGGAGGAAGATAGCCAGTGGCAGAAGACTCTCCGTTCCTTCTAGCTGCAGACCCTCAAGAAGTACGAGGGTAGTACTTCAGATACGGAGACAGAGGGGTGGCTTGAGGAGCTAGGTATCTCTTTCACCTTGATCCATGCTCTGAGGGAGTACTGGGTTCCCCTAGCAGTCAGTCAGCTGAGCGGTGCGGTGCGAAAGTGGTGGATGCTCTACCTCGGAGAGAGGATAGAGGTAGAGGTTCCATGGGCTGAGTTTGAGAATGAATTCTAAGAGGAATTCCTTTCTTCCATGATAAAGGCGGAGAAGAGGCAGGAGTTACTCTCCCTTCAGCAGGGGAGTATGTCGGTACGAGAGCTGGGGATCAAGTTCAAGGATATCCTGCGCTTTGCTCCAAATCTCTTTCCGGATGAGGAGTCTCGAGCAAGACCTTTGGAGGAGGCACTCCGTCCTTCACTCTAGTATGTTTTCACCCCCTTTACCCTTCTGACGTACTTGGCAGTGCAGAAGAAGGCAGAGGTTGTAGAGAGGATGCACTCGCTGGGAGGTGCACCGCGTGAGGTGTTTCAGCTAGGTTCGTCGAAGGGGAGGGCAGTCAGCAGCAGGTCTCCTGCGACATGACCTTCCAGGTTCAGGCCAGTGGGGAGCAGGCCCCAACAGTTCCAGTTCAGATCTTCGGGTCCTCGTCCCTTTTCCAAAGCCTAGGACCGATGTGTTTTTCTTGTGGAGGTTTCGGGCATGTTCAGAGTCGGTGCCTAACCCGAGCTCTGTACAGTGGAGGTGGGCATGTTCAGAACCCACCGCAGCAGCACCAGTTGCTAGCGAAGCCCTTCCAGCAGGAGCAGGAGCATGCTCCTCCGAGGGTAGACTTTGCGGGAGGAGGCCGACCTCATGGTGATCCTCAGGGACCTCGATGAGGGCGTGGTCGGGGAGGATGAAATTAGAGAGGTAGAGGAGTTGGGCATGGATAGTTGCACGCAGCAGAGTTGGCAGCTCCAGCGGGACCAGAGGTGGTACGAGGTACGATTTGTTTGTTCATGACTCTTGTTTCTACTTTGTTCAATTCGGTAGCCTCGCACTCCTTTGTTTCACCTAGTCTAGCCCATACTTTGGGACTAGACGGAGAGATAATTTTCATACCACTGGTACTGAGTACACCAGTTGGGGGCCAGACCAGCGTATCATGTGTTTTCCAGGGATGTGGGCTAACGTTGGGACCACATCGATCTTGTGGAGACCTTCTTCTGTAACAGATGCAGCCATACAATGTCATCCTAGGCATCGACTGGTTGTTTTCTGTTAGTGTCGTTATCGACTGCTTCCGGAGAAGAGTCATGTTCTCCGACGTGGATGGGCACTTCGAGTTTGTAGTGATGCCATTTGGAGTTACGAATGCACTGGCTGTGTTCATGGGACTTATGAACTTTGTCTTCCGAGAGTTTCTAGACCAGTTCGTCGTTGTGTTTATCGATTACATCCTGATCTACTCAAGATCAGAGGAGGAGCACGTTGATCATCTCAAGACAGTCTTGGAAGTCCTTCCACACCACCATCTTTATGTGAAATTGTCTAAGTGTAAGTTCTTGACATAAGAAGTACACTTCCTTGGGAACGTGGTGTCTCATCATGGAGTATCGGTGGACCCGTCGAAGGTGGAGGCAGTTGTTTCTTGGGAAGCACCCAAGAGCGTGGCAGAAGTTCGTAGTTTCTTGGGGTTAGCAGGTTACTATCGAAGGTTCGTTTCGGACTTCTCTCGAGTTGCTGCTCCTTTGACATCTTTGACGAGGAATAACCAGGACTTCCTGTGGAGCGACCAGTGCCAGAAAGCTTTTGACTACCTGAAGGAGAAGTTGGTCAGTGCTCCCGTACTCAGGTTTCCAGAGGAGGGGTTGTTGTATGAAGTGTTTTGTGATGCTTCTGGCCTTGGTTTGGGGTGTGTGCTGATGCCGAAGAAGGGAGTTATTTGTTATGGGTCTAGGAAGTTGCACCCTCACGAGCGTAACTATGCCACCCATGACCTGGATCTTATAGTAGTAGTGTTCACATTGAAGTTTTGGCGACATTACCTCTTTGGGGAGCGCTTTTTGGTCTTCTCAGATCACAAGAGCCTGTTTTATATCTTCTCCCAGTGTGACCTGAACTTACGACAGTTGAGATGGGTCGAGTTTCTCCAAGACTATGACTTAGAGATCTCTTACACTGAAGGTAAGGGAAACGTTGTGGATAATGCCCTGAGCAGGAAGTCACATAAGGAAGTGGTTCGGGAATCTGCTGATGCTTGGAAGGCGATGGGAGAGTTGGCTGCCCTGTAATTAGATGCAAGGGAAGAAGGTGTTAGAGGATGTTTGTTCCAGATGATGGTGCAATCCTCCTTGTCGCAGCAGGTGGAGGAGTCTCAGTGGGGGGACTCCGAGGCAGAGGTGATTCGGGATCGTGTCGATCAGGGGAATGCTCCAGAGGGATGGTCAGAGGACAACCGACATTGGATTCTTTTCCATGGAAGGTTGTTTGTCCCAGAGGCGATGCGTGAGGGGGTTCTCCGTGAGTTCCATAGCTCAGCCTTGGTGGTACATCCAGGAGTTTCAAAAATGTAACGAGGCCTGAGGGATTAGTTGTGGTGGCCCGGGGTGAAATGAGAAGTGGCGGAGTTTGTGGCTAAGTGCCTAGTGTGTCAGCAAGTGAAGGATGAACACCGTATTCCCGGTGGTTTGTTACATGTTTTAGATGTCCCCGAGTGTAAGTGGGATGAAATCTCAATGGACTTCATCACAGGACTACCCAGAGCTCAAGGTGGTTACGATGCTATCTAGGTAGTGGTGGATCATCTGAAGAAATAAGCTCACTTCTTAGCAATCAAGGAGTTGGTCCCGGTGAGTACCTTAGCACAGAGGTATGTAGACGAGGTGGTGCGTTTTCATGGAGTTCCAAGGACCATCGTCTCAGAACGGGATACTCATTTTACCTCACGAGTCTGGAGGGGGTTACATCATGCTTTTGGAACCTAGATACGCCTTAGCACTGCTTTCCACCCCCAGATCGACGGGCAGACAGAGCGGACTATCAAGACGCTGGAGGACATTCTACGAGTATGCATTCTGGATTTCGGAGGATCATGGGTACGACACTTTCCTTTAGTATAGTTTGCCTACAACAACAGCTTCTACTCTACTATTGGCATGGAACCATTTGAGTATTTGGATGGAAGGCCATGTCGTTCACCCATTTTCTGGGCAGAGGTTGGTGAGACAGGTGCTCTTGAACCAGAGGTAGTGCAGAGCACCACAGAGAAAGTCCAGATTGTACGTGAGAGGATGAAGGCGGCTCAAGACCGAAAGAAGTCTTATGCTGATCGTCGGAGGAGGCCCTTGGAGTTGGAGGTGGGAAATCATGTGTTCTTGAAGGTTTCCCCTCGACGGGGGTAGCAGAGGTTTGGGAAAGGGAGCAAGCTCTCACCAAGTTTCATCGGACCTTTTGAGGTGCTGAGGCGAGTTGGCGAGGTGGTATATCAGCTGGCCCTGCCACCTCAGATGGAGAAAGTCCATGACGTCTTCCACATCTCCCAACTTCGTTGGTACTTACACGATGGATCTCACGTTATCGACTGGGGAGAGTTAGATATGGGAGACGATGCGACCTTCGAGGAACAACCAGTCAGAATCATGGATCGTAAAGAGAAGGTTCTCCGTGGACGAACCATTCCCTTGGTTCGTGTGTTGTGGAGGCATGGAGGTCTTGAAGAGAGAACTTGGGAGCGGGAGACCCAGATGCACGCTCAGTACCCGGAGTTGTTTTGACTTGTGTTTTCCCTTGTTCTTCTGAGCTTTGTGTTGATGTTGTACTCTGTACCTTTGATATATGGAATGCTTGGCTTGTCAGTTGTGAGACCTTTTGTTTCCTTGTTCCTTGGTAATGTGTAACATGTCCGGATGTGTGGGAAGTGAGAAACCTGACCCTTAATCGAGATGCATTAATGCGGATGCGACTGAACCTATAAGGGCGAGTCAGTTCCGCCTAAAGAGGATAATATCTCGACATAGGAGAAGGATTTTCCCAAAACCACATGTTCAGGCAGTGTGTTGGTTGTGTGGTGTTGGGGGGTAGTTCGAGTTGAAAATCCTAATGTATGGAAGTGGGAAGACCCAATCCTTAATCGAGATGCATTAATGAGGATGCGATTAAACCCGTGAAGGCGAGTTAGTGCCGCCTAAAGTGGATAATATCTCAACATAGGAGAAGGAATTCCTAACACCTATAATTAGGATTGTTGGTTGGGTTCCTGTTATAACAAGGACCCAAAGAGGTATCTTGTTGGGTTCCCCTGGGTTGGTTTTTGAATTCTTTGGGACAAGAATGGTTTAAGAGGTATCTGATGTAATGGGCCGGACCTCTCCGGCCCATTCCTTTGTCAAAAAGAAGGCCACAAAGTGTTCTGGACGGTAAAATGGACTTTTCCCACACTTTCTAGAATTTTGAAACTACACGCCGTGTAGTTTTAGTACACGCTGTGTACCCCCTTGCCGGGTATACCCCACGTGGATGGCCACGTCTTTGCCGTGTGGAGATAATGGGTACACGTCGTGTGTCCAGTACTACACACCGTGTAGTCCCTCCCCACGTACGCGTTACCGTGTGTTGACCAGTCATCGGTCGTGTGCTGTGTTGGAGCCGTGTCCCTGCCGAGTGCCATAAATGGGTACACGTAGTGTGTCCAATCTGCACGCCGTGTAGTCCTTCCCCGTGTATGTGTTACAGTGTGTTGACCAGTCATCGACCGTGTGCCGCGTTGGAGCTGTGTCCCTGCCGTGTGAAATAAATGAGTACACACCGTGTGTCCAATTTACACGCCGTGTAGTCCTTCCCCGCATATGTGTTACCTCCAAACCGTGTGTTGACCAGTAAACGGCCACAAAACCATGTTGGAGGCTGCGTGGAGACCGTGTGAAAATGGCCGAGTACACGCCGTGTACCATAATTACACGCCGTGTACTTTTTCTTTTCGTGCCTATAAAAGGAGGGGTCCCCTCCTCCTTTCAACTCACACCTCTCCTCCCCTCTCCTCTGAGCAGAGCTCTCTCAAAAGACTCGAAGGCTCTTTCTTCCTTAACTTTTTCGTCCGAGCTCCGATTTACGATCTGTCTGCGGCCACAGGATCGTAACGACGAGGCGGAACTGCCAATCTTGGATCTGTTGTCTTTCCATCGGCTTTTACTCTCCGACTTCCTCCCGAGGAGGTTTTGCCGGGACGCTGACGAACGTCTTATAATGTTGATCTGGGGGAGCGTTGTGACCAGAACCTGTTGAGGTATGGGTTTTACCTTCATCTCACAAATTTTTGCATCCTGCGGGGTGGGTATCCTTTTTGTTTTCATGAGAAATGGTTGAACCTTTAAATAAAGATAATAACTGGTTAAAGAACAGGGATGGGAAGTTTGTGATTGCTGTTACTTTACCTTTTATATCCTGTGATATTATGTTGTGAAATGAATATGCTTATGGCTACTGAAAATCACGGTCGTTGGGGGCCTTTTCTTGCACAATTAAATGTTGACCTATCTTTCTAGACCGTTTTCATGAGTGGAACTTTGTTGAATGTGGAAATTGGTTAATCACGTAAAGTTGGCTGTTTAAATGAAAATCTGGAACCCTTGTGTGGTCACCCTGGTTGAACCAAAATGGAATGATGAACATGTGGGTGTTGTCTTGGTTACGTGGCATGTGATGGGGGTGTTTTGTGGGCTGTTGTAGTTTGGGTGAGCATCGGGGCTGCGGTTGACTTGGTTGTGGGAAGGTATGAATGTTTAATGATGATGGGCAGCGGGGCTACGATAAATGGTATTAAAGGGATAATGATGTATGGTGTGGTTGTGGTGGTTGGCATCGGGGATGCAGGGATGTGTTTAAATGTGAACGGACTATGGGTTGTGTTTAATAATAATAAATGTGGAAGAGTTAATGAATGATGGGGCTTGGTAATGTAACAGAAATAATAATCAATGGGTTGGATGGTTAATAAGAAGGGACTTGTTGTGTTGCTGTGTTTTTTCCTAAATTGCTTTGTGGATGGTAGAGAAATGTTTTACGAATGTTTGGTGTCGTTGGTTGTGGATAGTTTCCCAGTAGTTAAAGAATTAAATAAACTATTTCTGTTGAGATGTGGAAACCTAAATGGGGTTGGGGTTGTTTCTTGTATGCATGCTTTGTGGTAGCAGTGCCAAGGCACATGCTCAGTTTCTCTGTTTAGAAGCCATAGGCTGGGTTGAGTGGTTGCTATATATATATATATATATATATATATATATCTGTACCTTTCGTGTTTTATCGCACCGCACCCATGTTGAGCACTTAGTGCCGAACACTCCCATTTCATGGGAGAGGGTGTTTTCCCATAAATTACTAGCACCTTCCTGCTCCTTCTCCCCTAGGCTGTGATGGCTTGAGGCGACCTTACACCCAAGACTCTTTGGGTAGGTTTCGATTGGGGTGGTTAGGCCCAAGACTCTTCGGGCAGGCTTGTAGGCTGTGATGGCTTGAGGCGACCTTACACCTAAGACACTTCAGGTAGGTTTTGATTTCAGGCCTAGGTGTCTTCGGGCGAGAGTTCTGTTACTATTACTGTTCCCAAGAATCTTCAGGATGAGGCCCAGGTGTCTTCGGGCGGGGATGTGGTCGTAGTTGTGAGGCCCATGTGTGTGCGGGCGGGATACGTGGTTGTGAGGCCCAGGTGTGTGCGGGCGGGATACGTGGTGGTGAGGCCCAGGTGTGTGCGGGCGGGATGTGTGGTTGTGAGGCCCAGGTGTGTGTGGGCGGGGAGAGTGTGATAGTGTCAGGACATTCATCTAACTATTGGGAAATGGTGCGGGGTACCCAACAATCTTGTTCTTATACTACTACTACCTGTTGTGATTGTGTTTTGGTGAGTGTGGCTGGTGAGGTTGGGTGGATAGATTCCCTTGTTAAGTTTCTTCTGTTGTTCTCACAGGACATTAGGATGTCTCCCCACTTGTGCATGAGAGCTTTAGGTTTCCCTACTGAGTATACTTGTATGCTCACCCTACATTTACTTTCAGGTTTCCAGGAGGACTACCACGGCCGTGTGGGACCCTACTAGTCAGACAGTTGGAGTTGTTGCAGTTGCTGTTCTTTTGTTTTCTTTTGGTATTGTACTTTTGAGCTTTCTTGTACTTGTACCTTGTTATAAAATTGTTTAAACATGCATGTGGGATTGGTTTGGGTTTATTTATATACACTTTTCCTTTTTTTTTTGGTGGTTGACTCATCCTATTTCCCGATCCTAAATAATAAAAAAGGAAATGCCTCCCATATTTGTGAAAACTCATAACCTTGGTTCTAGTCGCCATCTCGGGGCCTACTGGAGGTAGGACTCGGGGTTCATTATCTCCCTTTCACCATTTCCAGCTCAGGAATCTTCGGTGGGAGGGGGTTGTGACAGTATATTAAATTTATTTAAAATAATTTTAAATTAATTTTCCATAGTTTAAAATACTAATATGAAATTATGGTAAAATTTAATTAATAGAAACTTTCATAATAATCTTATAGTAATTCAAAATGTTAAAGGTTATGTAAAACATATCATAATTTTCTGTTTCATGTAACCATGTAATTCACATTGGTGATTCAATCTTCACAGTTAAAATTAATGTAAGTTAATTTTATATATATTTGAATTCACATAACCAAGATTCATTATGTAAGAAAATCTATAAATCCAAAATACATATATCCAAATCCACATATTCAAATTTATAATGTAACTAAATCAAAACAACTGAAGATTTCCCAAAGCTGAATCCATGTTTTAAAAATCCTAATGTAGCCAAAGTCCACATATAGATAAATTTCACACGTATCTAAACTTCTCACATAGCATTGTTTATCAATTGTATATTTTGAATAGATTGTTCAATTAATTAAAAAAACATTTATAAATTCAATATAACCTTAACAAACATAGATAAGATATTAATTCAAAATAAATGTGATTTTGAAATAGTGAGGATGTTATATTTATCCAATATAAGATAAAACAATTATGTTTAAATAAACCATAAAATTATTCACATTAGAGGGAATAAAATAAATATTTTTTAAATATCAAAACATGAAGTGGTTCAAGGAGCCACTCAATAGTGGATTCTAACAATGAAGGGGTTTTTATTCATCCATGAATAGTGAAAAACAATTTTATTTTCCGTTTTAGGAAATATTTCATATAATGAAAGATTAGTAAAACCATTCAAACACCACCTAAGAACATTGAGGTTATGTTATCAATAGAAATAAAAAATAGAGAAATTATTTCATATCAAGTATATAAATCATCCCCACTCAATATTTTTGGGTTGAATATCTAATAAAAAAATTTCATACTCCCTTTAGTGGAATTTTATTCTATATTAGGCATGAATTTCCTATCCTTTTAAAGAGTCAACATTAAATATTGTGAGAAATAAATCACTTTCTATATCAAACATAGAATCTATACTTGGTTAAAGGGGAGGATAAATCTTCCTTGAAAAATTACTCTCAATAATGGATATTATTTCCTTATGACAAATAATATTTAGCTCAAATTATTGAGTAAAAGCATGGGACCACTCTTGACGACATGAGCATTATAAAAGAATATACATATGTATTCTATGAAGAATTTACTATTCTTCATATTAATCGAGAGGATGATTTATCATTTAAACTTATACCTAGATATTTACCAATATAAAATATTTCTTTATAGAATGTAACCTATTAAAATTGAAGAACATAAGAATAAATTTCCAAATAATTTGGAAAATGGATTTATATACCCATGTGCTACACTATAGGATACACTAGTCCACATTTTCAAAAAAAGGATGGGTCAATGAATTTATCCATTGATTATAATTAATTCAAAAAAATCATGATAAAGATAAAATATCCTCTACCATAGAATAAATACTTGATTTATCATCTATGAAGTTCCCAATACATATCAAAAGTGTTAGTTTGACTAGGGTGTCATGACATAAATGTTAGGCTGGAAGATATAAAAAAGGTGTCATTTTATACAAGATACAAACACTATGAGTTTATAGTAATTTCATTCAGAATAACTAATATCTAGTAATATTTAAATACTTGATAAATAGAGTCTTTACTGATTACCTTAATCTATTGAATAGGAACTATAGATGGTATTCTCATATACTCTGAAAGAAAGGAGGAATATGAGTAGCATTTCAATAATACGCTAAAGACACTGAGAAATGATAAATTGTATGTCAGGTTCAAAAAGTGGGAATTTTGGCTACAAAAAGTGTCCTTTATCATGTAATCATAAGTGAGGGTATTTATATAGATCCTTATAAAAATAAAGGTGATAAAATAATGTACTAGAAAATAACTATAAAAAATAGTTGTATTGTGTACAGATTATATGGTTACTCTAATTGATTTGTGAGAAACTTATCAAAATTGTTAAAAATGTAAACCAATATATCATTTAAGGGTGTAATTTTTTTTGGACTGATGAATGTGGAGAGTGGTTCAAGAGGTTTTATAAGAGGCTAATAATCACTCATATACTCACACTACCCACCTTTGGTGAAGGATTTGTGATCTATAATGATTCGCGAAAGACGTGATATGGTCTTCCCATCATTTAAAATGATAAAATTATATTATATTCCTATCAATACTTGAAAATTCATAACCACTATTATCTAATCCATGATATAGAGTTGGATATAATAATAGTTGCATCAAATATTTGGAGACATAATCTCTACAGAGTAAAGTTTGAACTTATATTTTGATCATAAGAGTCTAAATTATATAACACAAAAGGATAAAAACCTCAAAAACAAATGTGGTTAGATCTAATCAAGGATTATAACTGTTCAATCCATTACCATCATGAAAAGGTGAATAAAGCGGAAGATACTCTAAGTATAAAAGATCCTATAACCTTATCCATGGTGAATATTTAATGGGATCCAATATACATAGAAATGTAAAAATGTACCATGGGATCATAAAAGAGGGAATTTAATCATAACGTTATCAAATAACTACATAACCATCCATCCATGTGAGGATAAAAGAGGCTAATAGTGATTGTGTGGTGTATCATATAATTTTAGGAAATATTCTAGAGTTCAAATTTGATAATGATGTAATTATAAGGTTTTAAACCCGAATATATTTCTCATAAAAATAATATCCAAATAGGTTACTTATGGATAATGAAAATAGATCATACCTATTAATTAATCTATGGATACCTAATATGTATAGATATTTAATGAAAAACATTTTGTGGGACAATAGTTAGAGGGATATTATGTAGTTTGTATCTAAATTCTTGATATTCCAAAAGGTTATGGATTAAAATCATAATTATAAAGGTATGATGAATCTATTAGGCAAACATGCTTAGAAAGAAAATATCATCATGAATTTTTTAGGAATACATAAGATATAAGAATTCCATTATTCCATTTGGGCTATAATAAATTGTGTAACAAAACTAATACATTTTATTTCCATGAATGAGAATTAATTTCTTGACTAACTCACCAAGATATGAATAAGTTATGTGGTATATGTATATGAAGTACCACTCTTATTTTTATCTAATAAATATCCAAGGGTTACCTTGAGGTTCTAGATAATTATTTAACATAAATTGGATACAGAGATATGTTTTAGTACTACATATCACCCTCAGATATATGCTCAGTTTGAAAGAACCATTCAAAATTAGTGGATATACTAAGATCATTTTCAATATATTTTTTAGGATATTAGGATCAACACCTTCATCTACTAGAATTATCATATAAAAATAATTTCCCTTAAAGTATAAAATGGAACCGTATAAGAATAAGTTTTAGAAGAAGTGTGCGGATATTAAATACTGGGTTGAAGTTATAGAAAGTAAGTTGATAGGAACACATAATGTATAAGAGATCCTGGATAAGGATAAAACCATTCTCCATCATATGAAATCAATATAAAGTAGAAATAAAATTATCTACTGAAAATATTCAACAAGACCTATATATTTAGGTAAGATAAAAGGTGTTTCTTTGCATATCACCATTGAAGAAAGTCACAAGGCTTTGGAAGAAAGGAAATATAAGTCTTAGCTTCATCAACCATTTTTGAGATTCATGACTGTATCAATGATATGGAATACCAAATACCAATCCTATTTAACCATTTATATGTATATGATATATTCCACATATCCCTTTTTAGGAAGTATATACTATATCCTTCACATGTACTAAATCTACAGGTGGCATCGGGAGATAATGATCATTCATATGAAGACTAGCTAGTGAAGATATTGGATCATAGATACAATGTTCTAAGAAATATAGAAACTATATTAGTCAAAGTAATATGGAGGAACTATAAGTTTAAATAGGAAACATGGGAACCTTAAAAAGTTGGGAAGAAAAAGTATCCTCATCTATTTTAGGATATGAAATGAAATTTTGAGGATGAAATTTCTCAAGGGGGGAGAATAAAATGACCCCAAAATTTATATATATAATTTAAATTATATATATGTGTGTGGAATATTTTTTAATGTAATTATTATAAATAATAATAATAATACTTTATTTAATTATTCGAGAACATTATATTTATCGAAATATTTATTCTATTAAAATGCATAATATGAAAATGGGAAAATAAATAGAAAAGAAATTTACTAGATTAAGAAAATTTAGATCATCTCGATCACCTCAGATTATCATACAAATGAAAAAAATTGTAAAAAAGAAATATTACATTAACAATGTAATATATATTTTTATAATTAAGTATATTTATCCTTGATATAAATTGATGTAATGGATTAATGAAGTTAATAATAGGTATATATTGGTAGTATAAAACCTATATGTCCATTGGAATATGATTATTAAGAATAGTATCCTAACCATAAGAATAGTAACTATATCATTAGAATAGTAAAATAAGAGTTAAGTATTATATTGAATAATAATATGAAAAATTCGTATCACAAGATAATTAAATTAATGAGTTAAACTGAAAAATAAATGGTTGAGATAATGAAATCCTAATATCAATTTTTAGAAAAATATATGTGTTTTATTTTCAAGATTTTTTATTAAATATAGAACTTTTAAATAAAATTTAGATTTATAAAATGTTCTTACAAATGAATATCTATTTTTATATAAACAATAATATAATATAATGATGTTTTGTGTAATTTTCCAATGGTAAAAGTATTTTTCTTGTCCTAAAAACTATTATTTTTAATTATATAAAGATTTAATTTAAAAGAAATATTTATAAAATTTATAAAATTATTTTGATGAAGTGGATATGATTTTTTGAATCACCACAATAAAATTATCTAAGGGTGAATATTTGGTATTTTTTAAAATAGTTTAATTTTTGGTCAATAGTAAAATATTATAAAATACCAGATTGTACATTATATGTAAATAGATAATTTATCACATATGGGATGATATACCGAAAAATTATCTTCAAGACGCATGAAATGTTTTACCTATATAGTAAAAAAAATCATCCCCATTGTTATTCTTCTGAAAAAATAATAAACTAATGAGTATTATATTAAAAAACACCCCTCTTACCCCTAATTAATACCACCCTTCACCACCACTCTTCTCCTCACACTATAACTTACTTATTATGAAAAATAACAAGATAAATATCTCCCCAACCATTATTACCATATCCAAAGCATCCTAGTATAACCAAATGTCCATTCTAAAGTTCTATAATGGGATACCTAAGAGTTAATATCCAAAATAATAAGTAATATTATAATCTAAAGTCACTTAAATTCTTTGCTTATTATGCCTCCACAAATATATTTTATCTATATTTATAGTAAAATAATAATTTTTAATATACTTAATTATTATTATAATAACTAAATATTCATAAACTAATATCCTTTCTCTTACTATATTAAAATACTCAATAACATTTTTTTTAAAACCCTTAGTAAGAGGTTTTATTAGAAACATAATTTTCCAACCTTTTATATGTACCCACTTCACATGAAAATCATTTTCAGGAAAAAATATTTTTAATCATTGATTAACAACCATTAATTCTCAATACCTTATTTAATGGGATAATTTTTGATATTCCATTTGATTATGATTTATATAAGATAATCTCACCCATTTAATTTCCTTGGGTTATTTTATACTTATTCCCTATTTTTGTTCTACATATTAGGAACAAATATTCATGTGTATGTTATAAATATGAATATTTAACCATGATAGTGCTCGAATTCATTGGGTTATGTCTTCATCTAATGAGATACCATGTATGGTTCACATGCTTCCAGCCTGGAACATTATTTTATGCAGTCTTGGTAGTGAGCCTTAACTTATTCTTATGGTTTTGTGTTTCATATTACTATAATATATACATAATTTGATCATCAATTTTAGGTTATTATTCATTTTTATGTTAAGTGATCTTCTTAATTATTATATCATGTCACTGATATTTTCTCAGAAGTTATATTTCCCTAACATGTATTTTTACTTACAAGGCTTTAAAGCTCACCCATTTCTTTATGTATATCTTAAGTTTATCTTATGTAGTTTTAGAAGATAATGGATAACTTGTATACCCTTTTAGTGATTAAAATAAATATTATTTAGCTCATGTTTGAATTGAGTTATTTTATAACTAATCCCCAATGACAGTAGACCTATAGATTTTCAGTTAATGTTTTATGGATATTTGTATTCAAAATAAAATAACAAATTGTGTAATGAAATTTGTGTCAGCATTCTAGTTCCAAATCTGACACCCCAAATCGGCTCAATATTGAGTAGTTCCCCACTTAAATGAAAATGAGAAAAACAACAAAAAATTACTCATAATTTTGGTAGAAAAGATTATATTAAAACACCATATTAAGTCCAAAATACTAATTTTTATTATTTACATGATGAGAAGGTTCCCAGTTCTTTACTTAAAGGCATAGAAAATTTTTTTCCAAAGAAAAAACTGCCTAGGTATCTTGATAAAGATGGCCTCTTTGACCACCCAGATTATTAGCATTTCTACAAAATTTTATGGCTCACCATCTAAGAATTATTTTTCACTAAATATAATCTCTATAAGATGGTTGATTATAGGTAGGAAAAGTTAGGAAACCCCAAAAAAAGTGGATTAGGATTCTCCCTCTTTACCAATGGAAAAATAAGAATAGTACGATGTCCCAAAAAAGGGTCCATGGAATTTTGATGATTGGATAACCAACAAAATGGTAAACCAAAAACATGTAATCCTCAATAAAAAACTAAATCAAAGAGATATGCTCCCAAACACCTCTTTTGAAATTGAGATGACCTCTTTAACACCACAATCCTATAAGAATAACTATTCTAGAAGCTAGTTTATTCAGTATAACAACAAATGTGTACAAGAGGATGTACCTATACCAATGACTAACCTGTCTCAAACCCCCTCATTCTTTTTCCCATAATAATGCGAGGATTAGAATTACCTCACCCAATGGTTCATTGGGAACATACTCATAAAATAAAATAATCATCATATGAAGAATCTATATTCATATCCCTCATTGTAATAAACTTGGTGGATCCCTTATCTGACAAAGAAGACATATATGATCTTGAATTTACATCCCATGATCATGGTGTGTGTGGAAGAGGCCCCCAAGGATGATGTGATTGAGTGATACAAAGTCAACATGGACCTTGAAATTCAATTAAAATACATAATGAAACCCAATATACTATTGAGACGCATATACATGAACTATGATGGTCTCATTAAGAGAAATTGTCTCCTCCCATATCATCTAGGGGTCTCTCAAGTGCGATCATACAAGAGGATAGATTGGTGAGTCAATATTTTTCTGGTCAAAACCAAAATATGGGATGGTTATCTGACCCTACCCAATATATAACCAATATTTTCCCAGGTTCTCAAAGAAAAAGGAACTTATAGATACATAAAACTCTAATTCCTAAGCTTGAGTTTGAGGATAATCATCATTCAGATAAGTGAAGATATTGGCTCAGGAATATGATATCCTAGAGTTCATGGTCGTTCTTCAAGATATGACATTCAATGTATGGTTGGGAAAACATTTCTATATTTGAAAATGAAAATACCCTCAGTATATTACAAATGCCTCAAATACTCAGTCATTGTACATGATATAGTGACACATGGTGATGGTACCCCATTTGATTCCCATGAATCTCAGTATATATATGTGGGACTCTATTAGAGAGAGGAAATAGACCATTAACACATGTAGAACCCTGGATTACAACCCCTAATAGTTTGGATATGGACACTATCAACCCATTCCATGAAAAAATATTTATTTACCATCATTAAAATTAAAGAAATAATTTCAATCTTAGATAATTACACCCTTTTATTCATGATATCAGTGATATCCAATGAGTTTAGTTGTAAAAAATGAGGTTGCACTCCTAGCCACAATGATTATGAAATTGATGAGAATACCTCAAATTCACCTCTAGAATCGAGGAAGTTACATGCATCATTATTTTTATATGAAAAATACATCCATGTTACCAATAGAAGTTGAAAATACCTCTACTTCACATCTTAAAAACTAAGATATCATCATAGCATTTGTCCCCATTTATAGCTAAAAAGAAGAAGAAAATATTTAAGAATGATCTTAATGGTAATACCCAAATATTTTCACTTTAAAATTTTAATGATACCTCACAATCATTAATGGGAGCTAAAAATTCCTCCAAATTATCTTCAAGTCATGAAAATATCCCTTCAATTAATAATTCCACTGAAATTGTGGTAGAAGAAGGAGAGGGAGAGTAAATACATAATTCCATTGAAAAAAATGATTATGAATTAGTATTTTAATGATATAGAGACAGATCCACATCATTTAAATATGAAAAAATCCCTATTATTTTATCCTAGTCCGGAAATAATTCCTTCATCACCCACTTCAACTAAAATTCAAATAGAAGAATAAGAGGAGGAAGATCATAGATATTCCCCTCCAATGTTTGAGGAAGGAATCTAAACCACCTTTGATAAACATAAACATTTTAATTTGGGTATAAAAGATGATTGGGGATCTCCTTTTATTATTACTACCATTCTTCTCAAGGAATATGAGATACATATCTCTTTCTTAAAGAAACATTTTGATGTATTTTCTTGGAACTACATAATTTTTTTTAGATTTTATCCTGATGTATATTTCCATAATTTAGGCCTACCTGAGTTTCATAGTGGATATAAATTTGCATTCAAGTGAATGAATTTAAACCTTGATAAAAAAGATGAAGATGAATTCAAAAAGCTCAAAAAATTGACTTTATTCAGTATGTTCAGAACCCAAAATAGCTTTCCAACATTAACCTTATTAAAAAAATAATAGGCATATAATTTTTTTTCATTTACTTCAGGTATCATAACAACCATTTCCTAAAGAATTACTTCCTTGTTTTTATCACATAGTTTTCAATTATTGAAATAACTTGGTTCTAGAACCTCTCCATCTTAGATGAATACTCTATTTATAATAATATTCATATGGACCTCATATATGAGGAGGAAACTACATTTAAAGCTCCCTAACGAGTTTATTTCTATTTAATTATTCTATTTACCCTGACTAGGTTCACATAATAACATGTGATGTACCATATATTCATTCCATTTCTAGGGATAACCATGGAATGCTCCATTGATGATTTGGTAATAAAATATTAATAGTTATGTGATAATATATATAACCTTTAAAGAATATTAACAAAAGTGTGATAGAATATAAATAAAATAAATCCACCAAAATGTGCCTTTGAGGCAACATTGGGAAAATTTCTCCATTTTATGTTACGCCATTGAAGAATTGAGGAAAACCTTTTGAACACCATGGTGATCCTCAAAATTCCATCTCCTTAAATTGTATAAAATTAGAGAGATCATAAAATACATAATTGGGACATTATATGACTCATACTGAACTAGGATATCATGTTCATACCCTTTACTAAGGAGAGGAAGAAGGGGGTCACATATTGATGGCATGATAATTGTCAACCGGTTTTCAATAATTTCAATAAATTCCACTTGAGTGTACTAATATAAATGTGAAAAATAGAATAAAAGTTTCTGATATTATATCTAGACACCATATATCATTATCTTGGTTCCCTACTTATAAATTTGAACATTGAAAACAAATAAAATATTCTCTACCATCTCATACAAACTAGGATTATATTGAGAATCATGATTATAAATTCAAGAGGAATTTATATGAATTGATCTTTCTAGTTTAGAATTTAAGGGACTACCTATAGTATTATGTGATTAAATCAGTATCTGGTATCAATCTATGCAAATACATCCTCAACTATACCATGATGAATGTATGACTGTCATAGTGTGTAGTCATTCTAAAGTATTTTGGTATCCCATTCATACAAAAAATGCAGTCAAAGGGAATTAATTGACAAATTTTTTTATTGGTGATCCCATCAAAGAAATTAGACCAATGGATATGGAGCTTCATTAAGAAGAGGTATACTCAGTTTATGAATATCATAGAACAAGATATATATATTTATATGGTACTTTTAGATTCCCAATAAAAAAAGGATAGAAAACCCAAAACTCAATCGAGTTGGTTTGGTAATTATTGTTTTATCTTTGGAAATGGTAGTCTTGAATAACTCTTTATTATCTAATGTTTGGAACAACATCAAGGTTTAATACCATGTTTTTATAGAATTATTTGAGTGGGAACTGAAAAAATAAATGTTACACCTATGTATCAAAGGAGATTCTAAGTTGGAAATCAAATAGATTAATTCCAAATAATTCGTCAAGAAATAAGAATAGATTTTACTTTTTTATGTAATAGGGTTGATGATATAATTATTCTCTAAATTGATATTGACTCATGTTATACTATGAAAAAATTTATAGGAATGTTTTTTGGATTTTATTGAAATAACTATAGAAGATCAATAACTGGATAAGACAGTCGACAATATCACAGACCGTAGGATAGTTTCCCCATTTAGTGCCAATGATAGTAATGATATTGATGAGATAAATACCTCCATATAGAAAGATGATTTAATATAATCACTGAATGATACCTAAATTTGTTGGATGTCACCCATGTTAGACTACCTCGTATGTGGAATTATTTTATCAGGACGAGAAAAAAGAGTGCACATTAGGTTGAGAATTTGTTCCTTATAATATCTCTCATTTTTAGAAATTCCATAATAAATTGGCATTTGAGGATTTTTTTTCAGATTAATTAAATGCAGATATATATTCAAAGTCATATAATATGTCAATATAGGTTCCAATGGTTCTCATTAATATAGGAGTATTCTTTCCCACAAGATCTGGTGGTTTCGATACTTCTATCCTTAGAATCCTTAAAACTATTTGGATTTAAACAAGAAATATCATTACCAATAGATACTTTTTAGTTTTATATTTCGAACCCTATATTTTTTTTATATCACTAACTATTCTTTATCATTTTCTATTTGGAGAATAGATGTTATAATTCTATATCTCCAAACTATAGTGTAGTAGTTCAAGTATATTCTTACTACCAATGACATATTCGATGAGTATACTAAGGATATATCCCTCAAGGAAGTTATGATGAAGGATATATTCACTTTCATGATAAAAAATATTATAACTATATTTGGTGTCCCTCACATAATAATAATTAAAAAGTTCATGAAATTATGTTCTTTCAATTCAAATAGGTTATACCAACAAAATAAAATTATTTCAAACCAGTCATCCCATTACCATGTAGATGGAAATAGATAGATTGGGTAATTAAATAAGAATATATCTAACATAATCCATTATATGTTGGATAATATAATATGTTCTATAAAAACATTTTCATGATTTATGGGATACTACACCATAACCCATACAACAATGAAAGAGACCCCATATTGTCTTGTATGTGGGGAAGAAGTAGTTCTTCCTATCAAGCTTTATCTTCCCTCACATTGTATTTCCATCTACAAATAGTTTTTTGAAGATGAGTTTTATCAAATGTTCTCAGAGTATTTTGAAAAAATAGATTTGAAGAGGTCCCACACACTGCATAAGTTGGAAGTCCAAAAAAACCATGTTTCATAATCATTCAATAAGAAAGTTCAACTTTATTCATTCTTCTCAGGAGTACTGGTATTGGTTCTCAAAATTTCTAATGAAACAATCTAAGAATCCCCCCCTAACAAAACCTATGTTTTAAAGACACCATTTTATATATATGTTTTACTCCAAAAGAGGTAATTCATTAGTCACAATTGTTGGAGATCACATTATGCTGACCCAAATTGAAAGATTACAAAAGAAATAATTTTCATAAATTTCACATCAACTCACCCATGTCCCAATAAAAAGACATTATACATTTTTTCCTAGGTCCTTATTATATGAACATAAATTGCATGGAATAATTATATATGTTACATAATGAATAAATTCATGGAAAAAGTTCTAGATATAAGAATTTAAACCTAAAATATTAATGTCCTACTCCTATTATGTAAAACTACATGACAAAATCCTCATCAGATGATGCTAAACTACATGGTAATCATCCTCAAAAAAGAAAATAAACTCCATAGAAAATTTATTATTCAAATGAATTTAAACGATATAAAAAACTACATATCATGATTACCAAATTCCATTATATTTATTTGAAATTCCCAATCATTTAACCCAGTGCAGCGTAGGCTATTATCCAATTTTTTATTTGTTTATCACATGGAGTGTGACACATGTGAGTTTTTAGGTATTAGTAAATCACCTGTGTTTTCATGAAAAATATCACCATGTCAAAATATGAATAATGTTTTCCATAGTGTATGAACTTAAACATTTTAGAGTTGATTTTTCAGTACAACCTAATTTCCCTATATGAAAGAATGATCTGTGTTGGAGACCAAGGTGCACAATTCGTCTATTATTAAGGATATGAAGTCCCCACTTCCTCACACATGAGCTTAATCTATGAAAGGAATATCAATTCTAGAACTACATGTGGATTGATTACTAATTAATTTAGGATACTTTGTGATTCCAAGATCCATTATCCTAGGCTCAACCATCAATAAAAAAATGCCCCACGTACAAAAGAGATCGATCTTCACCATGAATCTTTCTCCATTTCATCAGGAATCAATGGCCATGGATATAATTAGAGAACCAATCATCATGTTCCACTAGGCCAATGGTAGAAAATATAAAAAATGACCCATTTTACATGTGTATGAGCTAGATCTATGATGGGAATTTCATTCTAAGAACTATTTGTGACTTGATTCCTACTATTTGAAGACACATTGTGACACACAGATATTTTACCCCGAGCATAAATAAAATTTACGATGATAAAAATTCCCCATTTCACTTTAGTATTTCTTTCCTTTACAGAAATGTTTCACATTATTGATGGAACTAAACTAAGGTGAAGCTTAATTTTCTTCTCATACCCATGGGCCCGATCTATGCAAAACAATCATCACATAGACTATGCATGGATCTATTAAAAACCTCCATCCTAAACTCAATATGATTTATATAGGGACCTATAGTATATATTCATTCTTGAAAAATACTATTAAAAAATTATTCTCTCATATTTATATGCCCGATCTACAAAGGATCCCCCATTATATAGTTCTTTACATATGCTAATATATTATGATGTACCCCTTATACATGATATTGATTTTTCTAGGGAAATAAGAACATGAAGGGGATTTATTCATGTTATGAAAAGAAATATTGTGATATATATATTTTATATACAAGGACTAACAACAAATTCCACCAAAAAAAATTCCATTAACTCCAACATATGAGTTAGATCTTTACTAGAGTTTTGATTAAATATTAATTTGTAAACAGACACTAAGAAATGATAGAAAGGAGAAAAAAATTCTCACATACTATAATTTTAGTACTCTTTATCCATATTGGGTCCTTCCCCGTAGAGTCTTCCACTAAGATATTTCATGAACTTTGTGTGGTTTTTTTCCAATTACTTCAAGATATGTATTGTCTCCTGAATCATCTATCTAAAGCCTAGATTGAAAATCAACTAAAACCTAAATCCATTTAGAATATTAATCACGGGATTCTATCCCTAAATTGGTGACAAATAAAGTTTTTTTTTTATTCTATATAAACAAGTTTAATTAAATTATGGTTATATATCGATAAAGAATATTCCATGATAAAATGTCCCCATTTTCGGGCTATAACACTTGAGTCTTTATCACATGATGTTAAAATGTATAATTTAATAGTCCACTTGTAATGGAATTAATCTACTTATGTAATCCCCTTATACGTGACCTAATTTCCCTATTCGAGATCCATATCCATATAAGGGTACCTGGTGTAGGGTGGATCGCAAAATAATCATCAAGGTAAAATACCATTTTCTCACTAATATATACAAATGTTTTGAGATCCCCTATAATATAAGGATTATGTATGGATTCACTATTTATATAATAGTATATGTGCCTGAACCACATGTTTAGGACAAAGCTACATGGAAACATTCACTTCCACCCCTTTCAAAGGAACCACAACAACACAGTTATGATAAGGTTGGATATAAAATGCATCCTCCACCATTCTTAAATAGGATTTTCCACAAATAAAATTATATAATTTGAGTGATATAAATTATGGAAAATATTTTTTATCTATTGGTTATGAGAATCATCTACTTTAAAGGAAACATTTATTTGATTATGCGTACTATGCCCCAAATATAGCTCTGTATGTATATCCACCAATAAGGTCTATCAATCAGAAGCATATTCAACCAAAATGATAGAATCATATAATCATCATATAACCTCAAAACATAACAACAATACCTATATCTTGAATATGGTTAGTGGATATATTTGTGAATACATGTTCTAAATCAATATTTATGGGTTAGTAACCTTGAAATATGATATATGAATTGACCACTCTTTCATTTATAACATGTTGGGATATTATTATACTCTGGGTCCTATTGTGTATATTATTATCACCCTCCCCATGGTCCATGCATCATGTCCATAAACTTAATGATCCACCTAGATAGTGTCTGTAGTGTATTTGGTGATCTCCATTAAAATTAGGCCAAATTTTTTCCTCGAAATAATATGAAATCTATTAATAATCATTGATCAATGAATAACGACCTGAAACTATATGTGCTCCCCCATGGGATAATATATACTAGTAGAAATCTACTCATTTACATTGGGTGTTTATTCTCCCTTTATATACTGGTTGTCCTACCTTTTGGTCAATATTTTATGACCATAAACTCTATCCCTCTTTGCTTCATGATTCTAAATCCTAAAATCTAGGTGATAGAGAATTATTGTTTTGGATTAAAAAAATTAAATGGAAGGCTCGACAAAATTCAAGTTTCTAGTCTCTAAGACTCCCACAAATTGGTCTTTTTCGAAAGTTAGAACAGAATTAATAAATTCACAAATCTTATAGGGAACACCATATAACCCCAATAAATGATGATCCTGATTACTGGTCCCACTGGTTTAGACAAAAGATTGAGTAATGAAACATTTTATCTCTTTTCTAAAAAGTTTTGTTCCACACATGAAAGTGTAACCTTCCGGGAGCTTGAAAATTTCATTAATATTCCATTCTTATATAAACCAATTTATTTTCAATGTTTTTAAATATTCAAAAATCATTCCTAAATTTAAATAAACAGCGTATTTAACACCAAACAACACCTATTCATGACTATTCATACTATTCCATGATATAGACCCATTTAATCACCCTCAATATGGAATGTAAACCATAGGCGTCTTCATCCAAAGGGTAAGATACTCTAATCTTCGTACAAACTAGAACCATTACAAAAAAACACGTTTTTAAATATTTTCGATATTCATAAATCACATACATTTATCATATCATCACTAAGACAACATGAGTATTACATATATAAATGTTGTATCACTTTAGATGAATATTCAACTTATCTTACAATAATACACATCCATGAATCATAAAGTTGTAGTGTATTTGAAAACTATATACATAATGAACTTATTTAATGAAATATATTTAACCTATCCAATTTTTTTTATTATATAGTTACCTTCATAGATATACACTGCTAATAATATTCATTATAACTATGTTAAAAGAAAACTTATGAAATATACCCAGTAAGGGTAAATAGGGGAGATATCAATTTTTGATCATAGGGGATCACAATAAAAACATATGGGTATGATTATATGATTTTAACTTACAAAAATCATAAATAACTAGTCAAAGATCATAAATCATGATTCATGGAATAAGTATTTCTTATTATAATAGACATGATTTATAAGAGTGAGGAATCATACATAATAAATCATGAGCAATGAGAGAATATTATAAGAATAACACACATGTTTTTTCACACACATAAGTATAGATAATAATTTACATAGTCAAGGATCAATGATATGACTATCATAGTGGTAAGATTCTCATAGTTGATTGGATTCACTCCTCATTCTCATAATTTCCTTGGTCAATACTCACTGACAATATGATCATAGCAGAATGGCCACTTACTAAATAGGCTTTACTCCCTATTCCAAATCATATTTTCTTAAGATATATAAATCATTACCTAATAAATTCGTGGTACATATAATTATGGACGTACTCATCATATATTTAAATTCATAAATATTTGTTTCATAAGATCATGAAAAATATCATCATTTTATCATACTATAATTAACAAGTGGGATTGAAACATGTTTTATAAAAACATAAAGTATTATCATTATAAGCAATTAAGAAAAGTGGATTGTACTATATGATCCTGTCCTTAGTATATCTTAACAGTCCTTGAATGATGTTTATATAGATGGATATAAACACATTTAGAAATTTATTCGAAAATCAAGAGAAAAAATCACTTTTCTTTTGTTAAATTAAAAAAAACAATATTCCCAAAAAATTGGAAAAATATTTTCTTTCTAAATACCTTAAATCACACAATGAAATATCCATTACAAAGGAAACATGTGGAATTGAAAAAATTTATTTATGCCCTATATGTTAAAAGATAAATTTATTTTTATTAACTATTGAATGTTTTAAATTTGGGAATTATGGAAATTATGCATATTTAAGACCAAAGAGAAACCTCACAAAGAGAATCTATATATTTGTATGATTAATGGTTTTTCTATTGGTAATGAAGAGACAAAAAATGATATGTAAATAGAAGAAGGTGTTAATTAATATTATTTTTAATATTAGTTAATGGTAAAAAATGATGTGGGATTATAGAAGTGTTTATGTATTTGAATTAAAGAATTATGTTATATGAATTAAGAAATTTATAAGGATTGTTTAGTATATGTTTTCTAATATGAATTTTCACAAACATATTGAATGGTACTAAATTACTAGAAAATTGATTAAATGGAAATGTTATATTTTATTGAAAACAGATGAAAATGGGAAGGTAATCCAGAATTATATCCCTGATATTTTTAGAATTATTTTTTGTTTGTAAAAATATATTATTGATGTAGATAAAGTAAACTGAAGAGTATTGATGACACTTGAAACTGATTAATGATTTTTGGAAAAGGTGGTTTATGTTTTCATTGATGGAGTTTGAAATATTTTTTGATTTAAGGAATATATCCAATAATATACGTTTTATGTATTAATGAGGAATAATTTATGTTTTTAATAGGTTTAGGTGGTAATTTAGGTTATTACCAAGTTTCAAGAGAATATACGCTTAAGGTATTCACATGTTTGGTAGGTGAAAATGAAGAGTGTCTTTATTATATATGGTGGATTAAATTTATGTTTTTTTGAGAAATTTTATTATCTAATTTATAAATTTTGAATTTTTAAAGGGTTATAAGGTTAAAAATTAATGTAATGGTTTATGTTTAACTTTAGATGAGGTTTTTAAATTAACATATTACATCACCATATGAAGATTTAACCATATTGGGTAACTAGTGCTTGCATTATTTTCTTAACTGGATATTGAATGAATGAATTATCATTCTATTATGGATCTTGTGATCTATTAGTATTCTAAGAATAAAAAAATTAATTTTAATTTCATGGTGTAAGAGATGAAGTGGAAATTGATTTAATCACAACCAAAGGATACAATTGTGATTATTATAAAAGGAAATATAATCCTTTGGTATAAAAGTCCCTTTGAAAATTTTAACTTTATTAGGATGGTAACCTGTTAATTGGAACATCAAATGAACCAATATTAGGATCAAAGAGGTATTCCATGTATATATCTTGAGGACGTACATACATGATCCATCACATGTACTAAATTTAGAGGTTATACCCTCTCAGAATGATATTCCTTATGAGAGACAAGCGATAGAGATTCTGGATTGAATAGATAAGGTTCTATGAAACAAGAAAATATACCTAGTCTTTTTTTTGGGTAAAATCAACATGTTGGGTAATCTATGCATGAACCTAAGGATGTAGTGAGGAATATGTATCCTCATTCATTGGTACCAAAGTGATATATTTACAATGAGAAAATCATTTTAAGTGTAGTAGAATATAAAAACCATAGATTTTGTGAAATATATTTTTTTCACATAAATCTAATCATTTCAATATTTTTCATTCTAGAAAATACTTAGTTTATCTTTCATTACACATAACTCAGGATTTGTCTTGGATTACACATAACACTATATTCAAACGAAATGTTTCATATTATTAAAATATTATTATATGAAAGTTAACACCTAGAAATTGAAATGAATGTTATGAATATAATTAAATACGTTTTGAAAATATATTTTTTACACATTTATATAAATTTAATTCTTTGTTAACTAATTAATTTAAAATGAAAATAAAAAATATTTTTATGCAATACAATTTTATGAAACATAACACATTTTCCCTCAATTTAGAAAAAAACATTTTGGTGAATTATTTTAATGAGATGTATATTTTATGTATTAAATAAACCATTTAACATTTATCTTTTGTGTTTTCTAGATAAGAGATAAAAAAATCCAATTTTATGCTTAAAAACTGTATATTTCTAAAATGCAGTTTTGTCACATTTTGGGAACATATTTTAAAATTTATTTTTGAAAATATTATAAAATTTATTTGAGAAAATAATATTCATTTTTTAATTTTAATGTAAAAATTATTTTAGGGTGATTTTTTGAGAATTTTCTATAAAGATTATTTTTTTAATAGTAAAAATAAATTTTTTTTATTGAAAACTTCTTATTAATTTAAATTATTTATAAAGTAAAAAAATATATTAATTTTTTTTAAGTTAAAATTGGTTCAATTATATATATATTAAACCAATTTATTCCATTTGAAATATTTTCATTTTTAGTTTTGATATAAAAACACTGTACGCTTTTGATCATTTTCTCTTTGAAAACCCGCTTTCTCATCACTTTAGTGGGATTAATTTTAAATTAAAATATTTCATATATATAAATCTAATTTGAAAAAATGTATTGAATATTTTTAATTATAATAATTTATATTATATAGTAATTTAATCTTAATTTTTTTCCAAAATTAATTTGTGACAATAGTAAAAATTAATTAGTGTGGCTAAGGTAAAAATGTGGTTAGTCGGGTGTTAAACTGAAGAGATATTTGTTCAAATGACATAAAAACCTATATAAAAATATATTTTGGACATATTTATACCATATAATTTCTTATGTATATATAATAATAAATTTTTTACCCCCTAGTATTGTGAAAAACATGAGTACACCTTTTTCTTTTAAAAAATTATAAGTGTGCCACTCGCCTCAGTTATAAAATGTCACCCACTCTCCTTTCATATTTACACCGTAAAACCATTTTTATTACAAAAAATAGATACCATAATAAATTAAAAACATACAATATATAATAATAGAATCCTTATTCTGGTTATAAGGCTAACCTAGGTGGGAGTTTGGTGAAAACCTAAGGAGGTTAACTGAAGAAGATGTAACGTTATTCAACGAGCATTTTTATTTTATTAACTATAGCACCTAATTGAATTTTTATTAAACCATGATTATATAATACAATTTGTATATTAAATATACTTATATGTTTTCTTTTTTTTTAATGACCTAGAACCATCCCAACTTTCATCAGATGGGTTATGAAATCATCATTCATGTGTATGACATACTACCACCTTACGAGATGATGTCATTATTTTTTCCATTTTCACCTATCGTGGTTGGGTATGATGATGGATATAAATAATATAGAGCATATTTATAGAATATTTATACTTATATGGTAATTATATAATATATACCATTATTTATTTCCCTTTCACAGGGGATATGATAACGTCAGTCGTGCGTACAACAGACTACCTCCCCACATAGCGATGTGAATTGTTTCTCTGTAACACTTTAAATGCAAGATAATAAAGATAAAGTTAACTAATATATGTGATATAAATGAAATAATATTCATGTAATATTTAAAAATATTAAACTATAATATATCATTTTCTTTCTTGACTTTTCACCCTCTGAAAGATGATATCATCATCAATGTACGTTTGGACTACCACCTTCCCAAAGTGATGTGCCAATTTTTTTCATCACCACATCCAATAGATTATATTTATAATTAAATTTAACGATATATTATTTTATTTATGATATTATTATCATTATTTACATATAAAATATTACTTATATCCTTTCTATAATGATATTTGAAAAATGGAAACGTACTCATGTGTGTGTTCGGTCTACCATCTCCATGATCACAACACATTTCATTTCTCGAAATATTATTTCATGATTAATATTAAAAGTGTAATTTATGTATAAATATTATAATTATTTCTTTATTATTATTTAGGATATTATAGAACCATGATCAAAGTAATAGGACTGAAAATAACAAATCCAAAAAATACACAAAAAACAAAGGAGTTATTACCAAAAACAAGATATTAATAAGGAACAATTAACCAATTGGTAATAAATGGTCACATATAAATAATATATTATAAAATATATATAATTATAATTTTATAATAGTTTTATAAAAAACATATATTTTTTATACAAGAGGTTTAAACAAGTACGAAGGAAGTCGATACTTATGGTAAGATATTTCTTGTCTCTCTTTTATTTTAGGGTGTCATATGAAAATTCTCCACTCGTTTATACTGTTTCGTGTAAATAAATACCATTAGGAATGTTATAACATGATTCTACTAATTTTAATTATATTTAATGTTTTATTTTATGATATTATCTTTTGGGTCTTATCATTCAAAATATTAATAAATCAGTAAGGAATTTTCGTCTCACTTTTTAACTTATGTGAGACACATTCCATATTTACCACATGTTTCTTTTTTGTTGTGTATATACTACCCATGAATTAATTTTAGGATAATTATCACTAAAACTATTTGTATTTAAATATCCACTTGGTCATCTCTCTTTTATGGGGTTTATGATTCAAAGGTTTTTTAATCGGTAATGGGGTCTGTCTCAATTTTCCCTTCCTGAGACATCTGCTATGTTATACACCTATATTATTTTATGATGTGAATATACATCCCATTATACATGTAATATAATAAATATATTTATTATGATGATATTTTAAGTTTCATTTAATATAGTTTATTCATTGGTATTTTAATTCAATATTACCAAAGTAGAAAGAGTTTTGTGATACAATCTCATCAATTATCTGAACTGATTATGATTTTTATTACAATAGTGAAATAATATTATCTATTTCTAAAAAAACTCATGATGTTTATAAAACTAAATTTATATGATAATAATTCATGTTTTTTTTTTCATTTTCCCCTCAAATACTCAATATTTAAATAGACTTCTTTTAAGAAAAATCCCAATTATTTATCTTTTCGGTCGAAAATAGTTTTTGTTATAAAAATATGTTTTCTCAAAATTCTTTAAAAAATGTTTTTATCATTAAAAATATGATTTATTAAATAAATTTTTACCCAAACTTGAGTTTTTTTATTTTTTAATTTAATCTTCATGTCATTTTCCAAACAATTTCTCTTTGGATTTTAATGAAAATGTTAGAGGAATTTTTATTTTTATATGTAAGACATGAAACGAATTTTACACCATCAAAAAAAAATTATTTAATGGTTATTTTATATGTATTCATGGTTAATTTAGAAATAAATTATTTTCAAATTTTTTTATTAATGTTTAGTCTTATAAAATTATTTTCGATGAAAATTTAGTTTCCTTTCAAAATTTTCCATGTGATTATTCAAAATAATTGTCCATTGAAGATGTCATCCTTTGATATAACTTATGATTCATTGGGGGTACCAACCAAGGATAAGAGTTTTTTTATTTATCTTAATGGTTTATCCAAATAAGATGTTTATGAAACCTATTTATCTTCCACGGGTTATACCATGTAAAAATTATTATGAAACCTACATATTTTTTCATGGGTTATGTTGTGATGAAATGATTATGAAACCTATCACATTTATATAGGTTATGATATTATGAAATGTTTATGAAACCAATTTCACTTCATGGGTTATGAAATGTTGAATGTTTTATTATATTGTGGAATATAAAACTATGGTTTTCCTAAAGAGATATGTGATACCAATATCTCTCTCTAATGAATTAGGTAATGATGGATAACTAATGAGTAAATATATTATGTGTTATAATGGTTACATGTTCATAAATATATACATGAATATAATTACATGTTAAAAATTATATTTTTAAACCTTATTACATGTTCATAAAGTTGTGTGTGAACCTGACTAGATTCTCATAAAGTTATGTATGGAGTTGTCTTTCATGTCCATAATGTTATTCCTATACTTGGTTGCATGTACATAAGTTTAAACAAGGACACAATTTCATGTCTTTAACTTAATGAGTGAACCTATTTCTATATATACATGTTCAAAATGTTATGATATGATTTTTATTCCACAAATATATGCCATTTTACAGTTTTATGTTCTCATGGATCATAGTCTCTAATTCCATTATGATTTATGTCATATAAACTACTAATATTTATTCATTGAAACATATTTATGATCTTTGATATGAAAGGTATGGTTTTAAAATTTTATTCTCATGTTGTCATACCCATTTACTCATATTATATGAATATATTCCTTATTTATCCATACTGAGTATTTGATGTCACCGTTTATTATGATTCATATCCCAAAGATATGAAGATGAATTTATGTAGGGTATGTATATAAAGATTGATAATTAGGAATATCATATTTATAGACCATGAATACCTTTCACCAAATTCAATGATTATTTACCTAGTATCCAAAGGTATAAACTATTATGGTCCCCAAGTGTGTAATTGTGTAATCTATTGAATATTCGTCTACAATGATATAATATCTTTGTATAAAAATAGTTGGTTTCTATACCACCTCTAGACTCTACATGAAAGGGTAAACACACATTAGTATGTACTAAATCAATATTCTCCATGGCCCTTTTACCTAGATAACTAAATGATGGGTTTCCATCTTAATTTGTAAAAAAGTGGATCATATTTCATATGTATTAGGATCTAAAGAGTATAAGTAACAATCATTATAGAGAATCATAAAATGATTCTTATTTTTGTGGCCAAGATGGTGATTCTATAACTAGGTGTTATATGAGACATGTATATTTGTTTCTTTATCAATTTAATATTTTTTTTAATTTAATACATTAGAATTGTTATTAAAATTTTTAATTCCACAACATATGTTATCATTGTAATATTAGAAACTTTTATTTCCAAATATTAAAGTAAACAATTCCATTTCTAAAAGATTAAGGAATTTATTGTTCTTGGTAACACATTGAACATAATAAAAAATATTTAAAACCAAATTTAACCTAGTAAACAATGTAACATGGTAGTATCCAATGGGTAGAGTAGCCATAATTTCTTTATTGGTAGTAATTAGATCCACCTCATATTTGGAAATCTTGGAAATTCTAATGGGATCCCATATTTTGATACAAATGAAATCAGAAAAGGTAGTATTCAATACCCATCTTATAGATATAGAATGATTACACTCAATAAGGCACACACATGAAGACCCACCTTGCTTATTTAGATGGTTAAAATTCCTCATCTAGTGGCCCATCTTAGTATATAAAAAACACCTCATATTATACCTTTATTTGCCTCTATATATTACTCTTCTTAGAATAATGGTGATCTAGATCCATATACCTAGAGAAAGTCCTTAACCCCTTAAGCTTCTTATTCTAATTTATTTTTACAATATGGATAATGGGTTTGTCTAAATGCATGTATTTATCAACTTAGATAATATGTTTAAGACGTTCTGATAGTGTATTCTCGCTATTTCATATATTATATTTCATAATAAATATAGATAATATTTGGTTTGTGAGGATAGAATGAGATATGTTCAAAACTCAATAGGGATCTTAAACCCTAAGATGTCTTAGATCTCAATATATCCAATCATCTTGATTACATGTTCCTCGGCTGGTGCTGACTCTCCATGCATTCATGTGGATAATGGATTAGATACCTTATATCTGAATAATCATTCCTTTATTTTATAGAGATCCTGATGGTGAGAAACATTTCTATATACATCTATATCTACATATTTCTTTAGAATCTCATGGGGGAATAGTGGATAACCTTAAACATTGGACATCTATTACATCTTCTACATGATTTAAATAGAGATATAATTATTCCCCACCAGCCTCTTTAAAAATGATCTCATGAATTTTGGTTTCTATCATCTATAATATCTATTCATGATGTAGTATAACACACATGGGTATATAACATTACTATAAATTCATGATGGTGATAAGGATATCCTTAACTTGTATGGTTCACCATGATATTTTTAATTTTCGTTAATTTTCATTATCTAAAAATTAAGAGATGACGATTATTAGTCTTTTTGTTTAAAAAAAACAGATTAATTTATTTGAAATTAATTAAATTACATTAATCTCCCACGATTTTTCTAAAATAAATAACTATCTCCATTAGTTTCTGAATTTCTTATCACTTGTATTTTTTAGTGGTAAGGATATATATTCTCATTCTCATAAATTACACTTGGTACAAATAATTTATTTAATGTTGTTTAGGTTGGAACAAATTTTCAATAGACTTAACTCAGTGTTCCTTGATGTATTCATTGGACTCCACAATCTATAAATCATGTTTTAAATATTTCTTCAACAATTGCCTCATAATTATAACAAGTCCTTCTTGGGAAGTCAACCTTGATTTAAAAATAGTTACGTCAACCCCTAAAATTTAGATAAAAGTTCCAAAATAATTTAAAGCACTCCAACTTTTGTTGGTCAAGTACTTCGAACAAAGAGGTGGATTATAAAATAAGTAATGGAAGGATATACAAACTCAATATTTAGATTTTGGTATTTCTATTAATTATGTGTATAATCTCATTTTATCTTTTAAAAAACCATATTATTATTAAGTGGAATTTACTTATGTGTTTATCCATTTCTTATAAAACATTTATGCATAATTAAGTTATATTTTATTCCATATTTCATGCTTAATAATTCTTTTATTATGTGATCACTTTATATCCAAAAAAATAAAAAAACTAACCATGTAATTAATAGAAATATAACATAAGGGTAATGATAAAAAGATTAAATAATGGTCAGTTTATCTACTAGATGATAAATTAACCCTCAATCGTAAAGTGAAAAAACCTTAAACATTAGCTTGGTTCGTGTTTCAAAATACATCATTTTTCTCCAATTTATTACCTCCACTGGTTTTGCATCGACTTTTTGAAACAGACCACCTCCACATTCCTTAGAGCTCTATCCTTATATAATCATTTAATCACCTACAGGTGAGGGGATCTAATGAATTCGATAAATGGTGGTTTTAAGACACGAAACCTTGGTAATTAATTCCCTTACATAACAAGGATGGGATGCTACACATGCCATGAATAATAATTTAACAGAGTCAAATCTCATACATATGGATGGTATAGTCTCATGATCATCCACACATCATGAAATGAGCATACATTTCCAATATAGTTATCAATTACAAAAATTTGTTATTTAATTATGATGATACACCATGGATTAATCTAATCACTTTAATTTATCTTAATTATATCAAAGCATCCTTAAATCACTATCATCTGTAATTTCAAAAATAATTAATTTAATTTAATATTAATTAATTACATAGTGTACATAGAAGAAACATAATGTTCTTATCCAAAATTATGACATAGAAATAGATTTAATATATAATTTTAATCCTTTGACATGGTGTGTACATTGTCAAATAATTGAAACATGTTAACTTTTTTATAATATATTTAATTTTTCTATATGAAAAATTGAGCATAGTTTGTGAAAAATACTTCATGTTGTATAACATAGTACATGGAATGTAATATATTCTATATGTGTCCACAACACATGACTAGGGACTGGTCTTGTTGTCTACCAAAGTTGTGTTCAAGGTACATGGTGTATACTCTAAATAAAAGGCATGTATACTCATAATTTATTATCGTGTTAGTCTATGTGTATTTTATATGATAAACAGATCCCTAGGACCCCCATTTTCTAATATCTGAGAAACTAGGAACTACAAGTCCTGTATATAGGTTGCACGATGTTTAGTTGTTCAAGCTGTGTCCCAGTCTTTCCAAATTTGGGAACCGATCGACTTTGGTCTCATTTTAGATATGATTTTATCAGATCTATCCAAATTTATCATGGTATAAAAATGTGTAAACAAAACACAAGGTGTGTAAGTAGATATTATATAGTGTGCACTCTTGTTTTGTCTAGGAAGATCCTTTAACACGTCCCAACAGTGTTCCTCAAATGAATCTGTATTTTTAAACCTTAACCGATTGTTGGTTATGTTATCAAGAAAAAAGAAAGGATGTGATGATGATATGCACTTATTTAAACCAATAATTTTATGTAAAATAAAATTTAAACACTGAAACCCAATCAAGTAATAATAACTAATTATAAATTAAAAAGGTGACTACTCTAATACTACTTGTCAATTTCGAACACAACAGAATAATCCTTTAGTGGTATGACCAAATCAAATTTTATTCTCAATATATGTGTAATCATTATCTTACATGATTAAAAAAACATGTAAAATGGAAATAGTATATTTATTGAGTATATAAAAATATTGGAACCAAATTATGAGGATCTTCAAATATAATTTATAATTAATTTATAATTAGAAAAATAATTACCAAAATTTTTAATTATCTCTTATTAAATGATTCAATTGACTATATCTAATCATATCATCATTTATTTACATGATCCAAGTATATAATAACTAATGTGGTCATCCAAACCTATAATAAAATCTTTTAACATCACCTTAGAATCATCGGGTGCAAGCATTGCCGATCCTGACCACTTGTGTCATTCATGGTTGATCAAAACCAAATTCTTATTATGAAAGAACATTGATTTATGTTATATCCTTGGATTGATATATTTATGGAGAAGAAAAATAAATATCTCATGATATCTCTCTAGGAGTTTAGATATTCTCACTTTATCTGTTGTGTATAAATCGTGTGTTTTTGGAATGTGATAGAATTAGATATTCATTATAGAATTTTTAGGGTTAAAAAATTTCATTGAAAAACCCTTTCATCATTATAATTCCAAATTAAAAACAAGTTCAATAATAATAATAATATTATTATTACAAATCCATTTACATGATATTTTTTAAGAGTACAATGATAAATTCATATTATAATATTCCCAATTTGACCATTAAGCTCAATCCACTTTCTCTCACTGATATTCAGTGATCCCCAAATAATATTTATTTTATAAATAAATGTCACCCCATTATTATATGATATATATAAATAATATTATATTTTAATTACTTGAAAATATTTTTTTATTATTTAAATGAATTATTATTTTGAAAAACTTGGGATTAAATTATGGAATCAACCAAAAATGTATAAATATTATATAATCTAACGTGTTAATTTTAATACCATAATTTAACTTAGATTGTAGTTACACTTAGTTCATGAACCTATAGTCCTCCTTCTCAGTGGAATTAGGTATAACCATATAATTTATATGTTTATCATCAAAAAACATTCCAGGGAACACATAGAATTTTCTTTTAATAAAACAATGACATCCTACTTTCTATAAACAATCACCATATAATAAAATTTGTTAACATGATATCTGAGATCAAGTAAGTTTCATACAGGTTCCAATAACCTATATGATCAGTGTTTTATTTTGGGACATTCTAGAATTGAACTCCCCTACTAAAAACCATATCCATTGATTTACTTAGGCAGTTTCATTCCTTATATATGGAATAAGAAATTGAATTCTATCAAGGGAGAGAAGGGATAAATAATTTTTCGAATTATCCATCAATTCAATATCACATGTGATTCACCTAATGTATCATACACCCCCACGAGCATATGTAAACATGGTTTTTATCAATACATTGAATCATATGATTCATAATATCCATTAATGTTAATATAACATTTTAAGGATCAATACATATATCTTCAAATAGTAACATCCAATGACACATGGAAATGTGGATTTACTTTTAACGTGTCTGTTCTCATAACCTCTTTCATTAGAGAATAAAATGGGTAACTCTATGAGAAGGTGTATTAATGTATTATGAGCCTCCTACCTAGAATTTCATATATCGTTTGTGCCCCATCAGAAAATATCATTTGACCATATAACTACATTCAAGAATAATGTCATGGCTCTTTAAGGTTCCCATCATAGAAGGGAAATTCTATAACCTTTTACTATGAAAAATATTATCATGAAATTATAAGCAATATTAATGAAAGGGAATAATCATGATGTGGTAAAAAAATTTATTAATAATGAAAATATGTAATCAAGTATTATGAATATAGGTTCTAGGTCAACAAGTCTAGTGCGATGCTGATTTCTTTAAGTCACAAAAATGAATAAATTGAGTAATGGTTTATAAATACCAATGGTTTATTACTTCTTAATATTACACGATGTACCAACTAATGATTCGGAAAACATGAAATAATATCAAAGGAAGCAGAGTTAATCCTAATCAATGGATTGAAATAAAAGTGAAAAATATATATTGGGTAAGATAGAGGGAATGTCAGAGAAAAGCATATGCAGAGACACATAGAGTTTTTCACGAGCATATTTCCAAAGATTTCATCTAGATATCATATATAATTATAAAGGTCAATGAGGGAGTTATTATAGTATTATCCTCCTTGTTGTAAATTGATATTTCTATGATTAATAAAAACACAGTGTGGGTGTATGTTCTCACTATCCTTATCTGAAGTGTGATTCTTAAACTAATAGATAATTAAGTACGTCATTATAGGAGAGAAGAAAGTTCCCCAAATTTTTATGGAAGTGAATCAGGAGGGTTAGTAATACTTCTCTAAAATTTTAACTATAAATAATTGATTTTTTTTTAATTTAGTTCATAGGATGATTCACCTTCATAATTATAGAAGTAGGCTAGTGAGTGTAAACTATGTATAATACCTTATTTTATTTACTTATTTTAATATTAATTTAGTGGAAAGGTAGAGAGAAATTAAAGTGTTCTTAAAGCCCAGAGAAAAATACACTCATTACGGAAAGAATTTCCTATGCCTCGATTAACACCTATTAGGGTGTTATCATCTATAAGATTATAAAAATTTGTATCATAGGGAAATTTATTCTTATTCTCTCTTCAAATAATAGGAATAGTTTTCAACTATAATGGTTTCCCCATCATTGATGTAAGTTTCTGGTTGTTGAAAATATAGATACATCATTATTTTAGATCCATGGGTGTATATGTTTACACAAAAACAATCTATAGAATCACAACAAATATTGTAATCAAATACCTTATAAAATAATATCATTGAGAATTCAATCATTATTCCCAAGACATAAAATCCTTGGTAAGTTCTCTTACCAATCACATCAATAAAAAAGAACACTCGTACAAAACCTCATAGGTAATGTAGGAAGATATTCTAATCTTTTATTATAGATACTTTATGGTTTGAAAGGACAAGATTCATGTTCCATGGAATAAGTATAAATATTTTTTAATGAATTCAAATGAGATATTTGATACCATTTTTTATCATATAAATATTCTTGTTGAAGATATGTGAGGCCTCAATTAGGATCTAAAATATGAAAATATTTTTAAAATAATAATGAGAAGCCTCTTTCCCCATTTCAATGAAAACGTTTCAGTTCATGAAAAAATACAATAAAGAGATATCTCTGGACGTCATTCATAACACTTGAGTGGATTATAAAATGAGAAATAAATAAAATGGCTCATGAATTAAAAAAAATGTTCAATTAGTGGACTTTAATTCCATGAAGAATCTTTCAATCATTGAAAATATATAAGTTTAAGAAGTTCACATGGTCATGTCACTTGTCTCCTCTATTCATAAAAGAGAAAGAGTAAGGATTAAGTGCATGCTTACCCTGTATTTCATCATGTTTGGAAAGGTGGGACATCTTGCATCCAAATGAACCAATAATTATCATGAAGATAATAGATAATAATAAATGAAAAAATAGAAAAATAAAGTTCAAATAATTCTAAATGTGTATTTTTCAAGATGAAAAATATTCTTCCTAAAGAAAAATATTGTTCTAGATAATGTAATTTAGAAAAGTAAAAAACTTTAAAGATGAATGTGTGGTGATGGATATTGAAAATAAACTAAAAACGACGATAATGATGATGGGAATGAAGTATTTTTTTAATGGTTTATTTTAAGTATGAAATTGAGTCATCCATCAAAGAACATTATGTATAGTGAGTAAATACTAATAATTCCAATTTAGTGGTGCATGATTGCAATATCTACATGAAACAAAAACAAGAATAAAAGTTATACCCAACATCAGAAATTGAAAACAAAAATTTGGAAGTTTAGATAATTCATGAAAGGACTTTAAAATAAAGTTTATTATTGAATAGAAAAAATGATTTATAAATATTTTGGAGGAAACTATCAATGAAAAAGTGACACGAATTGAGTATCTAGAAGAAGATGTTATGAATTCTCCTCATAAGTGTACATATAATGAGTTATTATTGACAGTAAATTTTTTTAAAGAAAATATATATTCATTATCATCAGTTCTAGAAAATAGAGTTTATGAGGAATAATTCATTTAATTAGTTTGTTTCAACGGTTTGAATATAAGAAAAATTTGTGGTTAATATTAAACTACCAGAACCAACACTCTAAAAGAAGGTAGATTGTTAAAATATTGGAATGAAAATTAACCATGTGGCTAAGAGAAATTTTATTGCCTCAAGAGTAAGCTTTTTTTTCTATTGAAATATGATACATATGTACTATGTGTGTTATATTTAGAGGAGGTGATTTTATGAGAATCACCAATCCAAAAAGGCATTAAAAATTTCTATTTGTTTAATGGATACTAGTTTTTTTAAAAAGGATTCAGGAATAAGGGAATAAATTACACATCATGAATGAATCAAATTCCATAAAAATTCCTTATTGTGGAAGAAAAAAAATACATAACTCACATCCTATAGTGTGGGTACATAGAATTGAATTTTAGTCTTCCAAGAGGAAGGAGATCTATTAGAGAGAACCATTGTGGAGGCACACACATTACCAAAATGATTTATGAAATGATTTTTAGAGAAGGATATTGTTATTTATACTTATTTAAGGGTAACAAAAAATTCATGCTCTTGGATTGTGGGGAGAGGATTTACATAAAAAATGATTAAAAATGAATACATCATTGTTAACATAAACGTAATAAAGATGTAACAATTTTTTTAAGGAATGAAGAGGGTCTTATGTTTTTTTTTGTTCAATAATATTCAAGATTGGAGAGAAGGATCTCAAGTGAATTGATGTTCTCTTGGTTGATGGTCTAAGACAAAATCCTCTTATTGTTGGTAAATTATGTGACCGAGAACATTCATTGGAGTTATTTCAAAATTCTTGTACCATCAAGGCAAAATATGCTTAACTTATTCTCTTGGGAAGAATAATCAATGGAAATTTTTCAATTGTTGGAATGAAAAATTTCTGAATTTTGTCTAAAGAATAGGAGAAAATGTTAGGACATAGAAGGCTTGAACATGTGATTACTTTTTTTTGGAGAGGTTGGTAATGTGAATTGGGGCTTGTGATATTCCTTATATCACATATGGTCATAATAACATGTGTTAATCTTGTCAAAAAGTGATGATTATATGGAATTCTTACTACAAAAATAAGAAAATAAAATCATGATTTCTTAAGATTGTGCCAATGAATGTTTATATGTCAATTTTACACAAATATATATATATCAAAGTATGTATTTTGTGCTTTTTAAAGATGAATACAAAACACTTTTCGGGATTTTTCCTATCACACACAAGATTGAGGTATAAAAAATATATAAATCTACATCAAATAAGAGTTGAAAGGTTACTTTGTGTGAAAATATAAAAATTTAAAACTTAAAATGGGATAGAATTAAAAGATCATTAAATTAAAGAATAACTATAAAAATAATGGAATGGAAAATCAAGCATCAGCTGTTAAAACACCCCAAAAATGGGTTAGTGTTAGGAAGAAATTCTATATTAAAAAACATGGATCAAATAATGATTATTGAAAAATTCCTTCTAGAATGATATTGAAATTATGGTATTCATGTATTGGTATACATATCTATCAGAGCCTTTCTATTAGTGAATATAATGAAGTATATATTAAATGTTTCATGCAAATAAACTAGCACTCAAATTGTTCTTAAAGTTCAAAAGTAAATGTTTTATTATCAAAATAGAAAAGGGTAGAAAATTTCAAGACTGTAGAGATAAAGTGATATTTACAAGTTAGTAATCAATGATAAAATACTAAAAATAGTAAAAAAAGACACTTGAAAATATTATTGTACGAAGTGATGTTTTGGTGGTCGGTGGTGAAAAAATTAATGTTGTAAATGATCATGTTTTCATGAAAATAAACCAATTTTTGAATTTGAAGGTGGTGAAGAAGCACATGGTTTAGGGAGAGTTACAAGGACCAAAGAGTACTTTGATTAATATTGAAATTGTGAGTATAAAATAATAATTATTACAGGTTCATGAAGAAGAAGAAAATCGTGGAAGGAATTACCAAGAGAAACATTGTTGTGGACTAAACTAACCCATTTGAAACATGATTAATTATGAATTTGAAGAAGGTCTCTCTATTACCCATAGATGAACAATAATTTTCTAAGGACCCTAAAAATGATGAGAGTTGGGTTGAAGATATGAATGGGGAGCCTGACCAAATAAGGAAAAATAATACACTTGAATTTATTCTTTGGCCAAGTGACAAGAATTCTATTGGAACCATGTGGGTGTTCCATAAAAAAATAAATGAAGATGGAATAGTGATTTGGAACAATGAACTAATTTTGTGAAAAAGGTACCCCCAAATTGAATGAATTGATATCAATGATATGTATGCACACTTCATGTGACATGATGATATATAGTTATTTTTATCCATGTAAATTTAGATGGGTTTCAAAATATATTCAATGGATGTAAAATATTTCTTCTTGAATGGTTTCCACGAATAGTATGTGTATAATGAACAAAAAATTGGGTTTTTTATTGATGAAGACAACAAAAAAGTATGTTTACTAAATAAGGACTTGTATGACCTCAGGTAAGAAAAATGGGGATGATATTATTGATTATAATAATTTCCAAATAATATTAATTTTTCATAGGGGAGGAGTTGTTCATAACCTCTCTATCAAGATATAAAATTACAAGCAATTGATGAAGCTTCTATATAATGGTGACATAATTTTTAGTGGTTTGGATGACAACCAATGCAATTAGTCATTAGAAATCATGAGGTGAAAATTCAAGATGTCTATAATTAGTGAAATGTAATTTTTTACTTAGACTTAAGGTATTTATAATAGTGGATGAGGTATTTATCTCACAAACTAGATATTATAGGGAGTTTGTAAGAAGTTTTTTGATGTAGGAATCATGGCCAATTGAAACTATTGAAGCGATAAGACTAAAATTATCAAGATATGAGTAAGGAAACAAGGTCGATGTGACAATATATAGGAAAATTATTGGGATTATACTATATTTTATAAAAACTAGAAAATATATAATATCTTTTACTTATTAATTTTTATGTTTTTAGTGTAATACCAATGATTTCCCAATGAAATACATGAACATAATTCATTGATATAGTTATCATATGATAGATTATGGATTTATCTATCATAATGATACTAAAACTAATTCTAATGGATTCACTGATTAATAATGGGATGGTGGGGTACATGATCTAAAATAAACATTTAGTGGTGCATGTAATATTTGGATTTTATGTATTTCATAGAAAATCATGAATTAATATTGTATTTCATTGAGAACAGAAGCGTCTGAGTACCTTAATTATCACTCAATCATGCACCCAATTTCTATGTGTGAATCAAAATTTTTATTATGTGGCTGTAAAATTAATTTTTTCCATTTCACATTATGTGTCTTGTCTCAAGTGAGATCAATATTATGAAAAATACTATCCAATATTCTCATACCAATAATATTTCTATAAATTATAATTTCATAAAAGGAAGGTGGAGTAAAGAATTATGATATTCCAATACATGTCAAAAAAACCAAGTGAAAGATATATTGATAGAGGAATTACCCAATGTTGTGTTTGAGAAGAATCAGTTGGCTCTTAGATTACAACCATCAACATCCACTTAATTTATTCTAGAATATACCCCAAATTTCCATAGTATCTTTCATGATCATGCTATGTTTTCTCAACTCAATCTATTGATTCATAATACCATCTTCTGAAAATTTTGGAGTAGTGAAATATTTGGGATCATTTCCAAAGGGGGGTAAATATGTTTTACATGAGGTGGAATAAAAGTCAAAGGGTTTATTTTTTATACATCAATTTAGGGGGAGTTTTATGTGGTCTAGATGATTCAAAAAGAGTTTTATATTTGGATAAAGAAAAGGAAAATAAGATAGCATGTAAATTTCAATATAGCGGGAGTTTGATTTGGTTAAAATGATTCAATGGAGATCATAAAATATTTTCAATTATTTCTTAATTCACACACCAAGAAGTACTCATGTAGGATTAGAATTTATTAACATTATCTTTTTGATAATTTTTTTGAAAGTGGTTAGTGTTTTTGAAGATTTTTCAATAAACCCAATTGGGGATATTTTTAAAAAAATACATTTAGAGGATTGTGTGATTTGTGTTTGTTGAAAAGGTTGATAATGAATCTCTAGAGATTATTTATGTCTCTTAGATATATTCCACACTATAGTCACCCAGACTAGACTATATAAGAGGAGTGGCTACACCATTGCCTCATGGATACACTGCAACCTTGTTGGTAATGTCACAAAAAGAATGCCAACCTGGGCTAAGAAGTTGAGTCATATTGACCCAACATATATGGGAGAATGATTAACCACATAGAGGAAAAAACCAATCCTCTTAATGATGTTGGGACCAAGGATGCTGGAGAATGTGATTGTGGGTCTTCATGAACATAGAATAGGGGTCTGTTCCATAGGGGAGACATCTTGGAGGAAGTGGTCCATGGGGATGGGAAAAATCATGGAGAAATCCAAGAGATGAACTCATTACTCACATTTGGAAATTCAATGGAATAAATATGTTTATATTCTATGGGATTCATAGAGTCTTTTCTGATGTAGGACTTTAGGCTTTAATGATATTCTATAACCAAGGCCACCATAATGTAGTGTTGTTTGTATAAGTTTTTAGTGTCTCTAGAGTTTTTGTGGTTTCCACCCCATAACAAACTAGGATAAGAAACAACCCCCATATAAATGAATATGTTCACATAATATATATTCCTTATAATGTTGAGCATTTGATTTTGGATGAAGAAAAGATTTTTTGATCTCTTATCCCACGTGAGGCTATTTTAGAATAGTTGTTTCCACATCGCAACTAGTATTTTTGTGAGATTCTATTCAGGGAGATCATTATTGAAATATTATGGGTGTTTTATGGAAAGATTTATGCTTTTCAAATTTAGATTTGGTAAAATATAAGTCTCTGCATCGTTGTGTTGGTTACCATGCCATAAGAGACCAAAGAATGTGTTAGCCACACCACAGAGAAAGTGGATATGCCATAGTATATGGGAAAAATGTTATAATACACTTTAATGTTGAAGACTACACCATAACCAGGTTGTCCCCATACTATATTAGGTTGTTCCCACACTACATGATTGTGATTTCTTTATGTTTCCAAAATATATATAGGTATTATGGTTTTATTACTCCCAATGGTTTACTACATCTTAATATCCCATGACGTGCCCAATAATCAGTGGGCACAATTGGATTAATCTTATAGAAATGGGATTCATTCCTAATTAAAGGGTTGAAAAAAATGTAAAATGATATACTGTGTAATATAGTGATAAATTCATAGAAAAATTAGTAGAGACACATATAGTTTTTATGGAGAATATTTCTAGAGGTTTCTTTTAGATCTCATCTAGAAGTTTGATTGTCGAATGAGTTATTATAGGAGTATCATCCTTACTAAAAATAATAATTTTTATGTTGAAGAGAAAACCCAATGTTGTTGTATGTTTATATCATTAATATATAAAGATGGAGGATTTAACATATTAACCCGTGTGTTCCTCATTGGAGGACAACTATGAGTTCTCCAATTGTTCATTTTAGTGAACTAGGTGGGTCAGTGATACTATTCACCCACTGTAATTATAATATCGTGATGTTTTAGTGAATTTTATGAATAAGTGAATTTCTATTCATTCTCCTTGACCATAGAAAAGTGTGGATCAACCAATAAGAATTCCTTGTGTTATTCATTACATTCATCACTCGTTAGGGTTAATGCTATTGATAAACAAAATTGTTTCCCAATGTGATTGAACAAGATCCTCATTAGTGAAAGAATTTCCATTAATCAGAATCACCTACTCTTTTTGTGCTCTCATATATATGATTCCAACAGATCTTACCTTTATTATTACTTCCATAATAAGTTCATGGGTTTAATCTCTATCACCATATGTACTACATCCACTTCCAACCTAAAGGGAATCATATAATCGATTAGAGAACAAGACCAAACATGGTCCTATAATGAAAGTTATTTAGATTCACCACCATAAAGAGATATTTATGAGGTTTTATAGAGATCATTAATATTACAAAAAAGGTTTAAGAAATACTAAAGTCCCAAGGGTTATTAAACTTATTCTCAATGACTTAATCAATATTTGTGATCAAGTAGTCAACTAGGTATTCATTCCCCATAAGATCATCCATTAGACTTATTTGGGAAAGAGTGATGTCCCAGACATATAGACCAAAATACAGTTCTAATTCCCTATATGATTCAACCATTTTTTATTCCTATGGCACCTTCATCACTATGGGTGCTCGATCAAAAATAGAATGAACTATTTTATCTTAGAGAGTGGGCATGGTTAAATCTTGAACAATAACAATTTTATCTACTAAAATTAGATCAATAGAGGTGAGGGTTGGTACAATTGAATCTAACTTATCCAATTATTCTCCCATACATTCCCAAATAGGACCCCCTTTGGAAGGATATAACCCATTTTCAGTGAATAATCTAACATTATCATATCTTAAACCACTTATTATTTCATCTACCAAAATTCGATAAACAATAATAATGGATGAAACCACAATTTATAGAATTACTTGAATATGACATGTCATCATTCTTGCATGATTTCCCTCTAGAAGTCATAGTTTTATGGGTCCCAGGGGAGTTAATACCATATAATCCACTACCCTCATAATCTCACCCATTTCCCTTAGGACCACTGGAGAGACAACCAGTCAAGGTAGGACCTTAGTCATCCCTATTGTTCTAGGAACTGCCTCTATTACCACACTAATGGTAACCCTTCCTTGAATCCTGATAGTACCATAATTTTGGGTCATTGGTACCTTCATGAAAAAAGAATTTAAGCAGCATATTACACCAAATTAAATTTATTAAATCAAAGTCATTGTAATGATATGATAGTTGCGTAAAAAAGTATAATACTCACTCATCATCCCTAAATTAAAGCATAATTTCATCCTTTTCACCTTTCTCTTGTGGTTAGTCTACCATGAATATAACTACATGAAAGGATATGATGGTGGTAGTCAATGTGGAAACACTCCCAATTAATAGGCATCTACTGTAATCATATGCTTCACTATACCTGGAAATAATTCTTCCTCAAAAATATTATTATAATGGGAATCCCCTAGGATAATTATCCCTAATTTAGTATATTGTAGGGTTGAAACATGTAATTAATCTCCTAAACATTCCTATAAGATCATAAAATATTTACATTGAAACCAATAGTGAGAAAATAATAATGGGAATCCATTTTACCTCCTCCTCAAAATCTGTTACATATGCTCTTAATATCTACATTTACCTCACTCATTATAAAGAATAAATTCTAATCTTAAAGGAGTGGATTGAGTAATCTATTTATTTAAGATAAAAAATACTTCCATAAAATTTTCTTATAATTAAATATAAATGGAATAAGATATTTGACTAATGGTGGTTAACTCAATATTCTCCACCTAAAGTACATTCCATACATCTTTGGTAGATACATGTTCCATCCAATTATCCCACTCCTTTTTTGGAAACCATAATGGATGACATAATAGTAATAAATAATTATGAAGGAGACACTCTTGTAAAGGGGGTGGAATCCAAGAAACATACCTATTTCATTATCATCTTTGATGTCAAATATTTCCTTGAAGCATGTCATTTATGAGGTTTTGGTGTAGGAGGCAGATGCTCTCCCAGAAGCTTATTTATGACATGTGAATTAATCTCACTAGAATCCTATATAAAGAGAAATGGGAAGATAAAAGGTATAAAATTAGATACAACCAATGATATAATTGAGGTGTAAGGAGGGAAACTATTTTACATCTCTTGGGGAAAAATTGTTTCCAACCTCTTATTTTTTTCTCTCACTAACGTAAACCATTAAAATTTATAGTAACCATTCATAATATAAGATTTTTAATTTAAGTGAATGGATTGAGGTATTAAGTTCATAGAGATTCAAATCCTCTATCTTAGGTTGATAATCATAATTTATATTTATTGGTGTAGATATATAGCCATATTCTGTATAGAAGATTCAATTACCTAGAAGAAAACACTATATTCTCCTGATGGGCGTTGAATTATTTTAACAATACAATTCTCTCTGATCCACTAGGAATGAATCCATGGAATAAAATATTGTCTACGAAGATACTATTTAAGTATGGGAAGTCGTTCTCTAAAGCCTCCACTATTTCTTTTATATCTTGGAGAGTAAATTATTCCATGGTTTGAGAGATTTACTACACCCAACAACCTCTGTTGGTTTCACTCTCTATTTCTCTGTCACTCTATTTTATCATCCACCGGTAGACCATCATATAATAAAACCATTTGACATAGTTTCCTACCTAGTTATAAATTAATCCAATACTCAACATAGATCATTTAAATCCTTGTAATCGAGTCTGTATGTGGAAGTTTCACTTGAATTCATGTCTACTATCTTGTGAACATAAAACTAAATTAGAGGGAAACCATTAAATCGTTATCTTTTTGTAAACCATTCATAGAATTGGAATGAATTGTTCAGAAATATAGTAACTTTTTATCAAACATATAAGGTTTCTATCCCTCAATGATAACCTCTCCATTGATTATAGCATCAAAGATAAGAATCTCTTAAAGAAAAGAGATACCCTTTTACTACAAGTGTTAGATATTAATTATTAACAGTAGTACCAATTGTAGGTGTATAAGGAGAATAAAATAAATGAGAATGATGATTTAACATAGTCTTCACATCATTCAGTTCCAAGGATAATAGATTGACTCCCCTCAAATAGTAAATAAATGACCTGAAATGGGCCCCTTGAATTGGTTGGTCATTGATGAATTCATACCCCCAATGTGAGATAACATAAAACCCTAGAGGTCCTGAAATGGGACAAAAAGTATTAAAGGATACTTATTTATAATGATGTTTCATAGTGGATGATATTCTATATCCAAAACTGGTACCTCCATATTAATAAATTTATCGGTTTCCAACTGAGACACCAAGGAGAATGTTTTAGCTCTACCATTAGCATTGAATTTATATACAAAAATAAAATATTCAATCTGGAACATGTTCCTTCAATATGCCAATCATACTTTCTAATTGATCTTCAGAGAAAATTGCTAACCCAACACAGAAAAATTACTATCTTTTAAAATTGTTTAGTATGAACCTGTAAGCCCTTAGTCCTTGTTGATTGAATAAGTATTTTTTATAATCACATGTGAATAGTTACCATTTTATGGAATGAATACTTGGGTAAAATCATGGAAAGAACTTCTATCTTAAGGAAGAGATCTCCATTAAAAATGTTATTCGTTATAGTGAGAAGTTCTCTTTAAAGAAGAGGTGTCATATCCACATCATCCCATATAGAAGAAGTTGAGTAATTATCATACATTTATCCCATGATTGAAGCAATGGTAATAATATGAATATCCCAAAGATAGATATCGACCTCTTTATGCACCAGGTTGAATGTATTCATGTCTAAATTGTATATTTAAAGAAGGTATGAAAGGTAGTTTCTATTATGATGAGAAAAATAATTTCATACCAATTAAGATTAATAAAGCCTTATAGCCATCAATTATTTCCCAAACTCATTGCAGACCTGGATGAAAAAAAGGGCCACCAAAAAATCCATGAAAATGAACCCCTAGGTTTTAGGTTCAACTTGAAGGACCACCCTTACCTCTTGTTGGCTGTAGCCATTTTCTAGAAGGAATTATAGAAAAAAAAAGATAACTATTATTTCCATAGTTGTTACTATGATGACATGGGATTGTTTCATTAGGTGAATCTTTAGAATTATCCTTCCACATGTATACCCCTCTAATTAAGATTTTCACTCTAGGTTCTTATGGATGATGATTTATAAATTAATTTGGTTGGTTTCTATGGTTTAGGGGTAGGAATGGAATATCAATCAGTAACCCAAATCTACATATTGGTATCCTTTATAATGCGGTAAAATAGTAAAATGATTCATTTATGAGTTGTGATAATAACTTATGATTTAGATGTAGACATCATCGTGAGTTAGTATCAACTCTCTCGATCATGGAATACATTCTCCCATTAGAAGTGCATATGAGTTGTGTGGGTTTTTTTCTATAATAATAGATATTTAGAATGTTTTTAACCACATAGGATAAAAAATTTAAAAAAGATAAAAATTATTCATATTGAAATTGGGGTTATGCGGACCATCTAAAACATACATCGTTAATCATACTATTTACCTATTACATGATACATAAAGATTGAATAAAGAAATATTTCTAGAAGAAATAAACAGAATACCAAAAAGTACGAATATGAAAACACTATTTTTGGTTAATGAAGGAGGTCACATGAAAAGTATGGTCTTTATGTCATAGAAAGATGAGACCAATAAATTAAATCCATTCACCAAGGACTCCACGTGCTAATTAACAAATTAATTCACTTGATATCCTCCACATAGAGGATGAATCATCTTAATAGTACAAATGTAAAATATAAATAACCTCAACCTGACATGTTTATTCCCTATGATTGACTCATTTTTTTACCGATTAGACCCCATTCTGAAGGAGGCATTTTTTAGGCCTAGAAATTTTTAAAGAATCAAATAATAAATAAAAATAAAATTTGTGAACCATGAATTGGATCAATGGTGTGAAAATAATATTAAAATATTATAATGTAATGATGTTTTAATAACCCCTGATTCACCCCATGAAGTAATTAAATAACTAAGAAAAACACCCCATGCAAAGAATCTTCCTCTGTAAATCATTTCCTTCTATAAATCAATATTTTCATTTATAAGTTGTGATTTTTTCTCCTATAAAGACTTGTTTTCCTTTGGGGGAGCCTTTGTGGGAGGCATTGATTCCAAGACTCCCAAAAAGCATTATTCTCATCTGTAGGAAGAAATTGGTGGAAATTTTATAAAAAACGAAACAATGTAAAAATACCCACGAATCATTTAATGTGGTTGACATAACACCCAATTTAAATCACAAGGCACAAACCTCCCATATAATAATTTCATTTTTGGTTGGAGGTGGTTGTTTTAAAAAGACCAAATACTGGATTTTTTTTTAATAAAACCCTCTATTTTTGACCACCCTCAGAGCATTTTTTTTACACTATAAACTGTATAGTTCATCATAAACCACTCTATAACCCATTATTTTGGGAAGGAGGCTCACTAAGAACTATATATAAATACACTATTCCATCTTAGAAAGGTATAGGGAAACAAGTTTTGAAAAAATGAGAGAAAAATTCATTCCTATTATAGAAACTCATGACTTGGGACTTTGATCTCCTTGTGAATAAATTTTTAAGAAATAGTTTTACCACAAAGATGAAAAGTCTATTCACAAATCCCAAAACTAATGACTGCTTGCACTAGTCCTATGTGAAGAAGATCCTTCATGGTAGAGCCTATTTGAAAATACATATATGAAGGATGTCTCTTAGAGACCCTCCATAAATGAGGCCCTTTAAAAATAATCTCTTAACTAAGGAGATACTTCCCTAAAGTGAATCATTTTGAAGATGCTCCATTTCACAATGAAATCCCTCCAACACACTATGGGGTTCCCTTAGGGTATTTAATAGTCTATTATTAATGTTATTTCCCCATGTAGTGTTGGTGTTAAATATATCCCAATTGTGAAGTAATCAAATAATAAAATATAGATCCCCTTGTGTTATATCCTTTGATAATGTTATCCATCAAGGCCATATCAACTCAATTGATTTTTGTGATACTACTCTCTAAATAATTGATACCATTCCAAGGGATATAATTTTGGGTGATATTTCATTTTTGGGAAGACTCACAAGCATAAGCCTCACATTTCTCATTAGCTTCAGCTCTATCATGACACCAAACACCCCCATAACAAGATGTAATACTGTTTGTCCAACAACCTAGCTATATGACATAAAACTACTTGATAACTTTCTTATCAGATGTTGTTAAACTACATGAAACTCTTTTTCAACATGACCTTGAACTGTCTATATCAAAATATATGGGATTTTATTTCTACTATAATGTTTATACATGACACATCACATATGTTTCAACCAAACATCACTAATAATTCACTCATTAGTCCATATACCATGAAAGTCCTCACTTTTATCCATTATGGCCATATAACCTATAGATTTTTTTTTAATCAACACATATTTATGATGAGATAATACCCCCAACCGGAGGCCCATATTCCTCCTAGGTGACAAAAACACTTATCTCATTCGGGATATATTACTAATAAGACCATATCTATATCACATGACCATATTCTTTATGATTCCCATCCTACCCTCCTCGGGCTATATTCTCTATTTACTCAACTAGAATGGGATGATTATTTATAAGTCTCACACTAATCATTTATGGGAATCATTCTACTCACTATATTTACTACATGATTTTAATCTACATGGATAAGTCTTTATCCTATGACATTAAATGGTATGATGTGTCTCATTAAGTGGAATAAAGCTACAGGTGTTCTTGTTCCTTTCATAAGGATTTATAAAAAGAACCTATTATATGTTTGATCCCAGTACCACATGCACCTTCTGCATCCTTATATATCAATAAACACTAGAGTGATCAAGTATGTAGATTTAAACCTCAACACTCTTAAATTAAGAACCATTAATTAATAACAAAACAAACATAGAGATCCCATGATATATATGGATAACACCACCTATGGAAATCCTATAGTACATAAAAGTGTTTATATTGATAGGATATCTCAAATACATAAACATGTTCACATCAATACCTGTTAATGAAAAAATGATGACATAGTGGTAACCAACTATACACTAGGATATGGGAAGAATTCAAGAAATATATATCAAATCAATAAGATATTGTTGGAGTATGAAATTAGTCCCCCCCTATATGGTGTAGTGAGATGGACTCCCTTCCTGTTAGCCAACAAACACTCCCATGCATTTCTGTAAAGATACCCCCAATGACCATGTACATTTCGAAAGTAGGCCTATATGGACATCTACACTAGATCATTGTGGATGTTATATTGGTTCAATGTTTTAAGTTCAATGAAAATATTTTCATCAAAAAAATGATGATTTCTTTTCTTATTGGATAGATAAGATGTAGAAAATAAATTTTCCATCAACATAATAACATTTTAGTGTAATAAATTATGACAAACAAAAATTTTCATACATTAATAATACATATTAGTAAATAAATATTCATTACAAAACCTAATGATCAGTGTTATATTTTTATAGGTCTAATGAATTTGAAAAAATTGAAACATAAACAACTGGATCATAAAAGATATATATCGTATCCCATATTGTTCTTCAAAACTAGAACCCTTTATTATAAATATTATACTTATTAACTTTCATCATAACCCAATAAAGGGAAAAATAGGAAAGGGTGAGCTTAGGTCCTTAATAAAGGCAACTAAGGAAGATATAATTGATCATTTTTGCATAACACAGACATAAGGGAGTGAGAACATGATATTAAAATTATAAATACATACCCTACATATCACATATCATAATCATGAGTCAGATAATAATGTATAGATGTTCATAAGATTAGAATCATAAATGAATCAAATAACAAGATCCATAAGAGCGTATCATTAGCATAAGATATATGTTTTTCACATACACAACAGAATATAAAATAATTTCATTTTTATTAAAGGATTATAAGAGAGGATATCATAGCAGAATAAGATCACTCCCCAAAACATCTTAGTAGGAAAGGTTAACTCCTATGTCTATCATAGTGGACAAAGTCCCCTACAGAATTGGGTTAACTCCACATTCTATTATTATATATCTCATGAGATAACTTTCATTTTCAAATTCATTAGAGAGAGATATATATCCCAACCATAACTTAATGAAAATTAAAAATATTTTTTCTGATATATCATTAATAATTAACCATATCATAACCAATTAAAGGAAATGGGTTTCATAATCATTTCATCATAGCATAGCTGATGGAAAATAAATTGGTTTCGTAAACATTCCATTATTTAATCATAGTACATCACCTGGAAAAAAATGATTTTGTAAACATATTTTCAATATAGACATAAAATTTCTAGGGAAATATTATGGTTTATATCTTTGGATCACATTTCAAGTAAATGATATATCATATTAAGGTTTGTATTCATCATTGAATAGAAATACCATTAAAGGATCATTTAACTTTCATGAGAAAAATATAATTTCCATTTTTGAATCACTTATTTAAAATATAATAATTTAGGAAATATTGTTGAAATGATTTTATTTGATAATAACCATAGAAAATTTTAAATTAATATTTAAATAATTGTGTGATAATTAGGGCCAAAAACTCTATTCATTTCATATAAGTTCAAAAATATTCCTTTCATACTTATGTAAAAATAAAAAAAAAACCTCTTTCGAAAAAAAACAAGAAGATCACTTTTAATTTTTTTGTAAAGAGTAAACAACGTGTAAAAACTATTTAAATAAAAATATTATAATAGTAAAAAAAATTATTTAAATGTTTTTATGAAAACATTGCTATAGAAGTAAATTGGGTTTTTAACCAAAAATGGAAATAAAGTTGATTTTCCTTAAAAACAAATTTTCTGTATTTTGATTACATAAGGTGAGGAAAATGAAATAAGAAAGTATTATTATGAAATAAATAGTTTATAATAAATTTAATTAGTTTATTGGGATATGGATCATAGTATTTAATGATCAAAAACTCAATCATAATCAATCACTATAAAAATGAGATTGTGACAAAAACCATTACTAATTTGGTAAAATTTAATCATAAGACCCATGAATGATATGACCATACAAATATTTGTTAACACCTATAAATTTTATACTATGAATATTATAATTAATTAATGGTAATTATAGCCAAAACATAAAAGAAATGGGTGGTGAATATTTAATGTGTCTAATAGGAAAAAAAGTGAGACCAAAACCCATTACCTTAGATGCAAATTCCTCCATACGTGTTTTAACCTATAATATAATAAATATATATTTTTTATAAATAAATTAAAAAACCATAATCAAATATATAATAATATATATGTTTACTTATAACATTTTGTCACTAGTTTATTAAAACTTCTTAATTCAAATCATTGTTCCAGGTGGTATCTGCATCGATTTTCATGTCTATTTTGTTTTAGTATTATTGTTCCTTGTAATTTTATTATGTATCCATAAAATATTAAATGTTAATAATGATATAAATATCAAATATATTTATTATATACATATTTTATATCATTCATAAATGATAAAGTTATAGAAATGAGTTACACCATTCATGGAGATGGTGGGCCTTATATACACATGATCATTGTTTCTATTTTTTAATGTATGGAACAAAATAAAGGAAAATAATAAATATATATTATATAATAATTATGATATAATATATATCATATATATCCATTATATCCATATTTATTACCATACATGTTAAAAATAAATGGAAAATAAATCAAAATGCTTAGCGGAGGTGGTAGTCCGCATGTATGCACAATCAATGTTATCATTTTCCAATAGTTTGGAAGGTTAGAAGGTATATATGATATTATCATTAAAAAGTATAATTATATGATAATTATTTAATAAAACACTAAAACAATCATAATACCCATCCATAAAATATGGTGATGGGAAATGAATTGTAGTGCTACGTGGAGATAGTAAGCCGTACGTGCACACAAGCAATATTATCACTTCCCATCTGATTGGAAAAGGGTTAATGAAAGTGGTTTTATAATTATAATTAAATTTATGTGAATTTTTGACACTTAATTTATTATTTTTTAAATAATATTACATATTTATATAAGGGAAAAGAATAACTAAAAATAATGTGATTAATTAGATTGATTATCGATTCTTTGCAATAACTACTTTAGATCTTCCCTTAAGGGCTATTGGGTTAGAATTTTTGGAATAAAATTACATATATATTTTGTCTAGGGAAGTAAAAAAGAGAAATATATAACCTTTGGTCAATCTATATAGCTCAATGTGGTGTAAAGATTAGAAAAGAGGGGAGGCCTTTTATGATTAGGGGGACATACACTCTTAGAATTCCTTAAAAGATTGAAATATATTAAATTCATTCTCAATAAAAATGGTTCCAAATGAAATATAAATGTGTAATGGATATATTTATGCCTATTTATTATCCCAGGTGTCCTACATTAATATTTTTATGATTTATATTTACTTATTAAATATTAATTTCACTAAATTTCATTATTTCTAATTTAAACACTATTCATTTAATTTGATATAAAATGCCTAAAAAAAAGTAGGAATTACTATATAAATCTTTAAGAAAACATTAATATGTCATATTAGACATAAAAAAATGGAACACAATAAATCACTCAAATTATATTATGTTTAATATTTTTTAAATCATTTATTATATTCTTTTATTAATTGGAGAAACACTACATCGATGTTTCAAATGCTTTTAAAGAAATTATATAATTACTCAATATGATAAATTAATTTCTATCATAATAGTAATTTCATTAATATAAAAATAATATAATTTATTAAATAATTTATTTCTATTGTACCTATGTGGTTACATAAGATATATTTAACACTAAGAGTGTAATATTTGGTAACTTTCATGGATTTAAATAATATATTGGATGTTTTCATAAAACAATGTCTATTAAACTAATATATTTGAATCCTAAGGTTACAATATTAAGAATAAATTCATCCCATAAGAATTATGTTGAAAAATTATGCCCTTATCACTTTATTTTAACATAGATTAGCCTGATTTACCATTTACCGAGGTGATAAATTTTACCATAGTTCCTATTCATAATGACCAAAAATAAAAGGGAAATATTCACCAAATTTGAACCTCTTGATTATAAATATTTAATAAATTCACTAAAATTAAATATCTATAAATGGAAGAATTTAATTTTAAAATAAACATGAAACTGATGATAGAAACCGCTTTTTAGGCAAATAAATTTCTATGGATAAAACATGGGTATTTTTGTCCCATGCCAAGGGAAATGTTAAATAAATGTTGATAAAATTGATTTAATTTATAATATATAAATTTCATTAAAAATTTCTTCAATTTATTGTATTTTAATTTTTGTAATTTAAAAATACATTGGTCTTATAAAAATAGTTTTCTAGAAATATAAATCTTTTACTTTCAAATGATATTTATTTTTATTCCTAATTTAGTTATACCCAAAGAATTAATTTATACCCATGTAACTATACATTTAGTTTATAATTTAGTCTGTCCTATTAATTCCATCTAATCCAATAACTAGGTGATGACTATAATTTAATAATATATTACAGTTTCTTAAAACTCAGTGTTGCGTGTAACACAAGCTATAAATGAAATTAAATTAATTTAAAAATAAATATTTCATTAAATCCCAAGTAGTTACATTGATACACTGTTAAAATAAATTTTTCGCTTCAAATCTGTCACATTGATACAAGAATTTGATGATATTATTAATTATTTACATACTTAGTTTCCCATATAAATTCTTTAAATTTTCAATTTCTCTACAGAACTTTCACCAGGTGAGTAGTCTTGTTCTATAGTACATTATATCCATGATCCAAATTTTTTACAATTTGTTCCCTATAATAAAGATCATTTTCCTATGGTTTGGCCTGTACGTTTAATATATTTTATTTATTAGGTATATACTACCTTAGTCGGGACACATAGAACACATTTTGAACTTGAGAGAGGTTCAGTGGAAGCATCAAGAAATAAGCTACCATCCCTAAGTGATAAAGACTCTAGAAAAAAATACACAGAGGGATTATTTTTCAATTATTTAAAAATATCATAACCTTCTACCATGGAAAAATTCATTGAAAAACGTTATCACTAACTTCATATTCCAGGTCACGCCAATGATTGTTAGTGTAACTTCTCTATACACTCTGATGTTTCGTGATGTGTTACTAAATGGATCTAGGTTTCACTATCATTTACATATATAGATCAGGTAGTTATAGCCTTATTTCTCAATATCATCCTAATATGTTGGAGTTATATAATTTTTTCATACAGAGCTTCATAAGTATCCATCTGATTGCTCAAGGGAAAGCTATTATTTTAAGAAAACTTAAGTAGATTATGGTTTTTATCCCAAAATACTAGTAAATATATAGAAAATGATATTATTATATCATCTTGGGTTTGAATTATTATATTATATTAACCATATTTTTGATGATGATAAACCATAATGAAACTGAACTCTATATCCAAAGCCTACGAAAGACTTCTCCATAATATTAATAAAAACCTAGGATCCAGATCTAATAGAACAGAATATTGTAATCAATGAAACCTTAACACTTCCTTAGTATAAATTATATAAATATGATATAGAGTGAAATATTCTTTAATGGATATAAAGTGTACTTACTTTTTGAGGTGGTCGACTATAAACCATATACCATTGTGCCCTTTTTATATTTTGGGGAGTTCAATGACTGAATCCAGAGTGACGTTTATCCATTTCCATTCTAGTATGGGTAATGGTTATAACATATATTTAGAATTTTATCTCTTATAATCAACATGTTGAAATAACATGCACTAAGATACATAATCAACAATATATATCTTTATGTTGTCTCACAAGATATACTCTTTCAGATCTCTATACATCTTAGTACTTCTAGGGTGAATAAATAATATAGAACTATGATATTCATCTAATAGATCTTTCTAAAAATATGGTATGGACATAAAACATACATAGTTTTTGAAACTTATGATTCCATCATAATCAATGCTAAAATCAAAAAAATTCATACATTCATTTATAGTTTCATATCATCCATTGACACCACTATAATATTCACTTGGATAAATGGTTGAAAACCCATTTCATAAAGGTAATATTTCTTCTGTTAATTCAAGATTTAATGATCGATCCATTGATAATCCAGAAATATTTAAGGTTTTGTTTTCCTCATTATAGATAAGATATATTGATTCTTTTGAATCTAAGAATCTTTCACCTTATTCTCTTTCCCAAGGTGGTAATTTATTGACCAATCACAATCTCTATTCATCTATAGCTATCTTCTCTAGTGCATGTTAAACTATTTCTATGTGAAAATATAATTTAAAATTTAATGATTAGTATATATATTACACCATTCTCTATCAATATAAGGCCTCCATATCTTTAATGAAAAAAACTAACATAGCTAATTCCATATCCTGAGTTGGATAATTTTTATCATGAAACATCATTTCGCATGAGGCATAAGCAATCAACATATCATTCGGTGTGAGAATTCATCCTAATACTTTCTTTGATATATCATTATATATGTAAAACCCTTATAAAGAATTCGTTAATGTAAGGAAAGGTTCACTAAATAAATTTACATTCAGTTCCTTGAATTTTTTTTTGCATTAATCTATCCAAAGGAAATTAGTTCCCTTCCATGTTACCTTGGTGAGTGGATTAGAAAATCATGAGAAATTATCCATAAAGCATTGATAATATCCATCAAAACTAAGAAAACTACATATCTTATTCAAAGTGGTTGGTTTGGGAAATTGTTCAATAGCATCTGTGTTTGATGGAACTATTGATATAACCTCATTTGAGATTATATGAGACAAGAAAGAAACATTCCAAAGATAGAATTCACACTTCATAATTTTTTCATAAATATTTTCCTTCATTTGGGTCTTCATTAGATTTCTTAAGTGATCTTCATGCTATTCATTTCACATTTAATATATAAGAATATTATCTATATAGACCACCACCAAATAATCAATGTAATATCTAAAGACTCTATTCCTAAAATAAATAAATATAACGAGGAAATTAATAAGATAAAATTGAATCACTCTAAATTAACAGTGTCCATAATTTTTACAGAATGATGTCTTTAGAATATAATACTTCTTGACCCAAAATTGATAATATATAGAACATAGGTCAATCTTAGAAATGTATTGAGCTCCATGAAGTTGATAAAACATGTCATCAATATAATGTATATAATACTTGTTCTTGATAGTGATTGTTTTAATTTCATGATAATCAATGCATAGTCGCATTGACCCATATTTGTTTCTAACAAAAAGTACTAGTTAACACCATGGTGATACACTCGGCTGGATTAATCCCTCATCAAGATTCTATTGGAGTTTCTTCTTTAGTTCTTATAACTCAATTAAATCCATTCTATATAATGTCTTTGAAATAGTTTTATAGCAAGATATGAGTTTTATCAAGAAATAAACTTCACAATTTCATATAAGACTATGTAATTCTTATATAAATACATCAAAAAATAGTTAGAAAAAAGTAATATATTTGCTTCTATGTTTCTCTCTAACTATTTGATATAAACACCACCTTTGAATAGAAATCAAGACCTATATAATGGATTTTATTTTCATTGGAACTTCATTCCAATATTCTCAATGATAGATGATCGTAGGTTGGTGAGGAATATCAAATGTTACATCCCTTCCTTATAAATTGATGTGTGATTTATGTAAATAAATCCAATAAATGCCTAGGATAACATGAAATGAAACCAAAGAGAGAATAACTAATTTTTTTGGAAGAAAGTTCGGAAAAAATTCAACGATAGAAGAACCCTAGACATGGGATAAGATCATGATACCATTATGGGTTTTCACTAATAACTCAACATATAATGACCGAGGTAGTATAGTGATACCCATAGAAAACTCATTATATATAAAAGAGTGGCTTGATTTAGAATCAAATAATATATTAGGAGTTATAGAGTGGATTGTATGTTTATATTTCACCACATCATTATCATAACATTTATAAGAAATAGAGATCGTATGATACCAACCTTTATCTATGAGTTTAAGAGGTTCTTTATAATGATCATCATCATTAACCTTTATATTGGGGCACTAGTTGGAATAATGACCATAATCCTTTCATTTAAAGCACTGGTGTGTGGGTGGTTAGTTCTACAGAGCTTTTTATCTATTCTCATTATTTTTTAACTTCTTGCTATTAAATCAATATTCAATTTTCTAATAAAATTCCTTTCCATACATAAAACATTTACTAGTTCCATTAAGACTATTTCCCCCATTTTTACTTCCACACATTTAGAATAAATCAAATCTCATCTTATTCTCTAAATTATTTATAAATACCTTTGAAGTGAATCTTTCTTTTCTTATCAAAACATTGAGATTTATGTGAAACTCCGATCTATATATCCACCTTAATGGAATATAGAACGATTTCTTCTCATCTACTAAAGTCTGTTATGTATAATTCTATTCGGAGATTTGGTCTTAATATATTAGATAATTATTCTACCTTACTTTACAGTTGGATGATAACATTAGTAGCATATATCACAAGTGTTGTAAAATATTACTCATATGTTTCAATATATTCATTATATTAATACATAATAATTATAAATTCCTTCTTTATTTTTGTGTAAAAAAAGAGGAACATACTTATTGAAAAAAAATCTTATAAACTAATCCCACTCTATAGATTCATTTTTTATGTTTCTTTTTGTTCTTGATAAGTGTCCTCCGTTAATCTAGTTTTCCTCTGAAATGATAAACTACAAAAAAATTATCATTTTTTGAACACTAGAGAACATAATATATATTTTTAATGGTAATGATCCATTTCTTAGAATCTAGTGGATCATTGGAATAATAAAATAGGAAGATGTTTCTTTTTGAAGGAATAAATAAAACATAATTACCAATTTTAATCATTTTTAATCATAGCATGATTTATAGGTTGAGAACGTTTTGTTAGAATATAAATAATATTTCTTATTCCAGTTACCATAAAAGTAAGTTTCTATAAATCCTAATAATTTAATTTAACATAAAATTCTACATAAACATGATTCCTTTAGGTTATATCCATTGAATAAAATCAAAATGAATAGCGTGAGAAACAATGATCAATGTGTAAAACCACATAATCTTGAAAAATAATTTTTATAATTTCAAAACCATGAAACCTTATTCTATGAAAACTTAGGTTTATCATAGTTCATTCCTGATCCATACCTTAACTTTAGGATGTTATGATACACATAGACCTACCCCCAAGGTTCCTGTTAATGTTCTCTCATCCAAGCTTCCAATTATTAACTTAGGCTGATCTCATAACAACTATAGAAACCTATAAATTCCATAGAAAAATATAAAATATTATTAGACGAATATTTATTACACAACATAATAATTCATACCAAAATTTCAAAAGTCTATTGATTTTGGAAACATGGATACATAAACAACTGGTTCATAAATAACCCACATTAAATCTTACTAAGTTCATCATTCAAAAAACACTTCTTATAAATTTCTTAATTTTTATATTTCTTTATAACCTTGGGAAAGGAAACATATTAAAGGGTGAGATCTTATTCTTAGTAAGGATATAAAATGGAGATATCAATGATAATTTTAGAATAACATGAACATAAGGTTGTGATAACATGTGATTAATATTATAAATCTATACCCTGCATATCATGGATCACCATCTTAAGTCCTAGAATAAACATATTAATTTTATAAGGCATGAATCATAAAGGAATCAAATAACATTATCCATGAGATCATAATATTTTCATAAGACATAAGTTTCTAGAATACACATAAGCCTAGAAAAGCATTTCCTCAGTAGTAATGTCATTTATAAGACTATCATATTGGAATTTTTTCAATCCAAAAACCATCATAGTATCCAAGGGCCACTCCCAATAATATCATAGTGGACAAAGTCACTTAATGAATTGGTTTCACTCCCCATTCCATTTCTTTTTATCTTATGAGATAACTATATTTACCTAATGCATTAGAAGATGATACAAGTCACACCCATCACAAAATTAAAATCATATATCTGTGTGACAAAATAACATAAAATGTTAATAATTTAAATATATTGAAAGAAATGGGTTTCTTAAACATTTCATCATAGCATAACCCATGGAAAAGAAATGGGTTTCATAAACATTGCATCATTGCATCATATCATAACTGTAACAACCCGACCCCAATTACCCATTGTCAGTGAATTATTACATAACATTGTAATGATCATAAAGATAAATACTTGGAATACCAATTAGTTTAGTAGAATTGTAAGTATTATATACATACTTAAGTTTTAAATTACATTATGAAATAAAAAAACAACATTGTGGCCCCTTTTAAGACAATCATATCCCTAATCCTATCCCTTCAGGTCAATCATAATACACTTCTTCAAATCTTGGGAAAAAAGAAAACATCCTAGAGGGGTGAGATCAGATGCTCAGAAAGGATAACAATATAGAGGAAACTATCATAAACAATGATAAACATTTATGGAAATGTATTATAATAAAACACAATCATTTTATACTAATACATCAGAATAATATGTAAAAGACAAATAAAATAAAGTCATTTACTTATTTACATGGATATTCTACTAGTCTTATAATCAAATGTAATATCAATAGATAATCATATAATGATGGAATGCATAATTCCAGACATCATAACCACATAGTCAAGCCCTCATGCCAATACTACAAATAATGATTTTGTCAAGGCCTTATTCCAATACCCTAGTTTGTCTCATTAGACCTACTAATTAATTGAGGGGCTATAGCGGGCCCTACCCATCACTTACTACGTCCAATGCATTCCTCATATGAGAAGGTTGAAATAGAACACAACATTCCTTTTAAAAATAGAATACGAAATGTTAATACTTTAACCATAGACAATGAATAGTATAAAAAAGCAGCACATCCAGAGTCAATCATAGCAAAAAACCATTAATACAATATAGAGTATTGTATTATAATAAATCAACTTCTATTAGACTTAAATTTAAAATAAAGATGTTGACATAGATGAAATCAATCAAAAAACTATTTGAGAAAAAATATCATTTTTTGAATTGAAATAATTTAAAAGTCACGTAATTATAAAATAAAATATTTATTTTGAAAATATTCTAATATTCTTGTAATGGAATATTTTAAGGTGTTATAAGTGCGTAATGTATCCGCACCTGCCGTATAAAAAACATTCATTCTCTAATTCGTGGAAAAGTTCTTGAAGTACCTTTTTTGGAAAATAATAGAAATATTCCTTCAATTTTTTTTATAAAAATTAAAACAACGGTATAAATTACTTTAAATCATAGTCTAGGAAATATTAATTTTTTTGAAATACAATTTTAAGAAACACGAATGTTGATGATAAAGATGTCCTAGTAGATACTTACATATAAACAACCTCGGATAATAAAGATATTGTAAAATTAACCCTTACCTTGAACTTTTACTTAGTAGAGGGTATGTTAACCACATGTATAATGGTGAAATAGTTGTTATTAAATTATAAAATAACCACATACAAAAATTTGATATCATATATGATCCTTTAATATTTCATTGTTAATAATATGGCATTAGTACTATTATTTTGGGTGTTAACTGATTCATTTTACTTTATATGTCTTATTACGTAAGTCATTCTTGTTATGAATAGAATTTATTTGAACAATATAAATAATGATATTAAGTTCTTAAACATTATTTTTAAGAAATAAATGGAAATTATTCTTGAATGGTTATGATGGGGAATGAAATCTCATTGCATCATGAAGATGGTAAGCTATACATACGCACGAGCGACGATGTCATTCTATTTAAGGTGAAATAAAATGTAATTGGATGGTATATTATATATAGATAACAATATACATGTTGTATTTATTATTTAAATCAATTATACTCATTATGATAACCACCCAAATAATGAAGTGTTGAATAACAAACTACACCACAATGTGGAGACGGTAAGTTGTACGTACGCCTGTATGGAAACATTTTCATTAATAGGATGGATATAATAATGAATATGGTTTTAACATATGTATAATAACTTTACAATAAGTATAGGGTAATGGATTTATTATTTTAGTATGGAAACAAGAAATAAATAGGAAGTAGAAGAAGACACGAACATTGAAAGAGGTGAAACAATAGTTACATCTTCTTTGGGTGATTCCTTTTGATTTGAACCAAAGTGCTCCATAAGGTTGGATTTATGATAAATGTAAGGACTATAGGTTGGATTGAGGGTAGTTAGGAGGATATTTTAGCAGGGGTTGGCATATCCAAATGGCTTTGGATGTGTGAAATTAAGAGAACGGGAAGTACCTTCTTATAAGAGAGGTGAGGGTAACTTTAGGAAAATATTGAAATAATATTTTATTATAAAATCATTTTCGGTTTCTAATGGATCAAAATGGATTTATTTCGAGAATAATGTGGGTATGGGTCAAAATATTTTCAACTAATAGGTTTTATACAAGTTTAGGTCATCATATTAACCTTATCTTTTAGATTTAACTCTTAGTTTAATAGTTTAACTTTTGCCATGTCATCTTGTATTTTTATATTACATAGTTAATAAAATTACTATAAAATTCCAAGAGAAACTAAAGTGGTTAAATAATGATATATATATCAATATATAATTCATTTGGACTAAACATATATTTTTATGAATATTATATCATTTAATAAAGTAATTTTTTTTAAAACTCATTTATGTCAATGTTGAAGCAATTTAGTATTTGGTTTTTGTGAAAGTCATAATTATCTCATTTCTTAAAATATAATCATTTAATATAAAACAAATATGTCATATTAACCTATAAAATTCTTGTAATGAATCATAAGTCTCTATGTACATTTTTTTTAATATTTATAATATCAATTATTTTAATCTTAAATTAATAAGATAATTAATGTATCATCATCGTGTCATAAATAAATTTAATTATTTAATGTCAAAAAAATATAAATTAAATACCATGATGTAGGAAATCCTTTTATCTTTTGTATATTTACAGTCAAATGTGTCTTATGTATAACCCTATATTAAAAATGTTTTCGATTAAAATTTAAATTTTACACTTTCAACTCTTCTTTAAATAAAATAATAATAAATGTTCTAATATAATCCATGTGGGTAAAAAAGGATCATATTTTATTCATAAGGTTGATTTTGGTTGAAATACACTTTTACAATAGAATTTGGACATGTGTTGGGTTAATTATAATATCATTTTTACTTTCAATTACCCGATTTACTTTTAGCTATGGTAAATAAAATTAAAAAATTATTATTTACAAATAAATTATTTTTATCCTATTGAACCACATTTTACTTACTGATGTCAACCATGTCTCTTGGATTTTTGAAATTCAATTCAACAAAGTGGTTAAATAACATTTTACGTAGATTTGAAAATGTTCCTAGTTGGTGGGTAAGTGATGTTAAAATTTTCAATAAAATATTATATATCAAATCTTATTATAAAATGCCTATAATGAATTACATTGGATTAATATAGGTATTATAAATCTATTTTTAATAGAAAATAAATTTCAATTTTAAAATAATTATATAAATTAAAAGTCGATTTTAAACAATAACGCAATGTTTTTCACTATTTATCAAAAATTGAATGTTTTCAAAAAAATACCAAAAAATCACCCAAAGAAAATTTTGATATTAAAAATCCAAAAAATGAAGTGCATTTTGTAAAAAAAATTTATTGAATCTCAAAAGGTGGGTATTACTATTCCTAACGGCTAGTTTTCTTGCTCATGAAGTGTTAGAACTCGACGTTGCATACAACACAAGCTATTGTTTTATTCAAATAGATGCATACCATGGAAGCTTGGGGTGTTACATTCATCCCTCCTTCAAATAATTTCGTCCTAGAAATTTCTTGATTATTACTTCTTAAAAAGATTTAGATTGTTCTTCATCATAAGTTCCTCGGGTTTCCATGTTACGTCTTCTATCTTATGGTTTCTCCAGAGAACATTTACCAGTGGAGTAATCATATTTCTCAACACTTGTTCTATGGTATCAAGAATATTGACAGGCTCTTCACAATAAGAAATATTTGGTTCTAGTTCTATTTTTTATAGGTGGGTACTTTCTTTAGGTTAGGCATGTATTTTCTCAACAGTGATACATGGAACTCTTCATGAACTTTGGAGGGACTTGGAGGAATTTCCAAACTGTATGCTACAAATGCAATTCATTCTATAATTTCAAAAGGTCTGATTTACCTGGGACTCAATTTACCCTTCTTACCGAATTATATAACACCCTTAAATGGATATAACTTCAAGAAAACATGATCTTCAACATGAAATTCCAAATCCTTTCTTCAATTATTGGTATAGATATTTTGCATACTTTGAGCTGATTTGATGTGGGTTTGGATAATCTTCACCTATTCTATTGTTTCTTAAACAATTTCTGGTCCTATGAGTTTTCTTTCACCAACATAATCTCTACAATTTGGTGTGCGGCATCTCTTTCCATGTAACACTTCCTATGGTTTCATCTAAATACTGGAATTAAATCCATTTTTATAAGAAAATTCTACCATAGGTAAATACTGATCCCACATACCATGAAAGTCAAGTGAGCAAGATCTCAACATGTCTTTTAAGATTTGAATAGTCCATTCTGATTGTTCATCTGTTTGAGGGTGGTTGGCAGTGCATAAATAGAGTTCATTATCATGGATTTCTAAAGACTTTTATAGAATCTTGGTGTAAAATCGGTATCATGATTAGAATCAAATGATAGGGGTACACCATGAAGTCTTACAACTTAATTAATATATACACTTTCTAAACGTTCTAGTGGTAAATATTCTCTTATAGAAAGAAAATGTTTTGACTTAGTAAGATGATTTACAATGACCCATATTGCATCATTCCTTCTAGGATTATTTTGTAGCACCATGATAAAGTCCATCATAATATCATCCCATTTCCTCTCAGGTATGGGATGAGTTTGAATGACTCTTCCAAGATGTTTTCTTCCAGCCTTCACCTATTGACAAACTATACATCTTGACACATAATCAGAAATCTCCCTATTCTTGTTGTCCCACAAAAATTGTTCTTTTAATGATATATACATCTTAGTGCTACCAGGGTGTATAGAGAAATTGGATCTATGAGAATCATCCAACAATTATTTTTTACATCAGTTATAATGTGAACATAAAGCCTCCTCCTAAATTTTAAAATTAAATATTCACATACGAAGTGAATAAATCTCCCACCATTCACAGCTTTAATTTTCTTTTGAAACTCCTCATCATTAGTCTGATAACATTTTATCATTTCTATTAATAATGGTTTGGAAACCATTTAAAAAGTATCGATGTTTCACCTTCCATGATTATTCCCATATACATCTTTAGTAGATCAGTGAACATATGATCCCTTTCAACTATCGTCTTGTTCAGAACTACATGATCCTTTCTACTCAATGAATCTTCCACCGTATTTAACTTTTTAGGGTTGTTGTGTATAGTGCAATCATAATCCTTGAGTAGTTCAAACCATCACCATTGCCTCATGTTGAGTTATTTCTGTGAGAAAATATACTTCAGAATCTTGTGATTAGTATATATCTCACATTTTTTACCATAGAGATAGTGCCTTCATATCTTTAGAACAAATATTACAGTTTCTAACTCATGATCACGAGTGGGATAGTTTTGTTCAAGAAGTTTTAGATTTTGTGATGCATAAGAAATAACTATATCATTCTGCATAAGGACAAAACCAAATCCTTTCTTTGAAGCATAATTATATATAAAAAACCCATCATGCCATGATGGTAGTGTCAAAATAAGAGCATTGACTAATCTTTTCTTTAATTTTTTAAAACATTTTTCACACTCTTTTGTCCTAAAAAATTTAACCCCATTACGTGTGAGATTGGTTAATGGGTTATCCAATCAGGAAAAATTATCTACAAAATTATTATAATAACCTAGAAAACCAATAAAGTTGTGTACCACAATTATACTCATCGGTGCTGGAAATTCTTCAATTTCCCTTGTGTTTGTAGGATAAACAATGATTCCATCCTCAAAGGCAATATGACCAAGATAAGAAATATCTTGATGCCAGAATTGACACTTGATAAACTTCCCATATATTTCATTTATTCTCAGACTCTTTTGAATAGCACACAAGTGATTTTCATGGTCTTTTTATATTTTGGAATGTACCAATATATCATCAATTAATACCACTACATATTCATCAAGATATTCCTTGAATACTTTGTTCATTAGATCCATGAAAACAGAGGTTTCATTAGTCAGTCCAAAAGGCATTACTTTAAAATCATAATGCGAATACCTTGTACAAAAAGCTATATTTGGAATGTATTTCTTATTCGTGCACAACTGATTATATCTATATTGAAGGTCAATATTTGAAAAATATTGAGCTCAATTAAGTTGATATAATAAATCATCAATGTGAAGTAGTGGATACTTGTTCGTTATTGTTATAACATTGATCTCCTTATAGTCAATGCATAACCTCATAGATCCATCATTATTCTTAACAAAAATAATAGGGGATACCCATGGAGAATCACTAGGGAGAATAAATACTTTATTAATCAATTAATGTAGTTGTTTCCTTATTTCCAATAATTTTATAGTGGCCATTCTATAAGGGGTCTTCGATATGGGCCTTGGACCAAAAATTATGTCAATGGAAAACTTAATTTCTTGTTCTAGAGGATGTCTAGGTAAATACTGTAAAAACACACAAAAATATTCTTGAACAATAGGTACATCCAATACTCAAACATTCATTTCCTCACCCATTGTTATTTCACTCTCTTCATCACCAATAATTGAATTTGGTAGATAAACTGGAGGTGGATCTATATGAGAATCAGATGGTGATATTTCTTCTCTAAATATAAGTGATTCCTTATCATCATAAAAAAATGTAACCACCTTCTTCTTACAATAAATTTTCATCTCATATTCTTAAAGCCAATCCATAATGTGGATTATATAAAATTCAATCATGGGTATGACGATGAGATGAGAAAACAAAGCATGTTTATATGCCATAATGGTAATTGATTCACAAAACATTGTTTCAATGTTACTTTCCTTATGAGTTTTGGCTGATAACTCCCTTATTAAAACAAATTGGATATATCTATTTTTCATGGAAAACTGGGAAGATATAAAAGAATGCAATGATCAATAATTAAATAAAGCATTAGCTAAATATGAGGAAACTATTATCATACCTTCCAACACATCATTCAGAACTTCATCCTTTGCAGTTGGGCATGCATAAGCTTGTCCTTGCTGTTATGGACTTTTCTTTGGTATGTTTCCTTGACGCTTAAGACATTCATTTGAGAAATTCCCAATTTCCCTATAATTGTAGAATTCAACATTGACAACATCATTCTTTCCCTTACAATAACTAGCATGGTGGCCTTTTTATCCACAATTGTAACAAACCCACATCCCCTTCAAGCAAGTACCAGGGTGTTTTTTCCAACATTTTCTACATGGTGAAAGTCTACTTTTCCATTCTTCCCCTCATTTCCTTTTTTAGAGTGTTCACCAGATCTCTTCTTTTATTTCTTTGCTCTAAAGACATAAGACACAGTGAATTATATTTTTGTCATTATAGCACATAAGACAATATCATCATATGACAAGAAGAATTTTGAGACTATTTCTTGATGTAGAAATGTTTATAACCCATCAAAGAATCAATCAATATTACTCATTCGGTTACTTATAAAATCATCACCATGCCTTGCTAACCTTGTAATGTTATCCTCCTACTTTGCGACATTTCATCCTCCTTTTATCTCAGACTCAAAAATTGTCTTTCCATATCCGATCGATAGTCACGAAGAAAGTATTTTTCTAATAAAATCTCTATAAAATCGCTCAATTCCATATTTGATAATTTTTAGTCCTCCTTTGTGTTTTTAATTAATGAACACTATTAATCTACATCTCTTGTGAGGCGATAAACTTCTATGAATTTTTTCCCTTTCGCTACTCCCCAAAGCATGAAATAATTTTTTCTAAGGAATTTATCCATTTCTTAGCTACAGGTAGATTTGTAGTCCCATTCAACGTTTTTGGTTGTTTCCTCATGATGTGGTCTAACATTGATCCTCCATTTTGTGTATCAAGGTACTCTATATGAGTAAAGTTATTATTCATAACCTGAGTGAGTTGTCTCAGTATGGTTATAAGTTTAGTACTAATTGCATCACTAACCTCAGTATAATTATCTTGAGTAGGAAGGAAAAACCTACACGTATTATGTGTGTTGATACAGTTTCCATTATTTCTACTATTCTCTGTTTCTAAACAGTGGCATACACTAGATTAGTTTGTGAATCACAATACATAATTAAAAACTAGTAAAATACCTAACATAAATTGAACAATTTATGCATATAATCCATAATCCTAAGAAATTTTCTTTGAGGAATTATTTATTCATAAATCCTTAATAATGGTTTGTAAAGAAAATGTGTGTTATCCTAAGCATATTCCCAAGGAGTGTCATAACCAAGAGTGTATCAAGGCCCATTTTCTTTCACTGGTACCCGTTCGAGTCTAGCTCAAAGCAGTGATTTCTGGTTTTACCTCTAGACACATCTGTGCCAGAGCTGCCTCTACCTTCTTATCTCTAGGCATGGATGTATTGCTTAGAAATTTCAAAAAATATAAATATTACAGAAATTTTAGGATGCTCTTCAATACTAATCCTCAAAGTTCATCTTAGGGTAATGTTCCTTAATCAGAATTTTTCTAAATATAGTTTCCTAGGTTTGAACTAAAATTCATCTGATACCAATTGTAACACCCTGACCCCAGTTACCCAGAGATGGTGCATTATTACATAACATTGGCATGATCACAAGAGATTATGTCTCTATAGAATAATTATTTTAGTATCTATGAATGTTCTAGATATATACATAAGTTTTACATTACATTATGAAATGAAAAACAAAAATATTATGCCCCCTTTGAACACAATCATATCCCATAGTCTATCCCAACAGGTCAATCATAATATAATTCTTCACATCCTGGGAAAAGGACAACATAATAAGGGGTTGATCTCAGATGATTAGTAAGGATAAGAATATAGCGGAAAATATCATAAATAAGAATAAAAATTTAAGGCAACTTATAAGACTAAAACAGAAGCCTTTTAAACTTAAACTTCAATATAATATGGAACATATAAATCAAATAATGCCATTTACTTATTTAAATCGCTATTCTATAAGACGAATAATAACATGTAATATCAATAGCTTATTTCATAAATATTGAATTCATAATTCCGGAAATCATAACCACATAGTCAAGGCCTCATACCAAGACAAAAAATAATGATTTTATCAAGGCCCTGTTCCAAGACACTAGATTGTCCAATGAGACCTACCGATGCATCCAGGGGCTATAGCGGACCCCACCCATCACTTACTATTTATGATGCATTCCTCATATGAAAAGGTTGAAACATAACATAACATTCATATTAAAAGTAGCATAAAAATGTAAATACTTTAACCATAAATACTGAATGGTGTAAAAAATAGAACATCCATGGTCAAAAATATCAAAAACCATTCAATACAATATGGATTATGGTATCATAATAAATCAACTTCAATTAAATATAAAATTCAACAATGGATGTTGACATAGATGAAATCAATCCCAAACCTATTTGAGAGAAATATCTCTTTATAAATTGAAATCATTTAAAAGTCATATAATTATAAAAAAAATATTTATTTTGAAAATATTCTTATAATATTGTAAGGGAATCTTTGAAGGTGTTATAATGGCAGAAAATAGCCACACCCACCATATAAAAAACATTCATTCTATAATTTGTTGAAAAGGTCATAAAGTACCTTGTTTGTAAAATGACATAATGATTACTTTCAAAAAATTTCATAAAAATTAAAACTAGGGTATAAATGACTTTAACCCGTAGTCTAGGAAATAGAAAAAATGTTTTGAAATACAATTTTAAGAAACAAGGATATGGATGATAAAGAAGTCCGAGTAGATACTTACGTATAAACAAACTCTAATAATAAATAGATTGTAAAATTAACCCTTACTTTGTACTTTTCTTTAGTATAGGGGACATTAACCTCCTATATAATGGTGAAATAATTGTTATTAAATTATACAATAACCACATATATAAATATGTTATCATATATGATCGTTTAATATTTCTTTGATAAGAATATTGCATTAGTATTATTGTTTTGGGTGTTAACTGATTCGTTTTCCTTTATATGTATTATTATGTATGTCATGATTTTTATGGATGAGATGTACTTAAAACATATCTACAATGATATTATGTTCTTAAAAATTATTTTTAATCATCAAATGGAAATTATTCTTGAATGGCCACTATGGGGAATGAAATCTCATTGCATCGTGGAGACGATAAGCTGTACGTACGCACGAGCGACAATGTGATTCTATTGATGGTGAAATCATATGTAATTGAATTGTATATTATATATACATAATCATTGACATGTTATAGTTATTATATACATCAATTATTCCCATTATTATACCCATCCAAATAATGAAGTGTTGAATAACATACAACACCACAATGTGGAGACGGTAAGTCGTACGTACACACGTATGATGACTTTGACATTCATAGGATTAATAGAATAATGAATATAGTTGTACCATATTTATAATGACATAACAGTATATATACGGTACTAGAGTTATTATTTTAGTAAGGAAACAACAATAAAATAGGATGTAGAAGAAGAAACTAACTTTGAAGGAGGTGGTAAAATTGTTACCTCTTCTCCAGGTTTTGCCTTTTGATATGGACAAAAAGGCCCCTTAGGATGAATTTTTGATCAATGTAAGGCCAATAGGATTTATTTATGGTAGTTGGGGGTAATTTTAGAAGGGTTTTTTCAATCCAAATGGCTTTGTAGGTGTGAAATTAAGAGAAGGGGAGGTACCCTTTTATAAGGGAGGTTTGAGTCACTTTTGGAAAAGCATGAAATATTATTGTATTATAAATTCATTTTCAGTTTCTAATAGATAAAAATGGATTTATTTCGAGGATAATGTGGGGTTTGGTAGAAATATTCTCAACAAATAGGTTTTAGACATGTTTAGGTCACCATATTAAACTTATATTTTAGATTTAACTTTTAGATAAATAATTTAACTTTTACCATGTATTTTTTCATTTTTATATTACATGGTTAATAAACATAATATAAAATGAAAAGAAACCTAAAGTGGTTTACTAATGATATAAATATCATTATATATGTCCTTTGGATGAACTTATATTTTTAAAAATATTATATCATTTATTAAAATTGAATTTGTTTTAAAAACTCAACTATGTCAATTTTGACACTATTTAGTTTTTGTTTTTTTAAAGTCATAAAAATATGATTACTTTAAAAGAAATTCATTGAATAAAAAATAAATTATCATACTAAACTAAAAAATTAATGGAATGCACCATAATGTTCAATTTATATTTATTTTAATATTTAGAATATCAATTATTTTAATCCTTCATTAATAAGGTAATTACTGCATCATCATTGTGTCATAAATAAATTTAAATATTTAATGTCTTAAAATTTTAAAGAAAATAACATGATGTTGGAAATATCGTTATCTTTTTAATAAAAATTTATTGTTAAATTTATCTAACGTATAACCCTATATTAAAAATTTTTTAGATTAAAATTTGTATTTAACACTTTTAACTATTCATTAAATAAAATAATAATAAATGTAATAATCTAATCCATGCATATAAAAAGGGATCATATCATGTTCATAATTTATATTATTCTTGAAATAAACTTCTCCAATATAATTAGGACATGTGTTGGGGAAATTATAATATCATTTTTACCTTTAATTACCCTATTTACTTTTAATCGTGGTAAATAAAATTCAAAAGTTACTATTCCCCAAAAATTATTTTCATCCTATTGAACCAAATATTACTTATTGATGTCAGCCATGTCTCTTGGATTTTTGAAATTCAATTTACAGAAGTGGTAAAATTATGTTTCATGTAGATTTGAAAATGTGCCTAGAAGGTGGGTAAAAGATGTTAAAAAGTTTAATAAAATTTTATATATCTAATATTATTATAAAATGATTCCAATGAATTACATTAGATTAATATAGGTATTATATATATATTCATAAATTAAGATAAATTTGAATTTAAAAATAATTATATAAATAAAAATTCAGTTTTAAGCGATAACATAGTGTTTTCACTATTTATCAAAGATTGAATGTTCTTAGAAAAAACCAAAAATTCACCCTAAGATAATTTTGATATTCTGAATCCAAAAATAAAGTCCATTTAAAAAAAATAAAATTTATAAAATTTCGAAAACTGGGTATTAATATTCATAACATCCAGTTTGATTGGTTGTCGTGTGCTAGAACTCGAAGTTGCGTACAACAGAAGTTATTGTATTATTCAAAGAGATGCATAATGTGGAAGCATGGGTGTTACAATAACTTATTGAAGAGGAATGATATCATAAACATTTTTTCATCATAAAAAATGTCTATTTAGGAAAAGAATTAGGATTGTATATTTGGATCACATCCAAACAATCTCATAGGTGAAATCATGGTTTTTAATCTTTCATGAATAGAAATACTATTACTATATCATTATACATTCTTGCGGAAAATATCTTTTCCATTTTAAAATCACTTATTTAAAATCTAAATATTTAGAATATATTATGGAAAATAAATATATTTTAAAATTACTAGGTAAATATGTAAAAATATATGAGAATAATTAAGGGTTAATAATGGTAGAACATTACCTACATCTTGCAAATGTTAAAAATTATTTCATGAATTGTTTTGTAAATGGTAAAAAAAATTCTCATTTAGAAAATGACAACAATATTTTATTTAAAACAAAATTTCAATAATTAAATCATTATAAAAATTAAAAAAAACATTTTAAAATTGTAGAAAACCTCAATTATTTTTTTGATAAAATATGGATATGGAAGAAAAAAATTTAATCGAAGAGTGAAATAAAGACAATTTTAAGTTAATTTTTTTTTAAAAATTTCAGTACTTAAGTTGAATAAAATGAAAGGAAAATAATAATTCTTGTGAATAAAATATATGATAACAAATATTATGTGTTTATATATACCTATCATAGTATATCATGATAAAAAAGTTAATCATAAATAATCCCGATAAAGAATGAGTTTGTAACATAACACCTTTACCACTTTGGTAACTTTTGAATAATAAGACCCACGAAAGAATGATCCTTAGATGGAAATTTAAGTCTCAATGACTTTCATAAAATTAATAATAAATTAATTTCATGGTAAGTATATACAGGTCTCAAAAGAAACAAGTGGATAATATGGTATGTGTCACACCAAAATAACATTGAGATGAAAATAACTTACCTTAGATCTATTTTCTCCGAGAATATTAAAAATTTATGAATAATAAATATATACTTATTATAAATATATTACATAACCATACTACTATATAACATAAAATAAATCATTTACTTACAACTTTTTATCAACTGATTGTCAACACTTCTCTATTAAAATCATTATTCAGGGAGATATCATCATCTTTCAGGTATGTTTTGGTTCAATAGTTTTTGTATGTATATTTTGATCATTATTCCATCATATAAATAATTATAATAATAAAATAAATGTCCTATATATCTACAATACAAATTTTTATTTTAATTCCTAAAATATAGAGATAAAAAAATGAATTACAACATTCATGAAGACCGCAGGCCATACGTTCACCTGAATGCTGCTTCCATTTTTCAACTAAGGGAATGCAATAAAGGAAACTAATAAATATATATTGAGTTATAATTATTGTATCATATATATTATATATTTACTAAATTCATTTTTATTACCATCCATGTAAAATATAAATGATAAACATATCACATTACTTCATGGAGGTGGTAGCCCACACGTACAAACGATCAACGTTATAATTTACCAATAGTTTGGAAGGTAAGAATGTAGATATTATATTATCATTATAGATGTATAATTAGTTTATAATTATAATATATAATAATAAAACCTATCATAATACCCATTAATAAAATATGGTGGTCTAAATTAATTATATCACTACATGGAAACGGTAAGGCATACATATGAACGAGTGATATATTCACCTCCCTTTTGATGTACCGAAGGTGAATAAAGGTGGTTTAATTATCATAATTAAACTTAATTGTATTTAGGATAAATAATTAATTATTTTATGAATAAAATAATATATTTATAACTGATAAAATAATAAATTTAAAGAACGTGATTGGTAAAGGTGATTATTGATTATTTGAAATAACACCCTTAGATCTGCTTTCAAGGGCTCCAGGGCTGATATTTTTTGAATTATAGCACTGATATAAGGTTTCTAGAGAATTGGATAAGAGAAATTTATAGAATTTGGTCGACCTAAAATGCTCCAAGTGGTAAGATGAGGAGAAGTGATGGGTTCCCTTTTATAATTGAGGGGAGAGGAACTCCCATAATTTTATATACGATTATAATATATTAAAGTAATTCTATAGAAAAATGGTTCCCAATAGCATAGAGATGGAATAGGATGACATATTATTACAAAATAATAACCCCTTATCCTTTTAAATTATTTTCATTGATTTTTATGTAATTCAATAAAATATTATTTTCCAAAAATATAATTATTCTCAATTTAGATACTATTAATTCAATTAGAATTAAAATATATGAAGGAAAAGTCCTAATTTGAAGGTACATACAAAAAATTACATTAATATGTAATATTAATGTAAAAAACTCGTGTAACTTTACTAAATAAAATTATAATACTTTTAATATATAAAATATAATTTCTCATATTCTTAATTAGTTAAAGAAATACTCCATCAGTGTTTCATAAACATTTGAGGTGATCATATAATTTTATAAAATTATAAATAAATTTATATAATGAAAATAATTTCATTAATATTAAAATTGACACTTATATTCATCCTTAATATATGTTTTTCCCTATGTGGTCACATAAGAGATAATTAAAACAAAGAGATAGATATTTCATAACTTTCTTTTCTTTATATATTATATAAGAAATTTTATTAGAAACGTATCCATTAAACATTTAAATTTCAAGAATAAGGTGAAAATGTTATAACGAAATACATCCAATAATAATTGCGATGATAAAATATGTTCTTAATATATAGTCTTTACTTAGATTAACTTTATTTACCCTTTAATAACGTGATAAATTTTACATGGTTGATATTCATATTGACAAAAAATAAAAGAGTAATATTTTCTAAATTCGAACCAACTGATTAAAAATATGGAATCAATTATATCAAATTAAATTTCTTTAATTAGTAAAGATCAATTGTAAAATAATATCACAACAGGTGATAAAAAATACTTTTTAGAAAAACTACATTTTAAGCATAAAACATTTTCTATTCATATCAAATTCTTTTAATAAATATTAAATTAATGATAAATTTTTTCATTAAATATATTATATATAATGTCAACTTAAAATAATTTACTAAAAGTTATTAATTTAATTTATTTAGATAGACATACATTGTGAGCAATAAAATTTTCTTTTTAGAAAAAATTATCTTTTACATTAAAATGTTTTTTATTTTTATTTATAAATAATTTATACTAAAATAATTACTTTATGAATATGTGACCATAATTTTTTATAACTTATTTAGTAAAATTAATACCCACCCATATAACATCTCAAATATAATTAAACATTAATAATATATAATGGTTCATTTAAACTCGATGTTTTGTGTAACACAAGCTATCCAAGAAATATTTTTTTTAAACAATATTTCATAAAATCTCAGGTTTTTGCATAAAGATACTAATTTCAATATATTTTTAGGGTTATAATTTATTTTATATAGGTATAAGAAGAAATAAACATGAATTCATTTATTTAATTATTATACCTCCATAATGGATATCTTTCTTTAGCTTAAACCAGAATACTTCTAGGATCAATTTTTTTGTGTGAATATAACCACTAGGATGTGAGGGGATGGAATTTGGGGAGGTATTATAGTAGATATTTTTCAATATAGGGTGATAAAATTGTGTGGTGATGTGAGGAAAGGAGTTTACCTTTTATAAGTGAGAGGAGTGGCACCCTTGTAAATATTAAAAACGTACAAATATAATAATTTTATTTATCATGAAAATTGGATCTAATTTAGTACAATGAAATATATTGGATAAGGTAAGGTCAAAATAAAATCAACCAGTAATTTTAAGAAATAGTTTAAATATATTTGAAGAATTATATCTTACGTTATCCTCCCTATAACCCGTTTCAACTTTACCGTATTGAAAAAATTTTACCATAGAAACTATTTATTATTGAAAAAAAAGAAACGGAAATCATTTACAAATTAGAAACTTATGAACTATAATATATATTCTATTATCTAATTTTCAATTTAAAAAATTTGTATGAATTAATTTTAATATAATTATGAAAATGGGAACATGAAATTGTTTTTCATGAAAAAATACCTTTAAAGTAAAAAAAATTATTTTATAGAAAAATAATTCATAGAATCGATCTGTATGCCATTTATTATTTTATGAATAAAATAAGGATAGTTATATGTCTTAAAAACCAATCCAAAAACGAATGTAACCATGAAAATACTTAATAAATTAAAAGAATAAAAAATAGTTCATTTATTAAAATAAAACATTACCTAATTTACCAAAATGTAAAACATTTATTTCTAAGAATATCATTATATTTTTAAATGATTTATATTAATATATATTATTTTTATTGAAAATAAGGTTTCATAAAAATTAAATAAATTTTTATATGTTGATAACATCATAAACATGGATGATTTATAAAATTATTATTTTTTAGTGTTAACCCAACAATCAACTATTTCATAAAAATTCAAAAAAAATCATAATATTTTTTTACTTGATAAAGGGAAAAAATTATTTCATTTTATAAATTTGAATTTTTCAATTTAATGAATTTAACTTTTATATAAAAATTTAAAATATATTGAAAACTCATTTTTATAGAAAAATTATCCTTTTAAACAATAATTTTTCTTAACCTTATATTATATCAATTAGTAATGAGTGTTTATTTTTTTCACATTGTATATTGATAATTTATTGATGTTTAATATTAAATTTAATAAATTATTATTTACTTATGTTTGATGTTTTTTATATCACATGCTATTTAACAAGATATCTATTGAATGTATTATATACTAAAATCTTGGGGTCTTACATTATCCCCTTAAATATAATTTTTCCTCCCAATTATTATATCATGTATGTTGTTTAAAGGTTTAATTTTTTATATTAAATTCCATGAAGTGGATGAGGAATTTTAAAATAATTAATCTAAAGGGATCCCCAATAGTGGAACCTTAAAAAACAAGAAAATAAAAGGAATGTGGAGTGAAAGAACAATATATATAAGTGGATTAAAATACATTTAATCTACATTGATTATTTTTCATTTTGAAAAGAAATTTAATGTCTATGTTCAGGCTAGTAATCTTATAATTTATTAAATTTTTCATAAACTATGCATTTATGATTACGATACTTGTACTTGTGAATGAGTTTAAAAAATCACACATTGATTGCTGTTTAATAATTTTAATATAATACTCAATAGATTTATCTTCCTATTATTTGAGTCAATGTAATTATTTACCATATAGATACAAAATATTATAGAACTTACATACATGTTTTTCCCATTTTATAATTTCAATTTCAGATTTTTGTAACGTTTCAAGTACTTTTCCACCTCTACTTATTCTCTAATTCATAATAATAAATATCCACGATTAATTTATTATTCCCAAAGAACTGGAAATAACTTTTAATATCTCAAAAGATCCAAAAAATGATGAAAATTTTATCCTCACATTTTAATAAATTATCCAAATCCAAAATTCATAATAGAATATAAGATAATACCTTAATATGAATAAATAATACATTAATCCTGAAATCGAAAACAATAACACCCAAATTCTAATATAAATCATCCCATAAACCACTTACCTTAAAAATATTCTAAAATAATCTTGAAAATTTTTGAAACTAAAATTTTTAATTATTTGATCACATATTCTATCATAATAAACATCACATTTATCCCCAAACAAAATTAATCGGTCATAATGTAAAATTACAATAATGAATATACCCTAATAGTATATTATTTAAAATACAAAAATATTTTCTTAAATATTATCTTTATCACCATGACATAAAATTGTATGAAAGTTATATTTAATTCCAATAGATATGTAAATATTGTTTCCTTGATTAATATCAACCACTTTGATATAATATCCCTTATTAAACGGTAATTTCCCATTTATAATAATTCAAATAATGCCCCAAAAAAATATAGTGAACAAATTCAAAACACAAAATCAATTTTTTATCCCAGGGTTACCTATAATATAAAATATATCTTCCTAAAAATATTATAACACATTATCAAAACTAAACATTATTATCTCAACATAAAAGATCATATTATCCCTCAAAGATATCATTACATTATATGATTTATCACCAAAATAATATCTTTATTCCAAAATGACCTTTCTAGTAAACCACATGATAATATTAAGGGTCAGATATACCACAAGTGTCTATTAACAAGAAATAAATATCCTTAAAATATAATTAATCACATCAAAATAGCATAATAACTCTAAAATTTATCTATAACATTGAACTTATGATCATCCTTAAATTTAAAATCCCTGAAATAAAATAACAATATATCATATCTCATGAAACCATATATATAGAAAATTCAATCATTATACATTATTTATTAACCTTTATCCAATATTTTAAATCATATTCTTCAATACATCCTTCCTATAAATAGATATTTACAATTTAATAGGATTCAACAATATAAATATAATCATGTTTCTTAATTTAAACATAACAAAAATATATTCAAATAATTCATACCATTTATATGTTATTCATTGTTCTTAATCTTTAGTTTTATTTCTTATTAAATTGATAAATCATTATTAATATAATATTGTTGGTTCCAATAATAATATTTACACCTACGGAGTCAATTTTCATAATTAACATATTCCTTGAATTTAAAACATTCAATTGATATATTTTGAATAAATTTTTTTCCCTCCAATGTGTTCACTGCACTCTTCAGTTTTCCTTAGTAGATTATTTCTCTACGACCTCCTTTACTATATATGAAACATATTATTGTTCCTTTCAGAAATTTCAATGGGTGATTCATCCTATATTCATAACACATAGGATGTTAATTTTCATCCTTAGTATTCATTTCCTTCCCTTCCATGAAAAATCATTTTCTATTATTTTTTCTGTTGGGTAACACACATATATTCATATTGATAATCAAAACTTTTGATATCATGTCAGGTATGAGCTTAATATTTTTCACTATAGTTCATATCCAATTTGGTTTCTTGTCTGTAAAAAGTCTACATTTTACTTCGTGTACATTGTTAAGTTGGTTCATATAGGTTACATCCATTTAATAAACAAAAATGTTCAGTGTGAGTATATCGAATAACATCCTATTAAACCATATTTTGAGTAGAAAAAATATGTTACCATAAACATTCTATTCAACTCTTTCATTTAAAAAAAAGTAACTATTATTTTCATTATCTTTCAAAATATTGTGTCTATAGAAGAATTATATTTGATGATACCATGAAATCATATTAACTGATCATGTTTTATAAATATATTAAATTATTATCATCTAAATGTATCTCAATGTCCAATGATACCTGAACACTTATTATAATACCAACTATAACAACTCATAACGTAATCAACCCATAATTTCATGGTTTATAACAAAGGTTTGACTTTCCTACATTCCCATGATGCTTTAGGTTTATAATTTTTATGAATTACGAAAACTGTTTCATAAAAAGTGGAAATTTTTACACAGTGTACATCCACAACTATAAATTATACCAATATCCAATGTAAAAGATATGGTTATAGTTAAATAGATACTCAATATAAGTAATAGCCACATTTTATCCAGATGTGGCTCTTATTCCAATGGAAATTGGGCCATAGAATTATCTACGGGTAAGCCCATGGCTATAGTTATATTTCCATGGGTTATTCCCATGCCTTCATGTGGTATCCATGAATAACATTTAATTGTAAACTCCATGGGAAGTCCCTATGGAAATATTTTTATATCCATGATGATGCCTATGTAAATATGTTTATTATCATTGGAACTGCCAGTGCATATATCTATGGTCTTCCACCCTATAAAATTAATAGTATCACAACACTAGAAATCATGAAAAAATAGTATAATCAAATATACTACAAGAATATAATTCAAAATATCAGTAGTATTCAATATCAGTATCACCATAATTCAATCTATCTCCAACAAAAGTAGAAAAAAATAATATCAATGTCAGTATAATTAAAAAACAAATATGGAATAAAATTGAATCTATAACCTAGAATAAAATTTAGATCATAAATTACCCTAAATATCAGTATTATGAGAACTATCATGATCCACATCAATATATCCAATAGAATCTCCACCATCATCTTTACCATGGAAATTGATATATTCATTGACATCAGTATCGACACCAAAATCAGTGTCAGTAATAATTGAATCCTCATAAATATAAAAATATCATCATTAAAAAAGAATCAATCACTATAACATCCTTTGGTGGTTGTGTGAAACAAATTGCATATATATTTTTATCATCTTACAATTCATCATCTTTTGATGATGATTGTATTCTTCATCTTTTTGAGATTCATGTTTGATAATGAAATTCATTTGTTTCTATATGATGACACAACAACCACTACTCATAGAAATTTTGTCAGTAGACTGATATATAAATTGTACAATTTTATTCAAATGTATAAATAACATTCTTCTACGATGTTTATCTCTTAATACTTTATGTAGATGATCCTTCATGAAAAAATTGTCTGGTACTTTTTCTTCCAATGACTTAAGAGAATATTTTTGAGTGATACATAACATAAATTAAAATGATAAAATAAAATAATAAATACAATTTAGTCAAAATAAAAGATGTTGAAATATAGTTATAATCATTTTTTGGGTGTTTATATTTACAGTAGCACCATCACCATTCTTACTGATTTTACAAAAAAGGACAGATTGTGGACTGATCCCATTGATAATAAGTTCCATTTAATTGAAAAAATGATTAACAAATAAACATTAGAATTAAAGAAAAAATGAAAATTTAATATCAATTACAACAAATTTAATTAATGAAAACCTACAATGTTGTAAATGTGATAGCATATCGTAGGATATGGAGTGTTTTTCAAGTAAAATACTATTCTTTAGTTCAAACAATTTATGAAGAGATATATATTGTTTTTATTAATTAAAATACTAGTATTTAGGGTTATAATGGGAACCTTTAATGATATTATAAATTATATATTCACTTATATTTTCATTAAAATTAATAACATGACCAATGAAACTCATATAATGACATCCCAATTCAACCCTAAGCCTATTATGTAGAATTTATTTAATACTTTGAGACTATAAATTAGAAAACCTAATATCACATGGGATTTCAAATATCATGTCCCAAATTTGGATTCTTAATTAAATAAAATTTTATTTTTAGTGGAAACCAAGGAATGGTTTAATATATTGATGGATATAGGAACAAAAGTAATTTTATTTTTTATTTTTTATATCGATTTTATCTGAGGTTTTAAAAGATATGATAAAAATTAATGAATCATATCACCAAATTTCATATGATTGTAATCTGGTTCTATTTTTTGTTAGTGTCTTATTTTTATATCCATTTTAGTGAGTACTCTTGTAATTTTGTTAAGACAATTATTATTGTTTATTTTTTACATCACCTATGATCAATTAATTTTGAAGGAATGGAATTTTGGATAATGATATTTTGATCAAATAAGACTTGTTTTATGGGTTTAATTTTCACAATTCTTTAGATAAAATTTGTTATATCTTGAAGCCTGTATATTCATATCATGTTATATACTATTCTACATATTTGAGTTAAATGTGTAGAAGTTCTAGGTTAAAAACATATATATATCATTATTTAATAAAAATCAACATGGTAGTTAATTTATTAATTTTATCTAGAACCTCATTATTTTTATATGATTTGTTCATTATTTTTCTATATTCTACTTTTATATTTACATGATTTAATTTTACATGATTTTAACTATAAAATAATCTGTTATTCTAAAATAAAACTTCCTTTAGTTCATCGTTAATTTCACACTATAGTAACATCTAAACAATTATCTTTTGGGTTTTATGGTTCTCTTTTATATTGTTCAAACTAGAATTTATATAGTATGAATTAAATATAATTGATTTAAGAGGTTAATATTTTGTAATATTATTTATAAATTCAATTAACTACCCTTCTTGAAATTAATTACTAGGGTATAATTTAAAACTAAAGACATATATAACAATCAAAACATAATTTCTTGTTACTCATTCCATATAGTATCAAAACACTTATGATTCACAATCCTTCATTCACATGTATTTTAGTTCCAAGAAATTCAGCTTTATATCATTGATTCATAAACATAGAATCTACCTAAATCAAAATCCTACTTATCTTGATGCTTCACCTATTCAATTAAATAAGATTATGTCTCTTCTAATTTCATATCAAAATGTTGTGTCATCCAACATCACTCTTTCATATGAACATGTAGAAAATGGATTAATGTTATAAGTATTTATTTTTTTAGTTACATAAGAAATACAGTGTTCATTTTCCAAAAAAACAAGCATCATGTTGTATCACCATTTTAACAATATTTTCCGTTAATTATTTATGCATCTTATGCACTTTATTTACATGAAATGTTGAAATAACTTTAGTAATATTCAATTACAGTATTTATAATATGTTTTTCTTATATGATATTTCTATCTTTGAGTTCTATTATATATTTTTTTGTGTATCCACGAGTTCATCCTCCATATATCATACTTTAAAATTGAAAATAATAATAAAAGGATAACTAAGAGGGAATTATGGACCTACTATTTAATGAATGATAGTGACTCACATATCAATACATCAGTAATCTAATTTGTGAGAGTAATAACCCAAAAATAATCTTATACTATTTCTATTAATAAACTCTAATATGCTTCATGTCTACTTTTTATTTCTTGTTGGATCATAAGATGATTCAATCATTGGTTTATTCAATGTCATTAGAGTTATTGTATCCTTAATTATTTTTTTTCATTGTTCATTAATTGGTGGTGTATAACCCCCCTTATAGTATATTACTGAACTACCTATCATAGGGACACCCATTGTTTTTATTCGTATAGACCTACCACATTTTTGGGTTCATAATTAATCACCCCACAGGATCATCATTTCTAGATTTTATTCTTTTTCATTAATTATATAGGCTTCAAGGTTTGTAGACGGACTAATTTAGCTTGATAATTATACTCACTAGACACCCAATAGAGTTATTTTGTTATTTATGAATTATTTCTATCCTCCTTAGGGAATCCCCACTACTACAGATTCCCCCAATCCACTGATAATGATTCATGATTCACTAATTTCTCTTTATTTTTCCTATATGATAGTCCTTATACATCTAATACAATACTAATATGACCAAGGGTCCATAATTCCTCCTTTATTATCCTAATAGTGTCAAGTGTTTCATTGACCAAACGCTATTAAAAATTCTATTCATATTATTCATTTTACCATAGGTGATTTTGTTGCTAGTTCTCAGATGGTTGTTCATAACAGATAGAACCAACATATAAATATGATCATATAAATCAGACATTCCACCTTTCCATCCCTTATTATTAATGTCTGTTTTTTTCAATTCATTAAAATTATAACACTTTATTTTTAATATCTATTAAAAAATCATTACTGTGGAATTTGTTTCAAAAGGAATACCAATTTAGCACTTGTAGATAAAATTCAAGGGGGTTAGTCTCAAATAAAAACTCCCCCATTGTTTGTTTCTTGAATGTTTGACTGAAAATCCGAACATCAAATCGAGTTTTTGTTCTAAATTAATCAATGATTAGAATATCGGTAACTGAGGTTCATGGTATATGTGAATCTATTTTGTGATCATATTTTTAGTCCAAGAAACTATTGTTACTAACTTCTCACTTCAAGATGATACTGAATTATTCCTCTATGAATGAAAAAAGTTTGATACATGAATTATAATTTAAATAGGACGAGTACTATAAAACATGAACTCGATCACTAATATCTCAATCCAAAAAATGTTTCTAGTATCACTGGTACACGTTTTCATCTCTATAATGTGACATGATATCTAAATAAGGTTGGTCATAATGATGAACTATAAAAAAAACCTCTTTATTTGGACTTAAGTTATTCAATTACATTATTAAATGTAATCTCATCTCATGAACACCTATGAGGTTTTTCTTAAGTATATTCCTTTTGCAATGATACAATAAGGAAATTTTATCCAATCGTTTCTATTTACTTATGTGGTGAAAATTTTTAGGGGTAAGTTATGATCCTATTTAAATAAATAACAATGATTGATGGAGAAATAATCACTCTAATGATGGGATATGAGAAAGAAAATGTTTGTGTTAAAAAAAATATATATAAAAATAGACCAATTCAACACACAAACCAATATTTAAAGTTAATAAATCTAAATTTCAAGGAAATAAAGTTGAATATTTTAAATGTAAAATTACATATTATATCTCATGACCTCAGAGTGATAAGTTTCCAAGATGGTGAATGCATTTCATATCACTTTTATTTATTTTATTTTGGTCATATTTTTACTATAAAAAATAATTAAATGATTGAATTAATATTAATAGATTTAGTAATATAATCATGTAAAATAATTTAAAAATAAAGAAATGATTATATAAAAAAATTTAACTAATAAATTAAACAAAGTAATCTTTCAATAACCAATCATATCTCAATAATGTGATATTGAAAAATATGGAATTATTGTTATTTCATTAAGGTTGGTACAAACTATCTCATTCCAACCACCATAAATCCATACTTGTATGATCACCACATTTCACCCAACTTTATTAACCTTATGACTATTGTATTTTATCTACCAGAAAAAATATATCAGAGATGCATTGGTATTAATTTCCAAAATCAATACCAAATTTTATCCCTTTATTTGTTCTTTAACTTCCCTCTAACCTATCTTCTGAAATGAAACAACAATATTCTATTTAGAAAGTTTACCCATAAATTGTTTTACATTACATTCCATTTTATTCAATCCTAGAATTTTCCTCGATGTATTGAACCATAATCTTTGGGTTTCAATTCTAGAAGTCTTGTATTTTTTTGGGACCTCATCATCTGATAGAGGATTCATATCATCATGAGAAATAGTCAACTAGTAATGGAAAATAATATATATAATGTTATGATTAATCACTTTAAATAATATTTAAATACATACCAGTAGACAAAGAAGCTGTTATCCCATGGATTGGTATGTCTGGAGGAGATGTATCCTCCATGGAAGGTGGGATATCTATAATAGGATTACAGTTTATAGTTAAAAAAGGAAAATATAGTTATTGAGGGAAAACATTTGGATATCCATATACCAATGATAGTGAATTTGGATATTGTGTTGGGATATATTGATGAAAAATTCCCTATAGAGTGGATAATGGGAATGGGTAATAAATATGGATTAGAGTCTGAGCACTAGAAGCCTATATGGGTTGAGGAAGAAATAGATATAGAGAAGATGGGTATGAAAAATGAAGAGTTTAAATAATCTAAGTATATGATCTTGGTGACTGAGGTGACAGAGTGGGATGATGAATGGGATGACTTCAACGTGAATGAAGCATCATAGTGGTAGGATAAACCATAGAATCAGTCATACCAAAACCCCTTATAATACTATTAGGCTCTGTTGTATAATATAACCACCTAATCAATAAATTAGCCCAAAACAAAATGGATAATGACATAACATTAAATATAAAATGATAAATAATTTGAAGGAACATAATATCCATGAATAAAATATACTTACAGTGGTGAGAACGAGGGACATTCCAAAATATTTAATTAATTATTCATTTATCCACACAGTTCTCCTTCTAAATTATTTATAATCAAGAATAATTATTTGAAAAATTAAAATAGTGTTCTGAGAGAAATAAAAAAATTCCAATTTTAACTAAAACTGAATTAAAAAACAAATTAGATGGAATAAAATTATATTTAATGCAATGATTTACAAAATTAAAAAGAAAAACTACATTTAATTTTCATTTATGAATACCACGATGACAAATGACTTAAAATTTTTATAATCTTATCAATAAAATTAATTTTATACTATGAATAAAAGTTAAAAAAACTTACAATGTCATAATAATATCAAGTAAATACTCTCAAATGTTTCAATGCTATGTGTTCTTTGATAAAATTTATGGTTCATAATCTATTATAACATTTGAATAATATATTCCATCAAATGAAAAAAATAAAAAATACCAATAAAATTATTAAATGATTCCCCATTATCAATGTCTTCATAAAAAATATTTCTTAGAATAACATGGGAAAAAATCAAAAAATTAGTATTTTAATAGATCAATTACATCAAACACTTGTATAACTTATAATGCAAGAAAATAATGTCATCATTATTACGATAAAGTATCTTATTAATCACTCAAAATAAAAATTTATATATATGCATGTCTTGTCATGTAATTTAAATAAACTACATTCATTTCATTAATATTACATTGGTATGTGCATAGTAATCTTATAAAAAGATTCATCTAACAAACCCATAATATAATATATATTATCTTATCAAGGATTCGTTTTGTATTCACCTACAAAAGAATACATAGTGGTGTTTATTATGACACTATAATTTTATGTTTCCATGTTTGTTTTACAACTATTTATAAACAATTTAAACTCATTGTCAACCATTTATTTATAATCAAATACCACATTTTTTAGACCAAAAAATAATGTCTTTATTTCATCAAATTCACTATTCATTAGTAATGGTAGAACATGAAAAATAAAAATATCTCATATTAAATAGATACCAATGATTATGTTATGTAAAAAAATAAAATATGTTACCTTTTTCATTAACCTATTAGGAAATTCTTTGATGTGTAATTGTTTGTTCCTTTTAATAGTTAAATAATGATGTAGTATTTTTATAATTTCTTAAATTTATATAAAATATAAAATATTGAAATTTTAAAAAGTGATGATAAAATTAAAAAAAGAGAAAAATATTTATTAGTTTACCTACATCATGTAATCATTAATCAACCCATTGTTGAATAGTATAGTATGATGAACCATTACCCACTCTTCCCTTCTCGAAGTACACTATATGTATAGTCAAAATATTCCCTTAATTTGGGGTAGTTAAGGAAATTTAGGATCGATGGGATCTTATATCTCATCTTCAGTTCCAATTAGTCAATTAGAACTCATAATGATGTTAGCCAAGTATGATGAACATAAGTCCATGTATTATGGTTCTAAATGACTTTTCACAATAGAGACTTCTGGATGATATTTATCTATCACATAATATTCGAATGTATACATCATTATTTTTGTTGGATTTATACAATTACTCAAAAATATACCACCAAAAAGAAAATTTTTGGGAGGACTAAATCTACGATATAATATAAATGAATAAAATTTATGAAGAATTATTTTATCTAAGCAAAGAAGAATAATTAAATCATCTATCTATAGTTTTTGAATGACACATCTTCTCAGTATCTTTATGAAGAGGACTTGACAAAAATTATATAACATACTAACATAAATTCTAATATTATTTGAATTTAAATGCAAAATGAAAATTTTAATAAGATCATTAAATAATACATGACAGTCATAGTTTTTAAGAAATTTTAGTTTCACATATTCTATATTGACACATTTTGAAATGTTAATTGAATAAACATTTAAAACCTTGAATCTTTATAAGACCTAAATGAATTTTGTTCTCTGATTTTTTTGAAAAAAAAACGAGAAAACTAAATGTCAACTAATTTTATCCAATTAAATAAAAATTAAGTCTTGTTCTTATATAAAAATCCATCAAATAAAGGCATGACTAAAAATATATTTTATTTTTTTATTATCATTGAATATCGTTATAAGTAACGTTTGAAAAATATTTTTCTTAATATTAATCGCATTCCAGAAATGATGTATGAAAATAAATGATCAATATGAAAAATTAAATAATATACATTATTTTCTCTAATAACTATTTTAAATAAAATTAACATTTCCTCATTTCATTATAATTGATTGACTTGTTTCATGAATATAATTGAAACCATAAAGTAATTTAACATTGTAATTTTCAGATATGTGTTGATGGTTTTAATATATCTTCATGACATTATTGAATCATCACTTATTTTTCATGTATGAATGATCCATCAGAAGAAATATTCAATTCCCTATAAAGATAAATGTTTGCTGAAACATTAAATTCTTGAAAAAAGATTTTTTTTCTGAAAATTGGGTAGTATAATTTCCCCTATATACTCCAACATAACATAATTATATAAGTAATTAAATAATTTATCATCCATAATAATTTTCATAAAAAATAACACACCCCTTAAATGAATCACACCCTTGCACATAAATGATCTAAATCTCTTTCATCTCATTTATTAATGGTTTATTGTATAAATTGTTAGAGGAGAAACCATGAACCCGAGAATAAATCTATCCATTTGACCTAATGTACATACTTTCTGAGGAAATATTCATTGTAAAAAAGATTTATTTGAAAACTTCATCCTATTCATAAGAAAATACCTATAAGTTATTAGAATAATGAATTTCATGATAAGTTCCTCCTATAATATTTTTTATACTAGAACTAGTATGAGATCCAAACTAATCACCACATAAAACATCATGATCACACATCATACACATAAATTGAAAAATAGAAAGACAATATTCACAGGGTTTATAAATATGACCTGCATCCATAGGAGAACATTGTAATCATATTCATTACTAGAGATACAAGATAATAATAATAATCCCTTTATCACTTCCTATCTATTTCCATGTCTATGAAAATAATTTCAAAAACTCTTTTCATGTTCACTATACAAATAATTATACATCTATTCAGAGTTGGCCCACCACACCTCATTATAGATTTCTTTTCCGAGTTAACCATTAATGTCATTCAAAAATAATTATATTCAACCTCCCATTAACCTATGAATCTATTGACACACTATTGAACCATATGTTAGAACTGATAAAATATGGTTACTATCCATATGGTCAATGTATGATGTTTCGTTTCTCGGTGAACACCATTAGTAGAAACACTGACTGATGATCACTTTTTTATTATGAAAAATCACTATATAATCCCAATATATCAATAATATATTACCAAAATAAAAATATTATGACATTATATCTAGTGACATCCTACTCCCCAAACACTCTAAGAAAACACAACATGAAACTTCCATTCGGAATTTCCATTGGTATTGACATATTCACCCGTGTCTAGAAAACAATGTTCTATGAACCAGATGATATTACACAAACACTAAAATCCCCCACTTGAAAATTTCTCTAGAATTTCAAATTTCTTCAAATATACTTGGAGCTACATCCTCTATCTAATGAATTTTTTTCTTCCACTCCTTCCAATAAGATGAGTCTAACCATGGTATAATGTTTTTTATCTATTCTTGAAAAATTACCATTATAAACATATCTATATGATTATGGATTCCAAACTCCATTAGAATTTCCAAAACCTTATCCTCTAGAATACTTTTCATAAAGTGATACTTAAATTCAATGTTATTAAATAATGAATAAAACAAAATATTTTAACAATGATGAATGACACTCTAACTATCATAAAAAAGTCCCTCTGTATGCTCACTTTTCTAGTTCCTTCTGCAAGAAAATTATAAAAATTAACTTTTTTCATGATCCAGTAGTAGTAATATAATCATCCTATGTTATAAATAATTTAAACACTACTTGTAACCCAGAGACAAAACCAGTTGTTATCCAACTAAATGTAAAATGAAAAACATTTAATATTTTTCCATGACACTATATCATCAGTGAAAACTATATCTATAAAAAATTTCATCTGATTGTCATCACTAAAACATAAAGATGCATCCTATAACCCTTAAAAGTATCATAAGATCCATTTCACAGGTTCTTCATGTTTTCTTCTGTAATTTGTTAGGAAACAAATAACAACTACCACTATAAAATAAACTTGTGGTAGATTATAAACCATTATACATATAAAAATTCTTATATCTGAAGAATAATGTACATTGCTTATTTCATGAAATTATCCATCCATGGATAGTTTTCATTCCATATAAATTTTGAAGCCTCTGGCGATGGGGGTCGAGACTGGTTTGTAACAATTCATTCCAAATCTTTCAATGACCTTCCTAATGAATTATTTTTGGGATAAAATCAATAATAAAAATTTTCTTTCACCCTTAATTATCATCCCCGATATCCTCTTATCTTGTACATGGTTTTCCATTTCAAACCTTCTTGACAACTTCTTATTTATTTATGTAAACCATTTTAACTTTAGAGCTGCAATCAATATAACATCCACATAAAAAAATTGAGATATATTGTTTTTTCCCATTGATTTCAGTAATAATAGTGATCAGACTAGAATAGACATAAAATTTACTTATACATAAATGTTAAAATATTATATCCCACTATATTTTATCTCTATTCAATTGATAATTAATCCTTTTCAACTAGATAATGAAATCTTCTTTTATATTAATTTCAAAACCCTTGGTTTGATGCACACCGATTTCGTCCTCCAAATATCCATAATGAAATGTCATCTTAACATTCATATTCTCTAAGTGTATATAATCAGATGAAAAAATGATAAGAACTGTCTAAATGGTTGTGTAATTCACCATTTGTGAGAATATTTCATATATGTGCATTCCTTCATTTTTTTAAAAAATTTAACAGAGCTTTTCTCTATACCACAAAATCCAATGAACCACAAATTTCAAAAAAAATACTGATTTTTTATATATCCCTCTATCATTACTATATATCATCCAACTCCCAAATATCATTGAGATTCAAGGAACTCATTTCTGGTTCCATGGATAAATCCCACTATTTAGAGTCTATGAGACTAGCTACCTATTCCAGATACTCTATTATCCATGCATCCATTATAAGTAATAAATTAATATAATATATAAACAACTTAAATGATATTTTTATATGAGGTGATATCTTCATAATATCCTTAGGATCAAGAATTTTAACCACTTTGTTTAGTAGTCATATGTTCATTTGAGGTTTGTATTATTTATCTCTATAAATTACCTCTCTGTCTAAACATTCACCATCATTTTTTGTTCCATCTGATCATCATATGTCTAGTAACCTTTCTATTGGGGTGCTAGCCTCTAATAATCTACTAAAATTTCTATATTGAAATTATATCTAGTAACATCTGTCTGATCACCATGAAAATCAATAATTTATATAACATTAACTTTTTTTTCAATGTAATTTAAATATTTCCATAGATTTCTTAATTTAAAAATACATCTCAAATATAAATGAATTTTTTCTTATCATTATCCCATAAGAGATAACCAAAGTTATAACTACCATATTTGAGATCAAAAAACTATGTATTTCACCTCGAACATATCTATATATTGAATCAATATAAATATATGAGATACTTAAAAATATTTAGATATGATTCACCTTTATCATCCTACTAGAAAAATGTTAATTAGGAAGTTACGATTCAAAAATTAAATTGATACATATGTTAAATAAGTAAGATTATATATTAAAATCCTCTACCCAACTTCCCTTAGGCATTACAAAGGGAAGCCTCATACTCTATACTTTCTCTTTCAGAGTTTGATTCATTATTTCAGATACTCTATTCTGTTTTGGATTTCCTTTAGTAGTATTCTCATTCCTGATTCCCTTACTCTTAAATAAGTTAAAAAATCTAATTTTGGTGTATTCTTCCATATTTTTTTATCTAGATACATTTCATCTTTTTTTTCACACACTTTTTCACCCAAATATTTACACAAAATAAAATTTTTAAACACATCAAATTTATTCTTTTGTAATTAACCCCAGACCTTATGAGTAGTATCATCAATGAAGATCATAAATTACAGAGATCCTATATATGAGTGAAGTATGTATGGACCCCAAAAATCATATTTAACATGTTCTGACTTTCGATTACTTGGCTTGCTACCATACATGTAGAAGGAGAATCTGTTTTTTAATAGAATATATCACTCACATCTTCCATGGTTAATTTGATTGAGTTTAAGTATTACTTACACCATTACAACTTTTATATTCCTCTCACTATGGTGAAAAAACATACAATAAAACTTTTTTGGACCATCCTATGAGTTCATTATGATATATATTACTTTATTTCTCTATCCGGTAAGGTATAAGGTAACATTCTCAACTCCCTAAGAAATCACCATGGAACATATTCTAATATAAGAAACTATATTGGAAAAATTCATCCCAAAACCTTTATCCTCAAGATATACCACTGGTATGAGGTCTATCCAGATACCTAGAATGTGTCTATCATCATTCATATTAATGAAACCTCAAATGTTTATTTGGATGTTAGAATTACCTTTTCAATATATATCTAAAGATTTATCTTCCATTAGATATAATTTTTGAAATATTCCTTGTACATAATCAACAATGGACCCATGATAACCTATTGAATAAGAACATTTTCTTATGTAAAATCCCTATGAATAATCTAGAATGATCATGCTTAGAATCATGTTGAATAGTATTTTAATTGTACTAGTAAAGTTTGTTTTTCTAGAAGTGGAATCCTTACATTGATTAATATAATATTTAATGATATATCCCTTCTTCCCAATGAGAAAACATATATGACATGAAATTTGGAATTTACTTTGACTTATTCACTGAGATATATTATCTAAATATTTATTCTTCTATCAATCCATCTATTAAACTAACTATAACCATCCAGTAGTATTTAGAGCACTTCATGATATAGTCTGAACTTTATTCCACCTCAACTCCTCATCATGTATATAGTTTATAATATCATTAAACATAAGATATTCCCTCCCACAAGAATTTCTCACCACTACCACCATGTAATCCATGTTTTATATATATGTGTAAAGAAGAGTTAAATCACAAACATCATTTATCAAAGTAACCTTCATTGATTCGTGTTTTTATCATGTCATATCGATGTTATTTAAATGACCAGCTAAATATCTTCTATATAATAACTTGAAACTAAAAAATATTGTTATCATGACTTTTTTTAAGAGATGTTATCATCTCATACATTTTAGAAACATATTTTATAACCTATACAATTTTTTTATTCTTTATAATGATAAAAAACATTTTGATAATGAGAATTCAGATCAAGGCCAGAGCCGTTTTTTCTAACTCCCATTCTTTCTTATCGGCTGTTTCAGAGAAAAAAATAGATAAAAATGAATCATGATTTTTTTTATGAAATAATATTCCAACTATATTTTCCAAAAGTAAATTTCTCTTCCATAAAACATATCAAAATGAAGTTCACCATCCTTTGATTTAATTCATCTAATAATATTTATACCAAATAAATAAAAATAACTTACAAGAGAAGTAGAGGAAAAATATGAATCGTGTGAGTGATGTAGAATCAACCATTCCATATGATACCATGTAAGGGGATGATAAACAAATAAACCTAAAAGAACTCCATTTTTTTGATATAATTCATATACTGAGAAAGAAAACATTGAACATATGAACATTTTTCCACCATCATTAGCTTGTGAAAAATAAATAATAAAAAATGTTTTGAAAAAAAGTATCAAATGATAAGTTACTACTTAATGTTTTTGTACACTTGAACTGGTATTGTATGAACCTGGATCTTCATTTTAGGTGTGTTTTTCCTTTTCTGGTTGTTTTTGAGAAAAAGAGGAAAATATGGAAATTTTCAAAATACACGCTGTGTACTTTATAAGTACACGCTGTGTACTTTGATGCCATGAAATGCCATGTGTTGGCCGTGTCCGGGCACACACACGTTGTGTAGGGGAGATTTGGAGGCTTCTTAAAGTGGAGTACAGAAAATCCAAGTACACACCGTGTACTTCAAAAGTAAATGTCGTGTATTTTCTTTTTTTCATTAAATGCACCGGACTCGTGTTTGATCAACATAATCGTCTTCTTCTAGGTCTTATTAGACCGAGATAAGTCGTACGACCATAGAACGTCTCCAAGCCCCCGTACCTCAGTTTGTTTTACGAATCGATAGCTGTCGATTGCGTTGAAACCGCAACAGTGAGCTCTTCCTTCTTCTTGAGTTTCATGCCATGATTTTCCGTCTTTCTCGAGATATCGTGGGTTGAGAATTTTTCACGTTTTCTAAGATCTTCGATGTTCTAAGGAGAATCAATCTTCGTGGCTCAAGTATATCGATCTCCTAGCATCCAGGTATGTAGAGACCCTAAGCTTGACGTACATAGACAATACATTTCTTTTGCGGAATACTTAGTATATAACAAAAACACACACACAAGGACCGTAATAGTTTAGTGTCTTTGGAAACTCAGAATATAATCTTCTAATCGTGGTGAAGGATCTTCAACATCTCCCATAAAGATATTCTTTTTTTAAAACCTAAATCCTTTATTTATGTCCTGGGGAAAAGAAAACATAAAATGGTGAGCTCAAATGCTCATTAAGGGTAAACAAAAGAAATATGAATCACGTCTAATTCATAAGAACATATCATTTGGAAATCTTAACCTGCAAAAGAGATCATAATTTCATAACATGGGATAAATCATAGTAGTGAAATGTAATCCCAATAATCATAACTTAAAACATGAAACTTTTTGGATTACACACATAATCATATATAATCATTTCTTATTAGTCAAGACTCATTTCCAAGACTATCTTAGTGGACAAAGTCCCATTCTGAACCGAGTTCACTCGTCGTTTCAGTCATATTTCACTGAACCGGTATAACCTACCGTTCCAGCCATGTCTATCTCATGAGATATAAAATATTTACCCAATGCATTGGAGGGAGATATAGGTCCCACCCATCTTATAATGATACCATTCTTATGTGTGCCACAAAATCATAAACCATACATCATAGCATAATCCATGTAATAAAAATGGGATTCTTAAACAACATGACATCATAATACAATTCATAAAAGATAATGGAATTCATAAAAATAATTTCATCACAACATAATCAAATAAATGTAATAATAGGGATAAAAACATAACCCTTTATTATCTTAGATGAAAAATAATTTTGATAAAACACTTGAACTCCATTCTTGAGGAAAATATCCTTTCTACATCAAAAACATTTTTCCATTATTAACATGTCATATAATTTTAAACTAAAAGAAATTGATTAAAAATAAACTTGAAAACTTGTAAAGGATGCTTCTTGGAAATAATGTTTTAAAAATCCATTCATGCCATATAAGTTAAAAAAACATTCTTCTTGTACTTTTGTCGAAAAAGTCAAAAAGTACCTCGTATGAAAAATGACAAAAGATTCCTTTCATATCCTTTACTAAAAACTCACCGAAGGGTAAAATTGGATTTAAAAAAATTTTAGGTGGATGGAAACAATATTACATATTGAGGGAACATGGATGTGGATGATAAAATACACCCCAATAAATACCAAAGTATAAACAATCTCGGATAAAAATGAGATTGTGATATTACCCTTACCATAGGTCCGATTTGCTTCTTAAGTGTCCAAAACTCATGTATAATGATTTAAATAATGTTATTGACTTATTCCAGAATCATACTTATTGTTATGATATCATATATGGTCATATTCTTAGCTTATTATTAGTAATATTTCATTACTACTTGTTATTTGGGTGTTTATTACTTTTTTGTTCTTATGCGTGTTTGTCGAATAAATTCATATTCTTCTCTTTAGGTTATAGATACCTCATTTACATAATGGTATTATTGTAATATATATCATATTAATTCATTCAATTCATTTATATAATCATTATGCAATGAAGATCATGTAGAACGAATCGCATCATATCGTGGAGATGGTATTCCGTACGTAGTCACGAGCGATGATATCGTTCCCATGATCGTGGAATTGTATTGGAGTTTATTTATACTATTTTATAATCAATATAAATTTTTAATACCCATATATAGTCTTTATTTACACCATTATATCCATCCAAGTAAGGTGGTGGTGGAAAATATATTACACCACGGCGTGGAGATGGTATTCCGTACGTACGTACGCGCGGTGATTTCTTTTTCCGTAGGATGGATAGATGGTGAAATAGGTTTGTTTCATAATTATAATAACATATCAGTATATTAGTGATACTGATGTTATTACTTAATAATGAAACAACTAAAGAAGAATAAGTGGAAGAAGAAATAAAGACGAAAGAATCGGTAACAGACATTACCTCTTCTTTGAAGTGCTTCTTTGAGACCTCCTTTTAGGGTACTAAAATAGGTCTTTTAAGAAGACCATAACCTCTAGGATTTTTCTAGGTAAGTGGAGAGAAGAATTTGGCAGGGTTTGGCTGAGCTTGAAGGCTCAAAGTGGTGTGAGTAAGAGGGAGGAGGAGGTGCCCTTTTATAAGGGAGGAGTGGGGCACCTTTGAAATAACTAAAAATATTATTTTATTATAATGTCAAATTCGGTTTTTAATAGCTCCAAATTGATATAATTAGAAGAAAAGGTGGGTAGGGGTCGAAATACTCTCATCCAATAGAATTTAGACAAGTTTAAGTATCAATTTTAACCTTATCATTTAGATTTAATTTTAAGTTAGATAATTTAACTTTTACCGTGTCTTCTTGTTTTCTTACACTATAAGGTTAATAAACATACTATATCAAGCCAAAAGAACCCCAAGTTGTTTATTATTAATATATATAACCTTATATAAGTCATTTGGCCGAACCTTATATTTTTAGGAATAAAATAACAATTAATAATATAATATTTGTTTTAAAAACTATTTTAGGTCAATTTTGACACTATTTAGTAATTGATTTTTGTGAAACTCATAACAGATTTATTAGTAAAAACAAAGTTAATTAAATCAATAATAACATGTCATATTAACATTTAAAATTAGTTTAATTCATAAAAAGTCTTAAATTACATTAATTTGGGTATTTATAACATCAATTATGTCAATATTTCATTAATAAGACAATTACTGCATCATCTTTGTGTCATAAAAAATGATAATTATTTAATACCTAAAAATTCAAAATAAATTCCAATGATGTAGATAATTGTATTATATTTCTGGAGACTATTAATGTTTGAAGTTTCATGAAGTCTATCACTAAATTTAAATTATTATACTTATAAGATTTAAGAAAGTGACATGTTGTCACATTCTGTGATTTTAATAATAATTAAATTATTTTCTTGGACAAAAGTCCATTAAATGAATCTAATCCGACCCTTAGGTGATATGGGTCGACTTTTAGTCATACAATAGGATTTTGACATGTTCTAGGGTAATTTTATAATATTATATTTACCCTTAATTACCCGATTTACCTTTAACTATGGTAAATAAAATTTATCGTAGTTACTATTCATAATTCCCAAAAATAAAAAGTAGCTTATTAACATAATTTGGATCCACTGACTCCAAATATGGAATCCATTTTTCAAAATTAAATACACAAAAGTTGAAGAAATTAAATTAAAATTAATCCCTTTGTCGAAAGAAAACAGGTTTTTCTTTAAAACATTGCAAAAGATTGAATTGATTTATCCCACGAATTCAAGGTAGAATCAATGCTAATGACATACATTATATTAAATGGTAAAAATATTTTCTATTTATACTTTAAAACCATTAAATATTATAATTTATCCATATAAATTATTTCGATGAAAAATGTTGTTTTTAATTAAAATATAGCGTGTTTTTACTATTCATCAAAATATGAAAGTTACCAGAATAATATGAAAAATTAATCCAAAGTAAATTTTTATTTTATGATTCCAAGGAAGAATTTTATTTTGTCAAATTGAACTTATAAACATGTCAAAAACTAGATTTAAAGTGGGTGCGCCATCAAAAGGCGGCAAAACTGCATTTTTTGAAAAATACTTATTTTACCTGAAAAATTTATTTTGTTCTTATACCATGTTTTAGAAAATGTGTAAGACGAATAATAATGTTATAAGATTCAAAATTTAGTTAATACTATTCATAACGTCTAGTTCATAATAATATTATAATAATATATCATTGTTTAGTAAACCCGGTATTGCGTACAACACACGCTATCGAGGAAGGCCGCGATTGCGTGTAATGCAAGCCAAGTCAGGGTTGCGTGCTGTGCAATAATCCTTCATTGTTTCATATAACATAATCCAACCATATTTCATTTCTAAATTGAATATATATATATATACTCAATGTTGCGTAGAATAACTATTATCAATATTGTGCGTAACACGATCCAAGAATAGTGTTGCATATACTGCAAGCTAATACGGTATTGCGTATAGCGCAAGGTAATCTTGGTGTAGCATACAACACAAGAAATTAATGAAATTAAAAGAATATTTTTCATAAAATCTCGGGGTGTTACATTCTACCCCCCTTAAAATGAATTTTTCCCTCGAAATTCGTCGGGGTTATAAATGGTTTACTATTTGAAAGTTTCTTTAATAGAAACCCACATCGTAAAAAGCAATACCAAAACCAATCTTTAAAAAAAGTATGAAACGTAACGGTTACCCAAATAAACTAATCACTGGGTTTCCACATAGGTGAAAATATGGATATGGAAGAGAAATCTAACCATCATGTTCTGATGGAGAGTGGTAGAGAACATGGCTATGAAAAATCCAACAATCACAAAGCTATTGATTTGTGATGATATAAGGTAACATCTGATTAATCGGATATAAGGGAACTAGGACAACATTTTTGGTTTTCAAGATCATTTCCCTAAAGTTGATGAATTAAAAGAAATACTTGCATGATTTTGGTACAATCTCACTATTGTTCGTGAATTGAAGAATTTCCACTTCATCCCTTAAGGAAATGAAGTTGAATTTGTTATTCGTGATGTGTTAGTAGATCATGTGATAGAATGATGGGTCATTCCATCTCTTTCAAACAAAAGGTTAGAAAAAATTATAAGTCCATCTTATGGTTAGATTAATCGTATATGGTTCCAAAAATGAACTTATACTTCATATATTATATCGCTTAATAAAATAAAACTAGTTTCTACTAACCAGGGACTTCATGTAGGCCAGTGGTATGAGATAAAGGCTAGTCGCACTTCGGTTGTGGGTTCGATTCCCATAGAATTGTCCGACATGATGGGTTGTCGCCCATCCTGCAGGTTGTCCTTTTTATATTACTATAACATCCCATCAACAATATCAAAAAAAAGTTTTATCCTTAAACAATACTAACTTATGTCTAACATAATTCATTCCAATCTTTAGGCTTATCCATAATACTGCAGTCCACTCTTATAATATAGTGAAAACGATTACCAAAGATTTAATACCATCGTTGATCCCCATATATCATAAGATATATCTTGTTGGTCACATTCCAAACATTCGAAGGCCTTAATCATGTATTCTCTTGAAAAAAATGAATACCCATTGAACCATAGTGAAAACATGAATGCAGTTAACAGTTAACACATTTCACATACCAAAATCCTCACAATTATATATACACAAACCATGATATCACTTAGTCCTTATATCAATCATGAGGTCATGAATACTATCAAACATATTAGATTTTTTTATCCCTTCATTATGTGCATGTCATCTGTTTTCCAAAAATATTTCAATCACTTTTCATGGTTACCGATGCCATAAAATTATTGAAAACCACAATAGACCAAAACATAAATATTCCAATATTCCACGATACTATATACAACATTATTCTGGAATCCCATTACATAAACACTTAATCATTCCAACACTTCGTTGTCATATTCAACATCGCCATTGGTGATCGCATGTGACTTCCCTTTGTCCTTTTCCTTAAGTGGTTTCTCATGTCGATCATCACTAACCCTTGGATTAGGGCATTTATTAGCATAATGCCCCATTTCTTTGCACTTGAAGCATTGAAGTGTAGTAGGTTCATTCTGTGTATCCCTTCTTTTGTTTGCATCATTAGGAATCTTCATCCCATCATTGCGGCATTCAAATGCCCGATGACCTTCCTTTCCACATTTGAATCATTTACTTGTCCCTTTAAGACAATCTCCACCATGCTTCTTTCCACACTTTGAGCATAAGGAAACATTCATCTTATTTTCACCATTATTCTGAGATTTCTCCTTGAACTTCATCTTTCATTTCTTGTCAAAACTATGAGATGGATAAGTAACACCAACTTCCATTTCTACCTTGATAGCACAATTCACAATTTCTTCATAGCTACTGAAGTCTCTTATAGCCAATGCCCTTCGAAGATTTGGTTTTAAACCACTGAAGAATCGATCAACTTTACATTCAGGTTGGATGATAAAACCAGATGCATACCTTCCAAGCCTTGTAAAATTCGCTTCGTATATACCAACAGATTCATCATCCTTTTGCTTTATTTCAAGAAACTCATTCTCCATCTTTTTTCGAAGAATACGAGGGATGTACTTATTGAAAAATAATTTCTTGAACTCGTCCTATTCCATGGACTCAATTTCATCTCTTTGCCTCGTATTCTTGATAAGATTCCACCCTTGATCATCTTCACCTTCCAAACGATACACTGCTAAGATGACTTTATCATGTTCAAAACATTGAAGAACTGAAAATATCTTTTTAGTGGTACTGATCCATTGTTCAGCAACAAGTGGATCATAAGACCCACTAAAAGAAGGTGGACATTTCCTCATGAAGGACTCAATAGAATGTTGTTCCCTTATCTGCTCATTTGGAAGTCCAGAATGATTCATAGCTTGTGTAAGTATAGAAATAAGATTATGCACTCCATCTCCCATAACATTTGTTTGTTCAGGAGGACAATCATTTCATTATCCATTACATTGATCAACACGGTTCCTTCGGGTTCCATCCATCGTCTAAAACCCAAAAAGAATAGTGTGAGAGGCAAAAATCATGCTAGGGAAAACAACATAATAAAGGGGGAGTATCCTCAATATTTAACATCTTAGGTTAAATTCTATGATCGTTACGATAGTTCTAGGACTGTATCTTATACGTATACTTATCCTTAGGTACATCCCTAGACATACCTTAGAAATATCTCTAGGGATCTCACTAACGTTTTCGCATCCTAGTTTCCAAAGTTTGACTAAACCTTTCCTCTAATACCAACTGTAGAGACCCTAAGCTTGACGTACATGGACATTACATTACTTTTGCAGAATAGTTAGTACATAAAAAAACACACACACAAGGACCGTAATGGTTTAGTGTCTTTGGAAACTCGGAATATAATCTTCTAATAGTGGTGAATGATCTTCAACATCTCCCATAAAGATCTTCTTTTTTTTTAAACCTAAATACATTCTTTATGTCCTAGGGAAAAGAAAACATAAAAGGGTGAGCTCAAATTCTCATCAAGGGTAAACAAAAGAAATATCAATCACGTCATATTCATAAGAACATATCTTTTGGAAATCTTAACCTGCAAAAGAGATCATAATTTCATAACATGGTATAAATCATAGTAGTGAAATGTAATCCCAATAATCATAACTTATAACATTAAACTTTGTGCTAGACACACATAATCATATAGAACCATTTCATATTAGTCAAGACTCATTGCCAAGACTATCTTAGTGGACAAAGTCCCTTTCTGAACCGAGTTCACTCCTCGTTTCAGTCCTATTTCACTGAACCGGTATAACCTACCGTTCCATCCCTGTCAATCTCATGGGATATAAAATCTTTACCTAATTCATTGGAGGGAGATATAGGTCCCACCCATCTTATAATGATACCATTCTTATGTTTTCCACAAAATCATAAACCATACATCATAACATAATCCATGTAATAAAAATGGGATTCTTAAACAACATGAAATCATAAAACAATTCATATAAGATAAAGGAATTCATAAAAATAATTCCCTCACAACATAATCAAATCAATGTAATAATAGGGATAAAAACATAACCCTTTATTCTCTTAGATGAAAAATAATTTTGATAAAAGACTTGAACTCCATTCTTGAGGAAAATATCCTTTCTACTTCAAAAACATTTTTCATTTCTTAACATGTCATACAATTTTAAACTAAAAGAAGTTGATTAAAAATAAACTTGAAAACTTGTAAAGGAAGCTTCTTGGAAATAATATTTTAAAAATCCATTCATGCCGTATAAGTTAAAATAACATTCTTCTCATACTTTTGTCGGAAAAGTCAAAAAGTACCTCGTACGAAAAACGACAAAAGATTCCTTTAATATCCTTTACTAAAAACTCACCCAAGGGTAAAATTGGATTTAAAATTTTTTTAGGTGGATGGAAACAATATTACATATTGAGGTAACATGGAAGTGGATGATAAAATACACCCTAGTAAATACCAAAGTATAAACAATCTCGGATAAAAATGAGATTGTGATATTTCCCTTACCTTAGGTCTGATTTGCTTCGTAAGTGTCCAAACCTCCTGTATAATGATTTATATAATTTTATTGACTTATTCCAGAATCATACTTATTGTTATGATATCATATATGGTCATATTCATAGCTTATTATTAGTAATATTTCATTACTACTTGTTATTTGGGTGTTTATTACTTTTTTGTTCTTATTCGTGTTTGTCGAATAAATTCTTATTCTTCTATTTAGGTTATAGATACCTCATTTATAGAATGGTATTATTGTAATATATATCATATTAATTCATTAAATTCATTTATATAATCATTATGCAATGAAGATCATGTAGAACGAATCGAATCACATCGTGGAGATGGTATTCCGTATGTACGCACGAGCGATGATATCATTCCCATGATCATGTAATTGTATTGGAGTATATGTATACTACATTAGAATCAATATCACTTTTTAATAGTCATATATAGTCATTATTTACACCATTATACCCATCCAAGTAATGTGGTGGTGGAAAATAGATTACACCACAACGTGGAGACGGTATTCCGTACGTACGTACGCGCGGTGATTTCTTTTTCCGTAGGATGGATAGATGGTGAAATAGTGTTGTTTCATACTTATAATAACATATCAGTATATGAGTGATAATGATGCTATTACTTCATAATGAAACAACTAAATAAGAATAAGTGTAAGAAGAAATAAAGATGAAAGAATCGGTAACGGACATTACCTCTTCTTTGAAGTGCTTCTTTGAGACCTCCTTTTAGGGTACTAAAATAGGTCTTTGAAGAAGAAAATAACCTATAGTATGTTTCTAGGGAAGTGGATAGGAGAAATTGGTAGGGTTTTCCCAATCTTGAAGGCTCAAAGTGGTGTGAGGATGAGGGAGGAGGAGGTGCCCTTTTATAAGGGAGGAGAGGGGCACCTTTGGAATAACTAAAATTATTATTTTATTATAAAGTCAAATTCGATTTTTAATAGCTCCAAATTAATATATTTCGAAGATAAGGTGGGTAGGGGTCTAAATCATCTCATCCAATATAATTTATACAAGTTTAGGTATCAATTTTAACCTTATCATTTAGATTTAGCTTTAAGTTAGATAATTTAACTTTTACTGTGTCTTCTTGTTTTCTTACACTATAAGGTTAATCAACTTACTATATCAAGCCAAACGAACCCCAAGTTGTTTATTATTAATATATAAAAACTTATCTAAGTAATTTGGACGAACCTTAGATTTTTAGGAACAAAATGACAATTAATAATATAATATTTGTTTTAAAAACTATTTTATGTCAATTTTGACACTATATAGTAATTGATTTTTGTGAAACTCATAACAGACTGATTAGTTATAACAACGTTAATTAAATCAATAATAACATGTCATATTAACATATAAAATTAGTTTAATTCAGAAAAAGTCTTAAATTACATTTATTTGGGTATTTATAACATCAATTATGTCAATATTTCATTAATAAGACAATTACTACATCATCTTTGTGTCATACAAAATGATAATTATTTAATCCCTAAAAATTCTAAATAAATTCCCATGATATAGATAATTGTATTAACTTTCTGGAGATTATTCCTTTTTGAAGTTTCATGAAGTTTCTAACTAAATTAAAATTATTATTCTTATAATATTTAAGAAAGTGACATGTTGTCACATTCTTTGGGTTTAATAATAATTAAATTATTTTCATGGAAAAAAGTCCATTAAATGAATCTAATCCGGCCCTTAGGTGATATGGGTCGACTTGGAGTCATCCAATAGGATTTTATATGTGCTAGGGTAATTTTATAATATTATATTTACCCTTAATTACCCGATTTACCTTTAACTATGGTAAATAAAATTTACCGTAGTTACTATTCATAATTCCCAAAAATAAAAGGTAGCTTATTAACATAATTTGAATCCACTGATTCCAAATATGAAATCCATTTTTCCAAATTCAATACACAAAATTTGCAGAAATTAAATTAAAATTAATCTCGTTGTCGAAAGAAAACAGGTTTTTCTTTAAAACATTACAAAAGATTGAATTGATTTATCCCACGAATTCAAGGTAGAATCAATGATAATGACATACATTATATTAAATGGTAAAAATATTTTATATTTATACTTTAAAACCATTAAATATTATAATTCAACCATATAAATTATTGCGATGAAAAAAGTTGTTTTTAATTAAAATATAGCGTGTTTTTACTATTCATCAAAATATGAAAGTTACCAGAATAATATGAAAAATTTATCCAAAATAAATTTTTATTTTATTATTCCAAAGAAGAATTTTATTTTTTCAAATTTAACTTATAAACATGTCAAAAACTAGATTTAAAGTGTGTGCTCCATCAAAAGGCGGTAAAACTGCATTTTTTTAAAAATACTTATTTTACCCGAAAAAATTATTTTGTTCTTATACAATGTTTTAGAAAATGTGTAAGGTGAATAATAATGTTATAAGATTCAAAATTTAGTAAATACTATTCATAACGGCTAGTTCATAATAATATATCGTTGTTTAGTAAACCCGGTATTGCGTACAACACACGATATCGAGGAAGGTTGCGATTGCGTGTAATGCAAGCCAAGTCAAGGTTGCGTTCTGTGCAAGAATCTTCATTGTTTAATATAACATAATCCTACCATATTTCATTTATACATTGAATATATATATATTTATATACTCAATGTTGCGTAGAATAACTATTATCAAAATTGTGTGTAACACGATCCAAGAATAGTGTTGCGTATACTGCAAGCTAATACGGTGTTGCGTATAGCGCAAGGTAATCTTGGTGTAGTATAAAACACAAGGCATTAATGAAATTAAAATAACATTCTTCATAAAATCTCGGGGTGTTACATGGTAGGTGGTCTGTGCCTTACCTTTCTAAGTCCTTGAGTTTTATGTGCAAATTCCACCAATAATCGTGAACGGGGTATTGCGTGTTTACCTTTTTCCCCCTATTGTTTACTTACCTTGCTTATATGCCTGTGTAGAGGTAATTTGATCATGTGTGGGGATAATTTTTTGTACTTGGATGTTTTTCCCATTACTTTTTTTTCTTACAACCTTTGGGTATTGTTGGGCCTTTGATCTTTATGCTTGTTTCCATGCCTTGTGACCATAGGATGGAGTGATATTCTTGACATGCTTGTTTTGTGGTAAAATGGTTAGCCAAGTAGCTCTATAGGTGTACTTTGTTCTTATAGCATTTTTATGCACTTACTAGCATGAGACTATGAGAACCTGGTGCTATAGACTGTAAGGGACAGACCGAGTGAGCTTCCCAGAGAGTCTTGGATACTATAAGCTATAAGGGATAGACCGACTGAGATTCCCATAGAGTCTTGGACATTGTAGACCATAGGGGATAGACCGAGTGAGATTTCCAGAGAGTTTTGGGTATTGTAGACTACAGGAGGGTAGACTGAGTGATATTACTCAGAGAGTCTTTACTTTGTTTGAATTTCTTTAAAACCTTTCCTGGGTAGAGAAGGAATTGACTGAGTGAGCTTCCTTAGAGAGTCTGTGATAGACCTGAGACTATTAAAGGATTGACTATGTGAGATCCTCAGAGAGTTTATAGAATTTGGGACTATAAGTGGGTTAGACCGCGTGATCTTCCTCATAGAGTCCTTGAATACCCTAGACTATAAGGGGAATTGACCGATCAAGCTTCCCCAGAGAGTCTTATAATTTCGTATGACCAAACCAGAGGGTTTAGGCTGAGTGCACTGCCCAGAGGGTTGTTGGTACTTCTTGGTTAGGACAAGAGGGGTTGGATGTGAGTACTTCCCAGAGGGGTTCCTGTTGTGGTTATATTTTTGCTTCTTTGCTATTTTTTGATCTATGGATTGATTACTATTGTATATCATCCAGTTACGGCTTACTGTTCACTGCCTTCTGTTTACTGCTTACTGTACTATTACCTGCCATATACTCACTGACTATTAGGCACATATATTTAGGTGGTTGCCTACAAGGATTTAGTCTCACACCCTATTTGGGTAAAGATATTGGTCCCAAACAGACTATGTTGTTGTAGGTATAGACAAGGGAAAGCGCCCTTCGACTTTTGGAACTTGATTTCTTGGAGCAAGAGAGAATGGGACCAAGCATAGGATTGCAATGTTGAGGAGCTGTTTATCTTTTCTTTTGAACTAGTTTTCGTACTATTTTTATTTCTAGCATTGTGACCTGTTTGGATGTTTTTCGAGATATGTATCATGTATCATTTCATATAAACATATGTTCTCCAGTGGTTTATTGTTTTATTCTTCCACCGTATACTTATTCATAATTTTTGGATATTTACTGCTTCTGCTATTGAATGTTTTGTTTTCGTCCACTGTGTACTCTGCCAATGAGGGCATAGTTTCTCCACTATCACACCCAAGGCCCTCACTGCTAGTCAGCAGCCTCTAGCGTTTGGGAAAATCCTCTTGAGGTCATGTGACCAACCATGTACGGGGCGCCTCTGGGTGGCTTCCGGAACCGGGAAGTTATAGGGATGTAATCCCAACTAAATACAATAAAATGCTCCTTGATCATACTTCCCACACTTGAATATAAAAATAGGAAATCATGATTTATATGGTTCAAATATATGTTCTCTATGCATGAGATAACACAAAAAACATCTTCATTACTAGATATAGAAGAAGATAAAAGGAAATATCTTAGTTTCTCTCTATTATAAATACTTCACAAATAATTTTAGAAACTATTTTATTTTAATAGATAAAACTAGTTATATATCCATTCATAGTTGTGCCACCAAACATCTTTACGGCGGTCAAGAACCAATATCCCTTTGAGTTTTCCTCCAGAGCGTGAGGTAGACCTCTCGATTGATCTCATTCCAGGAGTGGCACCGGTGTCCATTCCTCCTTATAGGATAGCAACACTTGAGATACAGGAGCTCAAGAAATAGTTGGAGGAGTTACAGGAAAGGGTTTCATCTGACCGAGTACCAGCCCTTGGTATTCGCCTGTCCTTTTTGAGAAGAAGGCAGACGGTACCCTTTGGCTTTGTGTGGAATATCGTAAGTTGAACCAGTTGACGGTCAATAACCGATATCCCTTGCCGAGGATCAATGACCTCATTGATTAGCTTTGAGGAGCCCGAATGTTCTCGAAGATTGACTTGAGATCTGACTACCATCAGTTGTGCGTTAGACCGTCAGATATACCTCTTACATCCTTCAAGATTAGGTATGGTCTATACGAGTATATAGTTATGTCGTTCGGTCTCATGAACACGAAAGCAGTTTCCATGGCGCTAATGAACCGGGTTATCCATCCGTACGTGGATTCCTTCATCGTGGTTTTCATGGATGATATCTTGGTGTACTCTCACACTCGACACGACCATGGTACTCATCTTGAGATCATTTTTAGTACACTGAGAGAGCATCAAATTTATGATAAAATATAAAAATGCCACTTTTCTATGGACCATATTCACTTCTTGGGTCATGTCATCTCATAGGATGGAGTGTCAGTGGACCCAGAGAAAGTGAGATCTGTAGTTTCCTGGGAGAAGCCGATGATCTTCTTTGAGGTGTGATGTTTTCTAGGGATGGATGGATACTACAGGCACTTTATTCAAGACTTTTCATGCCTTGTAGCACCGCAGAAAGGTCTGACCAAGAATGGGGAGAAGTTCTTATGGTCAGATTCTTGTGAGTCAGCCTTTCAAGAGCTGAAAGGGAGGTTGATGTCAGCACCGATACTAGTCTTTCCAGAGCTGAGAAAGAGATATATAGTCTTCTGTGATGCTTCAGGTGTCAGACTGGGAGTTGTGCTTATGCATGGAGATGGGGTCATTGCATACGGGTCTCGGCAGTTGAGGCCAGATGAGAGGAACTACTTGACGCACGATGTGGAGTTGGCAGGTGTTGTTCATGCCTTACGCTGTTGGAGATATTATCTTCTGGGAGAGAACTTTTTAGTTTTCACCGACCACAAGAGTCTTAATTACATCTTTACTCAGTATGATCTGAATCTGAGACAGCGCATGTGGGTTGAGTATCTTCAGTTCTTCGAAATTGAGCTTACCTATATGCCTGGGAAGGGAAATGTAGTTGCTGATGTGCTGAGCAGGAGAACTCAGATACAAGCTATTTATGAGGCCAACAGTGAGTGGAAACTTATGGCTCTATTCTCTGAGATTCATTTGGAAGTGCATGATAGACAGGGACAGACTTTCCTATCTTCTTTAGCTGTTACCTCTACACTTATTGATCGGGTACGGATGAGGCAGCTATTAGACTCAGAAGGCCTAGTCTTACGGGAGAGTGTGTCAGGAGAGGACCCTCCTTCTGGATAGACAGTGGGCGAGGATGAGATCTTGTGTTTCCAGGGACGTGTGTGGGTTCCGACATACATACGTGAGGAGCTGATGTGGGATTTTCATTCGTCTATTTGGGAAGTTCGTCCAGGTGTCACCAAGATGTATCAGAATCTTCATGCCCAATATTGGTGGCCAGGTATGGAGAGGGATGTTGTTAGATTTGTCATGAGTGGAAATGGAACGATGTCGCGATGGACTTCATGACCGGGTTGTTGAGGTCACCTCAAGGGAATGATGTTGTTTGGGTAGTCATCGACAGACTTAGAATGGTTCCTCATTTCTTGCTGATCAAGGAGACCTTCAGGGTTGATGAGCTGGGATGGTTTTACATCCATGAGATTGTACTTTTACATAGAGTTTGATGCTCCATTGTTTCTAAAATGGATGCACATATTACATCTCGGTTCTGGCAGGGGCTTTAAAAGGCTTTGGGTACACAGGTACTTTTGAGTACATCATACAATCCTCATAAAGATGGCCACTCAGAGCGTACGACTCAGGTGCTTGAGTATATGCTCCGAGCTTGCATTCTAGACTTTGGAGGTTCTTGGGAGAAGCATGTTCCTCTTGTGGAGTTTTCCTATAACAACAGTTTTCTGGAGACTATTTAAATGGATCCATACAAGGCTTTGTACAGTAGGCCATGCCGATCACCTTTATGCTAGCTAGAGGAAGGAGAGGAAGCTTTGTTGGGACCTCGTCTTGTTCAGGAGACCTCAGAGAAGATAGAGTTGATTCAGATGAGGATTGATACAACACAGTCTCGACAAGAATATTATGTTGATCAGCATAGATGACCTCTGGAGTTCGAGGTCGGGGATCAGGTTTTCTTGCGTATCGCACCATGGTTGGGACACAAGAGGATTCAGAGACAGGGTAATATTTCACCACGGTATGTCGAGCTATTTGAGGTGTTGGAGATAGTTGGGATGGTTGCCTATCGGTTTCAGTTACCTCAGAGGTACCTGTCTATGCACAACTTCTTCCATGTATCTCAACTCCGACGTTACTTTTCAGACCTGTCTCATGTCTTTCATCCCGAGGAGGTTGAGCTTGAAGGGAATACGTCATTTGAGGAGAATCCTATCCGGATTTCCGGTCAAAGTATGAAGTTTATCCATGGACGGTCTATTCCTCTGGTATGGGTGCTATGGCAACACATGCGAGTACAAGACGAGACTTGGGAGAGTGAGGCTGATGTACGATCACAGTGGCCGGAGTTGTTCAGGGTATCTTCTTCGGTGACTCTCTAGGTAAATTTGATTATGAATTTATTTAAGGGGGGAAGTTTGTATGATCTCGGAGCTTCATTTTAGGTATGTTTTTCCTTTTCTGGTAGTTTTTGAGAAAAATAGGAAAATATGGAAATTTTCAAAATACACACCGTGTACTTTATAAGTACACGTCGTGTACTTTGATGTCGTGCAAGGCTGTGTGTTGTCCATGTCTGGGCACACAAAAGGTGTGTACGGGAGATGTAGAGGCCTCTTAAAGAGGAGTATGGAAAATCCAAGTACACGCAATGTACTTCAAAAGTACACGTTGTGTATTTTTCTTTTTTTCATTAAACACACCGGGGTCGCATCTGATCCACATAAATGTCTTCTTCTAGGTCTCATTCGGCTGAGAGAATTCATATGGCTACGGAATGTGTCCGAGACCTCGAGCCTCCGTCTGTTTGTTGAATCAACCGTCATCGGTTGTGTTGGAACCACAGTGGTGAGCTCTTCCTTCTTCTTGAGTTTCATTCCAGGATTTCCCCTCTTTCTCGAGATATCATGGGTTGAGGGTTTTGCATGTTTTCTCAGATCTTCGAAATTCTAAGAATAATCTATCATCGTGGTTCAAGTATATCAATCTACAAGCATCTAGGTATGTGGTTTGTGCCTTACCTTTCGAAGTCTTTTAGTTTTATGCACAAATTCCACCAATACCCGTGAATGGGGTATTGTGTGTTTACCTTTTTTCACCTTTTGTTTTCCTGACTTGATTATATTCTTGTGTAGAGGTAATATTTTCATGTGTGAGGATAATTTGTTGTACTTGGATGTTTTTCCCATGCCTTGTTCTACTTACGACCTTTGGGTATTGTTGGGACTTTGACCATTATGCTTGTTTTCATGTCTTGTGACTGTAGGATGGAGTGATATTCTTGACATGCTTGTTATACTGTAAAATGGTTAGCCAAGTAGCTCTATAGGTGTACTTTGGACTTATAGCATTATTATGAACTGACTGGCATGGGACTGTGAGAACCTCGTGCTATAGAATGTAAGGGACAGATCGAGTGAGCTTCCTAGAGAGTCTTGGACATTATAGACCATAAGATATAGACCGAGTGAGCTTCCTAGAGAGTCTTCGATATTATACACTACAGGAGGGTAGACCGAGTGAGCTTCCTCAGAGAGTCTTTGCTTTGTTTGAATTTATTTAAAACCATTCCAGGCAGGAGAAAGAATTGACTGAGTGAGCTTCCTTAGAGAGTCTGTGATAGACCTAAGACTATACCAGGATTGACTGAGTGATCTCCTTAGAGATTTTCTAGACCTTGGGACTATAAGAGGGTTAGAACACATGATCTTCCTCAAAGAGTCCTTGACTACCCTAGATTATAAGGGGAATTGACTGAGCGAGCTTCCCCAAAGAGTCTTATAATTTTGTATGACCAAACCAGAGGGGTTAGGATGAGTGCACTGCCCAGAGGGTTGTTGGTACTTCTTAGTTAGGACCAGAGGGGTTGGCTACGAGTACTTCCCAGAGGGGTTCTTGTTGTGGTCAGCTGTTTGATTTTTTGCTACTTGTTGATCTGTGGATTGATTCCGGTTGTATATCATCCTGTTACTGCTTATTGTTCACTTCCTGTTGTTTACTGCTTACTATACTATTACCTGCCATATACTCATTGACTGTTAGGCATAGATCTTCAGGTGGTTATCTACTTTTATTTAGTCTAAAACCCTATTTGGGTCATTCTTTTGTTCCTAAACAGACTATGTTGTTGTAGGTATAGATAAGGGAAAGCGCCCTTCGACTTCTAGTACTTGATTTCTTGGAGAAGGATAGCATGGGACCTAGCATAGGCTTGCGATGCTGAGGAGCTGTTTATCTTTTCTTTTGTACTTGTTTTGGTAATTTTTGTATTTCCAGAAATGTGACATGTTTGGCTGTTTTCTTTGATATGTGTCATGAATAATTTCATATATACAGATGTGATCTAGTGGTTTATTGTTTTAGTCTTACACTGTTTACTTGTGCATTATTATTGGATATTTAATTCTTCCAATAATGCATGTTTTTTTCTTCCATTGTGTACTCTTCCAATGAGGGAATAGTTTCCCCACTGTCACACACAAGGCCCTCGCTTCTAGTCGGAAGCCACTGGCATTTAGAGAAATGTGCTTGAGGCCATGTGACCAACCGTGTACGGGGTGCCCCAGGGTGGCTTCCGGAATCGGGATGTTACAAAGTGGTATCAAAGGAATTATTTTCTCTTGATTTACTGTTTGGAACCTTTATCCAGGGATAGGACATATTTTGTACTTGGTAATAAGCTGTGCCTGGGAGTAGCTAACCCGTGTACAGGGATAATCCAATCTACCCCATTATTGCAGTTTTTTGGTTTGAGATTTTACAGTTCATATGATTTCACCTAGACTGATTCACATGCCTTGTGTTGTCATTACTATGCTAGTTCGGTTCTATTTCTATCACAACCCGATGAGATGAGGGTATGACAACTCATGCATCATATAGGAACTTGTTATAAATTACATTCCATGCATTCTTTCCATGCCATCTATGGTGCATTAGCAATTGCATGTTGTTGTGATAGATGTTTTATAGATTATGCCTGATGTTGTGATAGATCCTTGATAGAATCCCTAGAGTTTGATAGAGGAATTATTTGTATTGTGTCTTGCTTAAATGAATGCCAAATTTTGGTTCTTGAGGTGTTATGGGCCCTCAAGAATCAGAACTTGGTAGATCATTGACTTGTTTCCCTTGTATATGATGTGTAGGAGATGCCAAGCTTTCGTTCGGGGGGGAGTATGGTCCCTCATGGATCTGAATATGGTACCTTCATGTTTGTTTTTCAGTGTTTTTTGGGATTCAGTGTAGTTTCTGAGCTACTGCCCAGAAAAACCCAGAATACACGGCGTGTACTTGACTACATGCCGGGTAGTTTTATACTGCATCACTAACTGTATGAAAAAAACCCAGGGTGGGGAAAAAGTTTTCAGAAACACGCCGTGTACAGTCGTTACATGCCATGTAGTAGTGATCCGTGTACCCGGTCATGTCACTAACAACACGGGTCAGGGAATCTCGTGTAGTAAACTTCGTGTTGGGTAAAAACATGCCGTGTAGTCATGCTATAGGTACCCGACTGTGTCACGAACAAAACGGGACGGTGTTATCTCTCTTATACATGCCATGTTTGTTTGGAACATGCTGTGTAAGGTTTAGCAATGTAGTAGGCCGTGTAAATAACAACACGGGTCGCCAAAACCTTGTCTAGTACACGTCTTGTCCTTCGTGAACACGCCGTGTAGTCTAGGGTTAAGAGTACTATGTGAGTTATCCATGTAAAGAGACTCAGGTAGGGGAATATAGATGAAGTACATGCCGTCTGTGGGGACAACACGCCGTGTAGTCTGGGGTGTTACACAACCATCTATAGCAAGGTACACGCCCATGTCAATGGCCTTAAGGAACACGCCGTGTAGTTATTATACACATCGTGTAGTCATGTTTAGTAAACTTGAGTGTTTCTTTATCATGTTCTCGTTTTGTACTCTTATGTAATCTATACTTGATAATCCTGATCTAAGGTGTGCTTTTGATCTTTTAGAGTTATGCCTCTGAGACGTCCTTCTGTCATACGTCAGCTGCGAGACGGTGATCAGACACTGGATATGGCCGATCAGGGACCTCCTGCAGATCCTCCTAGTTTTCCAGCATTGGTACCAGCGGTTATACCCGTTGTAGGTGTCGATGCACAGTTCAGGAAGGACTTCTTGAGGATGATGCAGACCTTTCAGGGAGCACCGCCTCCTACCCCATCGATGGCTGAGTTGACGTGGGTTTTCTAGCAGCATCCTCCTCCTACGCTCTTAGCGGATAGAGGACCCCGGGTTGCAGTATCATGGCTAGGGACCACAATAATGCCCTTTAAGAATCTATAGATACCTCCAAAGAAAAGGGTAAGGCTAGCTACTTATATTATCTGAGACACTATCAAGATGTGGTGGGAGGTGATCTCACAGTCAGGGAGCCAAAAGAGTATGACTTAGGATGAGTTTCGGTGTATCTCCTACGATTACTTCTATCCAGAGACCTTGAGGGCCGATCGAGCCCAGGAGTTTATGAGTCTTGAGCAGGGTACTCTTTCTATTATGGAGTACTAATCTCGTTTTACTGAGCTTCAACGCTTCACACCGATTCCAGCAGGTGATGAGTTGTTCCTTTCTAGGAAGTTTGGGGACGGTCTCAGGCAGGAGATCCATTCCTAGGTGAATATCTTCAGGTTGAATTTGATATATTCTATCCTCAACCAGTTGCTGATCACTGAGCGCAATATGAGAGATTATGGTAATGTGAGCCAGGGTGGTTCGACATCTAGAGTCAGTGTTCCTCCTACTGACAGTAGGAACCACCGCAAGGAGTCTGCTCGAGGAGATCAGAGTAGGAAGAATGTATCTTCGGGCAGCCAGGTTGTATGCTACCAGTGTGGTAGGAGTGATCATACTAGGCCATAGTACCAGAGAGACCCGATGGAGTGCTGATCTTGTGGTAAGATGGGCCATCTTCAGTGTTTTTGTCAAATATTCTCACCTATGGCTGGTGGAAGGGGTTCTTCTATGACCCCGCGTAGAAGAGACGTATCACTAGTGCCTCACCAGTCTGGGAACTAGAGATCTTCTGGCCATTCAGGCCAAGGTGGAGGTCGCAGATGTGGTGGTCAGTCACTAGGTTACCAGTGAAAACAGAGTGGATCAGCTTAGAGTGGTCATCCAGGGGCACATGGCCATGGGACAAGCCAGACTCTTACCGTGGAGTAGACCCATCAGGAGCATGATCCCGAACATTCTACAGTTCGAGGTGCGATCTTAGTAGACTCTGTTTTATCTTCATCTCTTTTCGATACCCATGCTTTGCATAGATTTATCTCTGTTACTGTTATGGAGATACTTGGTCTTTGTATCTTTTACTCTCCCAGTACATTGACTCTAGAAACATCGTTGGGAACCAGATAGGTTGGTGTACGTCAGTGTAGAGAGTGTCCTCTTAAGGTTGTAGGGTGTCACTTCTTATGGGACCTCTATGTCCTAGAAATGACGAGCTATGATGTCATTCTCGGGATGGACTGGTTAGTTCCCTTTCAGGCGGTCTTCGACTACTATCACCAGAGAGTGAGTTTCGTAGCACCAGAGGTTGAATAATTTCTTCATAGAGGTGAGTGGGATGTCCATGCGAGTCGAGCAAGACCCGTGCATCATGGGCTAGGAGGAGCCACATTCTATATTTCTAGTCTTTATTTGGATGACCATGGGACTTCGCAATTAGAATTTCCCCTAGTGGTGGATCATTTCAGAGATGTCTTTCCAGAGGAATTTTTGGGTTTTCTTCCGGAGTGTGAGGTAGACTTCTCGATTGATCTCGTGCCAAGAGCGGGACCTGTGTCCATTCCTCCATATTGGATGGCGACACCTGAGCTACAGGAGCTCAAGAAACAGTTGGAGGAGTTACTGGAAAAGGGTTTCATCTGACCTAGTACTAGCCCTTGGGGTTTGCTTATCCTTTTTGTGAAGAAGGAAGATATTACCATTCGGCTTTGTGTGGATTACTGGAAGTTGAACCTGTTGACGGTCAAGAACCGATATCACTTTCTCAGGATCGATGACCTCTTTGATTAGATTTTAGGAGCCCGAGTGTTCTCGAAGATTGACTACAGATCTGGCTATCATCAGTTGTGCGTTAGACCGTCAGATATACCTCTTATAGAATTCTATAGCAAGTATAATCTATACGATTATATGGTTATGCCGTTCAGTCTCACGAATGCACCATCAGTTTTCATTTCTCTAATGAAACGAGTTTTCCATCCGTACTTGGATTCCGTCGTCGTGGATTTCATGGACGATATCTTGGTGTACTGTCACACTCGACACGACCATGCTACCCATCTTGATATTGTTTTGAGTACACTGAGAGTGCATCATATTTATGCTAAACTCTGAAAATGCTAATTTTGGATGGATCAGATTCACTTATTGGGTCACGTCATCTCAGAGGAAAGAGTGTCAGTGGACCTAGAGAAAGTGAGAGTTGTAGTTTCTTGGGAGCAGCCGAAGAACTTCTTTGAGGTGTGAAGTTTTCTAGGGATGTTTGGATACTAAAAGCGCTTTATTTATGACTTTTCACGCCTTCCAGCACCGCTAAAAGGTCTGACCAAGAAAGGGACGATGTTCTTATGGTCAGATTCTTGTGAGTCAGCCTTTCAAGAGCTGAAAGGGAGGTTGAATTCAGCACTGATACTAGTCTTTTCAGAGCTGGGAAATATCTATATAGTCTTCTGTGATTATTTAGGTGTCGGACTGGGATCTGTGCTTATGCAGGGAGATGGGGTCATTGTGTATGGGTCTTGGCAGTTGAGGCCACATGAGAGGAACTACCCAACCCACGATCTGGAGTTGGTATGTGTTGTTCATGCCTTACGCTATTAGAGATATTATCTTCTGCGAGATCAATTTGGGGTTTTCAATGACCAAAAGAGTCTCAAGTACATCTTCACTCAACATGATCTAGATCTGAGACAGCGCAGGTGGGTTGAGTATCTTCAGTCCTTCGACTTTGAGCTGACCTATATTCTTGGGAAGGGAAATGCAGTTGCTGATGCGCTGAGCAGGAGAACTCAGATACAAGCTATTCAAGAGGCCAGCAATGAGTGGAAACTTATGGCTTTGTTCTCTGATATGCATTAGGAAGTTCATGACAGATAGGGACAGACTTTCCTATCTTCTGTAGTTGTTACCTCTACACTTATTGATTGGGTATGAATGAGGCAGCTATCAGACTCAGAAGGCCTAGTCATTCGGGAGAGTGTGTCAGGTGATAACCCTCCTCCTGGATGGACAGTGGGCGAGGATGAGATCTTGTGTTTCCAGGGACACTTATGGGTGCCGACAGACATACGCTAGGAGCTGATGTGGGATTTTCATTTCTCTATTTGGGCAGTTTATCCTAGTGTCACCAAGTTGTATCTGGAAATTCATCACTAGTATTGGTGTCCAGGTATGAAGAGGGATGTTTCAGGGTTCGTCATGAGATGTTATACTTGTTAGTAGGTGAAAGCAGAGCATGAGAGACTGGAAGGTCTTTTACAGCAGTTACCCATTCCCGATTAGAAATGGAATGATGTTGCGATGGACATACTTACCGGGTTGCCGAGGTTACCTCAAGGGAATGATGTTGTTTAAGTAGTCATAGACAAAATTACAATGGTTTCTCATTTCTTATCGATCAAGGAGACCTTCAGTGTTGATGAGCTGGGACGGTTGTACATCCGTGAGATTGTACGTCTACATGGAGTTCCATGCTCTATTTTTTCTGAAAGGGATGCGTGTTTTACATCTCAGTTTTGGTAGGGGATTCAGAAATCTTTGGGTACACAGGTGCTTTTGAGTACATCATACAATCCACAGAAAGATGTCCAGTTCGAGTGTATGATTCAGGTGCTTGAGTTTATGCTCCGAGATTTCATTCTATAATTTGGAAATTCTTGGGAGAAGCATGTTTCTCTTGTGGAGTTTGCCTATAATAACAGTTTTCTGGCGACTATTCAAATGAAACCTTATGATTCTTTGTATGGTAGGCCATACCGATCAACTTCATGCTGGCTGGAGGGAGGAAAGACAGCTTTTCTGGGACCTCATCTTGTTCAGGAGACCTCAGAGAAGATAGAGTTGATTCAGATGAGGATGGCTACAGCACAGTCTCGACAGAAATCTTATGCTGATCAGCGGAGACAACCTCTGGAGTTCGAGGCCGGGGATCATGTTTTCCTACGTATCGCACCAAGGTTGGAACACAAGGGGATTCAGAGACAGGGTAAGTTTCCACTTTAGTACTTCATACCTTTTGAGGTGTTGGAGAGAGTTTGGTTGGTTGCCTATCAGTTTCAGTTACCTCAGAGTTACCGAGCTACGCACGACGTCTTCCACGTATCTCAACTCCGATGTTACTTTTCAGACTCGTCTCGCATCTTTCATCCTGAGGAGGTTGAGCTCGAAACGGATTTTTCATTTGAGGATAATCCTATCCGGATTGTCGATAACAGTACGAAGGTTCTCCATGGATGGTCTGTTCCTCTGGTAGGGGTGCTATGGCAGCACGTGCGAGTACAGGACGAGACCTGGGAGAGGGAGGCCGATGTACAATTGCAGTGGATGGAGCTGTTTGGGGTATCTTGTTATGTGCCTCACTAGGGAAATTCAAGGATGAATTTCTTTAAGGGGGGAAGTTTTTAAGAACCAGGATCTTCGTTTCAGGTATATTTTTCCTTTTATGGCCATTTTTGAGAAAAAGAGGAAAATATGGAAATTTTCAAAATACACGACGTGTACTTTATAAGTACACGCCGTGTACTTTGATGCCGCGCAAGGACATGTGTTGGCCATGTCCAGGCACACACATGGTGTGTAGGGGCGATGCAGAGGCTGCTGAAATCGAAGTATGGAAAATCCAAGTACACGCCGTGTACTTCAAAAGTACACACCATGTATTTTTTTTCATTAAACACACTAGGGTCGCGTCTGATCAACATAAAAATCTTCTTCTAGGTATTATTTGACCGAGAGAAGTCGTACGGCCGCGAAACATCTCTGATCCCTCGAGCCTCCGTCTGTTTTCCAAATCAACCATCGTCGATTGCGTTAGAACCATGGTGGTGAGATCTTCCTTCTTCTTGAGTTTCATTCCATGATTTCCCCTCTTTCTCGAGATATCATGGGTTGAAAGTTTTGCACGTTTTCTCAGATCTTTGACGTTCTAAGAAGAATCAATCGTCTTGGATCATGTATATCAATCTCCTAGAATCGAGGTATGTGGTTTGTGCCTTACCTTGTGAGGTCTTTGAGTTTTATGCACAAATTCCACCAATACCCGAGAACGGGGTATTGCGTGTTTACCTTTTTCCCCTGTTGTTTTCCTGCCTTTCTTATATGCTTGTGTAGAGGTAATTTGATCAAGTGTGAGGATAATTTGTTGAACTTGGATGTTTTTCACATGCCTTGTTCTGCTTACAACCTTTGGGTCTTGTTGGGCCTTTGACCGTTATGCTTGTTTCCATTCCTTGTGACCGTAGGATGGAGTGATATTCTTGAAATGCTTGTTATGCTGTAAAATGGCTATCCAAGTAGCTCTATAGGTTTACTTTGGCCTTATAGAATTATTATGCACTGACTGGCATAGGACTGTGAGAACCTGGTTCTATAGTTTGTAAGGGAAAGACCGAGTGAGCTTCCCAAAGAGTCTTGGATACTATAGACTATAAGGGATAGATCGAGTGAGCTTCCCATAGAGTATTGTACATTTTAGACCATAGGGGATAGACCGAGTGAGCTTTACAGAGAGTCCTGGATATTATAGACTACAGGAGGGTAGACTGAGTGTGCTTCCTCAGAGAGTCTTTACTTTGTTTGAATTTCTTTAAAACCTTTCCAGGCTAGAGAAGGAATTGACTGAGTGAGATTCCTTAGAGAGTATGTGATAGACGTGAGACTATAGGAGGATTGACTGAGTAAGCTCCTCAGAGAGTTTATAGACCTTGAGGCTATATGAGGGTTAGACCGCGTGTTCTTCCTCAGAGAGTCCTTGACTACCCTAGACTATAAGAGGAATTTACCGAGCAAGCTTCCCCAGAGAGTCTTATAATTTCGTATGACCAAACCAGAGGGTTTGGGCTGAGTGCACTACCCAGAGGGTTGATGATACTTCTTGGTTTGGACCAGAGGGGTTGGCTGCGAGTACTTCCCAGAGGGGTGCCTGTTGTGGTTAGATTTTTTCTTTTTTTCTATTTGTTGATCTATGGATGGATTAATATTTTATATCATCCTGTTACTACTTACTATTCACTTCCTGTTGTTTACTTCTTACTATACTATTACCTTCCATATACTCATTGACTGTTAGGCACAGATCTTTGGGTGGTTGCCTACTGGGATTTAGTCTCACACCCTGTTTAGGTAAATCTTTTGGGACCAAAAAGACTATTTTGTTGCAGGTATAGACAAGGGAGATCACCCTTTGACTTCTGGTACTTGATTGCTTGGAGCAGGAGAGCATGTGACCAAGCTTAGTCTTGCGATGCTGAGGAATTGTTTATCTTTTCTTTTTTACTTTTTTTTTGGTACTGTTTGTATTTCCAGCATTATGACATGTTTGGCTGTTTTCTGAGATATGTATCATGTATCATTTCATATATACCTATGTGATCCAGTGGTTTATTGTTTTTGACTTCCCCGGTTTACTTGTGCATCATTTTTTGGATATTTAATGCTTCTGCTATTGAATTTTTTTTCATCCGCTATGTACTCTTCCAATGAGGGCATAGTTTCCCCCCTAGTCACACCCAAGGCCCTCACTACTTGTCATCTGCCTCTTGTGTTTGGGAAAATGCGCTTGAGGCCATGTGACCAACCAGGTACGGGGTACCTCTGGGTTGCTTCCATAACCAGGAAGTTACAGGGATGTAATCCCAACTAAATACCCTAAAATACTCCTCGATCATACTTCTCACACATAAATATAAAAATAGGAAAGCATGATTTATGTGGTTCAAACATACGTTCTATATGTATGGGATAACACAAAAAACATCTTCATTACTAGATATAGAAGAAAATAAAAGGAAATATCTTACTTCCTCTCTATTATAAATACTTCACAAATAATTTTAGAAACTATTTTATTTTAATAGATAAAAGTAGTTATATATCCATTCAGAGTTGGGCCACCAAACATCTTTATGGCGGTCTTTTTCAACTCACTCATTTTGAACAACGTTTTTATTTATAGTCAACAGAACATTTTTCTTTGTAAAAATCAATATAGTATTTAACCATTGATGACTCTACGACCAAATATATATATATAATGAATGTCTATTTAGTGAAAACCTACTACCCAAACACTATGAAACATCACTTTACAAAACATCTATGTTTTATTTCCATTGGTTTTATTTAGACTACCTCAATCTAGAAAACACAGTTTGATGGCCTTAGAGAAGTTATAAAAACCCAACATTTATCAATATCATTTCAAAGCTCACTAGGCCCATATATAAATATACTCATGATAATGAATATATTCTTCATACACATAATTGAAATAATGTTATGAATGTGAATGAAAATGGCCTAATTAATTTTTTTAATATGCATCTAGTGATGTGGGGAGAAACCATCAAATGATAATTCCTATATAACATTTCATTGGTCAGCTGAAAAACCAAGATGTGACCTATCAAATTTATTACAAGATATCCCATCAACATGATGCAATATTTCATCATTATCATTAAATCTTTCGTGTTAGGCAATCTCATAGTTATTTCCATTTTTTTGTACATAAATATATTTGGAAGTCAATGAATTAAAAGAAAGTTTTACATTAATTTATATAGTCTATGGGATTGAGTAACATATTTATCAGTCTTCGTACTTGATGTAAGACACAATTTTAGTAACTATACTTTATATTTTCATTCCAAAATTAATAGAAATATTTTGGGTAAACATGAATCTTTGTATATGAAAATCCAATTCTTTCATCTAAATCTGATTCCATATAATCAGTTTATAGAATACATGCATCATTAATCTGTAAGTGTTCAATAAATATAAAGAGGTAGTCACTTATATTATAACTAAATAAACACATTTCATTCTCATGATTTAATCACATTAAATACTATATTTTTCTCATTTCTATATATTCCCGATATAATAGGGGATTTAATTTTTTATAGGATTTCTTATATGCTTAATTTTGTTATTACAATCAATAGATGAACTTTTTATTTTAATTTCTTTATACATTGGTAAAAATCAAGAGTTTCCTTGAAAAATAACTAGAAACCACTATGAAACAAAATATTCATAATGACCCATTCACCTGAATCAATTTCATTCTCCCCTTGATATTTCACTCAATTGTGATGCCGTAAATGGTATATTTTTGTGAAACCATTTTTTGGATATGTCAAATCACTTCCTCAAGTGTTAAAAATGGTCTTCCAATATAATCAAAATAAGGGAATTAGATCAATACTCAATCTAAATTATTAATGAATGAAAAGTCCAAAAAATATAATTACTCCTTCTGAAACTCATCTATTATTTGACCATCATTATAAATCCAACTTATATTCAATCAAATTAAAATACACATACATTAAATAAACAAACAAGAAAATAAATTTACATGACATGTGTAGTTTCATGAGATAATAAATAATAATTAATAACATGTTTATTAAAAATGATAAAAAGTATCGTAAAGGGAAACAAAAATAATATATTATATTTAGTTAAATTTTAATTATTAATGAATTTTCAATTTATACACTATAGTAGTTATTAATTCATTATTTTAAATTATATTTTATTTAATATTGATTAATAAAATTTTTGTGAAACTATTTTTCAAATACAAAATTTGAGGTTAAGGTATTTACTATAAGTACATATTACAAAAATGTCCTACTAGGTTAAAATACTTAAACCCATATATACGATGTACTGTGTCATAATAGATGTATGAAAATAAATATTTTCTAGTAGATATGGTCTCATTACACAATCCAGGACTATTATGGGCTCCATCTTCCTCCCCAAATAGTGCACTTTATCCATCAATTATAAATTAAAATTTCTTTTAATTTTTCTATACCCTAAAATACACTCATTTCTTTTACAACCATATATATATTTATTTTAAAAATATTTATTACAATATTTTCCTTTATGTTTTTTAGGTGACAATATAAAATTATTTATCTATAAATGTTAACTGTAATTCATGATTATTCAATAATTAATAATTCACATCCTTTTACATATAAAAAACTGTACATGTTAATACACACCATTATCTATTAAAATAAGGATCTTGCACCACTATGATGTTTTTGGCCTTTCTATATAGCCTTCTTTGATAAGGTAACCATCGAAACAAGATATTCCATTACATAAAAAATTGTACTATAGGGTGAAAGATAACAAATTAAATTTGTATGATCAATATTGATGAAGTTAAATCACATAACAAATGTATCGAAAAGACTATTAGCACGTAATGTTTTATGTGTGTGATTCTTCACTATGTTACCACCATAATTTTTATATAAAGAGTGGATAAAATTGACATGGCCTTTCATGTCATTATTCCCCAAGAGATGTTAAGGGTGATATCATAATATTTATCTTTTTACCAAGTAACTATATTTTAAAATATAATCACACTCATTTTGAACCCCTAGATAAATTATTTATCTTATAAAATAGACATTTTAGAACACCATTAATTATTTATAAATTATGGTAGAATTCAAATATAATAAATTTTTATTATAACATATATATTTATTTTTGAAATAAATAACAGTAAATTTCGTGAGGGGTTTGGAGAAAATAAGATGATGACTTATGGGAAAAGTTTCAGGATAAAATCAAAATTGATCTAGTTGTTTTGAATAACCATTTTTTTATAAAAATAAAAATTATAGATGTGATATAAAATCAATATGTGTAGAAAACACAACTCTAATGTATACACAAACAATAGAAAATTTAAAAACACAAAAAATTATTGAAAAAATATAATAGTTAATAACGAAAAAATATAAAAAAATGAAAATGATAAGAACTTATGATTAATTTGAAAAAATAGATAATACCAGATAATTATGAAAGGAATAGAATCAGTCAAAAAATGAGGAGTAGGCTGTGACACACACTTGTTAAAAAAGAATAATGTTTGAGTGTGTGGATTGGGAGGATCAGGGTTTAAAGAAACAGAAGTGGTCAGTTCATGTGTTTATAACTCATAGAGGGTTTATGTTTGGCTATAATAATCAAGATAAATCTACTCACGGAAGGATAAGGGTTTAGATGATGCACTGAAAAGAGGGGAATGAGTGAAAAATGGGATGTAGGAGTGATAATAATGGAATTAAATGTGTGATGAATTAGATGATGGAGGGATCAAATAAGTTAAGGATAAAATGAATGAAGTGCAGATTAGTCCATGTATATGGGATTGGGTGTGGCTTGTAGGGATGGAGGAGAGATTGAATGAGGGAAGAGGGTTGGAGGAACCAAATGCGTGATAAAAATACTTAGATTTATTTATGTTCCTTATTTGAACAAGAATTAATATCCATGGTTATAGACCACATATAGCCATTAGATTTAAATTCTCAGGGATATATCTCAATCTATGGAAATGCACATATCTTACCATGGCTATATGTATGTTTCTAATTGTTAATCTTTGATTTTTATATTTTTTCACAATAATGGGTTCTTATATTTAAACCCTTTTTTCATTCATGACACCTATTAATCATTCATGACATGTCAGCATTGAACTTGATTTAATTCCTTCACATCCATTAGAAATTTCATAATAAATTGAAAAATTGGTTGAAAATAAAAAAAAACATAGTGTGGTATATTAAAAGATTGTGGAACCTCTAGTGAAAATTAAAATACATTAAAATCACAAAATCATATTGTCTTTTTATAGAATAAACATCTATCTTAAATAATAATTTAGATACACATAAAATGAAAATTATATTCTATATTTTGTTATAAAAAATTGTATAAAAATCATAAAGAGAAATTTTTAACCCTAATATAGTTTCTTAATAAATAATAAGAAATCATAAAATACCATTTCCTTCAAAAAGAAACCATTCAGCTTTATATGGTCAAAACATTTGATTAAATAATTTAATTACATCATGAAATCAAATAATTTATATTAAAAATAATATAAATATTAGAATAAAACATATAAGAATCTAGGTACATTATCCTTAAAATAACCCTTAAAAGAAACCATGAACAGGAACAACCTTCATGGTTAATTCCAATATGTCTCTTCTTCATATCCGACCATTACTAAATGCATTTCCTGTAAGACGGTGAGATTTTTGAATATAGTTTTCACTAAATTAATTCCATATTAAATAGATTGCTTCACACACAACCCAAACCAAAACGATCATTGGAATATCAGATGAATATTATAAAATAAATTTAAAAATTATAAATCCATTTGTAAATAAAAATATTTCCATTAATTTTAAGTGCATAAGAAATATTAATAAAAATTCTTAATATTTAATAGGTTCTTAAGAAAAAAGTGGGTTTTAATTTTATTATGTATTTTAATTTAGAAGCTAAATTTATTTATATAATAAATTTAATTTTATTGATTTATGTATATTTTAGTATTCAACATGAAAAACTATCCAAAAGTGAATTGATAATATTTTTCTAAAATAATTTTTTTTAGTGAATATTGAAAACATATTGTTTTTAAAAATAAAATATAGCTTATAAATTTATTAGGAAATAATAATTACATTAAAATTATAATTATTTTAAAACAAAAATATGATTAAGGATTAACATTATTATTTCAAAAATATTAGGTTGAATTTATATAACCCTTGTTTAACATTTTAGAAACATAAGAAATATTTTAACCTAAAAATTGTTTTTATTTGATTATATTAAAAATTTGTACTCATTATTTATATAAAATTAAATAAAAATTGGATTCCATATATTATATCAATATATTAATATAATTTACTAGGTTATATTTTATTTTCTCCATAAATATAAGATTACTACGATTTCAATTCATTACCATGAAAATTATAAAACACTCATTTTTGAAGAATTATTTTATTTACATTGTGTAATTTATATCTAATAAAATAAATTAATATCATATGAAACATGACTCAAAAAAATTATGTAATCCTATATATAAATTAATTAATAGTCATTAAATTTTTAATCAGTAGTGAATAATATTAAGAACTATTAATGTTAAAAACAATATTTTTCTACAAAACATTTTTTATATATTAAATATTTTATTTTAAAATTTAATTTTATATTATATAGAAATTAAATTATATTTCATGGATATTACTTTATTTTACTAACATAAATACTTGGTAAGATGGGTTACCTTATATTTTTAATAAAATATAAATTACATTGGTAAAAACTAGTTACCTTGGTAAAACCCAAAATGATAAAATGTAAAAATCCCATGGTAAAAGACTTTATTTTTTAAAGAGTGAAAATTAATTATATATGATATATAAACCTTATATCACCCCAAAATACACTATTTACCTCTTTTGGAGCCACAAAACCTTAAATAGTGTCATTTAATCATAAAAATGCTAATATTTGTTTATGTAAATTGTATTTTGGTCACATAAAATAGGATACTCTCTCCACTACATTTACCAATCCATTAAAAATTACTATGTAAAAAAAAAATGAACTAGTTTCTTTTAAACTCATTCACCATGTACCAAAATCCTTGGTATTTTGAAAAGACCATGTTAAAGAGCCTTAAGGTGTTACCCAAATGAGAATATCCCATGGGAGAGGTAATGATCTGAACTAAAATCTCTTAATTCTATTATTCTTTTCCAGAAAAAACATATTATATCGATGAATACATGATATTATAAATATTAATAAAATAATAAATTTCAATATTTTAATCAAATATCTATTTTATTCTATCCTCTAAAACCATTCAAAAAATGAAGATTCAATCAGGATGTACAAACTACCGAATCCATGAAATATGTGCATGATCTTTCATCACCACCTTACAAGTATAGATTTAAATTTGATGGAATAATTTAGGATAGAAACTAAATGGGGTGTGAGGGGGAGGGGGGGGGGGTAATAACTATTTCAGTGTCTTTATTTTTTTAAAACCTCAACTTGTACCCATTTTAATTTACCTTAATTAGTCATTAATGTGAAAAATAACTCTAGTTGTATTTTTTATATTTTATTTATTTTAGTATATCTAAACACACACACACACACACAAAGAAAATATATATTTACACGATTCGCCACTATATTAAAGATGTCTTGTCCTCAGTGCAAACCGATTTTCTTTTTGTTTTTCTTTTACTTTCACATCAACATGTAAGAACATCCACTTCTTTTTTATGAAAACAGTGATGAACACAATTTCATCTTCTTCCCTTAAATAATTCATACATAAATTATACACCCTCCAATTATTGTTTTTATTTTTTACTTATAATAAAATCCTCTATTTATGAAGTTTTGGTATGGTAAAACCACTTATTATACTTACCACTTATTCTTCTTTTTTGTCCACTTTATTGAAAAATATAGATTCACTAGATATATTACTTATTCAATATTCTACATCATTAAATAAAATGATACATTATTTCTTTATCATATTATTTGATAAAAAATATTTTCTCTGATAAAATATGGTATCAGATCTAGAAGGACCCGACCTTATTACATACATAATCATGAATTTAGTAATGAAAAAAAATCCTTTAACATTGAGTATGTTATCAAGTTTAGAGCTTTAAAGAATTGAGACAATACATTCATAACATTACACATTATTACAGAGTGGATACCATAAAAGAAGTTTCCTTTTTTTCAAGATATAAAACATTAAAACATAAACATGACTCCTTGAAAATTATTCAACATTTAAAATGGATTCCTTCTTTATCTTAAAAATCCATGAACCTGTGAGAATCATTTAAAAACATGGGATGAGAACAAAAGCTCAGTAAGGGATGAAAAATAAGGAAAGGGCACATTAGTTCATGAATACTCGTAACGTATGAAAGCCTTTTCAAAAGACATCCTTATCACCTGTATATACTTATTTTGTGTAAAATGAAATTTACATAGGATCCAAAAAAATCATGAGAAAATGAATATAGTCTTAAATGTATCTTGGGGCATTACTTACATAATCCTGTAACCCTTTCGACTACCTTATAATTTGTAACTCCCACGACTACCTTACTATTTGTGTAACCATCGTAGTTACACTTGGAGTAACCATAGGGAGGAAAGCCAACATACACAAACCCAATGAATTCGAGGGTGATATATGTAACGCCCTGACCTCAGTTACCTAGAGTCGATGCATTATTACATAACATTGGCATGATCACAAGAATGACCAAATCTCGAATGACTGATTGGTTTAGTAGCCTTGGAAACACTAGATATATTCATAATGTTTTACATTACACCATAATGTGAAAAACTACTACAACAACATATTGTCTCCATAATACACACTATTATCCCCTCATAATATCCCTGCAGGTCATTCATAATTTACTTCTTCACATCCTGGGAAAAATAAAACATAGAAAAGGGGTGAGCTCAAATGCCCAGTAAGGATAACAATATAGCGGAAAATTTCATAAATAAGAATAAACATTTAAGGCAGTGTATAACTAAAACAAAAGCCTTTTAAACCTTAACTTCAACATAGTATAGAAAAAATTAAATGAAATAATTCCATTTACTTATTCACATGGATATTCTACTAATCGAATAATCACATTCAATATCAATAACCACTTTCATAATGATGGAATGCATAATGCCAGACTATCATAACCACATAGCCAAGGCCTCGTGCCAAGACTACAAATAAGATTTTGTCAAGGCCTTGTGCCAAGACACTAGTTTGTCTCATGAGACCTATGGATTCATCTAGAAGCTATAGCGGGATCCACCCGTCACATATTAAGTCCAATGCATTCCCATATGAAAAGGTTTAAACATAACATAAACATACGTATTAAAACTAGCATACAAAATGTCAATACTTTTACCATAAACCATGAATGGTTTAAAAATAGAACATCTACAGTCAAACATATCACAAAACCTTCAATACAATATAGAAGTTTGGTATCATAATAAATCAACTTCAAATAAGCGTAAAATCCATCAAAGGAGGTTGACATAGATGAAATCAAAACTCTTTTTAGAGAAATATCTCTTTATATTTTGAAATAATTTAAGAGTCATATATTTATAAAATAAAACATTTTTTTTTGAAAATATTCTTATAATCTTGTAAGGGAAGCTTTGATGATTTTATAAAGGCGGAAAATAGCCTCACCCGCTGTATAAGTTAAAAAAACATTTTACCTTAATTCAGTCGAAAAGGTTAAAAAGAACCATGTTTGGAAAACGATGGAAATATTCCTTTATAAAACTCTTATAAAAAGTCAAACAAGGGTATAAATGACTTTAACCAATATTCTTTTAAATAGTAAATATGTTTTGAAATACATTTTTAAGAAACATGGATGTGGATGATAAAGAGATCCCAGTAGATTATTATGTATAAACAACCTAGGATAATGAAGAGATTGTGAAATAACCCTTACCTTGTACTTTTCCTTGGTTGGCGTAGGTTAACCTCCTATATAATGGTGAAATAATTGTTATTAAATTATACAAGAATCATATACATTAATATGATATCATATATGATATTTGAACAATGATTTGTTAATAATATCATAGTATTATCGTTGTTTCGGGTGTTTACTTACTCATTTTCGTTTATATGTTTTGTTACGTAATCTATGTTTTTCAAAGATAGGTTGTATCTTAATCATAACCAGAATGATTTCAAGTCCTTAGATACTATTATTAATCATCAAATCAGAATTATATTTGAATGGATACGATGGATAATGAATCTCATCGCGTTCGTGGAGACGGTAGTCCGTACGTACGCACGAGCGACAATATCATTCTTTTAATATTAAAATAATATATAATTGGATGGTATATCATATATAAAGAATCATTATCATGTTATATTTATTATTTACATTAGTTTCACATCATTATTATACCCATCCAAATAATAATTTATTGAATAACAATTACACCACGACGTGCAGACGGTAAGCCGTACGTACGCACGTATGGTGACATGTTATTCAAAGGATGGATAGAATACTGAATATGGTTGTACCATATTTATAATAACATCACAGTATATATATGATACTGGATTTTTTTATTTTAGAATGGTAATAACAAATAAAGAAGAAGTGGAAGAAGAAAGGAACTTGGAAAAGGGTGGTGAAATCATTACCTCTTCTTCGGGTTCTTCCTTTTGATTTGATCAAAAGGGATCTTAGGTTGGATTTATGACTAAAGGAAGGAATCTAGGATGAATTGAGGGAATTTGAGAGAGTATTTGGGCAGAGTTTGGTCGATCCAAAAGGCTTGGAAGGTTTGAGTTAATGAGAAGGGGGAGTGCCCTTTTATAAGAGGGGTGAGGGGTACCTTTGGAAAAGCTAGAAATATTATTTTATAATAAATTCAAATTCGGTTTCTAATGTCTCCAAAGTGGATTATTTAAATTTTAAGGTGGGTATGGGTCGAAAAACACCCAACCAATAGAATTTAGAAAGGTTTGGGTTACTATATTAACCATATCATTAAGAATTAACTCTTAGTTAATTAGTTTCACTTTTACAATGTCTCTTTGTATTTTTATATTATATGGTTAATAAACATACTATATACATACAATAGACCACCAAGTGGTCAATTAATGATACACCTATCATGATATAAGTCTCTTGGACGAACCTTAGATTTTTAGGAATTTAATATCAATAAATAATATAATATTTGTTTTAAAAACTATTTTATGTCAATTTTGACACTATTCAATAATTGATTTTTGGAAAACCCATAACAAAATTATTACTTCGAAAAAGGTTAATTAAATCATTAATAACATGTCATAGTAACCTATAAAATTAGTTTAACTCATAAAAAGTCTCAAATTATATTTATTTTGTTATCTACAATATCAATCATTTTAATTTTTCACTATTATGGTAATTACTACATGACCATTGTGTCATAAATAAATTAACTTATATAATGTCTAAAAATTATAAATAAAATACCATTATGTAGGAAATATTTTTATCTTTATAATTAATATTTATAGTCTAAACTCCAACATACATAACACTATGTTAAAATTGTTTTTCTAAAAGATATGTGTTTGTGTCATTTTTGTATTCATTTTAACTTAATTAAAATAAAGTGTCCCTATCACATACAAGTGGCACCATGGGGTCCCAAAATAGACCAAAGGATTACCATGGTCGAACATGTATCAACCAATAAGGTTAGGACACGTTTTAGGAAAATTTGTTATTATTATAATATTATTTTTTAACCCTTATTTACCAGATTTACCCTTTATGCATGGAAATAAAATATTTACCGAAGTAATTATTCAAAATGTCTAAAAATAAAAGTTACCTATTACACAATTTGAACATCCTAATTCCAAATATGGAATCCATTTTTCCAAATTCAAAACACAGAACTGGCAGAAATTAATTAAAAATTAATTCCTGTTGTCAAAACAAAAAGCGTGTTTTTAAGATATAATAACTATCAAAAGATTGATACTTGTTTATGTTCGGTTTAATAGTGAAATTATGTCCAATGAACAACATTGTACTAAATGGTAAAAATATATTCTAAATATACTTTTAAACCACTCAAATTCATAATTTATCACTATTAATTATTTCGATTAAAAAAGCTGTTTTTAATTAAAATTTAGTAATTTTCACTATTCATCAAAATATTAAAGTTATCCAAAAAGTACCAAAAATTCACATCAGGCTAATTTCGATTCTCCAAATCCAAAAATGAAGTCCATTTTGAGAGATAAAATTTATAAAATTTCATAAATTAGGTATTACTATTCATAACAGCTAGTTTGATTAGTTTTGGTGTGTTAGAACTCGATGTTGCATACAACACACGCTATCACATTATTCAAAGAGATGCGTACCGTAGAATCTTGGGGTGTTACATTATCCCCTCCTTCAAATAATTTTGTCCTCAAAATTTCTAGAATACTACCGCATGAAAAGACTTGGGTGGTTCTTCATCATAAGTTCATCGAGTTCCCACGTTGCCTCTTCCATCTTATTGTTTCTCTACAAAACTTTTACCAGACATGTCGTCCGGTTTCTCAGTACTTGTTCTCTCGTATCAATAATCTTGACAGGCTCTTCGCAATAAGACAGATCGGGTTCCAGTTCTAATTCTTCATAGGTGTGTACATGCGTTGGGTCTGGCATGTATTTCCTCAATAAAGATACGTGGAACACATCGTGAACTTTGGAGAGACTTGGCGGAATTTCCAATCGGTAAGCTACATCCCCAATTCGTTTTAGAATTTTGAAAGGTCCGATGTACCTGGGACTCAATTTACCTTTCTTACCAAAACGTATAACTCCCTTCCATGGAGATACCTTCAGTAAAACATGATCACCAACATGAAATTCCAAATCCTTACTTCGATTATCATCATAGCTCTTCTGCCTACTTTGAGATGCTTTGATGTGATTTTGGATTACCTTCACCTTTTCCATCGTTTCCTCCACCAGTTCTGGGCCTACAGGTTTTCTTTCACAAACGTCATCCCAACAGGTTGGTGTACGACATCTCTTTTCATATAACGCTTCATATGGTCCCATCTGAATACTTGAATGGAAGCTATTGTTATAGGAAGATTCTACCAGAGGTAAATATTGATCCCACATACCCTGAAAGTCATGTGAGAAGGATCTCAACATATCTTCTAAGGTTTGAATAGTTCGTTCTAATTGTCCATCTGTTTGAGGGTGGTAGGCAGTGCTCAAATAAAGTTCAGTATCTAGGGATTTCTGAATACTTTTCCAGAATCTTGAAGTAAAACGGGGATCACGATCAGAAACAATCGATAGGGGTACTCCATGAAGTCTCACAATTTCATTAATATATAGTCTTTCTAGACGTTCCAGTGGTAGATCTTCTCTTATAAAAAGAAAATGTGCTAACTTGGTAAGACGATCAACAAGAACCCATATTGCATCGTTCCTTCTAGGAGTCTTTGGTAGCCCCATGACAAAGTCCATTATAATATTGTCCCATTTCCACTCCGGTATGGGAAGAGGATGCATGACTCCTCCAGGGTATTGCCTTCCAGCTTTCACTTGTTGACAAACCATACATCTTGACACAAAATCAGAAATCTCCCTCTTCATGTTGTCCCACCAAATATGTTCATTCAAATCTCTGTACATTTTGGTGCTCCCAGGGTGTATAAAGAAATTGGAACTATGAGCATCATCCAGTAATTCTTTTTTTAGATCAGGTATATCGGGAACACAAAGTCTCTTCCCGAATTTCAAAATTCCATCTTCATACACAAATTCTCTCAATCTACCATCATTCACAGCATTAATCTTATTTTGAAATTATTCATCATCAGTCTGAGAAATTTTAATCCTTTCTAGTAAAGATGGTTTGGAAACCATTTGAAAAATAATTGATGTTTCACCTTCCTTGGTTATTCCCATGTCCATCTTTACCAGATCCATGAAAATTGGATCCCTTTCAATTCTCACATTGTTCAAAACTCCATGATCTTTTCTGCTCAAAGAATCTACCACCTTGTTTGCTTTCCCCCGGTGGTAGTGTATCATACAATCATAATCCTTGAGTAATTCAAGCCATCTCCTTTACATCATGTTGAGTTCTTTTTGTGAGAAAATATACTTCAAACTCTTGTGATCAGTATAAATCTCACATTTTTCACCATTGAGGTAGTGCCTCCATATCTTCAAAGAAAACATCACAGCTGCTAACTCAAGATCATGTGTAGGATAGTTTTGCTCATGAATTTTCAACTATCGTGATGCATAGGCAATAACCCTATCATTCTGCAAAAGGACACAACCACTTCCTTTCTCCGATGCATCACTATAAATAATGAACCCATAATTCCCCGATAGTAGAGTTAATATAGGAGCATTGACTAATCTTCTCTTCAGTTCTTCGAAACATTTTTCACACTCTTTTTTCCAAACAAATTTAACCCCTTCACGTGTCAGCTTAGTTAATGGGTTAGCCAATCTGGCAAAATTTAGGACGAAATGTCGATAATAACATGCCAAACCAATAAAACTGCATACCTCAGTTATACTCGTAGGTGCTGGCCATTTTTGGATTCCCTTGGACTTAGAAGGATCAACATAGATTCCATCTTTAGAGACAATATGGCCAAGAAAAGAAATCTCATGAAGCCAGAATTCACACTTGCTAAACTTCCCATATAATTCATGTCTTCTCAGAGTCTTCAAGATAATATGCAAGTGACTTTCATGATCTTAGTAACTTTTAGAGTATACCAAGATATCATCAATAAATACCAATGAAAATTAATCGAGATATTCCTTGAAAACTCTTTTCATCAGATCCATGAATACAGGGGGTGAATTAGTCAATCCAAAAGGCATTACAGGAAACTCATAATGCCCGTACCTGGTTCGAAATGCTGTCTTCGGAATGTCATCCTTCTTTGCACACAACTGATGGTATCCAGATCGAAGGTAAATCATTGAAAAGTATTGAGCTCCATGCAGTTGGTCAAATATATCATCAATGCGAGGTAGGGGATACTTGTTCTTTATTGTTATAGCATTGATCTCCCTATAGTCGATACATAACCTCATAGATCCATCTTTCTTTTTAACAAAAAGAACAAGGGATCCCCATGGAGAAACACTAGGGCGAATAAATCCCTTATTAGTCAATTCATCTAGTTGTTTCTTTAGTTTAAATAATTATACAGTGGCCATTCTATAAGGGGTCTTCGATATAGGCCTTGATCCAGGAATTAAATCAATGGAAAACTCAACTTCTCATTCTAGAGGATGTCTAGGTAAATCTTCCGGAAATACATCTTCATATTCTTTCACAACCGGTAAATCCTCTATTTGAACATTCCTTTCCTCACCCACAGTCATTTATTTCTCTTCCTCCCCAATAATTGAATTTAGTTGAGCTACTGGGGGTGGATCTAGAAAAGAATTAGGTGGTGACGATTCTTCTCTAAAGATAAGGTGTTCCTTATCATCATCATCAAAAATCGTAACCTCCTTCTTCTTACAATAAATCTATGAATCATAGTCCGAAAGCCAATCCATACCGAGGATTATATCAAACTCAATCATAGGTATGCTGATGAGATCAGCAGATAAAGAACAATTATGTTCTCTAATGGGGGCCGATTCACAAAACTTTGTTGCAATGATTCTTCCCTTAGGAGTTTTAACTGACAATTCTCTTGTTAAATCAAATTGGAAATATCTAATTTTCTTAGAAAACTGGGGAGAAATGAAACAATGCGATGATCCAGAATTAAATAATGCATTTTCTAAACTTGAGGAAACCATTAAATTACCTGCCACCACGTCTTTTGGAGCTTCTGCCTCAGCAGCAGTGATAACAAAATCTTGTCCTTGATCCCTTGGCCTTTTCTGAGGTAAGTTCCCCTGACGATTAGGACATTCATTTGCATAATGTCCCATATCCCTACAATTGTAGCACTGAACATTGGTAGCTTCCTTCTTCCCTTTGCAATCACGGGTTTGGTGGCCTTTTTCACCACATTTGTAACAGACGCCCATTCCCTTCAAGCAAGTACCGGGGTGTTTCTTTCCACATTTACCACAAGATGGATATTCAACCATTCCCTTCTTCCCCTTATTTCCATTCCCTGATTGATCAGTAGATCTTTTCTTCTCTTACTTTGCTTTAAAGTCATAAGACTTAGAGAATTCCTTTTTTGTCTTGATAGAACATGAGACAATGTCTTTGTACGACGAGAATGATTGTGAGACTAATGCTCGACAGAGAAATGGTTTTAACATATAAAATAAACGATCAATCTTAATTATTGGGTTACATATATAATCTCCACCATACCTTTCTAACCTTGTAAAGTTAGCCTCGTACTTTGCGACATTCTCATCCTCCTTTTGTCTCAGACTCAGAAATTTCCTTTCCATATCTGCTCGATGGTCACGAGGAAAGTATTTTTCTAAAAACAGATCTTTGAACTCCCTCCATTCCATATTTTATACTTCATCATCTTCCTTCGTGTTTTGTGTCAACGAACACCATTGATTAGAATCTTCAGTGAGGAGGTAAACTGCCATGATAACTTTTTCCTTTTCACTACTCACTAAAGCCTGAAATATTTTCTCAAGGGAATTTATCCATTGCTCAGCTACTAAGGAATTTTTACTCCCATTGAACGTTGGTGGTTGTTGCCTCATGAATTGATATAACATTGATCCTCCACGCTGCGGATCAGGGTGCCCCATATAGGTAAGGTTATTATTCATAACCTGGGTGAGTTGTCCTAGTATGGTGAATAGCTGAGCGGCACCAGTTGCATCACCAGCTCCACTATAATTATCTTGAGCAGGAGGGAAATCCCTACATGGAGTGTGTGCATTGATACTGTTTCCATTTATTCCACTAGGTGCTATTTCTAAAAAATGGCATAAACTTGATCAGTTTATGAATCAAAATACATAATCCCATACTTATAAAACACATAACATAAATTGAACTATTTATGGATATAATCCATAATCATAAAAAATGTTTTCTTTGAATAAGTATATACTCATAAACCATTCATAATGATTTATAAAGAAAATGAGATTTATCCTAAGCATATCCCCCGAGAGTATCATAACTAAGAGTGCAGCAAGGCCGTTGTCGTGCACCAGTTCCCGTTCGAGTCTAGCTCAAAGTGGTGTTTTCGGGTTTTACCCCTAGGTACATATGTGCCAGAGCCACCTCGACCTGCTCGTATCTAGAAAGGGATGTATTGCTCAGAAAACTCACAAAAATCTATACAATACCAAAATTCTAGGAAGTTCTATACTAATCCTCAAAGTTCATCTTAGGTCTACGTGCTCTGATCAGAGTTTATCTAAATCTAGCTTCCAAGGTTTGTACTAAACTTTTTCTGATACCAACTGTAAGGCCCCGACCCCAGTTACCTAGAGTCAGTGCATTATTACATAACACTGGCATGATCACAAGAAAGATCAAATCTCAAAAGACCGATTAGTTTAGTATCCTTGGAAACACTAGATATATTCATAAAGTTTTACATTACATCATAAAGTGAAAAAATACTGCAACAACATATTGTCTCCATAATCCACACTATTATCCACTCATAATATCCCTGCAGGTCATTCATAATTTACTTCTTCACATCCTGGGAAAAATAAAACATAGAAAAGGGGTGAGCTCCAATGCCCAGTAAGGATAACAATATAGCGGAAACTTTCATAAATAAGAATAAACATTTAAGGCAGTGTATAACTAAAACAAAAGCCTTTTGAACTTGAATTTCAACATAGTATGGCAAAAATAAAATGAAATAATTCCATTTACTTATTCACATGGATATTCTACTAATCAAATAATCACATTCAATATCAATAACCACTTTCATAATGATGGAATGCATAATGCCAGACTATCATAACCACATAGCCAAGTCCTCGTGCCATGACTACAAATAAGATTTTAACAAGGCCTTGTGCCAAGACACTAGTTTGTCTCATGAGACCTGACGATGCATCTAGGAGCTATAGCGAGCTCCACCCGTCACATATTAAGTCCAATGCATTCCCATATGAAAATGTTTAAACATAACATAAACATTCGTATTAAAACTAGCATAAAAAATGTAAATACTTTCACCATAAACCATGAACGGTATAAAAATATCACATCCAAATTCAAACCTATCACAAAACCTTCAATACAATATAGAAGTTTTGTATCATAATAAATCAACTTCAAATAAGCGTAAAATCCATCAAAGGATGTTGACATAGATGAAATCAAAAATATTTATAGAGAAATATCTCTTTCTATTTTGAAATCATTTAAGAGTCATATATTTATAAAATAAAACATTTTTTTGAAAATATTATTATAAGCTTGTATGGGATGCTTCGACGATTTTATAACGGCAAAAAATAGCCACACCCGTCGTATAAGTTAAAAAAACATTCTTACCTTAATTCTGTCGAAAAGGTTAAAAAGCACCTTGTTTGGAAAACGATGGAAAGATTCCTTTATAAAACTCTTATAAAAAGTAAAACAAGGGTATAAATGACTTTAATCCATATTCTTTTAAATATTAAAAATGTTTTGAAATACATTTTTAAGAAATATGGATGTGGATTATAAAGAGATCCCAGTATATTATTACGTATAAACAACCTCGGATAATGAAGAGATTGTGAAATAACCCTTACCTTGTACTTTTCCTTGGTTGGGGTAGGTTAACCTCATGTATAATGGTGAAATAATTGTTATTAAATTATACAAGAATCATATAAATTAATATGATATCATATATTATCTTTTAACATTGATTTGTTAATAATATCTTAGTATTATCGTTGTTTCGGGTGTTAAATTACTCGTTTCCTTTTGTATGTTTTGTTACATAAGATATGTTTGTCATGGATAGGTTGTATCTTAATCATATCCAAAATGATATCAAGTCCTTATATACTATTATTAATCATCAACTGAGAATTATACTTGAATGGATACGATGGAGAATGAATCTCATCGCGTTCGTGGAGACGGTAGTCTGTACGTACGCACGAGCCACAATATCATTCTTTTAATATTAAAATAATATATAATTGGATGGTATATCATATATAAAGAATAATTATCATGTTATATTTATTATTTACATGAGTTACACATCATTATTATACCCATCCAAATAATAATTTATTGAATAACAATTACACCGCGACGTGGAGATGGTAAGCCGTACGTACGCACGTATGGTGACATGTTATTCCAAGGATAGATAGAATATTGAATATGGTTGTACCATATTTATAATAACTCATAATATATATATGATACGGGAGTTATTATTTTAGAATGGCAATAACAAAGAATGAAGAAGTGGAAGAAGAAAGGAACTTGGAAAAGGGTGGTGAAATCATTACCTCTTCTTCGGGTTCTTCCTTTTGATTTGATCAAACGGACTCTTAGGTTGGCTTTATGACTAAAGGAAGGCCTCTAGGATGAAGTGATGGAAGTTGAGAGAGTATTTGGGCAGAGTGTGGTCGAACCAAAAGGCTTTAAAGTTGTGAGTTAATGAGAAGGGGGAGTTCCCTTTTATAAGAGGGGTGAGGGGCTCCATTGGAAAAGCTAAAATATTATTTTATAATAAATTCATATTCGGTTTATAATGGATCTAAAGTGGATTATTTAAATTTTATGGTGGGTATGGGTCGCAAACCACCCAACCAATAGAATTTAGCCAGGTTTGGGTTACTATATTAACCTCATCTTTATGTATTAACTCTTAGTTAATTAGTTTCACTTTTACAATTTCTCTTTGTATTTTCTTATTATATGGTTAATAAACATACTATATACATCAGAGCGACCCCCAAGTGGTCAATTTATGATACACCTATCATGATATAAGTCTCTTGGCCGAACCTGAAATTTTTAGGAATTTAATATCAATTAATAATATAATATTTGTTTTAAAAACTCTTTTATGTCAATTTGACACTATTCAATATTTGATTTTTCTAAAAATCATAACAGAATGATTACTTCAAACAAGGTTAATTAAATCCTTCCTGACATGTCTTATTAACCTAGAAAATTAGTGCAACTCATAACAAGTCTCAAATTATATTTATTTGGGTATCTACAATATCAATCATTTTAATTTTTCACTATTATGGTAATTACTACATCACCATTATGTCATAAATAAATTAAATTATTTAATGTCTAAAAATTATAAATAAAATAACATTATGTAGGAAATATTTTTATCTTTCTAATGAATATTTATAGTTGAAACTACAACATATATAACCCTATGTAAAAATTGGTTTTCTAAAAGATATATGCTTGTGTCATTTTTGTATTCATTTGAACTTAATTTAAATAAAGTGTCCCTATCACTTACAAGTGGCCCCATGGGGTCCCAAAATCGACCCAAAGATGCCCATGGTCTAAAATGTATCAACCAATAAGGTTAGTACACGTTTTAGGGTAATTTATTATTATAATAATATTATTTTTTAACCCTTATTTACCGGATTTACCCTTTAACCATGTTAAATAAAATATTTACCGAAGTAATTATTCAAAATGCCTAAAAATAAAAGTTACCTATTTACACAATTTGAACATCCTGATTCCAAATATGGAATCAATTTTTACAAATTCAAAACACAGAAGTGGCAGAAATTAATTTAAAATTAATTCCCGCTATCAAAACAAAAAGCGTGTTTTTAAGATATAATAACTATCAAAAGATTGTTACTTGTTTATGTTCGGTTTAATTGTGAAATTATGTCCAATGAAAAACATTGTATTAACTGGTAAAAATATATTCTAAATATACTTTAAAACCACTCAAATTCATAATTTATCACTATTAATTATTTTGATTAAAAAAGTTTTTTTAATTACAATTTAGTAATTTTCACTATTCATCAAAATATTAAAGTTATCCAAAAAGTACCCAAATTTCACCTTAGGATAAATTTGATACTCCGAATCCAAAAATGAAGTCCATTTTGAGAGATAAAATTTATAAAATTTCAAAAAGTAGGTATTACTATTCATAACGGCTATTTTGATTGGTTGTGGTGTGTTAGAACTTGATGTTGCGTACAACACACACAATCACATTTTTCAAAGAGAAGCGTACCGTAGAAGCCTGGGGTGTTACAATATAGGTCCCACCCTTCATCATAAAAAAATTTCAAGAACCAAAATATAATCATACAACATGAATAATAGCATAAAAACATTTCTTTTGAATTATGTAAAAAATAATTTTAAACGAGGATTTTAAAAGAAATGCCCCTTAAATATATCATATAATTGATGAGAGACTTAATAGAGTGGATGGAATATGTATATAAACTGTAATAAAACATAATTCAAAATAATATAAGAAAAAACCATCACACAATCAATTTTAATACCACATAAATAACGAAGTAGAATGTTAACCCAAAGAATGGAGATCGAGTTAAGAATTCCCTTACCTCAGGCTTTTCTTACTTCAAACTTGTTTAAAAATATTGTATAATAGTTAAAAGAGTTTTATTAATATTTTTCAGAAACATTTTCATGTTTTAAACATCTTATATGATCATTTTATAACATCATTTCACCCTTTAATTGTTAGTATTTTTCTCCTTGCATTGTTCTTGGGTGAGTTCTTTACATGATTTCCCTGATTGGTTCTAGTGGATGTTCTTGTCGATTGGAAGTGAAAATCCATAATTGGAATAGAGTAGTATTTAAATATATCCAGTAACATAAATTATAACATTTTTCATTTTTAAGTCTTACATGAGGATGATTCATAAGTTAAAACATTAAATATGTTCATCTAGATCATTTTAGTGGTTCTTTGTTTATAATGACCTTATTTGGTTTTATAAATTAAAACCATCTGTAGAAAAGAATTCCAAAACCATTTATAAGAAATAATACATATATTATAACCTGGATCATCCATAAAAATGTTTTCATGACAAGTCATGAATTATTTAAAGAAAAATTAAATCACATTGTCCACGATGTCAGTAATTCAACACGTTATAGACAATGTTTTTAATTCCTTGAATAAGATGGAGAGGATCAAAAGAATGATGATGAGTTTTCCATGAACATGGAAAAATCCAGAATATACATGATTCTGGATATTTCTTTCCTCTTGAATAAGAGGGGTTGAGGAATGAAGAAGAAGGAATCTTGAAATAAAAGAAAACTTGAGAAATTGCTTCACGAAAATTCCGCAGCCTAACAACATCTCTTAAAATTTCATAAAAATAGTTTGATGAGAGAAAATGGATATTTCATCACTGATAAATAATATGGACAGTAATTGGGGATATGGAATTAAATATCCCAACATAATCCAATGTAAAATAATATAATAACATAAAATGAATGAAATGAAAGAAGATAAAAGAGGATGTCTACCTCTTGATCTCTTCTCCTTGAGATCCTTCTTAAGGGATTTGGTTTTTGTCTTTTGATGAGCCCAGCAGCTGTAGGACGTGGGGAAGAGCCTTGGGAGGATTATTGGGAAAAAATAGGCATGAAAAAAGGCTTGAGAGTTGTGGTAAGAAGAGGGGAGTGTGGGTGGTATTTATAGTGGAGGAGAGAGGGTATTATTCATTATTTTAATCATTGTTATAATATTTTTGCCCATGATTTTGAATAGTCTAATTTCATGTGACCTACAAAAGTAATAATGGCACGTGATTTCTAATAAAGTGTCCTTGCATAACATATGATGTAATAAATATTTTATTTACTAATAATTTGATTATACTATATTTCATCGTATTTTACTATTCATCGAAAATTAAGGAATTTCAGAAAAATACAAAAAATTTACCCTAACCATTTTTCAATGTGTGGATTTAAAAAATGAAGTCCATTTTTTAAAAACAAATTTCTATATATTATTAATTTAATTTTTAAATAAAATAATACTTAATTCAAAAATTAACAATCCTAATTCTATAACTACTTCAATATCATGATGAAAAATTATCGAAGATGTTAATATCTTAAATAATTAAGAAAATAAAATAATTATAAAATTTACTATTCATTAGGGTCATATTACTATTCATAAGGTATGCTACTATTCACAAAAAAACAAGTCGGTTTCATCAGACTCCAAATAACTTACTGAACACAATTATAGATGAAAGTTTCTTAATATTCAAAACATAGAAGTGAATTTTTTTTTAAAGTCTAGTTATAAATATCTACTTAAAACAAAGTTCCTTGAATTTTTATTTAATTTTAGAAAAAATTGTGGTGTTACATTATCCCCACCATCTAAAAATTGCGTCCTCACAATTTTATTTACTTATTAAACAACTGAGGGTACTTTTCCCTCTTAGAATTTTCAGAATCCCATGTTGCTTCTTCAACCATGTGGTTTCTCCACAAAACCATTACCTAGTGGATTAACTTATTCCACAATACCTGTTCACTTTGATCCAGAATCTGAACTGGTTTCTTTTCATAAGAATGGTTCTCTTCTAGCTGAGCTGCTTCTAGGGTCAAGATAAGTGATGAATCTGGCCCATACTTTCTCAATATCGAAACATGAAAAATATTGTGTACCTGAGACTAACATGCAGGCAAAGCTACTTGGTATGTAATTGGTCCAACTTTTTCCATGATTTAAAAAGGACTGATGAATCATGGACTTAGATTTCCTTTCTTACCAAAACACATCACACATTTATGAGGAGAGATTTTAAGTAAAACATGGTTACCAACCTCAAAAGAGAATCCTTTCCTCCTGTTATCTGCATATCTTTTCTGCCTGCTCTGAGCTACCCTCACGTGCTGCTAAATATTCCTCACTTCCTCTACCTCTTCTTCTAATAATTCTGACCACATCAATATTCTATCATCGACTTTATCCCAAAATGCCGGAGTCCGACACCACTTACCATAGAAATCCTCAAAAGGTTCCATCTGATTAATGGAATGGAAACTGTTATTGTAAGAAAACTCAACTCAAGAAAGATGTTGATCCCAACTTCCTTGGTAGTCCATTGAAAAATCTCAAAGCATATCTTCAAATGCTTTAATTGTTCGTTCTGACTTCCCATCATATTGAGGATGGAAATCTATACCAAAATTTAATTATGTTCCAAACAACTTTTGAAGTCTCTTCCAAAAGTTAGAAGTGAACTTCGGATCTCGGTCAGATAAAATGGAAAGAGAACCTCCATGTAACCCGATAATCTCTTTGAGTTACAATCGAGAAAGATGATCCAAAGATATTGTGTCTCGAATAGAAAGAAAATTTATAGATTTTGTCTTTCGATCAATAATAACCCAAATCACATTGTTACCTCGAGAAGTCTTTTGTAGTCCCACCACAAAGTCCATGGATGCATTCTCCCATTTCCACTCTGGAACTAGAAATGGATGAAGCATCCCCTTAGGTAGCTTCCACTCTTCTTTAACCTATTGACATGTCAAACATTTCATGGTAAAATTATCAATATCTCTTTTCATTCCATCCCACCAATAATACTCTCGAAGATCTCTATACATATTAGTACTACCAGGATGAACTGAAATTGAATCACTATAAGCTTCACACAATAAATCATTACTCAACTGAGAATCACAAGGCAAGCACAACCATTTTACAATTCTCAAAACACAATATTTATAAAGATTAAATTATGGAAACATACCCATTTTAACCAATTCTACCTTTTTCTATAGATCACAGTCTTCTTTCTACACTCACATAATTTTTTCTGACAACAAAGACTAAACTGAAACCTAAAAAAATTGTTGTATTCCCTGCACTAACAACTTTTAAGAAAAAACTCGTCAAATCATTAATCAAGGGATAATGTTCCAAATGTAACATGGTTAATGATGCATGATGTTTCTGACTCAAGGCATCCACCACTTTGTTTTCTTTTCCAGGATGATAATTGATCATGCAATCATAATCCTTTATCAGTTAAAGACATATTTTCTATATCATGTTTAATTCCTTCTGAGTGAATATATACTTCGAACATTTATGGTTAGTATATATTTGAATGTTGGTTCCGTATAAATGATACCTCAAAATTTTGAAAGAAAAAAACACAGCTTCCAATTCCAAATCATGTGTAGGATAATTTAACTCATGAGGTTTTATTTGTCTTGAATCATAAGAAATTACCTAATCATTTTGCATCAGAACACAACCAAGTCCCTTCAAAGAAGCATCACTGTAGATGACAAACTCAACATTTCGGGAAGGAAAGGCCAAAACTAGAGCATTTAACAATCTTTTCTTCAGTTCCTAAAAACAATAAAATTTCCTGATACAACTTCATTAGATGGTCCGACATCTTTTGGCGTAGTCACAAAGGATATCACTACACCTTTCTACTTATATTATGGCTTCTTTACATCATTCAGATCTCTATTTGGGCAGGCATTTTCATAGTGACCCATCTCACCACATTTAAAACACTTTATAGTTTTCTTATCATGATTATTCTTTGGATCATTTTCCTTTCAATCTTGGGCCATATGTCCAAACTTACCACATTTGAAACACTTTCTAGTTTTGGTAAGACATTCCCCAGGGAGTTTCTTTCCACACAATTCTCAAATTGGAAACTGGATTTTCTTACCATCAGATTTTTTGGTTGATTCTTACCCATCACATTCCATATAGACCTATTCTTTAACTTATTTCCAAAATGCACATGTTAATCAGAAAACTCCAACTCTACCCTCTCATCACATTGGAAAAGTTTCTCATAACTTTTGAATTCATGGGAGACCAGCGCCCTTTGATACATTGGCTTCAGTCCTGAGTAAAAGTAGTTGATTTTGTTATCAATACCCAGAATAAGAATTGGAGCATACCTCTCTAGTCAAGTGAAGGTTTATTCATACACAACCAATGAATCTACCTTCTTCTATTTAAATTCAAGGAATTTCTTTTCCATCCAATGTTGCACCACCTTAGGATAATATTTTTGAAGGAAAAAACTTTTAAATCCATCCCACTCTAAGGCATAAAAATCCTCTTTGTCCCTGATATTCCTTTCCATTGACCACCACTGATCAGCTTCACCTTCCAAATGATAAAATAAAGACTTAACATTTGATTGTCTGAACATCCCATAACATCAAATATCTTTTCAAGGGCATTGATCCATCCTTCAACTATTATTAGGTCAGAAGATCCATTGAAAGTAGGAGGGTGTTAACTCATAAAATGTTCCACCACTATCATGTTCCATTGCAATACCTCTATTGGTTCTCTTTCAATAATGACACCACAATTTATTTCCTACGTTAGATGATCCATTACTGTCACAAACAACACGGTTACAATCCCTACAATTTCGGGCTGTAGATATGCAATAATATCATTCTGTCAGTGCCTCTCCTCTTCAGCATCCTTGTTCCTTGTGCGGAAAACCATACTAAACAAACAAATCTTAGATGAAGCAACATGGTGATCTCTAAAAGCTATAAAATTTCAAATTAAGGATAGAGTAAAAATCATTTATGGTATTCTTTAAAGATCACCATAACCCCTAAAGTTATCTAAACCATACTTTGATACCAACTATAAGGACCCGGCCTTATGGCATACGTAATATTGAATTTAGTCAAGAAAACACTTCATTTTACATTGAGGATCTTTTCATGTTTATATCTTTATAGAATTGGGACAATACATTCATAACATTACACATTATTACATAGTGGATACCATAAAAACTGTCTCCAATATTTTTCAAAATATAAAACATTAAAACTTAAACATTACTCCTTGAAAATTCTTAAACTTTTAACATGGGTTCCTTCTTTGTCTTACAAATCCATTATGCTGTGAAAATCATTTAAAAAAATGGGATGAGCACAAAATCATAGTAAGGGATGAAAAATATGGACATAGCACATTAGTCCATGAATACTCGTAACGTATGAAAGCATTTTCAAAAGACATGACAGTCACCCAAATATACTTACATTTTAAACAGATCCAAAAAAACACAAGAACATAAATATAGTCACAAAGCTATCTTGGGGAATTAATTACATAATCTTGTAGCTTTCTCGGGTACCATATAATTTGTAACCCTCATGGCTACCTTACTATTTGTGTAACCATCACAGTTACACTTGGAGTAGCCATACAACCGACCTCCAACTTACACATACCCAATGCATTAGAGAGAGATATAGGTCCCACATTTCAACATAAATAATACCCCAAAACTAAAACATAATCATAAAACCTGAATATTAGCACAAAAATTTCTTTTGAGTTCTGCAAAACATAATTTTAAAAGAGGATTTTAAAAGAAAATCCCCTTAAAAATATCATTCAATTAAAGAGATATTTAATAGAGTTGATGGAATATGTATATACACTATGATAAAACATAATTCAAAATAATATATTCAAAAACCATCACAAAATAAATTTTCATACCACATAACTAACAAAGTAGAAGGTTAACCTAAAGAATATAAATCGGGTTAAGAATTCCCTTACCCTAGGCTTGTCTTACTTCAAACTGGGTTAGACATCTGGTATAATGGTTAAAAGAGTGTTATTATTATTTTACAGAAAATATTTATTATTATAAAATCATATATGATCATTTCATAATATCATTTAACCCTTTAATTGTTAGTATTTTTCTCCTTGCACTGTTTTGGGGTAAGTTCTTTACATGATTTCCATGATTGGTTCACGATGGATGTTCTTGTCGATTAGAGGTGAAACTCCAGAATTGAAATGGAGTAGTATTTAAATGTATCTAGTAATATAAATTATACCATTCATCATTTTTAATTCTTACATGAGGATGATTCATAAGTTAAAACATTAAAGATGTTCGTTTAGATCATCTTAGTGGTTCTTTGATAATAACGAACTTCTTTTGTTATATAGATTAAAACCATGTGTAAAAAAGAATTCCAAAACCATTTATGAAAAATAATATGTATATTATAACTTGGTTCAACCATAAAATTGGTTTCATGATCATACTTGAATGATTTAATGAAAAATGAAATAACATCATCCACAATGTCTGTAATTCGCCACATTATGGACAACCATTTTAATTCTTCAAATAAGTGGGTGAGAAGCAGAAGAATGATGATTAGTTTTCCATGAAAATGATAAAATCAAAAATAAACATGATTCTAGAGATTTCATTCAGCTTGGATAAGATGGTGTGGACAAATAATAATAAAGTATCTAGAAAAAAAAACTGAGAAATTTCTTGACGAAAATTCAGCAGCCTAATGACATCTCTTAAAATTTCATAAAAATAGTGTGATGAGAGAAAGGGAATATCTCATCAATATTACATAATATGGACTGTAAGGGTATATATATAGTGAAATATCCCAACATATGCCAAAGGAAAAGAATAGAATAACAAAAAATGAATGAAAAGAAAGAAAATAACAGAGGTTGTTTACCTCTTGATCTCTTCTCCTTGAGATCCTTCTTTAGGGCTTTGGTTTTGGTCCTTTGGTAAGACCAGAAGCTCTAGGACGTGGGTAAGAACCTTGGGAGACGTATTGGGCCAAACATAGGCATGGAACAAGGCTTTAGATGTGTTGGAAGAATATGGGAGTGAGGGTGGTATTTATAGGGTAGGAGCAAGGGTATTTTTCATTATTTACTATTCATTAGGGTCATATTAGTATTCATATTACTATTCATTAAGTTATGATACAATTCACAAAAAAAAGTTTGGTTTCATCCAACTCCAAATAACTTACTGAACATAATTGTAGATGCCAATTTATTAAAATTCATAAAATAGAAGTGGAAAAATTATGTTTAAAGGCTAGATATAAATATCTACTTAAAAAAATGTTCCATGAATTTCTATTTATATTTAGAAAAACTTGAGGTGTTACAAGATCATATTACTTTTGGGGCATAAAAATAATCTCTATGAAAATTGTATCAAACATCACATTCCAAGCATGTTTTTATTATCAACTATGATATGTGGATTGAAATTATACATCAATTTGTTTAATTGAATTTTAATTTTAAAATAAAATTTAAATAATAAATTAAAATCATTTTAATTTATGAACTGAAGCTTTAAATATTTTTCCAAATATACCCTCACAATCTAATTCAAATTAGACGTTCTTATGAGCTAAAATATCTACCAAACCACTTTCATGAAGAAAAGTATTTAAGTCTATTACATTTCCCATTTTACCCAGAAATTCCATCATCATAGAATAGTGTAGTCCTATATAGTGTATCCTAGTATTTCACATTATTTATTTTATATAACACCCTAAAATTTTAAAAGAGAACTATTTTTTATAGCATATACAACAAGAAACACTGATATTAAATGAACAAAAAAATATTATCATTATTTAAATGTCTCAATTATAAAATTGATGTTAAATTGGAGATTATTATTAGGATTAACCAAATAGAGAAATAGTTATATATATATATTTCATAATCAACACAAATTTATTTATTAATTCTTAATAAAAAATCACTTTGTTCTTTGTAAAGTTATTTTATTCTTCAAAAATACGTTTTCCTCAAAAATAGGTTTCATCAATCTTTGTGACTGAATATTATTGTAATATCCCAGGTAAATGAATAATAAGACATATTTCATATTTATTAATATTTTTCAATTAAATATTAATTTTACTTTAAAGGGGTTTCTATGTTTGATAGCGTACCCAATATGCAACAACATGTTTCTTTGGAATCTTACGTTGCACACTAATAATATAATATTATTATTTTAAATGGTAGTTAAATCCTAGCCATTTTATTGGTGGGAATGAATGAAACAAACTAAAATATGATTATACATGTTTTGTTAAATGTATTTATGTTATCCAATATAATGTTAGATGCTTAAAATGTGAATGAATCTAATTTTAAGCATAATTTATATTAAAATGTCGATTTATCGCTTTTTAATGGAGAACCCTCTTTAAATATAGTTTTGGTCACTTTAATACATTCTAATTTACCAAATAAAATCCTTCTTTGGAATGGGAACATCAAATTTTACTTTGGGTTATTTTTTTGGTATTTTTCTGATAAAGTTCATTTTTAATGAATAGTGAAAAATATTGCATTTTAATTCAAAAGTGCCTTTTAATCTAATTTATTTGTATGGTTATATTATCTTTTTATTTGGTTTTAAAGTGAAATTAAAATATATTTTTACCACTTAATATAATGTTAGTCACTGAAATTAATTTCACTTTGAAATTGGACATACACAAGTATCAATCTTTTGATAGTTATTGCTTCTTAAAAACACGCCATTTGTTTTGATTATGGGAATTAATTTTAAAATTAATTAATGCCAGTTATATGTTTTGAATTTGGAAAAAAAGACATCATTTATGAATTCGGAATATCAAATATATCTTAGGTTGAATTTTTTGTATTTTTTTGAAAAACTTCAATTTTTGATGAATAATGAAACCACTTAGTGGTAGTTAAAAAAAACTGAATTTTTCAATTAAATGAAAATTTACCACTTCTGTGAATTGAATTTATAAAATCCAACATACATGGTTATTATAAAGAAGTAAAATTTGGTTCATTAAGATGAAAACAATTTTTGGTGAATAGTAACTTTTGACTTTTATTTACAGCGGTTAAAGGTAAATAAGGCAATTGAAGGTTAAATGAATATTATAATATTTCAAAATTACCTTAACACTTGTCCAAACCTTATTGGTTGAGTCATTTACGACCATGAGCATCTTTGGGTCGATTTTGGGACCCCTTTGATCCACTTGAGAGTGATACTCACAATTTAGATTAACTAAATTAAGGTAAAGGAAAATATGACAAAAAAATATATATTTTAGTAAATTAATTTTTAGAAGCGGTTATATAAATTATAATTTTTTATATAAATATTCATTTAAAATATAATACTAATTCATTGATGATAGTATTTTTTTTATAATTTTTAGACATCGAATAAATTAAATTATTCATGACACAATAATGATGCATTATTTATCTCATTAATAAATGATTTAAATAAATTAGATTATAATGATTAAAATATTATACAAAACATGTCCAATTCTGATTGGATAACTTTACTTCGACCATGAGTCATATTATCTTCTACTATAATGATTTTTGGAACTTTAGAAACCGAACATCATTATATAATAAAATAATTTTTTCACACTTTCCAAAATAGCCCCTTCTCCCCCTTATAAAAGGAGACCACTTCTAACCAATTCCTCACACCTATCAAGCCATTTGGATCATCCAACCTCTACCCAATTAATCTACCTACATCCATCTCCTCATCCCAAAGCCTTACCTTAGGAAGAAGGAACTTCAATAATTCTTTTGGTTCAAACCAAAGGGAGTTACCCAAATTAAAGGTAACAATTTCTCTTAAATTGTATTCTTTTATTTTACTTCTCCAACATCTAAACTCTTTTTATTAATTTATTTTGTAACAAAAACAGTATCCTCAATATAATAGGATGTTTTTATGAGAATTATTGGAACTACAATTACACACACCTCCATCTAATGGATGAAGAACATCATGTTTCTGTGGATTGTAAACTAAGGCCTCACGAAACGATGATTGTTCAATTACATCTTACCGCCTCTCATGGTGGACATAATGGCGGAACTATATTAATATATGATATATATTATGTTTATTATTTCCTTATGCTTCTGTACTTCCCAATTATATCAAGCCTTTATGGTTTCCATAGTGGGTAAATATGATAATCTCATTTGAGGAAGTGCGGACTACCGCCCCCTCAAAGTGATGTGACTCGTTAATGCCTTATGTGCGATATATAAAGGATGGAGTTAATTATATTATATATGATATTATAATGTAATTATAATATAACTATGTATCATTATGATTTAATTCCGTAAAAATAAGAAATAGAAATGAAAGTAGCATTCATGCGTACATACGACTTACCGTCTCCATGAATGGTGCATTTTATTTCTTACCTCCAAATGTTATGTAATATTATACATACATGTATATACTGGATATATATTATATATATGATATCTAAATAATGAATATCATTATATATATAATGTAATATTGACCATATGGACAACTTGTAAATATAAGGTGTTCATTATTGACTCAAGTACCAAATATCGACAAAATGGATGTTATTAACTTAAATGATTGCATAATGATTATAACATGGTAATAAGTTATATAAAAGGAATAATAAACTTGAAAAAAATTCTTAAGGAAGTAGAAATTAACATTAGTTTATTATTCAGGATATTAAAGAACGATCGAGTCAAGTCGGACGTGAGGTAAGGGACTTCGTCTCAATCTCCTTTCATTGAGGCATTTTTAGTTTTACACATGACTTTATTTTATACGGTGTATAAACCATTATGACTTTTCATTTTATTCAAAGGGAATAGTTTTATATGAATCATTTTACTAAATGAAAAAAAGGAATGTTTTTTTACGTAAGAGGTAAAAACGACCTTTCTGCAGCCGCGAGTATTATTTGATCTTTGGCTTCCTTAACAAGCCGGAATGTTTTTAAAAGGAAAAATATATACCATATACTCTTTTATGTATTTTGGTATTGAAAATAATTTTTACCATGGATTTATTATTTCAATATATTGACATGATATTTTATTATTGCAATATGGAAATGTTATCTTTCGTTTATGCTTATATTATGTGTTGTGATCATGTTATGGTTCTGGGGAATTATTTATGTATACATGTGGTTCCGTGATAAACCTTGGGTGGGTGAGTCCAAGATAGCTCTTCAATGCATTGGGTAACGTAATGGAGGTAAAGGTGAATTTTTCCCCTAAGAGAATTAGGGAATATACTGTGATGGAAATTCCAAAGTAACTCCTTATGTTGCTGTGATAGCTACAATGTAAGTATGATATAGATTCCACAAGTTAACTTTATGATTAATTATTTCTATGTGTCTTTCATAAATTTTTTAATTTCATGAGTTAAGTAAAAGAGTTCATGTTTTGTATGTATTTATGAAAAAATGTTCTCATTCTTAGTTTTATAACCCTTACTGAGCTTTTTATGCTCATCCCACGTTTTGAAATGTTTTCACAAGACATAAAGATGAATAAGTTCAAGGATGGGATCAAGGAAAAGTCATTCTATCTAAAACATGGAACTAGACATGACTCTTATTTCAAGAGTTTTTATTTTATGAAAAAATGGAAACTATGTAGATATGTCTACCTTGTAATCTTTTGAGATGTAATAGTTATATCCTAATTCTCTAAAAATCAAAACCTGAAAATATACTCAATGTTAATTAATCATTTAATTCAATATTATGTAATGTTTAAGGCCGGGTCCTTATAGTTGGTATCATAGGTTGGTTTAGGTAACTTTAAGAGTTAGGGTATTGTTAAATTAATATCCATAAAGTAATTTATGTTAATATTGATGTCATATAGCATTTACAGATTACCATGTTGCTTCGCCTAAGATATTTCTGTGTTAAGAATGGTTTTTTTTAGAGGAAATAGAGAAGGTTTTCTGGGAAGACATACATAGGGAAATGACCTTCCAAATTAGCAACCCGAAATGATCATAATCAGAACTGAATAGTTTGTTGTAGTGATGACTTAGTTGACTCAGGTGATAAATGTTGGTTGGGTTTATTGATGATATTTTGGTTTATTCTAAAAGTAAATAGGATCATGAAAGTCATTTAAGTGTCATATTTCAAACCTTAAAAGAAAAGAAACATTAGGGTAAATTCAGAAAGTTTGAGTTTTGGTTACACCAAATTTCTTTCCTTGGTCACATTGTTTCAAAAAAATGTCATAACTGTTGACCCTGATAAAATAAAGGTTGTTGAAGAACAACCAAGAACGAAAAATATAATCGAGATTCGTAGTTTTCATGGTCTGTGTAACATCCCAAGTAAGTAATGAATAATAGATATTTTTATCTATGTCTATTAAAGAATTAGATAGTGTTTTAGAGGCTTAAAATGAAAATACTTCCAATCTTAAGCATGGCATACACTAATATTTTTAAAAGATTGTTTTACTTCCTTTTGATGGCAAACCATTTTTGAATCTATCTTTTGACAATTTTATAAACTATTTTTGTCAAAATAAACTTATTCTTTATGATGGGGACATCAAAATTTACCTTGTGTAAATTTTTGGTATTTTTCTGACAATGTTCATTTTTTAATGAATAGTGAAAAATACTGCATTTTACATCAAAACTTCTTTTTAATCTAATTTATTTATATGATTAGATTATGTTTTGAATTGGTTTTGAAGTGAAATTAGAATATATTTTTACCACTTAATCCAATGGTGGTCATTGGAATCAATTTCACTTTGAAATTGGACTTAAATTGGTGTCAATCTTTTGATACTTATTGTTTCATAAAAACACGCTATTTGCTCTGACAGTGGGAATTAATTATTAAATTAATTAATGTGACTTATATGTTATGAATATTTTAAAATAGACTTCATTTTTGAATACAGAATATCAAATATAGCTTAGGGTGAGGTTTTGGTATTTTTCTGAAAAACTTCAATTTTTGATGAATAGTGAAATCACTAAGTGGTAGTTAAAGAAACTGATTTTTCGTTTAAATGAAATTTTGCCACCTTTGTGTTTTGAATTTCAAAAATCCGACATACATGGTTGTCATTAAGAAGTAAAATGTGGTTCAATGAGATTAAAATAATTTTTTGGTGAATAGTAACTTTTAAGTTCTTAATCGCGATTAGTGGTAATTAGTGTAGTTTAATGTAAAAATAATGCTTTAATAAAATGAGATGAGATTGACACATGTCCTAACCTCATTGGTTGTGTCATGGCCGACCAAGATAAGCCGTGGGTCAACTTGGGGACCCCATGGAGCCACTTTGGTTGGGAAATGACAGAAATAACTTTTTATTTAATGTTAAAGTAAAAATGACACAAACATGACTTATTTTACTAAAATAATTTTTACCTGGGGTTATACAAGTCAGATTTTTGACTATAAATATTCATTATAACGCTAAAACATTTCCTACATCATTGTATATTTTTTATAATTTTTAGACATTAAATAAATTAAATTATTTATGACATCATGATGATGCAGCGATGACCTCATTATTTAACGATTTAAATAAAATGGAAAGATAATGTAAAATCTAAAACCTACACATGGCCAAAACCAATTGTATGCATGTATTTCGAACCCTTATCACCTTATACTCTAATTATATTAATGTGGGACATTTTGAATCCGAAAATCATTTTCAAATAAAGTAATATTTCTTTACATTCCAAGAGTGCCCCTCCTCACCTCTTATAAAAGGCCCCCACCTCTACCTCATTACCCACACTCCCAAAGTCTTTGGCTCGGCAAAACCCTGCCCATTTACTCTCTCCAAATCCCTCTCCTCATCCTAGAGGATTACTTTTGGGCAGAATCCTTTCAAAGGAAGCCTTTAGGCTCAAATCAAAAGGAGTTACACTTTTAAAGGTAATTCATTCTCTCATGTTCATTTGTTTTATTTTGCTTCTCCAACCCCCCTAAACACTTTTTATTTACTTCTTTTGTAACAACACCAGTATCTTCAATATACTAGGATGTTTTTATAAGATTTATTCGAGCTACACTCTCACAAAAATACATCAAATGGTTAAAGAACATACGGTTTCCGTGGATGGTGAATTTATGCCTCCCGAAACGATGATTGTTCAACATTCTTTTAACTCCTTCAAAGGTGGCCATTAAGATGTCACTATATTTATATATGATATATAATATGTTTATGTTTTACTTAAGTTCTGTATTTTTCATTTTGGCTATAACTTTATGGTTTTCATTATGGGTAAACGCGATATCTTCATTTAAGGAAGTGCGGACTACCGCCCCCTTAAAGTGAGTTGATTCCTTAAATACCATATGTGGGACGTATAAAGGATGGAACTATGATATTATATATTATATTATACTGGAATTATAATATACCATTTTATCATTATGATTCCATTCTATAAAATACGAAATAGAAATGAAAGTAGCATTCATGCGTACGTACGGCTTACCATCTCCATGAACAGTGCATTTCATTTCTTACCTCTAAATGATTATGTAATATTATAAATGCATGCATGTACTGGATATATATGACATATATGATATATACATCATGAATACTATTCTGGATATAATGGATACATGAACAACATGTAATTATAAAGGGCTTATTTTTGACTCAAGTACCAATGATCGTTAAAATGACCGTTATTAACTTAAATAATTACATAGTGTTCATGACATTGTAATAAGTGATATAAAAGGAATAATGAACATGAAAAATGTTCTTAAGCAAGTAGAAATTAACTCAAGTTTATTATTCAGGACATTAAAGAACGATCGAGTGAAGTCGGACCCGAGGTATGGGACTTCGTCTCAATATCCTTTCATTGAGGCATGTTTTGTTTTATACACAACCTTCTTTTATACGGTGTATAAATCCCTTTGACTTTTAGGTTTATTCAAAAGGAATCTTTTTTTATACGAAGCATTTAGTAAACAAAAAAAGGGAATGTTTTTGTCGTACGCATGTGGCGACAATGACTTCTCCGCCGCCGTGACCATTATTTGAGTGTCGGCTTCCTCTACAAGCCATACTTTTTTTTAAAAGAAAAATAAATACCATGTTTTACTTTTCTTTTATTTTGGTATTGAAAATGGTTTACTTAATGTTTTTATATCAATGTGTTGTATTGATATCTTGTGATTGAAAGGTGGAAATGTTATGTTTCTTTTATGCATGTTTTATGTGATATGATTATGTTGAGGTTCTTGGGCATTATTATGAAGACGGGTGGTTCCGTGATAGACTAAGGGAGGGTGAGCCCGATATAGCTCTCCAATGCATTGGGTAACGCGAAGGAGTGAAATGTTAAGGTTTCTCCGAAGAGATTTAGGGAATATACTATGATGGGTATTCCAAACGTAACCAAGAGGGTTACTCCCTATGTAAGAATGTTATGAATGCCTCAAGTTACCTTTATGTCTTATGATTTCTATGATTTATTCATGATTTTATGAGGTATGTTAAAGTGCATATGTTTTATGGGTAAAGTATGATTTCATTCTTATGTATATATGTACCCATGTTTCCTTTCCATATTTTTATATCCCTTACTGAGCTTTTTATGCTCATCCCAAGTTTTTTGAAATGTTTTTCACAGGTCAAGGGAAAGGTACATGATATGATGATAGTGTCAAGGAAGTGTCAAGAAATAATCCATGTTTTATTTTAAATATGTTTCCATTGATGGGAATGAATAATACTATATTTATGTAACCACTTTGTTTATATGTGGAATGTAATGCAATTTTATGATCTAATTCTATAAAACTCTAAACCCGAAAAGATCCTCAATGTGTAATATTGTAATAACTCAAGATTAAGTAAGGTTTAAGGCTGTGGCCTTATAGTTGGTATCAGAGGTCGGTTTAGACAACTTTAGGAGTTAGAAAAGTGTAAAATTATATGTTAATTGATGGTATGATTGAAATGATATAGCATTTAAAGATCACCATGTTGCTTCACCTAAGGTATTTCAGTGTTAATAATGCTTGTCTGTAGAGGAAGTAGAGAAGTTTTTTTTGGGGAAGGCATACTGAGGGAAATTACCTTCCAAATCAGCATACTAAGATGGTCAAAATCAGAACTAAACAGTTTGTTGCAATGATGGCTCAGTTGACTCAGGTTACTACCGAAGAAGTTGAAATGAAGATTGGTGAATTCTCCAGTTTTGGTATTTCCTTCTCGGAATGGTGAGTTTGTTATATACAGTGATCCTTCATTGAAGGGACATGGCTGTGTCCTTATGCAGAATGATCAGGTAATTGCTTATGCTTCACGACAGTTGAAAACTCATGAAGTAAATTACCCTACACATGATTTGGAATTAGCTGCTGTTGTTTTTGCTTTAAAAATTTGGAGGCATCATTTGTATAGAGTAAAGTGTGAAATATATACTGATCACAAAAGTTTAAAGTATATATTCACTCAGAAAGAATTGAAAATGAGACAAAAGAGATGGATAGAATTAATCAAGGATTATGATTGTACAATTTATTACCATCCGGGAAAAGCAAATAAAGTGGTTGATGCTTTAAGTCGAAAAAGTAATGCTTCATTAGCAATGTTGCATTTGGAACGTGATCCTTTGGTTAAGGATTTCATGAACTTTGGCATGGAAGTTGTTGGTGCAAGAAGTTCTTCTATTTTGTTTTAGGTATCAGTGAGATCATCTCTATCAGATAGAATCAAGCAAGCACAGAAGCAAGACAGTGAGTTACAGAAAAAGGTAGAGTTTGTTCAGAAAGGTAAGTTTCCTAAATTCAACATTGATGATGTTTGTGTTTTGAGATTTGGGAAGAGACTGTGTGTGCCTTGTGATTCACAGTTGAAGAGAGAGTTGTTATGTGAAGCTCATAGTTCTCTGTTTTCAGTTCATCCTGGCAGTACTAAGATGTACAGAGATCTGCGGGAGTATTACTGATGGGATGGAATGAAAAGAGATATTGCTGATTTTACTGTGAAGTGTTTGACATGTCAATAGGTTAAAGCAGAGCGACAGTTACCGAAAGGGATGCTTCCACCTTTACCAGTGCCAGAGTGGAAATGAGAGAATATATCCATGGACTTTGTTGTGGGATTACCGAAGACATATCAAGGTAATAATGCAATCTGGGTTATTGTTCATCGCTTGACCAAGTCTTCTCATTTCCTTGCTATACGAGATACTTTTTCCCTCGATAAACTTTCCCGTTTGTATCTTAAAGAGGTAGTCAGGTTACATGGATTTCCTCTCTCCATTGCATCTGATCGTGATCCCAGGTTCACTTCTAACTTTTGGAAAGGCCTTCAGAAGTCATTGGGTACTGAATTAAATTTTAGTACAGTTTTTCATCCTCAATCAGATGGGCAGTCAGAACGAACAATTCAGACCTTGGAGGATATGCTACATTCTTGCTCTATGGATTATCAGGGAAGTTGGGACCAACATATTTCTTTGGTTGAATTTTCATATAATAACAGTTTTCATTCCAGTATACAGATGGAACCATTTCAGGCATTATATGGGAAGCGGTGTCGAACTCCAGCTTTCTAGGATGAAGTGGGATAGAGGAAGTTGATGGGACCAGAATTGGTAGAAGAGATGGCAGAACAAGTTCAGCTGATTCAGAAGCACATGAGAACAGCTCAGAGTAGGCAGAAGAGTTATGCAGACAACAGGAGGAAGGATCTATCTTTTGAGGTAGGTGATCATGTTTCTCTCAAAGTATCACCATGGAAATGTGTGATACAATTTGGTAAGAAAGGAAAGCTGAGTCCAAGGTTTATTGGACCATATGAAATTCTGGAGAGAGTTGGATCAGTTGCTTACCGAGTGGCTTTACCTCCGAGTTTATCTCAGGTACACAATGTTTTTCACGTTTCGATGTTGAGAAAGTATATGCCAGATCCATCTCATGTTTTGAGTCCAGAGGTAGTTCAGCTGGAAGAGAACCTATCTTATGAGGAACAACCGGTCCAGATTCTTGACCACAGGGAGCATGTGTTACGGAATAAGGTGATTGATCAGCTAAAGGTTTTTTTGGAAAAACCACATGATGGAAGAGGGAACATGGGAATCTGAAAATGCAATGAGGGATAAGTACCCCCATTTATTCGATAAGTAAATAAATTGCGGGGACACAATTTTCAAAAATGGGGAAGGATGTAACATCCCAAGTAAGTAATGAATAATAGATATTTTTATCTATGTCTATTAATGAATTAGATAGTGTTTTAGAGGCTTAAAATGAAAATAAATCCAATCTTAAGCATGGAATACACTAATATTTTTAAAAGATTGTTTTACTGCCTTTTGATGGAAAACCATTTTTGAATCTATCTTTTGACAATTTTATAAACTATTTTTGTCAAAATAAACTTATTATTTATGATGGGGACATCAAAATTTACCTTGTGTGAATTTTTTGTATTTTTCTGACAATGTTCATTTTTTAATGAATAGTGAAAAATACTGCATTTTACATCAAAACTACTTTTTAATCTAATTTATTTATATGATTAGATTATGTTTTGAATTGGTTTTGAAGTGAAATTAGAATATATTTTTACCACTTAATCCAATGGTGGTCATTGGAATCAATTTCACTTTGAAATTGGACTTAAATTGGTGTCAATATTTTGATACTTATTGTTTCATAAAAACACGCTATTTGCTCTGACAACGGGATTTTAATTATTAAATTAATTAATGTGACTTATATGTTATTAATTTTGTAAAATATACTTCATTTTTGAATTCAGAATATCAAATATAGCTTAGGGTGAAATTTTGGTATTTTTCAGAGAAACTTCAATTTTTGATGAATAGTGAAATAACTAAGTGGTAGTTAAAGAATCTGATTTTTCGTTTAAATGCAATTTTGCCACCTTTGTGTTTTGAATTTCAAAAATCCTACATACATGGTTGTCATTAAGAAGTAAAATGTGGTTCAATGAGATTAAAATAATTTTTGGTGAACAGTAACTTTTAAGTTCTTAATCGCGATTAGTGGTAATTAGTGTAGTTTAAGGTAAAAATAATGCTTTAATAAAATGAGATGAGATTGAAACATGTCCTACCCTCATTGGTTGTGTCATGGCCGACCAAGAAAAGTCATGGGTAATCTTGGGGACCCCATGGAGCCACTTTGGTTGAAAAATGACATAAATAACTTTTTATTTAATGTTAAAGTAAAAATGACACAAACATGAGATATTTTACTAAAACAATTTTTACATGGGGTTATACAAGTCAAATTTTTGACTATAAATATTCATTAGAACGCTAACAATATTTCCTACATTATATTATTTTTTTTATAATTTTTATACATTAAATAAATTAAATTATTTATGACATCATGATGATCCAGCGATGACCTCATTATTTAATGATTTAAATAAAATGGAAAGATAATGTAAAATCTAAAACCTAAACATGGCCAAAACCAATTGGATGAGTGGATTTCGAACCCTTATCACCTTATCCTCTAATTATATCAATGTGGGACCTTTTTAATCCGAAACTCATTTTCAAATAAAGTAATATTTCTTTACTTTCCAAGAGTGCCCCTCCTCTCCTCTTATAAAAGGCCCCCACCTCTACCTCATTACCCACACTACCAAAGCCATTGGCTCGGCCAAACCCTTCCCATTTACTCTCTCCACATCCCTCTCCTCATCCTAGAGGATTCCCTTTGGGAATAATCCTTTCAAAGGAATCCTTTAGGATCAAATCAAAAGGAGTTACACTTTTAAAGGTAATTCATTCTCTCATGTTCATTTGTTTTATTTTGCTTCTCCAACCCCCTAAACTCTTTTTATTTACTTATTTTGTAACAAAACAAGTATCATCAATATACTAGAATGTTTTTATAAGATTTATTCGAGCTACACTCTCACACAACTACATCAAATGCTTAAAGAACATACGGTTTCCGTGGATGGTGAATTTATGCCTCCCAAAACGATGATTGTTCAACATTCTTTTAACACCTTCAAAGGTGGACATTAAGATGTCACTATATTTATATATGATATATAATATGTTTATGTTTTACTTAAGCTTCTGTATTTTTCATTTTGGGTATACCTTTATGGTTTCCATTATGGGTAAACGTGATATCTTCATTTAAGGAAGTGCGGACTACCACCCCCTTAAAGTGAGTTGATTCGTTAAATACCATATGTGGGACGTATAAATATGGAACTATGATATTATATATGTTATTATAATGTAATTATAATATAACTTTATATCATTATGATTCCATTCTATAAAATACGAAATAGAAATGAAAGTAGCGTTCATGCGTACGTACGACTTACCGTCTCCATGAACGGTGCATTTCATATCTTACCTCTAAATGATTATGTAATATTATAAATGCATGAATGTACTGGATATATATGACATATATGATATCTACATCATTAATACCTTTCTGGATATAGTGGATACGTGAACAACATGTAATTATAAAGGGATTATTTTTGACTCAAGTACCAATGATCGTTAAAATGACCGTTATTAACTTAAATAATTACATAGTGTTCATGACATGGTAATAAGTGATATAAAATGAATAATGAACTTGAAAAATGTTCTTGAGCAAGTAGAAATTAACTCAAGTTTATTATTCAGGGCATTAAAGAACGATCGAGTCAAGTCGGACCCGAGGTATGGGACTTCGTCTCAATCTCCTTTCATTGAGGCATATTTTGTTTTATACACAACCTTATTTTATACGGTGTATAAACCCCTTTTACTTTTAAGTTTATTCAAAAGGAATCTTTTTTTATACGAAGCGTTTACTAAATGACAAAAGGGAATGTTTTTGTCGTACGTATGCGGTGACAACGACGTCTCCGCCACCGTGACCATTATTTGAGTTTCGGCTTCCTCTACAAGCCATACTTTTTTTAAAAGAAAAATAAATACCATGTTTTACTTTTCTTTTATTTTGGTATTGAAAATGGTTTTCATAATGTTTTTATATCAATGTGTTGTATTGATATCTTGTGATTGAAATGTGGAAATGTTATGTTTCCTTTATGCATGTTTTATGTGATACGATTATGTTGAGGTTCTTGGGCATTATTATGAAGACGGGTGGTTCCGTGTTAGACTATGGGAGGGTGAGCCCGATATTTCTCTCCAATGCATTGGGTAACACGAAGGAGTGAAACGTTAAGGTTTCTCCGAAGATATTTAGGGAATATATTGTGATGGGTATTCCAAACGTAACCAAGAGGGTTACTCCCTACGTAAGAATGTTATGAATGCCTCAAGTTACCTTTATGTCTTATGATTTATATGATTTATTCATGATTTGATGAGGTATGTTAAAGTGCATATGGTTTATGGGTAAAGTATGATTTCATTCTTATGTATATATGTACCCATGTTTCCTTTCCATATTTTTATATCCCTTACTGAGCTTTTTATGCTCATCCCAAGTTTTTTGAAATGTTTTTCACAGGTCAAGGCAAAGGTACATGATATGATGATAGTATCAAGGAAGTGTCAAGAAATAATCCATGTTTTATTTTAAATATGTTTACATTGATGGGAATGAATAATACTATTTTTATGTAACCACTTTGTTTATATGTGGAATATAATGCAAGTTTTATGATCTAATTCTCTAAAACTCTAAACCTGAAAAGATCCTCAATGTGTAATCTTGTAATAACTCAAGATTAAGTAAGGTTTAAGGATGGGGCCTTATAGTCTGTCTGGTTATTACTGGAGGTTTGTTGAAAATTTTGCAAGGTTATCTAGTCCAATGACTAAGTAAACTCGAAAAGGTGTTAAGTTCATCTAGAAAAAAGAATGTGATGATTGTTTTTAGGAATTGAAATGAAGATTGGTTAATGCTCCATTTTTGGCACTACCTTTCAAAAATAGTGAGTTTTTTATCTACAATGATTCTTCGTTGAAAGGAATTGGATGTGTCCTTATGCAGAATGATAAGGTAATTGCATATGCTTCATGTCAGCTGAAACCACATGAGTTAAATTACCCTACACATGATTTGGAATTAACTGCTGTTTTTTTTGATTTAAAAATTTAGAGGCATCATTTTTATGGAGTAGAGTGTGAAATATATACTGATAACAAAATTTTGAAGTATATATTCACTCAGAAATAATTGAACATGAGACAAAGGAGATGGCTAGAATTAATCAAGGATTATGATTGCACGATCCTTTATCATCCAGGGAAATCAAATAAAGTGGCTGATGCTTTGAGTCGAAAAAGTAATAATTCATTAACCATGTTACGTTTGGAACATGATCCTTTTGTTTTTGATTTGATGAACTTTGGAATAGAAGTTGTTATTACAGAAAATTATTCTGTTTTGTATCAGATGCCAGTGAGATCATCTCTATTAGACAGAATTAAGAAAACACATAAGGAAGACAGTGAGTTATAGAAAAAATTTGTGTTGGTTTAGAAGGGTAAGTTTCCTAATTTTAACGTTGATAATGATTGTGTTTTGAGATTTGGAAATAGATTATGTGTGCCTTGGGATTCACTGTTGAAGAATGAGTTGTTATGTGAAGCTCATAGTTCTCTATTTTTAGTTCATCCTGGCAGTACTAAGATGTACAGAGACCTTTAAGAGTATTACTGGTGGGATGGAATGAAAAGAGATATTGCTGATTTTACTATGAAGTGTTTGACTTGTCAGCAGGTTAAAGCAGAGTGACAGTTACCGAAAGGAATTCTTCAGCCTTTACCGGTGCCAGACATTAAATGGGAAAATATATCCATTGACTTTGTTGTGGGATTACCAAAGACATCTCGGGGTAATAATGCAATCTAGGTTATAGTTGACCGATTGACTAAATATGATCATTTCCTTACTATTAGAGATACTTTTTCTCTAGATCAACTTGCTATGTTTTATGTTAAAGAGATAGATAGGTTGCATGGAGTTCCCCTCTCCATTGTATCAGATCGTGATCCCAGGTTTACTTCTAACTTTTGGAAAGGCCTTTAAAAGTAATTGGGTACGAAATTAAATTTTAGTACATCTTTTCATCCTCAATAAGATGGGTAATCAGAACGAACAATTCAAACCTTGGAGGATATGTTACATGCTTTCTCGATGGATTACCAGGGAAGTTGGGACCAACATCTTTCTTTGGTTGAATTTTCGTATAACAAGATCTTTCATTCCAGTATATAAATGGCTCCATTTGAGGCATTATATGGAAAGCATTATTGAACTCCAGCATTATGGGAGGAAGTAGGTGAACAGAAGCTGATGGGACCAAAATTGGTAGAAGAGATGGTAGAGAAAGTTCAGTTGATTTAGAAGCACATGAGAACAGCTCAAAGCAGATAGAAAAATTATGCAGATAACTGGTGGAAGGATCATTCTTTTTAGGTAGGTGATCATGTCTTTCTCAATGTTTTTCCAAGGAAAAGTGTGATGTGTTTTTGTAAGAAGGGAAAGTTGAGTCTGAGGTTCATTGGACCATATGAAATTCTAGAGAAAGTTGGATCGGTTGCGTATAGAGTGGCTTTACCTCCAAGTTTATCCCAGGTACATAATGTTTTTCATATTTCGATGTTGAGAAAGTATATTCCAGATCCATCTCATGTTTTGAGCACAGAGGTAGTTCAGTTGGAAGAGAATCTCTCTTATGAAGAACAACCATTCCAGATTCTTGACCGTAGAGAGAAAGTGTTGCAGAATAAGGTAATTCACCAGGTATAGGTTTTGTGGAAAAACCATATGGTTGAAGAGGCAACGTGGGAATCTGAAAATTCTATGAGGGATAAATACCCCCACTTATTTTGATAAGTGAATAAAAATTGTGAGGATGCAATTCCCAAAAGGGGGGAAGGATGTAACATCCCAAGTAAATGAAGAATAAGACATATTTCATATTTATTAATATTTGTGAATTAAATATTAGTTGTACTTTAAATGGGTTTCTATGCTTGATAGCATACCCGATACACAACAACAAGTTTCTTTGCAATCTTACGTTGTACACTAATATTATAATATTATTATTTTAAATGGTAGTTAACTCCTAGCCGTTGTATTGGAGGGAATGAATGAAAATAACTACAATATTATTACACATGTTTCTTAAATGTATTTACATTATCCAATAAAAATTTATAGTCTTAAAATGTGAATGAAGCTAATTTTAAGCATAATTTACATTAAAAGGCCGATTTATCGCCTTTTAAGGGAGAACCCTCTTTCAATATAGTTTTGGTTACTTTAATACATTATAATTGACCAAATAAAATAATTATTTAGGATGGGGACATCCAATTTTACTTTGGGTAATTTTTTTGGTATTTTTCTGATAAAGTTCATTTTTTAATGAATAGTGAAAAATATTGCATTTTAATTCAAAAGTTCCTTTTAATCTAATTTATTTATATGGTTAGATTATCTTTTTAGTTGGTTTTAAGGTGAAATTAAAATATATTTTTACCATTTAATCTAATTTTGGTCATTGGAATTAATTTCACTTGGAAATTGGACATAAACAAGTATCAATCTTTTGATAGTTATTTTTTCTTAAAAACATGCTATTTATTTTGATAACAGGAATTAATTTTAAAATAAATTAATGCCACTTCTATTTTTTAAATTTGAAAAAATAGACATAATTTATTAATTTGGAATATCAAATATAGATTAGGCTGAATTCTTTTTATTTTTCTGAATAACATCAATTTTTTGAAGAATAGTGAAACCACTTAGTGGTAGTTAAAAAAATGAATTTTTCATTTAAATGAAATTTTACCACTTCAGTGAATTTAATTTAGAAAATATTACATACATGGTTTTTATCAATAATTAAAATTTGGTTCATTATGATAAAAATAATTTTCAATGAATAGTAACATTTGACTTTTATTTACCGTGGTTAAAGGTAAATAAGGTAATTCAAGGTTAAATGAATAATAAAATATTTCAAAATTACCTTAACACTTGTCCAAACCTTATTGGTTGAGTCATATACAACCATGATAATATTTGGGTCGATTTTGGGACCCCTTTGATCCACTTGAGAGTGATAATGACAATTTAGATTAATTAACTTAAGGTAAAAGAAAATATGACAAAAGCAAAATATCTTTTAGTAAATTAATTTTTAAAAGGGTTATATAAATTATCTTTTTGTATATAAATATTCATTATAAAGCTAAAAATATTTCCTACATGATAGTATTTTTTTAATAATTTTTAGACATCGAATAGATTAAATTATTCATGACACAATAATGATGCAGTATTTACCTCATTTATAAATGATTTAAATAAATAAGATTATAATGATTAAAATATTATACAAAACATTTCCAATTGTGATTGGATGATTTTATATTGACCATGTGTCATCTTATCTTTGACTATAATAATTTTTTGGACCTTTAGAAACCAAATATCATTATATAATAAAATAATGTTTTCACACTTTCCAAAAGAGTCCCTCCTCCCCCTTATAAAAGGAGACCACTTCTAACCAACTACTCACAACTCTCAAGCCATTTGGCTCGTCCACCTATGACCAATTAATATCCCTAAATCCATATCCTCCTCCTAGAAGCCTTACTTTAAGAATAAGGCACTTTAAGAATTCTTTTGGTTCAAACCAAAGAGAGGTACCCAAAATAAAGGTAACTATTTCTCTTAAATTGTTTTCTTTTTATTTTACTCCTCCAACCCCTAAAATATTTTTATTAATTTATTTTGTAACAAAACAAGTATCTTCAATATACTAGGATTTCTTTATGAGAAGGATTCAAACTACACTTACACACACCTCCATCTAATGGATGACGAACGTAATGTTTCTGTGGATGGTAAACTATGGCCTCACGAAACGATGATTGTTCAATTACATCTTACTGCCTCTCATGGTGGCCATTATTATGGAACTGTATTTATATATGATATATATTAAATTTATGATTTCATTTTTCTTCTGTACTTCCTAATTATATCCAGCCTTTATGGTTTTTAGAGTTGGTAAATACGATAATCTCATTTGAGGAAGTGCGGACTACCGCCCCCTCAAAGTGATGTGACTAGTTAATGACTTATGTGGGATGTATAAAGGATGTAGTTAATGATATTATATATGATATTATACAGTAATTATAATATACATATGTATCATTATGCTTTAATTCCATAAAAATAAGAAATAGAAATGAAAGTAGCGTTCATGCGTACGTACGGCTTACCGTCTCCGTGAATGGTGCATTTCATTTCTTAACTCCAAATGTTATTTACTATTATAAATACATGTATATACTGGATATATATGATATATATGATATCTAAATAATGAATATCATTCTGGATATGATAGACTATTCACCATATGGGCAACTTGTAAATATAAGGTGTTCATTATTGACTCAGGTACCAAATATCGACAAAATGGACGTTATTAACTTAAATGATTGAATAATGTTTATAACATGCTAATAAGTTATATAAAAGGAATAATAAACTTGAAAAAGGTTCTTAAGAAAGTATAAATTAACATTAGTTTATTATTTAGGAGATTAAAGAGAGATCGAGTCATGTTAGATGCAAGGTAAGGGACATCATCTCAATCTCTTTTCATTGAGGCATTTTTAGTTTTATACACAACTTTATTTTATACGGTGTATAAACCCCTTTGACTGTTCATTTTATTCAAAGGTATTATTTTTATACAAAGAGTTTTACTAAACTAAAAAAGGAATGTTTTTTACATAAGCGGTGAAAACGACCTTTCTGTCGCCGCGAGTATTATTTGATCTTTGGCTTCCTTAACAAGACATAATGTTTTTAAAAGGAAAAATAAATACCATATACTCTTTTTATGTATTTTGGAATTGAAAATAATTTTGACAATGGATTTATTATTTTAATATATTTAAATGATATTTTATTATTTAAATTTGTAAATGTTATCTTTCCTTTATGATTATGTTATGTGTTATGATCATGTTATGGTTCATAGAAATTATTTATGCATACGAGTGGGTATGTGATAAACCTAGTGCAGGTGAGCCAGAGATATCTTTCCAATGCATTGGGTAACGTGATAGAAGTAAACTTGAATGTTTCTCCTAATAGATTTAGGGAATATACTGTGATGGGTATTACAAAGTAACTCTCTATATAGCTGTGATAGCTACAATGTAAGTATGATATGGATGCCACATGTTAACTTTATGATTAATGATTTCAATGTGTCTTTCATAAATCTTATGATTTTACGAGGTAAGTAAAAGAGTTCATGTTTTTTATGTATTTATGGACAAATGTTTTCATTATTTTTTTATAACCCTTACTGAGCTTTTTATGCTCATCCCATGTTTTGAAATGTTTTCATAGGACTTAAAGATGAATAAGGTCAAGGATGAGATCAAGTAAAATTCATGCTATTTAAAACATAGAACTAGACATGACTCTTTTTTCAAGAGTTTTTATTTTATGAAAAAATGGAAACTATGTAGATATGTCAACCTTGTAATCTTTTGAGATGTAATAGTAATGCCCTAATTCTCTAAAACTCTAAACCTGAAAAGATACTCAATGTGAATTATTCATTTATTTCAATATTATGTAATGTTTAAGGCCAGGTCCATATAATTATAATCAATTTTAGGAACTTATAAAAAAAATTTATTGAAATTATATACTTTTTTTTGATAATCGTATCAAATTTATCTTTTAGTATTTTTCGCAAAGATTTATTTTTCAGTGAATATTGAAAATAATTTTTTTTATAAAACTATCATTTTATTTCATTAATAAGAACAATTATAATTTTATGTTTATTTAAAATTAACATAAGTATTATTTAGTTAGATATAAAATAATTAAAAACATTTTAATCTTCATTAAACAAGATGTTCGAATAAGTTCATTTTTGGGATTAAAAAGTATCTCTCTAAAAGAGTTTTCTTTCAGGTTTAAAAATTTATATTAAAAGTAATTTATTTAACTTATATGAATTTAATAATAGAATATTGATCCCATTTTTTGTAATTATTATGTTCAATATTTTTTTAAAAAAACTTACTTTTTTCCATTATGAATAGTAATCATAGTAAATATTTTTCGCATCGATAATGGTAAACCTAATAAATAATGTTAAATGTTTTTTGATAAGGACTAAAAAACCCTAATAATTTACTTTAATATGATTTATGTGTGTTTTTTGACAATAAACATCCAATATTATACGTTCTATAATTTTTTTCCATTTTTCATTGAAAATTACTTGTATATTATTTTTACTAAAGAAAAATAAAAAGTGTCACTCTATTTCTTTTAAATTAAAATTACATGATCACATAAGGATAATAATACACTATGAAAGAATATTAAATATTATTTAAGAATAATTAATTTTTTTATGGTAATTTATTTTTAATTTTTAGTGAGGAAATAATAACCTTAAATGATTTCGCAACGTCGACAGAGTACTTGTGCAAGCATTATAAAAATCATGTAAATTATTTTAAAAACTATAAATGTAACACCCCGAGCTTCCACGATACGCTTCTCTTTCAATAATGCAATAGCTTGCATTTTATGCAAGTTCGAGATTCTAACGCACCGCGACCAATCAAAATAGCCATTATGAATAGTAATACCCACTTTTTTAAATTATATATATTTTTTATTTCAAAATGGACTTCATTTGTGGATTCAGAATATCGAAATTTGCCTATGTTGAATTTTTGGTATTTTTCTGAGAACTTCCAATTTTTTATGAAAAGTAAAAAATACTTAAAAACAACTTTTTTAATCAAAATAAATTATAGTGATAAATTATCATATAGACTGGTTTTAAAGTATAATTAGAATATATTTTTACCATTTTATCGAATGGTGGTCATTAGAATTAATTTCACTTTGAAATTGGACATAAACAATTGTTAATCATTTGATATATATTGTTTTTTAAAAACACGCTATTTGTTGTGAAAACAGTTATTAATTATAAAATTAATTAATGCAACTTATATGTTTGGAATTTTATAAAATGGAAATCATTTTTGAATTCTGAATATCAATTATAGCTTAGGGTGAAATTTTGGCATTGTTCTGAAAAACATCAATTTTTGATGAATAGTGAAACCACTAAGTGGTAGTTAAAAAACTGATTTTTCGTTTAAATGGAACATTACCACTTTTGTGATTTGATTTTCAAAATCAGACATACATGGTTTTCATTAAGAATTAAAATGTGGTTCAATGGGATTAAAATAATTTTTTGGTGAATAGTAACTTTTAAGTTTAATTAATCGCGATTAAAGGTAATTAGTGAAATTTAATGTAAAAATGATATTATAAAAATATGAAAACACCTTTACACTTTTCCTACCCTTATTGGATGAGTCATGGATGACCAAGAAAATCCATGGGTCAACTAGGGGACCCCATGGAGCCACTTGGGAAAGAAAATGACATTAATAACTTTTTATTTAAAGTAAAAGTAAAATAGTCACAAACATGTGTTGTTTTACAAAAACAATTATTACATAGGGTTATATAAGTTAAATTTTTTTAATATAAATATTAATTGGAAAGATAAAAATATTTCCTACATCATGGAAAATTTTTTATAATTTTTATACATTAAATAAATTAAATTTTTTATGACATCATGATGATGCAACGATTACCTCATTAATTAACGATTTAAATAAAATGAAAATATAATGTAAAATCTAAGAATTACACATGGAAAAACACTATTGTATGAGTATATTTATAACCCTTATCACCTTATCTAAAAAATATATAATTTTGGGACCTTTCAAATCCTAAAATCATCTCATAATAATGTAACATTTCATGAGTTTCCCAGAGTGCCCCTCCTCTCCTCTTATAAAAGGCCCCCACCACTACCACCTTATTCGCACCATCAAAGCCATTTGGCTCATCCAAAATCTACAAAAATACTCTCTCAAATTCCCTATCTTACTCTTATAAGCCTCAATTTGGGAATAATTCTTCCCAAGGAAGCCTTTGGCTCAAATCAAAAAGAGTTACCTTATTTTAAGGTAATGTCTTATCTTGTGTTCTTTTGTTTTATTTTGCTTCTCAAAACCCTTAAACTCTTTTTATTCCTTTATTTTGTTAAAACGCCAGTATATTAAATATACTAGGATGTTTTTATGAGAATTATTTTATTTAAACTTACACACACCTTCGTCTAATGGTTAAAGAACATACAGTTTCTGTGGGTGGCGAATTACTGCCTCACGAAACAATGATTGTTCAATCTTCTTTTAACACCTCTCTTGGTGGCCATTATGATGACACTATTTTTATATATGATATATATTATGTTTTTGTTTACCTTATTTTTCATTTATGGAATACCTTTATGATTTCAATTATGGGTAAACACGATAATTTCATTTTAGGAAGTGCGGACTACCGCCCCCTCAAAGTGATTTGAATCGTTAATGCCATATGTGGGATGTATAAAGGATGGAGTAAATAATATTATATATTAAATTATAATTTAATTATATTATACCTTTATATAATTATAATTTCATTCTATTAAATATGAAATAGAAATGAATGTAGTGTTCATGCGTACGTACAGCTTACCGTCTCCATGAACGGTGGATTTCATTTCTTACCTCTAAATGTTACGTAATATTATGAATGAATGTATTTTCTGGATATATTTGAAATATATGATATCTACATCATGAATATAATTCTGGATATAATGGATATTTCACCACATGAACAACTTGTAATTATAAAAAGTTTATTTTTGACACGAGTACCAAAGAATGACAAAATGACCGTTATTAACTTAAATAATTACATAATGTTCATAACATGGTAATAAGTGATATAAAAGGAATAATAAACTTGAAAAATGTTCTTAATAAACTATATATTAACTCTAGTTTATTATTCAAGAGGTTAAAGAACAGTCGAGTCAAGTCAGACACGAGGTAAGGGAACTTCTTAACCCAATTTCCATTCTTTGGGTTAATCTCATACTTTCGAATTATGTCATGATATTATTATGTCCTATCTTGTATTTATAATTTATTTATGTGTACATATAGTGAATACATATAATACATATATTTTATTTAAAAATGATCTTGTTAATGGACTTCGTCTCAATCTCCATTCATTAAGGCATATTTTGTTTTATACACAAATTTCTTTTATATGGTGTATAAACCCATTTGACTATTACGTTTATTCAAAAGGAATCTTTTTATATGAAGCGTTTTACTAAACGACAAAAAGGAATGTTTTTCTTGTCGTACGTATACAGCGACAATGACTTCTCCGCCGCTGTGACCATTATTTCAGTTTCGGCTTCCCCTACAAGCCATAACTTTTTTTAAATGAAAAATAAAAACCAACTTTTAACTTTCATTTATTTTGGTATCGAAAATGGTTTTGATAATGTTTTAATATATCAATGTGTTGTATTGATATCTTGTGATTGAAATGTGTAAATTTTATTTTTCCTTTATTGATGTTTTATGTGATACGATTATGTTATGGTTTATGATATGTTTAAACCTGTTCATATGAGGAATGCATTGGACTTAATAAGTGATGGGTGGAGCCTGCTATAGCTCCTCGATGCATTGGCAGGTCTCATGAGACAAACTAGTGTCTTGGCATGAGGCCTTGACAAAATATTATTTGTAGTCTTAGCACGAGGCCTTGGCTACGTGGTTATGATAGTCTGGAATTATGCATTCCAATATTATGAAAGTGGTTATTGATATTGCATGTGATTATTCGACTAGTAGAATATCCATGTGAATAAGAAAAAGGAATTATTTCTTTTTATTTTTTCTACATTATGCTGAAGTTCAAGTTTAAAAGTCTTTTGTTTTAGTTATACATTCCCTTAAATGTTAATGTTTATTTATGAAAGTTAGCGCTATATTGTTATCCTTACTGAGCATCTGAGCTCATCCCTTTCAATGTTTTATTTTTCCTAGGATGTGAAGAGGTATTTTATGACTGACCTACAGGGATAGTCTGAAGGGGATAGAAGTGTGGACTATGAAGACTATGTTATTGTGATTTTTCACTTTATGATGTAATGTAACATTTATGAATGTATCTAGTGTTTCCAAGGCTAAAAAAATAATCAGTCTTTCGAGACATGTTCTTTTGTGATCATGCCAATGTTACGAAGTAATGCAACAACTCTGGGTAACTGGGGTCGGGGCATTATAGTTAGTATCAGAGGCAGTTTAGTACTAACCTTGGATGCTAGATTTAGATAAACTCTAATTAGAGCACATAGCCCTAAGATAGACTTTGAGTATTAGTATTGAAGAACTTCCTATAATTTTGGTATTATAGAGATTTTATGATTTTTCCGAGCAATAAATCCCTGTCTAGATATGAGCAGTTAGAGGTGGCTCTGGCACATATGTAACTAGGGGTAAAACCAGAAAACACCGCTTTGAGCTTGACTCGAACGGGAACTGGTGAATGACAACAAGCCTTGCTGCACTCTTGGTTACGATACTCCCTGGGGATATGCTTAGGATAATTCTCATTTTTTTACAGACCATTATGAAGGGTTTATGAGTATATACTTCCTCAAAGAAAACATTTATTTTTAAGATTATGGATTATATCAATAAATAGTTCAATTTATGTTAAGTGTTTTACAAGTATGGAATTATATATTTTGATTCATAAACTAATCTATTTTATGCCATTGGTTAGAAATGGCGCCTAGTGGGAGGAATGGAAACCGTATAAATGCACACACTCCATGTAGGGATTTCCCACCTGCTCAAGATAATTATTGTGGAGCTGGAGATACAACTGGTGCTGATCACCTTATCACCATACTGGGACAACTCACTTAGGTTATGAATAATAAAATTACTCGTATGGAGCACCCTGATCTGCAACGTGGAGGATCAATGTTAGACCGCTTCATGAGGCAACAACCACCAACATTTAATGGGGGTAAAAATCCATTAGTAGCTGAGCAATGGATAAACTACTTAGAGAAAATATTCCATGCCTTGGGGAGTAGCGAATGGGAGAAGGTTGTCATAGATGTTTACCACCTTATTGGAGATGCCGATCAATGGTGGTCGCTGATTCAAAACACAAAGGAAGATGAAGAAGTATCAAGTGTGGAATAGAGTGAGTTAAAACATCTTTTCATAGAAAAATACCTCCCTCGTGACCATAGAGCAGATATGGAAAGGAAATTTCTGAGTCTGAGGCAGAAGGAGGATGAGAATGTCGCAAAGTATCAGGCTAACTTTACAAGGTTAACGAAGCACGCTTTAGATTATATACATAACCCAAGAAGTAAGATCGATCGTTTCATTGATGGGTTAAAACCGTTTCTCCATAGAGCAATAGTCTCACAAACCTTCTCATCGTATGAAGATATTGTATCATGTGCTATCAAGATAGAAAAGGAATTCTCTAAAACTTATGACAATAAAGTAAAACAAGATAAGAAGAGAACGGTGGAACAAAATACAGATAAAGGGAAAAAGGGAAAGAAGGATTTTCTATTATGCGATAATTGTGGGAAGAATCACCTCGGTACTTGCCTAAAAGGAATGGGAGTTTCTTATAAATGTGGAGAAAAAGGTCACTAGGCTCGTGATTCCAAGGGAAAGAAAGATACTATCAATGTGGAATGCTACAATTGTAGGGAAATGGGGAATTATGCAAATTAATGTCCTAAGTGTCAAGGAAACTTACCTCAAAAAGGCCATGGGATCAAGTACAATATTATGTTGTTACTACAGTTGAAGTGGAATAATTAAAGTATTGGTGCTTTTGGACTCAAGGATTATATTCTGGTTATAAGAATAATGTGATATATATAAGGATTGTACTGCAGTACTTTTTTTTATTTCATTAAGGTTTTAATATGATGAAGGTAATCATATTTTTAGTATGTGACAATAAGAAAATATTTACTTTGTTTGGGGAATCTGATGTTACAATTGATTTTGGAATTTAGAGACCTTTTAGAGAAAGTCTGGACAGAGGTATTTTGGATAACTATAAAGGTTGTAATGGATTATGTTGAACCTTGGATAGTATTGTTTAAGGTTAAAACATTTCTGAAGATTATTTTTGGAATATTATAATACTATAGTTTTATGAAAAGGACAACCTGTAGGTTGGGGGATAACCCGTCGCGTCGGACAAAGCTGTAGGAATCGAACCCACAACCATAGTGCGACAAGACTTTATTATCTACCACTAGCCTACAGAAAGTCCCGGGTTATTACAAAATAGTTTTCCTAATCTAAATGGTATATGATAATATTTGGATCCTTATAAAATTAGGATAAATAGAATATTTTTGAGTTCTGTTACCATTTGGAGTGAAAGATGGGTTCGTGGTAAAAATTTATTAAAGAATGAAAGCGTACATGACAAGTAAGTATATTTCCTTACGATCTTGTAAATCTCTTAAATAAATTCCTCAACTTTATGAAAGGTAACTTAAAACAAAAACATATTAGGTTAACTTTTCCAACTGGGGATTCAACGACTGTTTAACCAATCACAAGTTTGTGATTTTCTTGCGGTTAAATTTCTCCTAATACTGTTTTCTACAACTCTCCATCAGACATTGATGGTTTTTTTTCCCTCCATATCCATATTTTCATATAATCCTAGTATGGTCTATCTCGGGTGACCTTTGTACCTCTCTTTCTTTCTTTTAATGTTATATTTTTATTAACTTTATTTCCGATGTGGGTTTTCCACAAAGGAATTTTCTATTTTCAACCTTTTATTTTCAAAGAAAAATTTCAAATTGTGAGGACGCAATTTATTGGAGGGGAGAATGTAACACCCCGAGCTTCCACGATATGCTTCTCTTTCAATAATTCAATAGTTTGCATTGTACGTTAGTTCCAGATTCTAACGCACCGCGACCAATAAAAATAGACATTATAAATAGAAATACCCACTTTTTGACATTATATATATAATTTATTTCAAAATGGACTTCATTTTTGGATTTGGAATATCGAAATTATCCTATGTTGAATTTTTGGTATTTTTCTGAAAACTTTTAATTTTTAATGAATAGTGAAAAATACTTAAAAACAACTTTTTTAATCAAAATAAATTATAGTGATAAATTATACTATAGAGTGGTTTTAAAGTATAATTAAAATATATTTTTACCATTTTATCCAATGGTGGCCATTAGAAATAATTTCACTTTGAAAATGGACATAAACAATTGTCAATCATTTGATATATATTATTTCTTAAAAACACGCTATTTGTTGTGACAGCGGGAATTAATTATAAAATTAATTAATGAAACTTATATGTTTGAAATTTTTTAAAATAGACATCATTTTTTAATTCGGAATATCAATTATAGCTTAGGGTGAAATTTTGGCATTGTTCTGAAAAACATCAATTTTTGATGAATAGTGAAAGCACTAAGTGGTAGTTAAAAAACTGATTTTTCATTTAAATGAAACATTACCACTTCTGTGATTTTATTTTAAAAAATCCGACATACATAGTTGTCATTAGGAAGTAAAATGTGGTTCAATGGGATTAAAACAATTTTTTGGTGAATAGTAACTTTTTAAGTTTAATTAATCAAGATTAAAGGTAATTAGTGAAATTTAAGGTAAAAATGATATTATAAAAATATGAAAATACCTTTACACTTATCCTAACCTTATTGGATGAGTCATGGCCGACCACGAAAATCCATGGGTCAACTTGGGGACCCCATGGAGCCACTTGGGAAAGAAAATGACATTAATAACTTTTTATTTAAAGTAAAAGTAAAATTGTCACAAACATGTGTTGTTTTACAAAAACAATTATTACATGGGGTTATATAAGTTAAAATTTTTACTATAAATATTAAATGGAACTTTAAAATGATTTCCAACATCAAGGTAATTTTTTATAATTTTTAGACGTTAAATAAATTAAATCTTTTATGACACCATGATGATGCAGCGATTACCTCATTAATTAACGTTTTAAATAAAATTAAAAGATAATGTAAACTCTAAGACTTACACATGTCAAAAACCAATTGGATGAGTATATTTAGAACCCTTATCACCTTATCTTCGAAATATATAATTGTGGGACCTTTGAAATCCGAAAATCATCTCATAATAATGTAACATTTCATGAGTTTCGAAGAGTGCCCCTCCTCTCCTCTTATAAAAAGCCCCCACCACTACCACATTATTCACACCATCAAAGCCATTTGGCTTGGCCAAACTCTGCCCAAATACTCTCTAAACTTCCTTATCTTACTCTTATAAGCCTCACTTTGGGCAGAATTCTTCCCATGGAAGCCTTTGGCTCAAATCAAAAAGAGTTACCCGATTTTAATGTAATGTCTTCTCTTTTGTTCTTTTGTTTTATTTTGCTTCTCAAACCCCTTAAACTCTTTTTATTCCTTTCTTTTGTAACAACACAAGTATCTTCAATATACTAGGATACTGTTATGAGAAGGATTTTATTTACACTTACACACACCTTCGTCCAATGGTTAAAGAACATATTGTTTCTGTGGGTGGTGAATTACTACCTCACGAAACGATGATTGTTCAATCTTCTTTTAACTCCTCTCATGGTGGCCATTATGATGACACTATTTTTATGTATGATATATATTATGTTTTTTTCCCTATTTTTCATTTATGGCATACCTTTATGATTTCCATTATGGGTAAACACGATAATTTTATTTTAGGATGTGCGGACTACCGCCCCCTCAAAGTGATTTGAATCGTTAATGCCATATGTGGGATGTATAAAGGATGGAGTAAATAATATTATATATTATATTATACTGGAATTATAGTCTACCTTTATATAATTATAATTTCATTCTATTAAATATGAAATAGAAATGAATGTAGCATTCATGCGTATGTACGGCTTACCGTCTCCATGAACGGTGCATTTCATTTCTTACCTCTAAATGTTACGTAATATTATGAATGAATGTATATAATGGATATATATGATATATATGATATATAAATCATGAATATAATTCTAGATATAATGTATATTTCACCACATGAACAACTTGTAATTGTAAGAAGTTTATTTTTGACTCAAGTACCAAAGATCGACAAAATGACTGTTATTAACTTAAATAATTAAATAATGTTCATAACATGGTAATAAGTGATATAAAAGGAATAATAAACTTGAAAAAGGTTCTTAAGAAACTATAAATTAACTATAGTTTATTATTCAGGAGGTTAAAGAACGGTCGAGTCAAGTCGGACACGAGGTAAGGGAACTTCTTAACTCAATTTTCATTCTTTGGGTTAATCTCCTACTTTCAAATTATGTCATGATATTATTATGTCCTATCTTGTATTTATACTTTATTTATGTGTACATATAGTGAATACACATAATAGATATATTTTATTTAAAAATGATCTTTTTAAAAGACTTCGTCTCAATCTCCATTTATTGAGGCTTTTTTTTACACCTTTGACTTTTACGTTTATTCAAAATGAATCTTTTTATACGAAGCATTTTACTAAACGACAAAAAGGAATGTTTTTCTTGTCGTACGTATGTGGAGACAATGAATTCTCCGCCGCTGTGACCATTATTTCAGTATCAGCTTCCCCTACATGCCATAACCTTTTTTAAATGAAAAATAAAAATGACGTTTTAACTTCTATTTATTTTGGTATCGAAAATGGTTTTGATAATGTTTTAATATATCAATGTGTTGTATTGATATCTTGTGATTGAAATGTGGAAGTGTTATGTTTCCTTTATTCATGTTTTATGTGACACGATTATGTTATGGTTTATGATATATTTAAACCTGTTCATATGAGGAATGCATTGGACTTAATAAGTGACGGGTGGAGCCCGCTATAGCTCCTCAATGCATCAGCAGGTCTCATGAGACAAACTATTGTCTTGGCACGGGGCCTTGACAAAATATTATTTGTAGTCTTGGCACGAGGCCTTGGCTACGTGGTTATTATAGACTGGAATTATGCATTCCATCATTATGAAAGTGGTTATTGATATTGCATGTTATTATTCGACCAGTAGAATATCCATTTGAATAAGTAAATTTCATTATATATTTTTATTTTTTCCATATTATGCTGATGTTCAAGTTTAAAAGGATTTTGTTTTAGTTATACATTGCCTTAAATGTAAATGTTTATTTATGAATGCTTCTGCTATATTGTTATCCTTACTGAGCATCTGAGCTCATCCCTATCAATGTTTTATTTTTTCCAGGATGTGAAGAGGTATTTTATGACAGACCTACATGGATAGTCTGAATGGGATAGAAGTGTGGACTATGGAGACTATGTTATTGTTATTTTTCACTTTATGATGTAATGTAACATTTATGAATGTATATAGTGTTTCCAAGGCTACAAAACTAATCGGTCTTTCGAGACTTAATCTTTTGTGATCATGCCAATGTTACGAAGTAAAGCACCGACTCTGGGTAACTGGGGTCGGGGCGTTACAATAAAATTAAATTTTTGGATAATTTATAGACTATTATTATTATTATTTTTAAATACATAACATATTAGAAATTTTTTAAAAATATATATTTTAATTATATTATTATCTCACATAATATAAATTCCAAATAAATGAATAGTTATAAAAGGGATATTAATGATATTTTATATTAAAATTTATTAATTAAGTGATTTAAAAAACAAAAAGAAATATATTAGTCCAAATGAGTATAATATGGTTGAAAATATAAACCATGTTCCATTTATATGTCTATTTTTATTTTATAGTAACTTTATTAACCCCTTAAAAGTAACAAATTTCAATATCATGGTAATCATCAAAAGGGTTGATAGGGGTTTAAAATTTATACGGATAAAAAAATTACCTGAACATGAAAAACCATTTTTGTATGTAAGTGTTTATACTCATAATTATCCAATATTATAAATATATCAACTTGGATCAAATTTTCCAATAAAAATAATTTATATTAGTTTAATACTTTAATAAATATCAAGTGTGCCCCTCAACACACTTATTAAAGGGCACTGTTCTCCTATCTTCCTCACACCTTTTTAAAACTACTAATTATAAAATCCCTATTAATATCCCTTTAAACCATACCTACCCATATACTATATGTCTTAGTTTTTTTATAATTTCATCCTCATAGGGAATAAGGTATAAAGAAAATGAGATTGTCCAAATAATAGACATATCTTTTAACTGAATATTTTAGTTTTATTTCTTCTTTTACCCCCATAAAACTGTCATAATAATTTTGATAAAATATATTGAGTATCTCCAATATACATGTATGTTATTATGGTAATTTATTTAAAATAATATATCACATTATTCAATAAAGTGTGAAATAAAACCATCATTCATTTGTAGGACAAACAAGTGCCTCACAAATCAATGTAGTTCATTTCCCATCACTAGCTATCAAATTTGGTTATACTGATGGATTTAATTAATATATATGATATTAATGACATAATTATCATTATCTAATGATAATATATCATCTATTTTATTAAATTTCTATACATCCAAAAAAATAACATCTTTTATGCTTATGCGTGGATTACATCCACCATGATGTGATGTGATTCATTTTTCATTACTGAATCACACAGATAGTATATATAAGTCTATTTAACAAAATATAATATAATATTTATGATATAGTGATACATATTTTAATTTAAAATAAAAGCTACCTAGTTTCCCTCATGTTCATTGAAAAATTGAAATGTTACTCTCGCGTATGTACGCCATACCATTTCAATGACTGTAACATAGTTCAATTTTCATAACCATTACTAATGATTGGTTTTAAAAGTATTATTATTGTATAGTAATGGTACTTATACCATGATAATTAGTCTAGAGATTATGGAATAAATATCCCGCTATTGACTTATACTTTTCATACATAGATATTACTTCTTTATAGATAAATATTCATTAAATAAAATTATGATCCACAATATAACAATACAGGTTTAGTGTATTTGGAAACATGGAAACATGAAAAATTTATTCATAATAGATCTAAATCATCTCCCACTTATTTATGAATAACTATCACCCTTCTTACACACATCAAACATAGAAATTTTCTTCAAATCCTATGGGAAAGAAAACATAATAAAGAGTATGCTAATATTATTATAAAGGGTAAAAAAGGAAGATATCAATGATCATTAAATTGTAATATTATAATAAATGGTATTATAAAATGGTCTTAGAATTTTAAAATCACTCCAAAAAATTATTTGATTATAAACATGAGTCATGGAATAAATATTGGAAGGTTATAAGATAATAATTATAAAGGAATCAAAAAACATAAGCTATGATAAAAAATCATTGAGATAAAACCATGTCATAAGTTTGTGACATAATTTTTTGAATAATCATAATAATATAAATCTTATTTTAAGGATACCCATGAATACATTAATAACATGTTAATTGTGTTCTAACTAACCATGTAATTACTTTGAGCATGGGATAAACTCTAGTGTACCCTCTTTCTGGTTTCAGATAACCTCATGTGTACCCTTTAAACTAATATAATATTAATATTTACCCAATTTATTTACGGTATATATTATTATATGTCCACCCATCACATAATCATAAATCTATTCTTATTTACACCACAAGATTCTTAAAAACATTCTTTATAACTTAACCCAAAGGTAAGAAAATATTTTTTCAACAATATTTCATCATCATAACCATAAACCATCAATTGAAAAAATAGTATCATTAGATAATATCCCTATTTTGTACTTCACAACATAAATTTATGTGATCATAGATGAAAAATTATATTAAAATATCATTTAATCATTTATTAAAAAAAATACACCTTTCAATTTGAAATCACTTATTTAAAATTTTAAAATTCCCCAAATATTAACGAACAAAATTCATTGGAAAATAAACATGTAAAAATGTGATGTAAGATTTTATGTTTTGAGTGGTTACTATAATGATAAATTATGTTCTCTGCATTTATATTAAAACAAATATTTATTTTTCATTTTTTGTAAAATGTCAAAAGTAGCTCTTTAAAAAAAGATGAATCACTTTAAAAAAAATTCTTAAAATTAAATTATGGGTAAAAATTATTTTAAACAATAATAGGGTTGTAGTAAAAACATTATTGATTTTTTTATAAAACATGGACATTGATGAAATTATATTTTCAGCGAAGATAGAAATAAAGTCACTTTTCCTTAAAAAACCAAATTATGTTATATTGAATTATGAAAGTGAGGAAAATTAATGGAAAAAATATTCAATATAAAAAACCAGTGGATAATAGAATTTAAAGAATTTATTTTGGAGGGATTATATACTTCCTTTAATTAAAATTCACTCTTGAACAGTCCCAATTAAAATGGTATTGAAACCTAAATCTCTTACCATATGTTCAAATTTTTTAGATGGTAATCTAAAGTCATATATAATAAATATAAATTTATTATAATTATATAATATAATTTTTTACAAACTTATAATATCAAATATGATCATATTCTAACATTTTAACACCCATTTGTTAGTAAGTCCTTATTAACTTTATTATCTATGTGGGATAACTGTTACATTTTTATGAGATTTTTTGACATTTTGTTCCATTTGTTGTAGTAATAACATGGTTCCACCATATATATTGTCACACCTAGATATTGCATTGTTTCTTTTTTCTATTTTTTATTTTTATTTTACCTTATAATTTTATCTCCTTTTAATTATTAATATTATTTTTATGTGAAATGTGGGCCGATCCCGATTGTGGTTTTTTTCTCTTGCGCTGATAAAGAAGCGCTTTGGCCTTGAGAATATTCGGTGCACCATGGTCGAAGCCGCACAACCTCGCCTGGGTCGTCACACGACCTCGCCCAGCTAGCTGCATGGCCTGTCCGATGTTTAAGGGAGATGAAAAAAATATGCGAAGAAAAATAAAATGAGAACACAATAAAAATTGAGACACCACGGCCTTAGGCGAGGAATGACTCAGCGCGACGCATTTTTGAAACCACACAGCCTCACCTGGTCCACCGAGTGACCTGCCAATATCCAATTAAATAAATAAAATTAAAGGTGATATAAATTTTAGTAAATTAATTCAATGATCACAATAATTGTATTATTTGGGGATGTAATTGTTATAATTATTTTTATTATTATTGTTAAAATTGTTATAGCTTTTATTTTATTACTATAAATTTATTACTATTATTTTTGTAACTACTTTTAGTTTATTATTATTATTATTATTGGTTTTAATATTAGTTTCATTTTTTTAGTTTTATTTTTACTTATAATTATAGATTTATTCTTTTTTATTTGTTTTTTTCTTTCCCTTGGTTAGGGTTTTCCCCCCCATTCTTCTCTCATTTTCTATCCCGCTTGGGCTGCCCCTAGCCTTCTCCCTGTGTGGCGCACCATCCCGCGGCTCCCTTCCCTTTCGCACCGCCTCCCCTCCAACACCCTTCTCCCTCGCTGAACCTCCCAGCCGGCCTGCTGGCGTTGTTCACACCCCCCTCGGCCGGCACTCATACCCAGATCTTCGGTCCTCCTACCCTGGTCACACCATTTCCATTCCCTATCCAATGAAGGCTACCAGCCCTGATTTCCCCTCACATCACCTCAGCGGACCCTCTCCTCCCATTCAGCGAGTCCCGCAACACCCCGTCTTGCACCACCACCCCCATCTCCCAAGCGTATAGCTCTCCGGACTACTGACGACCCTTGATCCTGACCAGAAGTGTGTTCCGACCACTTGCACCCATAGAACCCCTCCATGTCACACCATTTAACTCACCTCGCACCACGCCCCCTCCTTCTTCGGCCAGCACCACCATCGCACCACCCTGCACCCCCTCAGACCCCAACTGTGCCGCCCCTGCTACCCTTTCTGCAACCTCTGATGACCCACTCTTTGTAGGGTTTAGTTTTCCTCTTTTGTTGATTTTATTTGTTTATTTTATTTCCAACATTTTAGGTTGTGTTTAGGGGGTTTGAATATTATGTCATTTGGGGTTTAATTTTGTGTTTTTTGGGGAATTTTCCTTGTTTTGGTTTCTCACTAGGTTTTTGGAGGTGAGGTTGACGTGCGACGATCATTGTACACCATAGTTGTGAAGTCAGCTTTGACAAGGTAAGTGATTCCGCGTTTAAACATTGTCTGATAAGTTAACTTGGTTTCTTAGTTAATTTATAATATTACTTGATTAATTCATATGGGTGCGGATTTGATTATCTTGATGTTTGTCTATGAATTATTTTCGTTTAGCAGTATGTTTATGTGGTGCAGGTACGCTCTTTTTCTGGAAACTTGTATTTATCCAATTGTTAGTGTTTAATAATACGTACAGTTATCTGTTATTTCATGGAAGTGATGTTAATTTCATTTTGATATGGCGTTGCATATGTCCGATCATAAGTTATGGTGTTGTGTTGGTTGAGTGGGCTGTTGCGGTGAATTTTTTTTTTGAGTTGTCTACTAGTGTTTTTATAAAGTGTGTGTTTGTTTTGTGAAAAATGTGTAAGGTGCGCAGTTTATGTTCTGGTGCAGCTTCCATATGCATTTTGTCCAAAAGGGAATTTGAGTGCGTCCTTGGTGTTTAAAGTCATGTCTCATCTTCAGGAATTGGGTAATAAATTTTTTAGTGTTTTGTTTAATCGGGAAAATGGTATTTTAACTCTGCGACTGAGTTATTAAATGATGCGAGTGGTGCAGGTTGTGTTCTTCATGTGGCGTCAAGTATGTTGGTTAGGATGGAGGGCTGTGTTGTTTCTTTGGTGTTAGTCATATTATTTTCCTTTTTAAATAAGTTTTTGGAAAAGAATTTACAACATTTTAATAAAAAAATTGTTAGTAAGGCAAGAAAATGGTTTTAATTGAGTTGGGTAAATTCTTTTGGCGTGCATACTTTCATTAATGGTTTTCTGTGTCTGTGAAAGTGTGGCATTGAGTTTATGTTACACCCTATTTGTTTTATTTGTTTGAGTTTGTCATGTAACGTGAAATTGGAACAACGTGAGCACAAAAATGGGAAGCCTGGGTACTAGGTGGGCAGACTAGACTAGCGTGCTAGTGATACGGGAGTGGATCCAGCCTAGTTTCACTTAGCTGTATTGACACTTAAAACACTAACTAAACATTGGATGATGATTGGATACCACTAGGTTATCGATGTATTGCCCTACTAGTGTCTCGTGCACGAGAATGTATTTTGTTGTGTTTCCTATACTGTTCACCAAGACGTGAGGTTCTAGGGTTCCATTCCTTTTTCTATTATCTTTAGGGCCTCTCCCACTTTTTGTGCTCCTGGAAAACTATACACCCACCATCGGCATAAATTTAATTTTTTTGGGTTTTTGTGAAGGTTTGAGTTTTTCTTTTATGCAAGGGTGATTTCTTTTATTTAAGTTGTTTTCTTTAAAAGTGATTTCCTTTTAGAAACTATTTATTTAAAGTTGTTTAAGAATTGGTCTCCTTTAATTTATTTATCCTGCAAATGTATTTGTCATTTAATGTTTATACGTGGAACCTTTTTTTGGGTGAAATCCTATTGGGCTTTTGGATCACACCCAACATACACCTTTGGGTGTATGTGGACTTTGTTTCTTGTGTATTCTAGGTTGTGACAATGTGCTCAGCGATGGTGGTTCTGGTCGTTGATGGTCTTCTCGTACATGTTGGTATTGTGGCATGTGGATGTTGCACCTCTCTTATTTCTTGGAGGATTGAGTTATAGTTTTAGTTCTTCTATTGTCGTTTATTTTTAGTTGCTGGTTCAAGTTGTAAACCTCTAATTGTTTTTTGTTTAAAGGCATGTTTGGTTATTTGTTTCCGGTTTCAGTTTGATTATATTGTTAGTTGTATTTCTATATTTTATTTCTGGTAAACCGTTCCCACTTGTTACTTATGATACTTGGGCACTTGTGCTAGCCCGTGGGGATCAGGAACGCCCTTCGGGCCATGTCGCGGACCGGGTGGGGAGCCGGGTCAGATGGCGACCCGACCTGGTTCGTGAAAAAATGGTATCAAAGGGAGGTTTGCACTCTTAGGTCGTGATATTTTGGGTTAGAATCACGGTAGACTAAAGTTAAGGTTGTCGGGACTCGACGTCCTGGCTATGAGTAAGGTGCCTGGCCAGCACACCTCATGGCGGGACTAATGTTACCAAAGTATGTTGAGGTTTTTCTTAGTTTTTGTTCCTTGAGGTTAATCTTGTCTAAGGGAAATGAAAAGGGAGTAGGGTAAGTGGTCTAAGTGAGTTCACAGGGTCTGGAAAGCCTTGTGGAGCCGGGGACGCTGTCCTAGAATACCCTCCATGGCAGTGGCGTGATTGGCGTATGGCCACCAACCATACATTACAGTCACCCTCTGACACTAGTTTTCTCTTGCACCGTTCCTTGTTTTAGAATTTTCGACATTTATTTTTTAAGTAAAAATGTTTTGGTCTTGGAAATGTTTTGGAAACTGTTTTGAAATAGAGCACTTTTAAAAGAAAATGAGGTATGAGGTTTGAAAAGTGTGGGTTAGATATTTTGGTTTTGAAAAAATGGAAGGGTTTGGTTTTGATTCTTGGTGTTCTCATGGGAAACCACATGCATGAGTGTATATGGAAAGAGGAAGGGGTTAATGGAAAAAGAAGATGAGTGCATGGATAGACATGAGGTGGGTGTCGGTGCGTCACAAGAACATGCATGTGTTTTGCCCATGGAAAACCATTGCTGTTTGTGAAACCCACCACCTTTGCTTATTTTCAAAAAGTTTTGTTAAATGAAAAATTAGGTATTTTAGTTTCCGGTGGTTGCGTGGTGTGTCCTTATGTTTTGGAAATGTTGTGTCTTAGGTGTTTCGATCCAAGGATCCTTTTTAACTTACTTGTGTCTTGATTTTGAATTCTTATTTGTAAGTTGGCCAGTTGGTATGCAATAGTGTGGTTAGTGAATTATTCTAAGGAGTATATCAGGGAGCCCTTGTAGTGGTTCACCCTGCACGTTTGGTGTTATCTTATGGTATGCCTTGACCATTGGACCAATTTGGTTGGGTCCATGAGTTTCTTTCTTGACTAGTGTATTCCCCCCATAAAGTGCTGACATGTGATTGAAGAGCGGCCACAGGAAAATCGTCGTTGGCCGACCCTCCATTTGATGAGAGGAATCTCATATTGAATTCTAGAATTGAACCCACCTCTCCTATTTACAACTAAGTAGATCCTCTCACAGCGGGATGAAAGATGCTATGGGAGTTGACGAGAGTTTTGGTATTTTGAGTGTCTGACTCGTTGGGTATGAAGTTTGACACTATCATGTTTGATAGTTTCCCCTAGAAATGGCGAAAGTAATTCCAACGTGGAAGGGAGAAGGCGGTTCAGAATTTTCAGTGTTGAACAGTGTCTTGAAGGGATTTGTAGTATTTTCATCGGCATCAAGGGTCATGTTCGGTGACGTTTTGTAGTGTGAGTCCCCTTTGATTGTCAAGGGTAGAGTTTGACCTCATTAATTTAAAAGTTCTGTTTGGAAGTGGTGAAGTAGATTCCAATGGGGAAAGGTGGAAGAATCCTAGAGTGGTCGGTGCTGGCCACTATTCTAAAAGACCTTTGGTCCTTCATTGGTTTTGTTTAAGAAAGGGTCTATGTTAGGGCACTAGTGTGGCAGACCCAGTCACATGGGGATGCTACAGTCAATTTCAAGAATCACGTGTCTTACCATTCCATTATTGTATGCGTAATGGTTATAACATACCTTTATTCATTTGTCTCTTAGAATTAAATTTATCACATACCAAGAACCGAGATACCTGAATTTAAATGTATCTCTTCATGTTGTTTAACTATAAAAACTCTTTCATATATATATATATATATATTTACTTTTAGGATTAATAGAGAATGATGAACTGTGAGCTGCATCCAATATTTTTTTCCAAACTAGTATGGATAGAACAAATACATATGTCATGAAACAAATAAATATATCAAAATCAAGGTTAAACACATTAACATTTCTTCCCACATTTTATATTTCCATATCTCCCTTTTGTGCCTCTTTAGTCCTCACTTGGATAGATGGTTATAAACTAATTTGATAATAATAATATTTCTCCCAGTCAATATTTCATGATCAATCAGTTAATAATCTAGAAAAATTGGATCTTTTTTATCCACATTATATATAATCTATATTAATCCTGTTTTCTCAGAGCATTTTCCACCATATTCAATTTCCTAGGGTAGTAATATATTTATAAGTCACAATATTTAATCAGATCCAACCATCTTCTATGGTGAATATTCAACTCTTTTTGTGTGATAATATAAATTAATCTTTTATGATCATTATATATTTTACACATTTCACTGTTAAAAAATACCTCCATATCTTTAGTGAAAAATTGATATATCTTATTCCAAATCATGGGTTGGATAAATTTTCTTATGAATCCTTAATTGGTATAAGGAATAATCTATCACCATATTGTTCTGCATGAGAATGTATCCAAATAATTTTTAATTCATCACTATAGATTACAAACCCTTCCCCACTATATGGTAATGTAAGAATAGCTGCACTGACAAACTTTCTATTCAGTTCCTTAAAATTTTATTTTCATACATATTTCCAATGAATCTCAAATACCTTCCTTGTAAACATGGTGAGTTGATTAGTTAGTCAAGAGGAATTCTCCACAAGGGGTGGATAATGTCCTACCAAACCCTGAAATATACAGATCTCAATTAGAGTGGTTGTTCTGCGCCCACATTCAATGTCTTATGTATTTAAAGGATCTACTAATACACCATCACATGGAATTATATAAACCCATAATGAAGAATTTTGAATCTAGAAATCATACTCACTAAATTTTAATAAATCATCTCCTTCTACGTGACTTTAGTATAATTATCAGGATATCTTCATTCTCTTTCTTTTTAATATATTTTAATATCATATTGAAAGACTGGAAACAACTTATCAAGGTATTCTCTAATGACCATATTCATTAAATCGATAATGATAGCGAGGTTATTAGTATAATAAAATGGTATCAATATAAATTCATAGTGTACATTCCTTGTATAGAATGTTATCTTAGGAATATAATCCTTATTAAAACTCAATTTATGATATCTATAATGAGGAGAAATCATAGAAAATCATTGATCTTTACATAGTTGATCAAATAAGTTATCAATATTGGGTATAGGATACTTATTCATGATAGTGATTTTATTATGTTCTAAATAATCAATTTAAAGGCGTATTTATCCATATTTATTCCAAAATAGAACTCATAGACTCCATGGTGGTTATCATGCCTAAATGAATACCATGTCAATAATTTATTGGAGTTTCTTCTTCAGTTCCTATAACTCAATTAGGGCCATCCGAGATAGTCTTTGAAATAGTTTATAACCCTGTATAATTTCTATCAAGAACTCATCTTCAAGATTTATTGGAATAATAAGAAATTTTTTATGAAGGACAAAAAAATACTACATAATAGGAATATAATTTATATGAATTTTTCCCCATCCATCTGAGATAAACACATAATTTAAATAAAAATCAATGCCCATACAATGGATGTTATTTCTATAAAAATTTCATTTTTATTATCACAATGATAGATGATCATAAGTTAGTTTTGAATATAAAATATGACTTCACATCCTCAGAAATTGATGTGGGATTTATTGAAACAAATCTATTTTATTCATCGGATAACATCAAACTCAACGAAAGGGAGAATAACAAGATTTTCCGGAAGCACATTCTCATAAAGCTCAAATGGAGTAAAATAATTGACATTAGATCATTAAATTAAGGGGTTTTAATAAAAATTCATCATATAATCACTACAATGATATAGTTAAACCCATAAAAATTATTTGGATAAAAACGAGTGGGTAGAACTAGAATCAAATAAGACATTGATGGATCTAGAGTATATAGTAAGTTTACCTTTAACCAATTCATTATCATAACCCTCATCAAAAATATATATCACAATGGATATCCCTTTTTCTAATAGTATAAGAGGATATTGATATCAATCATCATCATTAACCTTCATATTTAGGTACTGGAATTCATAATTACCACACTCTATGTATTTATAACACTAGAGTGTGGGTGGTATATTCTGTAGATATTTTTATCTATTTAAATCACAAGATAAATTCATCCCATTACATTAGGATTCAATTAACAAATGAAAATTCTATCTATGATTGAATCATTTAATAGTTTCCTTAAGATAATTTCCTCCATGTTTCCTTTCACACTTTTATCATTAACGGAAATCTCAACTTCTTCTCTACATAGATTTGTGAATTTCCTGTGAATTCCATGTTTCCTTTCTTATCAAAACCCTGAGATTGATAGTAACTCTAATCTCTATATCCACCTTGATGGAACTTATAATAACATATTCATATCTATTGAATTCCCTTATGGATAATACTTTTCAGGGAATTTATTTTAAACCATCAAATAATCATTAATCTTGAATTTTATAATCAATGATAATTCCATAAGCATACATCACATGTATTTAAAAATTTTCCTCATAAGGTTTGATATACTTATCAACCTTTTATTTAATATCATGAAATTTCATCTCTATTTTCATGTGATAAATTCAATGAATTTACTTATTAGAAAATAATATATTAAACTCATCCCACTACATGGATTCAATTTCATCATGTCTCTTTGTGTTCATTATAATTTTATACCAATGATCTTCTTCACCTTCATAATGATAAATGACCAAAATAAAATTCCCATGATTAGAACATTGAAAAAAATATTATCTATTCCATGGTACTGATCTATTTATTAGAAATTAGTGGATCAGTGGAACCACTAAAATAATGATGAATTTCTCTCATGAAGGAGTAAACTAAAAATTTTCCCTCTTTTTTTCATTTGGTAGATCATGGTGATATAAACATTGAGAATGATGTGTGAGAAAAACAACAATGTTATATATTTCAACTATATTAAAATTTAGATGCTAAAGTAGATAATCATTTCATTTTATATCACATTATGCATTAACCTAATTTCTTTAGTTTCCATCCATTGACTAAAACAAAAAATCATAGTGTGGGAAACAATGGTCATAGTGTAAAACCACATAATTGAGAAAAATAATTTATTGGATGTACAAATAATGAAACCTTATTCTATGATTTCATAGTTTTATCCTTAGTCATTCAGGATCCTTTGAAAAACATTAAGATGTTATCCTATACTTATAATTATACCCTGATTTCTCACTAAAGTTTTCACATCCTTATTTCCAATGGCTAACTGAACCATTCTCTAATACTAACTTTAGCGACCCATACTTCTCATACATAGATGACTCATATTATTAGATAAATATTCCTTACATTACATAAAGATCTAAAAAAATAACATAGGTCTAATTCATTTGGAAACATGGATAAATAAAATATAGTTCATAAAAGATCCATATCGTCTCTCACTAGGTTCCTTATAACTAATACCCTTCTTATAAATCTCATACATAGTATATTTCTCCATAAACTAGTGAAATTAAATATAATAAAGGGTGAGATTATGTGATCAGTATGGTTAAACATGGGATTTATTAATGATAACATGAGCATAAAATGACTATAAAGGTGTGATAACATGATATTAAACTTATAAATCTATACCATATATATCATAGATCAAAATATTATGTCAGGGATCAAATATTGGTAGTTCATAAGACATGAATTATAAATGAATCAAAGAACATGATCCATTGAGCATAATATTAGCATAAGACTTATGTTTTTTGGGATATATATAAGTATATAAAATAATTTCCTCAATAATTAAGGATTATTTAGAAGACTATCATATTGGAATGGGTTCACTCCCCAAACTATCATTGTACTCAAGGTTCACTCCCACGATAATCATAATGGAAAATTAGCTTTACTAATATTGGTTAACTTCCCATTGTAGTCTCATTTTTCTCATAAGATATTTATCTTTACCCAATGAATTTGAGGGAGATATAGGTCCCACGAATCACATAATAAAAATCATAAATATTTTTGTGAGAAATGATAAATCATTAATCATATCAGAACCCATGAAAATAAATGGATTTCATAAATAGGTCAACCTAGAATAATCCATGGAAAAGAAATGGGTTTCACAACCATTCCTTTATTTTATCATAGAATAACCCATATAAAAGGAAAGGATTACATACATTTATTTTTGTTATAAACATAAACCATTTAGATAAATAACAAGAATAGAACCCTTCAATCATATCCCTAGAAAAAAATATATGAAATCTATAGTTTTTGAATTTTATGAATCAAAATACCATTAAAATATTATTCAACATTATTGAGGAAACCATCCATTCCATTTTGAATCAATTCATTAAAATATAGAAAATTAGAATAAATCATGTCAAAATTTTAATTATAAAATTACCATTAAAACATGAAAAGGATGATTTAATGAGTTGTGTGGTCATGATGATATAATATTATACTTTTTCCATATAAGTAAAAAAATTATTTTCATAATTTTGTTGAAATTTAAAAAATACAACATTTATAAAACATTAAAACGTTTACTTTAAATATGATTTTTAAAAATGTAAATCACGTGTACAAATGAATTTTAAAAATAATAAGAGAATAGTTAGAAACCTCTCTATAATTTTTCTAGAAAACATTGATATAGAATAATAAAATTTTTGACTGAAGATTGAAATAAAGTCGAATTTCCTTGAAAATAAATTATTTCATTATTTTGAGTACTTAAGGTGAGAAAAATGCTAGAAAAAAAGTATTATTATGAAATAATTAGTTTATAAAATAAATCATGTTCTTATTTAGATATAGATCATATTATTTCATAATACAAACATATTCATAAAAACCATATAAATAATGAAATTGTAATATAAAACACTTACCACTTTGGTAAAATTTGAATTATAAGACCCATGGAATAAATAACCTTAAAAGAATATTTAAATCCACAAAAATTTAATATTATAAATCATTAATGACATTTATGGTAAGTATATATACCCATAAAAAGAAATAAGTGGTGAATATAACATATGTCCCATAGAAATAAAAGTGAGATGAAAATCACTTACCTTTGAGCTGACATCCTTCCCACACATTAGATCTTCATATATATTAAATATAGGTTCATTACACATAACTTAATGAACCATAATCATATATATCATACCATATATGATTAACTTATAAGATTTTATCACCGGTTTTGTAACACTACTTTCTTAAAATAACTGTTTTGGGTGACATCCTTTTCTCTTTTCATGTATATTTTTTTTGATAGTTTTTTATTTTATATTGATCATGGTTACATAATTTCCATAATTTTAATATTTATATACTTATAATATATATTAATTATATATATGTTTATAGTCATTCATACAATATATATACTAAAAAATGAATTACACTATTTGTGTAGATGGTATGTCGTACGTATGCTTTAATGTAATTTCCATTTTTCGAAAGATGGATCAGATGATCGGTAAATAATAACATTCTTTGAATGAATCACTATAATATCATATTATATATATATATATATTCATTAAATCCATAATTATTACCATCCAATAAAAACATAAATGAAAAACGAATAACATTGCTCTGTGGTGGTGGTATCCCGCCCGTATGCAAGATTGATTTTATCATTTTCCAACAATCTGGAAGGTAAGAAGATTAATATGATCTTATCATTCCAAAATTATAATTATGTAAAAATTATCATATATGAAAATTTAACCCATCATAATATCCATATATAAAATAAGATGACAATAAATTAATTATATCTCTATATGGATACGATAAGCCGTACGTACGCATGAGCTATATTTTCACTTATCTTTTGATAGAAAGAGGGTGAATAAATGCGGTTTCATAAAAATAAAATAAAATAGGTATATTTTATATACATAACTCTTTATTTTATGGAGAATATAAAATATTTAGAGGAGGTAAAATAATAAATAAATTGAATGTGATCGATTGAGGCAGTTACCCCTTCTTTGAGATAACTACTTTAGATATCCTATTAAGTGATCTGGGATTAGTCTTTTGAAATTATCATCGCCTAGATAATGCGGATATTGGAATTTAAAAGATACATATTTTGAGTTTGTTTGAACTAGAAGTCTCAAGGTGGTGTCCAGAAGAGAAATGCATCAGAACATTTATCATTGAGAGGATGTGCACTTTTGGAATTTCTTAAAATATTAAAATAGATTAAAGTCATTATGAATACAAATGGTTCCAAATGCACTATAAATGGTAAATGATGTAATTTTAGACCATATAATTTCCCCATTTACCTATTTTGTATTTTTTTATTTTATGTAATATAATATAATATTATTTTCATAAAATATCATTATTTGCAATTTTTAATCTATGAATTTAATTTTTCATAAAATATTTTAATAAAATGTTCAAATTTAAATATAATTATCTAAAATAAAATAAATATTTTGTATTCCTGAAAAAAATTCTGGTAAACCGTAAATCACTCATATTTAATTAATTTTAATATTTTTAAAATCATTTATTATATTTTTTATTAATTGGAGAACCTCCTCACTGATGTTTCATAAGCCTCTAAAGTCAATATATAGTTAATAAAAATTAGAAATACATTTATAACATAACATTAATATCATTAATATCAAAATAAACACATATATTTTTTCATAATTGGCATTTTCTACTTTTTTGGAACATAAGAGATATCTAAAACTAAGAGAGAGACATTTTGTAACTTTCATTGCATTAAATATTATATAGGCCATTTTCATGGAACTATTTATATTAAAAAACTAATTATCTAGCATAAGGGGATAAGGGTGGATTTAAAATCATTTAATAGGATATATGAGAAAACAATTATGGCCTTATCACTTAGTTCTAACATATATTAACTTAATTAAAATTTACCGAGGTAACAAATTTTACCCTTCATTCTATTATTATTTGCCGAAAATAAAAGGGACCTATTTACCAAATTCAATCCTCGTGATTCCAAATATAGAAAAATTAAAAAAAATTAATTTCTATAAGTCTTAGAAATTAATTTTTAAATAATCATGAAACACTGACAAAAACCACTTTTAGAAAAATACATTTTTAATCATAAAACATAAATTATTCCTACGCCATGCCTAAAAAACATTATTAAAATAATATTAAATAGTTTGATGGAATATAAAAAATATAAAATTTATTAAAATTAATAAAAAATAGTGACTAATTTAATTTATTAATGTAAAAATTAATTTGGTACATAAAACTTATTTTGTTTGAAAAAATTCTCATTTACATTGAAATTAAGTTTTTCTAATTAATTAATATCCAAAAAATTAACTTATACATATGCATATATAATTTTATTTAATAATTTAGTTAGTACTATTTATACCCACCCATCAATTATATAGGGGATAACAATAATTTTATAGTTTATCTGAATTCCTTCAAACTCGATGTAGTCTATAATGAAAGCCATCAATGGAAATAAATTTATTTGAAAATCATATTTCATAAAATATCACCGTGTTACACTTTCCTTTAATACCTTCATAGCCATTATCCAATATAAATATTCTTTTAAATTTTTACATCCTATTTTCATATAAAATATTTATCTCAACACTGAATAAATTTCCAATTTTAAAATGATTTTCCAAGAAAGATAAACTTTTCCCCATCATTATGAGATAAATAAAAATATTATTTCATATGAACTTTAATAACTATAAAAATGGATTTTATGATTAAAGATAAATCTATATGGGTTTTATTAATTTTTTGTTTCATAGAAATTTTTTAGGAATGAAGGGTGAGATTGATATATATCTAATGATGGGTGAGCCCTATTTAGCTCTTCCCTGAATTGGGTAAAGTGACATAGTTTACTAGTGATATGTTGGTCATGAGAGATACGAGAATTATTTAATTATATGATTCTTTAATATATGTTCTTGTATGGGTTAATTTATGGAAAATTTCACAATTTATCTAAATTAAATCATTCTAATGGTTTATAAATGAAATATTGTTACTTAAAATGGTAAGAAAATGAGATAATGTTTTTATGGAATGTTTATGAAATTTTTAAAGGAATGTGAAATGATTTTCTATCACATGAAGGTATTAATGAGTTTTCATGTTTTCCTAGTAACCATTATGATTATCATTTTTCTTTTATAATATCATATGAAAACTTTAATTATTTATATTATTCTCTTAAATTTTTTTCGTAGAAAATTAGTCATAAATTTTATGTCTTGTTTTTATTGAGAAAATGAATATTTTATTATAGAATTTTCTAGTTATAAAATAAGAAAACAAGTCAGTTTTAATTTATATCCCATAATGAGATTTTTTTCTTTTCCCACATTTTAAAATAATTTCTCATAGACTTAGAAGATTAGTATAAATTTTTATAATGTTATAAATCCACATATGGTAATTACTTTGAAGATAGAAATAGTGCATTTTTAAAAAACAATATGAGAAAAATGAACACTATATTGAAATATCCACTTTAAAATTCAATGTTTCATTTAATTATATAAAACTCTAAACAAAAAATTTCTTTATACTATAAAGTTCATCCCTTGTTAAAAATTAGGTATTTATGGGTTGCATGAGGTACATGTCATTATAGATAGTACTAGAGAAAAGGTTTGGATACCATTAGAGGTTATGAGAATGTTAAAATATACTCTAAAGAGACTTAAACATGGGGTCATATTATTAATAGATATCTTTTAAAGATTTAAATGTTCTTTAATTTAATCTATGTATGTTCAAAAGCGTTTTCCATAGTGGAAATAAGGTAGTTGAGGTTGAAAGGAATCAGGTGGATAATATCCCTCCAAACTAAAAATTTGGAATTGTTGGAATAGAGTAGTTTGAGTATGTGTGGAATTAGTCAACATAGGTTTTTAATGGTGGACCCTTTAGAGGGAGAGACCAAATTAGCTATTTAATAATATTTCTATAGTAGAATAATTCATGAAACATTAAACTGTAGATTTTGGTTTATTCTTATATCTAGTAAAAGCTAAAGGATTTATTAATACTTTAGATAAGATATTTGAAGTTATGGGATGTATAAAACAAAAGAAGTTAAACCTTACTGTTTATCATTTTAAGGTGCCACATATCAATGGTTTTATTTTTTTAATATCCCAAATTAATAAGAATAAATTTATTCCATGTAATGTATTTTATTTAAATATCTCATCATTAAAAAGATTTTTCTTAATGTAATTTGACATAGAACGAAATTTCAATTCAAGAGTTTAGGAAAAAGGAGGAATAATATAATATTACTTATGATTATAATTTTACTATATTGGATAGGTATGAACCAAATTTCGTTTTGGACCACAATAATAAAATTGATTGATTTTACTTCGGATTGATATAAAACCCCATGTCACTATAGGTATTAAAAATTGATGAATAATTTGAATTATTGATTTAGTGGTTGGTTTGATTTGAGAAATCAGATTCAAAATCTATTTTTAGGCATGAAAAACATTAATGGATGTTTTTTGGGAGTTTTTGGATATTCAAGGGTCATCATGGGGGCTTGAAAGAGCCTTTGGAGAGACCGAGTGGCCACTGCTTCCAAATCTAAAGTAGAGATATCGACAAGCCGGTGGGATTTTTAGAGGGTTAAATTAATATTTTTCCCTCTTAGTCTTTTATATGGGAATTATACCCTTTATTTGTTTTCTATATCGACACAAAACCCTCCCATTCCCTCTTTTCCTTTAGTTTATATTGGTTTGGTGGTGGGTTTCTTGGTGTTTTTGATGGTGAATGACGGTATGAGCACCTCTCCCACCTCCATTCTCTTTCCTTTCTTCCTTGATAATTGGGTGCTATTTTGTTTTAGGGAAGAATTGGATATTTCACTAGAGAATTTTAAAATCACGTGATTTTAAGTGGTTTTCATACAATATAAGAAGAGAATATCTGAATATCATATCCTCACACTGCCACTCTTTGTTTCATCAAAGGTATGTCATAAACTAAATTTTTTCTTATGGGATTTCAGTAAATTTAATTCAGATTAATTATGAATGTGGTTCTGGTACTTAGGTATTGTAAATATAATTAAGTTAAGATTCTCCAAAAAATCCACTAAGCAGTTTGACCTAGTTATAGTGAGGTGCAACAACCCAATGAGTTTTCACGGAATATCTTGAGGTTTAATTTTTTTAATTAATTGACTAATATTATTTTTTATAATTAATTAATTTTGAATTTTCAACTTTTTGTAGGATATAGGTTGATAAGATGATCTTAGGGAGTCATGTACAAGGCTATATGGGATTGGTTGTTCCTTTAACGTTACTTCTAACCTTTAAAATTAAATGGAGAATCTTCGGTTTGAGATAGGTTCCCCTGTGTGCTAGATGTATGGATTTTTTATACTGATTATGTGAATGAAATTTGTAGGATCTTCACTTTATTAAATTCCTTTTATTTAAATGGTTATTTAAATTATATTTAATTTTTTACATAAAACTAAATATATAATTAAATTGAAAGAGCACCAATGGTCACAAACAACCCTTCTGTGCAAGATTGATGCATGGGTCATCGATAGTTGTGGAAAGAACTATTAAGGTTTCGGTGGTCTCTTAACCTCATGATATGTGAGTCCAACCCAAATGAGTTACAATATACCATTCTTAAGGGCTTGATCTAGTTTTTAGTCTATGGTGAGTGTAGTGTTAGAAGGCCATCACTGAGTGGGTCTTACAGAGCCTTATAGACCACAAGTTGTTCAAACTTAGTGAGATGGGGGAGGAATTGTCACGACCCATCCCTCGGGGCCCGTGCTGTGACTACTCCAAGCCCATCTTCCATAGGCCAGGGGCTAAAGACTAGAACCAAAAGGCGTATCCCCTAAAACCGGGAAGGCATTGCCTTTAAAAGATGCAAACACACACAACCAAGCACACAACAAGATACGAACACAAGTAACCTGTATAGAAAAAAGAGTTTTGAAAGTAAAAAAGGGGCCGCAATACAAGACCAACAGTAATGGTATAAGTAAAACTGAAAAACAATAAAACTGAAGAAAAAGGAAAGCAGCTACTGGGTAGTCCTCTGAGGTTCCTACCTGATGGGTTGGTACTGATCGCCTCCTCAGCACTCCACATCCGCCCATCCCCTCTGCATACCAACATGCCGTATGGTCCACCTCCAGGCCCCGTCTAGTCCTGGTAACCTCATCCTTGATCAGCGATGTCCATCATCTGCACAAAACAAAATAAGGTGCAGGCATTTCCCATGCAGGGGTGAGTATAACAGTACTCATTAGGGACCTCGAGACCCTCATGGTCCCACCACAAAGGATAAACCACAAAGCATGAAGTCAACTGATAACCCTACTTAGGTATGTGCCCATTCATATACCTAAGTAACAATGTATACCCATCTCAGTCAAGAGGAAACAAAGGGTCCATCCCAAAAGCCCAAAGCTCATCTTTTCCTCAAAGGATGAAATACCACGAAGGTAAGTACCACACAAGAACAACACACATAACAATACAACCAAGGTATTACTATGAAGGAAAGTACCAAACATGTATGAACTCAGCTCACACCAGGTATAACTTAAGTAAAATAGTATAGATGATTAGATGTAACTAATAATTAATCTTACCCTATTAAGAGGAAGACCCACCAAGTATCGTAGTAAATCTTCAGACACACCCAGGATCTTAGTACATCGTCAGTACGCCATCAGACCCACACAGGATCCTAGTACATCATCATTACGTTGTCAGACGCACACAGGATCCTAGTACATCTCCAGTACATCATCATAACCACACAGGATCCTAGAATATCTCCAGTACATCGTCAGACCCATGCAGAATCATAGTACATCTCCAATACATCGTCAGACCAACACAAGATCCTATCACATCACTAGTATGTCGTCATACCAACACAAGATCCTAGTAAATCTCTATAATGTCGTCAAACCCCCACAGGATCCTAGTACATCTCTAGTACGTCTTCAGACCCCCACAAATATCCTAGTACATCTCTAATATGTCGTCAGACCCACACCGAATCCTAGTACATCTCCACTAAATCATCAGACCCACACTGTATTCTAGTAAATCTCTAGTACCTCGTCAGACCCACACAAGATCCTTGTACATCATCACAGCCAGCTACATGGCTCCCTCACTAAGATCCCTTATCTCTGGAGCGGTCCGCTCTCCAAGACACAAGTCGATACTCCAACTTCCACGAAGTCCCAAAAAGATGTATCCCAAAGGTCCACCACATCATAGGGGTCTCAACACAATAGGTGGTGTGTCAATCGGATGCTCGGCTTGTAAGTTATTAGCCTTTTAGTCCAGAGGTCCTGATCTGTAAGTTATTAGCCTTAACAGTGGGCTCTGCATGGGTGGTTAATGGTTTTTCAGACTATGCGGGCAAGCCATGCAAAGTCCCTGGGTGAGACAGTGGAAACTGCATGGTTGGTTCTTGGTTTTCAAAATCATGCGGGGGTAACCGTGTGACCCCTTAATGTTTGGATTTTTACGTCCTAGGCCACTCATGATTTCCCAATTTCCCCTCATTCTACCTCCCACTCATGTATCACACGGGAGTTCCAGTTTTTAGAGGTTGGGGAAGCTCATTATCTCGTTTTGGAGGCAAATCAAAGGGGTTTCTTGTTGAATTGAAAGTGATTCCTCTCAGGCATGTCTCCTCTCATGGTTCATTGTGGTTTCCTCTACATCTACATCCCCCTCTCCCTCGATTGTCTAGATCTATACCTATTGTGTGTAGCTATAGGGTTTTTGTTGCCTTGGGTGATGATATTATGGCTTGTTTATGATAGGGAAGACGATTTACAGCGGTTTTCGTGGAGAATTTTCCCAGATTGGGGTGTGGTTTCTTGTCAGTTAAACCGTCCGTCCTCCCTTTGCTGATGCTGCACAAGCTGGAATTCTCTTCCATTAGGCAGTGCGATTGTGTCGTCACCTTCGTCACACAACCAGCCTCCATTTTCCGTCTTCCTCCATCGCAATGATTTCATCAAAAAAACACAAGGGTTTGTAGAAAGGCCATTCCATGTTCGTTTATCCCGCACCCTCTACATTAGAGCGGTAACAAGAGGTTCAAAAATAATGAATCATGAAGAACATCAAGAACGTGTAAGGAAGGTATTTAAAACAAGAACCCTACAACTATTTTTAATAATTATTCCCAATCCCACAAAAAGAAATCATCCCTGGATCAACTAGTTAGTGATTTGATCCGTGTTCATTGTTTAGAATGTATAAACATGGGAATCGATGATCACAAATAATTAAACCCCTACCTCAAAATTTTTTTGTTGTGTTGGGAGATAGAATTCGAAGATGTCGACGTTCATCACACCAACCACACACCTCTGATCCTGAGGTTTTTCATCGGATAAACGCTCTGCAATGGAGGTGGTTCTTCATTGTTGAAGATGTCCACCATTTGAGGATGTCACGGGGAAGGAGTCAATGATGATCGTGAACATCAGCATTCATCATTTGGAGAAGCAATCTTCATGGAAGAAGTTCTTCGTTGGAGAAGTGTAATCCTCCAAAAAGATCTCCCCTTATCCTTTTCCAAATACTTTCCCCCGATCCCGATCAAAAATGAAATAGCCAACATAATAGAATATGTTATCTATTTAGTTTGTTGGCATAATTTCAGATTGGCTTAATTATTTAATTGATGGGATCATATAATTTATCAAAGGGGGTGGCACAATTAATGTGGGGGAAGTTCAAGACGCTTTCCAACATTTAAGAGAGAGTTTATGGGTTTCTCCCATTATGAGGGTTTGGGTGGTCCCCACCACCATAACCCATGTGGAAGGTTTTAGTTCAGGTGGTCCCCACCTTTATAACATCCACATGGGATGTTTCAAAAAATAAAAATGTAAAACATTTTTATTTTATTTTATTCTTTCATGAAAAACAAAAAAAATTAGTATGACCCTCGACCAACTGCTCTCAAGGTGAAAGTCACCTTAAGAGAATATTGGTGCAGTGAGTTCAATGGTTTCTTCATATTTTAATTTCGAGCACCAGTTCAAAAGTTAAAAAAACATGCTCTCACGTTTACTGAATGTACCTCAAAAAAAGTTTAGAAATTCATTCCGGGCACTCTGGGACTCGGAATCATGCGCCGTCAATTTTTGAGGACTCATAGAATTCTTATTTAATTTTAAAAAAATTTCCATGAAAATTTCTGGGTCATTACATTCTCCCCACCTCAGGGCTTGGCATCCCCGAAAGCCACATCACAAAACTAGGAAAACAAGTGTGGGTACTGAGCACGAATCTGAGCCTCCTACTCTCAGGTTCCATCCTGGAGGTTCTCATTCTTTTAGAGAATGTGCACTAGTGGTATTGACCACCCCTAAAGGAATCGCTCCTCTAAATCCTCAATATCTACTAGAACCTCTGTAAATGTTTCCCTGTCATCGACGTCCAGCTCTCCATGGTCAATGATGTGACAAGGGTCTTGCACGTATCTCATTAGCTAAAATACATGGAAAATGTCGTGAACCCGGTGCAACTGAGGTGGAAAATTTAGGCGGTAAGCCACCTTTACAACTCTACTGAGGACTTGGAAGGGTCCAATGAACCTTAGAGATAACTTTCCACCCTATAAAAACCTCTGCAAACCTCATCGAGGTGAGACCCGTAGAAAGACATAGTCATTATCCTCAAACTCTAGAGGTCTCTGTCTCTTGTCTGTATTGGACTTCTACCTAATCTATGCAGTCTTCATCCACTCCTAGATGATCTGGACCGTCTCTATGGTATCCCATACCATCTCTGGTCCCATGAGTGCTGACTCCCCTGGGTCAGTCCAGCATAAAGGTGATCTGCAAGGTCAACCTTACAACGCCTAAAAAGGTGTCATCCCAATGGTGGAGGGATAGCTATTGTTTTATCCAAACTCTACCAAAGGCAAGTGATCCTCCCAGCTATGACCAAAGTCAAGGACGTAATCACATAGCATGTCCTACAGGGTCTGAATGATTTACTCAGTCTGACCATCCATCTGAGGATGGAAGGCGGTGCTCAAATGAAGCTGCGTCCCGAAATCCTCCTACAACCCCTTCCATTGCCCGGAAGTAAAACGTGCTTCATGATTGGAGACAATCGTCTATGGTACTCAATGGAGCCGAAAAATATCTTGAAAATAGAGGCATCCCATGCTCTCTACTGAACCATGCTCTCTGATTGGTAAGAAGTTGGCAGACTTGGTGAGATGGTAGATGATAACCCAGATATAATCATGACCCATGGATGTAAGTCAACGTCCTATCATGAAGTCCATGGATATCCCATCCCACTTCCACTCTGGTACCTCTAAAGGCTGAACCAATCCTACTAGTACCTAATACTCTTCCTTCACCTGCTGACAAGTGGGGCATCAAGAGTCAAATTCTACTATTTCTTTCATCATTCTCGGCCACCAGTGATGTCATCGGAGATCCTAGTACATCTTTGCCACACCTAGATCTACCGCTAGAGGGGATCTATGGAAATCTCTCAACACTTCCTCCCAAAGTGACACCGGTACCGTGGTATGTCCTTTGAAAATAATTTTGTGCTCCCCACCTTTAGAAAATCCATCAGTTACTTGTCCTATGGATATTTGAGCATGTCGAGCCTTACAGTCATCGTCCCCAAGCTGTGCCACCCTGACTCGCTGAAGAAGTGGGAGAGTGACTGTAGGAGAGTGAAGGAAATCTACTCCATCTTGATCCATGAATTATATATGCAAATAGTCCAACTGCTCTGTTGCCTCACCTAGCAGTTGTATACCAGATATATTGCTGAGTGCATCCACTAAAACATTTCTATTACTAGGGGTATAGACTCTCTCGAAGTCATAGTCCTGTAGGAACTCAAGACAACGTCATTTTCTCAGGTTCATTTCCTTCTAAGAGAATATATACTTGAGACTCTTTTGATCAGATTACCCTGTAAAATGCTCAACCATCATGTAATGTCGCCACATTTTCATGGAAAGGACCACTGTTTCTAACTTCGAGTCTTGGGTAGTGTAGTTCTGCTTGTGATGTCTCAACTGTCGAGAACCATAATCGATAACTACTCAATCCTACATTAGTACACATCTGATTCCGGTCCCTGATGCGCCGCAGTAGACTACGTCCCTAACACCCTCCTCTATAAGCCTAAAGATGGGGGCACTAGTCAGCCTCTGCCTCATCTCCAAAAAAATCTGGAGTCACTTCTCCGTCCATAGAAAATGCTCCCCATTTTTTGTCAAAGCTGACAAAGGTGCTGCTACCCTAGGAAAGTGGGGTACAAATCTCTAGTTGTACCTTTCCTGAGCAGACATCCCACTCCCTTTGGGGATTTAATCCTAGAAACATATTTTTAAAATATGTCTCTATGATATGCCACTCATGTTTGGAACTAAAAACTCAAAACTCATGTTTCCACAAGGGTAAGTCTTGCCGACTCATGAGTGATTGGATGCACCCTCATATGCATGAGTCCATCCTATGCTACCTAGGATTCCTTTTCACTAACCAAGGAAATCCCCATTCTATCATTTTAGATAAACCACAACCTTTTTTCCTAATACAGTCAATCTAAGTATAAACTATGGAGGCCCAGTCCAAACCCAAACTAACGTCGTAAGGCCTCGACGCTGCAACCAAGAGGTTCCAACCGAAACTATCACCTCAAGGGAAATATCACAATGTCAAAATAAGTGTGATTATCAAGTCTCCTCCCAAAGGTATCTCCAGACGTGAGGGTCAAGTCAACAATTTAACCGGAAACTCTAGGTCTTGGACATGATTCATGGAAAGAAGGAATGATTGGTACCTATGTCTGTTGATACGGCAGCTAGTAGTAGACACAGAATGTACCTCTAATCATTCCTAGAGTCCATGGGCCACACTCCTTGATAGCATGTAGCTACTCCCATTCCCTGCCTTCTAGCTCCCTAAGCCTGGTGGGGACCACAAAGGGGGGTGGTTGTGATATGTTGAAAAGTAAAACACCTCATGCTGCTTTCCTAGCTTTGCTTCTACGCCTATAGCCCTGTAGATTCATCTATCCCTAACACTACTTCTTCTTGAATCATTTTTACACACCCAATTCCTTGAGACTAGAACCTATTTCTTACTTTCCCACTGATAACATTCACTAGCTGTAATCTCTTAGCTAAAAAAAATTCAACCAAAAGGTTCTCTCGAGTACCCTAATATAATTAGGAATGTATAGGGGAATAGTTCTGGCTTGGGTGTCCTTAAACACACCTCGTTCGAAAGTCCGAGCCCTTAATCATTGATCGTATCATATCAATTGTGTAACATGAATCGTCGGTATTCCTTGATGAATAATCAGCTACTGATAGGTCATCCTACCGAAGATGTAGAAGCTCTAGAGATCTCTCAACCACCTCCTCAAGCCAGTACATAGCCTGCTGGGAAACTGTCTCGCTTCGAAACCTCGGAGTCCTTTGCTGCTAGAACTCATGCAACACACTCAGTCAGCGTGCACCATCCACTAGTGCAGCTTGTGGTATTTGCTACCCAATGTGTGGTGGTGCTGCTAGTATACCACCCGAAGGTGAAAACGTAGTAAGAGGGCCCTACACCAGAGTCTTGTCGCTCAGTGGGCCGTCATTGTGTACTCTCCCGGAAATCCTAGCTGGATGTCTACACAGTGGCATCCTGATAGGGAATTGGTGAGGTAGGATCATTTAGTTAAACCTGGTGAGATGACTCAAGAAAACACAAGAAAAACTTTCCAAACACACATGCAATCAGTGTTTTCATGCACTGAGTCCGAAATCAGAAGTCAGGGTCTTGGTGTATGGATACGTCGGTCGCTGCACCAACACTGGATTCCCTAAACTGATAACCACACTCACTACACTTAACACTATTACCGTTAAAAAGAACAAAGACTTATGTTCTATGGTAGAACCGACTCCTCTGATACCAATTTGTCAGGACCCATCCCCCGGGGCCCGTGCTGTGACTACCCCAAGTCCTTCTTCTATAGGCCAGGGGCTGGCGACTTGCACCGAAAGGCGTATTCCCTAAAAATGGGAAGGCATTGCCTTTATAACATATAAACACATGCAACTAAACACACAGAAAGATATGAATACAAGTCAACTGTATAGAAAAAGGAGTGCTGAAAGTAAAAATGGCCCGGAATACAAGACCAACGGTAAAGGTACAAGTTCAACTGAAAAAATACAACGGAAGAAAAATGAAATCAGCTACTGAGTCATCCTCCGAGGTTCCTACCTAAATGGTAGGTATAGATTTCCCCCTCATCACTCCACGTCTACTCATCTCCTCTGCGTACTAACAGTTCGTATGGTCCACCTCCGGTCCACGTCTAGTCCTGGTGCCCTCAGCCTCGTTCAGTGTTGTCTTTCGTCTACACCAAACACAACAAGGTGCGGGAATAACCTATGTAGGTGTGAGTATAACGATACAATTTAGGGACCTCGAGACCCTCAAGGTCTCACCACTAAGGATAAACCATAAATAATGAAGTCAACTGACAACCCTACTTAGGTATATTCCCATTCATATACCTAAGTTATCAAGTATACCCATCTCAATCAAGAGGAAATAGAAGTTCCAACCCAAAAGCCCAAAGCTCAAATATTCCACAAAATAAGGAATAACACGAAGGTAAGTACCACAAAGGTACTCCATAGAGAATAATACCACCAAGGTATTACCACGAAGGAATGTACGACACAGGTACAGACTCAAAACACACCAGGTATAACATAAGTACAGTAGTACAGATGATTTGATGTAAAAACTAATTCATCTTACTCCATTAAGATGAAGACCCATGAAGGATAGTAGTACATAGTCAAACCCACACAGGATCCTAGTACATCGTCAGTACGTCTTCATACCCACACAAGATCCTAGTTCATCATTAGTACATCGTCATACCCACACAAGATCCTAGGACATCACTTGTACAACGTCAGACCCACACAGGGTCCTAGTACATCTCCAATACATCATCAGACACACACAAGATCCTAGTAAATCTCCAGTACATCTTCATACCCACAAAAGATCCTCTTAAATCATTAGTATTTCCTAAGACCCATACATGAACCTAGTACCTCTCCAGTACGTTGTCAAACCCACACGAGATCTTAGTACATCTCCAGTATGTCGTAAGACCCACAAAAGATCCTAGTACATCTCCAGTACATCATCAGACCCAAAAAAGATCCTAATACATCTCCAGTACATCATTAAATAAACAATGATTATACACAAAATATTGGGGTAAAATAATAAGTGAAGTATGCATAAACCCAATGAGTAGAAATTGAAATATGAAATTCCCTTACTAATTTGGTAGCTTAAGAAACATAAGCCTAATGATAGAAGGATCATACAATGAATATGTAAATACCCATAAATTAAGTTATATTCCACAAGGAATACATTCATGGGAAGTACATATGCCACCCAAAAGGAAATATTGGAAAATATTGCATGAATATCACGGGAATATAAAGTGAGATGAAAACCCTTTACCACGTTGTAATCAATCAAGTCATATGAAAAAAAGTTAATAACCACCAAATAAATCACAAAATACCATGAATATATTGAGAATCATGATAATATATATCGAATGTCATTACAAAATACACTACATGCAATAAATAAGTGGTGAACAATGGAAATGCCACAAAATTAAATGTGAGATAAAAAACCTCTTACCTCAAGTCTGACTTGTCTTGTATGTTCCATGTTCTTCCTGGATAAAAAAATTAAGTTAATTTCTAATTGATTAAAAAAAATCAAGTTTATTATTCAATTTACATCACTTATTACCTTTCTATAACAATTAGTTAATTATTTGAGTTCCTATTGGATATTTTATCGATGTTCGGAACTTGAGTCAAAAAATGAACTTGTTATAATTACAATTTCTCCATGTGGTCAAAAATACATTATCTCCATAAAGATATACATGATTTAGATATCACATATATATATATATTATATACCAGTATACATATATGTATGTATGTATTTATAATAGTACCTAACACTTGGAGATAAGAAATGAAATGCATCGTTCATGGAGACGGTAAGCCGTACGTACGCATGAATGCTACTTTCGTTTCTATTTTGTATTTTAAAGGAATTAAAACATAATAATACATGGGTATATTATAATTATAGTATAACATCATATATAATATCATCAACTACATCCTTTATACATCCCACATAAGGCATTAACGAGTCATATCACTTTGAGGGGGCGGTATCCCACACTTCCTCAAATGAAATTATCGCGTTTTACCCATAATAGAAACCATATAGGTATGCTATAAATGGAAAATAGAGAATCATAATGAGAAAATAAATATAATATATATCATATATAAATACAGTTCTATCTTAATGGCCACCATGAGTGGCGAGAGAAGATAATTGAATAATCATTGTTTCATGAGGCGCTAGTTTTCCATCCACAGAAACAGTATCTTCTTTACCCATTAGATGAAGGTGTGTGTAACTATAGTTAGAATCTTTCTCATAAAAATGTCATAGTATACTGATGATACTTTATCTCTATAAAATAATGGCATTAAAAGAGTTTAGGGGTTGGAGATGTAAAATAAAATAAAAGACGTTAAGAGAAACCATTACCTTTAATTTGGGTAACTCCCTTTGGGTTGAACCAAAAAGGCTTCTTGAAGTCAATTATGCCTATGGAAAGGATTAGAAATGGAATACATAGATATTTATAGATTATTTGGTCAGGGGTTAGATGATCCAAGGGTCTTGAGAGGTGTTAGGAATAGGTTCGAAGTGGTGGCCTTTTATAAGGGAGAGGAGGGGCTCTTTTGGAATGTTTGAAAATTTTATTTTATTATAAAATTATCTTCAGTTTAAAAAGGTTGAAAATACATTAAAAGAAAAGATATAATGACTCATGTTCGAAATAAAATCATTCAATAATAATTGGACAGGATTTGGATATTGTTTTAATGTTAATAATATTATTTATTTAAATCATTTATTAATGTGGTAAATACTGCATCATTATTGAGTCATAAATAATTTTATTTATATGATGTCTAAAAATTATAAAGAAATACGATTATGTAGGAAATATTTTTATCTTTAAAATGAATATTTATAGTAGAAAATATTACTTATATAACCCAATGTAAATATTGATATACTAAAAGATATTTGTTAATGACATTTTGGACTTTACGTTAAATTAATTAAAATAAAGCGTCATTATCATTCTTAAGTTGCTCCATGAGGTCTCTAAATTGACCCAAGGATGCCCATAGTTTACCATGACTTATAAAATATGTTTCAAACATGTGTTAAGGTAATTTTTTATTATTATAAATTCTTTTACCTTGAATTACCCTAATTACCATTAACCACAGTAAATAAAAGTCAAAAGTCACTATTCACCAAAAATTATTTTTATCTTCTTGAACCAAATTTTACTTACTAATAACAACCATGTATGTCGGAATTTAGAAATTAAATTCACAGAAGTGGTAAAAATTTATTTAATTAAAAAGTTATTTTTTAACTACTACTAAGTGGTTTTACTATTCATCAAAAATTGAAGTTTTTCAGAAAAATACCATAAATTCATCATAAGCTATATTTGATATTCTGAATTCAAAAATTATGTCTATTTTACCAAATTCAGAACATATAATTTTTATTAATTAAATTAAAACTAATTCTTATTGTCAAAACAAATAATGTGTTTTTAAGAAACAATAACTTTTAGAAGATTGACACTTGTTTATATATAATTTCAATGTGAAAATAATTCAAATGACCAAAATTGAATTAAATGGTAAACATATAATATAATTATACTTACAAACCATTCAAATTTATAATTTAACACTATAAATTATTTTGATTAAAAAGTTGTTTTCAATTAAAATTTAGTATTTTTCACTATTCTCCCAAATCTGAATGTTTTCAGAAAAACAACTAAAATTTATAGAAACTATATTTTTATGTTATTATTCTAAATAAGAAGTTTATTAGGTCAAGTTAAATATATAAAAGTGTCAAATATTGGATTTAAAAAGTGTTCTCCATTAAAAGGTAGTAACATTGCATTATTTGAAAAATACTTCGTTTAAATGAAAAAAATGAATTTGTTATTATATTACCTCAATGAAACACATAATATGGATGTTAAAATTATATGGAATAAATAAAATTTAAAGTTTATTTAATACTATTAATAACTAATTTTGAACGGCTAGTTTCGTAAGTCATCGTGCACTCGAACTTGGTGTTGTGTGAGGTGCAAGATATTGAATTACTTTAAAGAGATAATGTACTTTTAATCCTTGGGGTGTTACATTCTCCCATACTTTAATAAATTTCATCCTCTCAATTTAAGTTCAGAATTGAAAACTTGGGTTTTGACATTTCAAAATATCTTAGTTGAAATCTCACATCAAAAGAAGATTAATGAGGCCTCTATTTTAAAATAAATAAAGGTATGTATAAAGGTTACTGAATATAACACATAATAGAGTTTCATGTAAGAAAACATGGATATGAAAGAGGAAATTAATCATCATTTTCTGAAGGAGAGTGAACAAGAATATTATTAGGAGAAAGTTAATGATCTGAAATCCATAAACCTGTAACGGGTTGAAAGGTCATTAATTATCTAGTAGAAAAAGTAAATGAACAACGTTTTCATTTTAAGTTCCTTTCCATAATGATGATGAATTTATTTATTAGATTGACTAAGAGTATAAGGAAATATACTTACTTTACATGTAGAGTTTCATCCATTAATAAATTTCTACCACAAAATCATCTTTTCTCCAAACGATGAGTATTCAAGATGACTTGGTTACACCTGAAGCACTAGAATCACCTTATAGAAAATCACATAATCCATAAAGGATGACGTATAAATCTCCCTTGACATTAAACATTAACCAATACCTAAATGTTTAGTACATGATCATATGAACCCCAAAAAGGAAAATCCTTTATAGAAAGAAATACTACTCTTAAGCACCAAAATTTAAACAAAAAACACCCAAAGATCAAAAAATACCCGTCAATTAACAATTTTACTTAAAATACTTCAATATAATCCAAAATAAGATTGAAACCCAAAACTCAGAATAATTTGATTACATAGTCTGTCATGTTAAATTGTATCTCCAAATAACATCGACTACTCTTAAAGTCACATACTTAAAAGTAATTAACCTAATCACATATTATCTATGATAGGTTAATCATTTACATAAATAACCCAAATCACTATAAATCCAAAATAAAAAACATAATAAAATATCTTCCATTACTCATCAAATGAAATCCCATAGTATTCTATTTATTAGGCATATAGTGTTTTTGACAGAGAAAACGTCTTCCAAAATAACATTTATCACTTAATCACCAAATAATTTTCCAATACTAAAGATATCTATTTCATAATAAAAAAGGTCCCTAATCAACTTAATAAAATCATTTAACTAAAAAAAGAATTCGTAACACTAAATAGGGACTTCACGTAGTCCAGTGGTAGGTGATAAATCCCAATCGCACTCTGGTTGTGGGTTCTATTACCACAACTTTGTTCTATGTGATGGGTTTTCACACAGTATGTGTGTTGTCCTTTTTCAAAAACTATATTTTATAACATTACCAAAATGATATAAATTGATCAAAATAATCATAACATAATTTAACCACAAATTTTATCTCATACCTCACATTTTTATCCCAAAATTTAATTACTTGTAATTGCTCAAACTCGAGGATCATATAAAATCAAATGGTTATTTATAACAATATTCACAAGAGAAAAGATAATTCTTCCTCAAATATCATTTTCACATGAAAAACTGTAGGGTTACACATATAAGAGAAAAGTATTCCAAAGTAATCCCATCAACATAGAGCACAAATTCTTTTAAACATTTCTCTATCCATTTATTTCTACATAGCTTCTTCTTTGACCAAGGGGATATCCTATAGAATAGGGAATTTACTCAGGTAATGGCCAGGTCCCCTATATTTCTGGAAAAAGACAATAAATGGATTCTTGGGACCAATTTTATTTTCTTCTTTAGTACTCTTCATTTTTCCTCAGAAATTATTTACTTTATGTTCTTTTTTCCCACACAAAAAGAATTTATTTTTTCCATTGAGAAACTTTCTTGGGTGTCTCCTTCCACATTTAATGCATGATGGAAATTGAGGATTCATTTCTCTATGGTCTCCACTGGTGGAGCTCTTATTATTCATAACCTCTCTCTTATTTTTTGAGTCTAGGAGTTAGTTAAAATATATGTTGTTGATCATATTTTTGGAAAACTGATTAGGAATGAACATGATATCTTTTATGCCTATCGACATTCCATTTTGTTGCTCATTTCAACCACCATTCCCACCTTGTACATCATGCTCAAAGTTACTATGACTTCCTTGGAATCTAGCCATTGACTAAAACCCGAAAGCATTGTGTGAGTAACAATAGTCATAAATCATTTAGAAAATATCATGAAACCTTATTTTTAATTTGAAACACCTTAAGGTTAAACAAGGTAATTTATTCTAATCTTATATTAAAATCCATCAAATCGGTTTTCCTTGAAAATGTAAATTATCCGAATCATATCCCCCGAGAGTGTCGTAACAAAGAGTAAAACAAGGCCCGTTTTCATGTACCAGGATACCCTCAGTCACACTCGAAACACCTTGTCAGAGTTTTCACTCTTAGGTACATATGTGCCAGAGCCACCTCTAACTGTTCTTATTTAGACAGGGATGTATTTCATGGAAAATACACAAAATCCCTACATTAAAAAAATTTTAGGAAGTTATTCTATACTAATCCTCAAATACTATCTTAGGGTAATGTTCTCTAATAAGTGTTTATTTAAATCTAGTTTCCATGGTTTGTACTAAACTTCCTCTAATACCAACTGTAACACCCTGTCCCCAGAATCCTGGAGCTAGGGAATTATTTTAATACATTGGCATGATTAAAAGGAATCAAGACCTAAAGGGATGATCAGTTTAGAAGTCTGGGAAACAAGATACATAGATAAGTTCAACATTACAACATGAAAAGAAAAACAACACTAATTTATTCCATTAGAAACATCCATGCTTCCTAGATTATGCCTGCAAGTCACTCATAACTAACTTCTTCATATCCGGGGAAAATGAAACATAAGAAAGGGATGAGCTCAAACAATCAATAAGAGTAAGCAATACAGTGGAAGATAACATAAACATTAGGCATGATGAATAATTGAAAACACATTCCTTTACATATAATAAACCTAAACACCTTATGGAAGGAATATGAGATGAGTAAATAATACTAGAAAAATACATAATCATGGGTATTATAATAGTCGATTAACCACATGAAATATAAATATCAAATCTCATAATGATGGAATGCATAATGTCGGTCATCATAACCACATAGTCAAGGCCTTGTGCCAAGACTATGAATAAGATTTTTTTCAAGGCCTTTTTCCAAGACACTAGTTTGTCTAATGAGACATACCGATGCATCGAAGAGCTATAGAGGGCTCCACCCGTCAATTACTAAGTCCAATTAAATCCTAATATAAAAAGGTCGAAACATAATCCAAACATTAATATTAAAACTAGCATACAAAATGTCAATATTTTAACCCCAAACCATGAATGGAATAAAAATAGCACATCCATAGTCAAACATAACCCATTCAATACAATACGGAATATTTTATTATAACATATTAACCTCAATAAAGAATATTGACGAATATTAACATTGATGAAAATAATCATCAAAACTATTTGAGATAAATATCCTTGTTTTTCTTGAAAACATTTAAAAGTATCACTATTTATCAAGAAGCTGTTTAAAATAGATTTTTGAATCAAAGTGTCCCATACCACTTTGAAAATTCTAAAAAGAATATTATTTTTAAAAAATTAATTTCCATATAAATAAATCCTTAAAACCTTTTTTAAAACATGACATTAATGTGAAATATTTAGAAGAATAATTCATTAAAAAATTTAAAATGATATTTTAGTTAGAGTTCATAACCAAAAGAGAAACATTTGAATACAAATAATTGAGGTAATAAAAACCCTATAATATCATGAGAATAAATGGATTCATGATGTATTATGTTAAAGTACATTATATACACCATATAAAAGTGAATTGATGTATAACAACAAAGAAGTCTCAATGGAATGTAAATTGCGATGAAATCCCCTTTAAAGACCATATACATAGGTTAAGGATAAATCAAAAACATAATTCTTCTTGAAAAATATATACACACTCAATATGATTGGATATTCAGTGTTAATCAATAAGAGGATATTCCCACGTATTCTTGAAAAAGCAATACCAATGACTTGGATGTTTAACTTAATGAATGGAAATTGATTTAAGATTCGTCGTACCAAGTTCATATCAATAACTTGAGAAATTATTAGTGGAGTGATTATGTGTATTTGAATTATATCCACATAAAATGGACTATAAATTACTACATAAATAAATAAATAATGATTCTACACATAATCTTGGCGTAAAATAATCAATAAAGTATGCATAAAACCCAATGAGTAGAAATTGAAATATGAAATTTCCTTACCTATTTGGTAACTTAAGAAACATAAACCCCGTTAAAGAAAGATCATAAAATTAAGATTTAAATACCCATAAATTAAATTATATTCCACAGGGAATACAATCATGTTCCATACATACGCCATAGAAAAGGAAATAGTGGCAAATATAGCCTGAATCCCAGATGAATAAAAAGTGAGATGAAAACCCTTTACCACGTTGTAATCAATCGAGTCATATAACAAAAAGTTAATAACCACAAAATTAATCACTGAATATAATGAATATAAAGATAATCATGATAATATATATCTAATGTAAGTACAAAATACACCACATGCAATAAATAAGTTGTGAACAATGGAAATTTCACAGAATTAAAAGTGAGATAAGAAACCCCTTACATCAAGTCTGACTTTTCGTGTATGTTCCCTGTTATTCCAAAATAATAAAATTCAGTTAATTTATACTTGATTAAGAACATTTTTTAAGTTTATTAATCCTTTTATATCACTTATTACTATTCTATAACAGTTATTTAATTATTTGAGTTCTTATTGGATATTTTATCGATGTTTAGATCTTGATTAAAAAATAAACTTGTTATAATTACAATTTGTCCATGTGGTCAAAATTAAATTATCTCCAGAATGATATATATGTTTTATAAAACATATATATATTATATATCCAGTATATATATTTATTTATAACAGTACATTACATTTAGAGATGAGAAATGAAATGCACCGTTCATGAAAATGGTAAGTTGTACGTACCCATGAGCATTACTTTCAATTCTATTCTGTAATTTAATGGAATTAAAACATTATAATACGTGGGTATATTATAATTCAAGTATAAAATAATATATAATATCATTAAATCCATAATTTGTATGTCCCACATAAGGCATTAACGAGTCATATCACTTCGAGGGGCAGTAGTCCGCACTTCCTCAAATTAAATTATCGTGTTTTACCAATAATGGAAACCATAAAGGTGTTATATAAATGAAAAATATAGAAGAATAAAGAAAAAATAATCATAATATATATCATATACAAATACAGTTTCATTATAATGGCCACCATGAGAGGCGGTATGAGATAATTGAACAATCATCGTTTCTTGAGGCGTTAGTTTTCCATCCACAGAAACAGTATGTTCTTCACCCATTAGACGAAGGTGTGTGTAATTGTATTATTAATCCTTCTAAAACAACATCCTAGTATATTGAGGATACTGGTGTTGTCATAAAATAATGGAATAAAAATAATTTAGGTGTTGGAGAACTAAAATAAAAGAAAAGAAGTTAAGAGAAACCATTACCTTTAATTTGGGTAACTCCCTTTCGTTTGAACCAAAAATGACTTCTTGAAGTGTATTTTACCTAAGTTAAGACTACTAGGTGGAAGAACAAGATCTTGATAGATTATTTGGGCAGGGTTTGGATGGGACAAGGGGCTTGAGATGTGTGGGAAATGAGTTAGAAGTGGTGTCCTTTTATAAGGGAGTGGAGGGGCTCTTTAGGAATATTTGAAAATTTTATTTATTATAAACATATACTTGGTTTAAAAGGGTTCCAAAACTCATTAAAGTTGAAGATAATAAGACTCATGTTTGAAATAAAATCATCTAATAAGATATGGATAGGTTTTGGATATTGTTTTAATATTAATAATTTTATTTATTTAAATCGTTTATTAATGAGGTAAATACTGTAGCATTATTGTGTCATGAATAATTAAATTTATTTGATATCTAAAAATTATAAACAAATACCATTATATAAGAAATAGGTTTATATTTCCAATTAATATTTACAGTAAAAAAGAATAATTATAGAACCCCATGTAAAAATTGATATACTAAAAAATGATTGTTAATGTTATTTTGGTTTTTACCTTAAGTTAATTAAAAAACTGTCATTATCATTCTTACATGGCTCTATGGGGTCCCAAAATCGACTCAATTATTCCCATGTACTGAAATTACTCATCTAATAATGTTAGGACAAGTGTTAAGGTAATTTTGTATTATTATAAAAAAAACATTTACCTTGAATTACCCTATTTACCTTTAATCGCGGTAAATAGAAGTCAAAAGTTACTATTCATCAAAAATTATTTTCATCTTATTGAACCACATTTTACATAGTAATAACATCCATGTATGTCATATTTTTGAAATTCAATTCATAGAAATGTTAAAATTTAATTTAAATGAAAAATTCAGTTTTCAACTACTACTAAGTAGTTTTACTATTCTCAAAAATTGATGTTTTCCAGAAAAAATCAAAATATCCAGCATAAGATATATTTGATATTCCAAATTTAAAAATTATTTCTATTTTATCAAATTCAAAACGTAGAAGTCATATTAATTAAATTAAAATTAATTCCTATTGTCAAAATAAATAGCGTGTTTTAAGAAACAATAACTATCAAAACATTGACACTTGTTTTTTGTATAATTTCAAAGTGAAATTAATTATAATGACCAAAATTATATTAAATGGTAAAAATATAATCAAATTATACATAAAAACAATTCTAAATAATAATTTAACACTATAAATTATTTTGATTTAAAATGTTAATTTCAATTAAAATTTAGAGTTTTTCACTATTCATCCAAATATGAATGTTATCAGAAAAATAGAAAAAAATTATCAAAACTGTATTTTTATGTCCTTATTATAATTAAGAATTCTATTTTGTCAAATTGAATAAATAAAAGTGTCAAATATTGTATTTTATGTGGTAGTAAAATTGCATTTTTTGAAAAATACTTCCTTTATCTAAAAAATTTAATTAGTTCTTATATTATGTCTATGAAACACATAATATGGATGTTAAAATTATATAGAATATAAAAAATTCAAAATTTAGTTAATAATTTTCCTAACTTATTTTGAACGGCTATTTTGGTAAGTTTTCGTGCGCTCGAACTCGGTGTTGTGTGAGTTGCAAGACATTGAATTACTTTAATGAGAGAACATAATATGAAACCTTGGGGTGTTACAGAATGGCGATTCAGTACCATTATTCTATTGACTTGGGTTACACATTAACAACCTGTTAAGAGTGTTGGTGTACAATCCTAAATTGGAATAAAATAGGGTTGGATCTAAGCATGCGGATGAGATAGACACAACTTATATGAAGGATAAGAACCTATAGTGCTAGAAAATATCTACAAGGTGGGTGGTCATGTGGTGTATCTGGGTGCATGTAGGGTGCCTAATATTCAAGATTAGTTGTAATAGATCTCCTAGAATGTTGTGACAGACATGTCCTAGAGAAAAATCATCTTTGATTTTGTGTAGTACATGAAAACTCATCGACGTAGTTATCCCACAAGTTATTAAGAGTAGTCACTATGAGTCAATCAATCATACATCCTAAATGGAAAATCCTACTAACTAGTATACGTGGTCTAATAAATATTATTTGAATATTATACCATATGTTATCATATAAAAGTCACATCGAAAAAACAATAAAAAAATCTATATTTACTCTCACAGATAAACAATAAAATTCCAAATAAATCCCATAAAATCGACCATGAAATGTCATAATTTAATGGTGTACAATTTCATTCAATAAACCGGTTGAAACAAAGACTCAAAAAATAAAGACTCTCAAAACCAACCCCAAATCACACACTCATTCTAAACTGCAAGCTTTAGGCCTTGTATATAAAGAAAAGAATCAAGAACATGGCCTCTTCCCATTACCTAAACCAACATCCTTAAATTTTTTCTAGGAACCAAATTTTGGTGCCAAAATTGTTTTTGTAGAACTCAATAGGACAGTACTAACAGTTTTTTTAAAAAAAAATTCATACTTGAGTAATAGTGCATGAAATTATACAATATTCAAAGGAATTATTTCATAATTTAAATGTAGAACATTAAAGAAAACCCATTGACCCTCATAACACCTGGGAAAATCCATACCTACTAGGAAATGATGTTGAGTATCTCTATCGATTCTCATAATCAATACTATGTGGATTCTGATGCCTAGCACCAAACATAGATTCAGTTCATATTCCACCTAATATTGATTTCCATTACACTTGTGGATTATCTATTTCAATTTTCAGTGGACAAAGTGTGAATTCCCTTTCCTGGGCCACAAACAATCTTAGATAACATCAGACCTAGTGATACTTCCTATGATAGGTTATATTATCATTTTGAATATAAAATGTAAAAAGATCCATTTGACACCATACCACAAAATATGTCAAACTTGTTAACATATTTCATATTGGTAAATTCATCCCAACTCTAAATTATCTCACCAATTTTAGTTACATTCTATTATTAATTTCTACTAATTACTAGTCTCCTTCCATGCTACAAATTTAAATTACAATGTTATTGATAAAAATTTACATTCTATTCGTACTAATTTACCATTTCGCATGTCAGTTATATCATTATGTTGTAATGACTATATTTAATTTTCCAATTCCATACCAAGTGACCAATTACAAGCCATGAGATCCTTGTAAATTATCAATTTAAGATATAATATATTCTAATAACTAATAATATAATTTATTTTTAGGATCATAGGTTCATAAATTCCATTTTTAAATTCCATACCAAGTACCCAATTACAAGCCATGTGATCAATGTAAATTATCAATTTAAGAGAAAATATATTCTAATAATTAATAATATTATTTATTTTTAGGATCATAGGTTCATAAATTCCATGTATATTATAATTTCCTCAGTAGAACAAGGATCCCTGCACTTTCTGAAGACCATTCTGGTTCTGTGATGTAAAACATGAGTATAATTTGCAATCAATACTCTATGAAACACCAAAAACATGGTATAACATGGATCCATCTCATAATGTTCTTAGTAGAACATGGATCCCAACACTTTCTGAAGACCATTCTAGAACTGTGATGTAAAACATGGGTCTAATTTTCAATCAATACTCTTTGGAACACCACAAACTCAACCATCTCCCCTTAAAATACACTTCCTAAGTCTTCAATAGTGAAGGTATCCTCGATATGAAATAAATGGGATACCTTTATTAGTTCATCCTAGATCACCCATAGTACATTATTCTTCTATGGTGTCCAAGGTAAATGTATCACAATGTCCATAGGGATATCGGCCCACATTCATTATGATATGGGAGAATGCTAAAAAACCTAGTATCTCATTGATTCTTGGAAGATTACTTTTTGATAGGTTTAATATAATTACATTAATACTTTTATCACATTATTCGTCCCAGACCACTATGATTTCCTATGAATATCATGCAAATTCTTCCTCAACCTAGGATGTGAATCCCATTTTAATGAATGGAATTCTCTCATAAACTTCTTATGCATACTCATAAGAACCTAAATATGACGATGACCATGAAGAAACTCATCACTATCATGGAACCAAAATGATGGTGGGTCCCCACTATATAGGTTTTCTATATGGGTTAATCCCATTATATAATATAACTACCTCACATTGATCCATTATTAAAGTATCAAAATAATAGACATCGATGTTCGAGTTTCTCTCCCCGAATATTCATAAACATCTAGATGTATATATAAATATTTACATCAACCAGAACTCATCACTTGATTCCCACAATGCATCGTATTTTTGATTCCTTCTCAATGGATCTATAAGGAAATTTATAATTCTAGGAGTATATTCTAACTCAATTTTAAAATACTACAGATATTCTTCTCGTATCATTTGCTAAAGGTTCAGGTCCCACTGTAAAAATATATACCTCAAGATATTTTTACCAGTGTAAAAAACTACCTCACCCATAATATAATGATTCTAAAATCTTATTTATTTTACCATAATATATAACTCTAGATCATGAGTAGGATAATATTTCTCATATGGGATTAACTATATGGAGCCATAGAAAACCACTCGATCCTCGAACACCAAAACAATTAAGAGCCCAAATCTTGATGAATTGTTATATGTGGTATAATCCATACATGGCTTAGATAAGGTGAGTATTGTTTATGATGAAAATGTACCCTTGAATTCTAATAAATCATCCTTACAAGACTCAACCCAAACAAACTTCACATCCTTTATTGTAAGACTGGACATCAGTGGTTCTAGATAGAATAATTACAAGATAAAACATTGGTAATAGCCTACCAAACACATAAGGATCTGAATTTAAAATATTCTCTTGGGTCACTCCCAAAAAACCAAAATTATTACCTTCTCCAAATCTAGTAATACTGTAGCCTTTGAGATTACATGGCATATAAAGTTCACTTTTTCAATCCAGAAATGAAATTCAAAAATTTTAGATTATAGTTGATGGTATATTAGTATAATATTGATGATTTAAATATATTGGGAATGTTCATTTCATGATTTGTATTTTGAAAAGATTTCATCAATAAAAACCACCACAAACTGATCTGGATATGGATGAAATATCTGATTAATCAAGGCCGTGAATTCTACTAGTGTGTTCATTAATCCAAAAACATTACCCTGAACATGAATAATAATTAAATTCTCCAAAATGAAGTCTGTGTTATGTTAGAATGTCTCACCCACAAATGATGGTAACCCAACCACAATTCAATCATAGGGAATATCCAAGAACCTCTTATCCCAACAAAGATCTCTTTTTTGAACCTAAGGGGATTCATGTTAATGAATATCATCATGTTTAGCCTCATTCAATCTATACATAGGCTCAAGGTTCCATCTAATTTCTTGAAGAATAACAAGGGATAAATCTAGGATTGAGTACAAGGATATATGAATCCCTTATCTCCAAAATCTTCAAATTGTAATTTCAACTCATGAAGTTATACTGGTTCCTTCATGTATGGTGGGATAAAAATAGATTTGATTCTCAGAACCAACTCAAAATTGAACTCAATCTACCACTCAGATGGTAAGATGAATAAATCTTTTTGGAAACACATCATAAATATAGTCCACCATTTTAGGAAAAGTAATATACTACATCTTACCCTCATCTCAAATTAGTATTGTTACCTAGAATATGAGGCAATCAAATATTCACTGAATTGGCCATGTAGGACCTGTATGGAAATAAAATTCACTATGATGGATATAGTTTCTACCTTACAGAGATAGGAAGGTCACTCACCTCTAATAACATTTGATGGGATCCTCGTAATGAACCATACAATATATAAAACAAATCAAATGTAACCTTATTAATTATGACATAAAAAGCTATTAGAAGAAATGGTATATAGAAATTTGGAGAGCACACAACACACAAAACCTGATACCCCTTATTTTACTCCTAATAATGGATCTATTATCACATCCCTATATCTATAGAACTCAAAAAAAAACAATACATGGGTTAATTAAGAATTTACAAAGGAATGTGATACTCGAGTATAAATAAAAGGTAGGTATAGATGATAAAAGAATCATACATCAGACAGTGGATGGTCTAGTGCATTTAATGGTAAGAGTAAAATTCATATCATGAAACTAAATCACCTCTTTACCCTAGGAGAAAGCATGACTCCCCAAATATTCTCTATCATATTGATAATTCTTCTCCTACAATGGGGTACTAGAACCCCTATGCCAGACTGAGTTACTAGTGGATATACATAAACATGTCTGATGAGGGTAGATAAGTCCCTCTAAGACTCTAGAATTTTCCATGATCCACCACTCCTACACAATTGTTGTGTTCTATTAAAAATACTTCTACATAATTCCCATTTTACCAAAAGATCAAAACTCTATAATAGAGAAAAGAAATTGAAAGTGCTTTTGTTTATCCCTACCACACAAATATAACTTCCCCATGTTATGATATTAAGATGATTACCATCTCCCCTAGTTTCACTTTTTGTCACTTCCATGAGAAAAATTATAATAGACTTGCTTCTTTTATCCTAAAGAAAATATAAACAATAATACTTCAAGAAAAACCTTCCCACCACCCTGGTCATCCCTCAGGCTCCCTTTGAAGATGAAATCCTGAATCATCAAATCCGTTAATTTTTTTCAAGAAGTTGTTCACATGTAACTTGATTTCATATTGAATCTCATCCTAAGAAAATCGTCAACCTGGATATATCATCTTCATCTATTGATGGTAAGAAAGTATGTAGGTCTATAAAAAATCCAGCATAGTCCATCACATACATTATTCTTTGTGTCAGGTCATAAACTCTCAATAACTTCTATCCATAATTTTATTAGGATAAAAGTGACTCAAAAACTTATTCACAAATTCATTCAATGTAACATCCTATTATTTTACTGTATATAATATGATATAACAATATTTTATAGTTATTCCTTATATTATATAAGTAGAAATATTCAACTTTCCTTCCATGGGTGTCTCTAGGTTACCAAAGATCATATGGATGGACTCAAACTAGAACACTGATTCTAGAGGGACTCCCTCCCTAGTAAATGTGGGTGTCATCTATAAATGGAACTCCCTCATAAAATCACACATTGAACGAATATAGTGATCAATTTCTCACTCCATGGACTGGATGAAGTATAATAAACTATCATGGAGATGATCTTCCTTCATATTCCTCAAATCTATAGAAATAACAACTCTATTATGTGAGGTGTGTGATCATTATATCTCTCATGATGATTAACCAGAGTCAGACATAGATTAAATTCCCTATAATGGTATGAACACTCCTTAAATCAATGGGATAATAACATGATCAAACAAAAAAGGAAAAGAAGACACAAAATAAGTATAGATTAAAGGTCGCATTATTTATTGGATTATCATGTGAATTAATCATATTTCAATAGATTATTTTTTATTCTTATCCTTATGAGGCATGTTAGTAAATTTAACATGTAATAAATGAGTTATGATAATGAATAAATCATGATAACTTATATTACCACATTCTTAATGTGATGATATATGCACAATATATTCCATATAAACCCATGGTTAGAATATTAAAAAATAGAAACATCACACAATAAGTGCATCACCCAAGGTAAAAAAACATGACAATTGTAACAAGATAATATAAATAATATCTATCCCATCCATGGAAACTTCAGTTCCCCCCACCCCCACCAACATGGGTAAGATAGTCTCATGAACATTTTCATTACCAAGCCCTAACACATCATATTTTCATGTATACCTTCCCAAATTATAAATAAAAATAAAGAATGTATTTTGGTACTACATTGTAACATCAATGACCTAATCCTCTCTCATGATAGAGAAAGTCCAAAATCGTATCTCAAGAAATCCACCCTATATGCTAGAGGTTGTTGAATGGCAGTGAGGGTCAATTAAATTTTATGGGGGTACTATACCCTTATGTACTGTATAAGAATTACAACCAAAATATAATAAAAAATTCAATATAAAACACTCCTATATTTTAAATAAGAAAATTCCAAATCAATCCCATATAATCAACAACAAAATTCTATACTATAATGTCATGGTAATGTCATAGAATCACCTAGTTGAAAGAAATAATCTAAAAATAAATAATCAAAACACTGGACCTAAATCCCACAATCCTAGTCAAAAAATAAAAAAAGTGAAGGGAACTTTGAAATTATATAAAAATACATATTATTAGTATTCCTGAGTAAAAAACCATATGCCACCACCAATAGTGGCTAAATAAAACTAGTCTGAGTAATAGTGTAAAATATAGTATGATATAAACATGCATTAACTCACAATTAAAATGTAGAACATTAATGTAACCCTATAGGCCCTCAAGCAGCAGGTCAATGCACAGGTTTATCCATAACTACTACGGCATGATGATGGTTATCTCTATCAATTATCATAATAAGTCCAGGTGGATTCACATGAAAGAGACCAGACACACATCCAGTTCATAGTCAATACAAGGAATATTCAGATGGCAACGATGAATTATAGAATTTATGTTTTAAATAACCTAATATAAATTCACATTTATGACCACTTTCATGCTCATAGGACATAAAAACTTGTGAAAATTACCATGCTAGGGCTAATTTTCATTCTAAATATCAAAATAAAAAAGTTTCATTTCACACAAAACTACTAAACATTCTAAACTTTTTATCATATGATATGTTGGTAAAATCATTCCAATTAACAATTACATCACAATTTTAGTTACATACCAATATCCATTTAATCAAATTTCCAATATCATGTGAAGATAACTATATTAATTTTAATTTTAATAATTCCAATTCACATTCCATTTAATCCATTTACCAATTTACATGTCAATTATTTCATTATTCCATCTTTTCAATATGTCATTTTCCATTTCCTTACCAAGGAAAAAATTGAATGTTATGTGGTCCATGTAAATTATCATTTTTTTAAGAAACTACAATAACAATTCTTCCAATTTAGTTATAGGATTATAGGTTCATAAATTCCATGTTCCAACCCATAGTCATGGATTAACACATCATGTGGGTGGCCATAAGTTTAGGTCTCATTCCCCACCAGACACGAAAGGATCCATCAGGGTTTTAAGAATGTGGATTCAATAAATTCTTGAGGTTTTTAATTTAAAGTGGTTATACACATGATATTCTAGTTCAATCAAACATGGTTCACATATTATAAACCAACAGATATATTAGGTAGATCTTTCAGTCAACCTACCTCATGAAAATAGAAAATAATCCAAATATTGGACACTCAAATATATTAGAAATAATAATTCACTATGGGAATTGATATATCCCCCCACTAGGGTTGGAAGAAGAGATACTAGATGAAAGTAGTATGAATTCTCTAATTCCAAGAATGAACAATTGATTCAATATGTTTTTATCAAACCAAAAATCAAGGAACCAAGAGAAAACATTTGAGAATACAAGGAAGCCCGTGAGAATGCTTAAAATTTATTAATCCTGAATTCTAGAAATATAAGGGGATTAGATCTTTTAAATGAGTGGGTTTAGGGGATAAAATACCTTTATTCCCTCACATCCCTGAGCCAAAATGATTCCACCTACTAACACTATATATCCGATGGTACTAGGAAGTGGCCCTACACATTTTAGAACCCCACACACTAGTCAGTAAGACCATTATAGGCATTAAACTCATCTATGTCTCCATTGGATGTCCAAAGGGTCTAACCATTGGGATAGTGTGTTTCTTTTAGGTTTACATGGATACTTTCCAATCTAATGGATTGTGAATGGCATTCTTATAGTTACCAAGTTGTATACCATTAGATTCCTTAGCATGTTTATGTCTTCTAAGCCCTTGAGAACATATGAATCCCTAAAAAATAGGGTTGTTGACTCATCAATTTAATTTAAAATAGGTCCACTAAACATTTAAAGAGATAAGAAACCTGGATAAAACACAATATCTTATTGTGTGACATACAAGAACATGAATGCAGTTTTTGAGACCGCAACGACCATGAGTGGGTTTGGGCCGATGGTAATTAATGAGATTATTCTAGTCATGGAAGCATGAGGTTTTGAGAACCAAGTAGAGAAATACCTCTATGGTATAGGGGATGTGAGTATGGATCGTGTTTCATGGAACAGTCAGCCCAATCATGGACCATGGAATGCATTGTCAAGGGGACATGGTGTCATGGGATAACAATAGGGGGTGTGTCTTGGGAGGAGTGAAATATGTGGTTGGATATAGAGAAAACCACTACAAGCTGGAAATCAGAAATGAGTTGGTTTGGCCATGCTAGTGGTTATGTTTGGTAATGGATGGTTCATGTGAAAGACATAATGATGCTATTAGAGTATAAAGGATCTAGGTATAGTGATTCATCATAGGATGCTTATGGACTTCTGTTAATGTTCTTAGATGATCATGAGATTCCTCCTTGGGTAGAGTAATCATGATCTTGTTTTAGTAGCTTTTTGGTGGTTAAAACTACTCTTTTTAGGAAATGTTGGAAATATGATTTTTCACAACCATTTCCATTCATAGGAGGATACGATCAATGAATAACCAAAATGAACATATATTTTAGGTATAAATCATTATATAGGTGTATTGTTCTTATATTTGAATAGGAATAATTAGTGGGGGACTATTCCGAGTGTATTTTTGTGACACAAGTTCGGAGTTCTTTTGAAAATTATGAATGGGTAATATATCATGACTCAATATTGGCCTTTTGAGGATAATTTATATAGTGGGGAGTAACATAGGATGAATGATGGATTGGATGGTGATGTGATCATGTATCAGGTTATATGGTATTTAGTAATCTCTATATTAATGGTTCAATGGGTTTTATAAGTGTTGCATTATGTTTTTGGTGGTTTAAGAGTCATATGATTGAATGGATGTTTGGAAGTGCGATGGGAATTCACGAATCATGAATGAATGTCTGATCATGAATTTTTGACCAGGTACATAAATATGTTTGGTCAGATCTCCACCTAGACTTATTAAGGATGAGAAATAAAAATTTTGGTAGGTTGTAATACTCGGTGCTCATATATGCTTTTTGAATTCAATAAGTATTTTAATTTTTGAAATAGTGTCCTAGTTGATTTCTAAAACAATATTAAAAATTGAGTTTTGAGGCATAGAACACTTCCTTAGAGGTGTTTTTGTGTGGGTGAATTCTTAGGAGTAATCCAGGGGGATTTGAGGAGCCTTAAGATAATCCATGTTCCTACTATAACCAATTCACTAGTAGATCCGTCAACTGTCCAATGGTCTTTTCCAAGGGGTAATTAATTTTTTACTCCTCTTGTTTTTTGAGGTGGAAACTCTTATCCTCCCTTTTTTCCTCTCAAAATTTATACCATACCTTCCCATAACATCCCTTATTCCCCCATTATTTAGGGTTGTTTTTGTTCATTTTTTTGTTGATGATGGAAGGTATAAGATCCTCTAACTCCTTCCACATATTTACTTTATTACTTGTAGATTTAGTATTGTTTAATTTGATGTTACAATTGCATGTTTCACTAGATAATTGTGATATCACATGATTTCAATAGGTCGATCATATAACCTATAAAACAGACATCTTTAGATGAAATCCACTAACCTCTACACATTTTTTCATCAATGGTACGTCAAACCATTATTTATCTATGGTTTTACCCTAGATTTTAATTTTTTAATCATGTTAATGGTTATGGTGTAAAGGTATTGACCAAATAATAGTGTCAAGAGTCCCTAATAAACCTCATACGAGTAGGTGGACCTAGTTAAGGTATGGTGTGATAACTAGATGAGTTTTTTCTGAATAGACCAAGGTTTAATTTAATTTAATTAATTAATTATAATTGATAAATTAATCAATTATGAATGTTCTGTTTATGGTAAGATATTGGGTTGGTGAGACGATCTAAGGTGATTATTTATATAACAATATAGTCTTATATGGGCCTTGATAGCTACCTCCAACCATCAGAAATAAATGGAGGAGATTTGGTTTGATGTAGGTGGTCCTTCATACTAGACTTGTAGATTGTTGCCACTGATTATGTGGCATTCTATGCACAATAAAACTTTATTAGGTGATTCCATCTGTTAAATATGTTATTTAAAATTAATTAAATTATTCACTTACTGATAAATGTATAATTCAAATGAATGAATTCTAAGGGTCATTATAAAAACTTTTTCCCAAGCTTGACACCTCGACCACTGATGGCTGAGGCTAGAACGGTTGAGGTATCAATGGTCTCATTAAGTATTATGAGTTGATCCTAGAACAAATTAGATCCTATATCCCATGATTTAGGGCTTATAAGACCTCATAGCTAGGGGGGAATGTGGGATTTGAAAATCTAAATCGAGTGGGTCTTAGGGATCCTTATGAAATATGATATTTTTAGGTCAGTGAGATGAGGTATAATAAAGTGTCCCTATATTTTTTGAGTTTCACCATGATGTGGTGGAAATACCCGACATATACCTGGATCAGGTTTATTGTGAAAACCAACCTAGAGTATCCTTAAGTACTGATAAGGGTCATGCTCCATTTCTTGACTATTACCCTCGTGGTGGAACCATGTGTAGCCAATGTGTTCATATTAACCAGTTGATAATATCAAGGGATGCCACAACCTAGATCTGCATGCATTAACCCATGATAGTTACCAAGACTGAGGAACTATGTGAGGGTACCTATACTATTTTGAGACCAAGAGAAACTAGTGGGTGCCCCATTGATAGTCCAACCCTGAGCGAGAATATGTGAGATGGTAGTTGGTGCCACCATTGAACCTGTATTGGGTTGGAGATCCCACAGGTCAATAGATGATGGTGTTGTGAATTGGGGTTTGTCGAGTCCTCATGTTTTCCATATTCACAATGAGTTATAAAATTCATCAAAGGGAAATATGTGACATGGTTGGGTTTCCATGCTTATGGATTTGTGTACTTTGTTAAATGACTCGTATTGGAGATGTTTATGGGGGGGGTCTTCCACATACATGGTTCATGGTGTCTAGAACCTACATGGAATATGAGTTCTATATATGGTAGAGTATTGAATTGATATAGAGAATAGTTATTTTATGAATCCTCTATAGGCATGGATCTCTAATGTTAGGACTACCATAGGTTACTTCCCAAGAGGGTTGAGGATGTTGTTTTATACTTCCATATATTTAGGTCTTGGATGTTAGGACAATCGTAGGTTACGTCTCTAGATTCATGAGTATATTGTTTACAGATACCTTTGATTATGATCACGGATGTTAGGAATACCATGGTATGGGTCCCCAGAGTTAATTGTATATGATTGGGGATTTTATTTATTTATATATCTCATTTTTTCTAGGGCACAAAATCTTTGATACATTTTTAGAGACACCATTTCACTATCCAAAATAGCTATGGTTAGTCTAGGTCACGAACCAAAGGTTAAAAAACAGTTTTTTATTTCATTTTCGATAATTAATTTTTTATCTTCTGATAAGTTCACATACACATGTAACTAAAAATATTGGTTACTATAGTACTATGTTGTTGGTTCTCTACAATGTTTAACAGACCCTACATCAGCCACTAATTCTCATGTGTACCTTAGGAGACGTTCACATAATATAGACAGAGGTTATGATGAGGCCTAAGGTCGATCATGTGAGATGGATCTAATGAGTACATATATATTAAAATGATGTTTGTCAAGGGGGTGTCAAAGAGCAAATCACAAAATGTTTCAATCATTATAGTCTTTTTATGTGAAAAAAATATGAGGGGTTAGATTTATGCTTCACATGGTTGATTAAGACCATATTTCATTTCAGCCATTATTGTGGGATCTTCAATTTATACCTATATACCATGGTATCTATTAATGTATTAATTTTTTATTTATTTTTATTACTATATACTCATATATAGGGGGTATAGTCTCCACACAATACCTCCGTAGACTCCCGCTATTATTCGATAGACTCTAGTGTATGTGGAGGCACCCCTAAGGTCATGTGGTGAACCAGTGTAGTTACTATTCATAGAGATAATCAAGATAAGAAGTTATAGTGTAGGACATGTTCAATAAGGTATATTTCCTCTAATTAGTTTGTAATTTTTTTTGAAAATTTTGCAATGTGTTGAGAAATTTCACTAGGATTATGTGGAATTTTATAAAAATAAGATGAAGAAGCAATCCATGTGGAAAGTTACAGAGAATAATATATTTAAGAAACCTCGAGGTATGAAATTTTAATTATCCCCATGTTATAAGTGTGGAAGAATTTTTTATGGATAATATCTTATGAGATCTCTAAAGTGTTACACATGGGGAAATCCTTGACACATTTCTTGTAAGTGGAAAGAATAGAGCAATGAAAATGGATATAATAGTAATAGAAAGTATGCATTGAAATGTATTAATTTTAATGAGTTGAGAATTTTTACTAATTCTTGTCGAATGTTAGTCATGAAATTTGAGAATAATCATGATTGTAATTATAAAATTGAAAAAAAAAATATTTTCAACTACTATGATAGATAGATGACCCACAAATAAAGTGGTGATGTGATGATTACTTGTTTATTCAAATTATGTCAACATATTTCTTATTTATAGATCCATTCATTCCTGTAAATATATGAATTTTTCAAGTAAAATTGGAATTCCGTATCGTGAAATAAATTTATAACACTTTTTAATAACTGATGTTGGTAGTAAAACAGTAATGAATATTTAAAAACAAATCATCTTGTTATCATATTCAGAATGGTTTTCCCTACAAACCATTTTTTCATAACATTTATTAGGTTTGATATTATTTTTTATATGGATTGGTTTTAATTTTATCATGATAATATATATTGTAGATCTATATATGGCTTATCCAATTTTTGGAGTATTCTTCAATTCATATATAAGAATGAGTTCCTATCTTTGATAAATTATCATTAAGATGATAAGATGATAATTGATGAAAGTAAAAGTTATCATGCACATATTACTAAAAAGAATAGAACTATTAAAAATAGTGATGTATGAGTAGTAAATAAACATCCGTATGAATTCCTTAATGATTTTACTAGTGTTTTTTATGAATAGGAGGTTTAATTTATTGTTAACATAGTGCCCGATACAAATCTAATTTCAAATACTCATTATCAAATAAATTTTGTTGATTTTTTGTAATTGAAAAATTAGTTACAAAACATTCATGATAAAGATTTCATCCTCAAGGGAACTCAATAGCATCACTATTAAGAACAAATATATGTTGGATCATATCGATGAATTTTTTTATTAGTTCTAGGGTGCTCAGTATTCTACAAATATTTGTCTATGTTTTGGGTTTCAATATATAAAGCTGAAGGGAAAATGAATTTTAAGGATTAACTTTTTTCTATGTATAGTCATTACATGATTATGGTTAGGATATTTAGGATGGAAAATACAACAGTTGTATTTTTGGATCTAATGAATAGATTGTTCAATGGGTATTTGGATAAATTTTTGGTTGTTTTTATCAATGATATTATTGTATACTCTAAAATATATGAATATTTTTATAAAAATTTAAGGATTTTTAGGTGGACATTAATTGAAGATAATTTGAATGTTTTTTTTTATAAATATGAATATTTACTAAAATAGTTTTATTTTCATGGAAATGTTTTCTATTAAGATGGAATAACTTTTGATCCTAAATAATAATATGGTGGAAGAGTGACCAATACCTAAACATGTCATTAACATTCAATGATTTATTGGATTAACATGTTACAACCAATGGTTTATTGAGAACCTTGATCAGTTATTTATCCCATTAACTATGTTAAATCAGAAAGGGGTTAAATTCATCTGGATATTGAATTTTTTTTAATAATTTTGGTAATTGAAATGAATATATGTCAATACAATGGTATTATCCTTTTAAAAAAGAAATATTGAATTTTTTTTGTAGGGATTATTATTTGAATGGGTTTGGTTCTTTCTTTATTTATAATGATCATATTATCACGTATACATCTCATCAACTGGAACCACACGAGTAGAATTAACCTTTAAATTACATTGAATTAGTAACATTTTTTTCTTTAAAATATAGATGAAAAATTAATATGGGGATAAATTTAAAATATAAACTAAACAGAAAATTTTAAACTATATATTCACTCAAATAATGTTGATCATGAAGTAAAAAAGATGGATTTAACTGATAAAGGATTTTGATTTCGCAATTCACCATCATCTACCAATTGAAAACAAGTTTCTAATTCCTTAATGGAAAATGACAATGAATCATTTAATATGTTATATCAAGAAGATAATACTCTAGAATATGTTTTAATAAATAGTGTCCAATAAATTTTGTATGCAAAAAAATCTATCTCTATTGACTCAGGTATCAGTGTGGATATCTTTATGAGATAAAATTAAGAAGGATTCAAATGAATACCAGGGTTTTCCAGAAAGAGTAGAATAAGAAAAAATGGTATCATTTCTATGTTTAATGGGGATAAATAATCTGTTATTAGATTTTGAAATAGGTTATATGCTTTGGAGTAAATTCTAGTTAAATGAGGAATTGAATAGTAAAGTACACAACACACTTTTTTATATTCATCCGGGAAGCACTATGATGTATCGAGAGCATTGGTAATTTTTTTTGGTTTGAAGGTATGGAAAAATGATATTGTATATTTTACCATGAAATTTTTGAATTATCAACATGTTAAATATTAGAAATGACTACCAAAATGGATGATGAAAATTTTTCTTACATCTGAATGGAAGTAAGAGAATATATCCATGGATTTTGTGATTATATTTTAATAGAAATGTCATGTTAATAATGAAATTTTGGGCATTAATGCCCATATGAATAAATAATTTAATTTTACTCCTAATAGAGATACCATGTATTTTTATCAACTTTAAATACATTATATTAATGTGATGAGAAGATTAAATAAATTTAACCTCTCTATTGTATCTACTTATGACCCTACATTTAAATAAATTTTTTGGAATGTAATACATAAGTCTATGGGTGGTAAATTAATTTTTAGTACATTTATTCATCCTCAATATAATAGACAATCAGAGCGTACAATTCAGAATTTAGAGGATATGATTTTATATTTCTAAATAGATTATCAAAGAACACGAGAACAAATCTATCTATAGTGTAATTTTTTGAAATAAAAGTTTTAATTCTAGTATAAAAATTGAAACTTTTGAGGAATTATATGGAAAATAGTTTCAAGCTATAGTATGTTGGGACAAATTCAGTGAGTGGAAATTATTTGGAATCAAATTGGTTGAAGAGAAGGTCGAGAATATAATGATGATTGAGCACTATAATAGGGTAATACATAGTCGAAAAAATATTTATATAGAAAACTAGAGGAAAGAACATTTGTTTGAGGTTGATGATTAATTTTTTCCTAAAACATTCCATTGGAAGGGTGTCATGTGTTTTGATAAAAATGGAATTTTTTGTTCATGGTTTATTTGTTTATATGAAATTATTTAAAATGTTAGATCAATTTGTTATATAGAATCATTTAATATATGTTTATCTCAAGTACATAATTTATTTCATATTTCGTTACTAAGGATGTGTGCACCTGATGCATCTCATGTCTTGAGCCTTGCAGATGTACAATTATAGGAGAATATTTCCTCTAAGTAACATAAAAGTTATATATTAAATCAAAAAGTGTAGTTTATATAAAATAAGGAGATTCAATGTGTATATATTTTATGGAAGAATAACATCATTTAAGAAGAATCATGTGAATTTGAAATAATGTTGTGACAGAAATATACCATCACTTGAATAGTCATGACGAAAATTATAATGATACAATTTTATAAGCGATAAAATGAAAAGACCCAGTTAATTCATGAAATATATAAATAATATTATTTATATTTAATAAATTTATTAGTTCATAATCATTATAATTTCATAAATACTTTTATAAAAAAATTTATTTGAAAAAGTAGTAGTTTTATTCTACCAGATTGTTTATTATAAAATATATTATTTTATGTAAAAGGTAAATTTATATATACTAAAATTGAATTTGAAAAAATGGAATAATTTTTATTCAACATTTCAATTTTTCTTACGGTTTTTTTGATATTTTTTTAAGTGATCATTTTTCAGGTGAATAGTGGAAAATTCCATTTTTTCCAAAAATGATTTTTTCCTCTAAATCAGTATATTTAAAAGCCCCAATATATTTTGGATTTGATTATAGTGTAAAATTATCTCACTTTTATTAAAAAATATTAATAATTTCACATCAAACAATATTATATTATATTTTATAATGAGTTCATTTTTATGCATAAAAATGAAATTATCTAAAAAATATATGTTTTGTTGCATTTGGTGAACTTATAACAAAATTAATTTTACCATTTCTAAAAATTGAATATTAAAAAATAGATTCAATATTTTTAATTATCTTTTTTATAAATCTAGTAATGAGTTCATTTCCATTTTTGGTCATTATAAATAATAACCATGTTAAAAATGTTTCACCACAATAAATGGTATATTGGGTTAAAAAAGGATAAAAATTTATGATAAGGGTGAAAAAATTCATCTTAATTACTATTATATGACTGTATTTATAACCTAATAACCTTATATTATAAATTGGATAGTTTTAGTTCCACATTAACATGATTAATACTATAATATTTAAAATAATCTAAAAATAACAAGTGTGTCACTCCCATCACTTATAAAATGACAACTCCATTCCTACCTTACTAACGCCTTTTGGGAACTCGGGTATTTCCAATACTAGACCAAATCTCATCCCATCATCACTTCCCATGTCTTATTGATCCAAGGCTTCTCAAAATATTAATCATATAATGCTTAATATGTTATCAAAATAGAGATTTTAGAGAATAAGGTGTAATCCATAAATGACCTATTTTATGTTTATTTATTCTTCAACCTCCATAAAAAATTCTTCAACCATTTTGAATTAATAACATAATTATCCTACAATAACATAAATATTATTATGATAATGTAATAATTATTTTTTATATTCCTTTTTATCTTATGGGAAATGAAAGCATCTCACATGCGTATGTGTGGAATACATCTTCCACGAAGTGATGTGTTTCATTTCTCATAACTAGATCATATGGATTGTTAAAATGATATAAGTATTGAATATATGTGATATTTATGAAATATTCAAGATTATTTAAAGAATATATATTTATAACCATCTTAACCTACCATCCATTAAGAAATGATAACATCACTCGTGTGAAAGTGTGGCATAAAACATCCACAAATCCTTTTGACTGATAGAAAAACAGAATTTTTATTGAAATAAAGAGAAATAATTCTTAAGAAGTACAAGATCATGGGGGAATATTAAAATAGAGTCCTATATCATATCTAACAATCATGTCATTATATCCTACAGGAATAGAGACAAGAATTGGGGATTCCATGTGGTGGTTTTTTAGTGACACCTTAGAAGCCATGAAGTATGCACCCAGTTTCCATCTCTCCACACGTGAAGTAGTTCTACACCATTCAAAATAAGATCTCTGAATCCTAAGATAAGATAGTTTATTTACCATGGGATAGAGGTGATATTTTTTATATAACTTTAGAGAAAATATTATTCAGTCTCAATCATCGAAACTAATATTTTTTTTGAAGACACAATTCAAGGCCATTAATCATAGCATATTCCTCTGTATAGAGACAGTTACAGGCTCTATAAAAGGAGTAAAAGAAAAAAACCACTGATTTATGGGTTTTCCAGACAACTTTTCTCACCACGCATGATTCCTTGACTACATGAACTATATATTTTGATTTTAAATCAATTAATATGAGGGTTTCGTTGAAACCAGTTACCCATTGTAGTTGTAATGGATTAACTTGCAGTAAAACTGGGTTGAAAACATCAAAGATAGGGAGAAACACATGAATCATCTATAAGGATACATAGATTATCCTCTAAGAATTTCTTTCTAAATTTTAGCACCATATTGGAGGGATGGTTCTTGTGGTGAGCAAGATTCCTGGTTTTCCATAAACAATATCTCCCCATTAGGAATAGGATTGAGTGCCCCTCTCTTCGTGTTTATTACTGTTAGAGCCATAGAACATCATCTCTATGAAACAACGTGGTTAATTTTAAATTAAATACTTAAATGATAAGTTTTAAAATTGTCTCTAATGAACAAAAATAAAAATTATATTGTTTTTATGATTTTAGAGTTAAATTATCCAAAAAAACAATCGTCGTGGTAAATGCATTGATGCTGTTTTGAGGTCCTAAATCGAATGAGCCTAAACCATCCAACTGAAACATAACCATTTTAGTAATTAAATAATTCATGTTAATAAATGAGATAAAATTAATAATAATAATTACATGAAAATTAAATTTTTTTAATAAAATATAATACTAATATAATTTTATTTTTGTGGAGATGATAACATACAAAGTGAGATGAGACTTAAGGTATGAGACTTTCATTTAAAAGTCATATTGTTTTCCTATAAATTATATTTTCATTAATGTTGAAGTTATTTTAAAAGATTCATAAATTTTATTAATTATTATTCAAATTTTGATAAAATTTTTTATTAATTATTCTTTACAGTATTTATAAATTATTTATATTTAATCGTATCGACATTCTCTGAATGTGTTGTTTTTTTAATTTTTATAAAATATAAAAAATAATAATTTAAATGAAAACAAACTGAAAACCACATCCCATATTCATATTTATTATTAATTATCAACATTTATATAAAATATTCCATTATTATTTTTTAGGAATGTATTTCTCTAAATATTTTAGTAATTTATAGTTTTAAATTTTTTTTAGGAAACCAAAACTCTATCTCATATGTACGTGAAAACTATTAATCTAATTTCTTATGAGATTGAATGACAATTCATATAGGGTTTATAATGAGAGTTATATATATATATATGCATGTTTTATTCAAGATATGGTTATCATAAAGTTTACATACATTATAGTTGATCCTGATAAAGATATAATGATGGGTGATCCTGATATATATCTCCATGGAATTGGTTAATGTTATTGAGTTTATATTGGATAGGTTACTCCTAAAAGGTATTAGAATTCTTAGGAGAAGTTATTCCATTATAAGGTTTACCATTAGAGTAAATGGATGTACAATTTTCTTAGGAACCTATATAATATGTTTTAAATTATATATAAATGATAATATTTTGATTTCAAAGGTTAAGTAAATGGGATTATATTATAAGGATAATTATGATTTTTTTAAATAAAATTTAAATTATTTTAAAAGAATATTTATTTAAGAAATCTCATGTTTTTAAAGAAAACCTTATTATTGTTATTATGAATTTAATATTTCATATCAAATTTTTCATGATATATATTGAGAAATTAAATTGTTTTCATGGAGAAGTAAATATATATTTGAGGTTAAATGTTTATAAAGAAAATAATGAACCTTTTTATGGATTTTTATGATTTTAAAAGTACCAACTAGTTTATTTTATCTTATTTCCCATAACTAGATTCCCATCCCATATTTTGAAATGAATTTTCAAAATGCATGAGGGTGTATAGAAATTATAATAAATTTAATCTTTTGGATACGGGAACTACTTTGAAAGAAAAAAGTGTGTCTTCATATAATAATTTTTTTGTTTTTTGAAAAAATGGAAATTTTGGGGAAATTTACACTTTTAATTATAAGGATTTACCTAAGTCTCTTTAAATGTTAACTTGAATGATCTTGGAAATGTGAGAAAATTCAAATCTATATATATACTGTATTTTTTGTATAAATAATGTATGAGTCATTATATGATTGATCTTTGTAGCACGAGAGTCATAAATTGTTTAGGGTCATAAAAATAATGACCAAGACTCTTCTACAAAATAACATCATCTTATTACATAGAAATATTGAATTTTATTAGAACACAAAATTTATGAAAATTGATCATTACGATATTGATATATATTTTATAGTGTAAAAAAACCTCCTATAAATTTTTTGTAGTGTGGGAATATATTATGGTGTAGGCACACTTAAATTTCTAGGGAAACCAATTTTGATGTGCTCTTTTCCATTGAAACACGATACTACTTCCACAATATAATCTCCTCAAAAGTCCACCCATTAAGGTGTATAATGTTATTATGACATTGGGGTCTCAAAATATCAATGTCCATAATAAATGGAACAACCTGTTTTGTGGTCTAAAATCCCCTTATAATATGGATATCATAAAATATCCATGGCCACAAAAAGTCAATTGAGTCTCTACTATGGTGTAGTAAATTATTTAGACATAACTAATATTATTCAATCCAATTATACTATATAGAAACAATATCTATTATGTGATATTTTTTCCATTTCATTTGATCATATTAAATCATGACCTCCTAATATAATATTTGAACAGTTAGACAAAACATATGAATCATTTTTACAATACCCCAAACATTGTTGTGATTAAAATAACATAATGGATAATTAAAAACCATGATATTCTCTTTGTTAATGTATACAAATTAAAATCACATATTTATTTTATTGGATTTAAGTATCATTAAACACATTTAGATAGATACCTCAATTTAATTTTATCATAGAGATATAGAAAGATCGACATTAAAGCCTTTATGGAAAGTCAACATTTAAATAAATATTTCCTAAAATAATAAGTTAATCTCCCAATTTAACTAAGTAAATAACTTTTCCTAACTTCCAATACCATATTATAAGGGTTTTTATCTAATCTACAAATAAACTTTTCATATAATATAACAAGTATTTATGACTTAAGAAATTCATTCACTAATTAAGAATAAATCTTATAATACTTTTATATTTAAATCATTAGACCTAATTTGAATTAATATACTTCTTAGGATCTTCTTTAACTTCATAAATAGGCATGGATACATTAAAAAACATATAATATATTGCTTCTTTTATATATATCTAAATTTTCTACCTCAATGAAATCCTTCTTCATTGAAAATAAATAAAGAAATTATAAATAATAGAATGTGGGATAAAAAATATCTATTTATTAGATTAATATTAAATTTATAATTTTCATAGAATCATGAAATTATAAATAATTACATACCTTCATCTTATTCTATGAAAAATGAATAAGCCATATGTGTGTAGGTGTGGACTACAATGTCCATAAATGTGAATTTTTTTAACTTTAGTTTTTTAGTATTTATAAAAAACTATTATAACATGATTCAACAAATTAAAATATAAAAATAAAATAGTTATATATCTTTAATAATTATATTATTCCAAGAGAATAAATTTATTAATCATAATCAGCCATAGATTATATCTTTCTCTTCATTGGGTTGGTTTCACCACTTACAACAACAATACTATAAATTTATATCATTGATGAGTATAAAAACTGAACTACTATTCTATTAAACATTAATTAGAAAATTATTCTTTGTTAATGGTTTTTTACATATTACACAAATATTAAAATTATTATTTCACTACCTTTTTCTCCAATATAAATTATAAAAACACGCTCAACACTAAATTTTTCTTTATGAATCATAAAAAATATAAAAATGAACTGAAATTATAACATTATAAATCATTATAAAAAACTATTAATGTTACCATAATGATATCTTAATAAGGAAATTTTAATATATAAACAGGAACTAAAGATACCACTAAAAACAAGTATTAAACAAACAATCGAATCTAATAACATCTGTTAATGAAAATTAAATATAAATAACTAATATATTTTTAATAAATGGATATAAATGAATTTATTTAATATTTTTATATATAAATATGATTATAATATTTTTATTTATACTATTGTTTTTTATATATAAAGTTTTAGATTATATATGGCTACATGGGAGAAAAGGTAAGGGTTTTTGAATATCAATTTTTATTCATTGATATATGATACATATTCATGAGTTACTTCTTATTTGTGTTGTTTATTTTGACTATAAATTTATTTCAACATATTTTTTAATTCAAAATAATGGATTTAAAATTCAATCTCATGTTCTATTTTCATGGGTTTTTAATTCAAAATATAACTGTAAGGGTTTTTTGTTCACTCAAACAAATTTATTTGAGTTATAATTTATCATATATAACATACTATTTCAATTGTTTTTTTCCTTCCATCACAATATTTTATATATTAATTCATCTTTATGCTTGGGGAAAATTAATCTTTTATTCCAAAATCCATACAGAATGAATTTTTTTCCCCTAAAACTATGAAATTATTTAGAGTATTTCCCATTCTCTTTAACAAAAAGTTTTCTTTTATATACTTGTTTTATATTACCACTAATTTTCTATATTATATCTCAAAACCCATCTATGTCTTGTACCATTTCAACTCAATGTTTCCTTGAACACATTTTAAAAAATATGTGGAGTTACTCTTCTTAGAATGAGTTTTTTTGTTCATTGGTATTTATAAGTATTTAAAAAAGTTTTTTTGTACATTTAAAATCAAATGTTTATCTTACCCAACACATTCCTTTTTGAAAAACATTATTTATTTTCAGTGATATATTATTTTATTATTTTTTTAATTATTTTTTTTCTAAATTTCTCACTTAACCTATTTGAAAAAATAAATGGAATGTGATCTCAAACATCTTATTTTACTATAATGTAAATTTTTTTTTCTAATAATCCATTTATGATTTTACTTCCATTTTCATTATTTTCTCTAGATGATTTAGTTTTCATGGAAATTATGTCTCATGAAACTACCTATAAATTAACTTATTAAATTCTATTTTGGGGTGATTATATTTTGGGTAGTAATTTATTATATTATTGAAATCAATTTTCTGGATACCTTGTATTAATGTTATCAAAGAGTTTTTAATTCCATGGGTTATTTATTTTCCGATGGAAGATTATATTGAGGTGGAACACACATTTAGGGTTGATAGATTGGCGGGGTAATATATTTATCCCCATTTAATTGGTTAAGGATTTTTATCTAATGAGATAATGTAATTTTCCATGATTTTAATTATAGTATTCTATTCTAGAAAAAAAATATCTCTAAGTGTCATTATTGTAAGGTATACTCAAAAAAATGTACATGAGTATAAATTTAATATGGTATAATCACAATGAATTTTTTTGAGAGTAATTTCCTAAATCTATTCTCAAATTTACTATGTGTTAATATAATTTTAGTTTTTTATTCTAAAAAATATTGTCCATGAGTGTAAATGCAGGTAATTATGCTCAAAATGGCCGTGCATGATCATAATTTTGAATTGATATGTTCAAAATATTATGATTTCATATTATAATTCCCATTTATATATATTTATGTTATATTCCTATGATTACATTCAATGTATATTTTTATTATATTTCACTCTTATTCCATGTTATATGGTGTATCATTTGAGATTACATGTTCTACTATTATAAATAAATACCATGTTGGTTCAATCTATTGCAAAAATATATTTCTTACCTATACATTTTTTTTATATTCTTCAAATCTAACCCATGGAGTTATGTTGATAAGTTTTCCCCTATTATTCATTTGAGCTCAAACCTTTTTAATATTTTTGTTCCCATTGTTATGAAGATTATTTTAACCAGTGATAAGTCCAGGAGAGGGTATAGTGATTCTCAATTATAAAGAAATGTTCATAAGTATCAAGACATTAATAACTAATGTAGTTCATCTACAGACAATAAACCATTAGAAAATTGGTAAATTTATTATTATTCATTAAATATAATTTATAACTTATGGAAATTAATCAAAATAAAGATTTTTTTATCTTGGGACATCTCAATTTGTATCAAACAGTGTGTTTAAAAAAATTTCTTTCAACATCGGACTCGAGAGAGTAGGAATGTGACTCCACATTAGAGGTAATATCAGACCCAATAATCATCATATACAATTTAAAATAATCAAATCATTATTAAAACCTCAAATATTACATTTAATTCACTAAAAAAAATTCTCATTATATCCCATAATCAAAAGCACTTTTAGTTAACTCATAAAATGAGAAAAATGTCATATTTTTTAAAAAATAAAAATACTATAACATCATGAAGATGATATTATTTTTAAAAAAATAAAATTACTGAGTAATATTAATAAAAAATATGGATTTGTTTATGGTAAAATTATTTCATGTAGGAAATGTTAAAAAAATTCTTCTTGAATATAAGTAATGAAAATAAAAAATATCCATATAAAAACATTGAATATTTTTAACATTAATGTAGGACAAAAAAAGTTGAAAATTTAATTTAATGATATTATAATTATAAATAATAAGCTCTTTTAAAATATTACAATAACATGGTAAATAATGAGAATGAATTTTGAACATTTAAAATATGGTTTTAAAGAAAAATCCATTACCCCTTTAGTAACTTCTAGATCCAAAATATATTGAAGGAGAGAGCATTAATTTTTTTAAAGGACATGAATTTTAATAAATTAATTATAAAATATATCCATATTGTATTTTATACAAAACCATAAAATAAAACATTTGGTGAAAATTATATAATCTCAAAGAAATGAAATTAGGAAAATAAATCCCATAACTCGAGTCTGTAATTAGCATTTAAGCCATTTAATTTCTGAAATAATATTTATTATTATTAATTTACGTGACTATTAATATTTTTATGATAAATTTTAATATTATTATAAATTTTAATTTAATTTTTATCACATTCTATAAAGTTACTATGTCAGTTGAGTTCAAATCGAAAGTTTTGAGGTCATTCTGTCCAAAAAAGAATTATTTTGTTAAAAAGTTCTAAGGGGTATTGGATAAATTATCTAAATAATATTAAAATTATATAATTATCACATGTTGATACATTAAATATACTTTTAAAAAATAAATTCATATCTATGATGAAAAATGCGATATGTTGTTCATGGAGGCGGTAGTCTGCATGTATGCATGAACAACATATTCATTTTTAAATAGATGAAAGGGAATAAATTATTTTTAGTTTTACCATTTATGAATTATAATAATATAATAAATAAAATATTTTTCACAAAATTCATATTTATTACCACCCATGTGAATCCATGATGAAAAATGAATTACATCTCTTTATGGAGGTGATATTCTGCACGTATGCAGAAGAGATATTTTCATTGTATAAAGAACTAGAGGGTCAGATGGTAAGTAATATATTAAATTTAAAGAATCATAATTATTTCATAAATTTAAAATATATCCACTAAAACCATATTAATAACCATAAATATGATTTAGTGATGAAAAATGATATGCATCGCTTCGTGGAGGGCGTACTCTTCATATACAAAAGAGAAACATTTTCATTTTCTGTTGGATAACAAGAAACCAGAAAATAGTTGTTTCATAAATATAAATCTATTTAATTGTATTAAATATAATAATTTAATTATATTGGTATAGTTATTATATATTTTAAATATTTATTATAAGAATAAAATATAAAAAATCCAGTTTTGTCATTTACCTCCTCGTTAGATAGGTTATTTAGAATACACATTAATCCTTCTACGATTACTTTTTTGGTGATACGAGGACCAATAAGATGTGGGTAAGAAATATGGGGAGATGTGTACCCAGAATATTTTTTGAAATATTATTCTAAACATGTGTGTATAATTGTGAAGAAAATTTTCCCTTTTATAAGTGAGGGGTGTGGCACACATTTAAATGTTAACTATAAAATATAATAAGTGTCTTACACATGGAAAGTGGGTCCAATTTTCACTAATTTATAATATAGGATAATTTATTGTCTAAAAACACACAATTATGATTTTTTTTATTTTAACTATATTTGAATCCTATCTCATAGATTAACCCCCTCTTTATCTATTTTAGCCTTTATCGTGGTGACAAATTTTACCATAGTAACTATTCAGAATGTGTAAAATGGAATTTAACCCATCAACAAATTGTAAAATTATAATATAAAATATTCAATCCATTTTCTTAGAATAAATTTTAATAATATTAAAAAATTACTCTTAATATAATTATGAAAATTTCAATGAAAAACTATTTTTATAAAAAAATCTATTTTAGCATAAAAATTATTTCACTCCAAAATAATCTATATAATTGATACTTACGAAATATATTGGTTTTTGAATACAAAAAATTGAGTTATTTGACTTTAAAACCAATAAAAAACCTAATGTAAGCTTTTAAATTCCAAATTACCGAAAATAATCAAAGAGTTTTTTATAAGAATAAATCCTTATATAGATTCCAAAAAGTCAGACATATATTTATATGTTTAATATAATATTATTAAATTATTTATATTACATTTTCATTATTTTTTATATTATTATAAATTTTTAATGGAATTTCAATTTATTAGTATATGATGATAATATCTTATAAATGACATCATTTGAAAAATTAGTATTTTTCACTATTTACCAAAAAATTAACTATTTCAAAAATACCAAAAAATAAATTAATATTATATTTAAATGATAATTTAAAAAATTAATTACATTTTACAAATTTAAATTTCTATAATTATGAAATTTAAATTAAAAAAAATAAAAAATAGAAATAAAACCTGCTTTTATAGAAAAATAACCATTTTATAGTTTAGGTGTTCTAATAATTATATCATATAAGTTACCAATGAATATTAATTTATTTATTTTCATTTTATATATTCATAATTTATTGATGTTTAACATAAAATTTCATATTGTATGATACACTTTAGTTTGGTGTTTTTTATATCATGTGCTATGCAATAAGTTATTTACCTAAGGTTATACATATTGAAAATATTACTGTGTCACGCTACCGATATAGAATGGGGGGACATATACGACCTCAAATAAATAAGTAAATAAATGAGTGCCTAAAATATGTTGGGATAGGGATTATTATAAAGTATTTGTGTGTATTATCAAAATAAGATACTGAGTTCACTAAAACCTTGAGTGTTGGTATCATCTGATTTTAATTAGTGGTCACTAATTTTAAATATTGGTTGTAGAAAATAATTTCACATAATAATGTATGTTTTTAAATTAATGTTTCAATTTTTATTGGGTGAGTTGTACATGTTGTTATTTTTATGACCCAAGCATTAATATTGTGGGAATTCTTTAACCATAAAATATGAGACCATAAATTATCATGACATATTAAGAATAAGATAGAGGATAGTGAAATGGGTTATCAGGTAATAAAAAAATAATGATCAGTGATAGATTTTGGGTGATGATAGTATATTTTAATTTTTGTTCTTATCGAAGGAGTTACAATTGATAATCTTATGTCCTGTAGAATAACATCGATTGTTTGAATAATTGACCCATGTTATAAGTGGATTATGGTTAACATTGGGGTAGATGTTTCTGGTTATCCCGTACCTAGGGGTGTTTAGGTTTTGATATGAAACATAGATATAAAATATATCTAAATATCTAAGATATTGGATTCAAATCTGTTATAGTAAGGTAAATTCAATAAATTGAGTACATAAAAATGTGGAATGCATAAATCAATATGGTTTAGTGATCAAGGTTTAGGATTTTAGTACTTATGAGAGGAGTTTAATGATGTGTATAATTATGTGAGTCCTTGTATAATAGATATTATTTCCTAATAAATATAAAATCCTAGTGTTTATGATAATTATATTCATAGATATGGTTTTGAGTAGATTATGGTTGGTATATACATGTGATATTAATCATTGGAGGTTGACTTTTGATGATCACGTATTGCATATGTTTTCTGGTTCTAGATATCACCATCAATGGATATAAGTCACTGATGGTATAGTGAATAGTCTATTACGGAATATGGAGAAAAAATATGGTTGACTATATATTATTGCTTCTCATGAAAAATCAGTCATGATGATATGAACATTGGATTGAGCGTATTGTTCATAAAAATATTTATACATGTAATCAGATTATAGAAAATTATGGATGTTAGTTTTTAGTAATTGGAGTGTTCTTGAGAATGTTGGACGACACATATTAAGGATGATAAATAGTATAACATGGAGTTGTTAATTACCTAGGATTTTGGGGGAAATTTTGTTTTGAGTTTTTATATGAATTATTTCAAATTTTTAAAAGATTCAATGAGAGTTTGTAAATACATTGATAAAATAAGGATTTTGAAGAAAATGTGAGTTTGGGGTATTACTATAAAATAATATAGACACCACAAGGTTCCCATTTGAGATATACAAGGCACTTGATAGGGTTTATTGTAAGTAGGTTAATGCTTAGGATATCCACTTAGTAACTGGTAGATATCTACGAGGAGGTAGGTGGTTCCACCAGGTACCCAGTGGTCGGCATATATGTGGTTTAATTTTTTTAAATTATATTTATTTTATAATAAAATCATATAAAATACATCCAACCTCTTAATTTGGTGGACTATCATGCCTATCATCCAACTCCACCTTTATCTCAATCCTTTCCCATGATCTAGATTCTACGCTTTTTATTTGTATAATGATCCATTAATAGTAATGAACTCTTTTTGGTATGTTTAATATCATTAATTGATTTATTTCTATATTATTTTACTATTTATCATTCATAAAATCAAAAAATATAAATTTATATTTTTATTGATTTTTTATTTTGGATGAATAAGAAAAAACTAAGACCATACTTTAAATGGGATGACTTATATGACTCTAAGGTAGGTTTTTATAATCTTTCTCATTTATATCATATATTGTTATTTTTTTCATGATGGATATATTAGGTTAGTTGAAATTATCAACCTAGATTTTGGTTTATAGGGATTCACTAACAAGGAGAGGATAAGTAAGGATCCTTAGAACCGCAACATATAATTTGAACAAGGTAAATAATTATTCTAATATTGTCTTGTGATAATGTTTACTTTAATGAAATTCCAAAAAAATGAGATAGAATCCTATAGAATGTGTATGACATAAAATTAGGATTTAAATAATCTTTTGAGGAATAGGGGATGAGGTTTGATAGTTACTAGGAGTATTGAGAAATATATGAGCAATAGATGAGTCATGCTAAGTATCCTTGACTATGTAGGTTCATTGGGAGTGGTGAATTATGAGTTAAATTTGATATGAATGTAAGAGAATTTATATAGCATTTTATATTTTTTTCTAAAATTATACATACAGTTTTTTTATTGGTTGTATCCCAATGATCTCTCCACTAGGAGGGCCAATGTATAGAATATAGAAAAGTAAGACATAAATGATATGTAATATTCAATGAGATGACTCTTTATATGATCATTAAATAATAATATAGAACAAAAGTTTTATTAAGTGATTTTAATGGATAAATACTCGAGGTAAATGGAATGAAAATATATATTTAGTGATGAATATATCATAACCTTGGGATTTTAAATTTTAATAGCAGTTACCAAGGGGGGTATTTTAACTATGAGATAACAACTAGGAGTTTCAAACTATGCTTGAGATTTACAAACCCCAGGAAGTATGGGTTAGAGTACATGATGCACTTGACTCAACAGCTACTATAATAGGGAGATGTGGTTTGGTCATATAATTATATTTTGTAATATTTATTTCATATCCGAACACCTTATGTTATTATTTCATATTTCATTCACTACCCATGTGATAGAGGAATATATTTCAATCCATTATTCAAAGTAACTCACTTACTATATGGTACTAATAGTATATGTCTGAAGAGATCAAGGCTATTTACAAGCCTACCAATCATTCTTCTACCTCTAAGGGGGATCCCAAACTATTTTATATAACATAAAAATTATAATTGACTCACTATATATCAAGGCTATATGAAAGATTACCCTTTAATTGTATAAAGGTGCAACACCCTGCCACCCATGATCACTTGACTGGTACCTAGATTGGCATTTTTCAATATGGCCTTAGAACCAACACCCAATACAACAAATCCTACCAACTAAAAAACTTGTTCTACTGGGATATTATTAGGATAATATACCATCTTATGATAATAGTAATAATAATAAGAATAATATAGAAAAATAAATAACCCAAATAATGGTGAAGAAATTTAAATAAAAGAAATAATTATACCAAAAAACCCATATGATAATATTACTCACAAAAACGTGTAATAATTTTCATAAAATAGTAAACATAAAATCCCCTAGAATTATCAAATATTTACATGTAAAAAATTATAAAATTAAACCACCATTCAGACACTGAGTAACCACTTATCCCACATGAAAAATTCTATCAACCATCCCATAAACTATCCAAAAAAAATTTATACTAAACTACTAATTATAAACCCCTAACTTTATATATTTTATAAAACGTGATGTATTAATTCATCATGTAGGGCCTATTCTGGGTGTGATTATGAAGTCAATAAGCCACCATCAATGGTGTCTCTATCTAATATTCATACAAAAACATGTTTCTAAAAAAAAATTAAAAAACAATCATAAATAATTGATTAGAAGACCCACTCCATATATTATCATTATTTGAAGATGAGTCATTACATATTTTAGTTAGTGATAGAGTGGAATGATACATCCATAGTCTATCATACTTTATAATCCCTCACTCTTTCGATCAAACCCATTTCACATAAGATATACATCCTTTATAACTAACATGTTCGTCACAGGTCCACTATGAAACCTCATATTAACATTAGTAGTTAGTTCCATAATCCCAAACCAATATATCTATCAACACATTGTGAATTATTATACCTTATTATAGTCTATCTCTCCTATAACTATTGACTATATCATGTGTAACACCTCTATAATGATATTCAAAACTTTCTCTATATGTCACTTAATCTATAGAGGCCACAACCTAAAACGAGTGTACTAAACCACGTAATGGGAAATTCTCAATGTGTTGAAAACCCTAAAATAATATATTCCTAGAACAATTAGTGTAAACCAAAAACATTATTAGTCACATCATTGGTTATCCTCTATCACTTCCCACAAAAATGGTCAAAATCATTTGTAGAAAATAAAATCCTCAATAATATTATATCTCAAAAATGAAAAATCATTATAAAGCATATTCATATTAATTAAAATATAAAAGATCCCAATCAATACATAATATAATAAACCCATAATTTTCCCAATGAGACTACCCACTTGTATGGAGGCTCCTTGAAGGCATCATTGATTCCTCTTGACATGATCATATTAGAAATTTATTGTTCCCAAAATAGACTTATTACTATGTTGAAGTACAGATGAAGTGTGGGGTCAATCCCAGTTAGAAAACTAGAAGACAAGAAACCATGAAATTCAAATCCTATATAAGCATTCTTTATGGTCCCTATGTGGTTTTTTTTCACTAGAACAAGGTCGTATGTATTTAGATCAGATAACAAAGAAGGGATCATGATTATTTTTAGGCATTTAGGAAAAATATAATTTTAATTCCATCTTCGGATAGTCTTATGGGCTAGGTTGTGAAGCAGTGAATGGTAAGAAATTGGTTGTGTTCAACCAAATTTGATATATCTATTATTAAACTACCCCTTAGTCTATGTATAGAAAATAACCTAGATGCATTACTCTTAGCTTCTATAGTGGAAATTGTTAGATGATAATGGTTATAGCTTTCTCAACACCAACTTGGTCAGGGCCATTCAGTTGAACCTCCCATGGTTAGGTATATCCAAAGGAATGAGATAAACAATTTTTTTCAAATAATTACTATACCTTGGGTTTCAAATGATTAACTTATAGATTCATTTAGTTATGAAACACCCATAATCTCTACCCCTAACTATTTGGGGATTAGTCGTGCATGATGATGCTGATTAAAATAAAATGAATAATAAACATGATCATTATAGTCGTAAATAATATCAAAATAATCAATATACATTTAAAACAAGTAAGGATAAATCATAAAATTATTTTGGCTGAGGAACCAAATAATAGTAGTCCGCTAATTGATACCCTAGAGAAATAAGTTTTGAAACTGGAATCACAATATAAATAGAATATAAATTATATAATAACATACATATAATAGAACGAATAGAAAATGATATGAAAAAATGAGTAAAATATTGAATTACAACTAAATTTGGAATTAAAAAGGCGAAGAAACATATCTTAAAAATGAGGGTAAAACACAAGTTAAAAATTTGTAGTGCAGTGATCATCACTAAATTATTTGTTGGAATGAAAGCTTCACTATCTGTGATGAATTAAGGTAATGTATCTACATTATGTGGATTGTGTCTTGAGTTTTACATGACATTAATTCCTTACACATAATTTACCTCATATCCAAAATCTCCTCCGAGAATCTTGAATCTTGTGAGAACATTAGGTTGTATCTTTGACTGGATTGTTTCTCATATTTTTTATGATGTGTACATCATGTTGTGAAATAGAAATTGGAATTGGGATATGAAACTATCACATTTTTTAAATTATTTACACATCATGTAAACTATTCACATCATGTAATATCTCATGGGATGAACTCTAGTCCATAGAGATGTTGTGAATTGGAAATACTCATTGTGATCTCCTTTCATGATGTGTAAAACCTATTTTCTCATATTTTTACATTTTATAATTTGAGAACTAAATCCCCAATTCCTACTAATACAATCCAAAACCCATTTAATTTTAGATTAAAACATTATTAAATCATAAATAATTTTATCTCAAATGTGTATATAAATTCATCTTATCAAATATCCCCACACTTGAAAAATTAATTTTCCTCAAGAAAGATGTTTCTCTATAGATATTTCTTATGAAATAATTTTTAAAACCTGAAAAATGAATAAAAAACTGGAAAATAAAACTATTATTATGATTAAAAAGTAATTACTCTGTAATCAATCATGCAGAAAAAAATTTCATACCTCATAATTCAGTTCTTTATTCGGATTATTTCATTCTTTAATTAAAATTTCATAACTATTGGTTATAAAATATAACCATTTGTTATTTTAAAACTAAAAAAAATCTCTAATCACACTTGGTAAAATAAATCTTGAGTAATGCTAATACCCCGAAATTATGTTCCTAACCATTGACTTTCATTAGTTCTTTCATCTCCACTCTATTAGGAAAAATACAAAATCAATCATGAGGGATTCCGAAATTAGGTTCTAATTTATTTTAAGGAGAAGGATGGTGGGTATGAAATATAATTTATGATGATAAGAAGGGTAAGATATTTAGTATAATGCAAGAAAAGAGTCAATAGTGAAATGAAATAACTACTCATAGGGAAAATGTGTGCATGATCTAAAATCTCAATGTGGGTCCAAGAATATGTCAAGACAACTGCTAGAATGTACCATATACCTTTTTAAAAAAATCATGCCTTTGATTGGTGTCATATCCATAACCTAACCACATATGTTTAATCATAGGATTCGTCTATCTTTAGTGGTGGTTTTATATCTACCTAATATACAACCCAATATAATTATTATTTTTTATATATTTCATTTTTTTAAAATTAAACAGGGTAAGCATAAAAAATGGAAAAGAATTAAAAAACCACATCATATTAGTTTGGTGAAAGTGTTATTGTACGTCTCCTCGGTATCAACATCCTAATCATAGATGTGATGAAAAATCACCCGTACTAACTCAAAAGATAATAATTCATAGTAAAATTTTATGGTTGGAAGTTATAATTGGCTTGAAACGGTCCATACTAACATGGTTGTTCATGGATATAAAGGAAAAAAATAATGAATGATGTACTAATGGGTCTTAGGAAAAAGGTCCCAAAAAATATTATCAGAATCATTTTAAAAGTGTATTTGTTAAATCATAGCCTCAATAAGATCTCAATACATGTTCAAATAGGTTTACATGTCCCATGAATACGTCAAGAAATATAATTAGGAAAGAATATGATAGTGTAAGTCTAGAATCCTCTCAGGAGTGGGATTATACAAAAATAATTGGCAATCACTCAAGGAACAGTATCTAGTAATATGTTAATAAAAAAATTCCAGAGTCTATATTTATAATTTAATTGCTCAACATAGCCATCAAGATAAATATAAATATTGGAATATAAAAGTATTTAAAAAATCTATAAACTAACATTTTCATTGATTTAAATAAAATTTAAAGAGATTTAATTTTTCAATCATTAATTTAATGAAAAATGTCTCTTACACTAGTAAAAATTGGTTATAATCCAAGTGTATCGACAATAAAGCTTATGAAATACTAACCCATAGATAAAATGTGTCAAGGTATGTACTATTCATGAAATTATCAGTAGAGATATATCACAAGAATCATAGAAACAATGAAATGGAAATTCATATTTTTGAAGTTAGGGAATCAGGATACATATATTGAATTTAATGCCATGGGGAAACATGTTGGATTTTTATTTGATTTTTTGATACATGTAAATTATCTTAAAAATAAAATACCTATACTAGATAATCCATTAGTCCATAAGGGTTTAACTAATTTTTAAAAAGATAAATACGAGTCTTCTCACATTTGACACTAGAAAAAAATAGATCATATAAATTAATGAAGTGGAGAAAGTGATATTTTGGATTTTCTACAAAAAATTCAAAGAGTATAGAAAAAATAATCCTAGACACACAATATAAATAATGTTATAGAAATATGGGATACATCACATAATGTGCTAAAAATGTCTTCATCGGATAGAAAAACAAACAAAGGAATTTGTTAGGGCCGCCCAAGGAATCAGATTCCCTATTTCTCTTACAGGAATTGGTGGTAGTGTCATCAAGATCATGAGGATGATTGATGGGATTAAACACCTCAAAATAGGTGTCCCATGAAAGTGCTCATGGCAGAGTAGTAGTTGTTGTTCACTTTTAGAGGATGGTCCTATAGAGGATAGATCTGGCAGTTGATATCCTCAAACTATATATGTATGTCAGTGAATTTTTGAAATATAAAATGGGGTATTCAAGATGGTGGCCCACGCGACTCATCAAAGATCATAAATAATGCAGATCCACGAGAAATTTGTAAATAAATGTGGTAGTAAAAGGAGAAATAAGACAGCATGAAATGCATTCAAAAAACTATATCCCATATATATTAATATATTAGGAATTATACATATGTGAAAAAGGAAATAATCATAGTACAATAGAGACCCTCAACAGAGTAAAACATGGGATGGGACAATTATAAGGAAAAACAATAAGGGCATGGCTGTTAGTATCTACATTAGAATTCCCTTTCTGAAATACGATATTCTAGATTAATAATAAACAATATAACTCATAGATGGTGGCATATGCTTGAGGATCGATCGAAATAAAATATTACATGATGCTAGTAGCTGGATTGGTAGAAGATAGAGAATGAAAGGTGTCAATCCATAATGTTACCATGTGCCGGGAAACAGAATTGTTTAGAGTAAACTTGATAGAATAAAAAATGGAAATACCTTTTCCCAATTTTTCCTACTCCACTAAGAACTCTTACTATAATATAGGGTCAGTAAGCTCTATGGGTGGGTTAGATGGGGTGGTATAATAAGTAGCAATGGGGGTGGATGGAGGTCTGTCTAGTAGAGGCGTGTAGGATGGTGTAGTTTCTGGTGGTGGGGGAGGGGTGGTAAAATGGGATAGTGGGACAAAGGGAATGTTGAGGTAAATGATGATATGGTACTAGTTCTTTTTAAGTGACTAGAGAACATGACATTATTATTTGTGAATTAGTGATGCAAGTTTTTTTGTAGGATGGGTATTGGAGGAGATTGAAAAATAAGTGGTTGGGACAGTGGTGGTGGGTAGTATGAGTGTGGTAAGAGGGGATGAGGCTATACTAATAGTAGGGGTAGTAGTGACAGATAAAGGGATTTTTGTAGGTGAGGCTGGGTTGGCTGTATATTAGTTATTTTCTTCATTAGAATCCTCAAGATATCCTAACATCAAGCAGTAGACACTCCCACTCTTAATTAGCAGCCCTAGCTTGTGTATCATAATAAGGAAGACACACTCTCTATGGATGTGGGAGGTTTGTGGATAAGTAGAATTGAAACTAACAAGGTGCTTAGAAATATGTGTAAGAAAGATAACCCCATTCCAATACCTCATGTCCTCCCCACTTGGTCCATGAAGATCACGGTGAATTGGTTTTCCATGAGGATGGTTGCGTCGCCCATAGACAAGAAAATAAGGATCAACTCATCTTTCTCGGTCTCTCGTGATCATTATCTCAGGCCAGTCCGGGGTGAGATAAGGACAAATAATTACTCCAAAGGTTATCTACAATATGAAGGGTTATGTTCCTCATGCAAGGATCATAAATGCTACATGGTTCTCGGGATATCCTTACGCCCAAGATGAATCACTTCTCTCTAATCAGACTCAAGACGTATGATCAGGATAATTGACTAGGTGATGAAGTCGACAATGTAAACACTATGATTGACAATAATGTTTATATGGATGAGCTTCCATGTCATGTCTCCAAGCCTGAAGTGACAGAGCCAATGTCCATTTAAAAGGTGTCCATAAACTCGAGGAAGAGATCCCTAAATTTCTCATCAAAAACTTGGGTGATTGTGGAGTGTTGCATCCTTCTGATGAGGTCAAGAACATAATAGTGAATCTAGATATTATTTAGAAATGTGGTGTCTAGTGTTGTGATGTTCCTCATAGCCTTTTATTGGATATATATCAATCCGATCTGGTACTCAGTTATAGAGAAGTTATGGTTGGGATGGAAGTTTATGAAGTTAAAACCCTATCACCCATTGGATATTTACTATGAGTCATTATATGCTGAATCAAAGGTATATGTTTAAGATGTAGAGGTGGAGGAATTATTTACAGGCTATAGAGGAGGTGAAGTCATCTGCTTCTTGGGTGGTGGATGCATCTAATCAGGCTCGAGCACATTTTTTGAAGGAAAGGTATAGGTTTTTTTAAGTCAGTATTGGATGGAGTGTAATTATTATTTGATGGAGAGGAGGAGTAAAGGATAATAGAGTAAGGATGTTTTTTAGTGGAGGAGAGTGGAATACGATGGTTTAAGAGAAGGGGGTTCATGTGTGATTAGAGAATGTATGTGGGGGTGATCAATGTAGGGTTCATGAAATATGAAATCCTATTGAATGTTACATATTGTGTATTAGATACATAATGTTTAAATATCATATTTTTTTCTTGTTTCATGACATTTATACATCGTTCAATGACTACATAACCTATATTTGGCATTTGCTTCCCAATATTTTAGTAGGTCCTTTTAAAAATCTTTTAGAAACAATAAAACTTCATAAATATTACACTAAACTATTCGAGAATATTTGATCTATGATGGGTTTCCTCCCAATCAGAGCTTCATTTAATATCCAGATCTTCAATTTTTTAGTTCATGTGCATTTGAGTGTAATAACACACCCCTCACTGAATTGATACTGTTTTATCTTTATCATTTTCCAATAAACAATGAAGAGTGGTTCTTCACCTTTCATAATTTCAATTTATATGAATGGGAAAACCATAGTGATTTTTTATAATAAAAAAATAACGATTTCATCTTTCCCAAGTACAATATATAATTTAATAATAGATCATTTATCCCCCGGTGTGATGATTCATCATGCATTGTGCTGGTTATGATATTTTTTGTGATTTATTTATAAACATTGGAATTCAAATCAGCATCCTTTTTAATTTCTTCTAATTTATCTATTTGGATAATTATGAATTCTATATCTTTTTGAGCATCCATATTTAATTTTTTTAATTCCCAATAATCATCGTTCTCTAATTCTACTGGTTGATGGAATAGATTTTTGTACACAAGTTAGAATAGAGTAGTACCAATGGGTAGCTTTCATGTTGTGTGATACACCCAAAGTGTGTCATAATATTTGATACTATATTCCTTTATACTAATTTTAAATATCTTTTCTAGGATATTATTTATTTACCTATTTTATAATTCTACCTACCCACTTATTTGTGGGTGCTAGAAATATCATGTATAATGACGAGTGAAAAAATTTTAAGTTAACCCCCTGATAAAATTATTTAAATAATTCATTCCATGATCACTAATGATTAATTCGGAGAATCAAAATCTTAATAAGATACTTTTATTTATAAAATTCAACATCAATTTTAAAATTTAATGAGTGGTAGTCAAAAATTCTAACCATTTTTGAGACATAGTTAATTCCGACCAGGAAATAGAATTTCCCATGTAAAATAAGAAACTTCCCCATGATGTCAATTCCACCTATGTCAAAAAATTTGAATTCCATGATGGGATTTTAAGGAATATAATTTATTTTACCTATGGTTCCTATCCACTTGAACATATCAAAGTATTGAAAAAATTTACTTACATCATGATGAATCATGGGCCAAATTAACCCGCTTTGAACATTTTTTGACACGGTATATTCATGTCCATGATCCGTCTTGCTGGAAACATGTGATAAATGTTGAGAAAACATTGTATTTAATCAACATGGATTTCACTCCACACTAATTAATCAATAAAATACTTAAAAATTAACATCTCATCCTTATAGTAATATGACACATTGACTAATAATATCTTCTTCTACTGATAGTTGAGGATTATGTATAGTGATCACATGGAGAGATAAATTTAATTATAATAAAACCATGATTAGGTTGTGGTATTTATTAAGAACAATGATCAATCGATAAAGTCATTGATGATGTCAATATTATATACATCCTTAATGTTGGGAAGTGGAAGACTGGATAAATGATCTACAATAATGTTTTTAGTCCCTATGGTATCAATCAAATTGACATTGAAGTTTTGCCGTAGTAAGTTCCCCCGTATCAGTCATGGTTTGAAATTATTTTTTAAAAGTAGATAGTTAATAACTTCATGATCAGTGTAGACTATTACTTTTGATATTATGAGGTATGAATCAAAATTTTCAAATGAATAGATGAAATCTAGTAGATTATTTTCGATAGTAGTATAATTTAACTATGTGTCGTTAAATATTTGACTGGAATAATAAATGAGACAAAAGATACATTTTACCCACTATCCTAAGACAAAAGAAAAATGAAGTCACTGGCACCACACATTTTCTCAAATTCATTAACCCTATCTAATGAAATAACGATAGAATAATATATCGAGATATTTAATTTACATTGAATGTCTTCAATACAATCAAAATTTGTGTCCTTCGACAATATGCGTGTCAAGGGGAGGGCTACTTTCTCAAAGTATTTTGTGAATCGGAGTTAGAATAATATGTTGTCTAGAATGATCCTTATAGATATTACTATTATAGGATTACATAATTAAATTTTTTTTATTTTTTTTGGATCCACTTCCAGACCTTTCTTTGATATTTTATGTCTGATGACTATGAATCCATGGGCTATAAAATGACATATTTTTCTAGTTTAATAGTTATCATTATTTTCCACATTATTTTAATAATGGGTACAAATTAATTATGCACACCCAAAATAACCTTAAATATATCAAGATATCATCACTAAATATTTCAAATAACTCATCTTCCATATCATGAAATATGTGTGTCATTAATCTTCAAATAATTTTTGGGACATTACACATTCCAAATAAAATTTGTATATAGGTGAAGGTTATAAAGGGAAAAGTGAAGGTTATTTTAGAGTAGTCATTTGAATCAACATCAATTTTATCATATCATGAATATCTATCCATGAAATAATAAAATGAAATTAAAATTAAAATGGTTTTATTATACACCGTATAAAAGAAGGTGGTGTATAACATCAAAATATTCCTCAATGAAAGGAGACCTAAATTAATTCCCTTACCGTGAATCCGACTTGTCTCATTCATTATTTATATTCAAAAATAATAAATATAAGTTAATTTATAGTTTCCTCAAAATATTTTCTAATTTTATTATTCATTCTATATTACTTATTATCATGATATAAAAATTATATAACTATTCAACTTTATATTAGTGGTTTTGTCAGTATTCAGTACTTGAGTCAAAAATGAACTCGTTTAGATGTAAAATTTCCATTTAGTAAAATGTACATCATATCCATAAATTTATTCATCATTTAAATATCATATATATTCATTATATATTTATTTATAATAGTCTATAAAATTTGGAGATATGAAATGAAATCCTCCAATCATGGAGATGGTAGGTCGTACGTACGCGAGAACACTACTTTCATTTCTATAACAAATTAAAAGAATAATAATAAAAATTTATAAATTTATTTTATACTACTGGTATTATATTTATTTCATTTATTTCTCATAGTTTTAATAAAAACATCTTTTATACATTCCATGTATAATGGGAACGAGTCAAATCACTTAGAGTGGGCGGTAGTCCATAATTCCTCTAACGAAATTATCATATTTACAAAACATAGAAAGCATAGAAGTGGGTTATAAATATAAATTAAAATATAATATAGACAATATAAATATCATATATATCATATATAAGTATATTTCAATAATAATGGACACCATTAGAGATGGAAGGAGAAAACTGAACAATCATCGTTTTGTGAGGAAGTAGTTCATAGTGCACCGAAACAATATGTTATATATCCATTATATGAATGCATGTGTAAGTGTAGGTTGATCCCTTATAATTACAACATGATGGTTTATTAGGTATAATTATTTTTTTATAATATAATTTAATTAAAATCAAATAGGGGGTTGGTGAATGACAATAAATGAAAGGATCCTGAGAGAATACGTTACCACAAAATTGGGTAACTCTATTTGACATGAGCCAAAAGTCTTCATTGATTTTCTTTCTTCCCAAATTAAGGCTTATAATATTATGGGATAGTTGTTTCAATATTATTTTATCAGAAGTTTGATGATCCAAGGGGCTTGAGTTGTGTGAGTAAGTGGGTAGAGGTGATGGGGTTTTATAAGAGGGAGGAGGGGCACTTTAAGAAAGTATTGAAATATTATTTTATTAAATATATATATTCTAATTATAATAGATAAAAAGTGATATTTTTCTTGGATGAGATGAGTATTGGTCTAAATACTCTAAAAAAATTGGTTTTAGACATGTTTAGTTCATTAAATTAACCTCATCATATAGCTTTAACCCTTATATAAAAATATTAACTCTTACCATGTCTTCTTGTATTTTCATAATATATGGTTACTATAGTTACTATGAAATGACAATATAAACATGAATGGACCATAAATAACATTTTGAACATTATATAAATCTTTTTTCTGAATCATGGATTTTTAGGACTATTATATCATCTAATAAAATAGTATTTGTTTTTAAAACTCATTTATGTCAATTTTGACCAAATTTAGTAATTGATTTTTCTGTGTAAGTTATAACAACTTGATTCCACAGAACAAAAATAATTAACTCAGAGATAATATTTCATAATAATCAAAACATTATTTTTATAGAATAAAAATGTTAAATTACATTTGTTGGTGCCAAAATATGTGGAGAGGAAAAGAAAACTCCAAGAGAAAACCACCTTCATTGAGGCTACCTCGCGAAGTCTGTTCCAAGAGCCCCACAACACCACATTCGGTGTGAAGATACCCCTTTTGAGAAGACACCATGAAGAAAAGAGGAGGGAGGCTCCACAATCCAAGAGATTTTTGTGAAACCACTACGAAGCAAAGTGGCAGGAGGCTCCACAATTCCAAATGATGTTTGCAAAGCCTCTATGAAGCAAAGCGGCGGGAGGCTCCGTGATCCAAAATTAGTTTGCGATACCACCACAAAGAAAAGAGGTGGGGGGCTCCGTAGTTCCAAAATATGTTCGTAAATCATCAATGTAGAAAATAGATGGGAGGCTCTGCAGTTAAGACAAAGAACGATGTGGCTACGCACCGAGCGATCCCTGCTTTGTGCGGCATCTTGCCTGTAAATATCAGGCATACTCTGAGCCCAAAGTATGGATACTCTAACCATCCTCCTTCTCATATATCAAATCACAAATCACTTTTTGCTCTATGGAAAATGATCACTTCGAGGTACTTTATCATCGCGAGGTGCCTTTATTTTGGTGTAAACACAACCCAAATTCTACCATGGACGAACTTCGTGAAACCAACAAACCTTCTCAATGAAATAAGATCCCTAAAAAGAGTCAGTTCTTCACAAAGCACTGATGCTTCGCAATGTCCCTTCCAGGAACATGAGAACCAATGACTAAGGGATGGTCACTATGTTTTGTGAGGCACACTTCATTGTAATGCTATAATTTTCAAGGAACCCTTGCTTCACAAATCCCTACTTTGTGAGATCCATTCTACTTCGCAATGATCCCTCCGTGTACACCTATTCCCTATGCCTTGGCTAGGCCTCCCCACTTCGTGAAGTACTCCCCTTCGCGAAGCCACTACACTACATGGAGCACCAGAACATAACGTGGCGTCTTCCTATGAACCCCTTTGCTTAAAAAGTCATTTTCCCATACAACCCTCTAGGTTTGTACGAAGTGATTTCAATGTCCCATGGGTGATGATTTATGTTGCATTACTTTGCCTCATTCTTTTTCACATAGGCATGCTAATAGCTATTTCTTCTTCGCATTGTCTTGCGAACGTGGACCCCTTAGTGGATCACTCCACAAAACCCCAAAACCATGGAGTTTTTGGTGCCTTAAATTCACCAAGGGTTAAAGAGTGCTGATTATGTAAGTCCTAGGGGAGAAGAGTGAACCCACATCATCTGAGCTACATGACATTAAACTAGAAAGTTCCATCATCCTCAACAAATGATGTTAAAATGTGGCCTTTCCCTGTGCATCATATGTGGGGTGCCCTATCTCGGACATTCCCTACACACACTGGTCTCAATGGGAGTGAGATATTCCTCACATAGAATGATATCCTCTCTACCAGAGAGGTTCCTATCCATGGGGAAGGGAAACCATCTTGGGGTAAGCCCCTATCCTTTCTTGAGAGTTTCAGAACCTCTACTCCTTTCTTATTTAGTGCCAAATACTAGAGGAGAGAGGGGAACATGGACCTTTATTATCCCATCCCTCTCCCTTTTTAATTTGTCACCACAAGCCCTGCATCCTAGAGTAAGTCCCAATCTACATATCCCTGGTCTTCTAACCACGCGTAAGCCCCTATTTCATTTTGGGTCGCTAACCACGTGTAAGCCCAATTCCACTTCCCATACACGTACATCTTGCGATGTGATCATCAGGTCTTTATATACTCTTATTTCCCACAATGAGCATGACTCGTGTAGGATTAGAGTAAGAATTGACCATGACATCCTCTTTGGGCCTCCCTAGAGAGTAAGCCCCAATCAACACTTTCGAACTACAAGGACTTTGATTCCTTATATGGGGGGTACTTAGGAAGCCTCCCTGAGGTTAAATCCCAACACCTACTCACCCTGATCCCTTCACGTCAGTTCACCATCATCCCACATGATGTTAAACTGCATCCACCATCCCAAACTATGTGGAATTTGATCCCCTCCAATTAATGGTATGTAGGAAGCCTCTATGAGGTTCAAGCCCAACACCTACTAGTCCCGAACCCTTCACTTAAGTTCACCAATCACTCTTAAAATATGTGGAATTTGATCCCTACCAGGGAAAGGTACGTTGGAAGCCTCCATGAGGTTCAAGCATAACACATACTAGTCCCGACCCCTTAATGCTGGTTCACCAAACACTCTTGAAATATGTGGTCTTTGTTCTTTGTCACCAAGACATGGTACATACAAGGCCTCCCTGAGTGTCAACCCCATTTATCAGTAATCCATTGTGTTACCCAACTAGTGGTAAGCTAATGTGTTCCTCATTCTGCGGTAAGGCATTGTGTTCCCTAATCGACAGTAAGCCATTGTGTTCCCCATTCAGTGGTAAGATTTTGTCAATCCAAATAGATGGTAAGAAGTTTTGAACATCAACTAGTGGTAAGCCGTCGGAATCCCAATAAATGGTAATCCAATCTAAACCACAACTAGCAGTAAGACGTTGGATTCCCAATCAAAAGTTATCCATTTAAAACTCCAACCAGCGGTAAACCGTTGTAACCCACAATCAATGGTAAGTCATTGTGGTCCCCCTCATTAGGACCCACATCTATTGTCCTCCCCTCCAGCATCAGAACAAACCTGGACTGCTAACCATGCATAATCCCCAACATTCCTTTTGGTTGATTTCCTCTGCACACACCCCGATTCCATGCCCCATCTTGAACGTTGAGGAAATTGATTCCATACCATGGAGATATGTGGGAAGTCTGTTCATGTCTAAAGCCCATCATCATTGTCACTCTCATGTAGGATAAATCTCACACCCCATCCACTCTGAATAATACATATCCATCTTGATTCTAACATGGTCCTCCACATTCAGATGATATCATGTCATCCACTTTCTCACTTCTCCTATTAGAGATTGGGCGCCTAACCGCGCGTTATCCCCAACATCAGTGTTCACTCCAAGGGTTGCACCCATCTGATCCACTCCCATCTGTGTTACAATCTGTTTAATCTATCTCCTCTAGACTTTAAACTCATGGCATACCATGTTTTAAACATGGGAAGCTCAGAAAATCCTCAGAGACATGGCTATGGCATAAAATTCCACACATTCGACGTGGGATACCTTAGGTTTCCGCTCCCTCGAGAATCCCAATAATAAGGGGATGAAACCCAGACACATCAGTGTTCCAGTTTCATGATACTTTAGCGATGTCCAATATGACTACTCCACTGACCGCAGGTTATTACCCTGACTGGTCCCATTTAAATGTCCTGAGAGAAATAGTGTAATTAACCGGTGTCTAGGAAGACATGAAACTGGGAAGAGTTTCACAAAAAATATCTTATGTCTATGAGGGAGACCCGGACTAGGTAATGAGTTCCGAGGAAGATTCCATGGAAAGAGGAACTGGCATCCCATTATCCTGTTTCGATCAAGGAGAGAACATCCTGGAATAAGTGATTAATGTCACCCACATTTGGGAAGAGTGAATGTGGAGAAATAACCATCACGTCCTCGAATGAAGAATGTGAATCCCAAATAAATCATCAGAAAAAATTGTAAACATGATGTCACATTATTTTCCTCAATGTAGATATTAGTAGCATTGGAGACATCAGTGGATTAGAGTGTCACCAGATCCATGAATCTGACATCAGGTACCACCCAGAAAATAGTGGGCCTGGCGTAAAACTCACTAGAAATTAGGGCAGATGAATGGTGGATATCCAGGACTATGACGTTGTTAGAATGGATCCAACTTACCTACCATGGTAGATTAAATGGAACTGGGTCACTGGACGTCGCTTTCCTTCTTTTAGCACTAATGGTTAAGTCTCCATGCTTTCCAGGACCCATTCTATCATCATAAAAAAACTGATCAACACCCACCCACTGACGTAGGGGAATGGGTAATGTCAATGCAGAAACCTCATGCTACCTCAACCCTCCCATGGAAGCCTCCATGTCCATGGTTTTTGGGCGCCCACACACCATCTCCACTTCTGAAATTTTTTAGAGAAGGGTGATAAATGACCTCATTTGACTGTACGATGAGGAGGGGATTATCCCAACCTGGGATATGGACTATCAAGACATAGAGGCCTCTACTCCTCATCACCACCACTTCCACCAAGGGCCACACAGGGAGCCACTGCTCCCCACTCTCACACACAACAGTTTCAAAAGCCTCTCCCTAGAACGCTTTGATGGATCCCTCCCCAATGCCGATGTGGTGAGGGATGTTGGGGCCAACCCCTCCAGGATCCAATTCCAGGGGATCCCAACGTGGACTCCAACTAGGACACATCTATGCAGCCATCCAGCCCCATTGGCTGAGGAGTAGAAAAGCTATGCACCTGCACCACCGGCCCCATTTCGGTTAACCCAACGCCTACATGGAGTGCATGCTGAAGAGGATGCCCACTGAGGGGTGTCAAAGTCAAAGACTACCGTGGACTATGCCACTATTGATTTATACCATCAGTTATCGATATATGCTAAGCAAGAAATCTCATATTCCCGGCCCAGATCGTGGCCCCAACCACCCCACGGCCGGATGGGTTGACTCTCTTGGTCGCCGACATAGGTAGCACCCATCGTGGGCCAACCCACAATAATGAAACCTAGTACGGAGGTCCTCCCTATACCATCTCCAATGAGAGCGCAGTTCCATCCCACTCTCAAACTCAGTGTAAAGGTCCTCCCAATGAAAAATTCAATCCAGACATGGGTCCCCCCCTAATATAGTGACACTCAGTACAAAATCCTCCTTCGCACCCATGACCTCAGGTATGGAGTCTTTCCTCTTGTCGCACGTCATCAATGTAAAGGTGCTACACATCTGGTCAAACGTTATAATGGGGGTCTTCCCCATGTCATTAAAGTAGTCCAAAAGGGCACTCCATTTCCCAGATACCAGAGAGGAGAAGGTTTTTCCCACTTCATAAACACCCAACATAGAGGTCCTACCCATGTTCTTCTCAACTAGTGTGAGGACCCTCCTTAAACTAACACTGCCAGTGGAAATTAGCATGGAGGTCATACTCATGAACCTACCAGAACCATGAGAGGTCCTACCTATGGAGGGACCATCCGCGCATCAGCCGGCAGACACAGAAGTTCTCCACGTGTTCCCTTTGACAAATGTCCAGGTGCTCCTCGCACCCCAGATCAGCTAGGAAGACATCCTCTCCTCCCCAGAACTACTTTGGATGATGTTCCCCCTTGATCCAAAAATTTACAATGTCCCAAAGAGCCATCCTGGGGCAGGAGGGCGGGTGTCCACCACCATAAAACGAAATCTAGGAAAACATAGACCGAGATTAAACATGCCATCTTCTTAGATTCTCATGTAGAATATGATTCGGTAATGGAAGCCTCACCTCAACCTTCTGTGACTGAGGCTAGGGTAGGGACGAGGTGTATCAACATCATACTTCGTAAAATCAGGGTCCACTAGATCCCTGCCTCCCTTCATAGATACATTTAGGAGGGCGATGATTTGGCATCTCCCCAGGGTCTGGACATGCAATCCCCACCGTCATTGTTAGGAGCACTCTCAACCTTAACCCTAGATCATGAAGAGTTATTCTGGGGACTGATGTTGGATGATAAACAACATGGTCCAACCCCAGCAGCCATAGTCCTTGTGCTATAAACAATGGTCGCCAACGCGTCTTATCATCATGTGGTGGAAAATTCACTTCTATCTTCGGAGGATATCTGAAGATGCGGTGGCTTGTCAGCATACTCACCATATTCTTCACTGGATAGACTACCGTCTCAGCGGTATGCTTCAGTAATGAAACCGGTTCCCTGGCTTCCTCCAGTAAACAATTGATGCAACCAAGGTTTAGACCCTGATGTTGAACTGAGGAACTTGTGGGACACTCTTGCGGCAGAACATTTACTGAAGATGTTTTGGCCAGTCGTAGCACCGAATTTTAGTGCACCCGAATTGCACACCCAGGATGAAGTTGGATGCTTTCTCCAAACCCTCTGGGTGACTCAATTTCATCTTCTTCATTAGTGAGTGGCTTACCCCAAGATTCAGGCACACATTGATGAAATTTTTCAAGAGTGTTGTGTGGTTGATTTGACTGCAATCCTCATGGCCTAATGTCCTTAGTCACCAGGATTCCATTAGAACCTCCAAGAACAATGCACATAGATATTTTAAGTTCACTGTAATATTATCAAGGAGTCATGCCCACATGCGAAGATTCGTGGTTGGGGGAAGTACGCTACACTCCACTTCAATTCTATCTAGTATTGGCCTATGTTTCCCGGTGATACTAAGGATATGACTCTAGGAAGAGTCACAGTTAACATGGCTAACCTACTAGGGGGAGAACTCGCTAGATATACTTAGAGAGGAAATTCACCCAAGGGATTATCACACCTATTGGATCCATTGGTAAGGATCATTCATTAGAAAAAGAAATTTAGTGGGTCTTCTTACACCTACTGAGTCATTAGCCCTCACCTGGAATCCCAATGATGGAAAATAACACCTCGGAGCCTTCAAACCATCTGACTCGTTAGGATCAGTGCAATATATAGCGGATGATCCCAAAAAAGTGGCATTGTGTCAGTAGCTCGCAGATCACAAAAATATGGTCGATGACCTCCTTACTGAACATGCAGAAGAGTGATGGACGAACTACGATGATCCTCATCTGGGGTAGCAGGGGATGGTATAACAGTCCCCCGGCAAATTGCCTCAAGGTGACCTTGACCATCCAGTCCACATAGATAGGAAAGAGGTCGTAACTTATGGAAAGAGGGTGTGGTACGTGTGACAAAATCCACCAGAGTGGCGTGATAATATCTGGGACCTAGCTCCGGATCCCCCAGCCTCTCTGCAGGTCATCCCACCAGTCCCTCCACAACCCGCCAAACCTACTTATCATGTTGAATAGCCTACCAACACAATGGTGGTTGGGATCCTCTTCAAGATAGGAATCCTCGGATAGATGACATGAATTTGACACTAATTTCTTTCCTCGAGGTGTTGGAAATTGGAGAGGTGGAAATCCCGCTTGATGGAAATCCATATCCGGCATGGGTCGATGATATGTTGACACCCCTGGGTTTCAGAAACCCCACCTTTTTCGCCATTAACGGGACGAGTGACCCACTGTAGTATTTGGCTCACTTCATCTCAAGGAGGGGGCCCATGTAAGGAACTCCATCCTAGAAAGTGGTCGTCCAACATTGATGCTTAGTATAGACATTTGAAGGACTTGTGTTAGTCTGGTATAGCCAACTACCCGTAAGGTCAGTCTTCGGATGGGAAGATCCTTGTATGTAGTTTATCTACTAGTTTACATCTACCACCCAGAAGAAGAGTATTGCAGACCTACTCAAATGCAAGAAGAGGCCTGAAAAACGTGTCGCAGACTTTGTCACCTGGTGGAAAGGACACTCCTACTCCTTGTATATCCCGCTGACATAGGAACATCGGCTGAAAATGCGTGTCGAGAATGTCAAGACCAAATTGGTTCCCTCTCTAATTACCCAGAATTACATTGGGGAATTCTAAAACTTCTCTGATAAGGCCTAGAGTCTATAAAAAGATGTCCTGCATGCCAAGAAGGAACGAACATTGTGTAACGCCCTGACCCCACTTACCCAGAGTCGGTGCATTATTTTAATACATTAGCATGATTACAAGGAATCAAGTCCCGAAAGACAGATCAGTTTAGAAATCTTGGAAAATATATTACATACATGAAAGTTACATTATGCATTAGAAAATAAAACACAATATAAGTGATCCTTTGAGAACATGATTAATCTCCTAGCTTAACCATGCATATCAATCATAATACACTTCTTGTAATCCTGAGAAAATAAAAACATATAATGGGGTGAACTTAGATGCTCAGTAAGGATTAATATATAGCAGAAAATTACATAAATAAGCATAAATATTTAAGGCTATGTATAAGACTAATACAAAATCCTTATAAAATTAAACTTTAGAATAATATGTAAAAGATACAATAAAATAATGCCATTTACTTATTCACATGGATATTCTACTAGTAGAATAATCACATGCAATATCAATAGCCACTTTCATAATGATGGAATGCATAATTCCATACTTTCATAAACACATAGTAAAGGCCTTGTGCTAAGACTAAAAATAATTTTTTTTCCAAGGCCTTGTGCCAAGTCACTATTTTGTCTCATGAGACCTACAGTTGCATCGAAGAGCTATAGCAGGCCCCACCCATCACTTACTAAGTCTAATGCATTCCTCATATGGAAAGGTTGAAACATAACATAAACATTCGTATTAAAACTAGAATACGAAATGTCAATACTTTATCTATAAAACATGAATGGTCTAAAAATAGAACATTCACAATAAAACATAGAATAAATCATTCAATATAATATGGAAGATTGTATCATAATAAATCAACTTCAAACAAGTTTAATATCCATCAAATAATGTTGACATAGATGAAAATGATCGGTAAAACACTTTGAGAGAAATATCCCTTTTTCATAAAATCATTTAAAAGTGTCAGAATTTATAAATGAAGTCATTTAAAAGATATTTTTGAATCAAAGTGTCCTATACCACTTTGAAACTTTTGAAAAGAATTATCATTTCAAAACATTCATGTCCATACAAATAAATCCTTAAAATCATTTTGAAAACATGGACATTGATTAAAAGGGTTTAGAAAGACAAAGCTTTAAAAAATTTAAAATGATGATCTAGTAAAATATACCCTCCCATAAAACCATAAAAGACACCTTTTGAAAACATTTTTATGAAATATTGGTATCAATGATAGGTATGTCCCAAAAAGTACTTACACATGAACAATCTTGGATAAATAATGAGATTGAGGAAATAACCTTTACCTTTCACTTTCCTTTGGTCGAGGGTATGTTTAACCTCTTGTATAATAAACATTGTATGCTATTAAATTATACCAGAAACAAATTAATATTTATTATATCATACATTATTCATTTATGACTTTATACTACCCATTTAATAATGACTTTCATGTTAAATTAACGCTTCAGGTAATAATTTCTTCTTTATCATACGTGTTTTACCTTGTTATTCTTGATCGCATCATTTAGATCATGATTTAAATAATAATAGAATATTAAAATTTATTTATATATCATATATATTTAAAATATAAATATTTATAATAGTTAGACATATGAAATGGAAAACACCGTTTATGGAGACAATAGGTCGTACGTACGCATAAACACTGTTTCTAATTTCATATCGTATTGAACAGAATTGAATAAGATATATGTAAGTACATACATACATATATATATCTTTCTCCAGTAGCATTATTATGAAATATATTATGTACTTATTAATAATATATATTCTTATAATAATCGTTGAATGGTGAATGTGGAAATGAATCTCATCGTGTCGTGGAGACGATAATCCATACGTACCCACGAGTGAAAATATCATTTTTTTATATTAAAATCATATATAATTAGATACTATATAGTATATGAAGAATACTTATAATATTATATTTATTATTTTCATCATTTATACTCATTATTATACCCATCCAAATGATGAAATGTTTGAATAACAAACAACACCACAACGTGGAGACGGTAATCCGTACGTACGCACGTGTGGTGACTTTTCATTCAGAGGATGGATAAAAATAACAAATATGGCTGTACCATTTTTATAATATTATTACAGTATATAGAAGATACTAAAGTTATTATTTTAGAATATAAATAAAAAATAAAGAGGAAGTGGAAGAAGAAAGTAACTTGAAATATGTGATGAAATATTTACCTCTTCTTTGGGTTTTTTCTTTTGATTTGATCAAAAGGGATCGTTATGTTGGCTTTATGACTAAATGAAGGCCTCTAGGATGAAGGGAGAATAGTTTAGAGGATATTGGGGTAGGGTTTGGATGAGCCAAATGGCTTTGAATGTATGAATTTGAATGAAGGGGGAGTTCCCTTTTATAAGAGGGGTGATGGGCACCTTAGGAAAAAATTGAAATATTATTTTATAATAAAATTATATTCGGTTTATAATGACTCAAAATTAATTTATTTCGAATATAAATTATATATGAGTAGAAAACCTCTCAATAAATAGGTTTTAGACATGTGTAGGCTACCTTTTTTAACATATCTTTTTAGATTTAACTCTAAGATAAATAATTTAACTTATCTATGTCTTCTTTTATTCTTACACTATATGGTTAATAAGCATACTATAAACATCCAAGAGAAACCCAAGTGGTTCATTAATGACATATATAATATTATTTAAGGAATTTGGATGAAACTCCAATATTTAGGAATAGAATATCAATTAATAATAAAATATTTGTTTTAAAACCACTTTTATGTCAATTTTGACACTATTTGCTATTTTGTTTCTGTTAAATTCATAACAGAATTATTACTTTGAAAAAAATTTATTTAATCAACCCTAACATGTCATATTAACCTATAAAATTAGTTGAATTGATTAGAAGACTAAAATTTGATTTATTTGAATATTTATAATATCAATTGTTTTAATCATTCATTAATAAGGTAATTATTGCATCATCATTTTGTCGTAAATAAATTTAATTATTTAATGTATAAAAATTATAAATAAAATACCATTATGTAGGAAATATTTTTATATTTTTAATAAATATTAATAGTTTAATTTATTTTATGTATAACCTTATATTAAAAATGTTTTAGTTATTAAACTTTGATTTTAATTTTTTTAACTCTTCTTTAAATAAAATAATAATAAATGTACTAATCAAATCCAAGTGGACCTAAAAGATCATATTTTAATTCTAAGGATGTTTTTGGTCGAAATACACTCATCCAATAGAATTAGGACATGTGTTAGGGTAATAATAATATAATTTTTACCTTTAATTACCATATTTACATCTAATCGTGGTAAATAAACGTCAAATGTTAATATTTACCAAAAATTATTTTTATCTTATTGAACAACATTTTACTTACTGATATCAACCATGTCTCTCGGATTTTTGAAATTCCACTCACAAAAGCCGTAAAATTATGTTTTATGAAAATTTGTAAATGCTCCGAGGAGGTGGGTAAAAGACGGTAAAAAGTTCAATAAAATTTTATATATCTAAACTTATTATAAAATGACTCCAATGGATTACATTGAACATATATATGTATTATGTATCTTTTTTTACCTAATATAAATTTAACTAAAATAACTAATTTCTTAAATAAAAATCTGGTCTTAGCCGATAACGCAGTGTTTTTCACTATTAATAAAAAATTGAATGTTTGCAAAAAAATACCAAAAATTCACCCTAGGATAATTTTGATATTCTAAATTCAAAAATTAATACTATTTTACCAATTTAAAAACACATAGGTTTCATTAATTAATTTAGAATTAATTCCCGTTGTCAAAACCAAAAAGCGTATTTTTAAGAAATAATAAATATCAAATGATTGACATTTGTTTATGTCCAATTTCAATGTGAAATTACTTACAATGACCAGCATTGGATTAGATGGTAAAAATATAATCTAATTATATTTCCAAACCATTAAAAATTTTAATTGATCACTATAAATTATTTTGATTAAAAAAGTTTTTTTCAGTTAAAATATAGTATTTTTCACTATTCACCCAAATATTAAAGTTATCAGAAAAACACCAAAAATTTATTGAAACTAAATTTTCATGTCTCTATTGTAAAGAATAAGTTTATCTTTTTAAAATGAATATATAAATGTTTCAAATATTAGATTTAAAAAAGTTTCTCCATTAAAAGGTGGTAAAATTGCATTTTTAAGAAAACACTTCTTTTATCTGAAAAAAAATGTATTTGTTCTTAGATTATGTCTAAGAAACTCATAATATGGTTTCCAAAATTATAAGAATTATATAATGTTCACAATTCAGTTAATACTATTCATAACCACTTCTGAATGACTATTTTGGTAAGTCATGGTGCGCTTGAACTCGGTGTTGCGTGTAGTGAAAGTTATTGAATTACTTTGAAGAAATATCATATATGAAATATTGGGGTGTAACGTTATTCCCTCCATCAATAAATTGAATCCTCGCAATTTGAAATTATTCTTCAAAAATAAAATGTTGAGAATAGAAAATACATTTTTGGAAAACCCACATCAGAAATTGGGTTAATAAAATTTAGTCTTAATAAGAGGAAAAGGGAAATTAAATGGTCACCACCAAATTATGATCTCGATTAGGAAAACATTGGTGGAAATTAAAGACACTAAATTGGAGGGAAAATGTAAATATTTATAGAGAGTTATTGAGGTCATCAATCACAAACAAGTGTAAAATTGAGGGCCTCAAATCCATCAGTCTATGATGATTTAAAATACCACCGGTTCAACAAAATATAAGGTATTAGGATAATACATTTTTGGTTTTAATATCCCTTCCATAATGATTAATAATTAATTTATCGATATAATAATATAAAAAATATATATGTACATATATACTTGACAAGTACATTTTCATCCTTCAACTAATTCCTACCACAAACTCATCTTTCACTCTAAAAGATTTCAAAAAAATATATACTCTATTAATCCTAATCGTATAGGGTTCCAATTATAATAAATTTATAATTCACATATCAAAATATTTAATAAAAAGATACTACATTATACAATATATGGAATTTACATATTCTAGTGGTAGGCGATAAATCCAAATCGCTCTATGGTTGTGGGTTCGATTCCCGCATCTTTGTCCAACGTGATGGGTTGTCACACGGTCTTCATTTTGTAATTTTATAAAAATCATAAAATAACCTTTCAAAAGTAATCTATTCTAACCTTTAGACTTATCCAAAAGACTTCTTTCCAAACTCATAGTCCAAATTTTTTAAGGAAGACAAATACAATGAAGATCATTTTTTCCACATAATTACATGTGAACACCTTCATAATGTATTATTTTGAAACATGGTTACACCATGAATTTCCATAAAACCTTATTGATTACATTCATGCTCCCTTATTCCTTATAGAATATTGGATATACTCATTCCGTCCAAAAATTTTGTAAACTCCAACAATGATGGAATATAAAAATCATTAATTAGTTTCAAGATAGTCAAGAATATCCTATATAATTTATCCAAATCAAACATGTATTATTCCAAAATCACTACCTGAGTACCAGAACCATATTATGGTTTATCTATCTCTCAACTATACATTTTCCAAAAATTTAACATGCTATTGAGTCACTTTTATTGTTTCCACACAATCTCATGTCCTTAATGAAATAGTACTACAATACAATCCTTATATTCTTCATAATTATTATAACCAGTACATCATTGATACAACACTAAAATGACATAATTATTTAATAACAAAATATGAACTCTAATCATTCCTCCTCATATGTGGTAGTATTATAACTTGATTATTATCCAATAGCATCATTTGGGGCATACTATGATGATTTCGACATTAGTTTGCGTAGTGTCCCAACTCCTTGCAGATTAAGCATTGTATATTTGAAACCTTTTTCATACCCTTACAGTCACGTTCTTGGTGTAATTTTTCTCGACACTTATAAAAAACTCTCATTCCCTTCAAGAAAGTTCCATGGTGTTTCTTCCCACAGTTATCACATATGGAAAAATTATTCTTTTCCCTCTTCCCTTTATCCATCTTTCTCTCTTCCATAATTTTCTTCTTTTATTTCCCTTAAAAGCCATATAAATCAAAGAATTATTTACATATCTTATTAACACATGATACAATTTATTCATATTTTGAGAATACATGGGAGACTATTTCCCTTCTAAATGTTGGCTTAATACCTTAAAAGATATGATCCTTCTTACTCTTTGGATCATACATATTGTTGGAGTTCAGAATCATTTTACTAGGTTCCATTTCTATATAAAGGCATACACTAGGTTAGTTTATGAATTGCAACAAATAATTCCAATCTTGTAAATTACCTAACATAAATTGAACAGTTTATGGTTATAATCCATAATCATAAAAATATTTTCTTTGAGGAAGTATATAATCATAAACCCTTCATAATGGATTGTAAATAAAATGAGAATTCTATTAAGTAAATCTACCAGGAGTTTCGTAACCAAGAGTGCAGCAATGCCCATTGTCGTGCACTAGTTCCCGTTCGAGTCTAGCTCCAAACGGGTTTTTTGGGTTTTACCTCTCGATACATCTGTGCCATAGCTACCTCTACCTGCACGTTTCCAGATAAGGATGTATTCAATGGAAAACTCACAAAATCAATACAATACCAAAATTAAGAAGTTATTATATATTAATCCCCAAAGTCTATCATAGGGTAATGTGCTCTAATCAAGGTTTATCTAAATCTAGTTTCCAAGGTTATTGCTAAACATTATCTGATACCAGCTGTAACGCCCCGACCCCAGTTACCAAGATTTGATGAATTATTTTAATACATTGGCATGATTACAAGTAATCATGTCCCGAAAGACCGATTAGTTTGGCAATCTTGGAAAATAGATTACATACATGAACGTTACATTACACATTAGAAAATAAAACACGATATAAATGATCCTTTGAGAAATCCATTAATTCCCTAGCTTAACCCTGCTTATCAATCATAATACACTTCTTTGAATCTTGAGAAAATTAAAATATATAATGGGGTGATCTCAAATGCTCAGTAAGGATAACAATATATCAAAAACATTCATAAATAATCATAAACAATTACGGCCATGTATAAGACTAAAACAAACACCTTTAAAAATTAAACTTCAGCATAACATGGAGAAGATACAATAAAATAATGCATTTACTTATTCACATGTATATTCTACTTGTCAAATAATCACATGAAATAACAATATCCACATTCATAATTATGGAATGCATAATTCCAGAAAATCATAACCACATAGTCAAGGCCTTGTGACAAGGCTACAAATATTTTTTTTTGCCAAGGCCTTGTGCCGAGTCACTAGTTTGTCTCATGAGACCTACCAATGCATCTAGGATATATAATAGGCTCCACCTGCCACTTATTAATACCAATGCATTCCTTATATGAAAAGGTTGAAACATAAGATAATCATTCGTATTAAAAAAAGCGTACAAAATTTCAATACTTTATCCATAAACCATGAGTGGTATAAAAATATCACATTCACAGTCAAACATATCATAACTCATTCAATATAATATGGAAGATTGTATCATAACAAATAAACTTCAAACAATATTAAAATCCATCAAAGGATGTTGATATAGATGAAAATGATCAGTAAAATACTTTGAGAGAAATACCCCTTTTTCATGAAATCATTTAAAAGTGTCACAATTATAAAGGAAGTCATTTAAAAGAGATTTCTGAATCAAAGTGTCCCATACCAAATTGAAACTTTTGAAATGAATCATCATTTCAAAACATTCATATCCATATAAATAAATCCTTAAAATCATTTTGAAAACATGGACATTGATTAAAAGGGTTTAGAAAGATAAATCTTTAAAACATTTAAAATGATGATCTAGTTAAATACACCCTCCCATAAAACCATAAAAGGTACCTTATGAAATAATTTTTATGAAATATGGGTATTTATGATAAGTATTTACCAGAAAGTACTTACACATGAACAATCTTGAATAAATAATTATATTGAGGAAATAACCCTTACCTTGCACTTTCTTTTAGTCAATGGTATGTTTATCCTCATATATAATGACCATTGTATGTTATTAAATTATACCAGAACCATATTCATATTTATTGTATCATAAATTATTCATTTATGACTTTATACTACCCATTTAATAATGACTTTCATGTTAAATTTACCTTTCAGGTAATAATTTCTTTCTTTATCGTACGTGTTTTAACTTGTTATTCTTGATCACATAATTTAGATCATGATTTAAATAGTTATAGAATATAAAACTTGATTAATATATCATATATATTTAAAATATAAATATTTATACTAGATAGATATATGAAATGGAATGCACTGTTTATAGAGACAGTGGGTTGTATGTACGCATAAACGTTGTTTCTGTTTTCATATCGTATTGAACGGAAGTGAATAAGATATATGTAAGTACATACATACATACATACATACCTACATACATAAATAAATATATATATATATATATATATATATATATATATATATCTAGTAGCATTATTATTTCATATATTACATACTTATTAATAATATATATTTGTATAATCATCGTTAAATGGTGAAAATGGAAATCAATTTCATCGCGTCATGGAGAAGTTAATCCGTACGTACACACGAGTGACAATATCAATATTTTGATATGAAAATAATATATAATTTTATGGTATATCATATATACAGAATCATTATAATTTTATATTTATTATTTACATCATTTATACTCATTATTATACCCATCCAAATGTTGAAATATTTAAATAAAAAACTACACCACGATGTGGAGACTGTAAGCTGTACGTACGCACGTGTGGTGACGTTTCATTCATATGATGGATAAAAATAATGAATATGGTTGTAACATTTTTATAATATCATCACAGTATATAAAAGATACAGGAATTATTATTTTATAATGGAAACAACAAAGAAAGAGGAAGTGGAAGAAGAAAGGAACTTGAAAGAGGTGATGAAATATTTACCTCTTCTTCGGGTTCTTCCTTTTGATTTGATCAAAAGGGCTCCTTAGGATGGCTTTCTGACTAAATGAGGGCCTCTAGGATGAAGGGAGGATAGTTTAGAGGATATTTGGGCAGGGTTTGGACGATCCAAATGGCTTTGAAGGTGTAAATTTGAGAGAAGGGGGAGTGCCCTTTTATAAGAGGGGTGAGGGGCACCTTAGGAAAATATTGAAATATTATTTTATAATAAAATCATATTCGGTTTATAATGACTAAAAATTGATTTATTTCAAAGATAATGTAATAATGGGTTAAACTTATCTCAACAAATAGGTTTTAGACACGTTTAGTTTACCATTTTAACCTTATCTCTTGGATTTAACTATAAGATAAATAATTTAACTTTTACCGTGTCTTCTTGTATTCTTACACTATATGGTTAATAAACATAATATAAACTTTCAAGAGAACCTCAAGTGGTTACTTAATGACATATATAATATTATTAAATCCCCTTGGACAAAATTTAGATTTTTAGGAATAAAATATCAATTAATAATATAATATTTGTTTTAAAAACTCTTTTCTGTCAATTTTGACAATATTTGGTATTTTATTTTTGCTAAATTCATAACAGAATTATTACTTTGAAATTTTTTTTAATCAACCCTAAAATTTCTTATTAACCTATAAAATTAGTGTAATTTATTAAATTTCTCAAATTAGATTTATTTTGATATTTATAATATCATTTGTTTTAATATTTCTTTAATAACGAAAAAATTGCATCATCATTGGGTGGTAAATAAAATAATTATTTAACATATAAAAATTTTAAATAAAATACCATTATGTAGGAAATATTTTTATCTTTTTAATGAATACTTATAGTCAAATCAATCTTATCTATAACCCTATATTAAAAATGTTTTAGTTATTAAACTTTGATTTTAACACTTTTAACTTTTCATTAAATACAATAATAATAATTGTCAATAGAAGTGGACCTAAAAGATCATATTTTATTCCTAAGGTTCTTTTGGTCGAAATACACTCATTAAATATAATTAGGACATGTTGTAGGGTAATAACAATATCATTTTTACCTTTAATTACCCTATTTACTTTTAACCGTGCTAAATAAAAGTCAAAATTTACTATTCAACAAAAGTTATTTTTATCTTATTGAACAAAATTTTACTTACAGATATCAACCATGTCTCTAGGATTTTTAAAATTCCACTCACAGAAGTGGTAATATTATGTTTTATGCAAATTTGTAAATGCTCCTAGGAGGTGGGTAAAAGACGGTAAAAACTTCAATAAAATTTTATATATCTAAACTTATAATGAAACGACTCCAATAAATTACATTGAACTTATATAGGTATTATGTATCTATTTTTACCTAATATAAATTTAAATAAAATAACTACTTACTTAAATAAAAAGTCAGCTTTAACAGATAACGTTGTTTTTTTCACTATTCATCAAAAATTGAATGTTTTTAGAAAAATACCAAAAATTCACCCTAGGATAATTTTGATATTCCCAATTAAAAAATGAATTATATTTTACCAATTTAAAAACATATAAGTTTCATTAATTAATTTAAAATGAATTTCCTTTTTCAAAACCAAAAAGCGTATTTTTAAGGAAGAATAACTTTCAAAAGATTGACACTTGTTTATGTCCAATTTCAAAGTGAAATTATTTACAATGACCAAAATTGGATTAAATGGTAAAAATATAATATAATTATACTTCCAAACCATTAAAATGTATAATTAGAACTATAAATTGTTTTTATTAAAAAATTTGTTTTTAGTTAAAATATATTATTTTTCACTATTCACCCAAATATGAAAGTTATCAGAAAAACAAAAAATATTTATTGAAACTAAATTTTCATGTCCCGATTTTAAGGAATAATTTTATCATGTAAAATAAAAAATATAAAAGTTTCAAATATTAGATTTTAAAAAAAGGTTCTCCACTAAAAGGCGGTAAAATTGCATTTATTGAAAAATACTTCTTTTATCTGAAAAAATGATTTTGTTCTTACATTATGTTTAAGAAACTCATAATATGGATTCTAAAATTATAAGAATTGTATAAAGTTTAAAATTCTGTTAATAATATTCATAATCACTTTTGAACAACTAGTTTGGTAAGTCATGGTGCGCTTGAACTTGGTGTTGCGTGTAGTAAAAGTTTTTAAATTACCATGAAGAAATAACGTACTATGAAATATTACGGTGTTACACATTGACTCCAACAATTCCCATAAGAAGGGATGCTAAGGCTGAGCCCGCTGCGGTGGCCAAAATAGAGGCCCCTATGTAATTGGAGTTATTACCAATGGATCCACCTTCATAGCCTCGCAGAGGCCCACCACCTCATATGCAACCTCCAACCCAGCATCGCCCACCTCAGAATCGGTAGGCACCCCCACGTAATGTGACACCACCACCAAGACGAGATAACCGGATTCCTCCTCGTTGACAGGGTCCCCCATCCTTTCTTCAGGGACAGGCTCCCAGAGCCCCCTTTCCGGATAAGAGAAACCAAGCCTACTCATTCAACAAGGCACAGGTCCCTAGTTGTTTTCTAAGTGCCTTGGAAAATAGATATATACGATTGCCTGAATGCAGAAGACCGGAATATGCAGATCTCACATAATGCCCCAATTGATTCCCCTATCACCAGATCTTAGGTAGCACCCTCAAACTGTGATATGTGTTTAAATACTGGCTTCAAGACCATGTTGAAAACAACAAAGTTAGCTTGCACCCAGATCTGACCCAAGTGGAGGGTGTTTTCATGAAACTATACAGTGGTAGTGACAAAGAAGCTGAGTGACATGAGGTTTCTGACCGTGGATCCCAGATGTATGATGACTACATGGCCCAGAAGACAATTTCTTGTGCCTATGGTATTATCCATGAATGTCTGAATCGACTTGAGCCTTTTAAAGATTCCACATCACGCACAACCAGAACTTCTGCTTCAACGACTCATCCTTCCTCTTCCTAGAAGAGCTAGAGTCAACGACTTCAGGGAAAATGAAGTCCCCCACCAATTTGATCATCAACTCATACACTCGGTGAATTCATGCCCCCAGAGATGGAAATTCCCCCCAGAGTTCATCAAGTAGTGGAGGATTCTTCAAGTGAAAGTCAAGGGTATGCCTCGGTTAACACCATAAAGCTGGTAAACCCCGAAAAGATTTCTGATGGCGAGGAGAGACAGGAGGATCATACCAATGTTACCATCCATCACCATCATTGATGAGGACGTGTATATAAGGGTTTTTAGAGTGCCTCGGTCAGTTCTTATAGCCAGGCTGTGCACGCCACCAAAACAAGACAGTAGGCCCACTACAATGTTTAGCACGCACATCCTTTTCATCTAGTGTCATCAGGTCTGCCTTCACTAACATTTGTGTTGATTGATCTGGAAGACCCACCCCAACATCATAGTGATCATCCATGATCGGTTAGGGGCTGGTCTGATTCATCTAGCCCTCGTCCGGTATCCACTCTACAGGCTTTGACTAGTGAGCAACGAGATGTTCCCAACACCAGTTAGCCGCTGGTTCAACCGGAAGGTCCAATCATTCCCCCTGTAGAATAATGATCTCTTATAAGTAGAATTTCACACTTGGAACAGAAGTATGTTGTTCTAAATCATCATTACAGCATTCCAGAAACACTCTCTATCCATGAGGATCTTCCCCTATTTTCGGATATGCATGAATCCCTTACTGAGGCTTCAAGAGGCCCCCTTTAGTTTGAGACGGATGTAGAAGTTGTATAAGCCTTCCATGCAGAGCCAATCGAGCATTCTAAATGCCAAGACATTATCTCATTCTCTAATGAAGATTAAGGCTCTCCCATACATGGTAACATTCACCCATTTTACATCACAGTCCACTTCAATGGTATGGAGGTTCGTCACTGTCTTTTTGACACAGGCTCTGGGATCAACCAAATCCTAAACTGGACCCTATGAAAGATGGGGCTATTTAAGGATGACCTAATTCCATTTGACCTGAAAATAAAAGGTTATGATATGTTGGAACAGACACCGGTTGTCATGATCCACCTTAAGAAATTGTTTGGTGGCATCATTTCAAGCACCGAGTTCATGGTTGTATCCCAGGACACTGCCTATAATGTGTTGATGGACAGGCCATGGCTCCACCTGTATGTAGCTGTTCCTTCATCATATCACGAGGGCCTCAAGTACCCCCTTAATGGTCGAGTGGGTGTACATTAAGGTGAAACATCTCCAATTGACTCTTGTGAAGACCGCTACATAGATTATGACTATTATAATAGAAAGGACAAGTAGATTCAGGCTAACGAGGTTGAACACGCTACTAATGCGACCGAACCGTGGAAAAAATCTGGATGATGCCTACATTTTCCCGATCTGTCGATTGGAGGTTACAACCTCGAATATGGGTAAATTCATTATTGTTTCTAGAATGAGGGGAAAGAACATTCCCAAGACTACGAGATGCTAGAGGATCACCTCTTATTCCTACGAAAATCAGGCTGGGGTTATCAAAGAGCCCCCTACCCCCCATAAGTTATCAGGATGTAAGCCCTATCGAAACAAAAAGTCTCCACACTTTCTGGTTTCACTAGGATGGGATAAAATGGATCAATATGATTTTCCACTACTGCTTAAATATCATCAAACGTGGACCCTTGAGCCGAAGACCCAATGGGATCTAATTGACAACTTTAATTGTTATGTTCTTGACAGCAAAAGAGTACCCTGATGCAGTGTCCACCGCTACTCAGGCTGGCACCAGCTTCCCATCATGATCTATTTATTCAAAAGAAACTCTTCCCACTGAAGATACCCCCTCTATATGTGACAAAAAGGTTTTTGATGATTCATCTACTTCATTCAAAGAGGGTGTCTCTACCATGGTTGGTGAATTGGTATATGTGAACCTCAGTAGCAAGACGGTTCTGTAACCCACATTGTTCAGTGCTTCTATGCATGTTGAAGAGAAACATAGGTACGTGGACATTCTGAGAAAACACTATGATTTATTTTCATGGAGTTATGATGAGATTTTGGGACTAGATCCCCAAGTATTCATCCACCTCCTCGGTCCCCCAATAAATCACCAAGGGTTTAAGAAACCTCCCAAAAAGATGCACCCTTATCACTGTGCCACGGTCTAGGTCAAAGTTGATAAGATCATGAAAGCTATTTTCACCAAGGAGGTCCAATACCCCAAATGATTAGACAACATTGTGCCCCTCAGGAAGAGGAATAGATTTATTAGAGTCTGCATCAGCTTCTGAGATCTCAATCGTCTCTGTCTGAGGGATGATTTTACCTTTCCCATGACAGAGTTGTTGATCAACGCCACAACTACATTCTAGGATCTTTCATTCATGGATGGGTAATCCAAGTATAATCAGATCTAAATTACCCCCAAGGATGATGATTCTACAGCCTTTAGGGCTCCCCAAGGTACCTTCTATTACCAGGTAATTCCATTCAGTCTAAAGAATTTAGGTTCCACCTATTATCATTCCATGCATCACATATTTATGCCAATCCTCAGGGTATTGGTGGAATTATATGTAGACGATCTGGTGTTCAAATCTCTCTAGCATTCATATCATCTCAAATACCTTAATAAAGTGTTCAACTTCCTCCGTTCATGCCACCTGAAGATGAACCAACTGAAGTGTGACATTGGGGTCACCTCTAGAATGTTTCTTGACATCTTTGTCAGATATAGGGGCATCTAGATCATCCCAGATAAAATCAAGTCCATTGGCCAGATGTCTCCCCTGAGAAACCTTCATGACCTTTGAGGCATTCAAGGCCACTTGGCCTACATTCACCGATTCATTGCGAATTTGGCCTGCATGTGTAAGTCCTTTTCTCATCTCATGAAGAAAGGCATTATCTATCAATGGGACGAGTAATATCAGACTGATTTTGAGGAAATGAAGCAGTATCTACTCCAGCCTCCAATCATGATGCCACCCATTTCTGGAAAGTCGCTGGTCCTTTATTTGACCAACCTAGAATGATCTCTCAGTGGCCATCTCAACTAGATGAACAGTTAGGGAATGGAGAACAATCTTTACTATATCAGATGCATGATCTTAGATATGGAGACTAGATAATAACTTATCTAGAAAAGCTGCCTCGTACCGGTATTCGTAGTAGAGAAATTTTGACATTACTTTCAACACCATGGTGTATAGCTGGTGTCCCAAGTGGATCCACTAAAGTACATCCTAAACTTCCCAATGTTGACAGGCCGTCTAGCTCGGTGGGATGTGATCCTCCCGTAGTTTGACATCAGGTTTGTCCTTAAGAAGGGTATTAAGGGGAAAGAACTGAAAGAATTCCTTCCTGCCCATCCATCCCCCACAGACCATTATTTTGAACCTGATTTTTCTAATGAGGGTATTCTCTTGGAAGACATGACCATTCCATGATGGAAGATGAATTTTGATGGTGCTTCTTAGAGCTCTGTCAACAAAAGGATCAATAACCCCATGCTCTACAGAGTAGGCCTAGGTATCAGCTTAATTACCCTGACAGAATCCATTCTTCAATATTGATTCCTACAATCAAAAGGTTTTACCAATAATGAAGAAGAGTATTAGGATCTCATTACTAGTTTTGTGTTGGCCCAAGAGATTTACATTCCCCACTTTCATGTGAAAGGGGACTCCGAACTAGTCATCAAGTAGATCAATGATGACTATGTCGTCAGAAAACCAAAACTTGTACCATGGTTGGAATGCACCCTCCAGTTGATGAACCAATTCCCTTCTCGACCAGAGGTTACTCATATTCCTCGATCCCAGAAAAGTTGATCCCGACTCCTTGGCCAGCCTAGCTACATCACTTGTAGATAATGAATAGCATTATCTGATTATCTATGTGAAACACTGGAGAATCATCATCCCCGCCACTCTAGATGATGAGGAAAACACACGGGGAGACCACCTTACCCCCACTGCCTCCACATTAGAACCCCCAAGTCCCCCCGGATGCAGTGATTTAAGTGACTTTTGATGGGAGGATGTCCTTTTTCAAGTACCTATCAAATGGTAATCTTCTGGTAGATCGAGCTAAGAATGATAGAATCTGATACCGTGTGTTGTAATGTACCCTCCAGAGTGGTCTTGGTTTTGAAAAGATCCTATACAATCACAGGTTTGATGGGGTTATCCTCCATTGAATTCAAGGAGAAGAGATTTCTCAAGTCATGAATGAGGTTCATGATGATTTTTGTGGGGCTCATCAAACCGGGCTGAAACTATCTCACCTGATCTGGAGACGTGGGTATTTTTGGCCCTCCATGATCTGTGACTACAACGAGTTTTCTAAGATGTACCCTACATGACAAATTCATTCCAATTTTGTGCATCAGAATTCAAAGCCTCTCCACAATGACAATTACTCTTGTACCTTTTCGGTTTGGGGACTCGATGTCGTGGGACTATATCCACTAGCAACCGCTTGCCAATGCAGGTTTATTCTGACTGCTACAGATTTCTTTTCCAAGTGGTTAGATGAAGTTCTGTTGAATAGATCAAGGCCTATTCTATCGTTTAATTTGTGAGATCCAACATCATCTACTAATTTGGAGTCTCTTGTGCCATTACTACCAATAATAGCACCAACTACTGGGTAGCCAAGTTGAATAAATTGTACACCAAGTACAACATCTGTTCTAACCATACCTACCACTATCACATGAAAGAAAATGAGTAGAACGGGGTGTTCAACAAAACCCTTTCTATAATTCTGCCAAAAATGGTTAGTCAGAACAAAAAGAGATGTCCTGAAAAAATCCACAATGCCCTTTGTGCCTATAGGTCAATGACTCAGCATTCCACACTAGCGACCCCGTACTCCTGGGTGTATGGAACAGATGTCATACTTCCCATCGAGATTCCGTTTTTTCATTACGCACAGCTGTTTATGAATAGAAAGCACTAGATAATGTAGTTAAAATCAATTTGGATAAATTTGAAGAGCTCGACGAGAATAGGCTTCATGCCTTGCAATATCTAGAAAGGTATTAGAACAAGGCATCCCAAGCTTTCATCAAGAAGGTTCACCTCCTTTTTTTCTTGTGAGGTGACTTCGAGTTTTCCTTGAGGAATCCAATGATAGCTAGATGGAAGCCCCCAATATTGGATCCCAAATGGGAAGGACCTTATATCATTCCCAAGGATTATCCTAATGGAGCATACTCCCTGATTATCATCGATGGTGAGCCTATAAATCCTCCCACTAATTCCATGCTCCTCAAGAAATACATTGCTTGTGTAAATGCGGTCCTACATGACCTTAAACTATTATGTCCCACATGATATTAAATTGTATGTCATCATGAAGGTTGTTAAACTGTATAGGGTCCCACATGACTTTGAACTATTATATTCTACAATGCATTAAAATGTATGTTGTCCCACATGACGTTAAATTATATAGGGTCCAAAGCAACCTTAAACTATTATGTCCCGCATGAAATTTAACTATATGTCATCCTGCAAGACATTAAATAGTATGCAGTCCTACATGACCTAAAACTATTATGTCATGCATGACACTAAACTGCTTTGTTGTCCTACATGATGATAAACTACAAAAAGATCTGAGCTCTAAGACATTAAACTAAGATCTCCTCATCACCATCGTCCTGCAAGATGATGAACTATATATCAATAACAATGTATGGCTTGATTCCCATCCTCATGAGATACATAGGAATGCTCGGACACTTGGTCTGGAGTCCACCCCACAAACTCTTCTCATTGACTACCCCCTTGGGTGTAGTTCTCTTGGAGGGTCCCACATAGTTTAATATAGGCTTATTTATCCCCCACTCATGTCAAGATTATGATGATCTCACAATGTACCCTTCCCCGTTATTCTATCCTACCATGTCCTCACTGCATGATGCTAAACTTTATGGCCTTTTTCAGAACAACGTGTGGCCTGATTTCAATTCTTATGGGATATGTAGGAATTATTGGAAATTTGTCCTTTATGCCTAGAAACAACTTCAAAATCTCCCCTTTGGTCGAATCACATGGTGTGGTGTTAGATATTTCCCTCATTCACGTCAAGTTCATCATGACAGCACCATGAATTCCCCTCCTTGGATTTCTCTTCCTCTTTCATATTCCTCAATGACATTAAAATGCATTGGAATATTCATCCTTTATTCATTCCCTTTATTTATTATTTCATCATCTTTAATGTCTGAAAGGACCCCAGAATGGAATGGATGTTCGGCCCAAGGGCTCTCCTACCATTTCAGGACAATGCCCTCGAGGATTTCGAACGATGAATTGATACATGTCCCGCGTTGCGATTATGGTCAATGATCAATGCTCATTTTTCATTCTTATTTCAGGTCACATGATATGGATGATGTGTTTTGAACATGGTCAACAACCAGCCTTCTCGTTATTGCCTTATATATAAGTCCAAAATCTTGGGTGCAGTGAATCATTTTGTCCTACAACTTTTCCAAAAATCTATCTACATTGGGCAGAAGTGTTGATCTAGTCAGGACAGACCTGACCTAATTTTCTTCCTTCATTTCCATACCCTAATGTTCTAGGGAAGTCTTGATCCTATTACTCTTTTCCCATAACAAGAATGGATCATATGGGATTAGGAGCTCTGGTAAGGCAGTACTAATATAAGGGGTCATTTTTCTATGGCTGGCTGGGACTTCCATCCTCAAGAGCCTAGACACTTTTGGCCCCCTGGCCCAAGTTCTTATATAGGATTGTGCAGTGTAGTACGGACATACGCCTTCATTCACGTGATGCTATTTTGGGCCATGCCACACATATCCCCTTGAGACATCCCTCCTTCATCTATCATCATTTCTTCAAGAATAGGTCCCACCATTCATTGAGTGTCCTAAAATTTAGGATTCTATAACCATTCACATCCAAAAGGACCCCTAAATAGCATGGAAGTTAGGCCCTAGGTCTCTCCTATAGATTCAGGCCAACATCCCCAAGGATTTCAAGGGACAAGTTGACACATGTCCCATTTTGAGAATGTGTTCAACATTCGATGCTCAATTGTTTTCCCCCAAACCCTAGTCACACAAATATAGATTCTATGTTGCAAATAAGGTCAACAGTCATCCTCTTTCATTTTTGTCGTTTTGTGGTCTTCCACAGGCAGGATGATTCACCCTTTTTCTCTAGTCCCATACCCATGAAATTAAACTAGTCTCTATGGTCCGATCTCTATGACCATAAACTAAGATCTATAAGATCTTCGTCCCACAAGATGTTAAACTACACCTTCATAACTATATTTTTCTTGATTCCCATCCTCATGGGATACATAGGAAAACCCAGATGGTTTTTCCACATGTCCATCCCAGGTTCATCTCCCCTTTCTCTCGTCCACCTGGTCCGAATTATATATGGGAATTACAAATGGAATTTCATATGTGGGCTTTTTTTCACATTCAAATCGGGTTAATCGCCATGTCGTACAAATTCCTTCCATCATTTTATAGAAAGAGGTTAAAATACACCTTCAGAACTACGTGTGGCTTGATTACCATCTTCATGGAATATATAGGACCTCCCAAACATCTGGTCTACAGGTTCAGCCCTGTTTCTTAGAAATCTCACCATCTTTCTACCCCACTACCTTGGATTTCTCAGGAGGAGGAATATGGTGCGGTATAGACTCTGTTTCTTCAGTCATGTTCAATTTGTAATAACCATGCAACGTACATCTACCTCCTGAGAGATCCCCCTTCCTTTGTTCTACACCCATCTCTTTGAGTTAGATACTCTTGAATTGGGCCTCTCAACCCTTATTGGCATTTCACCAATGTGCCCATGTGCACTTTGGTTTAATACCTAAAGTTTCAGATTCGACCTAGACATTCTCTCTCGCATTTTTCAAGCATTTTGTTCCCCTTCATTTGGGTTTTCAACATCTTTCACATCCAAATGTACCCCTAAATATAATGGATGCTTGGTCTAAGGGATATCTTACCATTTTAGGAGAATTTCCTCAAGCATTTTGAGTGAAAAACGATATAAGTATCGAGTTATGAATATGGTCAGTGATTAAAACTCATTTTTCATTCCCATTTCAGGTCACATGATATAGATGTTGTGTTTTGAACACAGTCAACAATTATCCTCCTTCATCATTCCAACCCCATCAAGCCCTAAATTCCACCTTCATGATTCACATCATTTTCCACTCCATCATGTCCAAGTGGAATTTCGACACTCTTGGTACCATCCTGTAGTGCACATTTTCACGTTAGGATGACAAATCCATGGTAATGTTTCATTTGGGGATCCGCACCAATTTCTTCTTTCATGCATTCCATGTGTTCCAAAGTCCTTCTCCACCCTTGTTTATCAAATCGAGCATAGATCACGTGTGATTAGGGATTAGATCGAGGTTTTCACTCTCTTGGAAGAGTTTTTCTTCTCTCTGGTCCAAGCTCTAATACCTTAAACTAAGATATCCTTCTACATATTTTCTGTAAGGTGTAACAACCGTAACATTAAGAATTATGTATAGCTTGATTCCCATGATCATGGGATATGTAGGAATTCCTAGACATCTTGTCTTTGGGTCTAGATCAGGATTTGCTAATTACCTATTCTGTTCATCCTTATGGCCCTAAATTTCACATAATTTTGTGGTGTGGCATATGACTTACATCCTCATTCACATCAGGGTTGAAATAGTTTCACCATAGACTTCCCATTAAGGAACATTTCTCTCATGCCCTTGTCCCGCAATATGTTAAACTATACCCTCAGAACAACGTGTGTCTTGATTCCCATCCTCATGGGATATATAGGAACACCTAGGAATTTCTTCCACTGGTTCATCCCCATATTTTCTGACCTTTTCTAGCCCTTCAGACCAAGGATTCATCCCCAAAGATACACATGGAGTAGTTTGGACCTCATCCCCAGTTACGTCGGGTATGATTTATCACACCATGCATATTCCCCCACCCAATGGTTTGTTCCTATCATACGACCTTAAACCGTGACACTATCGTCCTAGCTGCATGATGAAAAAACGGCATCGGATTGTGGTGTCCTCATTTGAGGGGACATAAATTTTGGTATCGGTCACCCACCATACCATTTTTCAAAACGTACTTATGGATTCATTCATATAGTAAGGCCTAGACTCTCTGTCGTATGTTTATCGATACACAAAAAAATACACATAGATCTATCCTAATGGAAAAACTAGATCTATCAAATGTCACTTCTCTTAGAGCATGGGATATACCCACAAGACCTTATTATCCACGACACTAGTACCTTACCATTCCATATCATGAACTATGTTTGGATTGATTCCCATTCACATGGGGTACGTAGGAATGCCCACACACTTTGCCTCAGGGCCAACCTAACATTCATTTTCAGTCCCTCGACCTAAAAACTCCCCAGGGAACACATAGTGATATGGACTCCATGTCCTCAATCACGTCGTGTTTTATAATTACCTCACAATGTCTCTCCATCATTCCTTAAAATCTCTCTGGTACGAGATCTAATACCGTAAACTAAGATCTCTCATCCAAAATCTGAGACCTTAAACTATGATCTGTCTATGTCCTATCTGCATGGTGTACAAAAAGCACCCCTAGAACTACATGTCGCTTGATTCCCATTCTCATGGGATACATAGGAATGCCCAGATAGTCCATCTTTGGGTCCAACACCATGAATCTTAGATGTTCCCCCCCCCTATTTTTCGGCCCCATGGACCGAAATATTTTGGGAACATGTGATATGGGCAGTTTGTGTCTTCATTCATGTCGGGATATGTACCACACCACACGTTCCCATTATGGGTAACCGTGTAACTATAGCTCTACCCTAAAGAAGTTCTAGATGCCCCATAATAATTATGGGATGTGTCATTTTCCTTACTAGAGAGGATTCCCTCTGCCAGTGTTGGTCTCTGACAATGCAGTTTTTTAAAAACTACATTTGGCTTGATAATCATCTGTTTGGGATATGTAGTGATGTCTGGACCTTTCACCTTGAGCCCAGGCCTAGGGCCATCAATTTTTCTGGCCCCTTGGCCCCAACCTCGGTCCAAAGAGTATGAACTTATAACTATGTGCAATGTCCAGGTTATATGATGTTAACATATTCCATTCATTGTACACATCCATATGATGTTGTCCAAATTCTCACCATAGAGGATCTGTTCAGAAGTAGGTATAATCCATAATCAGACCGATGTTCCAACCTAATGAGTTTCCACCATTGTGGCCTAATTTCAAGAGTGTTGGAATCCATTCGAACAACCCCCCAGTCCACCCTCCACTCTTTGTGTGCACTTTATTTGGATCCTCATCCTATTTAAAATCTAAAAGAGCCCCATAACAGTATAGATTCTCACCTTATGGCTTTCCTCCTATTCTGGGCGAAAAATTTGGAAGACTAATGGATAACTTTTTGAGTTAGGACCTATTTTGAGAATATGGTCAACAATCGGCACTCATTTGTTATCCCCATACCAGGCTAACGCAATAGGGATGATTTGTTTCGATCACGGTCAAAAGTTATCAATCATTGTCATGCCACATCCCAATATTCTTAATATGTGGTATCATGATTCACACTTTTCACTCCCTTCTGTTTGGGTTAAATCTAACCCCCTAGTGTTACCCCACTGGTGCACTAGAGAATATTGGGAAAATGGGACTTCGACTGTTCTGAGAACATCATCTTCCATTCAGGCCTCTCCCTTCCTTCCCAGAGATCCTGATTTTTTGTTCAAACCCTGTATTCCAGAAGCTTGGTCGTCACTCTCATATTCGGATGGAACAATGAGGTCTTCATACCTTGTTTCTCACATCGGGACTGACCAATTTGATGTTAGGGATTGATCACTGGATGTTTCACGAATGTAACAGACGTGTAGTAGAGAGAAAAAATAATAGAACCCATGCATGCATCTATCATAGACAATCAAATCATGAAAGTAAGTTTAAAAGTTTGAACACTTTACAACACCTGAGGATCGACCTCTCCCATGGATGGGTTGACCTATTTAATAGAGAGTTCCAGCTCCTCTACTCTATAGCTTGTGGCATCCAGGATTTTCTATTGCCTATTTACTTCCCGCTCTCCCTTGGCAGTGATAGGGTATAGTTCATCATCCACAATCTGGGCCCGCACCTCATTGGTTCAGATAATAGCCATATCTTCATAGGCTTGCTCCATTCGTTCTTCAGCATCCGCCAGTTGGGCCATTAGGAACGACACGAGCTCCGATTTGGAATTGAGAAGAGAAAAATGCTCATTCACTTATGCATTCAACCACTGAATCTCTCTTTAGGCATCTTGGAACATCTTGATGTTCACTGATTTCCTTCATTTCAAGCCCACACTGAACTTACATTCATGCTCCTGAATCTTTGATACCATTAGGTCCCAAATGAGCATATGGTGACATTGGGAAGGTACTCCCCCTACACATATCTCTTGTATCCAAGAATGAAGACTCACCATATAGTCTATCAATTTCACATGAGGATTCCACTTGATGAAGTGATTGATCAGATTCAACGACCGATGATGGGAAATCATATTGTCTTCTTCATCAGAGGTCGTCTCATCTTGATCCACATGGTTGGTAGGTTTGTATGTGGGAAAATCCTCTCGGAACTTGTCAGTAGGATTTTCATCTGGTGTCGAATTGGGTGCGTCAGGACCCATGTTTTCTGGTTTATCCTCTTCTTTAGATCCCACCTCAATGACCACATGCTCTATCTTTCTGAAAGTCCCACCAGGGATCAGAAGCATTGCAGCTTGGCCGGTCCAAACGTCTGCTTCCTCGACCACTGGTGTTCTCCTAGGAAAGGCATAGCTAGGATAACTAGCCATCCTAACCAAGGAAACTGACACATTTTAAATAACCGTGCATATAAGAGTGCACAAGCATCCGTTTACCTGATGAATGGATAATAGTTACCATTTACATAAAGGAGTCTCATAGTGGTCGAATAGCCAGTCTCAATCTTGAGTTTTTTCCATCGGAACCCCGGGCCATTTCCCACCTTATACTTTCGGGAGGTACAAAAATTATTGAAGAACCACCCTCGGTGTCGCAACCCTGTTATGTTCGGTAATAGAAAAAGCCACGGGTTCAGATCCTGAAGTTCCCGTAATTTCATCTACTATTGGGAGGGAGTGGGTTTTGAGAATTAGGCCTTCCCTCACCATTCAAATGTTAGTGAGGAGTTCTTAATAGCCGGGATGAAGACCCGGGGGAAGTGGTCTAGGGTTTTAACTCGAGATCCGCTACAAACTCTTATTTTTCTGGATCTGAATCACCTACCTCACCCTCCTCTAGAGGGATCCCTCTACCAGTCTCCTCCCCCAGGAGGACTCCTATGATTCATTTGGTAGAGGGTAGATCTCTCTTAATTCAGTATCCAACAACAATGGAGGGTTTTTGTCATTCCAGCAACACCTTTACCTGATCTGTCCTTAGACACAGATCATTTAGAGAGTGCACAAAGTCCTCCATCTCAGCTAGGTATTCCTCCTCCTCTTCCTAGCATACTGTAAAGCCATCCCCGACAGGGACAATCCCTAGAAAATCTATCCCGAGATGGTCCAGGTATTTCCACATCTTAGATGGTTTGAGGAATTGCCTATTGGAATCCTAGATGTCCCTAGCCTCTGAGAAGACAACATTCTCTGCCATGTCAATGTGGCGCAACCGATTCCCTGAAGCCTGGGTTGAAATCCTACGGAACCCATTCGGTTCCCTCCCCTCTGGATAACTATGTACCTCTCAGACCATTGAACCCACTGCTACTGCCACCATTTTTACCGGTGCATGTCTCACCGACAATGTTGCCCTTCCACTACGAGATGTCATCTTCTCCTTCTGGACCCGACCAAAATGTTCGGGTGGCACCCCATCATTAGCACTAATGGTTTTCTACATCAGCATCTCCCCCGGTTAAGCCACCTCCCAGCTCTTGGTGTACACCTTCACCAAACAAAAGACAATTGTGGGTGGAGATATCTCCTTCTACATCATCCCATGCTCCCATGTGAAAATGATCCACAACTTCTTCATCAAACATATGTGATCCTCGTGGCACACCCCCAAGTAGACTTATGGGGTCAGCTGCTGCAAACACCAAAATTTCCTCACAAAACGGTGTGGGGTGTGTGGCTCTTAGAGAGACTTGTGGTCAACCTGCGACATAAGGACTCCACCCTGAAAGGCCAAGATGTAGGACCGATGCCCTTCCGTTCCCTAGATGTCATCAGTGAACACACATATTGGCAATTGGAATGGGTGGAAGTTGAACTCGTACCCCTTCCAAATCCGGTTCTACACCAACTGTGGGGTTGGTATGTTTGGAAAGATCCCCAAAACATTCAAAATGGATGGTTGGAAATTCGATCATGGGGGGGGGGTAAATGTGGTTTGAATATTTGTATATACCTCTAACATGAGCTGATATCCACCCATACAGAAGGTGGAATGTCCCATATATCCTATGAAGCTTATTCCCCTCGCTAATATGAAACAACATCATATACAACATGGAGAGAATCAAGAACCTCAGGTTGACCTGTACCCATGTCTCCAACATGGAAACCATAAAAAAACGTGCTTGGTTGCATGCCCATGTTTGTATCCCTCACTGGGAGGATCCAACTATAGATAAGAACCACTATGAAAGCAGCTAACCTGACCACTAGTTACTTCCCGGTAATGACATTTAATCCTCATGTTTTTCAATGGTTGTCCTTCATGATACACTAGTATGAGTGCTCCTTGCCACGTTGAACCCCCTTCGGGAAAGTCTAAGGACCCACAGGAAACATTCCATATATAGGGAAATCTAGGAACTGCTTGAACCGCCACTTGAAATGGATGTCCCTCGCCTACTGTTTGTCCTCCCCAAGAACTAGGTCTATAAATTTCTTTGCTAGTGGTGGAATCTTCTCTATGTCCTCACAACGAGGAATAAATCATCCTACATTACCCCCATTTTCGGGACCCCCAAGATCTGGTGCAGGTCCCACATACTGATGCCGACCTCCCCAAGGTGTAAATGAAAAGTATTAGTCCTCAACGACCATCTGCTCAGCAGCTCTGGCATCAACATATTCGATTGGTAGATATGTAATTGAGAGGCCCATGCTGGCTCATATAGTCCTACTCACCTCATCTAGGACCTTAAAACACCACACAAGAAACATACCATGTTGGCCCAGGCGCAATCATCTGTGAAATTTCCACCCTCGTGCAAATCCCACTCATCCGTCCACCCCTTATTTGGGTTCCTTAAGCCACCTTTAGGATAGTGTGATAAAATGGTGGAGATTCCTTTAGAAGTAGTACATTTCAGTCAACATTATTCACATGGTTGTACAAGAAATCAGCATTTATGGGTGTGAAATCTTCCTATGTATGGTCGTCAACTGCCCTAAACCACTGGTGTTGGAACGACATGATCCTGAACCAGTTAGGCATCTCATCTCTACTCGATTCCAGAATGAAGACATCATCCTTCAAGAAAAATCCAAATAGGGGTATCCTTTTGCAGAGTGGGTAGTTGTTTTGTCTATGAGACAGCAGTTCTACCGACAAATTGTGGTTCGAATGGCTTCAAATGAATTCTTTAATACCCAAGATATTCTCCATATCTTCCCTATGAGAATCATATGCAAGCACCTCCTTGGAAGCTTCCTGATGATCAATTTAGTCTGGGTTTTTGACAATATCTCCTTGATCAAGGAGCTCGATCATGAAACCCAAATCTAGAAGCTTAATCATGGAGACGATCCACAGAGCCTTTCCAAAAACTTCATAGCCATAATCTGTGGAGTGCACACTCATGGAGTCGAAGGAGTCACTATGTGCTGTGAACCCGAAAGGCCCGATTCATAGAGAGAAATCGCAGAGAGGGTGGAGCTTCATGTATTAAGAGAACAATCACCAAAACATAGAGATAAGAAAGGGAAAAAGTGATTTCATCCTTCTCTATTTATAGGTGAAGACCCCCTGAGCTTCGTGATGTATCTGTCTCTGGTGAGATTTGCAGAACTCTCAACATGTGTGTCTCCTCTCCGAATCATGACCCTTCTTCATGAGCCTTGTTAGAGATTGACCAAAAAATTCGGTGATTGGCCATCATACATAGTCACTCGTTTTCTCCTCAGATCCATGTTTGAGGGGGGGGGGGATTTTTTCTACCCAAAATATGTGGAGAGTAAAAGAAAAAACAAAAGAGGAAACCACCACATTTGAGGCTACCTCGTGAAGTCTATTCACAGAGTCCCACCGCACCGCGGCCGACGCGAATCTACCCCCTTTGTGAAGCTACAAGAAAGAAAAGTGGAGGGAGGCTCTATATTTTCAATATAAATTTACAAAGCCACCAAAAAGCAAAGAGGTGGGAGGGTCCACTATTCTGAAAGATATTTGCGAAGCCTCTATGAAGAAAAGAGGCAGGTGGATCCGTGTTCCAAAATCTGTTTGAGAAGCTGCCACATATTAAAGAGGCAGGAGGCTCCGCGATCCAAAAGCTATTTGAGAAGCCGGCATGAAGCAAAGAGGTACGAGGTTCTGCAGTTCCAAAAGATGTTGGAAAAACTTCTATGGTGAAAAGAGACATGAAGCTCTGCAGTTACGAAAAAGTTCCCCTGGATTCACACTTAGTGATCCCTGCATCACACCACCTCTTTCCTATAAATATCGGGTTTTCCTTGATCCCAAAGGACAGATACTACAAAATTTCTGTTTCTCAGCTCTCCAATCATGAAACAGTTTTTTCTCTGTGAAAAATGTGCTCTTTGAGGTACTTTAGCATCATGAAGTGCCTTTAAATTGGCTTAAACACAACGCCTCTTCAAGAAGGGATGCCCTTTATGAAGCCCACTGGCCATCACATAAGAAAGAGATCCCTAAATGGACTTGGGTCTTCGAAAATCACTCATGATTCACGAAATACCTTCCTTGAACATGTGAACCACATGCTAAGGCAGGGTCACTGTACTTCACAAGGGACACTGCATGGAAATGCTATGATTTTTTAATGTTTCCTTCATGAAGCCCTACTTTTTGAGATCCCTTCTGCTTTGCGACGCACCCTCCATGTTCACCTATGCCTTATGCCTCAGCTAGGCCATCCCACATTGTGAAGCATACCACTTTTTGAAGCCCCTCAACTATATGAAGCATCATAGCTTCAAAAGGGCTCTACCTATGAACCCCTTTTCTCCGCAAATCCTTTTCCCATATGACCATCCACGTTCATATAATGTATTTTCAAGGTCCCCGGGGTGGTGCTTCATGTGGCGTTGCTTTACCTCTGGATTATTCACATAGGCACACAAATGGATATTGATTCTTCGCATAGTAATGTTAATGTTGACCCCTCAGTGGATCACTCCACAACACCCCAACACCACAACGTTTCTGGTTCCTTCCCTTCTCCACGGGTTAAAGAGTACCGATTATGTATGTCCTAGGGTTTTAGAGTGAACCCACCTCTTCTAAGTTTTAGAATATTAAACTTCTAAGCACCATCATCCTCATCACACGACGTTAAACTTTTGCCTCTCCTCGTGTATCATATGTGGGGTGCCCCATCTCAGACATTCTCTACGCCCATTGGTCTCTACAAGAGTGAGATCTTCCTAACATGGAATGATATCTCTCTACTAGAGTGGCGGATGTCTGCAGGGAAGGGAAACCATCATGGTGTAAGCCCATAAACCTTTTTGTTGGAGGCATCAACCTTGCACCTTCTTTCATCTCTAGTGCCAAAGACCAGAGGTGAGAGGGGTAGATGGACCTTCATTATCCTTTCCCAATTCATTTTGACTTTGCGCCACATGTCCTCCATAATGGAGTAAGTACCAATCTCCATCTCCCTCTGCTGCTAACCATGAATAGGACCCTATTTCCTCTTTGTGTTGCGAACCATGTGTAAGCCCCATTCCACTTCTAATGGATGCACATTTTGTGATGTGATCATTAGGTCTTTACAGCCTCTTATTTATCACACTAAGCATGACTCACGTGGGCATAGAGTAAGCATCGACCATGACATCCTCTCTGGGCTGCCCTAGAGTGTAAGCCCCAATCTAAACTTCTAAACTACGTGGAAATTGATCCATGCCATGTCAAGGTATGTAATAAGTCTCTTGGATGTTCAATCCAAAAATTTACTAGTCCTGACCCTTTCACATCGGTTCACCTCCATCCCGCATGATGTTAAACTGCATCCACTATCCCGAACTACATGAACTTTGATCCCTGCAAAGGAAAGGTACGTATGAAGCATCCCTGAGGTTCAAGACCAAAACATACTAGTCCCGACACCTTCACGTCAGTTCCCCAAGAACTTCTGAACTACATGGACATTTAATCCTTCCAAGGAAAAGTACGTAAGAATCCACCCCGTGGTTCATGCCCAACAACTACTAGTCCCAACCCCTTCACGTCGGTTCACCAAACACTCATGAACTACGTGGTCTTTGATATTTTTCCCCTAGACAGCGTATGTTGAAAGGATCCCTGAGGTTCAACCCCATTCGGTGGTAAGACATTGTGTTCCCCAAACAGCGGTAATCCATTGTGTTCCTCATTCTGTGATAAGTCGTTGTGTTCCCCATCCAACGATAAGCCGTTGTGTTCTCCATTCAACAGTAAGATGTTGTCAATCCCAATCAATGGTTAGACATTGTGAACCCAAAACAACAGGAAGTTTTTGGAATCCTAATCGATGGTAAGATGTGGTAATCCCCAACCAATGCTAAGCTGTTGGAATCCCAATTGATTGTTATCCATTATAAACCCCAACCAGCGGTAAGCCATTGTAACCCGCAATCAACAATAAGCGATAGTAAACCCCAACCAGTGGTAAGGCATTGTAACCAAACATAGACGGTAATCCTTTATGGTCCCCCACGTCAAGAACCACATCTCTGGTCTACCCCTTGGGCATTAGACCAAACCTGAGAAAATAACCACACAAAATCCAATGAATGCCTTTGGGTTGTTGTTGTCTGCGCACACCCCTATTCCCTGCTCTATCCTAAACAACACGGACATTGATTCCCTGCCATGTGGATATTTAAGAAGTCTCTTCAAGGATCAAGCCTAACATCACCGTTTCCCTCATGTCGACTTTATTTCACTTCCCTTCAACTCTCTACAATCTATATCCATCCTGATTTATACCCATGATGCGACATTTTGGTTAGATCATGTCATCCTCTTTCTTACTGCTTCTAGTAGCGATTGAGCTGCTAACCACACATTATCCCCAACATCTGTGTTCCCTCCAGGGGTTTCACCCATCTGATCCACTCCCGTTAGTGTTCCAATTAGTATGATCTGTCCTTGTTAGGCGTTAAACTCATGGTATACCATGTGTTAAAAATGGGAAGCTGTGGAAAACCCCAAAGAGATGCCTGTGTCATCAAATTTCCCGCATTCGACCTGGGATGCCTCGAGCTTCCACGTGCTCGAGAATCCCTATCATAAGGGGAAAAATCAAGATGCAATAGTCTTCCAACATGAAGACATGCTAACGATTTCCAACATGACTACTCCTTTGACCGAAGGTTGCTGCCCTAACTGGACCCCATGGAATGTTATGAAAGAAGCATCATAATTAACCAACATCCATGAAGACATGGAATTGGGAAGATCTTCATGAAAAACGTCTTATGACTATGAGGGAGACCCGGACTAGGTAAAGAGTTCCGAGGAGGAATCCATTGAAGGAGGAAATGACATCCCATCATCCTGTTTCGATCAAGGAGAAAAATTCCCTGAATAAGCAATGGATGTTTCATGCCTTTGGAAAAAGGGAATGTGGGGAAACAATCAGCATGTCATCAATTGACAGATGTGCACCCCGGTGAAGGCGTTATAAAAAAAATTAATATTTATAATATCATTCATTTTAATATTTCACTAATAAGGTAATCATTGAAAAATCGTTGTCCCAAAAATAAATTTGTTTATATAATTTCTAAAAATTAGAGGTAAATTAATATGATGTAGGAGATATTTTTAGATTTGTAATGTCTATTTATATTCATATATATCAATTATATAACCCTATATTAATATTTTGTTACTTAAGAGATACATGTTTATGTTATATTTACTTTTTTAGAAAATATTATAAAAGGTCATTATCACACCCAAGTGGCTTCATGTGGTCCTAAAATCTACCCAAGGATGCTCATGGTAGTGAAAATCTCATCCTATAGGATTATGACACGTTTTAGGGCAGTTTTAAATTATTATAATATTATTTTTTACCCTTATTTACCTGATTTACCCTTTCACCATTATAAATATATATAATTACTAATGTTACTATTCATAATGTGAAAAAATAAAAGGGAACCATTTAAATAATTACCACCATTAGATCTGGTCATTTAAAATTAAACAATCGTCGTTTCGTGAGATAGTACTTCACCGTACACAGAAACAGTATGTTCTATATCCATTAGATGGAGGTGTGTGTAATTTTTGGTCAAAACCTTAGCATAACAACAACCTAGTATATTAAGGATACAATATTTACTTTGAAATGCAAAGAGAAACACAATTGTATCATTAATGACATTTTTATCATTATATTAGTCATTTTTATGAATCGTGGATTTTTAAGACAATTATATCCGCTAATGAAATAGTATTTTTTTAAACTCATTTATGTCAATTTTGAAAAAATTTAGTAATTGTTTTTTGTTAAAGTCATAAAAACATTATTCCATCAAACCAAAATCATTAACAATAAAATATATGTCATAATAATCCAAAATATTTGTGTATGGCATAAAAATGTTAAATTGCATTTATTTTAATTTATATAATATCATTCATTTGAATATTTTATTAATAATGTAATTATTGTATCAACATTGTCCCATAAATAAATTTATTTATTTAATGTCTAAAAATTATATTTAAAATACCATGATGTAGGAAATATTTTTAGCTTTTTGATGTCTATTTATTATTATAGAGATCGGTTATATAACCCTATATTATATCTTTTTAGTTAGGAGATACATGTTTATATATATTAACCTTTTTTTAAAAAATAAAAATTATAAAAGGCCATTATCACACCCAGATGGATCCATGTAGCCTTAAAATCGACCCAAGGATACTCATGGTCGTACAAATCTCATCCAATAGGATTAGGACACGTTTTAGGGTAGTTTTATATTATTATAATATTATTTTTTACCATTATTTACCTGATTTACCCTTTAAAATGGTAAATAAAATTAATTACTAATGTTAAAATTAGTAATGTTTAAAATTAAAGGGGACTAATTAAAATAATGACCACCCTTAGAGGTGGTAGGATAAAATTGAACAATCATCGTTTCGTGAGACAGTAGTTCTCCACACACAGACACAATATGTTTTTTATCCATTAGATGAAGGCGTGTGTAAATGTAGGTCAAAACCATAGAATACAACATCCCATTATATTTAGGATACTCATTTTGTTATAAAATAATTGAACAAAAAGTGCGTAGGGGATAGATAAAAGAAAATAAATGAAAGGAGCTTGAGAGAATATGTTACCTCAAAATTGGGTAACTCCTTTTGATTATAGCCAAAAGGATTAATTGAGTTTTCTTCTACCCACGTTAAGAGTTCTAGGAGTAAAGGAAATATTTTAGGAGTTTATTTAAGAATAATTTGGATGAGACAAGAGTATTGAAAGGTGTGAGTAAGTGGGTAAATGTGGTGGCCATTTATAAGAGGTAGTTGGGGAACTTTAGGAAAGTCTTGAAATATTATGTTATTAAAAATTTATATTCCAATTATAATACATAAAAAGTGATATATTTATATGATAAGATAAATATGGTTTTAAATCCTCTCAACCAATAGGTTTTTGAAATGTTTAATTCACAAATTTAACCTTATATTTTAGCATTATCCCTTAGTCAAAAACATTAACTCTTACCATGTATTCTTGTATTTTAATAATATATGGTTAATATAGTTACAATAAAATGTTAATCGATCCAGAAGTGGATCATTAATTACATTTATAACATTATATCTATCATTTGGTAGAATATTGGATTTTTATGACTATTATATCATATAATAAAATTGTATTTGTTTTCAAAACTCGTTTATGTCAATTTTGACCGAATTTAATAATTTTTTTATTAAACTCATAAAAAATTGATCGTTAGTACCCAATGAATTAAATCAAATATAATATTTCATATTCATATATTAAATTAGTTTATGGCATAAATGTTTTTCAATTACATTTATTTTAATATTTGTAATAGCGTTCTTTTTAATAATTCATTAATAAGGTAATCATAGCATCATCAATATGTCATAGATAAATTTATTTATCTAATGTCTAAAAATTATAAATAAAATACCATGATGTATGAAATATTTTAATATTTCTAATGATTACTTATAGTAATAGATATCAGTTATATAAACCGGTTTTAAAATTGTTTTAATTTGGAGATAAATGTTTATGATATATTTCCTTTTTTGTTAACATAAATATTATAAAAGGTCATTTTCACACCCATGTGGTTCCATGGGGTCATAAAATCCACCAAATGTGGCTCAGAGTTGGAAATATCTCTTAAAATTGGATTAGGACACGTTTTATGGTTGTTTTATATTATTATAATATTATTTTTTACCTATATTTACCTGATTTCCCCTTAACTATGATAAATAAAAATAAATACTAATGGTACTATTCATAATGTCAAAAAATAAAGGGGACCTATTTACATAATTTATGCATATTGATTGCAAATATGGAATTCATTTTTCCAAACTCCAAACACAACAATTTTAGAAATAAATTTAAAATTAATTCCCATTGTAAAAACTAGAAAGCTGGTTTTTAAGAAGTAAAAACTATCAAAAGATTGACATGAATTTATGTCCAATTTCAATGTGAAATTACATAAAATGGCAAAAATTGGATGAAAATAATAAAAATAATCTAATTACACATTAAAACCAATGAAAAGGAAAATTTAACTATTAAAATAAATTATATAAAAAGGAACTTTTTAATTAAAATGTAGTATTTTTCACAATTCATTAAAATCCAGATTTATCAGAAAATGAACAAAATTTCAACCAAATTTTTTTTTGATGTCCCCCTTGTAAATAAAAAGTTTATTTTTTCAAATACAACATATAAAAGTGACATAAACAATATTTAAAAAGGGTCCACAATCAAAAGGTAGTGAAACAACCTTTTAGAAAAATTATTGTATTTTATGCATAAAATGGATTCATTCTCATTTTAAGCCTCTACAAATTATTGGATAAATTTAAAAACACTTAAAAACATTTATTATTATATTGTAGTTATTTCTGTTGATTCTCACTAATAAAATGGTTAGATGTTAAATAAAATTAAATATAATAACACTATTATTGTATTATTTTTTGGTATAACTCATTGTTGTGTGCAATATAAGATTTTAGAGAAACCCATTGTTTAATGTCATACGCTATATGGAAAAGCATCCCCTTTAACCAAAAACTAATATTTTATTCATAAATATTAATAGACATGAAAATTAATTATTCTATAAATACCTGGGATGTTACACATTTGATCATGGGATATGGTCACTAGAAATCCTTCACAGACCATCGGTGTTAGACACTAATGTTTGAGGTCAGTGATCATGGTTTTCTCAGAGTTTCACCTCATTTGGGACATTACTGATTAGGTAAGAATGTTTATATGGAACCGAGGTTTGTGGGCCCCTTTGAGATTGTTAGAATACTATAGAGGGTGGCCTATTAGTTACCCTTTCCATTTGTTTTGATAGATATTTATGGTTCCATTAATGTTTCCTAGTTGATAAGGTATATACTAGAATCCTCACATGTGATTAGATGGGAGTTTGTTTATCTTGAGCCCGATACAACTTTGGTGGAGTTGCTAGATCATATTATGGATATCTAGGATAAGGTATTTTGTGTTAAAATGATCTTCTTGGTTGTGGTGATATGGAAGTGTACAAATGATATCCATGAGACTTGGGAGTGATATTCATTTATGAGTAAACAATGACTTTATTTTTATTGTATCTATGATTTTTAGGGCATTCTTGTGGTAGAATGTTTTAGGTGGGGGGGAGATTGTAACGCCCTATTTCAATTCAATCCTATACTTTTTTACCTTTTAATTTTATATTTTTCATTGGTTATGTAATGTTGGGAAGGAATTTTTAGGATACCTATAATTATGGAGTCTAGGATTTGTTGGAATTTTCCATGTAGAAGTGTAGTTTTTTCTACTCTCAAGTAGCTTACACACCGTGTAAGTGATGCACATGCCCTGTAATGTCTTCTAGGAAGATTCCAAGAATGGGATACATGGAATGAATGTTTTATATTCTTTCTAACATGTAAAAACCATATTAAGGTAAAATAAAATTTTCAAAATAAAGGCGACGAGTTTTTCGGCATATACAACAACAAAAATTGCATAATGTATACTTGCCTTACTTTCTATGTAATTTTCACGAGTTGTGGTTTTAAGCAGGATGATCAGTTGATTTTATTATTCATTCAACTTGCGTATATCCTCTCTTGACCCAGATCTTAACCAAGGTAATTTTGATGACTTATTTCTCATTCGATCAATTCATCTTGCACTTGATCCATGTTGTGGTGTAAATTATCCTCCTAGGTTATACAATCCTTTTAGTTCCTCTTTTTTTGTTAGGGTGGTGGTTTGGATAAGTATTTTTGATCAGATGGTGTTATCTATTGATTATTTTTAGTTTCATGGTGTGAATTATCCTACAGAGGCCATTCACTTGGATTAGAGTCACTATTTTCCAAAGAAGCTAGGCTTCTACCATGTTGAAGATGGTGTTTCTATATAATGGTTTAATTTTATAAATTTTATGTCATTATAGATAAACTCTTTTTGATTTTTCATTGATTAGGACTAATAAATTGTTTCAAATGATTTCCTTGATAGGACATTTTTTTAAAAAGGGGATTTTATTTGAATATGGATTTTCATGATTTGGAAATGGGTTTTAAAACTCTGAATCTGATCATCCTTTCATTGAAAATGGTTTATAGAATTATGAGCATAGTTTTTAATTGAATCTGTAATTTGCACATTATAAACCTTTGATGCATTAAGATAGAGACATGGGTAGCGTTAGTATGTGTTTCACCACTATGAGGTGAATTATTAGGATATCTACTATAGTGGATCAATATATTTTGGATCCAATATATGTATATTTGTGCATGTGAGTGTCTAGTACAAATTTTCACATAGGATATATCCAAATACTTGTTCCTTGTTATTTTTTATTATTATTTTATCATATGATTTTTTATCATTGATTATTACTCATAGGTTTTTATATAGTAAGCTTTATTACATTGCTTCACATTATAAGTTGTTTCATGGATATGTGTTTACTTATATATCTCTTGCTTCATGGACATGATTTTATATTTTATCACTTATACTTCTAATAATTCTTGTTATAAAATAGGAAATTATTTTTTTTGAAAATAACTGGAAAATGATTTACAATTGGATTTATTTTATGAAAAATATTACCAAAACCATTTTCTGTTAAAATCTAGAATTTTTTATTTCCTATAATCAGACTTTTTATTGAAACTTTGGTATTATCCTACTAGGATTTAGATCAAATCCTACTTGTGACATTGGGTATTGGTAGAAGTTTTGTTGTCACATCAAGGTAAATTGAAAAGAATCTTATAATATGTTGGATTGTTTTGTTGAAGTTTCTTTTGGTTTAAGATACTCTAAAGGTGACTGTTGGTTATATGAGGATATGAATTAACATCTGGTTAAGCCTATTTTTCTTGGATTATATATATATATATATATATATATATATATATATATATTTTGGTATCATGTCTCTTTATACTTTATAATTTTATGGTATGTATTTTTTTATTATATTCCGGACTAGTTTCTATTTCACTATTTTACCCATATCATGTGATGGGATGGTATGATTGGCTTATCTTCTTGATCTATATTGGCCTGTTATGTGAAATAGTTTGGCACTTCATATACAGTTTGTGTCGTTTGCGTATAATAAAAGATACCATTCCACTATCGGTTTGAAACCATTTGAGGCCTTATACGATTGACCTTATAGGTCACCATATTATTGAGATTATCTTATAGAGTCAAAACTCATGGTCCCGGTGTTGGTTCAAACTATGATAGAGAAGTTATAGATCATCCATGATAGGATACATGTAAAAGAGGGAAATCAAGATTCCTATATAAACGGATAACCATTGCATTTGGAGTTCGAGGAGGGAGATCATGTGATCCTAAATGTCTCATATGAACATTGATTATATAAATTAGGTAGAGGAGGAAATTTATATCAAATATTAACTAGAACATTCTAGATACTATGCCGAGTAAGTGAGGTGTCATTCCACTTGGATCTACTACCATATCTTTTCTAGATACGTGATGTATTTTATGTGTTACATTTGAGGAGATATATGAATGACCCGTCACATGTTATTGACTATGGTGAGATGAAAATTGGGGATAGTGGTACCTTTGAATATTTGAAAATAAAGATTAGGGAATGGCATGATAAAATCCTCTACTGTAGAGTGATTCCCTTGTTCATGTCTGGTCGTAACACAGGAATATTTTGGAGTGAAAATGGGAGAAGGAGACCCATATTCAAGCTTCTTACCCACATCATTTTGACTAGAATTTTTCAATTTTTTGTATAAAAAATCCTAAGGGGGTGGGATGAATTTAATATCATATTTTTTATGTTCTATTATTTGAAATATGTGTAGAAATATTTTTGGAGCCATATACTGATTCATCATGTGATTCTTAGGGCAGGTGATCCCAAAATTGATATTTAATAAATATTAAATATATTTGCAGTCTACTCATGTAATTTTCCTAAAAATAATGATAAATATTAAATGGAATTTTAGATTGGAAATATGATACTTCCAGAGAGGTTGGAACATGTTTCTTTCCCATGGAGTTACATAACATTTATCATCATCAAGAGATTGTGAAACAGTCACTGTGGGTGAAAATGATAAAATAAATTAATTGAATTTATTTATTTAATTAAATTGAAGAAATTAATTAGAAATACTATATAACGAACTTATTGTGGGTGAGTACCAACATTAGATCCATCTCCCTGGATACCTAGAGAGAGGAGATTGGAGAGGTGTTAGAGAATGAAATCAATTTAGAGGATCAAATCATTAACAAAATATTCACAAACGACATTATAGTTGATGGATCTCACCAAAGAATATGATGAAGGTTAATTCTTCCCAAATAAACAATCCAAACAAATTTTTTGAATTTTTTTAATGTGGATTTTTCTCATTTTATTATACATTTATGAACACAAATAAATCATCTAGTGGATTTATTTTCAGATCAATTGAACTGTGGGTATGGGATTTATTTTATAAGAATTTGAGGATTTCTATTGTTGTCTAATTTAAATATCTTAATTAATCATACCAATAGAAATTAATAAAGGCGAATAAAAACATTGGATTATGTACATTCCTCAATTTTTGGGGAATTTATTCCAATGTTCTTCTTTCATCCATTTCTATCATTCATTTTGGTAGGTGGGTTGAAAAATACCTTGTAATAAATAACTACATAATAGTTTCTTAGCAAAACAGATTGATATCAAAGATCTCGGTTCATGTAGATTATGGGATTGATAAAAAAATAGTTGCGTTTATGGATGGGACTAGATTGTAGGACACTCATTTTTCTATTGGGTGAATTCTAATAGCATAACCTACAGTAGCGTTTCCCATTAGAATCAAATAGTCATATTATGGAGAGCTATGATAAAAATCCTCAAAAAAACCCAATTTATGTTTAAAAGTATGATACATAGTCAGATTTTGGGACATTGTTGTGGGAAGTTATGATTGAAGTAAATACATGGTTTATTTAAAATTGATAGTACATAGTGTTTAATCTATAGATACACGCCGTGCGAGGCCCATGCTATGGAAGTATGGTTTTTATGGTGAAGAATATAATAATAATCCATGTAAAAAATTTCACATTCCATATGAACTTTACCAAGTGTCTTGGTGTGTATTCCATATGATACATAACCACATACATGGCCAGGTACAAAAACATGAATAGAGTACAAAGGCACGACCTGCTAATCGGACATGGGAAGGTACACAAAACAACCTCAACACATGGTCACAACATAACACATACACATGGGAAGAGGCACACAGGTGAAGAAACTTTTAGGATCAAGATTATTATACACACTGTGGACCCTACATAGACATTGTGTTCTTCTCCTAAGATGACTTGGAGAAATTTTTATCCTCATCATGCACTAGTTTCTTTAATTGTGATAGCCCTCGATCCATCCATGTGATTCTAGAATATTTTATTATGTATCAAGAATAGTATTGTGATCCTCTCTAAGAAATTAGTTTTGGATAGAGTTATAGGAATCCAACCCTAAGGTTATAATGAGAAAATATTTCACAATTTTACCTAGGTGGGTTTATCTTAATTGACGTGACTAATTGTACACTAGAGTTAATCCAATACATAGTGGGTTAATCTAGATTGGGTGATGGTATACCCCATAGTCCTTAGTGTGATCCCCATATATGTATCTGTAACTTTAGGCTTCAAGTGTGTAATTTCTTATAGAGAGAACCGTTGAGCATGACAACTCAGAATGATTCCTTCCATGCTATTGGACAAGTGGATGAGTACTTTAGGGTGAGTGTGTTCAGGGACTCTCGAGCTGAATCTTCACATGGGAACGTGGTTTTCATATTACCCTGGGACATAGTATATACTATGAGTATATATAGATGTTTTATTGTCTGTATTATTTTTCTTATCGACATATCCATGTGATGAGATGAATACTCTTGATTCATCATGTATATTAAATTTAGGGTGTGTTACTATGTATTGATAAAATTCCCCCTACATGGGCTCTTCCAGCTTGTGTCATGGATTATGTAGTCAAATGACCATTCAATGAGGTTTGTGGTGGACCAAGATAAGATAGAGAATAATTTTTTTCTATAAATACTACAGTTTATTCCATGAGTCACATATGACTATTTTATCCTCTTTCTAGTAGGATGGACTTATTTACAGTTTTTGGTGGGAGTTTATTTGACACTATGTTTTCTAGTATTATTTTTTGTACTTGGATTTTGGGTTTTATATTTGTCCATGAATATTTATTAATTTTATTTTATATTTTAAAAAATTTATTGGCTTGGATATGTGTGCATGTGTACAGGTACTAGAGGATAAGGCCTCCCATATTTGTGTTATGATTACTCAGTGTTGGTATCATGCCCCATTCCTTTTTGAAGAAGGTTTGGGGGAGTCATAATGATATTATAACTATTCAGGCAGTCCCTAGTGGGTTGGGTTATGATGTAGAGCTTCAAATTTATGAATAAAAATTATTTTCATGAAATTTATTTTCAAACAATAAATTTGTTATCTCATCCCCACAAAAAAAATATATATAATTATTAGTCAAAATTATTATTAATGTCAATGTATCCTAGGAACGAACTTGTTTTTTTCCTTTATATGACAATCAATTGATTAATCTAATAATAATGGGTTCAAAATAAAAAAAACTATGGGATATAGATTAGTTCTGAACCTAGTAATGTGGTTGATGTATATGTGCAAAAAAATTTAAAAAAAACAAGATCCTTGTCATTGAAATCTATGTTAGGCCATCCAGATGGACTTTACACCTTGATTCCATTTTCAGTTTAGACCCTAAATATATTATAACCTCCATGAAAACCAACACATGCCATTGAGTATCAAAAGGTTTCACAAAAAATCCTAACACATGAAAAATTTCAAATAAAAAAATACTTAATTTCCATTGTAAATCATATGGAACCCAGAAAGGTGGTGATCGAGTACTTACTCACCATGAACACATTTATGTTTGACTAGTCCTAGGTCTAGTCTACCATAAACCCTAAACCAAACCCATGTAATATAATAACACTTATATCTGGGAATTACTCTAATGATATTATATAAATAGCAAACATGGTTAAACCTAAAACATCCCCTAATTTGGATCTATAAAATATCCAAAGAACGTTCTAGATCACCACGATATGATGACATTTACTTGGGTATAAACATATAAAGACAATACAAATTATTTTTTCCTAAATGATAATTCAAAATACCTCTTGTATACCAATAATAATATAATCCGTCAGAGTACACTATTGTAACAACCTGAAATTTTGAATAAATATTGTTTCCTAATTTTGTGTGTTATTTTATTTTTATACTCAACAAAACTGTTTCATTTGATAACATGAGTATAATTATAATGAGACCTTTAGGTTTTTATTGTTATATGACCATTGGTCAATATGACCGCTGGAAACTAAACGTTTTGATTATTGTCTCTAAATACAAGTAATCTTGGTTAATTATTATAGAAAGAAGATTCGATGGCCTTACCCAGCAGTCTTGGACCGATCGAAGCCTATCTAATAGAACTTGGGAAGGAGGTAGCACCACTGGGCTTTGCTCTGGACCAAACCCAAGCCGAACTTCATCGTGTGAAGCTAGAACGGAATTGCCTTCGTGAGAAGTTCAAACAGATAGAAATTACTACTCGTGCGATGTTGGCCCAGCCTCCCTTGGATTCTCTCACCTTAGCACACTTTACACTTAGGTCCTATGATGGTGTGATAAGGGGCAATGTAAGGAGACCGTAACTGCCTCATGTAATCTTATGTTCAAAATAAAAATTGGTATTTCATCCTATGATGATGTTTATGACTTTTCAAATGTCCGGATAAATATAGTATGCATATTTTTGGTGAATTTTAGAGAAAGGATATTTTAAAAAATGTTTATGTAAACCATAAATAATTAAAAATGTGTAATGATTTTCAAAAAATGGTCTTCTACAATTATGTTTAGTACGAAATTTAGAGTCTAATATGATCAACTTGATTTTTGATGAATAGTAAATTATGAATAGTGATCTTATGCTTAGGATTAGTAATGTGACCAAATGGATTAGTAATCTCACTTAAAGAAAGTATTAAAATAATCTAGGCACCTTGATTAAGTAATGTGTTTCAATAAAATGGTTAAATAATGGTTTCATAAATTATTATTCAAGTACTAGTTTTTCAGGTGAATAGTGTTTTTTAATTATAAATTAAATTAAAAATATTTAGAAAATTATTTTTATAAAATGGATTTCATTTTTGAACTCAGAGCATCGATATTATGTTAAGGTGATTTTTGGGTTTTTTTCTGAAAAAAATGAATTTTCGGTGAATAGTGTATTTATTTAAAAATAAAATTAAAAATATTTAGAAAATTATTTTTATAAAATGGAGTTCATTTTTGAAATCAGAGCATTGATATTTTGTTTATTTGAAATTTTGGGATTTTGCTGAGAAAGTTGAATTTTTAGTGAATAGTAAAAATACAGTTTTAGGGTTTCGGTATGTTTAATGACATCATAACTGTGTCATGACGATGTCATGAGATATTTCAAGGGATGGTCGACTAAAAGGGATGAATTATTGTGTGAGGTGTCCCAAGTGTCCAATACCATGGGCAAATACCATGGGCAAGCCCATGGTTTTGCCAAAACCACTAATAAGGTGTCCCTTGGACATTAATGCCTTGTCCCCTCACTTTCCCTATAAATACCAAGCCCTCCTCTCATCCATTCGACTCCAAAAACATCCTCAACGAAGTTATGATCTCCTTACCTACCAAGGAGTCCTCACAAGGTGCCCCCAAGCCCTCAAGGTCCAAACCTTTGAGTTTTAAGAGTCACATTTTAAGGTAAGGGATCCGACCTCTCCCTTCTTTTCAAGTAATCTCTTTTATGTCATTCTTTTATACTCCATGTTCTTATGTTGGAGGATGTTCTTATATACTCATATTACTTACATTTTTATGTCCATATGATGAGATACCCTATCTTTCTATCATCAATTCGTTTTAATAATGTTTAAGTGGCGTAGTTAGGCTACTGAATTTTTAAGGGGATTCTTTCACCCTTCTCATTCTTTTCAATGTTCTACTTTCATGTCAAGTCTTTCAAGTTCTTTTTTAATTATGTTGGGATATTATCTCTATATATATCATAATTAAATCTTATGTTCATATGATGAGGGACCCTATTTGATATTTTAGATTCCTTTTTGTTGAAGTTTAAGTGACGACGTTAGGCTGACAAATTTTAATAAGAGAAATCTATTTTTTATCTTCCTTCCATGTTTTTCATTTCAAATGGTATGTCCTTGAAATTTCATTACCATGTTCATATATCATTCTTATTCTGTCCCTCTACTGTTTTATGGGTCATTTATGATTGTTTGACCCATGTCCCCTCTCTTTTAAATGTTTTCTAAAACCCCGAAACATAACTGTTATGCTGCAAAATTTTCATCTCAAAATGTCTCTCTATTTTCTAAAAATTATTTTATGTTATAAAGTTAGTACTCAAAGATCTTATTTCTACAGGGGTATTCACATATATACCAAAATTTTCTATTTTAAATTCTGGGATTTACATACATGAAACCCGCTCTCCCCTTCCGTGGGATTAAAGTGACGTAAAGATCATGTCTTTAAAGCAGTTTTTAAAACGTTATGATTATGAAATGAAACCCATTTATTTTATGATATATGGGTTATTTATGAAATTTTTGATGATGATATATGTGACTCACATGATAATAATGTAAAATTTAAGGGTGCGCCCTGATAGCGCTCCAATGCATTGGGTAATGATGTAACCACTAGAGATTACAATTTTCACGATATGTTGGTGAATAACCTTGGTAATTTTCAAATGACAGCTTGGGGATGGACCGTGGTGATATTTTCATGATTGTATTTTTTAAATGATGTAGCCAAATCTTTAAGTTATGAAAAAGGTTATTTTTATTATGATATGTCACATGATTTGTTTCTCATTCCTTAAAGTTCTTTTTCATGACATAGTTGATGTATCTCAAGTTCACATGTTAAATGTTTCCCTTGGTTCCCTTACTGGGCCTTCTGCTCACCCTTTTTTTTATGTATGTCCCCAGGTTATGAGATGCAGTAATGAACCTAGGTTGAACTTAAGGATAAGCCTTTCAAGTGTTTAAGAAGAATTTTTTATGTTGTGTTCATGTATTATGTTCCTGGTTTCCATGACACTAAACCTTAAAGATCCTCAGTTTTGTGTAATGTAATGAAAGTTAATGTTATAAAAAGGCGGAATGCTATAGTTTTTATCAAAGTATGGTTTAGTTATTTGTGGAAATTATGATATGAAAACTTTAGGAAAAATACTATAGAAATGTTTATATATAGGAAATATTCCTGGTATTTTGGTGAGTATTGAGTAATGGGTTGTCAAGAAAATACATCCCTGTCGGGATATGAGCAGGTAGAGGTGGCTCTGGCACAAATGTACATAGGGGTAAAACCCGAAAACACCGATTTGAGCTAGACTCAAATTGGAACTGGTACACGACAATGGGCTTTGCTGCACTCTTGGTTACGACACTCCTGGGGGATATACTTTGGTAAATTCATAAGCTTAGTATGAACCATTGTTAGAGGAACAAAGATAAAATAAAATAAAGATTCACATAAGAATATATGATCATGGATAACCTAGATGGGAAACTAGGGGATCAAAAGTTAGGGTATACTTTTCTTCTACAAGTTATCCTTATATGCTTTATGTTCTTTTTCATGATTATTGGCTAAGTATTTATGACCCTAATTATACTTTCACTTCTTAGTTAATGGTCGGAAATGGAAGAACATGCCCCAACAACCAATGTGATAGGAAATGCGATGATTGCCATATTAATATGACAGAGATGATTTGGGGATTAAAATATGATTATTATTTTGGAAGACGTTCACTATTTTGGAGACCCTATACGATCGAGGTAAATAGATTACTACGGTATTTTCATCGAGGAGTAAGGTTGAATTATATTTTGAAGAATAGATGAATTTAAGGTGGACTTATAGTAATTTAGGTTACTTATGGGAATGATTAACCTATCATGGGTAAAATATGTTTAGGTTATCTACTTTTGTTATAAGATGTTAGGTGTGGTTGATGTTGTATGGAGATGAAAAATGAAGTTTATTTTGGATGACTATGTTATCAAATCCTTCTTGTATTTGGGTTTCAATCTTAGTTTGGTTTATTTTGAGGAATTTTATGGACCTTTATATATGGAATGGTCTATGATGAACTTTGGGTAGTACCATGGAACATTGAAGATTTAAAAGTAGTTTCCATTCATATGGGATTCTATCTTTTTGAATAGTTGTTTTACCCTACCCTTTCTGTTTTTGGGATAATGTTTAAAGATAGAAGAAATAGATAGTTAATCTTTTGTGGATTATGTGATTCTATAGAAGATGATTCTTGTAATTTTGATGAGATCAAGTGTTTTTGAATTCTCATCATTTGGAGAAAATATTAGTTTTAGTAGAGACTTATTAAAGGATGAAACTCTACTTGAAGGTAGGTATATTTTCTTATGTTTCTGTTCTATGTAGTAAATGAATTCCTCAAAATTATGAAAAGGGACGTAACACAAAAACGTTATTGTTTTACGTTTCCTACTAGGTAATCAAATACCCTTTACACACATAATAAGTTTGGGATTTTCTTATGGTTAACTTTCTCCTAATCATGTTTTCTATCACTCTCCCTCAGAACTTGACCCTTTGTTTTCTCCTCCATGTCCATGTTTTCCTACATGGAATCCTAGTGTGTGTTAACTCATGTGATCTTTGTATATCCCTTTCATTCTTTCTTTTAAAGTAATAGTTTTACTGACTCCTTTTTCTATGTGGGACTTTAAATGAAATTTCAAAACCCAATTTTAAAAATTGTGAAGACGCAATTTCGTAAGGGAGGAAGATTGTAACAACCCGAAATTTTGAATAAATCTTGTTTCCTAATTTTGTGTGTTATTTTATTTTTATACTCAACAAAACTGTTTCATTTGATAACATGAGTATAATTAAAATGAGATCGTTGGGTTTTTACTGTTATATGACCATTGGTCAATATGACCGCTGGAAACTAAACGTTTTGATTATTGTCTCTAAATACAAGTAATCTTGGTTAATTGTAATGGAAAGAAGATTCGATGGCCTCAACCAGCAGTCTTGGACCGATCGAAGTCCATCTAACAGAACTTGGGAAGGAGGTAGCACCATTGGGCTTTGCTCTGGACCAAACCCAAGCCGAACTTCATCGTGTGATGCTAGAACGGAATCACCTTCGTGAGAAGTTAAAACTCATAGAAATTACTACTCGTGCGATGTTGGTCGAGCCTCCCTCGAATTCTCTCACCTTAGCACACCTTAAACTTAGGTCCTATGCTGGTATGATAAGGGGCTATGTAAGGAGACCGTAACTACCTTGTGTAATCCTTTATTTTAAATAAAAATTGGGATTTATTCTTATGATGATGTTTATGACTTTTCAAATGTTCGAATAAATATAGTATGCATATTTTTGGTGAATTTTAGAGAAAGGATATTTAAAAAAATGATTATATAAACCTTAAATAATTAAAAATGTGTAATGATTTTCCAAAAATGGTCTTCTACAATTATGTTCAGTACGAAATTTAGAGTCTAATAAGATCAATGTGATTTTTGATGAATAGTAAATTATGAATAGTGATTTTATGCTTAGGATTAGTAATGTGACTTAATGGATTAGAAATCTCATTAAAGAAAGTATTAAAATAATTTAGGCACCTTGATTAAGTAATGTAATTCATTAAAATGGTTAAATAACGGTTTCATAAATTATTATTCAAGTATTAGTTTTTTCAAGTGAATAGTGTTTTTTAATTAAAAATTAAATTAAAAATATTTAGAAAATTATTTTTATAAAATGGATTTCATTTTTGAACTCAGAGCATCGATATTATGTTAAAGTCGTTTTTGGGTTTTTTTCTGAAAAAAATGAATTTTTGGTAAATAGTGTATTTATTTAAAAATAAAATTAAAAATATTTAGAAAATTATTTTTATAAAATGGAGTTCATTTTTGAAATCAGATCATTGATATTTGGTTAATGTGAAATTTTGGGATTTTTCTGAGAAAGTTGAATTTTCAGTGAATAGTAAAAGTATAGTTTTAGGGTTTCGGTATGTTTAATGACATCATAACTATGTCATGATGATTTAATGAGATATTTTACGGTATTGTCGACTAAAGGGGATGAATTATTGTTTTAGTTGTCCCAAGTGGCCAATACCATGGGCAAATACCATGGGAAAGCCCATGGTTTTTCCAAAACCACTAATGAGGTGTCCCTTGGCCATTAATGCCTTGTCCCCTCACTTTCCCTCTAAATACCAAGCCCTCCTCTCATCCATTCGACTCCAAAAAAATCCTCAACGAAGTTATGGTCTCCTTACCTCCCAAGGAGTCATCCCAAGGTGCCCCCAATCCCTCAAGGTCCAATCCTTTGAGTTTTAAGAGTTACGTTTTAAGGTAAGGGATCCGACCTCTCTCTTCTTTTCAACTAATCTTCTTTATGTCATTATTTTATAATATATGTTCATATGTTGGAGGATGTTCTTCTATATTAATATTACTGCCCTTTTCATGTTCATATGATGAGATACCCCATATTTTTCTCATCAATTCTTTTTAAGAATGTTTAAGTGGCGCCGTTAGGCTGCCGAATTTTTAAGGGGATTCTTTCACCCTTCTTGTTCTTTTCAATGTTCTACTTTCTTGTCAAGTCTTTCAAGTTCCATTTTAATTATGTTGGGGTATTATCTCTATATCTATAATACTGAACTCTTATGTTAATATGAAGAGGGGCCCTATTTTATCTTTTCAATTCATTTTTGTTGAAGTTTAAGTGATGTCGTTAGGCTGCCGAATTTTCATAAGAGAAATCTAATTTTTGTCTTCCTTCCATGTTTTTCATTTCAAATGCTATGTCATTGAAATTTTATTACCATGTTCATATATCCTTTTTATTCTGTCCCTATACTATTTTATGGGTCATTTATGATTGTTTGACCCATGTCCCCTCTCTTTTAAATGTTTTTTAAAACCCCAAAGCCTAGCCGTTATGCTGCAGAATTTTCATCTCAAAATGCCTCTCTCTTTTCTCAAAATTATTTTATGTTATAAAGTGAATACACAAAGCTCTTATTTCTACAGGGTTATTCACATATATACCAAAATTTTCTATTTTAAATTCTGGGATTTACATACATGAAACCCGCTATCCCCTTCCGTGGGTTTAAAGTGACGTAAAGATCATGTCTTTAAAGCAGTTTTTAAAACGTTATGATTATGAAATGAAACCCATTTATTTTATGCTATATGGGTTATTTATGAAGTTTTTGATGATGATATATGTGGCTCACATGATAATAAAGTCAAATTTAAGGGTTTATCCTGATAGCGCTCCAATGCATTGGGTAATGATGTAACCACTAGAGATTAAAATTTTCACGATATCTTGGTGAATAACCTTGATAATTTTAAAATGACACCTTGGGGATGGACCTTGGTGATATGTTCATGATTGTCTATGTAAAATTATGTATCCACATCTTAAAGTTATGAAAAATGTTATTTTTATTATGATATTCCACATGATTTCTTTCTCATGCCTTAAAGTTCTTTTTCATGACATAGTTTATGTATCTCAGGTTCACATGTTAAATGTTTCCCTTGTTTCCCTTACTGGGCCTTCTGCTCACCCTTTCTTTTGATGTATGTCCCCAGGTTATGAGATGCAGTAATGAACCTAGGATGAACTTAAGGGGAATCCTTTCAAGTGTTTAATAAGAATGTTTTATATTGTTTTCATGTATTATGTTCCTGGTTTCCAAGACACTAAACCTTAAAGATCCTCAATTTTGTGTAATGTAATAAAATTTTATGTTATAAAAAGGCTGGATGCTATAACTATGGTATAGAAGTATGTATCCTTGAGAGATAGATGGATGAACCCAAATAATAGAACATGAAAGAAAAATTTTGTATAAACAAAACCCTGTCTCCTTGTGACTACCCATCGCAATCATCCCAATCCACTATGAAGGTGATATCAATATAGATAATACAAAATTTCAAATGATTCCCTTACCTTAACTCAATTACTAAAGATCAATGGCTATAAATACCAAATGAAAAAGTAGGGAGTGAGCAATAAATCTTAGTGAGATACCACTAAAGAACCGACACACTTTATACCACTATAAAACCATTAGTTCTATCTTTAAAATGAAATTCCCATATAAATCCATTTCTGTATGGGAACCATTTTTTTTAAAACCATGTTTTGATTCATTCCAAAATCATCCATATTTAAATAAAAAAATATTTATATAAAAAATAATTTTAAAATATCCACATCCCAAAAGATAACATGTGGTGGTTATAAGCATTGTTATAAAAATATTACCAAGGAAATACAATATGTTCAAGGAGTTCCATGTCCATGGAAAAAATCCATAAGAAAAAATTATGAAAATATAGAGTGAATTAATCAATGTAACAATTACATATATGATCACATATAGATCATTTAAAAGATGATACATATTTGAATGAAAATTAATGAAACCTAACTAGGATCTATCTTATGGGAATACATAACTAGGTCAAATAAAGAACACTAAGAAAACAAATGAATATTATTATATCACCTACCTCAATACTTTTTCAATATCTAGTAACCCGTTTACTTCTATAGACTATTAAAAACCTATTTAAACATATCTGGTGGTGGTACACACACTATAGTTTTATTATATACATTACCAAGGTTCCTATGTTTACCCATGTGCTATGTTTTTTCCATGTAAATCTTAAAACATGTTAAAATCCTATTTTTCACATGTGACGTATTACAACTCCCATGGTTTGAAAGTCAACATTAGGATAAAAAAATTTATAGAAATAATTTTCACCTGTGAAGGATCACCACTCCCACTCATTTAAAACCCCCTTTAGAAATAAATCCTTAATTTTGGAATATCATCATACACAAAAGTGTAAAATTTTAAAAAAATACATTTTAAAACTTAATTAATTCTAAAAATTAATTCAAAAACAATATTTACAATATAAATAAATTAATGTTATAATAACATTCAATATCAAATGTATTAACAACATTTAATAGATTCACCAACCTCAAACTAGATAAAAATTCTCTTGAAATGGAACCCACCATCAAGTGAGGGAGAGGTGACTACAACAAAAAGAGGTAGTTCATGCAAAATTTCCAAGGAAGGAGAACATCAAATTCCCATTCACCAGTTTTTTAGAAAGGAAGAAAGAAAAATGAGATAAAGGAACTAGATACTCTTCTAAGGTTATAAAAATTTCCAAACTCTTCTCAAGATGAAAACAAAAACTATGGTCTACAAGGCCCAAGTGATTTTAAATAAATACACTAATTGTTCATATTCACATTATTAAAACCAACAAAATTGTATACATGAATTAATTTTTTTGTAATATAATATGGAATATAGATTGTTAAAATTATTTTAAAAAAGGGGTTACAAACATTATTGAGCAATAAAAATTAAAATCCAAATATTTCCATCCATTAAAATGGTTAAATGTTATTAGAGGTTCTTTTTGAAGAAGAATAAAATTTTAAAAAAATTATTTACTTTTTTCTCTAAAAAAAGAGTGTTTTGTAACAATAACTTGGTTTTACCCTTACACGGATCTTTAATGTCATCTAAGGGTATTGAGTGACCCTTATGTTCACATTGATGGAAACAAAATTACTCTTACACAGACCTATAAAATCCTTACAAAACTCAGTTTATACTTACATAGAATATAGGCGACCCTTACATATCCTTTAATAAATATGTCATACCATTATAGTAACAAATTAATTAAAATTTCACATCATTTTAAAAATCATGGTTACCATTACAAAGAACATTAAGTACCCTTACACAACACATGTACACAAGGGTTTACCCTTAAAGATTTCTATTAGTTCAATTACACAATGTATATACATATGGGAATACCCTTACGTTAGTTTGGAGATAAGCCTTATGGAATTTTGAACCCATACATAAAACACTTACATAACTACAAATTTTCCCTTTTTCTAATGGGGTCCAACATACCATCATGTTGTGACTTCAATCTACGTAAACGTATTTTCATTTACTTCTATGCAGTGATCGAAATATATGGATTCTTGTACATTTATTCTATTATTTTCACCCTACCCTTTTGAAATTTAGTTTTAACCATATGAAAACAGTATAATTTTAGGGTTACCATTATACCACACCTCATTCATATCGGTATATGGTCATTACCATTATGTATATCCCATACCAAGCGTAAGGATAAAAATTATGTAAATTTTCTTTAATTTCCATTTCAAGGACGCATGAATTAAAACCGAAAGGGGATATAATAGTCATTTAAAATATAAGTAATATTACAAGATTATTGAATAATTATAAAACCAAATGATAACATCTTATACCAATTAATGTAATGTAAATAAAATGTTAAGGTGTTACATTTATGGGGTCTAAGACCACATGATTGATCCAAGACCCAACCTAAACCACTATTCCAAATACCCATGTACCTATAACCTCTCCACCATATAATATATAATCTCAAATTTATCCCAAATACATACCAACAAAATCAAACCAACACACGAGCATCTTTTATAAAACTCAGATTCTCAAAATATTTAGGCGATACTAAATGTACCAATTTTTTCCCTACATACTTGAATTACCCCAACTACCTGACATAAATATATTGATTCCAAATAAGGAACTCCCAACAATAATATTTACCTACCTAAACTCACTAATCATAATTAATTGACATGAATATGGATTCACACCCATCCATTCTGTACACACTAGCTACCCACATAGATCTTACCATCATCATGTATTTTTATTCTACCTCATTCTGATTCACATTTTAGCCCCAAATCATATCTGATTCACACTTGACACTTAATTCAAATTCATATCACATATATCAGATGTGATCATTTTCCTTCCATGAATATAATAAAAAACATCATCATTATAATAAAAATATACATGTAACTATCATTTGATATCTAGTGTGCTATGAATATATTATCTCAATTGCCTACAACTAAATAGATGCTCTACTTCCTGATTACTATCTTCTTTATAGATTTTTTACTCTATACCAGCCAATACCTATAGTGTTGGGTATCTAATAAACTACCAAATCCCATATGTATAGATGGATCTCAGATACTTACTCCTGGTCCTACTATAAATCCATGAGTTTGACAGTCCCTAACTCCTTGTTTCTTGTGTGGTCCTCCAAAAAATATATCCAAGTGTCCTATATGGAGGATTAATTAGTACACCTTTAGTGGTTGATCAATCAATGACCAAACATATCTAGTATACCCATACTATAGTTAGGTCGCCATGTTCCCACTCTATGGTGGGATCATCAAACCACTTAACAAATGAGATACATGAATTCCTGATGTATATATTCACTATGAAATCTCAATTTCTACCAAAAACTACCCCCATTTTTGTTGATCTCATACAATAATAAATCTCATATGTGTATATGGATTCTAGCTACTCACTCATGGTCATACCTCTAATCCATGATTTTTCCCAATAAAATACTCTTTGTTTCTTGTGTGGTCCTTCAAAAAAATATATTCAAGAGTCCCATATGGATTCATTCTTGATACTCCTTCAGTGGTAAAACACACATAAGAATGATCATATCTAGTATACCCATACTATAATCTGGTCACCAAGGGCCCACTCTATGGTGGAATCGCTATACCACATCCCATATGAGATACCCGACTTCCTGATAACTTTCTTCCTTATAGATTCACACTCTCTACTAGAAACTACCAAAAATGTTGGGTATCTCATACACTACCACCTAAATTATGTTTATATGGATAAAATCTACCTTCTCTTAGTCCAACCATAAATATATGAGTTTGATCTAGTCTATGAATCCTTATTTCGTACATATTCCTATAAAAAAAATATCCAAGAGTCTCATCTAGAGGCATTCAGAATACTACTTCAGTGTTCAATCACACTAACCCAAAACATATCTAGTATAACCCTTGTATAATTCAGTCACAAAGGTCCCACTCTATGGTGGTATCATCAGCCACATCACATATGAGATACTGAACTACTGATGCCTATCTTCTCTATATATTCTAACTCTCTACTAGTAACTACCCTCAGTGTTTCAAATCTCATCCACTACCACATCTCATAAATATAGATGAATCCCATATAATATCTCCTATTACTACTTTAAATCCATGAGTTTGACCCATTCCAATGATTTGTGTTTCTTATTTTTCCTTCAAAAATATTAATCCAATAGTCCCATCTGGATGGATTCTCGATACTCCAATAGTGGTTGATCACAATAAGCCCAAACATATATAGTATACCGATACTATAATTAGGCTTCAAAGGGAAAAATCCATAGTAGAATCATCATAACAAATCCAATATGAGATACCTGAATTCCCACTCTTAATTTTGACCCATACAATGACTCATTGTTTCTTATGTCGTCCCTTAAAAAATCGATCCAAGAGTCCCATTAGGATTTATTCTTGATACTCCATTAATGGTCGATCACACTAAGACCAAACATCTGTAGTATATGAATACTAGATTATAGTCCCCAGGGTCCCACTATATGGTGGAATTATCATTACTTTACTCTAACTACCCTTTTATGCCTCCTCAGGTCTTTGGTGCTGGATACTTATAACACCACTACTTGTCTCGCCTAACACCATTATCCTACTCAATGTGATGTTCAATTTCAGGATTGACTCCACTATTATCTCATAGTTCACTACCTCTAAGGAAAAGGTAAACATGATTTTTTTTACCTTCAACATGAAAGAATAATAATTTATATTATGTTATTCTATCTCATAATGACATCTGTGAAAAATTTAACAAATCCAAGAATCACATTGCTTAATCCATGATCAAGATCCCACCTTTAACCTAGGTCCAAAAATGATTTTGATTCACACAGCTGTTGCATTAATTAAATTATCAAATATACAGTACCCATATTATCTCAGAAATTTCATATATATATATTCCTTGGAATCCTTATATTATGCTTTCCCTAAGCTACTCAACCTTATAACACCCAAAATCATTAATTATCTCTTTCCAACCATCCTACCTTGGCACCACCATAATAAACTCCTTATAAATGAAAATACTATAGAATATATATTTATAGAAAGTAATGTTTAAAGGTAGAATTACTCACCCCCTTGCAGCTCCCTATCACACATATATCCCATATCATTTATACTTTTTGTCCCACCCCACCCATGTTCGGGTCATGATATATATCCATCATGACAAAATAGGATCATATAATTATCACAATTATATTCACATATCTGGGTTGGATAAATAGAATTTCACCAAGACGATATATAAGAAAATACCATATAGATTGTTGTTGGAACATTAAATCACCAAAAACATTTTATTTCATGAACCACCACACTTTCACAGTCTAGATAAGTAAAATGACACATCGAAACTATAAAGGAAATATTTTAGCCCGTTGTTGAAAATTTAACTAAAGAAACATTATTTTTCATTTCAGGTTCTAAAAAACAATCATAATCAACTCTCATATTTCATGTGATCCCTACATGACCATATTGATGCATGAGTAACACCTATTATCTATCATGTAAAACCTTTCAAAATAAAAATTAATAACATCAAATAAAAATTATACTCAATAAAAAAACTCAATTATTACCATGAAAACCAACTTATAATAATATCTTCTCTGGTAATTTGGACTTCAGATCATGCAGGTGATTGATAGATACGCAGAACAACATCTATACCATGATGTAACACATTTATATACTTTTAATCAATCACACCCCATATAAAAATTTTATAATAACCTAGCATTAATACTGCCTGGAAATAAATGATCACTATTACCAAATTATAATCAACCTTCTTAGGTATTACCCTATATTACCCAACCATTGATAAGACATTCTGATGACCCACTTCCTTATACCACTTGCCTAGTTCTTGAATAGGTGGTGTACCACATGAACATAGGCATGCCTCCCTATATGCCAAATGATATGGAATATAATTGATGTTTAATTGGGTGAGAGTGGGAATATTATACTCTTTTATGATATTTTCAATAAGAATAAAGACATAGTGGAATAAAAAACATTATAATAGTGTGATTAATTTTAATATAAGAAATTACATGATAAGAATACCCATATGATAGTAAAAAAATGACACACTATTCATGCTAGAGACAATGGAGTAAACATGTTCACTTTTGCGATGATCAAATAGGCACATGTATAAAATAACAAAAATAAACCATCATACCAATATAGAGGAACTACCACACCCATCTAGAAAATTATAACAACTATTACATACACCATATTCACAAGAATTTTCATGAAACCCATGATAACAATCTATTTCCCTTACCCATTCCATATTAAATAAAGTATGTATGTGTCCTTGAGGGACTGGGAAGAGTGTGAGTACAAAATCAATAGTACGACACCAACAATTTCCCATTCTAATATACATACACATACAAGGGTATAAAAAAATTTAATAAACACCATTAAATAAATGATTAAAACACTCACTACCCTCATTATCATCAACACATGAAGAGTCTTTAACTACTCTTTTCAGTGTCATAGTGGAATGATACTTCTACAATCTGTCACACTGAAATATACATTAGAATTTTTATTAAAACTATATCACATTAGGAACATATACTATATAACTAACATTTTTATCATAAGACCACCATGATACCCCCCCATGACATCAAAAATTCATTCCATAAAGATTAGCTGATATATCTCTTTACAAGGTTTGTGATGTGCTCACATCTGGAGGTATCTATCACTTAAAACTGTGGTCTCTATGGAATGAACCTCCTCATTAATTATGGTGAACAAGATCCCAATATTTTAAATAATCTAATAGGAAACAACCCATAACATGATGACTTGACAACATCATGGTCCACTTTTAGTGTGAAGACTACCCAAAAAAGCCATCAACAAACCGAAGTGTGTGTCAATCATTAATATTATAGGAAACACAATCAATAAAAATCCATCACAACCTGTACCAATGGTCAAAACTAGAATCATCGTTCCAAAAAAATTCAATAACATCACAACTAAAAAAATACCAAATAATTAACATATGACCTCATACTAAAAAAACTCCAATACCACACAACCAATCCATACAAGACTAAACCCACCATTTCTCCCATGTGATTACCACTATTATTTAATAAGAACAATAGATCTCAATATTTGGTCAGATCTCCTTCATATAAAAATGACCAATCCGATGAATATTTATTATATGGAACATAAAAATTTTATAAATAGAAAATAGCTAGCAACAACCTACCTAGATATTGTTAAACTCTAGTCAATAAGAATATATAGTCTTATTTTTTTTGAATTATATGATATTGATGAATTTAAATAAAATAACAAAAATTATATATTTTTCGGAAGGGGTTCATACATTAGTTACATAATGAAAATCATCATTACTTATTTCTCATTCCTTCTTTACATGACACACAATTTTGAAAATAAATGAAGGATATGTCCCTTGGAGAAGAATATGATAAGATTTCTGAGTTTTTTCTCATATACAAGTCAAGAAGAACCACCCAAAAACCATAAATAAAAATTTTAATTATTTATTTAATATATGAAATGTTTTATAAGTAATTTTCATCTAATCCAAAATTTCACGAAGGAAAATATCGTACTCTGTCTTGAAATTTTATATTATATTTCAGACTTATCCAATTTTTCGAAAAATTCATATTAGAAATATCTCAATGGTAAAAGTAATTCCAGAATCAATATCTCACTAGGAATATCAAACCATAATCATCTTACAATAAATATCCTAGTAGGAACATTGATTCCATAAAAAATATCTTATTGACAATATCTTACTAAAAAAACGTTATTATAAACATTTCACTAATAATAGTGATTCGAGAACAAGTATCTTATTAGAAATATCATAAAATAAACATCATTCTATAAGTATATGACATGTAATAGTGATTAAAAATATATCTTACTAGGAATTGAGGTTCTAGAATAAATATCATACTCATTTTTACTTTTACAATATTTATAAATCCAGTACAAGATCCCAAAACACTCAAAACTCTATTTTAACACTTCAAAACATATTATAAACCTTAAATAATGGTATATTATCATAGTATACACATTTGAAAATTAAATTAAGTATATCTAACATTGATCATCCCTTATCCTAAACCAGAAATCTTATACCTAGATGGGGTTTATAGTCACATAGATGATCCAAAACCTTAACTAAATAACAATTCAAAAAATCCAATACCATACGATAGGGTTGAATGAAATATATTGAATTTTTTTTTCCAATGTATATATTTTATCTTTTTTAATTAGTGAAATAGTTTTATAACCCCTTATAGGTCACCAAATTTATTTCAAATCCATTTGTGATCTCATTGGTGGATACTTGATGAAACCACCTCTCCTACTACATACATTAGAGTTATATTCAAGTATTATAACTTGATATTATATAGAATAATGGGGATCATCCATTGCATTACGTTACCGACCCTACTCGTAGGACCAATTGACTAGAATATCCATCCCAAAACATGAATCCACGAGCTTGTATGAAAAAATACCATCACTTGTAAATGAATTCATGGTAATGTTTTGGGGAAATAGAGTAAAAACATGATAAATTATGAAGTATTGTGTTTTTTTGTTATTTATTAGGATATTACACAACACCTATAGTTAAATATATGTGGATATTAATAGGGATATCCTTGGTAATAATGTGTAATGTTTTATACTCACACAATGTATATAGACCTAGGTGGATGTGAAAAACCTACGAATGGAAAGTAGGACTTGTTATAATTCATAGTACAAAAATAGTTCTATACTAACTCAATGAGAATTTTTAACCAATATTGAGGTAAGGAAAATGTTTTTTATAGTAATGTCTCCTCATTGTATTGTAATTTTTTATTCCTTTTATATGATTATCCCACTAGGTGATCTTTTTTAAATATATATCCATATGGGATGATAAGATTATTTTTTTTATAGTGTAGATTAAAAAAATTATTGTTATCCATTCATTAGAAATTCTATATTTTTTTAACATTATTTAGTTTTATTATGATTATTGATTGTCTATTTAGGCTTGATAGTTATAATACTACGTTTATAATCTCCCCATGAAAACATATCTAATCCTTAATACTAGTTAGCATCTTTTGGCATATAATGAGGCACGAATAATCCCATGTGATAACCTAAATCACCCATTAATATGGGTTTTATGTCAATTTAGTTCTAATTATACTCATTTTTTATGGAAATACAATAATGAACTGGAATTTCCATGTAATTTGTTTTTGATTAAATGAGAATTTTACGAGTCTGTGAAAATTTACGGTGCATGATTCTGAGGTCTAGTGTGCCCGGAATCAATTTATGAATATTTTTTCGGGTGTGTTCAGTAAATGTATGAGCGGGTTTTTATGACTTTTTAACTGATGCTCGGAATTGAAGTCTGAGGGCACCGTTGAACTCACAGTGCTGGTATTCTCTTAAGGAGACTTTCACCTCGACGGTAGTGGGTTGATAATGAAAGTTAGTTTTTGCTTTTTTTAAAAAAAATAATAAAATAAAATGATCTCCACTTAATTTTTTTTGAGCTTCCATGTGGATATTTCAGGTGGGGTCCACCGAAACTAAATATCCACATGGAAGTTGGAAGTGGGGACCACCACACCTTAACCTCCCATGAGATGTTATGTTGGTGGGGACCACCTAAACCATATCCTCACATGAGAGGTTATGGTGGTGGGGAACACCTGGGTTTTTAAATCCCCTTGAAACCTCCAATTAATTTGGAGAAACCTCTCAAGTCCCTATTAAATGTGGGGGAGCCTCTTGGTATCCTACCAATAATTATAGCCAACACACCTCTTAAATTGTGCCAGCATAATTTATTTATCTTTCTCCCTTTAAATTTAAATAACTGCATCGTTGGAATTTAGTAAGGTTCTTAATAAATTAATCTTTATAAATTCAAATGATCGTTTCCTACCTCCGTCCCTCTCCTATATATAGGAAGCTTGGGAGGATGTTATGGGATGTCTTCACCAAGCGATGAAGTGCTGGTAAAGTGAGGTGATACCCAACACTTAGAGGATTACGCTTCCTCCACGAAGAACAAATACTTCCAACGAAGAAAACCAGTGTGGAATGGGTTCGAATTCCTTCCTCGAAACCTACTCTGACATGGGATGTCTTTGACTAAGACAAGTTGTCACAAAAACCAATGACCGAGGAAAACACCGACGACACCGACATCCGTCTTTTCCCAATGATCCATCTTCTTCCTCACACCAGCGTTGAAAAACATCGAACAAAGGTTGGGGTTTATTTCTTGTTAATGAATTCCTTGATTTTCTTTTGCGGATTGGAAAAGAATCATTGCGAAGGCTATATAATTTGAAGTTCATCATTCTCTTTTCTTAAGGGACCAATTGCTATCATACAAAACGCGGAGGGTGTGGGCCAAACTAACATGGCTCGACTCCCTCCACCGATCTCTTTGTGATGTTCTTCGGCATGATGACAAAACGACGAGGTGATGGAGGCGACAAGAAATGACCATGCTACCCATGGAATCTGCAGCCCGTGTCATCCTCGCAGTGCTTTGGATGAACCAGCACCCAGCCGTCGCCGGCCCCCTGAACACCTGGCAGTCGCCCGCCAGCCTCTCGGCTTCTGGCCGCCCGCCGGCCTCCCAGCACCCAGTCGCTAACCAACCTCCCATGTGCCCACCGGCCTCACAGCCCGATCAGCCCATACCGCGACCCTCTCGGAATTGGCTAAACATGCCTCACCCATCTGTTTTGAGCCGCCGAGTCGCGCCCCACACACGCCTCGCTGAGCCGATCTTCTGCAGCCCTCACGATGCCTCGAGGTCGAACATCCCTTACACCGATGTGCGGCCGGTCCAAACCCTCACAACCAGTCCACGCCCATGTGCTACTCGCGGCCTACTGGGTAGGTTTGAGCTGGTGGGGCCAGACCGAACAGGTCAGGATGGGTCGACCCAGACCGGGTCGGACTGGACCTGGGCCCACTTCGACCCATTTAGGCTTCTTTGGCCATATCTTTGGCACCAGACATCCGTTTGATAAACCATCAGTGGTGCTGGATGTCTTGGAGTGTGAAGGTCCCTTAAATAATACCCCACTAGAGTTTGGGGTATAGTTGAGATATGGTCAGGTTGGATCATGCATGAATCCTACCGGGCCCCCAGGACTAAAAGGCTAATAACTCTCATACTGGGTGTCCGATTGACGCATCCTATATTGCGTTGATACCCCTAGGATTAGGTAGGCCTTCAGGATATTTTATTGTTGGGAATTCATGGAATTTTATGTATCGACACTTGGCTTGATGAGTGAACCCTTTTGGAATCAAGCGTGCTTGTGTAGAAACCCTATGGTTGTCTATGTTCTGACTACTGTTCTAGGATCCTGTGTGGGTTCAATAGCTCAAACTACTATTCTTATATCTTGTGTGAGTTTGAAGGCTCTGACTACTATTCCTGGATCCAATGAGGGTTCGATAGCTCTAACTACTATTCCGAGATCCTGTGTGGGTTCGAGAGCCTTGAATACTCTTCCTGGATCCTGTGTGGGTTCAAAAACTTTGACTACTATTCCTGGATCCTGTGTGGGTTCGACAACTCTGAATACTTTTCCTAGATTCTATGTTGTTTTGACATCTCTAACTATTATTCCTAGATAATGTGTGGGTTCGATAGCTCTAAGTACTATTCATGGATCCTCTGTGGGTTTGACAGATCTGATTTTTGTACTATGATCTTATGTGTGATCAACAGAATAGATGATTTAGTGGCTACATCTATTCATCTCTAACTCTCTACAAAATGTGTATTCCAGTGTGAGATGAGTAAGTATCTTTTGTGTTTTCCTCATGATTGAAATGGATTACTTGATAACTTAGCTATATATATTGGCATATACCTAAGTGGGGTTATTTGTTGATTTCATACTTTTCGGTTTATCTTGGTTGGATTTTGTGAGACCCTGAGGGTCTTGGGGTCCCTACTGATTATCATTTATACTCACCCCTGCACGGGTTAAGCTCGCACCTCGTTGTGTTGGATACAGATGACGAACATCACTGACTGAGGCTGAGAGCACCAGGACTGGGAATCACCTAGAGGTGGACCATATGACGAGACAGTACACGGAGGAGACGGACAGACCTGGAGTGCTGAGGAGGCAATCTGTACCTACCCTTTATGTAGGAATCTTGGATGATGACCCAATGGTAGTTTTTTTTCTTTAGTTGTACTTTCCATTTCCCTGTACTTTATATTTGGTCTTGTATTTCCATCCCCTTTTACTTTTTAGCACTCTTTTATTATACAATTTTACATTGTTTTTTGCTTCCATTTTGTACACTATTGTGTCAGTTTTCAGGTTCTAAGGAAATGCCTTCTCAATTTTAGGGATTTATGCCTTTTGTGCTAGTTTCCAACCCCTGGCCTATGGAATGCGGGCTTGGGGTAGTCACGACACGGGCCCTGGGGGACGGGTCGTGACAAATTAGTTTTAGAGGAGTCAGTTCTACCATAAAACTTAAGAATCTGATCTATTCTGTGAAGAAATAAAATTAATGGTACTAAGTGTAGTTTTCAATTCAGGTAGTCAAGTGTTGGTGCGGTAGCCGACGTATCCATACACCATGACCTTGAATTCTTATTTCCAACTCAGTGCACGAAAAAACTGATTGTGTGTGTGTTTTCAAGAGTTTTCCTTGTGATATCTTGAGTTAGCTCCCCAAGTATAGATTATTGATCATGTCACACCTATTTCTTTTCAAGATGCCTCCACACAGACATCCGTCTAGGGTTCCAAGACTTGTACACACAGATAGCCCACTGAGCAATGATGCCTTGGTGTAGGGCCCTTTTTCAGCAGAGGCACCCGCAGTACCATTCCCCGTTGGACCTCCGATGCCACCAGACCCAGTAGCGGAGAGTGGATGCCAACTGAGCACGTTGCACGAGTTCCAGCGTGATAGACCACCCAGGATTAGGGGTGATATGGATCCACAGGTAGCTGAGGATTGGCTGAAGGCTGTGGTGAGAGTCTTCAGACTGGTAAGGACACCAGCCGGCCTTATAGAGATCCTTGCCGCAAGTCTTCTACATGCAGCACCAGGAAGATGGTGGAGCCTGATGCACCAGGTTCATGACGAAGAGACTCTACTCTGGCCAGACTTCAAGAGCATGTTTCAAGAAGAGTTTTTACCAACCACCATTCGTGCAGTGCAGATACAAGATCTACTTCATCTGCAGCATGGCAGCAAGACGGTGGCTCAATACTCTGTGAGGTTCACCGACCTCTCAGGAAACTCCTCAGATATGGTATGGGACCCATTCATTAGGGCCCAGACTTTCAAGAAGGGGCTCAAGAGAGAGATCAGGGTTTTGATGATCTCCCTCAACGTCCCGATGCAGGAACGAGTATTGGAGCGAGCCCTCTTAGTGGAGAGTTTCCTTGATGAGTAGTCACCAGTAGTGATACCCACCACCAGACATCACGTAGTGCAGTCTTCTATAGCTGGCATCAGACAGATGTCACAGAGATCCAAGCGGACCAGGCCATTCAGTGGACGACCTCAGGACACAGGTTCAGTTGTGTGAGACACACGAGATAGAGCCAGTAATACGAGGAACATGCGGTGTTTCACATGCGGTGGGCAGGGCCACATGTCTCGTGACTGTCTGACCCACCGTTCGGATGATCATAAGACAGTCGAAGGACCTCCCAGGCAGAGACATAGATTTAATCGAGGCAGTCCGCATAGAGCAGGCAGACCTAGAAGAAGAGCTGGTCATACAGCTGGTGGTGGGCGACGTTTCGAGATGTTACCACCACCACCCCCAGGAGGTCCACCCTGACCACAGGGAGCAGGTGGACATGGGAGAGCTCAGCTTCAGGCAGCTGAGAATTACGATCATGGAAATCTGGAGATGATTTGAGGTACAATATGTGTCTACTCCACCTTAGCTGAAGTTCTTATAGACATAGGTGCTAGTCACTCTTCCATTGACACCACCCTCATTCAGAGCTCAGAGATTCTGACGGAGCCGTTGGCTTGATCCATACAGCTAGAGACTCCTATGGGAGCAGATTCGACAATTACGCACTGGCTCTGATAGTGTGAGATTACTCTAGGAGGCGAGATCTTTGGCTGGGATCTCCTAGTAGCGGCGTCGAGGCCTTACGATGTCATCTTGGATATGGACTGGTTATCTATGGTCCATGCTCAAATTGATTATATTATAAGAAATGTGCGGTGTGTCCGCATGGATGGGACCGGGTTTACCTTCACCAGTGAGAAGGAAGACTTTTCAGCACATGAAGGACTTACTCATAGGTGGGTGAAGCTGATAATTCATCAGTTGGCTTACCTTACCATCGGAGTAGTTGATGTGGAGAGTTTGAGATATCCTGTAAGATAGGACCAGTATGCGGATGTTCTCCCTGATGATGTCCCAGGTCTACCTCCTCATAGATAGGTGGACTTCTACATTGAACTATACTTCGGGATGACACCGATATCTATACAAGTGTATCAAATGGGTTCTGTGGAGCTTCGCGAGCTACGGGTACAACTAGTGGACTTACAGGGGGAGGGATTCATTCGGCCCAGTTTTCTCCCTGGGCAGTTTCAATTCTATTCACCAAGAAGGAAGATGGGAGCTCGAGGATTTTTGTCGACTATCATCACCTAAAAAAGGTGACCGTGAAGATAAAGTACCCACCCCACAAGGATTGACGACCTCTTTGATCAGCTGAAGGGAGTGCGGTGGTTCTCAAAGATAGACCTCATATCAGGCTATCACCAGCTCAGAGTTTGAGATGAGGATGTATAGAAGATGACCTTCAGATGTCGGTCCAACCACAACATGTTATTGTTTATGACATTTGGTGTAACCAATGCTATAGAAGAGTTCATGGGACTCATGAACCAAATATTTTAGTTGTACCTCGATCGCTTTGTCGTAGTCTTCATCGAAGACATTTTGATATACTCGACTACTGAGGAGGAGCATGCCAACCATTTGCGGGTAGTAATGGAAAGACTCCAATAGCACCTGCTTTATGGTAAGCTCTCGAAGTGAAAGTTCTGGAATCGAGAGGTTCACTTTCTAGGACATGTCATCTCAGAGGCTGGAGTTGCAGTGCATCCAATGAAGATTGAGGCAGTACTTTCTTGGGTGCCACCCCTGAGTGTGGCAGAGGTACAAAGTTTCCTGGGTTTGGCTGGATACTACTGATGATTTGTACCAGACTTTTCCAGAGTTTCTTTACTACTATCAGCCTTGAAGAAGAAGGGAAAACCATTTGTGTGGTCAGAGAGATGCCAACATATATTTCTAGAGTCAAGGAAGAGGCTGACTAGTGGCCCTATCTTGAGGCTTCCAGAGGAAGGCGTTGGGTACGTAGTCTACTGTGACACATCAGGGACAAGACTCGGATGCGTCTTGATGTAGGATCGAGCAGTGATCGCTTATGGTTCTCAAAAATTGAGACAACATGAGCAAAACTATGCTACCCATGACCTAGAGTTAACAGCTATGGTCTTTTCCTTGAATATGTGGTCGCACTATCTGATGGGTGAGAATTTTACCGTGTAATATGATCACAAGAGTCTCATTTATATCTTTTCTCAGAAAGACCTGAACCTGAGACAATTACGTTGGATTGAGTTTCTCTAGTACTTTGACTTTGAGAGATTCTATACTCCTGGGAAGGGGAACATTGTTGCAGATGCACTCAGAAGAAGATCTGGTATACAACTGCTAGGTGAGGTGACAGAGCAGCTGGCTGCTTTAAAAATATCATTTATGGATATAGATGGAGAAGGCTTCCTTCAGTCTCTTACAATAACTCCCCCACTTCTTCAGCGAGTCAGGGAGGCACAACGTGGGGACACTGACTACGAGACATGATGTGCTCATATATCCACAGGGCAGGAACCCGATGGATTTTCTGAAGGTGGAGAGAACATCATCCTCTTCAATGGAATTAACATGGTACCATTGTCAATTCAATAGGAAGTGTTTAGGGAGTGCAACACATCCCCTCTAGCGGTACATCCAGGAGGGGTGAAGATAAACCCGGACTGTTGATGACAACATTGGTGGCCAGGTATGAAGAAGGCAGTAGCAGAGTTTGTCTCTTGATGCCTCCCTTATCAGCAAGTGAAGGCTGAGTACCAGGAACCAGGAGGCTCGTTTCAGCCTTTAGTGGTCCTAGAATGAATGTGGGATAGGATATCCATGGAATTCATGACAGGACTTCCACGTACATCCAGCATACATGACTTGATTGGGGTGATTGTTGACCAACTCACCAAGTCGGCCCACTTCCTACTGATCAGAGAGAAGGGTTCATTGGAGAGATTGGGATGGCTCTATTTACAGGATATTGTGCGGATACCTGGAGTAACTTCTTCGATTGTCTTAAATCATGACACATGATTTACTTCCTGGCTATGGAAGGGGTTGCCGAAGGCTTTCGGGACACAACTTCTTCTAAGCACCACCTTCCATCCTCATATGGATGGCCAGACTGAGCAGACCATTCAGACCCTTGAGAACATGTTTTGTGCAGGTGTCCTAAACTTCGGTCATAACTTGGAGGATCACTTACCTTCGATGGAGTTTCCACACAACAACAACTATCACTCCACCATTGGGATGGAACCTTTAAAGGTGTTTTATGGGCAACCTTGCAGATCAACTTTGTGTTGGACTGACCCAGGGGAGTCAAAACTCGTGGGACCAGATATGGTACTAGATACCCCAGAGAAGGTATAGATCATCCAAGAGCAGATGAATACTGCACATAGTAGGAAGAATTCAAATGATGACAAGAGATGGAGACCTCTGGTGTTCGGGGATGGAAACCACGTATTTCTACGGGTATCACCTCGACTATGTTTACAAATATTTGGCCGAGGTGGAAATTTACCTCTATGATTCATCGGACCTTTTCAGGTCCTCAGTAGAGTTGGAGAGGTGGTTTACCGCTTATCTCTTCCAACTCAGTTGCACCTGGTGCACGGCGTCTCCCATGTATCCCAGCTGAGAAGATATGTGCACGACCCTTCTCAAATCATTGACCATGGAGAGTTGGACGTCGATGATGGGGAAAATTTTAGGAAGGTCCCAGTGGAGATTTAGGATTGACAAGAGTGGGTCCTTCATGGATGGTTGATACCTCGGGTGTGCTTTCGCTGGCCGCACGAGAACCACCAGGAGAGCACATGGGAATGGGAGGCTCAAATGTGTGCTCATTACCCCCATTTGTTCATTTAGATGTGAGTTATGGCTTATGGGGACATAGATTCTTGAAGTGGGGAGATGTAAAAACTCATAATTTCCATGTAAGTGTTTTTAATTAAATGGTAATTTTACGAGTCTGCAAAAATTTACGGCGCATGATTCTGATGTCTGGTGTGCCCAAAATCAATTTCTGAAGTTTTTTTCAGGTACATTCAGTAAACAGACAAGTGGATTTTTATAACTTTTGAAGTGGTGCTCAGAATTGAAATCCGAAGGCACCCTTGAACTCGCAGTGCCTGAATTCTCTTAAGGATACTTTCACCTCGACGATAGTTGGTCGATAATAAAAGTTAGTTTTTCGGTTTTTCATGGAAAATAAAAAAATAAAATGATATTCACTTTATTTTATTTTCAGCATCCATGTGGATATTTCAGGTGGGGTCCACCGGAACTAAACCTCCACATGGAAGTTTGAAGTGGGGACTACCACACCTTAACCTCCCATGAGAGGTTATGGTGGTGGGGACCACCTGAACCATAACCTCCCATGAGAGGTTATGGTGGAGGGGACCAGCCGAGTTTTTAAACCCCCTTGAAACCTCCCATTAATTGAGAGAAACCTCTCAAGTACCTATTAAATGTGGGGGAGCCTCTTTCTATCCTCCTAATAAATATAGACAACACACCTCTTAAATTGGGAGAAACCTCTCAAGTCCCTATTGTCGTGGGTTTGTATTTAAGTTAAAAGGCTTGGCTATATATCAATTCCCTTTTGCATGGTTTTTAAAATCATTAAAGGAAGAATTAGGTTCTAGGGAACCCGGTAGTGTGGATTATGACTAGAGTGCAAGCTGTATTCTAATAAAAACCATGGTGTGGACTATTATTAGAGGGATAACCATAGGAGTTGTCTAACTATGTGGAATGAATTATTACTATGGTGGTTATTTCATGTCATGATATATAGGGGTTTGGATTATAACTAAAGGGGCCTAAAAATAGGAATTATACCACTTTTCATATATGTTCTTGTGAGTATTATATAAGAACTTATGTGGAGTTCCCCACAGTATGAATATTACAATAATGTGAAGGGTTTCCCAACACTAGCCCAAACTAGTTTGGTTGATTGTGATAGTGGGATTGTAAGATAAAAATAATGTAAATCCGATATTTATTATTATATATCATTTTATTATATATAATATTGTATATTCACTAACATATTTAGATTTTGGTCTATATTAGTGTACCAAATAGCTTAATGGGGATATAGAGATGCTCATGGGGGAGAGGAAAATAAATTTTTATTGTTTTTCTCTATTTTTAATTTCATTTTTGTTTCTATTATGTATATTATTAGTCTATAAGGGGATTACACATTTAATAAATGATAGTTATCATATAACATGGTTTTATATGTTACTAAACTGTATATTTTATTTATTATAATTTTTCTTCTACCTAATGAAATTATTAAATCTATTCCAGTTATTTCCAACCTCTCGCATATGATAGAGGCACAACCAATTTTATAGGGAATAACCCGAAGTAATGTTTCTTGTATGATCTAGGGATAATGAGTATGCATGTGATTATTGTGAAAATTTAAAAGATAATCCATTGGTTAATTTATGAAATATTAAAAAAACATACCTCAAATTGATGTCCATTGTTACCATAAATTATTTAAAATCTAATTTTATAGTTATAGTTTTTTGTTTACAAATGATTATCCTAATATCAAAACTGGGGAAATAATTCCATATTTTCATCAAAATTTAGGTTAATGATCATTTAATTATTTGTGACAAGTAGGAATAATATATATGATAATTTGATGTTTTATGTTACAAGAATTTTTGAAAGGATGTTTCTAAAACAATTAATATTTTTTGTTTAATAGATGTAAACAAAATTATAAAAAATGATAAAACAAGCATGTATTTGTTACAACCCGTCCCTCGGGGCCCATGTCGTGACTACCCCAATCCCACCTTCTATAGGCCAGGGGCTGGAAAATAGCACCAAAGGCGTAAATCCCTAAAACTGGGAAGGCATTTCCTTATAACCTGAAAACACACACAATAGAGTACAGGCTGGAAGCAGAACACTAGGTAAAACTATATAACAAAAGAGTGTTGAAAAGTAAATGGGGCCAGAAATAAAAGCCCAACTATAAAGTACAAGGAAACAAAAAGTACAATTGAAGAAAATAAAAACTATCACTGGGTCATCCTCTGAGGTTCCTACCTGAAGGGTAGGTACATATCACCTCCTCAGCACTCTAGGACCGTACATCTCCTCCATGTACCGTCTTGTCGTATGGTCAACCTCAGAGTACCATCTGGTCCTGGTGCTCTCAGCCTAAGTCATCACTTTTCATCGTATGCATCCAACACAATGAGGTGCGGGCATAGCCCGTGCAGGGATGAGTATAAATGATACTCAGTAGGGAACATGAGACCCTAACGGTCACATAAAATCCCACAAGTATAAACCACAAAGTATGAAATCAACAGATAACCACACTTAGGTATATGCCCATACAAATACCTATGTTATCAAGGAATCCATCTCAATCATAAGAAAAACACAAAAGTTACTGACACATCTCACACAGGTATACAAATTTTGTAGAGAGATGGATATGATTAGATTTAGCCACTAAATCATCCTTACTTGTGCCACAAAATAAACATAAATTATTCATCACATCCCAATGAATAAAATGGGTTTCATAAACATCATCCCATCATCACATAAACCAATAAATAAAAATGGATATCATTTCATCATACGAAAAATGAATCCATGTAAATCATCGAGACATTATACTTGAAACATACACATATGAAATAATTTCATCTTAGATGGAAAATGGTTTTGATAAAACACTTGAAATGAATTCTTGAGGAAAATATCCTTTCTTCTTCAAAATAATTTTCTTTTCACAAACTTCCATTCAATTTTAAAAGAAACGGATTTTGTTGAAAATAATCATTAAATCATGTAGAGGAAGCTTCATGATAATGAGGCGTTATGAAACTATAAAAATTCATTCACGCCGTATAAGTTAAAAAAACATTCTCCTCGTACTTTTTCCGGAAATGTCAAAAAGTACATCGTAAAAGAAAGATTCCTTCCGTACCTTGTGGTAAAAGTCAAAAAGGGGTAAAAATTACTTTAAACGTACAAGGAATAATATTAAACATTTTATGAAAACATTTTGAGAAAGCATGGAAATGGATGATAAACACAACCCCAGTAAATACATACGAATAAACAATCTCAGATAAGAAATGATATTGGAACATTAATCCCTTACCTTAGGTCTGATATGATTCGTACGTATCCGAACCTCCTTTATAATGATTTAAATAATTTAATTGACTTATTAAAGAATCATATTCATTGTTATAATATCATATATGGTTCAATTATGACTTTATATTAATTGTTCTTTTGTAAATTCAATGTTAAAGCAGCGTTTTGGGTAAAATCCTTTTATTTATCGTACTTGTTTGGACTTGTTGTTCATGATATTATTATTAATTATATCATGATTTAATTACTTCCAGAATTTAAATCATGATTTATATATCATATATATTCAGTATATATATATAATAGATAGATAAATGAAATGAAATACATCGTTCATGGAGACGGTAGGTCGTACGTACGCATGAACGTTGTTTTCCTTTCCTTATTGGATTGAATGGAATTAAGTAAATAATATATAAATATATAAAGTAGAATTATTATGTTATATATACCATTATTATTCAGTATATATACTTTATAATCATTATTTAATGGTTAACATGGAGATTCAATCTCATCGCATTGTGGAGACGGTAATCCATACGTACGTACGAGCGATGATATCATTCCCATAATTTTTGAATGGAATTGGAGTGGATGATATAATATCTCAAAATTAGTATTACATTATAGTATCCATATATAGTTATTCTTCACACCATTATACCCAACCAAGTAAGGTGGTGGTGGAAAAACATATTACACCACGACGTGGAGACCGTATTCCGTACGTACGCATGCACGGTGATTTCGTTTTTTTAGGATGGATAGAAGGTGAAATGGATTTGTTTCATATTTATAATAAAATATCAGTATATAAGTAATACTTATGTTATTAATTTATAATGAAACAACTAAATAATAAGATTTTAAGAAAAAAGAAATTGGAAATGATTGGTAATGGATAGTACCTCTTCTTTGACGCGCCTCTTCTTATCCTCCTCTTAGGGCACTAGGGTTGGTCTTTGAAGAAGCCCAAAACCTGTAGGATGATTCTAGGGAAGTCGAGAAGAGAAATTTTCAGTGGTTGGCCGATATTTATGGCTCAATGTGGTGTAAGGAAGAGGGGGAGGAGGTTCCCTTTTATAAGGGAGTAGAGGGGAACCTTTGGAAAAACTCAAAATATTATTTTATTATAAAGTCATATTTGGTTTTTAATAGCTCCAAATTGTTTTATTTCGAATATAAGGTGTGTATGGGTCGAAATCCTCTCATAAAAAAGAATTTTGACAAGTTTAGGTTACTATTTTAACATTATCATTTAGAGTTAACTCTAAGTTAAATAATTTATCTTTTACTGTGTATTCTTGTTTTCTTAAACTATATGGGTAATAAACTTACTATAAAAAGCCAAACGAACCCCAAGTGATACATTATTAATATATATATCCTTATCTAAGTAATTTTTGAAAACCTTAGATTTTTTGGAATAAAATAACAATTAATAATATAATATTTGTTTTAAAAAAAATTTCTGTCAACATTGACACTATTTGGTAATTGATTTTTTTTTAAATCATAACAGCCTGATTAGTTAGAAAAAAATTAATTAAATTAATAATAACATGTCATATTAACCTAGAAAATTAGTGGAATTTATAAAACGTCTCATATTACATTTATTTGGGTATTTATAATATCAATTATGTTAATATTTCCATAAAAAGGTAATTAGTGCATCATCATTGTGTCATATATAAATTAAATTATTTAAAGTCCAAAAATTATAAATAAAAAACCATTATGTAGGAAATATTTTTAGATTTATAATGAATATTTATAGTCTAATTTATGTTATTAATAACCTTATATTAAAAATGTTTTAGTTATTAAACATTGATTTTAACAATTTTAACTCTTTTAAATAAAATAATAATAAGTGTCCTAATCTTATCCATGTGGATCTAAATGGTCATATTTTATTACTAAGGTTGTTTTTGGTCGAATTAAACTTATCCAATAGAATTAGGACATGTGTTAGGGTAATAATAATATCATTTTTACCATTAATTACCCTATTTACTTTCAACCGTGGTAAATAAAAGTAAAAAGTTACTATTCACCAAAAATCATTTTTATCTCATTGAACCACATTTTACTTACTAAAATCAACCGTGTCTCTTGAATTTTTGAAATTCCATTCACAGAAGTGGTAAAATTATGTTTTATATAAATTTGAAAATTCTTCTAGGAGGTGGGTAAAAGACGGTGAAAAGTTGAATAAAATTTTTATATATCTAAAATTATTATAAAATGACTCCAATGAATTACATTGAACTTATATTGGTATTATTTATCAACTTTTACCTAAAAAATTTAAATAAAATAAATAATTATTTAAATAAAAATTCATTTTTTAAATACTAACCCAGTGTTTTCACTATTCATAAAAAATTGAATGTTTTCCGAAAAATACCAAAATTTCAACCTAGCTAATTTCGATATTCCAAATCCAAAAATGAAGTCCATTTTGAAAGACAAAATTTGAAAAAGTGGGTATTACTATTCATAACGTCTAGTTCATAATAATGTTATAATAATAACTGATTTAGTGAAACATGATATTGCGTACTACACACGCTATCGAAGAAGGTCCTGATTGCGTGTAATGCAAGACAAGTCAGGGCTTCGTGTAGTGAAATATCCGTTTGGTGTTGTGTATAATATAATCAAAACTTATTTAATTTATACATTAAACACAATCTATACTTAATGTTGCGTAGAATAATTTCCACAAATAGAACTTGAAATAGTGTGTAACACAAGCCAAGAATAGTGTTGCGTATACTGCAAGCTAATATGGTGTTGCATGTAGTAAAAGCTAATCTTGGTGTAGCGTACAACACAAGACTTCAAAGTAATTAAAAATATTATTTCTCATAAAATCTCGGGCTGTTACATTCTACCCCCTTATGAATTTCACCCTCAAAATTCGTCGGGGTTGTAAATGGTTTACTACATGAATGTTCTTTTAATAGAAACCCACATCATAAAAAGGAAAACCAAAACTTATCTTTAAAAACTAAAGTATGAAACGAAATGGTTACCCAAATTAACTAATCACTGGGTTTCCACAGAGGAGAACATAGGTGAAAATATGGATATGGATGAAAAATCTGACTATCAAGTTCTGATGGAGAGTGGTAGAGAACATGGCTATAAAAAATCCAACAATCACAAAGCCATAAATTTGTGATGATTTAAGATACCATCTGATTCATCGGATATAAGGATACAAGGACAACATTTTTTTGTATTCAAGATAATTTCCCTAACGTTGAAGAATTTTTGAAGTAAAATAAATACTTACTTGATTTTGGTACAATCTTACTGTTGTTTGTGCCTTGAACAATTACCACATCATCTCGTAAAGAAATTAAGTTCAATTTGACTTTCTTAAAGTGTTAGAAGACTATGCGATAGAATGATAGGTCATTCCATCTGTCTCAAACAACAGGATAGTAAAAGTTATTAAATATACATAAGTCCATATATAGTGAGATTAATCGTATATGGTTCCTAAAATGGACTTATACTTCATATATCATACATCATAATATAATAAAACTAGATTATACTAACCAGGGACTTCCTGTAGGCCACTAGTATGCGATAAAGGCATGTCGCACTTCAATTGTCGGTTCGATTCCCACAGCCTTGTCCGACGCGACGGGTTGTCGCCCGTTCTGCAGGTTGTCCCTTTTCTTAGACTTCAATATTATAACATTCTATCAATAACATCGAAAAAAATTTCTATTCTTAAACAATACTAACGTATGTTCAACATAATCCATTCCAATCATTAGGCTTATCCAAAATACTTCTTTCCAAAATCATAGTATAAAGATAACAATTAAAAAAAAGGACATATAACAAGCACATGGATACAATAATTTATCCCTCATATATCAAAATATATATCTTGTTGATCGCATTCCGAACATGTGAATACCTTAATCATGTATTCTCTTGAAAAATGAATACCCATTGAATCTTAGTGAAAACATGAATGCTGTCAATTGTTAACTTTTTCAAAAATCCAAAAAATTCTATATACTCAAACCATGATATAACATTGTCCTTATATCAGTAATGAGCTCATAAATACTATCAAACATTTAATTTTCTCCTTATCCTTTCATTATGCATATATCATCTTCATTCCAAAATATTTGAATCACTTTTCATGGTTACTGGTACCATATAATTATCAAAAACCACAATAAACCATTATATAGATATTCCAATGTTCCACAATACTATAAATGAGATTTCCCAACATTATTTTGGAATCCCTTTATAAAAACACATAATCATTCCACCACATCGTTGGAATACTCAACATTGCTAATAGTGATCGCATGTGACTTCCCTATGTCCTTTGCCTTAATAGGTTGCTCACGTTGATCATTATTTACCCTGTGATTAGGGCATTGATTAGAATAATGCCCCATTTCCTTGCACTTGAATCATTGAAGTGTTGGTGGAGCGTTCTCTGAAGTCTTTTCTCTATTCACATCATTAGCTACCTTTTTTCCATTACTTTGACACTCAACTGCTCGATAACCTTCTTTTCCACACTAAAACATTTTCTACCACCTTTTAGACAATCTCCACCATGCTTCATTCCACACTTTGAGAATAAAGTAACATTCATCTTCTTTTCACCATTGTTCTGAGGTTTTTCCTTGAACTCCATATTTCATTTCTTGTCAAAACCATGAGATGGATATGTAACACCAATTTCCAGTTCTACCTTGATAGCACAATTCACAATTTCTTCATAGCTACTGATGTCTCTTATAGCTAATGCCCTTCGAAGACTTGGTTTTAAGCCACTGAAGAATCGATCAACTTTACTTTCAGGTTTAATGATAAATCTAGATTCATACCTTGAAAGCCTTGTAAAATTTGCCTTGTATATACCAAGAGATTCATTATCCTTTTTCATAAGCTCAAGGAAATACTTTTCCATCTTTTTTTAAAGAATACGAGGGAATTACTTATTGAAAAAAAAGTTCTTGAACTCGTCCCATTCCATAGTTTCAATTTCATCTTGGGGCCTTGTATTTTTTGATAAGATTCCACCATTGATCAACTTCACATTCCAAACGATATACTACTAAGATGACTTTATCATGTTCAGAACATTGCAAGACTAAATATATCATTTCAGTGGTACTGATCCATTGTTTATCCACTAATGGATCAGTAGACCCGCTGAATAAAGGTGGACGCTGCCTCATGAAGGATTCAATAGAATTTTGCTCCTTTCTTGGCTTATTTGGAAGTACAGGATGATTCATATCTTGTGTAAGTATAGAAATAAGATTGTGCACTACATCTCCCATAAAATTGGTTTGATCATTAGGATAATCATCACATCGTCCATTACATTGATCAACACTGTTCCTTCGGGTTCCAGCCATCGTCTAAAACCCAAAACGAATAGTGTGAAGCAAAAATCATGATATGGAAAACAACATTATAAAGGGGGAGTACCTTCCATATCTAACATCCTAGGTTTAATTATAATATTGTTACTATAATTCTAGGACTATAACCTATACTTATACTTAAACTTAGGGACATCCCTAAACATACCTTAGAAATGTCTCTAGGGATCTCACTAAAGTTATCACATCCTAGTTTCCAAAGGTTGACTAAAACTTTCCTCTGATACCAACTGTAGAGCCCCAAATCTTGACATACATGGAAATTACATTACTTTTTTGGAATATCTAATACATAATGAAAACAGACTCCAAAGGACCGTAATAGTTTAGTGTCTTTGGAAACTCGGAACATAATCTTCTAATCGTGCTGAAAGATCTTCAATATCTCCCATAAAGATATTACCCTTTTGTTTTCTTACCTAAAACCTTTCTTTATATCCTGGGGAAAAGAAAACATATAAAGGGTGATCTCAAATTCCCAGTAAGGGTAAACATAGAGAACATAAAACAATCCATAAACATTTAAATGTAAAAACTAGAACATAAAATCTAAACACCAGAATCTTGAGCAAAGATATAAATCATGGAATTATGTAAGGCATATATCATAATGGAACATTAATCATGATAAAATAGAATGTAAATAAAACATTTAATTGTGTAAAACCATTAAGAACATGATATGATTTCCATAGTAGCCAAGGAATTGCTGCGAAGACCATCTTAGTGGACAAAGTCCCTTTTTGAATCGAGTTCACTCCTCATTCCAGTCCTGTATCACTGAACAAATTAAATTACCATTCCATCCATGTCTATCTCATGATATATAAATCTTTACCCGATGCATTGGAGGGAGATATAGATCCCCCCAATCTCATAATGAAATCATTCTTACTTGTGCCACAAAATAAACATAAATCACTCATCATAACCTAAAGAATAAAATGGGTTTCAAAAACATCATCCCATCATCACATAAACCAATAAATAAAAATGGATATCATTTCATAATAAGAAAAATGAAACCATGTAAATCATCGAGACATTATACTTGAAACATACACATATGAAATAATTTTATCTTAGATGGAAAATCGTTTTGATAATACACTTGAAATGAATTCTTGAGGAAAATATCATTTCTTCTTCAAAATCATTTTCTTTTCACAAAATGCCATTTAATTTTAAAAGAAAAGTATTTTGTTGAAAATAATCATAAAATCTTGTAGAGTAAGCTTCATTAAAATGAGTTGTTACGAAACCGTAAAAATCCATTCACACCGTATAAGTTAAAAAAACATTATCCTCGTACTTTTTCCAAAAATGTCAAAAAGTACATCGTAAAAGAAAGATTCCTTCCGTACCTTGTGGTAAAAGTCAAAAAGGGGTAAAAATGATTTTAAACATACAAGGAAGAATATTAAACATTTTATGAAAATATTTTGAGAAAACATGGACATGAATGATAAACATAACCATAATAAATACTTACAAATAAACAATCTCGGATAAGAAACGAGATTGGAATAATTATCCATTACATTAGGTCCGATATGCTTCGTATGTATCTGAAAATCTTGTATAATGATATAAATAATTTCCTTGACTTATTAAAGAATCATATTTAATGTTATGATATCATATATGGTTCACTTATGACTTTATATTACCTGTTATTTTATAAATTCCATGTTAAAGCAGCATTTTGGGTAAAATCCTTTTATTTATCGTACTTGTTTGGAATTGTTGTTATTGATATTATTATTACTTATATCATGATATAATTACTTAAAAAATATAAATCATGATTTATATATCATATATATTTAGTATATATAGATATAATAGATAGATAATTCAAATGGAATACACATTTCATAGAGACGGTAGGTCGTACGTACGCATGAATGCTGTTTTTCTTTCCTTACTGACTTGAATGGAATTAATTAAATAACATATAAATAAATCGAGTAGAATTATTTTGTTATATATACCGTTATTATTTATTATATATACTTTATAATCATTATTTAATGGTTAACATCGAGATTGAATCTCATCTCGTCGTAGAGACGGTAATCCGTACGTACGCACGAGCGAAGATATCATTCCCATAATTTTTGAATGGAATTGTAGTGGATGATATAATATTTTATAATCAGTATGATGTTATAGTGTCCATATATAGTTATTATTTACACCATTATACCCATCCAAGTAAGGTGGTGGTGGAAAAACATATTACACCACGGCGTGGAGACGGTATTCCGTAAGTACGCACGCGCAGTGATTTCATTTTCCGTATGATGGATAGAAGGTCAAATGGGTTTGTTTCATATTTATAATAACATATCAGTATATAATTAATACTGATGTTATTAATTTATAATTAAACAACTAAATAATAAGAAGTTGAAGAAGAAATAAATTGGAATGGATCGGTAATGGATATTACCTCTTCTTTGACGCGCCTCTTCTTAACCTCCTCTTAGGGCTCTAAGGCGAGTCTTTGAAGAAGACCAGGACCTCTAGGATGTTTCTAGGGAAGTGGATAAGAGAAATATTCCGGGGTTGTCCGAGCATGATGGCTCAAAGTGGTGCGAGGAAGAGGGGGAGGAGGTTCTCTTTTATAAGGGAGGAGAGGGGCACCTTTGGAAAACTCAAAATATTATTTTATTGTAATGTCATATTCAGTTTTTAATAGCTTCAAATTGTTTTATTTTGAAGAAAAGGTGGGTATGGGTCAAAATCCTCTCATAAAATAGAATTTGGAGACGTTTAGGTTACTATTTTAACCTTATCATTTAGATTTAAATCCAAGTTAAATAATTTAACTTTTACCGTGTCTTCTTGTTTTCTTACACTATATGGTTAATAAACATACTATAACAAGACAAACTAACACAAAGTGGTTCATTATTAATATATATATCCTTATCTTCATCATTTGGGCGAACCTTAGATTATTAAGAATAAAATAAAAATTATTAATATAATATTAGTTTTAAAAACTATTTTATGTCAATTTTGACACGATTTGGTAATTGATTTTTGTGAAAATCATAACAACCTGAATAGTTCAAAAAACTTAAATTAAATCAATAATAACATGTCATATTAAACTATAAATTTAGTGGAATTTATAAAAGGTCTCAAATTACATTTATTTAGGTATTTATAATATCAATTATGTTAATATTTCCTTAAAAAGGTAATTACTGCATCATCATTATGTCATATATAAATTAAATTATATAAAGTCCAAAAATTATAAATAAAATACCATTATGTAGGAAATAGTTTTATATTTATAATGAATATTCATAGTCCAATTTATCTTATGTATAACCCTATATTAAAAATGTTTTATTTATTAAACATTGATTTTAACAATTTTAACTCTTTTTGAAATAAAATAATAATAAGTGTCCTAATCTTATCCAAGTGGACCTAAATGGTCATTATTTATTCCTAAGGTTGTTTTTGGTAGAATTAAACTTATCCAATAGAATTTGGAAATGTGTTAGGGTAATAATAGTATCATTTTTACCCTTAATTACCCTATTTACTTTTAACCATGGTAAATAAAAGAAAAAATTTACTATTCATCAAAAATTATTTTTATCTCATTGAACCACATTTTACATACTAACATCAACCATGTATCTCGGATTTTTTAAATTCCATTCATAGAAGTGGTAAAATTAAGTTTTATATAAATTTTCAAATTCTCCTAGGAGGTGGGTAAAAGACGGTGAAAAGTTCAAAAAAAATTTATATATCTAAAATTATTATAAAATGACTCCAATGAATTACATTGAACTTATATTGGTATTATGTATCAATTTTTATCTAAAATAAATTTAAATTAAATAAATAATTATTTAAATAAAAATTTGTTTTTTAAATAGTAACCCAGTGTTTTCCCTATTCATAAAAAATTGAATGTTTTCAGAAAAATACCAAAATTTCACCCTATGCTAATTTCGATATTTCGAATACAAAATGAAGTCCATTTTGAAAGATAAAATGTCAAAAAGTGGGTATTACTTTTCATAATGGCTAGTTCATAACAATATTATAATAATATCTCGTTTAGTGAAATTTGGTATTGCGTACTACACACGCTATCGAAGAAGGTGTTGATTGCGTGTAATGCAAGCCAAGTCAGGGCGGCGTGTATTGAAATATCCATTTGGTGTTGCATGTAACATAATCAAAACTTATTTCATTTATACATTAAAAAAAATCTATACTTAATGTTGCATAGAATAATTTCCACAAAAAAAACTTGAAATAGTGTGTAACACTAGCCAAGAATAGTGTTGTGTATACTGCAAGATAATACCGTGTTGCGTATAGTACAAGATAATCTTGGTGTAGCGTACAACACACGACATAAAAGTAATTAAAAATAATACTTCTCATAAAATATCGAGGCTTTACATAAAGAATAAGTATAATAATCCAAACCATTATAATTACTTAAAAGACTTAGAATCAATAGAATATAAAATTTCAATGGGATCTAGGTATGGCTAACCCTAACATAAAAAATATTCAAATCTTTATGCATTAGGAAATCAAATAATCACTTTAATAAAAAATTAGTCATCAATATGAATATTTGAGAAACTCAAGATTAATTGAAAGAAAAAACTCCTTATCTGAATATTTTATTAAAATAAATTGATAGTATTAGATTCTTAAATCTATATGATGTCCCAAAACCAACTATAAATTAATAAACTAGTCAAAATCCTATATTTTTTGAATATAATGACCTAACCATTACACTAGGAAAATAAAGAAGAGATTCAATGCATCACGAAAATTGAATAAGGATATCTCAACTACTAGTTCTCCTTCTATCAATGGGAAAACACATCGAAAAAACCATATAAGTACTTCATCATAATATTCTAATTAATATAAACATTCATCATTTTTATCTATAGCTGATGCATTCACCAATTATAACACACAATAAATTATAATAAATATTAACATTATTTGAATATCATTACTCAATACCATAATATAATATCTATATAAAATATATTTAAATTAATTTATTTTTTATAATATATTTCATGATACCATAATTACTATATATAATATCCCAAAACCTACAGTCCTGGATCTGCTACTGAAAACATAAACATTAAATTTCTGGATTTGATACAAATAAATGTTACCAAAATTTTAATATAAAAAACTTACAACATAAAAAAAATATAGGATCACATTCAAACCCCAATACTTTTAAACATTAGAGTTTTAGAGAATTAGAAAAAAAACTCTTAACAACATGGGTTTATGAACAACTATGTTATACTTATCAACATAATCTCCCACTATACCTAGGTTTTAACATTCCATTTTTAGTCATCAAATCCACATATTAAATACATTTTATACAAAATATTTCTAAACAAAAATCCATATTAATTTCTATTCATAACCTAGGGAAAAGGAAAAATAGTAAGGGTGATCTCAAATGACCGGTAATGGTAAAAATAATCATTTAAAACTAAATATTATCATTGAAAGTACAATGAACACACTGGTATGATGATATAATTTTACCACAAGATCATAACATATTTTAATTCATACCAATCAATACTTGGATCATTAATCTTGAAGATAATTAATAGGGGAGAGAGTCACTAGAATTTATAATCATCAGCCACATGATGTCAATCTTGATCAATGTAATCATTAAACACCCATTGTAAACATAAATAACAAATATTATTATTATGGATCAATTTCATATCACTCTTACATATATAATAACCTTCTTGGTTATATGTGGAGTAGCCCTCATGGTTACATGTGGAGTAATAATCACAATTACACTTAGAATATCCATAATATTAAATTACCATAATCTATTAGGAGATACATAACCAGTTAACTCTGTCCTATATTTGTATTTACTATTGTAGTATATTCCCATAATCACATCGGATAATCTTAATTGGTTTACTCAATCCAAAAACTGAATGCATTGGAGATCTATAGTGGGATCACATTCTCATGTTTTATCAAGGATCCACCCATAATCTTATATAATTTAGAATAACCAAAAAAAATAAAGTACATAGTTATATCAACTCATTATAAAATCTATATAAAAATTAATTCTTCCCTTCATATATCGATTACGGTATGGGAAATAAACTCATTCAATGCTTATATATTAGAGAATATATTAATACATCGAGAGAAATAATGGTATGGTATTATTATAAAATATCTCCATTAGTGATTAAGAAATATTAACTACTATTGGTATTAATGAATCGAAATAAAATTGGAAAATCATTAAAACCCACCTTGAGAAAATTAATCTTTTCAATCTGAAAATAAATTTTAAAAACTAAAGATTATTTTTTTTGTGAAAATATTTTTCATTGAAAATAAATTTCTAAGCTTATAAATTAACATTCAATGAAAATAAAGGGAATCATGGATGGAAAATCTATTCCTTTTTTAAACGTTAAAAAATTTCTTATAAAATATTATGAAAAACAGAAACAAAAGTAACCCATTTAGAAAATGTTTTGAACTTTTATTTGAAATATTTTTTTAAAAAATACAAATATCATTAGAAATAGTGTTATAAAATCATTTATTCTTAGATAAGAATATTTTTTAAAACATTCTATAAAATATAGACATGTAAGATAAGGATCCCCAATCTAAAAAAATAATTGATTGATACCAAGTATAAACAACTTTCTTGAGGTTTATTTAATTAATATGATAGAAAATTGAAATTAAAATTTTAAACCAAATTCAATAATAAATGAGAATAAAAGATATTTGGTTCAATATAATAATAACATATAATTTCTCTAAATTAACCTTGAAAAGAATTAGCCTCTAACATAAATTAGATTGTAACATAAAGCCTTTGACAACTTGGAAACTATTATATAATTATTCATTGAAAGATTAACTTCAAATGAAAAATTAAATATCCTAGAAATAAGTTTATTCATGATATGACATGTCAAATATTATGTATCTATACCTTATAAAATAAAATAGGTTCATATCATAAACTAATGTCCCAATAAGAAATAATTTCAGAAGAAAAAAATCTTATTAATACAATATCACTAAATTGAGAATTAACCAATAAAGATATTACGAATAAAAAAAGAAAATTTAGAAAAATATAAATATATAATAAAAAATTTAAATATTATTTTACACATAATCATGGCATTAGAAATTCAATGGAGAAGAGTTATAACCAAACGAAAATAAATTTATTTATCATACTCTTTACCCCTTTTTAACTTTCAAGTAATGTACATTTGGATAAAATAATTCAAATAAAAACATAAAATATAATAAATCATGTAAGATTCATGAAATAACAAGTAAAAGTGACAAAATAAACACCATATAAATTAAATTAGGTTTATAAAAATAAAATAATCTTTAATGAAATGAATTTGAGATGAAATATATTTATTTTAGTATAGATATCCCATGTTTTTCCTTTCCCTCAAATTTAATAAAATCACATAAATTATTTTATTTATAATAAAAATTGTCTATGTTTAATTCCATATCCTGACACCATTTATTTCATTAATTTTAATTACATATTTAATTTTATAATTATTAAGTTCATATCGGGTATTTTGAAAACATTTAGTTCATAATTTTCCAAAAATATTTATTACGCTGATTATGGAAGAAAGGGAAATTGTTACACAATCTCCAAAATAATAATCCTAAAAAAATTGGAACCATTATACACCAAATATACTTTTAAATACAACTATTAAAAATGGTTTTGAAAAATTAACTACACAACTGTCATGCAGACAATATTCTATACCTCCACATGAGTAACAATTCCCTTTCTCAATGATCATTATATAAAGAATGAAAGTATTAATTTAAAATTAAATAATTATAATTATATTATAAATATAATTTTGACACATTAAATATAATTATATATATCATCCATGTGATGTGGTGATTAAAAAATCACATCTCTTCATAGAGTTGGTAGTCTACACGTACTCACGAATGATGTTATCTTTTTTAGTGAATGGAAAGGGATGAATGTAAATCGTATAATATATTTTAATAATGATAAATATGTTATGAATAATATATATATATATATATTAATTCCATCATTATAACCAGCCTTTAGAGGTTGTGATGGAAAATGAATTACATCATTTCGTGAGGCGGTAGTCCACCGTACACAAGAACTATGACTTTATTTCCCATATGATGTATTTTTTATATGTACATTAGTTGTTAAAATAAAATAATAACATATAAGTGTATTTATGTTACCGATTATATTATATAATAATGATTAAATAATACTTTAGAGAGGTAGATGAAGAAACAATACCGAAATTCTAGTTGAAGAATAGTACCCCATCTTCGTATAACCTCATTTTCTCGAAACCATAAGACCACTAAGGACAATATTAGGACCTAAATATGGCCTCGAGAACCTAGGGAGGTATTTTAGGAAATTATTTACGTAGAAACTAGCAAATAAAATTTATTTTTTATGTTTTATATAAAGATAATAATAGATACCAATTTATTAGTGAGGGGAGGGACACTATTGGTATTTCATAAAATATTAAATTAATATATTTTGATTTTGATTTAAAAATGGATCTTAATTTATAAGATAAAAATTTAAAATGTGTATGATTTTGAATAATCTCATAAATTTAAATTTAGACATGTTTATACAATTCTTTAACCTTATTTTTTTAAACTCACATTAACCCTTTTAACAGTTATGAGGCCAATAAAGGTTTTGACACATTGAAGGCCATTATATTTAATATAAATTAAAAAAGGACCAAAACATAGACCCTGGTTGATATTATGAATAATATTGTAATAAATTTAATGAATATAATATTTTTAGAAATTTTAAATCATTTAAAAAAATATTATTTATTATAAAATATCATTAATGTCAATATTTAGAACTATTCAATACTTTGACATTAAAAACATAAAAAAATTTGGAAAAAAATTATTACATACCTAAACTATTATATTAATCTTTTAAATTCATTTATCACATTAATTATGTCAAATTGTCTTTCTATTAATATTTCTAATCTCATTTATTTGATTTTTTGATTAAATGAATTATTACTGCTTCAAAATTTTGTAAGAATTTAAGGTTGTAATTTCTTCACTAAAGTTTAAAAATAAATTAACATGATTAATATAAATTATTTTTATAGAAAATTAACATTTATAACCTATCATATATTCTTTTTTATCCCAATGTTAAAAATATTATAGTTATTAAATAAATAGTGTGACCAATTTGAGTTTTGTTTATATACATTATTATAATGTTCATAATAAAACTAAAATAAGAAAAAAGAAATATAACAATATAATGGAATATTATTGATGATATGGAATCATTAAAAAATTAAGGTATGTTTTATGGTCATTTTATAGTCATTATTCTTTTATTTTTAACACCTAAATTCCCAATTTAGAATTTAACATAATAACAAAAATTGCCATGGTTACTATTCATATTGATTAAAAATAAATTATGATTATTTTATAAATATATAACCATTGATTTATAATATTTAATCCAATTTTAAAAATTCAAAACATAGAAGTGGAATAATATAATTTAAATGTAAACTGGATTAAGGTGATCAATAGTTGTTTGTTAAAAAAATTCCTATTTTAAGAATAATGAGTATTTATGCTAAATTCTAGGATAAAATTCATTTAAAAACTATAATTAGATTATTTTAATTAGAAATAAAAATATAAAAAATTAAAAATAACAAAAAATTATTTTACATTGAATATAATTTAAACCAAGATATCGTTTTTAATAAAAATTAGTATTTTTCGTAATTTTCTGACAATTTAACATTTTCAGATTGTTAAAAAAATTGGACCATAATAAAATTTTGATATTATGATAGAAAATTTTATATTTATTTTTTAAAATAACATTTCTAATAGTTACAAAAAATAAATTTAATATTCACTCACAAAAATAAATAAATATCAGTTTTGAAAAAAAATAGAAGAATAAAATGATTTTAAAAAAATGAGTGATTATTTTTTAAGCAATGACAAATAAATTTTAATTTATTTAAACCATTATATATATATTTTAGATAGTATATATTCATATTCATACCTTCCAATTTAATCCCTAGCTTATAACTATCATATTTAAAAAAATATCCCATTCTGATTAGGCTCAGTGTTGTGTATTTTATACTCTAGGGAAAATATTCATTATATTTAAAATCATATGATTTAACATTATTAACCTATTTAAAAAATTAATTCCAACAATTTTTAACATTGTAAAGTCATTTTTTACTTTTATAAATTCCTTTGTTAGAATCCTATATCATAAAAAGAATTAATAAAACATCCACTTGAAAAGAGAGAAAGAGAAGTACAATGGTCATTTAAAATAACTCAAAATTGTGTGTCTAAATATGAAAAATTAGTGGGAATTGAAAATACGAAAATTTAATATAAAAATAACACTCAAGGAATAAAATAGTCTAATATAGAACATGGTAATTTTAAATTTAAAAATCAAAAAATTATAAAACTATGATGGGTTATAAGAGCATTGATTTGTCTGTAAGAAAATTAAACGGATTATTTTTTTATTTACATGAAATTTAACTGGATTTTGGGAATTAATTTATCATGTATAGAATAAAAATAAGGAAATATTCTTACTCAAAAAGTATAATTTTATCCTTTAGTTGATTTTCACCATAATGTAATATTTTTCTTCAATCGATGAGTATTTCAAGTGATTTTTTTAAAGCATTAGGCACTTCTATAAGATCATATACTCCCAAAAAAGGATAATAAACTATTTACCATGTATTTATACATCATCCAAAATCATAATGGTTTAAGCCGGGTAATATAATTCCAAAAAATTAACAAACATTCATATGTAAAAATAATACATTTATCTTCAAAATTTAATAGTAATACAAAAATTTCCTACTAAATCATTAAACAAATAATTATTCATAAAAATATTTTAAATATTCCTCATGAAAATTGAAACTAAAAAATCAGTTGGAGTTGATCACATATTCTTACAAGATAAATTTAATATTTATTTCCAAATAAAATTACTAACTTATAAAGTTATATACCTTAAATTATATACACCATAATCATATATTCTCCAAAAATCACTATAACATCGCCTTAAGACCATATATTCTTTCAAAATATAATTTAACCTTGGCTCCTAAATTAATACTTCATGTTAAACATAAGGGTTTCATTTACCACAATATAATAAAAACAACTCCCAAAATATAATTAGTAACCTTAAATTACGTCACTTAAATCCTCAAAATGGGTGTTTAAGACATTAAACATATGATCATCCTTAAACATATAAACCCATAATAGTATCTACATCTCTTAATATATCCTCAAATGAAAACCTAATATTCTATAAATTTATCTACTCATTTTTTATAGATATTGTAAGATCCCTAAACCCTTACTCTTCGATTTGGTGTGAAAAATATGAACATCACATTTTGGAATTTTATACAAATAAATGTCACCCAATTTTTTAAATAAAAAGATATAAATAAAAATGGAATATTGGATCAATTAAATACCAAAGGGAATTTCAGTTTTTATTTTTAGATAATTATAACAAACTCATAAAAAATACTAAATAGACATCAAAATCATCTCCCAATATACCAACCTTTTCATATTCAATGTTTAGTCTCTAAAGCCTCCCATTAAATTCATTACATGTCAAACCCCTCTAAAAAATCATAATTAATAATTATTAATATCCTGGATAAAATGAAACATATAAATGGTGAGGTTAATTACTCAGTATGGTTTTACATAATCATTAACAACTAAATGATTTTAGTGAGTGTAATATGAACATAAGTTTATTTTGACATAATCAGAGAAAATGATAAAACTTAATAGAAATCATACCCATAACATCATTGATAAGAAATCATGGATTAAATATTTAAAAAATATATGATTCATTGTAATCTACAATCATGAGCCATGTGGTGTCATTATTGATCATAGGAATCATTAAAAAACGATATGAAACATAATGAAAATGTGTTGGTATTAATGAAGATTTTCATAACAATATTACATATGGAATAAACTAACTAATAATAAGTTAGGTAACCCTTAGGGTTACAGATGGATTAACCATCATAGTTACACTTTTAATGACCATCTCAGTATATTTGAAAAACATATTTGGAGAAGAAAATTGTTTAAATCATTCCCATATTTTGAATAAAAATTATAGTATATTCCTATAATCTCTCAGGAGAAACAAATCTGTAAACTTTATCCTATTACCCAATGAATTAGATAGATATAACATGCTTAATTTACCTTAGATTATAATTCAACCACCCATCATCCAAAATTATTTCCAATAACTATATCATGATAATGTACATTGATCATTCATCTCATTAAAAAACACATAGAAATATACATTATTCTTTTTATAAATCGTTTATCCTATGAAAAACAACTGCCTCCATGACCATATATTTGTAAAAATCCTAATCCATATAGATAATTAATGAGGTTGTTATAATTAAAAGATATATCTAGTGGATCATAAGTGATGTCAAGGTTTTTTTATATAGATGAGTCTAAATTAGATTAAATGACCATTAACAAAATATTGATAAAAATAATCATTTAACTGTTAAAAACACTGCACAAAACTAAAAATTTAAAAAATATATTGAAATTATTTCTTTTCCAGAAAACCATGTAAAATTATAAAGGATGATCCATGGAAAATAATTTTCATGATATTGGTAAATTAAATTTGTATTGTAATTTTAAATATAAACAATATCTTCAAATATTCTGAGAAAGGGAATCAAAATTATCTCATTTATAAAATGTTTTGAAAAGTTATTTCAAATAATTTTAAATAATGTAGAAAGATCATGTAAAATGTCTTTATCTAATCAGTTATTTTTAGAGAAGAACATTTTTAATTTTTTTAGAAAACATGGGCATGGAAGAGAAATATTCATGGTCTAAAATGAAATTGATTATCATTATCACATAAAAAATGAATTTATTGATTTTTATTTAATAAATAATATAATAAATAGAAAATATAAATGTAAAAAAAATTCATAACTAGTGGATAATAAATAGATGTAGTAAAATAAAATATGATCATATAATTATCTGTATGTAGAAGCGTGAATATAAACAGACCATAAAATAATGAAGATCATAAAAAATAGCCTTTTCCACAATGGTAACTCATCATTTATAAGACCCATGGAAGAGTAACTTTATATGAAACTTTAAATATCATGAACATTAGGTTATTAATTATATGAATTTTAAATGGTTTATTACATAATAATCAGAAAATATAATATGTTCATCACATGAACATATGTCCCAAAGAAAGAGAGTTTGAAATTAATAACCCTAATTAAGATGATATCATTGAATTGAGGTTCAATAAATAAAAAGACTTTGTGTAAAAAATTTGAATCCACCAAAAAGATTAAATATTGAATAAAATAATAAAAATATACATTAACATATAAACATGGAATAACCAATTCAATGAAGAAGAGTTATAACCCAATGAAATAAAATTGAGTTAGGAAACCCTATATCACTTGTTAAGTATCAAGTTCAATTCCATGGGATAAAATAAATAAAATTTAATAAAAAATATAATGAATTATGTAATATTCTTGATAAAAAATAAAATATGGATAATATATACAACATATAAAATAAATTAGGTTCCCAACAATAACATATTCCATAATGAAAAAAATTGAGATGAAATCCCTTACCTCAAGTCCAAACTTTCTATGTATGTCCTTTGAAACCAATATAAAAAAATCATATTAATGATAGGATTCATAAATGAAATTGTATTGGTTTAATCCCTTATATTTTAACCATTTATTTCATTTATTTTAATTACATATTTAATTCCTTAGTTAATTAATTCCACATAATGTATTTCGGGGACATTAGGTTTGTAATTATAAAAAGAGATTATATTTATAGACTGTGGAAAAGGGGGACACTATTCCATAATATCTAGAATAATAATTAATAAACAAATATAATTTTAATACCTAAATTATACATTAAAATCCTTCTATTTAATATGTTTATAAAAAATTAAATACATTACAATCATTGATATGGTAGTCTCCACATACACATGAGTAACATTTCCTTTTTTAGATAACCATTATAGAAAGAAAATTACGATTATTTTATCTTAATATAATTATAATTATATATTAAATATCATATTAATTATTTAAATATACTATATATATTATTCATTTGATTTGGTGATGAAAAATGAATCCCATCCCTTCTTAAAGGTTGTAGTCCACGTGAACAGACAAATGACATTATCATCTTTTAGTGAATGTAATGGAAGGAAATTATATTATAAATTACATTATAATAATGATAAATATTTCATTAATATCATGTATAAAAATTAATTCCATCATTATTACCATACATGATTGGTGGAGGTGAAAAACCAATTACATTAGTCTTTGAGGTAGTAGTCCACCGTAAACTCGAATGACATACTCCTTTCCCATTTGATAAACGTAGGAGAAGGATACAGGTTATAAAGTGAAAATAATGAAATCCTAGTATATTGAAGACAATTTTTTATTATATAATAATGGTTATATAATATATTAAGAATGTGGAGGAAGAAATAAAATTAAAACCCTTAGTTAATAACGCTGCATCTTCTTCAGATGACCTCCATTTCAAAACACCTCAATATCCCTAAGGTTGATATTTTTACATCAATAAGGCCTCAATAATGTGCGGATGGATTTTTGAAATATATATTTTTATATTAGATCAAATAAATTATTTTTAATGTGTGATGTAATTTAGAAAAGAGATTACCTTTGATAAGAGAGAGGTATGGCACTTTTCAAATTTCATAAAATGATAAATAAATATAAATTTAGCTTATTCTTCAAAAGGATCAAAATTTATATAATTAGAATTTAATAAGTTTATTACTCTAAATCATTTCATATAATAATATTTTTATAATTTTTGACTATTTTGGTACACTTATGTATTTTTAACCTATGTTAAACCTTTTAGTGCTTACAGAGACAATAATTTTTTTAACTATTTGATGGTTATTATAGTTACTATAAATTGAAAAACGTCCATAAATGTGAAATGATTAATAATATAGAACCTAAATTAGTAAATTATATGAATATAATATTTTTCTTAATATACTATAATATACTTAAATATTATTTATTACTAAATATCATTAACGCCATTTTTTAGATAAATTCATTACTTTGACTATAATAACATAGAGACTATGAATGAAATTAAAAAATATATATTTTATTACATCCATAAGATGATATATTAATATATTAAATTCATGTGTCACATTAATTATCACAAAATTTATTTCTTTTTATATTTATAATATCTTTTCTTTTTTTATTAATTGAATGATTAATGCATGAGATTTGTGTAATAGTTTAAGATAATTATCTTTTCACTAAATATGAAAAAATAAATTAATATGATGAAGATAAAAAATTAGGATATAAAATTAATATTTAAACCTATTGTATATTATATCAACACATTATTTTCATACGTTGACATTATATATCTTTTTCAGAAAAAAGAAAGCATTGCACAAGTAGACACCCAAAGACTATACCAGTCTAGTTCCATTGGAAACATGGAAAATTAAAATACTAATACATAAGTGAGCTAAATTATCTCGATTAGGATTGTATTTTCTATAATCCTTAAGGGAAAAATAAAAAATAATGCATGTATTCATAACCTAGCGAAGGTATCATAAAATTATTGATCTCAGATTATCAAAAATGTTAAATAAGGGAGATATGTTAGCATAATCATGTGCATGAATGTATGAGAAAATGATCTAGAGAATAGAGAATCATACCCTGAATATCGAATATTATAAAAAAGAATCATGGAAAATATATATTAGTTCATAAGATATGAATCATAAAGAAATAATTACCATTATCCATGGCAGCAAAACATAGGATTAAGACATGGTATTGTGAAAGACACATTAGTATATATGTATATATAATGCTTTCTATAGTAATCAATGCATTGTTTTCGATACCATATTAATGAAAAAATTACTTTACAGAACTGGGTTTACACGCCATTATATTCCTTTATTAATTAATTGTTTTCACTCCTCATGTCACACCCCGACACGCACGTTTATTTTATTTTATGATTTCTTTGACTTTGAATTTTTTTTTTGCTGGGGTTCGTGTCCAGTCTCGGATTAGATTTTTGAGTTTTTGTTAAAAAGTGCACTTTTTGACGCGACATCGTTGGGCGCATGAGCGGAGCCTGTTCTGGAAACCCCGCTCGTCCTTGCCCGGTGTATTTTCGCATCCCGTTGTCTTTGAAAATTTTTAAATAGAGTCTTTATATTTAAAACGCTCGTAAATTGTTGCGTCGTTAAAATTTTTAGTGCGTTAAGAATTAATTATCATTAAAATGATACGAACACCGTTATCGTTTTTATTTTATTTTATTATTTTATCACTATGATGTTTATTATTTGTTGTTGTTGTTATTATTATTGTAATTTATTATTATTATGATTCTGATTTGTTTTATTTAATTTAATTTTATTATTTTACTATTATTTTTTTTCTTTTATCCTTTATTTTCTTTTCTTCTAACCCTAGTGGGCCGCCCCCCCTATATATATATATTTTTTCTTCTCCTCCCGCAACAGCAGCGCCGCCACCCCTTCTTCTTCCCCTCGGCAGTGACGGCAGCCCAGCGGCACACCCGACCGCGCCTCCCTCCTCAGGCGTCGCTCCCGTCAGCCACGCGCACCATCCTTCCTCTGTCCGCAGAAGGTCGTACCCTGCTACCCCTCCTTTTCCCCGCTGGGTTTTTCCCTGCGCTGCACCCTGGCAACGCCGCACCACCCAAGCCCCTCCTTCAACCCTCCTTCTGCGCAAGCCCGCCAGCGCTCCAGCTCCCCTGCTGCCCTGGCCTCCTTCGCAGTAGCGCTCAACAGCCCAGCCGCAACACCACTCCTCTCCGCCTGGTACCTGCACCCCGTCGCTCCCCCTGTTCACTCCTCCGGACCTGCCTCCCCTCTTGCTGCGCGGACACCTCTCCTCCCTTTCTCCAGCACGCACAACCAGCCGCCGGGATCCCTCTATGTCCGCCGCTGCACTCCGGCGGGAACCGCCTCCTCCTTCCTCCTTCGCGCTTACCAACCCGCACCCCCGAGCCGCCCCTGTTACCCTCCTCGCTTCGAATCCACAGCGTGCACGGCCCTGCCCGCACCCCCTTCCTCTTCTTGGTTTCCCCACACAAACCCCGGCGCCCCTGTCCTGCGTGCATCACTCCCGGCCAGGTTTCCTTCTTTTTTTTATTTCATTTGATTTATTTTGTTTTATCTTATTACTATTATTATCAATGTTCATATTATTATTTTGTTATTATTATTATTATTGTTTTTCATGTTATTATTACTATTATTATTATTATTATTATTATTATTAATGTTAATATTATTAACATTATTATTGTTATTATTATTATTATTATTAATGATTATTATTATTATTTTGTTGTTGTTAATATTATTATTACTTTTATTCTTATTATAATAATTATTATTATTTTCTTGTCACTATTATTATTATTATTATTAATAATATTATTATTAATTGTTATTATTACTATTATTCATATTATTCTTATTATTACTAATATTATTATTATTATTGATATTATTATTAAATTTATTATTATTATTATTATTATTATTATTTGTTGTTGTTATTATTATTATTATTAATTTTGTTATTCATATTATCGTTATTATTATTATTATTAATATTATTATTGATATTATTATTATTATTATTATTATTATTATTATTATTATTATTATCAGTATTATTCCTGCTTTGGCCTTTGCTCTGTAGAGAGTTATCAATTTATGTTTCTTTTGGTAGGATTGTTGTTTGAGGACCCGCGCAGGGTGTTTCCAAGTGTGCGCCACCGCCGCGCCTTGTTTCTGAGGTTCCGTCGTCACCGCGCTTTAGTTTCAAGGTGAGCGTTTATTCCCGCCGCTTGGTTTCGAATGCTCTAGTGAGTTTGCGTATGTGTATGAGTCCTTGGTACTGACTATACAGAGTGTTAGACCTTGTCATGTGGTTTCGGACACACGTCGTGTCATCGCGACTTGGATCCGAGGTTGTTGTGTCGACGCGCTTGATTTTGAGGTAGGTCCCCTTTGCACAGCTTTTAAAATTTAAGTTATATTATTTCATGCTGTTTGCGCACCCTAAATGTTCAAAATCAACATTTTATTGATTGTAATAAATATGAGATAATATACGATAATTAATTTTTAATATAAGAGGGTTAATTTTTTTTTAAAATGGTTATTTAATGTCAAAAGGAGCCGTTTATTTTATACACGACACATAAAACATCTTTTTGACGAGCGGACACCCAATAATGAAAGAATGCCCGTTTGGATTTTAAACATAATTCACGGAATGTAAAACAGAGTTCTGGTTTAATGAGAAATGATTTCTTTTGAAGCATGAGCAAATAATTTGGTTCGTTTGAGAAATTGCCCGGTTGGCTCTTAAAGTTTATTTGGAAAAGAAAATGGTTTGGTTTGGTTTATAAAAACATTGGCAGCCTGTGAAGTAGTGTTTTGTGGGTTCTTTAAATAGTTTTAAACTGGTTTTGTTAGTGGTTGTGAACTGTATTAATTGCCCGTTTGGCACTTTATGGAAAGCGATGAAAATGTTTTTATAAAAACCCTCTTAGGACGACTCTCATGCCTTGGTTGCAATTGATTGTTTGGGAGGCCGCGCTTAGAGGCTCCCGGGTACTTGAGTAGTTAAAGGCAAGAGGTTGTCCCATGGAGTGGCTCGGGGAATGCCTGTTGTTCTTTATATATATAGATATATCTGATTGGATACTCGGTTGGCATCGGTTGGCTCACCCCCTTTTTCTTAAACACTTGAGACATGGGAATCTGGAATATTGAGAGAATATTCTAAGAACGATTGATGCACTGGTAGGTTATGGTACTGACCAGTGGCCCATAGTAGGTGGATATATTGGGTTTATTGCTATGGGACTTGCCCTTGACCTTCCTGTGAGTGGATGGTCGAGCGTGTTGTGCGTTTTGATTTCATCGTGACATGTCGATAAGGATGATTTCTCATGTATTGGTGTCTTCTGGTTTATTCTCGATCTCCTAGGTTCACCCATGTCTATTCAGCTTTTGTAGCTTGCAGTAATGATTATGATGCTCACGTGTATACTTACATTGCCCTTGCTGTATGTTTTACTTTGTGCATTCTGGCATATTGTTTTCCTTGGAAACTGATAAATTGCTTTTTAATGGGTTTCTAAAAATTGTTTTCAAATGGAAGTGTTTAATCCCTTTTGTACAAATTTGAAAATTTAAACATCACTTTCCCCTTTTCCTAAAATGTCATTGGCACTAATGAAATGAACACGAATTTTGAAAATGGCTAAGTCCAATGGTTCGTACTTTGTTTTTAAGTAGAATATTATTAAAAACATACTTTTATAGATTGTAGTTCAAACTTGAAATGATGTTTCTTTTATTTTAAAGGTAGTGCATTGGGAATAGATATCGGGCTAGCCTACTAAGATTTAATACTCACGCCTATAGTTCTTTTCTGTTTTTAGTGTTTTTGCAGGCTATAGTTTGAGTGCGCTCGCCTAGGGCGACGCTTGATCGTTGAGTCGGAGAGCGACCCGCGAGGTCGTACGGAGCTTGTTCAGACGTCATGTTTGGTTAGTTTGTTCTCTGTTTGTTCTTGTTTAGTCACTTTATTTGGTTATCTTTTCTGCGCTGCTCTGTATTATTTTCACTGTCTTATTTATTTATATTGGGCGAAATCGTTCCCACAATCTCTAATGATGCCCTGGCGCTTGTCGCCAGCCCGGGAGGATCGGGAACGCCTCTCGGGCCATGTCGCGGACCGGCTCGGGTGACCGGTTCAGGGTCGACCCGGGTTGGTTCGTGACAAAATGGTATCAGAGGAGGTTTTCTCTTAGTAGACCTCACTTTTCAGAGCGCCCTTTGTTACTTGGGATGTCAAGGTAGATGGAGTAGGATTGTCGGGACTTGAGGGGTAGGTGCGAGAAGAGCGTCGGGAACTCTTGCCCGTACCGATCCTCAGGTTTCCATGGGAAGTCCAGTTTAATTTGTTTGTTTGGGTTTTTATGGAAATGTTTTGTGATTGGGATACGACAAAGGGAGTTGGGCCACTAGTCCTCCTAACCCGCACGGCCTGGCAAGCCATGCAGAGCTATGGGCATGGTCCAAGAAGGCTCTCTGTGTTAGTGACGTGTTTGGCATATGGTCGCCAACCATGTGGTCAAGACACCCACTGACACTAGTCCCCTGTTTGAGTTGTTTTGGGGTCCCCCTTGATTTTTGAAAGTGTTTTGAATTAGAAAAGTTGGTTTTGAAAAAAAAAATGGTTGTTTGAAATGACATGTTAAATTTGTATATTGTTTTAAAAGAAGTGTTATGAATAAATTGTTTTTGGAAAATGAAGTTGCTTTGTTTTGGCCTTGGTGTTCCGATGAGTACTCACATGCATTTTGGTATGTTGGGAATGTGGATGGATCTCTGGTATGGTGGATGGATGCCCTGGGTGGAACGGATACATGCATGTGAGTGAGGCTCTAAATAATACCAATGGTGAAGGTTTAACCCACTAAGCTTGTTCTAAATTAAAGATGTTTTCAAAGAGAAATTTCTTGATGTTATGATAACTTGTTTTCTCGGATTTTGAGCTTGTCACCTATGCAGTGTTTGATTTTGAGCTTTTTCTTCATTCGTTGAGTTGGCGTTGATTGGATTTTTGACTTTTCCTTGTCCAGCGGTTATCCCTTTGAAGATTTGATGGGTGATCGTAGTGCGGTTGATCAATCTAAGGATTTTATGCTTGAGTTTCGGAAGCTCGATCCACCTCTATTCTATGGTCAAGCAGACCCTTCCGTGGCAGAGGAGTGGATGCGGAAGGTTGAAATGGACTTTAACCTCGTTGGGTTGCCCGAGTCGCTGAAGGTCAAGTTTGCGACCTTCATGCTTGAAGGTTCACCGTGGGTGTGGTGGAAGTCAGTATCTCGGAACAAGCCCCGTCAAGAGGTTACATGGGATTTTTTCAAGGCCTCGTTCATTCGTCAATATTTCCCTGAGGAAGATAGGGTGAGAAAGGGGATGGAGATGTGTTGTCTGCAGCAGGGCGACAGATCCGTGTTAGAATATTTCCATCGCTTTGTGGAGCTAGTACCTTATGATTCAGAGTATGCCACAAATGACCCCGTGAAGGCTCGACGTTTCGAGGCGGGTCTCCACCCTAATCTGCAGTCGAAGGTGTCAGAGTCCAACCTGACTTCTTTTGTCGATGTGGCGAGACAAGCTTTTCATGTCGAAGCCGCGATGGCAGGAGTGATCGAAGTAGTTCTCCCTCCTTCGATCCCTATGAGCACTGGTGAAGATTCTGGAAAGGTAATGAGTAAGCAAATGGAAGTGGATGGATCAGGTCGTGGAATCAAGAGGCCTCGAGATCTTTCATCAACCTCTTCGGAGCGAGAGATTGTTGTGTGTTATCAGTGTGGCAAGCGGGGTCACAAGAAGTCATCGTGCCCAAGCGCTCTGAATCCCTGCCAGGCGTGTGGACGTCTGGGTCACTTGCGACGATTTTGTCGGGGCGTTGCAAGAAAGCCTCGCAGGGGAATTTCTCAGAATTAATGTGTTGTTGGGTCTTTGTTCAGAGTTCCTGGTGTAAGTTTCCTTTCAGTTTAAGGGATCATTTATCGTTGTAGTTGTACTGGTGGTGTTTTGGGTTTGAAATGTATGGGAATGTCGTGGGTCTTTTGATGAACTTCGCCTTTCAATGCTGGTATGTTTTTGAATTTTTAAAATCTTGTCCTTCGATCTGTCAGATGAAAAGATGTATGTTTCTTGTTGGGATTATCGGAACCTGACTGCGAGGCAGAAGATGCTTCATCCATCAGAGCTCCAGCCAAAAGGTCTCGGAGTGAAGCCGGCGCGTAGTCAGGAACCCCCCGGGGGAAAATTTTATAGAGTCTGGTTAAAGTCGTGCCTCTATCATCGTGGTGTGATAGTTTTGGTGTTGTTGCTCTGGTTTCTCTGTCGTTGTAGTTCTCTCTTGTCTCAAAGAGCGCGATGGACTTATCCCCCATGTAACGTCGGGAATTGTGCCTATTGGATGTGAGTTGCTGATCAGTGACTTTGCATGGGCCACTGGTGTAAATCAGTTGCGGCCCTGGTTTGTGTCCATCCCGAAGTGATGGGTCGTGAGTAGTCGTACGTCGTAGTTTTAGTGATTTGATCCTTAGGCCCACCCTCCCCGCCCATGGGGTTAGGGTTTTTAGTTGTGCTAAGTATCCATTTAAGCTTCTATCCCTTTCGGACGGGAGTGAGTGGTTTAAATGTTTTTGCTGTGCTTTTAGAGCTTGGGTAAGGCCCGGTTCTGGCCTAAGTTGGATTTCTGGTTGGTCGCTAGGAGGTCAGTCCTTTTATGGTGGGGAGACACACCATGAGTCTCGTTGGGTTTTCTCTTAAATAGTTATTGAATTCTAGTGGAGTTCTTATGGTGGGGAGCCCGTTCGGGCCTCTCTCTGTTGGTGATTTACTTTGGGAAATGAGGTTCAGTCCCGCTGGTAGTCGTTGTGACATCCTTGGTTAAGAGGTCGGATCGTGTTTTGTGAAATCCTTAGGTGTTGATCGATCGACTGGTTGGTGTTGTGGCTTTCCAGGGGCGGAAAGCGTTATGGTGGGGAGAATTGTCACACCCCGACACGCACGTTTATTTTATTTTATGATTTCTTTGACTTTGAATTTTTTTTGCTGGGGTTCGTGTCCAGTCTCGGATTAGATTTTTGAGTTTTTGTTAAAAAGTGCACTTTTTGACGCGACGTCGTTGGGCGCGTGAGCGGAGCCTGTTCTGGAAACCCCGCTCGTCCTTGCCCGGTGTATTTTCGCATCACGTTGTCTTTGAAAATTTTTAAATAGAGTCTTTATATTTAAAACGCGCGTAAATTGTTGCATCGTTAAAATTTTTAGTGCGTTAAGAATTAATTATCATTAAAATGATACGAACACCGTTATCGTTTTTATTTTATTTTATTATTTTATCACTATGATGTTTATTATTTGTTGTTGTTATTATTATTATTGTAATTTATTATTATTATGATTCTGATTTGTTTTATTTAATTTTATTTTATTATTTTACTATTATTATTTTTTCTTTTATCCTTTCTTTTCTTTTCTTCTAACCCTAGTGGGCCGCCCCCCTATATATATATATATTTTCTTCTCCTCCCGCAACAGCAGCGCCGCCACCCCTTCTTCTTCCCCTCGGCAGCGACGGCAGCCCAGCGGCACACCCGGCCGCAACACTCGACCGCGCCTCCCTCCTCAGGCGTCGCTCCCGTCAGCCACACGCACCATCCTTCCTCTGTCCGCAGAAGGCTGTACCCTGCTACCCCTCCTTTTCCCCGTTGGGTTTTTCCCTGCGTTGCACCCTGGCAACGCCGCACCGCCCAAGCCCCTCCTTCAACCCTCCTTCTGCGCAAGCCCGCCAGCGCTCCAACTCCCCTGCTGCCCTGGCCTCCTTCGCAGTAGCGCTCAACAGCCCAGCCGCAACACCACTCCTCTCCGCCTGGTACCTGCACCCCGTCGCTCCCCCTGTTCACTCCTCCGGACCTGCCTCCCCTCTTGCTGCGCGAACACCTCTCCTCCCTTTTTCCAGCACGCACAACCAGCCGCCGGGATCCCTCTCTATCCGCCGCTGCACTCCGGCGGGAACCGCCTCCTCCTTCCTCCTTCGCGCTTACAAACCCGCACCCCCGAGCCGCCCCTGTTACCCTCCTCGCTTCGAAGCCACAGCGTGCACGGCCCTGCCCGCACCCCCTTCCTCTTCTTGGTTTCCCCACACAAACCCCAGCGCCCCTGTCCTGCGTGCATCACTCCCGTCCAGGTTTCCTTCTTTTTTTTATTTCATTTGATTTATTTTGTTTTATCTTATTACTATTATTATCAATGTTCATATTATTATTTTGTTATTATTATTATTGTTTTTCATGTTATTATTACTATTATTATTATTATTATTATTATTAATGTTAATATTATTAACATTATTATTGTTATTATTATTATTATTAATGATTATTATTATTATTTTGTTGTTGTTAATATTATTATTACTTTTATTCTTATTATAATTATTATTATTATTTTGTTGTCACTATTATTATTAATATTATTAATATTATTATTATTAATTGTTATTATTACTATTATTCATACTATTCTTATTATTACTAATATTATTATTATTATTGATATTATTATTAAATTTATTATTATTATTATTATTATTTTTATTTTTTGTTGTTATTATTATTATTATTAATCTTGTTATTCATATTATCGTTATTATTATTATTATTAAAATTATTATTGATATTATTATAATAATAATAATAATAATTATTATTATTATTATTATCAGTATTATTCTTGCTTTGGCCTTTGCTCTGTAGAGAGTTATCAATTTATGTTTCTTTTGGTAGGATTTTTGTTTGAGGACCCGCGCAGGGTGATTCCAAGTGTGCGCCACTGCCGCGCCTTGTTTCTGAGGTTCCGTCGTCACCGCGCTTTAGTTTCAAGGTGAGCGTTTATTCCCGCCGCTTGGTTTCGAATGCTCTAGTGAGTTTGCGTATGTGTCTGAGTCCTTGGTACTGACTATGCAGAGTGTTAGACCTTGTCATGTGGTTTCGGACACACGTCGTGTCATCGCGACTTGGATCCGAGGTTTTTGTGTCGACGCGCTTGATTTTGAGGTAGGTCCCCTTTGCACAGCTTTTAAAATTTAAGTTATATTATTTCATGCTGTTTGCGCACCCTAAATGTTCAAAATCAACATTTTATTGATTGTAATAAATATGAGATAATATACGATAATTAATTTTTAATATAAGAGGGTTAATTTTTTTTAAAATGGTTATTTAATGTCAAAAGTAGCCGTTTATTTTATACACGACACATAAACCATCCTTTTGACGAGCGGACACCCAATAATGAAAGAATTCCCGTTTGGCTTTTAAACATAATTCACGGAATGTAAAACAGAGTTCTGGTTTAATGAGAAATGATTTCTTTTGAAGCATGTGCAAATAGTTTGGTTCGTTTGAGAAATTGCCCGGTTGGCTCTTAAAGTTTATTTGGAAAAGAAAATGGTTTGGTTTGGTTTATAAAAACATTGGCAGCCTGTGAAGTAGTGTTTTGTGGGTTCTTTAAATATTTTTAAACTGGTTTTGTTAGTGGTTGTGAACTATATTAAATGCCCGTTTGGAACTTTATGGAAAGCGATGAAAATGTTTTTATAAAAACCCTCTTAGGACGACTCTCATGCCTTGGTTGCAATTGATTGTTTGGGAGGCCGCGCTTAGAGGCTCCCAGGTACTTGAGTAGTTAAAGGCAAGAGGTTGTCCCATGGAGTGGCTCGGGGAATGCCTGTTGTTCTTTATATATATAGATATATCTGATTGGATGCTCGGTTGTCATCGGTTGGCTCACCCCCTTTTTCTTAAACACTTGAGACATGGGAATCTGGCATATTGAGAGAATATTCTAAGAACGATTGCTGCACTGGTAGGTTATGGTACTGACCAGTGGCCCATAGTAGGTGGATATATTGGGTTTATTGCTATGGGACTTGCCCTTGACCTGCCTGTGAGTGGATGGTCGAGCGTGTTGTGCGTTTTGATTTCATCGTGACATGTCGATAAGGATGATTTCTCATGTATTGGTGTCTTCTGGTTTATTCTCGATCTCCTAGGTTCACCCATGTCTATTCAGCTTTTGTAGCTTGCAGTAATGATTATGATGCTCACGTGTATACTTACATTTCCCTTGCTGTATGTTTTACTTTGTGCATTCTGGCATATTGTTTTCCTTGGAAACTGATAAATTGCTTTTTAATGGGTTTCTAAAAATTGTTTTCAAATGGAAGTGTTTAATCCCTTTTGTACAAATTTGAAAATTTAAACATCACTTTCCCCTTTTCCTGAAATGTCATTGGCACTAATGAAATGAACACGAATTTGTAAAGTGGCTAAGGGCAATGGTTCGTACTTTGTTTTTAAGTAGAATATTATTAAAAACATACTTTTATAGATTGTAGTTCAAACTTGAAATGATGTTTCTTTTATTTTAAAGGTAGTGCATTGGGAATAGATATCGGGCTAGCCTACTGAGTTTTAATACTCACGCCTATAGTTCTTTTCTGTTTTTAGTGTTTGTGCAGGATATAGTTTGAGTGCGCTCGCCTATGGCGACGCTTGATCGTTGAGTCGGAGAGTGACCCGCGAGGTCGTACGGAGCTTGTTCGGACGTCGTGTTTGGTTAGTTTGTTCTCTGTTTGTTCTTGTTTAGTCACTTTATTTGGTTATCTTTTCTGTGCTGCTCTGTATTATTTTCACTGTCTTATTTATTAATATTGGGCGAAATCGTTCCCACAGTCTCTAATGATGCCCTGGCGCTTGTCGCCAGCCCGGGAGGATCGGGAACGCCTCTCGGGCCATGTCGCGGACCGGCTCGGGTGACCGGTTCAGGGTCGACCCGGGTTGGTTCGTGACACCTCATTTGAACCCTATAAAACTAAACCAAGTTCATTTCCCGTTCTAGCCCTATAATACCAAACTATGTTCATTTCGAGTTCCAGCCCTATAATACTAATCTGAGTTCATTTACCAATCCATCCATGCATATCTCATGAGATATAAATAATTACTCAATTAATTAGAAGGAGATATTAGTCTCACCCATATCATAATGAAATCATACATACATATGCACAAATAAATAAACAATTATATCATAACCCATGAAATGAAATGTTTATCATAATCATGTAAACATATCATAACCTAGGGGAAAAGATAGAGGTTTCATAGATGGAAAATAATTTTTAAATATCATTTAAAAATGAAACTTGAAGAAAATATCCTTTCTTCTTTGAAAAATTATTTTTAATACCTAAAAAAATTTGAAAATAATTTTCTTCTAAAATAAGCTGAAAAATTATAAATAAGACCTGAAAAAAAATTTAAATCCTTTTTCATTTAGAACATATAAAATAGTATTCAAAATATATTAAAAACCATTTTAATTGAAAAAAAATTAGAATCATATATATAAATATTGAAAATGTTTTTAAAACCTTTTTACTTTAAATCATATGAATGATTCTTGAAAATATGTTGTAAACTATTTATTTTAAAAAAAATTAAAAATATATAAATAAGGCTAGAAATTTTTTTTGAAATCAATTATCCTTAACAACTTATAAATAATGATTTAACACAATATAAAGTAAATTTTCCTTAAAAATTACTTATAAAAAATATTTTTTAAAAAATTAACCATTTAAAAAATGCAAAGGAAGCTACAATGAAATTGTGTCAGGTAAATCCTTACATTCCAAATGAGGTAAAAAGATTATTCCATTTTCACGGTAAAATCATTAGAAAAATTCCTTATTCGGAAAGTGAAAAGATAATTCAATTTATGATATTTTTTAAATACAAAATATTAAAAATTTCATGTAAATATTACAAGATAATTGTTCAATATTCCTTGAAACCTTTTTAAAAAACATAGATTTTTGACTGAATCGAGGGTAAAGTCGGGCTTTCTCAAAAACACTTTCTTAACTATATTATATACCAGAGACTGGAAAGACTGTAAAAATATGTGAACATATCATGAATAAATATAGGGGAAGAAAATTAATGAATTATTTTGATATATGGGTTATAATATTTCATCAAATAATTCTTAAAGTAAGAAATATTCAAAAGAAATGAGATTGTTTTAATAAACTCTTATCACTTGGTAACATGGGATAACACTCTCCAAGTAAGAAAAATCAATTTAGTAAAACTTATAATCTAAGTAAAATATATATATTAATGATATATTATATAAAATTGAATTATATACACCTAAAAATAAATTTAGGTGCATAACAAAACATGAGTCTCAAAGAAAGAAAATTTAGACAAAACTATATTAATGATTTGGTATCTTTGGAAACATAAATCCCATAAAAATGTCAGAGAATAGATATGTAAATACCCATAAATTCATATATAAGAATTATTTATTTCATCCATGTGTAGTATACACACCACACAAAATGAATGGTTGGTTAATAAAGCATGTATCTCATTGAAATACAAAGTGAGATGAAAGCCCCTTACCTTAGGTCTTGACTCTCTTTGTACTCATGAAATACCCATTAATAATAATAAAAATTTATTATACATCTATCATAGAACCATATTATTACTTAAAATATCAAATACGGTTTTATTATTACTTTATATTAACTTATTGTTAACAATTTTATGTTAAGGTTTCACTTCTGGTAAAATTCGATTTGTTCTTCACATGCGTAACAATTTTTTATATATGTGGTCCTTATAATAATATCATGATTCAAATAATGTAAAATATTATTTAGATATAATATATATTCATTATTTTTTTACTATAATAATCCATTGAATATATAATTATTAAATTGAATACAGCATTCATTGAGACGGCAGGACATACGTACGAATTAATGCTATTTCTGTTTAGTTATCATGTTAATAGAAAGAAAGTAAAATACATAACTGTTTATATATATATATATATAATTTTTAATGTAGATTTATGATATAATATATATCATATATATTTAATAATCTCATCCTTAATACATTCCATGTAGTGTATGAACGAATCACATCGCTTTGATGGGGCAATAGTCCACACTTCCTCAAACGAAATTATCATATGAACAAAAAATGGAATTTGTCAAGATATATTTTGTAAAAGAATTAAATAAGGTTAAATAAATAACAAATAAAATATATAATATTTATCAAATTAATTTCCATCATAATTTCTACCATTATAGGGGGTAAAGGAAAAATGAATAATCATCATTTAGTGTGGCGATTGTTCTCCATACACGTAACCAGTTTGTTTATTACCCATTAAATGGTAGCGTGTGTTAGTGTAGGTAAAGAAATAATCATAACAATATAATATTATATTTATGATTATTATTTTTCTATAATATCAGGTAATATTAGGATTTTATGCGGTTGAGAAATAAAATAAAATAAACTTGTGAGAAGGTGTTACCTCTTAAATGGGTAACTCCTTCTGGATTGTGCCAAAAGGCTTCCTTGGTTATCTTTATTCAAAGTTGAAGGATTATATAAGGAGGGTAGAGATTTTTTTAAGTGTATTTCCTAGATCATGTCTGATCCTACGTTGATTGAGAGGTGTGAATAAGAGGGATAGGTTGTTGTCTTTTATAGGTAAGGGAAAGGACACACATGGCAATTTTGAAAACAGTATATGTGAACCCACATTTTTACCTAAAAAACTAATAAAGAACACAAAAAAATTCATAATGGAAGGTTAATGGATGAATAATTTCCATAAAATGGATTTTTTATAAGTGTATATGTTGTTTTTGGTCTTAAATTGACGTTTTAGTCCATTATTAAGAATCATTTTACCTTAATGGATATAAACAATTTTAATTACATTCACTAATGAATTTTGCCAAAAATGAAGTTGAACTTATTATAAATTATAAATTATAGTGAATACAAATATGTAATCCATTTTCCAAATTACAATCACAGAATTTTTAGAAATTAATTTAAAATTAATCCTGCAGTCGGGTAAAAAATGCAGTGTTTTGAAGAAAAACATTCAAAATATTTCATTCTTTTATACCCTAGTTCAAAGTGAAATTGATCTCAATGACCTATATAATATTAATCCATAAAAATATTTCTTAATTAAACACGAAATCCAATTTAAAATATTTTTAACCCTTTAAAATAAATTTGATGAAAAGATGTATTAAATTAAAATATGGTATTTTTCATTTTCTTCAAAAACTAATGTTTCATAGAAAAATTCCAAAATTTCACCCATATATAATTTCACTATTCTAAATTCAAAAATAAAGTTTTTATTATCAAATAAAATTTATAAATGTGTCTAAAATTAATTTATTTTTTTTCACAAAATTACATGAAATGTGGTTTGTTTACCAAAAAATATATCCTTCGTTACCAATATGTTTTATTTATATAAAATAATTATAAAAAATATATAAAGATTATATATTACTATTATTAATAATAATATTATTATTTAGGTTATAATTATAAAATTTGAATAATTATAACAATAAAATTATGTTTCTGTAGAAATATTGGTGATGTGTGTAACGTTTGTCTAGTCACTGTTCCTTATAACGTATTCCAAGTAAATGTATTGTATAATTTTTTAAAATATTTTGTTGCACATATTACAAAAAAATAAACTATTTTTTGTGTCTCATGAAATGATAAATAACAAAATATTAAATTAATTAAACAAAAATATTTCACAAAACATCAAGGTGTTCACTTCTACCCAGTTAAAAAGAAACTTTCCCTTGAAATTATCCTATTTCATAAATGGTTTAACACATTAAAGTTAATTTCATAGAAACCCTCATTTTTTAAATGAATACTAAAACATGTTTTAATAAAATAATGTTGGAACCATAACAATTACCCAATGTAATATCTAAATAGTTTCACATATATGAGAACATTATTTAGGTGTGAAAATTAGACATGGAGGAAAATAATAAATATTTATAGGGAGTTATTGCGGTCAGAAATAAAAACAAATGAATGATCATATAAAATTAGGGCCTCTAATTCTTAAATATGTGCTGATATATATGGCCACCGGTTCATAAAAATTCAAGGTATTAGGAAAACATTTTTTGATAATTATCCTAATAGTGATTGATTTTTTATTGAACATGGATATAAGGAAATATACATACATGATTTGTGTAAAGACTCATAAAATTCAAGGGAATTTTTTTTCTTAATTTTTTTTGTAATTTTACAAGAACGTAGTTTCTGACGGCACCTGATTCTGAGGCCCGGTGTGCCCAGAATCATTTTCCGAAGTTTAGCTCGAGTACGTTCAGTGAACGGATGAGCGGGTTTTTTCTAACTTTTGAACCGGTTCTTGGAATCGAATTCTGAGGACACCGATTGAATCGCATCGCCAGTAATTTCTTAGAAACACCTTTTCGGAGGTTTCGTTTGTTCGGTTGTGGTTTTTAAATTTTGGGGTTATGTAATGGAATAAAATAAAAATTGGACGCACATTTTTTATTTTACTTCAAGTTTTTTAACCTAAGATAAGTGTTGGAAGTGGGACCCACAATATCCTACCCACATGGTAGGATATTTTTGAGGTGGGGCTCTCATGAGCCCCACCGTTTCTTTCAACTATTTCAAAACCCCCTTAAATTATCTAACGCACCCGCACCCCCCATTTTAATGAGGTCAACCCTTGCATTGATTCTGGTTAATAAACACCTCTTTTAAATGGGCGGTTTAAACTCCTCAATTAATTCAATTAATTGATCATTTGAATTCTTTTTGAAATTCAATCGTTGACTTTTGTGTTAATAAAATAAGATGAATCTTATTTTATTTTTCTGGTGATGTTGAGAGGGTTTGGGAGAAAGAGGGGAGGCTTGAATATCTTCATCTCCCTCGATGAAGAACGCGAAGAACGCAAAGAATGCGAAGAACACCGACCTTCTACGAAGGATGACAAGAACGCCGGATCCTCGAAGATCGACGACGCGACGCGACAAATCCTTTCTTCGTGACGCGACGACCCTTCTTCCACAACGCTTCTTCCATGACGTTCCTTCTTCCGCGACGTGCAATTCCCGACGAACCCTCGCTCGACGACACTTGAAGTATGGGTTTTGATTCAAATAAATCATTGTCATTTATATCGACTACATTTGTTTAAATATTTGTTGGAAGCCTTATTAAACTGCTAACGAGGTGGGTGCGGACCAACGAACAAGTCTGAAACCACCGTCCCTTCGTTCTTGGTGTGCGGATTTGTGGGCGATGATGAATCAGGCCGCACATGCATTGTGAGGTCCTCGCAGTGAAGGACGGGCCCCGGGAGAGCCGCTAGCGAAGACGGTAGACAAATCCAACCACCGGAGCTCGTTCGGTGATCCAAGGAATGCTGCACCGGCGGGCCTCGCCGGCACGGCGGCCAGAGGCGGTGCCCGGCGCACCGCTTGGAAGGGCCATCGCGGCTGAAGCCGCGGCGGCAAGATGCTATTCCCGCGACCCTGCGGGACTAGAGGAGGCGGCACGCGGCGCTAGGCCGCGTCCGTTGGCAAGGAGCGGCCCCCCGTGGGGTCGCGGTTAGCAAACCATTCGGGGGGGGGGGGGGGGGGGGTGCCCCCCCCCCCCCCCGCGTCTCAACGCTCAGCCGTTTCGGCCGAGCCTCCTAGCTGGGGCGCCAGCGCGCCCAGACCGGACCGCCGGGCCGGGCCGCGCCCAAGCGGGCCGGATCCAGACCTGGGTCGGGTCGACCCGGTTCGGGCCGACCCAGGGGGTACTAGGCCGGGGCGGACCGGGCATGAACCCCCTAATACCGGACTGTTACGGTCTTTTGCCAATAACATGGGATATGGACCTAAGATCGATGAACCTTCTACGGAGATGCGATCCTTGGACCGAGATGGTCATTTTGGTATACTACACTCAATGTTTCGGAGTACTTTGGGTTTAGCCGGGATGGTTCGTACACGAAACCAACCGGGCCCTCGGAGCTGAAACAATTATAACTTGAGCTCCAGATGTCCGATTGACATGCTATTGACGTTATTGGATTCCTCTTGATCAGAAGAAACGTTTCGCATGCTTCTCCTTAGTTTTGGATGCAGTTGGATAATGGGTAGGTTGGATTTAACCTGAAATCCAACCGGGCCCCTGGAACGGAAAAGCTGATAGCTTTCAGACCAGACGTCCGTTTGGCGAACCGTCATCGGCATTGGTGATCACATTGATAAATGGTCCCTATGAGAATACCCTATGAGAGTTCAGGTTACAGTCGAGATATGGCCGGGTTGGTTCGCACACGAAACCAACAGGGCCCCTTAGACAAAAAGGCTAGTAACTCACAGACCAGGCGTCCGACTGACACGCCGTCAGTTGCATTGAGACCCCTAAGACGAGGCGGTGCTTTGAGATACTTCTTCTTGGAACTTCATGATACTTGGAGTATCGACTGGTACCTCGTGGAGCGGACCCTCCCGGTGATGAGCTAGCAGAGTGCAGAGACCTAGTAGCTGGATGAGACTTGACGACTGTTGATCTATCGACTTAGTGTATTTGAGATAGACCAGTGGGGAGCACTTGGTTTTAGCGGAAGACCCACGGTGGAGGAGTGCTTGGTAGTAGTGGTAGACCCACGGTACTCAATAGAAGGAGTACCTCTTGAGGCTATGAGGGGGAGTGCTTGGTTGTAGCGGTAGACCCACGGAGGAGGAGTGCTTGGTAGTAGCGGCAGACCCGTGGTACATAACAGAAGGAGTACCTCTTGAGGCTATGAGGAGGAGAGCTTGGTTGTAGCAGTAGACCCACAGCGGAGGAGTTCTTGGTTGTAGAGGCAGACCCATGGTACTCAATAGAAGGATTACCTTTGGAGCCTATGAGGGGGAGCACTTGGTTGTAGCGGAAGACCCATAAAGGGAAGAGATTGGTTGTAGCGGCAGGCCCATTGTACTTGACAGAGGAGGAGTTCTCCAGCAGCCGTGGTTTTGACATCATTAAGAAATATACCTGTGTGAGATGAGCCTTGATTTTCAATCCTTATCTTCGATAAGTTTGACTTGATATCCTGTGTGGATTACGTTATGCTTTCCTGTGTGGATTTGGTTGTGTTTTCCTGTGTGGACTGGGTTGTACTTAGGCTCGGATGTTGGAGTCGAATGAGAATTTATGACTTAGGTATATGTATGGGAATATACCTATGTGGTGTCGGATGTTACTTTGTGATTGTATATTAACTTGTGGATTATCATTTGTGGATTCTGGGAGGCCTTTGGGGGTCTCGGGGTCCCTACTGAGTAGCTTACAATCACCCATGAACGGGCTATGCCCGCACTACGTTGTGTTGGTTGCAGATGACAGACAGCGCTGATCGTAGGTTGAGGCTTGCGGTGCAGGATGGTACGTGTAGGTTGACCACTGGGCGGGATGTACTCAGAGCGGACGGATGGACCCGAGGAGCTATTGAGGCTATCTATACCCACCCTTCAGGTGGGACTTCCAGTGGACGGCTCGAGGCTGCGGCTTTACTTTTCAGTTTCTGTTTTCCCTTTTTCAGTTGTACTTTACTTTCATTTTGGGTTTGTATTCTGGCCCACTTACTTTTCTGTAGTTACTGTTGTTACCAGTTTTTACTTAGTGTTTACTTCTGCTTTCTTGCTCTGAGGTGTTTGTTTACTTTACAAATGAAATACCTTCCCTTTTACCGGGAATTACGCCTTGGTGCTAGTCCCCAGCCCATGGCCTATGGAAGGCGGGCTTGGGGTAGTCACGACACGGGCCCCGAGGACGGGACGTGACAAATTGGTATCAGAGGCAGTTCGGTTCTACCGCAAAACTCAGGACTCTGCTCTTATTCTATGTGAAGCAATAGTGTTATGGGTATTGAGTGTGGTTATCAGTCCAGGGAGTCCAGTGTTGGTGTGGCGGCCGACGTATCCGTACACCAGAACCCTGCCTTCTGATTTCCGACTTAATGCACGAAAACATTGATTGTATGTGTCTTTCAAGTTTTCTTTGTGATTACTTTGTGTCAGCTCACCAGATATACTGTTTGACCGTGGTGCACCTATTTCTTTTCAGGATGGCCCCACGACGATAGCCAGCTAGGATTCCGAGAGTTGTGCGTGACGACAGCCCACCGAGCGATGATGCCTCAGTATAGGGCCCTTTGACAGCAGAGGCACCGGCGATACCTCTACCCGTTGAGCCACATATGCTACCGGCCTCAGCCGGTGATGATTCACGTTGCCTTAGTGCACTGCATGAGTTCCAGTGTCAACGACCGCCCAGGTTCCGCGGGGAGACGGACCCTCAGGCAGGTGAGGATTGGCTGGAGACAGTGGTACGAGTTTTCAGGTTAGTGATGACACCAGCAGACCCTATGGTGGTCCTTTCAGTGAGCCTATTGCATGTGGAAGCAGACAGATGGTGGAGCTTGATGCTCCAGGTGCACGACAAGGCGTCTCTCTTTTGGACGGACTTTGAGAGCCTTTTCCTCTAAGATTTCGTCCCAACCACCCTCCGTGCGGTGCACATCCAGGAGCTGCTACAACTGCGGCAGGGAAACATGACAGTAGGCCAGTACGCTGCGAAGTTTACCGATATCTCGTGCTATTCGACGGACATGGTACGAGACCCATTCTTCAGGGCCTGAACCTTTGAGCAGGGGCTCAGGCGAGATATCAGGGCTTCAGTTGTTTCTCACAGCATTCTGACACAGACAGGGGTGTTGGAGCAGCCGTCTTAGTGGAGAGTTTCCTTGCTGAGCAGTATCCAGCAGCAGGACCCACCACTACCCGGCATGCGGCAGAGTCTTCTGCAGCGGGCAGTAGACAGATGACACAGGGGTCCAAGAGGACTAGACCTACAGGTGGTCGACCGCATGACACATGATCGTTTGTGCGAGGCACCCGGGGTGGACAATGACTTACCATGAGCGGACAGTGTTACTCCTGCGGCGGGGTTGGTCACATGGCTCGTGACTATCTGACCCGCCATACGGATGACCAGTAGATGAACGAAGGACCTCCTAGTCAGAGGCATAGGTTTGATTGAGGTGGACCGCATGGAGTAGGAGACCGTGGCATGGGAACTGGCCGTGCAGCTGGAGGTGGAAGATGCTTCGAGGTGTTGCCACCACCACCACCAGGAGGTCCACCCCGACAGGAGGGAACTGGTGGACATGGGAGAGATCAGACTTAGGCACCTGAGGCCTACGATCATGGAGCTCCGGGAGCAGATGGAAAGGAGTGGGACTAGCTCCATACCTGGAGACTTTTGTTTATGTTGCTTCTAGCTTTGTTGATGTTTGTTTGTAGATGCTTTGTGTCTTTGTACTTTGAGCTGCAGTAATAAAAGACACCTTTCTTGTGGCATTTACCTTCTTGTCCTCTCTTTATGTTGTTACGAAGAGGTTCTGGTTTAAAAACTGTTGACTTGACCCTCACATTGAGATACCTACTCGAGGAGACCCAGTGACCACACAATGATGCCGACAGTGTGACTCAACCCTTGGAGGCGAGAGTAATGGTTAGATCTCTTGGAAGTAGCGTCAAGGCCTTACGAAGTCATCCCTGGTATGGGTTAGTATCATCCATGTAGGGATTGACTATATTTGGCGAAGAACGTGGTTCATCCAGGGGATGAGACCGAATTTCTATTTTCGGTAAAGAAGAAATCTCAGTAGCTCTTGTAGGGCCAAAAACATCCAAGTCATCCAAGAGAGGATGAGGATAGCTCAGAGCCGGAAAAATTCTAGTGCTGAAAGGAGGTTGAGACCACTAGAGTTCAGGGATGGTGTCCACATTTCCCTACGGGTCTCACATCAATGTGAGTTACGGAGATGTGGCCTAGGTGACAATTTGTCTCCGAGGTTCAGTAGACCTTTTCAGGTCCTCAGCAGGTTAGGCGAGGTGGATTACCACTTGAACCATCCACCATAGTTACACCAGGTGCACGACGACCTCCATGTATCTCAACAGAGGAGATACGTGTTCGATACTTCGCATATCATCGACCATGAGGAGCTGGACGTTGGCGATGGGGTGTCTTTTGCAGAGGTCTCTGTGGATATTGAGGATCGACAGGAGTGGGTCCTACGTGGATGGTCGATTCCTCAAGTGTGTCTTAGATGGTAGCACGAGGACCTCCAGGTGAGCACATGGGAGCGGAAGGCTCAGATGCGTGCTCAGTACTGCTTTTGTAACCCTAGTTTGTTTTAATGCTTTATGAGGACATAAAGCCCTGAGGTGGGAGTAATGTAAAGACTCGTAAAATTCAAGGGAAATTATTTTTTCTAAATTTTCTTTGGAATTTTACAGGAACGCATTTTCTAACGGTACCAGATTCTGAGGCCCGGTGTGCCCAGAATCATTTTCCGAAGTTTAGCTCGGGTACGTTCAGTGAACGAACAAGAGGGTTTTTGTAAATTTTGAACCGGTGCTCGGAATCGAATTCTGAGGGCACCCATAGAATCACAACGCCGGTAATTGCATAGAAACACCTTTTTCGAGGTTGCATTTGCTCGGGTGTGGTTTTTAAATTTTGGGGTTATGTAAAGGAATAAAATAAAAATTGGACACACAATTTTTATTTTACATCATGTTGTTTAACCTAAGCTAAGTATTGGAAGTGGGACTAACAATATCCTACCCACTTGGTAGGATATTTGTGAGGTGGGGCTCACACGAGCCCCACTGTTTCATTCAAAATTTTCAACCCCCCATCCTTTAATTAAGTAACGCACCTGCACCCCCCTTCTTAATGAGGTCAACCCTTGCATTTATTCTAGTTAATAAACGCCTCTTTAAATGGGCGGTTTAAACTCCTTAATTAATTCAATTAATAGATCGTTTCAATTATTTTTGAAATTCAATCGCTGACTTGTGTGTTAATAAAATAAGACGAATCTTATTTTATTTGTCTGGTGGTGTTGAGAGGGTTTGGAGAAAGAGGGGCGGCTTAAAGATCTTTATCTTCCTTGACGAAGAACATGAATAATGCGAAGAACGCGAAGAAGACCGACCTCCGATGAAGGTCGAAAAGAATGCCGGATCCTCGGAGATCGACGATGCGATGCGACGAATCCTTTCTTTGTGACGCGACGACCCTTCTTCCGCGACACTTTTTACGTGACGTTCCTTCTTCCACGACATGAAATTCCGCGACGAACCCTCGCTCGAAGAAGCTTGAGGTAGGGGTTTTGATTCAATTAATTCTTTGTGTTTTATATCAACGACATTTTTTTAAATATTTGTCGGAATCCTTCTTAAACCGCTAACGCGGTGGGTGCAGACCAACGAACAAGTCTGAACCCACTGTCCCTTCGTTCTTGGTGTGTGGATTGGTGGGCGGCGATGAAGCAGGCTGCACGGGCGTTGTGAGGTCTTCGCAGTGATGGACGGGCCCTGGGATGGCCGCTGGCGAAGACGGAAGGAAAATCCAACCACTGGAGCTCATCCGGTGGTCCGCAGAACTCTCCGCGGGTGCGCCTCGCCGGCACGGCAGCGACGGCGGTGCCCGACACACCGCTAGGAAGGGCCATCGCGGCTGAAGCCGCAATGGTAGGCCGCTAGTCCCGCCACCGCGCGGGACCGGAGGAGGCGGGACGCGGTGCTCAGCCACGTCTGTTGGCAAGGAGCGGCCCCCCGTGGGGTCGTTTTGGCAGAGCCTCCTAGCCAGTGCGCCAGCGCACCACGCGTCCAGACCGGGCCGTGCCCAAGCGGGCCGGACCCAGGTCGGGTCGACCCGATTCGGGCCGACCCAGGGGGTACCGGGCCGGGTCGGACCGGGCCCGAACCCTCTAATACCGGACAGTTACGGTCTTTTGCCCATAACATGGGCTGTGAAACTCCAATTGATGCACCATCAGCGGCGATGCGATCCTTGGATCGAGACGATCGTTTCGGTATACTACACTCAAGGTTTCGAAGTAATTTGGGTTTGGCCGGGTTGGTTCGTACACGAAACCAACCGGGCCCTCGGAGCAGAAACACTTATAACGTGAGCTCCAGATGTTCGATTGACATGCCGTTGAATTTATTGGATTCCTCTTGATAATAAGAAACTTTTGGAATGCTTCGCCTGAGTTTTGGATGCAGTTGGATAATGGCCGGGATGAATTGAACCCGAAATCCAAACGGGCCCCTCGAACGAAAAAGATGATAGGTTTCAGACCGGACGTCCGTTTGACGAACCGTCAGCGGCGTTGGTGATCACGTTGAGAAATGGTCCCTATGGGAATACACTATGAGAGTTCGGGGTACAGTCGAGATATGGCTGGGTTGGTTCACACACGAAACCAACCTGGCCCCTGGGATGAAAAGGATAGTAACTCACAGACCGGGCATCTGACTGACGCGCCGTCAGTTGCGTTGAAACCCCTAAGACGAGGCGGTCCTTTGAGATACTTATTCTTGGAACTTCATTGTAACACCCTGAGATTTTATGAAAAATATTCTTTTCAATAATGTCTTGTGTTGTACGCTACACCAAAAGGGGCTTGCACAACACTCACCCTTGACTTGCCTTTCATTACACGCAATCGCGACCTTTCTCGATAGCGTGTGTAGTACGCAATACTGAGTTTCAGTAAACAATTATATGCTATTAAAATATTATTAAAAACTAGCCAATATGAATAGTAATAACCACTTTTTGAAATTTTTTAAATTTTATTTTTCAAAATGGACTTCATTTTTGGATTCGGAATATCGAAATTAGCTTAGGGTGAAATTTTGGTACTTTTCGGATAACTTTCATATTCCGATGAATAGTGAAAATTACTAAATTTTAATTAAAAACAAGTTTTTTAATAGAAATAATTAATAGTGATAAATTATTAATTTGAGTGGTTTTAATGTATATTTAGAATATATTTTTTACAATTTAATACAATGTTGGTCATTGGATGTAATTTCACATTTAAACCAGTTATAAACAAGTGTCAATCTTTTGATAGTTATTATCTCTTAAAAACACGCTATTTGTTTTCACGACGGGAAATAATTTTTAAATTAGTTAATGTAACTGATATTTTTTGAATTTGATAAAATAGACATCATTTTTAAATTCATAATATCAAAAATAGCTTAGGCCTAATTTTTGGTATTTTTCTGGAAACTTTCATTTTTTGATGAATAGTGAAACCACTAAGTGGTAGTTAAAAAAACAGAATTTTTCATAAAACTTAATTTTACCGCTTCTATGAGTGGAATTTAGAAAACCAGAGAGACATGGTGAATATCAAGGACTAAAATGTGGTTCAATGAGATGAAAATATTTTTTGGTGAATAGTAACTTTTGACTTTTTTTACCACGGTTACAAGTAAATAGGATAATTTAGGTTAAAAATGATATTATTATTACCCAAACACATGTCCTAATTCTATTGGATAAATTCAATTCGACCAAAAACAACCTTAGGAATAAAATATGACCATTTAAGCCCACTTGGATTAGATTGGGACATTTATTATTAATTTATTTAAAGAAGTGCTAAAATAGTTAAAATCAATGTTTAATAAGTAAATCATTTTTAATATAGGGTTATAAATAAGATAAATTCAACTATGAATATTCATTAGCAAGATAAAAATATTTCCTACATAATGATATTTTATTTTTAATTTTTAGACATTAAATAATTTAATTTAATTGTGACACAACAATGATGCAATAATTATCTTATTAATGAAATATTGACATAATTGATGTTATAAATACCCAAATAAATGTAATTTGAGACTTTTTATGAATTACACTAATTTTATAGGTTAATATGACATGTTAGTATTTATTTTATTAACTTTTTCAGAACTAATCATTCTGTTATGAGTTTTAAAAAAATCAATTATCAAATAGTGTCAAAATTGATATAAAATTGTTTTTAAAAAAAATATTATATTATTAATTGTTATTTTATTCCTAAAAATCTAGGGTTCGGCCAAATGTCTTAGATAAGGTTATATATATTAATAATAAACAACTTGGGGTTCTTTTGGCTTGTTATAGTACATTTATTAACCGTATAGTGTAAGAACACAAAAAGAAACGGTAAAAGTAAAATTATCTAACTTAAAGTTAAAACTAAATGGTAAGGTTAAAATAGTAATCAAAACTTGTCCAAATTCTATTTGATGATAGGATTTAGACCCATCCCCACCTTATCTTTGAAATAACTCAATTTATAGCTATTAAAAACCGAATTTGACTTTATAATAATATAATATTTTTAGTTACTCCAAAGGTGCCCCTCTCCTCCCTTATAAAAGGGAACTTCCTCCCTCTCTTCCTCACACCACATTGAGCCTTCAAGCTCGGCCAACCCCTGCCAATTTCTTCTCTCCACTTCACTAGAGACATCCTAGAGGTTCTGGTATTCTTCAAAGACCTATTTTGGTGCCCTAAAAGGAGGTCTCAAAGAGGCGCTTCAAAGAAGAGGTAATGTCCGTTACCGATTCTTTCAAATTTATTTCTTCTTCCACTTATTCTTCGTAGGTTGTTTCATTATGAAGTAATAACATCAGTATCACTAATATACTGATATGTTATTATAAGTATGAAACAACCCTATTTCACCATCTATCCATCTTAAGGAAAATAAAGTCACCGCGCGTGCGTACGTATGGAATACCATCTCCACGCCGTGGTGTAATATATTTTCCACCACCACCTTACTTGGATGTGTATAATGGTGTAAATAATAACTATATATGATTATTTTAAAGTGATATTGATTCTTAGATAGTATAAATACACTCCAATACAGTCCTATGATCATGAGAATGATATCATCGCTCGTGCGTACGTACGGACTACCGTCTCCATGACGCGATGAGATTCATTCTCCATGTTAACCATTCATGAATGATTATAAAGTATATATAATAAGTAATCATGAAATATATTACATAATAATACTGGATTTATGTGTATATATATGTATGTCATCTACTTAATTCCATTCAACTCTATAAGGAAACGAAAACAGCGTTCATGCGTACGTACGACCTACCATCTCCATGAACGGTGTATTTCTTTCCATTTACTAATATATTATATATATGTATATTATGAATATATATTATATATAAATCATGTTTTACATTATGGATTTAAGTAATAATGATCTAAGTAATCATATGAATAATTACAAGTTAAAACACGAACGACAAATGAGACGATTTTACCCAAAACGCTCTTTAACTTGGAATTTAAAAACGAACGGGTAATATAAAGTCATAAGTGAACCATATATGATATCATAACAATGAGTATGATTCTACAATATGTCAATGACATTATTTAAATCATTATACAGGAGGTTCGGATACTTACGAAACAAATTGGACCTAAGGTAAGGGAAATATCACAATCTCATTTTTATCTGAGATTGTTTATACTTTGGTATTTACTGGGGTGTATTTTATCATCCAAATCCATGTTTCTTCAATATGTAATATTATTTCCATCCACCTATAATTTTTTAAATCCAATTTTACGTTTCGGTGAGATTTTAGTAGAAGATATGAAAGGAATATTTTGTCGTTTTTCATACGAGGTACTTTTTGACTTTCCGACAAAAGTACGAGAAGAATGTTTTTTTAACTTATACGGCATGAATGGATTTTTAAAACATTATTTACAAGAATATTCCCTTACAAGTTTTCATGTTTATTTTTAATCAAATTCTTTTGGTTTAGAATTGAATGACATGTTAAGAAAGGAAAAGTATTTTTGAAGTAGAAAGGATATTTTCCTCAAGAATGGAGTTCAAGTGTTTTATCAAAATTATTTTCCATATAAGATAATAAAGGGTTCTATTTTTATACCTATTATTACATTGATTTGATTATGCTGTGATGGAAATATTTTTATTCCATTTATCTTATATGAATTGTTTTATGATGTCACAATGTTTAAGAATCCCATTTTTATTACATGGGTTATGCTATGATGTATGGTTTATGATTTTGTGGCACACATAATAATGGTATCATTATGAGATGGGTGGGACCTATATCTCCCGCCAATTAATTGGGTAAAGATTTTATATCTCATGAGATAGACATGGCTGGAACGGTAGGTTATACCGGTTCAGTGAAACAGGAATGAAACGAGGAGTGAACTCGGTTCAGAAAGGGACTTTGTCCACTAAGATAGTCTTGACAATGAGTCTTGACTAATAAGAAATGATTCTATATGATTATTTGTGTATTCCACAAAGTTTCATGTTTTATGTTATCATTATTGGGATTACATTTCACTACTATGATTTATCCCATGTTATGAAATTATGATCTCTTTTGTAGGTTAAGATTTCCAAAAGATATGTTCTTATGAATATGACATGATTGATATTTCTTTTGTTTACCCTTACTGAGCATTTGATCTCACCCTTTTATGTTTTCTTTTTCCCCAGGACATAAAATAAGGATTTAGGTTTAAAAAAAAGAAGATCTTTATGGGAGATGTTGAAGATCTTTTACCACGATTAGAAGATTATATTCCGAGTTTCCAAAGACACTAAACTATTACGGTCCTTGTGTGTGTGTTTTTGTTATGTACTAAGTATTCTGAAAAAGTAATGTAATGACTATGTACGTCAAGCTACGGGTCTCTATAGTTGGTATCAAGGGAAAAGGAGGTAGGAATGTATCCGATCCTTGGGAACTCTCACATGTTGGCGTTGGACGAAGCATGGCTCTCCGCCCAAGGGCTTAATGAGGAAATGGCAGCCACTGGGGATGGTGGTGTGTCCCGCCCAGGGGGTGGAGCCTCCCATGGAGTGCCCTGATAGGTATCAATTATAGTCCACTGGAAGTAATTCCAGACTGCTACAGTTGGTATCAGAGGAAAAGTTTAGTTAACCTTTGGAATCTATGATGTGAAAACGCTAGTGAGATCCCTAGATATATTTCTAAGGTATGTCTAGGGATGTCCCTAAGGATAAGTATATGTATAGGGTATAGTCCTAGAACTGTGGTAACGATATTAGATTAAACCAAAGATGTTATATATTGATGTTACTCCCCCTTTATTATGATTTTTGCCTCTCACACTATTCTTTTTGGGTTTTAGAAAATGGCTGGAAACTAGATGATTCAAAATAATTGAGGATATGATGGACAATGGAATGATATTCTTCATGAGAAACCAAATGAAATGGGATTTGGAGGTCCAAACATCATTATTATGCCGAATCAACAATCTCATAATATGATCAATAATGTAAAATTTGGTAAGTTTCCTGACTCGGCTAATAAGAAAAAGGTGGAGTTTCATGATGATCATAGAGGAAAGAAAGTTCAATTTCCCCTATGTAAATCATGTTGGAAGAGGAATCAAGGAGATTGTTTCAAAGGAACTGTAAGATGCTTTGGGTGTGGAAAAGAAGGACAAAAACCAGTAAGTGCAAAGGAAAAGGTTCAGTTAACACCAGGGATGAGGATAATGGTATTGCTACGACATCAACAATGGTTAAATGTTTTAAATGTGGAATGTACGGGTATTATGAAAACCAATGCCCTAAGGGAAAGTCTCATGAAGAGAATCAGTATGGTCATATGGGTAGTATTTATGTTGATGATGATGAAGATACTACAAATGATATGTGAGATGAAAGAATTGTTGAATCTCGGTCAATGGTTTAAGAATGTATTAGAATGATTACATGTTTATCATGTGTATTGTTGTATAATCAATCTCATGGTACTGTGGAATAAAGAGACATCTAAGGATTGTTACACTGTTGTCTTTCCTTGAGTTTTGAAAGTGTATGATTAATGGTACCAGTATCCATGAAATGTTTTTGAGATATTTTTGAAATGTAGATGATATGCGCATAATGAAGGGATAAGGATAAAATTAAATGTTTGATAGTATTCATCAGCTCATGACTGATATAAGGATAAGGTTATATCATGGTTTGAGTATATAGAATTTTTGGTTTTTGGTATGTGGAAAGCGTTAACTTTTGACAGCATTCATGTTTTCACTAAGGTTTAATGGGTATTCATTTTTCAAGAGAATACATGATTAAGGTATTCACATTATTGGAATGTGACCAACAAGATATATGGGGGATAAATGATGGTATTCACATGCTTGGTTGATGACATTTCAAGTAATCGTTTTCTTTATACTATGAGCTTGGACCGAAGTATTTTAGATAAGCCTAAAGATTGGAATGGATTATGTTGGACATAAGTTAGTATTTATTAAGGATAGAACTTTTTTTTGATATTATTTAAGGGATGTTATAGTAATATAGCTTTACAAAAAGGACAACCAGCAGGACGGGCGACAGCCCATCGCGTCGGACAAGGCTGTGGGAATCGAACCCACAACCGAAGTGCGACTTGCCTTTATCGCCTACCACTAGCCTACAGGAAGTCCTCGTTTAGTAGAAACTAGTTTTATTATATTAAGTAGTATGATATATGAAGTATAAGTCCATTTTAGGAACCATATATGATTAATATCACTATAGATGGACTTATGTATTTTTTGATAACTTTTCAAACATTTTATTTGAGATAGATGGAATGACCTTTCATTCTATCACATGATCTACTAACACATCACGAATGAAAAATTCAACTTCATTTCTATAATAGATTAAGTGGAAATTGTCCAAAGAATGACCAAAGGTGAGACTATACCAAAATCACGAAAGTATGTATTCTAATTCCAATTTCATCAACTTTAGGGAAATGATCTTGAAAACCATAAATGTTATCCTAGTTCTCTTATATCTGATGAATCATATGGTACCTGGGATCATCACAAATTTATGGATTTGTGAGTTCTGGCTTTTCTATATCCATGTTCTCTACCACTTTCCATCAGAACATGATGGTTAGATTTCTCTTCCATATCCATATTTTCACCTATGTGGAAACCCAGTGATTAGTTTATTTGGGTAACCATTACATTTCATACTTTTGTTTTTGAAGATTGGTTTCGGTATTCCTTTTTATGATGTGGGTTTCTATCAAAGAAACTTTCTAATTGTAAACCATTTATAAGCCCGACGAATTTCGAGGGAGAAATTAATTTTAAGGGGGGTAGAATGTAACACCCTGAGATTTTAAGAAAAATATTATTTTCATTAATGTCTTGTGTTTTACGCTACACCAAAAGGGGCTTGCACAACACGCATCATTGAATTGCCTTTCATTACACGCAATCATGACCTTCCTCGATAGCGTGTGTAGTACGCAATACCAAGTTTCACTAAAAAACGATATGCTATTAAAATATTATTAAAAACTAACCGTTATGAATAGTAATAACCACTTTTTGAAATTTTGTAAATTTTAATTTTCAAAATGGGCTTAATTTTTGGATTCGGAATATCAAAATTAGCTTAGGGTGAAATTTTGGTACTTTTCGGATAATTTTCATATTCTGATGAATAGTGAAAATTATTAAAATTTTAATTAAAAACATCTTTTTCAATAGAAATAATTAATAGTGATAAATTATTAATTTGAGTGGTTTTAAAGTATATTTAGAATATATTTTTTACAATTTAATACAATGTTGGTCATTGGATGTAATTTCACATTTAAACCAGTTATAAACAAGTGTCAATCTTTTCATAGTTATTATCTCTTAAAAACACGCTATTTGTTTTGACGACGAGAATAAATTTTTAAATTAGTTAATGTAACTGATATGTTTTGAATTTGATAAAATAGACATCATTTTTGAATTCATAATATCAAATATATCTTAGGCCTAATTTTTGGTATTCTTTTGGAAACTTTCATTTTTTGATGAATAGTGAAACCACTAAGTGGTAGTTAAAAAAACTGAATTTTTCATAAAACATAATTTTACCGCTTCTGTGAGTGGAATTTCGAAAATCCGAGATACACGGTGAATATCAAGGACTAAAATGTGGTTCAATGAGATGAAAATAATTGTTGGTGAATAGTAACTTTTGACTTTTTTTTACCACGGTTAAAAGTAAATAGGTTAATTAAGGGTAAAAATGATATTATTATTACCCAAACACATGTACTAATTCTATTGGATAAGTTCAATTCGACCAAAAACAACCATAGGAATAAACTATGACCATTTAAGCCCACTTGGAATAGATTAGTTCATTTATAATTAATTTATTTAAAGAAGGGTTAAAATAGTTAAAATCAAAGTTTAATAAGTAACTCATTTTTAATATAGGGTTATAAATAAGATAAATTCAACTATAAATATTAATTAGAAATCTAAAACGATTTCCTACATAATGATGTTTTATTTGTAATTTTTAGACATTAAATAATTTAATTTCTTTTTGACACAACGATGATGCAGTAATTATCTTATTAATGAAATATTGACATAATTGATGTTATAAATACCCAAATAAATGTAATTTGAGACTTTTTTATGAATTAAACTAATTTTCTAGGTTACTATGACATGTTTGTATTGATTTTATTAAATTTGTTCGAACTAATCATTCTTTTATGAGTTTTACAAAAATCAATTACCAAATAGTGTCAAAATTGACATAAAATAGTTTTTAAAATAAATATTATATTATTAATTTTTATTTTATTCCTAAAAGTCTAAGGTTCGGCCAAATGACTTATATAATGATGTACATATTAATAATAAACAACTTGGGGTTCGTTTGGCCTGTTATAGTATGTTTATTAACCTTATAGTGTAAGAACCCAAAAAGACACGGTAAAAGTAAAATTATCTAACTTACAGTTAAAACTAAATGATAAGGTTAAAATAGTAATCTAAACTTGTCCAAATTATATTGTATGATAGGATTTCGACCCATCCACACCTTATATTTTAAATAACTCAATTTGGAGCTATTAAAAACCGAATTTGACTTTATAATAAAATAATATTTTTAGTTATTCCAAAGGTGCCCCTCCCCTCCCTTATAAAAGGGAACTTCCTCCCTCTCTTCCTCACACCACATTGAGCCTTCATGATTGGCCAACCCCTGCCAATTTCTTCTCTAAACTTCCCTAGAGACATCCTAGAGGTTCTGGTCTTCTTCAAAGACCTATTTTAGTGCCCTAAAAGGAGGTCTCAAAGAGGCGCTTCAAAGAAGAGGTAATGTCCGTTACCGATTCTTTCAACTTTATTTCTTTTCCACTTATTCTTCGTAGGTTGTTTCATTATGAAGTAATAACATAAGTATCACTCATATACTGATATGTTATTCTAAGTATAAAACAACCCTATTTCACCATCTATCCATCCTACGGAAAATGAAATCACCGCGCGTGCGTACGTACGGAATACCGTCTCCACGCCGTGGTGTAATCTATTTCCACCACCACCTTACTTGGATGGGTATAATGGTGTAAATAATAACTATATATGATTATTTTAAAGTTATATTGATTCTTAGATAGTATACATACACTCCAATACAGTCCCACGATCATGAGAATGATATCATCGCTCGTGCGTACGTACGGACTACCGTCTCCACGACGCGATGAGATTCATTCTCCACATTAACCATTCATGAATGATTATAAAGTATATATAATAAGTAATCATGAAATATATGACATAATAATACTGTATTTATGTTTATATATATGTATTTCACTTACTTAATTCCATTCAACTCAATAAGGAAACGAAAACAGCGTTCATGCGTACGTACGGCCTACCGTCTCCATGAACGGTGTATTTCTTTCCATTTACTAATCTATTATATATATGTATATTCTGAATATATATTATATATAAATCATGTTTTACATTCTGGATTTAAGTAATAATGATGTAAGCAATCATATGAATAATTACAAGTTAAAACACGAACGACAAATGAGACGATTTTACCCAAAACGCTCTTTAACATGGAATTTACAAAAGAACGGGTAATATAAAGTCATAAGTGAACCATATATGATATCATAACAATGATTATGATTATGGAATAAGTAAATGACCTTATTTAAATCATTATACAGTTGGTTTGGACACTTACGAAGCAAATTGGACCTATGGTAAGGGAAATATCACAATCTCATTTTTATCTGAGATTGTTTATAAATTGGTATTTACTAGGGTGTATTTTATCATCCACATCCATGTTTCTTCAATATGTAATATTATTTCCATCCACCTAAAATTGTTTAAATCCAATTTTACCCTTCGGTGAGATTTTAGTAAAAGAAATGAAAGGAATCTTTTGTCGTTTTTCATACGAGGTACTTTTTGACTTTCCAACAAAAGTACGAGAAGAATGTTTTTTTAACATATACGGAATGAATGGATTTTTAAAACATTATTTACAAGAATCATCCCTTACAAGTTTTCAAGTTTATTTTTAATCAACTTCTTTTGGTATAGAATTGAATGACATGTTAAGAAAGGAAAAGTGTTTTTGAAGTAGAAAGGATATTTTCCTCAAGAATTGAGTTCAAGTGTTTTATCAAAATTATTTTACATCTAAGATAATAAAGGGTTATGTTTTTATACCTATTATTACATTGATTTGATTATGTTGTGATGGAATTGTTTTTATTCCCTAATCTTATATGAATTGTTTTATGATGTCACAATGTTGAAGAATCCAATTTTTATTACATTGGTTATGCTATGATGTATGGTTTATGATTGTGTGGAACACATAAGAATGGTATCATTATGAGATGGGTGGGACCTATATCTCCCTCCAATGCATTGGGTAAAGATTTTATATCTCATGAGATAGGCATGGCTGGAATGGTAGGTTATACCGGTTCAGTGAAACTGGACTGAAACGAGGAGTGAACTCGGTTTAGAAAGAGACTTTGTCCACTAAGATAGTCTTGGCAATGAGTCTTGACTAATAAGAAATTATTCTATATGATTATGTGTGTATGACACAATGTTTTATGTTTTAATTTATGATTATTGGGATTACATTTCACTACTATGATTTATCCCATGTTATGAAATTATGATCTCTTTTGCAGGTTAAGATTTCCAAAAGATATGTTCTTATGAATATGACATGATTGATATTTCTTTTGTTTACCCTTACTGAGCATTTGAGCTCACCCTTTTATGTTTTCTTTTCCCTAGGAAATAAAAGAAGGATTTATGTTTAAAAAAAGAAGATCTTTAAGGGAGATGTTGAAGATATTTTACCACGATTAGAAGATTATATTCTGAGTTTCCAAAGACACTAAACTATTACGGTCCTTGTGTGTGTGTTTTTGTTATGTACTAAGTATTCCGAAAAAGTAATGTAATGTCTATGTACGTCAAGCTACGGTTCTCTACATTCGTGATACTTGGAGTATCAACCGGTATCTCATGGATCAGACCCTCCCGGTGACGAGATAGCAGAGTGCAGAGACCTAGTAGCTGGCTGAGACTTGACGAATGCTGATCGATCAACTCAGTCTATTTCGAATAACCCAGTGGAGAGTTCTTGGTTTTAGCGGCAGACCCACCGCGGAGGATCGCTTGGTAGATGAGGAAGACCTGTGGTACTCAACAGAAGGAGTACCTTTTGAGGCTATGAGGGGGAGCGCTTTTTTGTAGCGGAAGACCCACGGTGGAGGAGCGCTTGGTAGTAGAGGCAGACCCACGGTACTCAACAGAAGGAGTACCTCTTGAGGCTATAAGGGGGAGTGCTTGGTTGTAGCGACAGACCCACAGTGGAGGAGCGTTTGGTTGTAGCGGCAGACCCGTGGTACTCAACAGAAGGAGTACCTCTGGAGCATATGAGGGGGAGCTCTTGGTTATAGCAGTATACCCATGGAGGGAAGCGATTGGTTGTAGCGGCAGGCCCACTTTACTCGATAGAGGAGGAGTTTTTCAGCAGCCGTGGATTTGAAATTATGAAGAAGTATACCTGGGTGAGCTGAGTCTTGATTTTCAATCCTTATCTTCGATAAGTTTGACTTGAAATCCTGTGTAAATTACGTTATGCTTTCCTGTGTGGATTTGGTTGTGTTTTCCTGTGCGGAATGGGTTGTACTTGGGCTCAGATGTTGGAGCCGAACGAGAATCTATGACTTAGGTATATGTATGGGCATATACCTAAGTGGTGTCGGATGTTACTTCGTGATTGTATCTTTCCTTGTGGATTATCCTTTGTGGATTCTGGGAGGCCTTCGGGGGTCTCGGGGTCCCTACTGAGTAGCTTATACTCACCCCTACACGGGCTATTCCCGCACTACGTTGTGTTGGTTACAGATGACAGACATCGCTGATCGTAGGTTGAGGCTGGCGGAGTAGGATGGTACCTAGAGGTAGACCACTGGGCGGGACGTACTCGGAGCGAACGACTGGACCCGAGGAGCTGTGGAGGCAATCTATACCCACCCTTCAGGTGGGACTTCTAGTGGATGGCTCGAGGCTGTGGATTTACTTTTCAGTTGTTGTTTTCCCTTTTTCAGTTGTACTTTACTTTTAGTTTGGGTTTGTTTTCTGGCCCACTTTCTTTTCTGCACTTACTGTTGTACCTAGTTTTTACATAGTGTTTACTTCTTCTTTCTTGCTCTGAGGTGTTTGTTTACTTTAGAAAGGAAATGCCTTCCCTTTTACTGGGAATTACGCCTTGGTGCTAGTCGCCAGCCCCTGGCCTATGGAAGGCGGTCTTGGTGTAGTCACGGCACGAGCCCTGATGACGCGTCGTGACAATTTGTTTCTATAAACAAAATTTTATTATTTGGTTGTTCTTTAAACTATATCTAATTCTTCTAATACTTCACAAAATAGATGTCCAGAAATTAGCATTAATGCCCAAAGTAGTAAAATACACTTTTAAGAGATATTAAGGCCCATATAAGAATGTAAATTATAATTATTTATCCATAAATATTCTTAACAATCAATACAGTTAAAACATTAATCTCTAAACATTAAAAGTAATGATACAATTTCACATAAATAATTATTCATCCAAAATAATTATACATTAACTAGGACATTACATAGGACAGTGGTAGGAATAAAACCTTTATCTTCCTTTAGTCATGGGTTCAAACCCCATGTCTTTTCTGGAATTTATTTTTCATCACTCTAAATACATGTTATCCTTTTCTAAAACCACATTAATATAATGTAAAAAAATTATGGAAATCCTCGAAATAATTTTAATCACTAAATATCCTTTTAACTAAGGGTTTCAATACAACTCATTGCATTAATACTTCCTCCAAAGTTTAAATTAAACATTTCATGAAAGGTTTACTATTAAACCCTTCTAAAAGAAGAAAATATAAAAATTTATAGTAAATTAAATGAAATCATCTTACTAATGATTTCCCCATATATCACAAATTACCTCTTTTTTCACATTACAAACATGTGAATACCCTCATCATATATTCTCTTGAACCATGGTAATAACCTAAATTACCATAAATACTTCTGTAAAACACGAATGCTTCCTTATCCATAGATTAATTGATATATTCTATAAATCCATAAAGTTGAATACTTTATCCATGATAGCTTAAACTTTTTATTAACAAGTCCTTAATTAGTTCCATGGTTATTAGTGCCCCTCGATTTACTGATATCAACATATATTTATTCAAATAGTATTATTGTATCGTACAAAACCTATTAGGGGTTATCATTCAAATAATCACATGTTTTCCATGGAAATCACCATGCCATTAAATCTATTTTATATTCCATCATACTCTTTCTATTCATTATTGTAAATCATTAGTTAAAAAAATAAACTAGATAATCCTTATATATATATATTCTCTCACAATTTATGAATCAAAAATCCAAAAAATTGATTTTATCATCCTCAATCCATTAAAAAGGGTACCTTATCCTATTAAATAATGGATCATTCCTTCCACATTTCATCGGTAGTCTCTTCATCATAAGTAACCTAACCATTACTCACACCACCATGTTAATTCTCATCAAGAGATTTCAACTTATGTAATTGAGCTATATAATGAATATTTATTTTATACTTAAAAGACATTACCTTTGATGGTGTCTCAGGAAGGCCAATATTATCATTAGTTTAATTAATCAAACTCTTTATTTTTCCCTTTTGGTCACTTTATTTGTGTCCTTCTTTTCCATAGTTAAATCCTCTTCTTTTTCTTCTATTACATTCACATAAGTGATTATTTCCACTCTATTGACATAAAGGACACTAAATATTTTTTCATCTATGGTCTTCATTACCCAAACTCCCAAAAAACTTCTTCTTTATCTTCCTTAAGGAGTTTGAGAGTTTGTTAATCTATGCATTTCTAATCAGGTTTTTTTAAAATGTATTAGGAATGATTAAAATATCTTTCACTCTACTGATAACCCCACTTGAGTTCTCATCAAAAAATCATCCATCACATCCAATGTTAATCTAGTTCTTTCCAGTTCCTGCCATTGACTAAAACTAGAAGCATAGTGTGATAATTATTTATCATTTCAGAAAACCACATAGTCATGAAAATAATTACCTATTGGAATTCTAACATCTGACACCTTCCTTAATCTATAACAACCTTGTTTCATCCTAGGTTATTCATTAAAATCCTATGTTTGAATATTTCATTGTGATTCATGAAGAGCTTTGTGAACTCCCAAATATTATTACCTAGGAGCTTCATACCGAGTGTGAAACAAGGCCCGTTGTCATGCACCATATCACCTCAAGTTCAGACCAGAATATCATTTCATAGTTTTTAACCCTATATACATCTATTTCATACCCACATCCACTTATTGTATCCAGAAAATGATGTATTCCTTGGAAACCAATAACTCTATCCTGTAGAAAAATCCCATGACATTTTCTAAAACTTTTCCATATCCTTAAACATGTCCCTAGAAAATGTATAGGGTTATCACTAAGTTGTTATCATCCTAGCTTCCAAATTTTAACAAAACCTTTACTCTAATACCAACTATAACAACCATTTCTTTTCATACATTAAGAATACATAACGTATTTGGAATACATAGACATTACACAAATAGATGCCAGATAACCATAATAGCCTAGTGCCTTTGTAAACATAGAAACATAAATACGAATACATATGTGATATTCGTTACCTCCCACTAGGTTCAGATTAACTTGATCCCTTCCTAGACACATCAAACATAATACATATCTTTCTAGCCTAGGGATGAAACATAAAAAGGTGTGATATTAGATGCTCAGTAACTGTAAACATAGATGGTATATAAGCACAACCATGATAATAAGAGAATGATAACATGATTAAGAAAATAAAAGATCATACCTTACCTATCAAATATTATAAACATGAATCATGGCATAAATCTGTGCAATTTATAAGACATGATTCAATATGAAATAAAGAATATAAGACATGAAAACATAACATATGAATATAAACATTAAATTATGGAGGACACATAAGCATATATAATGATTTCCTTAGTAGTCAAGGAATTGCTACCGAGACCATCTTAGTTGAAAAATTCATCTAGAAAACCTGTTTCACACCCCTTTCCAGCCTTGTATTACTAAATTGAGTTCACTCCTCATTACAACACTTTAATACTGAATTGAGTTCATTTATAGTTCCATCCCTGCAATACTGACCCAATTTTATTTCTCTTTCCTGCCATATAAGACTATGCTGAGAACATTAACCATTCTATCCATGTATATCTCATGAGATATAAGTCTTTAACCAATGTATTGGAGGGATATATAGGTAACACCCATCTCATTAAAAAATCATATATTCATCTTCCACAAAATCAAAAAAAATCATATCATAAACCATTAAATTAAATGGGTATCATAAATATGTGAAAATATCCTAACCTATGGGAAATGATACAGGTTTTATAGTCATTTCATGAAAAGAATAAGTTGTGAAAGAAAAATCGATTTCCAAAACATATAACCCATGAAATATAAATGTGTTTCATAAAGACCATGTCTTTAAGAATAATTCATTCATAGAAAAAATATGAATAGATCGTTTAGATCATTTCATAGAAGGGAATAAGTAACATCAATGAATGTCATCAACGATGGAAAATAATTTTTTAATAACACTAAAAAATTATTCAAGAGGAAAATATCATTTCTTATTTAAAAAAATTATTTTAATACATAAAACCATTTAAAAATCATTTTCATAGAAAATGACTTGAAAAGTAATAAAGAATACGTGAAATCATTTTGAAACAATTTTTCATCAAAAATATAAAATATGATAATAAATATTTTAAAAAACTTTTTATTTGGAATCATTTTCAAAACATATCAAAAAAATGGAAATGTATTTTAAAAAATTTTACTTGAAAACATATGAATTAAGATTGAAAATATTTTGAAAAATAAATCATAAAAAATAATTTGAAAACCTATAAATAAGGATTGAAAACATTTTGAAAAAATTTCCATGAAAAATTATTTTAAAAGAAATTTTCTTAAAAATTATCCTATTAAAATAGAAAAGTAATATAAAAATAAATAAAGGTGGGTAAATCCATACATGTCGTAAGATGTAAAAAAGAGCATTCCTTTTTCATGTAAAAAATGTTAGAAAAATTATATGTTCAGGAAGATATAATAATATTATATTGAAAATATTTTTAAAAGAAAAAAATGGTAAAAATTTATTTTAAATATTACAGGAGAATGGTAGAATATTCTTTGAACACATTTTAGAAAACATTTATTTGAGACCGAAGAAAGGGTAAAGTCGGGCTTTCTTAAAAACACTTTATTAATTATCTTATGAATCAAAGAGTATAAATATGGAACCAATACATGAATATGTCATGAATAAACATAGGTGAATAAAATTAATTAATTTTATTAAGGTATTTGTTATAATATTTCATCAATGGAAGCGTAAGAACAAACAATCTTGAAAATCGATCAGATTGTTTCAATAAAATTGTACCTTCTGGTAACAATGGATCGTAATCTCCATGTAAGAAAAATAAATTCAATGAATTTAATAATGTTATTGTAATATTTATATTAATGATATATCTAATTAAATGGAACTATGTGCACCTTAAAATAAATTTGGGCACATAAGAAAACATGAGTCTCTAAAAAGCCAAATTGAGACAAAACTATTTTTCCAATTTGGTAACTTTTGAAACATAAAACCCATAAAATAAAGTTCTTAAAATGGATAAGTAAATAACCTGAAATTTATATATAATAATTATTTAAAAAATCCATTTTAAGTATACACACCACCCAAAAGTAATGGGTGGTGAATAAAGCATGTATCTCACGGAAATAAAAAGTTAGATAAAATCCCTAAAAATTGTGTATTGAATATATTCATAATTATACAAACCAAATATATAATAAATATAAATTATTTATAAATCTATCATAGAAACATATTATAACTTGTGGTATCATTTATGTTTTTATTATGACTTTATAATGCCCTCTTTTTAACAATTCTATGTTAATGTTTCACTTTGGGTAATATTCACTTCGTTCTTTGCATGCGTCTTAATTTGTTATATCATTGTTCATTGTACTACTATCATTATTTGCAGAATTTAAACATTTATTTAAATATAATTTATATTCAGTATATTTGTATAGTAATAATCCAAATAATATTGAATTATGAAATGAAATACATCATTCCTGTAGATGGTAGGTCGTACGTATGAATGAAAGCTATTTCCATTTAAATATCATGTAGAAAAAAAGAATGTAAAATACATATACGTATATATACTTATATATATAAAATTATTAAATTAGTTTTATGTTATAATATATATTATATATATTCACTAAACCCATCATTAAAAAATTCTATGTTGTGTATGAACAGATAACATCGCTTTGAGGGGGTATTAGTCCATACTTCCTCAAATGAAATTATAATATTTAAAAAATAGAAATCACAAAGTTATATGTTGTAAAGTAATTAAATAAGACTTAATACATAAAAAATATATTATTTAAAATATATAAATAAATTTTCTATCAAAATTTCTACCATGATTTGAGGTAAATAAAAAATGAACAATCATCATTTAGTGAGGTGATAGTTCTCCGTATAAATAAAAAATATGTTTGTTATTCATTAGATGGATGTATGTGTAAGTGCAGGTATAAACCATAATATAACAACATTATAGAATATTGAGGATACTGGTGAAGTTATAAAATCATATAATAAGATGATTTTAGGGATTAGAGAATGAAAATAAATGAAAGGAGCTTGATAGAAGATGTTACTTCTTAATTGCGTAACTCCTTTTGGTTTGTTCCAAAATGCCTCCATGGATAGGTTTATTCCAAATGGGAGGATTATCTAACAAATTTAGGTATGTTTTGAGTATATTTTGTAGATATTGGCCTAACATAAGTGGTTTTATAGGTGTGAAGAAGAGGGATGGTTGAAGTTATTTTATAGGGAATGGAAAAGACATAGTTGTCATTTTTGAAAATAAGTTTGTTGTACAGATGTTTTTAGTTAAATAGATTATAGAAAATCAAAGAAAATAAATAATCAAAGGTTAATGGCTGAATAATTTCCATGAAATTAGTTTTGGACAAGTTTCTATGTTTTTGGGTTCTTAAATTTAATTTTTAGTCTCTTATTATGCCTAATTTTAATTGATGTAATTAAATTTAATTACCTTAACAAATAATTTTGGTCAAAAAATTACCTTATTATAAATTATAAATTATTCTAATTAAAAATATGGAATGAATTTTTCAAAATTCCAATTAATTAATTGGTGAAAATTAATTAAAAATTAATCCCATAGTTGAGTTGACAATGTGGAGTTTTAAAGTAAAAACATTCAAAAAATTGCTATGTTTTTATACCCATGTTCAAAGTAAAATAGATATAAATGACTGAAATTTTATTTAATGAAAAAAAATATTTCATAATTAAACTTTGAAAAAAATTGAAAATATAGTAAATGTTAATAAATAAATTAGATGAGGATGCAATTTTGAATTAAAATCTTGTATTTTCCACAACTCATCTAAAAATGAAGTTTCTCAGAAAAAATACCTAATTTTAACCCTAATATAATTTCAACATTGTAAATAAAAAATGAATTTTATATTATCAAATTAAATTTATAAGTTTGTAAAATTAATTTTATTTATTCTTCACACAAGGACATGAAATATAGTTTGTTTGAGAAAATTATATTTTTAAATATATCTTGACTTTACCAGAAATTATATATTTCATTATCAATATATTTTATTCATATAAAACCGGTCTAATATTTTGGAAAGTTTTTATTAATATTAATATTACTGTGTTTAATGGCTAGGTTATAATTATCTAATGTGAATAATTATAACAATAAAATGATGTTTTGTATAAACATCGATGTTTTATGTATTTTACGACATCCCACTCTTCCATGTAATGTATTCCATGTCAATGTTTTGTGTTATTAATTCCATTTTGGTGTTGCGTGTAGTACATGCGACGTTGGTTCCATGTGAGAGGAATGTTTGACTTAGTGATTTAATGTGAAAATATTTTTTCAGTGTTTCCGGAAATGAAAAATATCAAATAGTTAGATTAATTCCAAAAAAAACATTCACAAAATCTCAGGAACTTAAATATATTTTGTTTATCCATCTATTGAAAATATTATATTTATTAGAATATTTGTGACATTTTTTACTTTTCTTTATATAAAATATTATAAGGGTCATAATCATGACCAAATGGAAAGAAGTCCATATAACAAAATCATGGATTTTAATCAACGAGAAAGAATCATATAATAAAATTAATTCAGGTGTTAGGGTCATTTTATGATCTTAATTATACTATTTTAACCCTTACTTTTCTGATTTACCTATTATCATTACAAAAAAATTACAATGATTACTATTCATATTGACTAAAAATAAGTGGTCTATTTACCAAAATTTAACCCACTAATGCAAAATATAGAATACATTTCAAAAATTCAAAATACTTAATTTTAATGCTTTAATTTTTAATCAAACTAGAAAAATGTGATGGAATGTTTTTAGAAAAATTCCAATTTTAAGTATAAAATGATTTTATACTAAATTATAGTATAAAATTAATTTTAAAACCATATAAGGATTATTTTGAATTAAAAGAAGATAATGAAATTTTAAATCTAATCCAAAATATAATTTTATTTTTATGTAATATAAAATAATATATATATTTTAATAAAAATAATTATGTGTCATCATTTACAAAAAAATAAATCTTTTCAGAAAAATACAATATTTTATGCAGATAAAATTTTTATATTATGAATTGAAATATTAAACTTAATGATTCCAATTAAAGTTATAAAATTTTAAGAAATTAATTTTTAAATAAAATAATAAAAAATAATAAAAATAATTGTTGAAGAAAACATATAATTTATGAAAAAATGACATACATAAAAAATGATTACTTATTTCTAAATTATTAATAATAAATATTTATTCAATATAACCATTATATATAAAAATAGGTATATTTCAAAAATCATGTAAATCTATTAATATACTATAATTTAATGGATAGGTTATAACTACAATATTTAAATAATAAATTTTTTTGATACGATTATTCTTTATTTTGTATTTTTTACTTTATCGAACATTGCCTTTCTTCTTAAAATCATTTTATATTAAACTGAATATAGGGTTTTAATATGTTTATCACCATTAGTATTAAATAAAATTAAACTAATATTGGTTTCATAAATATAATTAGTCAATTAGGTGTTCCCCATCATATGGAATTCCATATTTCTATGCTACTAATGATAATATAGCTAGATGTTTTAAATCTATTTAAAAGTATCACTTCTGATCCTAGCTTGATATAACCTAATAAAATCATATATTTAATATCACTCTAAAACCAAACGAAATGATGGTTCTTAGTACCATAACTATCTAAAAACATAGTGCATCAACAATTACAATTATAATACATCACAATATCTATGTCTTATTTGTAAACTTCTCATAAAAAGCATATGATTTAAATCAAGAAACACCAATCAAACTTCCAATATATATTTTCTATCTAATGATAATTTAAGAATATATATTTTTATTCACTGATCCTTAGTCACTACTCTATGAGACACACATTTATACCTCTCATGGTCTTTGTACCACTCTATTAAAAGTCCCACAATTTCTATAAATGTTTGAATTCACCAAAATAGTGGTATAATTTCACCTTCCCTTTGTAGTTAAATTTCCCTCTACAATATTTAATACTCACATATAAATTCACCAACATAACACTCATCTTTAGGATCTATCCTAGAACCCAATTAACATTGAATTTCATATTTACGATCAAATTTTGAGAATCCTATAATCCTAAATGGATTTGGTCAAAATGAATTTGATATTTTGGAAGAAATATAGTAATAATTATTTATCCCTTCATTAAGAATTATCATGAGTCTTGAACATCCATAGAATAAATACTAAAAATTGATGTTCTTTTAAGGTACTACACATTATTGGAATCTATATTCTATATGTTCATAATTTAGTCTATGAATACCTCTCATACATCAATTTTAAACATAAGGTTAAAAATTATTTTATCATTTTACAATGATCCATCAACCATGTTTCACTAAAATTTAACATTATAATATAATGTATCATTATTCAACACAACTATATGGATAATTTCATTAAATAACCATTAATACTAACCCAAAATTCTATCTTAACAAAGATAAATAAAAGATCATTATTATCTAAAATATACATGAATAGTCCTCACACAATATTCTACATTTTCAAGACTTACTAAAAACTATAAACCATAAAGCATGTCAATAAAATATTCAACAATCATTTTTATTACTCAACCCACATCCATAGCTCAACATAATTCTTGAAATCGAGTTTTATTATTTTTATTTAAAAAAATTATATTAAAAAATTTCATTTTTAAGACATTCCATCATTTTAAATCATATAATTCACATCTATAATACTATATTTATATGCAATGACAATCAGTAAGCACATTTTTAAAGGAATAATTTCACATCACACATAAATACATATAATACACATTAATTAATTTTATACTCCTGCACCAATACTATAAAATATAATCCACATATTCATTCACTTGAAAATCTATATACATGCATCATATTTCATAATTCTTAAAAATACCCTCACATTCCTCGATGGAAAATGAGATTTAACCAACCCATAAGGGTTTAGACAGCATATATATATATATATATTGAGTAAGGCATAATATTAATATTAAAACTATACTACACCCAAACCAAACAATTATGTATCATATACTAGTAATATTTGTACGTTATACCTAATTGTTCTGTGATGGTATCCATGAAATCTGGCCCCTTCATACACTTCAAAATTTCATTATAAACCACTATTCATTCTTTTATTCAAACAATTAATTAATTAAATCTAAATTATTACTCTACCAACTATATTTTATATAATCAAATAACAATACCAATGCCAATTCCATTAAATATCATGAAATCTAAATAATATACTGATCCAGACCCAAGGAATCCAATGTGTACCCTTCCCATTTTAGGGATATTATAAACTACATGTTCATAACAATAGTTTATTAATATTAAAAAAATAACATCCATAAAACATCCCTATTTGTTTTAGATAATTATAGTTCCCCTAATAAGTTATTGAAGAAAACAATTAATAATATTTTATTAATATTTTAGTTATTCAAAACCCTTTTCTTTTTCAAAACCATTTTTAAAACCATTATCATCATCCATTTTGAAAATTAGTTTTTTCCATTCACACATAATCATGAACCTATCATGTAAACCTATGTTTTATATATTATTCATTTACATATTATCCTTTTACTCATGGGGAAAAGATTAAACCAAGAAACTATAACTCATAAACACCATACATTATCAAATAAATAAACTATCTATGTGAATCCTGTAATCACACAACCTTTATAACATGGAATTTTTCTATATAAGTGTTAAACATGAACATACACAACCTTTATCAAAAAATTAAAGAGTATAATATCTATCTAATAAGCTTTAAATAAATAATATAAATAAAAATGTTTTTAATAACTTTTTTTAATATCCCCCCACAAGAAAACCATCTGAACAGTTTGAATCATGGATCACCACATGACTGTTGATATTCATTCCCATATTTAAGAGGAAATTGACATGTTTATATGGTCTTATAAAAACATTAGGGAGAATATACCCATGATTACAAAACCATGAATATTAATAATTAATAACTTGTAAATATATAAACCATAACACCATAAAAAATAATGTAAATATTGTCTATGTCCAACCATAATCAATAACATCAACCCTATAATCCCATATTAATGCACCTCATAACATACCTAGCATACACCAAATGAGTTATTTCACAATATCATTACATATATATACAATAAATAATGGGTTACACAAAACTAATAAAAATATTATATTATCCTTGGCCATTCCTTGAGAGTAATTCCATATCCCCATTAATCTAATCCAACTCAACTATCCGTAGAAAATAATTTTTCATGACCTGCAGTCCAAACATAACGTATGCACATCCACCATGATTCACATGCATGTCATGAGTAATAAAAATTGCACAAAATCACTATTAGGGCCTTTATGATATATCACAATCCTAATATATGAGTTCAAGGTCTATATACAGAATCTATAACGATCTATATGAAATAAAAAAATTCTATATATTGTGTGCTTTATAGGCCACCACAATGCTCAATTATATATGATTTTTCTATAGTTCCTAATCCATGAATTATTTCATAATATCCACATTATGGGATATTTTATATACATTATAATAACATTGATATGATTAAATCCATAAGAAGGGGTAGCACACAAAATTACTGATCCCATAGTCACAATCTATACTACAAGATATCTTGAAATATTCCCACACTTACTAATAATATATATAACAGCGTTCCATTAAACATTGGTAGGTCTTTTGGTTATAAAACTCACTAAGGTATATCTTAGTATATATTCTCATTCAAAGTCATAATCCACAACACATTGTGCCGAAACGCACAGTCAATATGCTAATCACTGAAATAAAAATTCCATGAGAAGTTTATATTATATCATTCATTTTTATGCTAATCTATACCCTTTGGAATAGCACCATTAATACATCTTGAAAAATATAATTAAAATGATAACATAATAGTCTTATTATATCATAAAAAACAACATACAATCCCTTAGTTATAACCCATCATATCTCATATATCATGAATAGTTTTTGACACTATACATATAGCTTGACCATCCAAGCAATCGTGTATCAAGTCAGACAATTACCTATTAAATGACATAATGACCCATATTCCAGAAAATATCTTTCTCAAACATCAAATATCATGTCACAAGATACTAAATAATCAATTAACCATCCCACCCATGGTATGTAATACCACTAATCCAAAGGAAACCACACTCAATATCATGAATTTACATGATTTTATAAATATTGAAACGTTTTACCTTAAATAATTATTATAACCTTACCATCAATTATTCCCCATCTATAAACTATTAATAATTAATTCCTCACACTAGTTAAATTCATATAGATAATTTATTAATTATATATTTTAACTCACTATCCCTCTCATATTGAATCCAATTATATTATTGCAACCCACCTCTAAGGAGAAATTAAAAGTCTTAAGGGCATTACTTATCCATTTTTATAAATTCAATCCTTAAGGTGAAGCTACCATCGAACCACTAAACAAGTAGTTTTCACATAGTAGACCCTAATAATGTACTCACTAGATATCATCTTCAGACTCTATTATTTTATTATATTCATGGAAACTTTTTTAGTGTCCATAACAACCAACTATCCCAAGGGGTGTAAGGAAACTATCCCACCCATGTTTTATTTTCATTATTTGTTCCCGTGAATTTTTGGATCTTTGGTTCACACTAGATATCAAGGTGATAATGTTTTGAATTTATCTGTAGTACCTTTTTTATTTTCAATCAATTGATTTTCTAAGAGTTTGACACTTCGGTTTTGATAAAAAATTGAGTTTCTGGGTTTACAATAGGCGGTTCACATATGGAAATTAGTTTGGAAAACTTTGCGTATTGTCCAAAAACCAATATGAACAATGTCATATTTTGTACAATAGAATATTGGATGGTTTTTGAACCATGTGTCATGTTCCTCTTGGGCAGTGAGGGGTTCACGATTTTTTGCAGTTTGGTAAAACATGTTGTCAAACAGGGTGACAAATCTTGGTTATTAAAATTTTAAAAATTCCATTTTTGTCCTATTAGGATTCAACTATATATTCTCTATTATTTTCCCCCATATGAAATTTTTACCAATTAGATCTCCCCCAAGATTCCTTGGACATTTGGTGCACCATTCCATGGGCTATTTTGGTGTGGTAACTTCACGGAAACTCCATGAAATTCATTATCCTCTTGATTTATCCACCATTCTAGGGTTATTCTCCCCTGTTTCATGGGTTCTATTTTTAGTGGCTCTTTGACCTATAGATTGGGGGAGGGGGTTGGAACTTATTATTTTTGGGATTATAATGATGGGTTTTGTTTGATATTTACCTTTAAGGGTCTTTTGGTGGGGTGGTTTTGGTTTTGACAACATTTTTTAAGAGCCTCTACACATGAGGGAGGTGGTTCCATACTTTATATAAGTGGATTAAGATGTGGAAAGTGTGGGCTGAATGTATTCTCCTGGAAAGTGGAATTTTTTTCTAACATTTGGTATTACAATGAGTGACCACACACATGGATATGTGTAGAAAAGTTGGTGTTTGACATATTGGGCCTGGGAATATGCATGTGTGGCGATCCATGGAATACAATTGGTGAGTGTGAAACCCACCAAGATTGTTTTGTTTTCCCATGTGCTTTTAAGAGAATGTATGATGTTTTTATAACTAGTAATGGTGGGGTGTGTCTCATTCTTATTTGGGAACGTTTCTTTTGAGGTATTTTGATCTTGATAACTCTTGGAATTTTAATTGTGTTTCAGGTTTGAGGTATTATCTAACAATTGGTTTTATGATAATGGTTACTGGTTTTGTCTGAATTTTTTTGGAAGCCTTCATGTTGATTCCCTTTTATTGTTTGGGTTTAATTGTGGTATGATTTGGTTGATCTATTAGTTTTTTGGGTTATTTATTTCATTTTTGGGTAGTGAACACCCCCATTAAATTTGATTGATGTTTGAGGTGTTACCACAGGAGATTCACTATTAGAAGACCCTCTAATTGATCAATACATAAACATTCTTCTTATGTTTCGATATTTTAATCCTCCTCTCTATTATGGTTAAGAGGACCCCCTTGAAGTGGAAGAGTAGATGTGAAGAATATTAAAATTTAGTTTCATTGACATTATTGAATAAATGAAGAAGGTGTTCACTACCTTTATACTTTAAGGTGTCAGAGATTGATTTTTCCACTTTTGTCGATGTGGTTAGGCATGCGGTTTGTGTTGAAGCTATGCTTACTAGAAATGTTTAAGGTAGCTAATTTCCTTCTAGTATCTGTAATAGCTAAATCAAGTTTCATTAACGATATTTGGAATGAACATAAAGATATTGGTGTTAGTTTTGGGGTTTAATAAAAGTATTTTGATCTTTCATAAGCTTTTTTACGCGCAACACCATGCAGTTCCACTACTGTTAAAAAATTGATGATAAGGAGCTATCAGGTCTTAATACCCGAGGAACTACCATTATTAATGAAACTGAGGTCAATTTAAACAACTCTATCAAGATATTCAAAGAAAACGTCTTAGAGTAAGATCCATCTCTCCAAAAAACACTGTTACCAATTTTTTGGATTAGTGCACAATTGGGGCGTCAATAAGAAGTCAGTACCTATGTGTGATTATTCTATTGTAATGGTTGTTGCTAATGGTGATTCATGGTGATTCTTTTTTTCTCTAAATATTAGAGTTTGATTATGACTCTATTAAGAACTTCTATTTTAGAGTAAGAATGTTCTTCTTTTGGAAATCCATAATATATCCATTCTAATTAGAGATGAAGTCTATGTGTTCTTTGTCCTTACTATATCTAGTAAGGATGAAAGTGGATGAGGCTTATGTGACCCCCAGATACAGTTCTTGGTGAAGTGCCTTCTTAAGGTGAGGCGATTTCTACAACGTGTTGTGTTCACATGGTTGTTCCTAGATTGTTGTGTGGATTCTTGTGGATAAAAAATAAGGAGTTATTACTGGGGATCATCAGCTCTTGACTTTGAGGAAGGATATGCTTCAAACATCATGGCTCCATAGATAGGCCATAGAGTGAAGCTATTTCAAATTTAGTAATCTTTTGGGGTGTGAGGAACCTAAGATGGATTTTATCTTCAGTGATAAAATTGGGACAATTTAGGTTCCCTATGGTATTTTCTTGTTCATTTAAAGTTCCCAGTTAAAGAAAGGGAATTATGGCCACATTATTTTATTGTAAACATTCGGTCTGGAAAATATTTTTTTTGTTAGAAGTCATGGTTTTATCATTTTCTTGAGATTGAAGTGGTTTAGATTTTTTGTATTTGGATCCCAGTTTGATTGTCCATATGTATTTGGACATCATGAATTAGTTTTTGTTTTATCATGTCTTAAGGGAAGGTGTTTCTCCCATCAATGGAGGGATTTACTTGACCCGTGTTTCTTGGTCTATTCATGAAGCCTGTAAGTTGTCCCATGACTAGTTTCCCAAGTTGTTCTATATGTTTTGGTTAATTTGGCTATTTCTTATGGTGGATAGAACCATTGCAGGTCTTTTTGAAATTTATTTCCTGAGTAAAATAGTTCTAGTTCGTTTCTAATAGTGGTGAGTCCATTTAGGCCTCCCCATGTGGATTATATGGTTTAGTTTCTGGTGTTGGATTTGTAGTGGGTAGTATTTTTTTGGAGAAATATAATTTTAAGATCTTATCATGAGTAAACATTGGGGTTGGAGTGAACCCTAAATTTTTTAAAAAGTAAGGTTATAGAAGTGTTTTTCATGAAGTGGTTTTGGTTTATTAGTTCATTTCAGGTAAGTGGTATGAATTTTCATTGGTAATGTATGGTTTTTCATTATCTTGAGATGTTGGATTATTTGTTGTGAGATTTACTTTTCATTTTATCAATAAATTTTAGGTGTTTTAGACTTCTTAGGGAAGATGGTGTATGTTGGGGAGTCTATTCTGGCCTCCAAAGATAAATTTTTTAATTTCTATTTTTGTTCATATTTTTCTTGTTTATCCTTGATGGATGTTTTTGGGTGTTTTTCGGATTTGTGGATAAGTATAAATTTTTTTGAATCATGAATCGTTATGGATTTCAGAGGGTGGAAAATACTATATTGGGGAGAAATTTCACTCCCCAAGTTTTTGTTTTCATCCATTGTTCTGGTTTTTTTGGATATGGGTTTTTTTCTCGAGTTTTGGGTGTGTCAGTTTTGAAAAATTCCATATTTTATTTTTTAGTGCTGCTATATTTGAAGAGTTTCAATATTTAGTATTGATGAAGGATTGTGTTTTTGGGATAATAGTAGCTGGCACACAATTTGGAAAATCATACACTATGCCCAAGAAACTATGTTGCCAATGTGACATATTGGATAGTTGCTAACTATGTGACATAATCCTCTTAGATTGTGACAGAAGAATGATTGCCACATGATTTGGTATACTATGCAGGAAAACTGAGATACATATCGCGGTCATTAAATATCTAAAAATTGCCTTTGTTTTCTCTTAGGATGTAACTCAATATTATCATTTATCTTCCACATATGTTATGTTTAGGCATCAGTGCTCCATTCATGCTTCTCTTGGCCTCTTGGGCTGCATTATTTTGGTGATTTTGGTTTTGTAAATTCACATAATCTAATTGTAATGCATTATCCTCTTCATTTCTCAACAGTTATAGGTTTATTCTCAAATATTTCAAGGGTTTTTTTCAGAGGGTATATGACCATAGGGGGGGTTAATCTAGTGATTTTGGGGAGGATGATAATAGATTCTGGTTGATATTTCCTTTTTATAGTCTTATGGTGGTGCGGTTGCGGGTTTGCATCATTTTACAGTACTTTCTAAACATGAGGTAGGTAGTTCCATGTTCTAATATATTTAGATGATTTTAATAACATTTTTTGGATTATAAATGTCTTCCATTAATTTATTGTGTGGTGATAACTATGTTTTGGAAATATTTTTACATGATCTTGTTGTGAAAATGGGATTTTCAAATCATAATGGTTGTTATTTGTATATTATTTATCATGGTGGTTTTTGGGAGTGTTTTTATGGATATGTAATGGATGAGAATTGTGTTTTAAATGGATTTCAAGGTGATGATGTGTTAAAAATGGGTTTTCATAGGAAAAAAATTGGTTTTTCATGTTGGATTTTGTTATGCACCTTTAATACTGATTTGGAATTGTGAAAATGATGGGAACCATGTTTTAAAAAAGAGTTGGGTGCATGTGTGGATATAAAAGGGTATATTTATCTATGAAAATGGGTGGATTTAAAATATGATCTCCTTTTTTATTTTTCAATTGACTTTCATAAATTTTTAATGTCATGAAAAATATATTTCCTAATGATCTTAGTGTTTGTTTATAATTTGGGTATTGTTTGGGTTATGTGGAAGGAGTGATTTCCTTCAGGGCATGTGTTTTTTGGATTATATTATGAAATTATTGATATATGTTACATGTGAACATGAATCTTAGAACAAAGTGATTCTTGGTACCTATTTGGGAATGATATAACATGTAAGATAGTTATTAGGAGGCGGCAAGACATGATTTTACTATTGGATAGATTCTAGTTGTCTCAGATGTGAAAAATCCAAGATTTACATAGAATGATTGATGATTTCAACGCTAAAAAACTATGATTATGATCAGAAACCACTAAGCCCATGTGAATTTTCCTCCTCATGGATTGTTCATTCAAAATGTATTGGTTACGGTTTCAATATCTTTTTTCACTGAGGTATGAGGTTTCTAGAGCTCCACTTGTTCTAGCTACCCATATGGATTTACCCATGGTGCTCTATTGTGACATAATGATTATGTGACATGGCTCCATCCATCAATATATGGTGGACCATTTTTCTATGTTTCTTTTTATAGATTTTTTTTGAGAAATGTTTATTGTTGGATATATTTCTTTGTGAATGTTTTCTTGAAAATTCTTTATAAGATTTTCTACAAATATTCATATTAATTTTCTTATTAATGTTGTATCAAGGAATATTTTCTAGTGGGTTTCATCCTACTAGGATTTATCTCACACAAAATATACACCTTTAGGTGTATGTAGAATTTGTTTTGTAGGACCTAGGTAAAGGCAAGATGGTCGTGGTGATGTTAGATGATTTAGGTTTATTGAGTTCCTCTTGTCCATGTGTTGGTGATGATGGATTGAGGGTAATTCACCTCATGTTCCATGGGGGGTTTTGAGATGTTTTCTAGTTTCTTTATATTTTAGTATTTTTTAGTATTGTTTAAATTTTTAATCTGTGAATTCAGAAAATTATTGCACCATGTTTGGTTATGGTTATTCAGTTATGTATTGTTTATTTCATTTGGATACTTATGATTGTGAAATTTTTTGAGATCACTAACATTTTGTATTGTTAATACCCCAAAACATATTTTTTATCCCATGGGGATTGAGAATATAATTAAATACATGCCAAACTATGGGTTGGTTGTTTGGATGTATGGAACTCCCGCTTGGTTCGTGACAAAAAAAATCCCTGAAGGATCATAAAATCATCTAAATATATATATAACGTGTATTCTAATCGTAATATGATTCAGGTATATTTATTATAATATTTAACCTTATTAATCTTTTTTCATGTATCCCACACCTAATTACCCACACATTTATAGAAAACAACACATTAAATTCACGCATAATTTTATAATAAATTATATATCACCAAGATTATACCAGTAGGTGTTATCCCATTAAATTGTTCATTTAATGAATCTGTAATCATGATATATCTCAATTTCTATAAATAATTCCCAAATTAGGGATTTATACATAAAAAAATAAATAAAAATGATAATATATGATTGAAGGGTTCGAGATATAAGTTTTTCCTCTATAAATTCACTAAAATTTCCTTTTTTAAAATTTGAGATCAATAGGGATGTTTAAAGAAACAAATTGTATATGATTATATAGAGATAGGTTTTGGTTTAGGAAATTATCCTAGGATAATGAATGCACATTTTCATAAAAAATTCTCCCATTATTTAAAAAATATAACTAACTATAAACCAACTCACAACACATCAGATACAAAATGGCCCACTAGCCAACTTTTCTAAAGATATTGTTCAGTTCATGGCTATCGAGGGGTTTTTCCTTCCAATATAAAATAGACTTGGTAACTGATAGAGTTTCATAATATTTATTAACACCACCACATAATATATTCCAAAAATTAATTTATTCTAAAAAATTATTAAATCTTATAATTTACATGAAAAACATAGTATTCCAATGCCAACATTCAAAAATTAAATTCACATCAATTTTAGGGGCATTAAATCAATATTTTTTAAATAATTTTCTTCATTTTATAATTTTATACAATATAATTAATATTAATAATTTTTTAAATACACTGAATATGATTTTAATTACATCTCACGTAAAATATTTTTATTATTTATTCCTATAAGACATAAATAAATCCATAATTATTATACCAAAAGTTAATGTTATCCCAAGACCATGTTATATATTATTTTATTTTCTAAAATTTATTTATTAAAATTTCAAAAATTACATATTTTTATGAAGTTACATTACATCATTATAAAAAAATTATGGTATATTGATAGAAATTTTAATGTACTTTTCACAAAAAACATGATACTTTCTTCCATTTTTTGTAATAATTTGAACTCGTTTGCATGGTTTTGATTATTTGATAAAAATTTATTGAATTTAAAATAATTTATATCTGAAAATAAACATATAATCAATCCATTCATATCATTTATTAGATTAATGTGTGGTTTCTCCCAAATGGTATAAAATTTATTATTGATTAATATTGTTAAAATTTTGTAATAATCTATGCTTTTTCTCAGTTTTGGTCATTTGACACACATTTATATAACATAAAAACAATTTTAATTATGAAAATAGTGTTTGGAACATTCCAAACATATCTAGAAACTTTTAAACCATGGATCCTTTATGATTCATTCCATTCACAAATACACATCCAATTACTTCACTCTTAAAAAATATGAGTAGTTTAATGGTTCCATAAATCATTGATGAACAACCCTCAATTGAAATCTCACCCAAAATGTTTTCTGATTCATCCAATTCTTTCAATAATTCAATACATTAATTATTTTGTATATTTATCTCCCTATCTACTCCTTTGATAAAAACATCAACAAATCCTGGGTTTTGAAGAATCCTTTTGTGTTGGAAGACTATATCCTAGTCAAATTCTTGACCATTATTCAGATGATGATGATTTTGAATCATATTAGGATAGATCCTCTGGGTCATTCTGTTCCATTATTTATTTATTTTTGAGGACTTTTGATTCCAACATGATGCATGACTCTACTACTTATGTATCTTAGTAGCAGATCCATGGTTTCTTTCTCCCCTTCAGGAGCCCTCCTATGATAAAGAATGTAGATAATTCCTTAGGGAGATTCTTATGTGAATAAAAAATAATGAATACTGGTTACTATCCAATCATCACCCATATCTTTGTTAAATTTATTTTTATATATCAACTCTATAAGTACTTATGGATTGAGTGGAAAGGTGAGTACGATTACCTACACGACATATTTTTTTAGTTTTGGACAATTTTTAGTTCAATTTGTTATTAGAAAGCTTATTTATCCTGTATTAATAATTATAATATTTACTGTTTATATGGACCTATGATGGTAGAGGATGGATCCATATATAGGTATATAGTTTTCAGGATTGTATCTATCTCTAAATTAGTATCTATAGATACTTTTTGGATTTATTATCAATAGTTCCATCCCATGATTATGGGGATATGAATCCCTTCAATTATCGAAGCATGGATTCCCTTGTGTCTAGATGGTTATTATTGTGTGTTATCTTTATCAATGTATAATAGTTGAGTGTGGGATAATGACATTTTATGTATTATTAATGGGGCCTGGTCTATCTTGTGAGGCATGAAACTTGGTGTTACATGGGTTATTTCAAGTGGAGAAGAAAACATGTTTACAATACCAAAAACCAAAAATAACTAATGTTTTTATCATATGATAAAAGATTTTAGAATTACCATAGGATATGTGTAGGTAAATCATGCCTCTATAAAAGTTAATAGTGGAATGATGTGGGCATTTAATGTTAATAAACCACTAAAAAGATTAAGCTAACTTTTATGATGGGATTGTGGCTACAAATAAAATAATGAGTGCTACTAACAGGATGGTGTAAGATGGGTTTTAACAATAAGAAAAATAATTTTTGCTTGTAATCTGACTTAGTTACAGATCATAATTATCTAGGGAGTTAGATGATTTAATTTAATCCTTTTGTTGAGGAAATCTTTGATGATGAATTTAGTGATGGAAAATTATCTCTCAAGTATTATTATTAAGAGAGTAAAGGCTGGTTTATGATTTTAATCATATAAGGATAAAAATTAATGAATGTAGGGAAGAAAAGAAGTTGGTATACAAATTATTTTTGGTAAAATATACCCATGTTTATAGGATATAATGATTACTTAATGGGGGTTTTATGGGGATTATACAAGAATACCTTGAGTATGAGAAGTCTTTTCCCATTAATGATATTTTGGATGTTTCAATGGGCTTGGTATATCATATTTTTATTAAGGATAGATAAATAAATAGATTCAAAAAAAAGGTAATTAACTAAACACCTAAATTGTATTTGTTTCTTCACCCCATGGAAGAGAATTAGGGTATATATTACCACATCAAAACCCTATATGAAGATATTAATAGGAAGAGTGTAAGAAAAATTATGGTGAAATAAAATTAAGAGAAAAAGGAATTGAGTTTCCATCAAGATCTTTTTGTGCTCTGTGGTTTTAATGAAGGGATGATAAATATAGAAGAATACATCATTAAATTTGACAATATGACATCATATTGTGAGGATATCATATGAGAAGATGAAAAGTGGAATTTCATTAGTGTTTAGTGGTGTTTGTATAAAAAGTTTGACTCAGACTTGTTAATGTTTTTAGGTATTTGTAAGAGTCTTAAAATATCTGTTAATCTCAATATTGATTATCTCATTTGTTCAGGGTCCCATTTTATACTTAAAAATTGTTTTTATGATGATGAAAATATAAGATTGGATGGGTTGAAATTATTAATACCAATAATTTCAAGATCCTTTATATCTTATATGTTTGTTTCAAATATAATTTAATTAGTATTACCATTTATGAAAATATAATTTAAATAAACTATAACATCACTATTTGTATCATATCTATTGGTTGGGAAAAACAATATTCCTTAGTTTACTTTTTTAATCCATTAATAAATCGAATAGATTACCATGACCAATATTTTTTTCCCTTTTATCATCACATAAATAATTTTACGTACTATTTATTTAACATAAAATATGTTGAATATAATTTGGAGATAACAAACTCTTTTATTATGATATATATTTTAATATAGAATAGTTCTATAAGTATACAAATATCATATTCCATAATTTTATTACCAACATCATCAATGGAATAAAGTATCCCAAATATTTAATCATGATCTACTTAAATCTGTACTATAAATTTATTTGATATTAAGGGTGTATATTGAATTTTATATTCTTGAATATTATATATAATACATCTTGAAACAACAAAATTTGTGTGTGTCGATAGATATAAATTATATTCAACATTCCCTAAAATATTATGACATAAGGAAATAATCAATACATTTTTATTTCAAAAATATTATATAATATTTAAAAAATTATTAAATTGATTATGTTTGATATTGAGGCATGGAAATACCCTCTAATATATGAGTACAGGTCATTATAGTTTTTTTAATTATATCATTTAATTCTGTTATAGATCCCTTTTAAAGAAATTTAAATTTAATTATTTTTCCTCCTCAGTTATTCAATTTATGTTTTTACTTTATCTACATGGATCTATACCTTACTATTAAAAAATAAAAATTCCTTATCAAAATTCATTCATACTCAATTTTCTCAAATTTATTAATTTATGATATTCTAAAATACAACCCTCTAACTGGAAATATTGTTCTATATATTTAAAATCCTCCCTATGTAGATCCTCTTCCACTACAAGAAATGACACATCCATTGATTTAACTTGATAAAATGGTAAAATATGTATTTTTCTATGTTTTAAAATATTAAATAAATATTAATTATTATTATTTAATACTTACAGATTGTTCCAATTCTTTTACACTCTTTCATATACTATTTATCATTTTTTATATATGTGAATATCATGATTTGGTATATAGAATTGGTAAAGGTTTAGGGGTGTAGTCTAAGTGGTTGAGGATAATCGTAATAATTTAATTTTTTTGATTTCCTTGGATAAATATTGATAACATGATGGTTAGAATCCCCAATATATTATAGAAATGATCTTTCACATTTAATTAACAACTAATTTATAAAATAGAGAATAAAAATGGCATGTAATTATTTCTATGTTGTATATTCAATTAAAAAATTATTATCATAAAATAATTGTATCTGATGATTCAAGTATAGAATACATCTATTTGTATTCACATATAGTCTAAAAATCTCAACAAACCACTGTGTAATCTTTGGATGCTATCATAAAAAATTCTCACAACTTGTGATGTTCTCCATTGATTTAAATAAAAATTACTTAATAGATGGACTGATTTATTCTAGTACTCTTTATGAATTGAGAGGGATGAGTAGGGTTGTACTTCTCCATTATTGGGATAATTATTGACATATTTTTCTATTGGGATTGAGAATATTCCCTCTATAAAATGTTATTCACAAAAACATCTAATACTAAGAAAATATTATAACTAGGTTTATATATTTTGGTCACAGAATAAATAATTGCACCTAATACATTTATTATTCTCTAAATTATATGCCAGACCAATATAATATAATAATATTAATAATTTTTTTCATTGATGCATGCATGACTCCCTAATAATATAAATATCATTTTTACGTGAATAAATAATTTTTTTATTTAAATGATATTTAATATATCACCCTAGTTAGTGCCTTAAATTAGTTTTATACCCCTCCATGATATTTATCAAATCTTGAATAATGACTATTTTTAAGAGTAATAAATATTACTTTGTTTTCTATTCATTATATAAATAGATATTATTTTTTCTATCCTCATAAAAAAATTTATTTAATATTCCACTCACATATATATTCCTTGAAATAATTGGTGACTTACTATTTGTGATCATCTAAACCGAAATAATTATTATTCATTAAAAACTTGAGAATACTATATATTATAATTATAAATTCATATATTATTTAACTGAGATTTTCGATACACATAGTGTGTTTCCATTTAGGCCACAATCTCAGTTGTAATAGTTTTACTTACCAAAATTCATAGATTAGAATCTTGAAACATGTCTATGATTCCATAAACAAATAATCTAAATATAAAAATGATAATAAACTCCTACAATTTCTCACTACGTAACATGATCCTTTTATCTCGATATATCATCAACTAGGTTGTATCACTTTTGTTATTAACGATTGTTATTTATATAACATTATTCGACATAATAAGAATGTACTAATCAACATGAACACCGTTGTTGTGAATATAAGCCAATAGTTCTACTCCCATCACAGGGACCAAGATATCTAAACTCATTAATTTCTGAAGGGAAAAATACTTTCATAACTTATTCATAAATTCTACATCATTCATGATTCACTAAACACATCCTACTTCCCCAGGATCATATGTTGTCACATTTTTTGTTAGTACATCATGTTACACAACTCATCATATGCATTAATAATAATCTCAAGTCTAACATCTAAAAATAACCTCATATTTTAATATCTAATGACACCTAGAACATGTGTAATTTGTATGGTTTGGCATATTATCCAAACCTTATATCATGTAATAAATCAAGTAAAAAACTTTATGAGAATAAGTCTCAATGTATTTTAAGCCTCCGAGACCAAATAGCATAAAATATCTATGTCTAGTTAGGTGATTTCACCCATACATATAATGTGTATTTATGAATATCATCATTGAATATCAATATTTTCTTCATTGAGGGTAACTATTTTAACAATTCAATGTATAAAATACTCTATGTAAACTATCATAATAAATGATATAAAAAACAAAAAACATCATGTGATAAGATTTTGATTATGATTTAAGATTTAAAAAATAATTCTAATAAAAAGTAAAATATTTTTCCTTAGCAACCCAATTTTATTAATGAATTGAAATATATATATATATATATATATATATTCAAAGCTAGGAACCAAGGAAACGTGCGAATCCAAGGCCCGGTGTGCACAAAATTAATTTATAAAAATATGAAATGTATTTTATATTTTTCATTCACAACTTATAAAATAAAATGGGAAAATTTTTAAATAAAATATTAGATTATAAATGAAAGACAATGGTTGAGTCCAGAATGTGATGTTTACCATTGGAGTGACCTATACTATGTCATTTGGGTTGTTTAGATAAAACAGAAATTGGATGTACATTCAGTTGGTTAATTAAATAATTGTAATTATTAATTAAATAATTTGAACTCATTTTTGTCCTATAAATACATCTCTATAGATAATCCTCTATCATTAGACACCTAAACAATAGGATTATTCTAAACCATTCATCACCCTTTCATTGGGGAATCACATCCAATGACAGTGACTCCCAAGATCAGAGCAGATCAGAGAACATCCAACACAAAAAAAATTCCATTCATTGGAGAGTGCGTTCTTTGATGACGAATGATCCAATATATAAGTAAGACTTATCAATTTTTTCTTTATAACCCTGTTGATTAAATTTATTAAGAAATTTCATATTATTATATTTTTATATGCACTAATTATGGCATTTACATGCGCTTATAAATTTTAATTTAATTGGTTACTCTTATTTTATAACTAAAATATCCCAAATGTGTTTTTTGTCCAAGAGCACATTGAAATCAATTTAAAACCATTTTTTTATTTTTCCATTTTCACAAAATTTCTTTATGATCTTCATCAATTGGACATAGTGGTCCTGGTTACACATTGTCGTGCGGTACCAAGCCCGATCAAACCCTCAAGATCATGATGAATCTGTATTTGATAGATAGATCAACAAATCCAGGATGTTTTTGGATGTATTTTAGGTTATTGGTGACCATTTGGATGAAATATAATCAAATCATAAAAGGAAAAAGAACCTAATTCATGTGAGGTGTAGATTTTATGGACATGAAAAATCAGAAACCCATTTCTTACAACTATAGGGCTGGAATCGCCGACTAGAGCAATATCCCTTGATTTTTGGGAGGACATGAGGCTAGAATCAAATGATTAAATGTTAGATCTGTTTCATTGAACACATATCATTTTTTTATAAAAAAACATGACTATACACTTTTTATCATAATGAACACCCAGTGTGTATCCCCTATGCTATGGTGTCTAGGGTTTCATAAAATAATAAGGATAACATGACATGTAGTCCTTCTACACACTATGTAGAAGTTCTTCAGATGGATGATCCATGTTGAGAAGCACACATGTAGGAAATTGTGTTGTAAGAAAGGTCCATAGGCATGCCATGTGCTAGAGTACACATACATTACCTAAGTATATGGATATAGATTGAGTATAGGGACTTGTCCAAGAACAAGGGTGGGACCCTGAGTGGTTAATCCCTTACCCAAAATTTTATTTTTATAAGTTTCCTTAAATAAATCCTTAAAAATTTATAAGTAACAACACTGAATGATTTTATAGAGTATTTTTTACATATAATTTATAATTAATTTATACAATAGAGAAATAAATTGACATGAAAATCCGTTTCAATTCGTGATTTAATAGATTTATTTCATCCATCATTACATAAATGATTCAAGTTTATAATCCCTCTAGAAGTATCCACATGTGATTTATGAAACATAAAATGTTATTGTATAAAATTTGGGTGTTAACATAGATAATTTTCATTACTTGAGATGTTATCCATCGATCAAAATATTAATTCTATCAAGAATTAAAGAACAACATCAGGAATTATCAAGGAATTAAAAGGGAGGGAGAGGAATGGAGAAATTAGTTATTTAAGTTGTCATTGATATATTTATCCTTATGGTTTGAGATAATTATCTCTAGGGAATATTGTGCAAAAAAAACATATAAACCTTGCAAATGATATAGTCGAGTTTATAAAGCTAGTTTAAAGAATAAATAATTTCATATAGGCCCTACATTATTCTCTTAATCCTTAGTCTACGCCATGTGGGATAATAATAATATTATTATTATTATTTTCTTGATTTTTGCATGAATCAAAAATAATATAAATATCATTTCTTAAATATATAAATTAATATTTATTTATTTAATATTTAATATGTAATCCCTAATAGTCTACTAACATAGTCCACCATTCCTCTCCAATAATTATTAAATATTAAATAATGATTATGTGTTTTAATTAATAAATATTACTCATTGTTCTTCAATAAATAAAAAAAATATTATATTCACTAAAATCAATAATCAATAATTATTTTTTATTCCAGTCACATATACATTCCATTGAGTAACAGGGGATAAAATATTTGGGATCAACCAAACATAAATAATAATTATTCACCAAAATATAAGAATAAAATTTATTCTAATATTTAATTTATATGAAATATAAATGACTTTATTTATACTGATAGTATTTGACCCTATAGGTCTCTTAGTGGAATTATGTTAATTAACCTAAATTTATAGTTTGAAATCAAAGAACACATCAAGGTTTCCATTTAGAAAGAAGTTAAATTATTTATTGACAATAACCACATATAAATTCTCACTATGTAATATGATTCCTTTGACTTGATATCACATCATATTTGATGCACCTCATGTTTCATCCACCTATATTCCAGATATATATTTCATTGGCCTTCTAAAAATGAACTCATCAATTAAATTGCACTGCCCATGCAATTAATCAAAACATCTCATTCCAATCAAAGTGACTAAGCTACATACTTAAATTAAACTCATAATGGATAAATACATTATTTATATAGTCATTAATTCCATCTCTCTATTAAAGAACCCAATGTATCCTACCTCATAATGAGAATAGGATTATTTTGGTTTTTAGAAACACATCAATGTACAAGACTCATGATATTAATTAATAATAATATCATTTCTAAAGACTAATACACATATATATATATATATTGGAATATCCAATGACACATAAAATATGGTGAATTACTATAAGAAGTTGTGTTCCCAAAAAAACATATATGGTGATTATCAAGAGAGATCAACTCAAGATGAAATATTAATATATTATAAGCCTTATAACTCTAATATACTATATCATATATGTCTAACAAGTTTATGTCATATGACGAGTGAAAATGTATTTATGAAAATTATCATTACACCTAAAGGTTCTTTTAGACTAGAACTCCCATGATCTATCGATGTGATAAATACCCTAAGGACAATATCACATTATATATAACAATAATAATCTCATGATAATATATATTAATAATGAATACTTTGAATAGATAATTAATTGAATATATAATGTAGCTGGTCCAAGGAAAAAAACTCCAACAATGAGATGGATAATGTGGAAAATTCTAGTTTGTTAATAGTTATGTCAACATAAAATATTATTCATTTCAAATTTATATACTATAAATGTATTATTATAAATTCAATGTACATACCAATTGTTTAATAGGTGATAGGTACATCATCTTTGATTAAAAGTGGTGGAATTATTCTTACATAATATATTGTTTATTTTCTGAAATACTTCACTATTTTAACAATTAAAATTTACAAACATCAATAATTTATATATGTTATTAAAAAATAAAATGATATAATTTTCAATTTACATTCATGGTATCCTCTTCATGATGGGTGATTAATGAAACCCAAGTTTCTTGGTTATGATTATTTTATATATAGCTGGTAGGTGATGAATGATGTTCACATAAGAAATATAAAGATATGATGAATAAAGTTTCATTTAGAATTCTTTTTGCGTCTTTTAAAAAATATCATCACATAATTCATATTAAAATTATAAAATAAAAATAACACTTAATAAAAAAAGAAATCTAATTATAATTTGGGATTTGAACTGTTGATAAAATATATAAAGTTCAATGAAATTTTGTTATAATGTATTATAAAATCATGGACTTCATTAAAGATAAAACATTTTGATAACTATGTTTATCCATGTGAACATGTATTCAAATATTTACCCCAATAATTCTAATTCAAATTGATTTTTTTGGGTTAATATTAAGACCATTTTAATTTCAACCAACTCAATTTGTTATCATCTACTTATTAATAGAAAATTTTTTCCAAAAATTTTAATGAGATTTCAATTTTTTATTTTTTTTAGTTTATCACAATTGGTCTATTTTTCAACATTGGGATCATTGTTTTGATAATCCTCAAAATTATTAGAATCCACAGGTTCAAATATAATTAATTGTAAACCACATTAATAAATAAATAAAACATGTAGATGTTCTAATAAAAATATATTATATTTATATAATATATAATATATATATATGAAATCAATGGAATCAAACCTACTTATTAAAATTATTTTATTTTAGTTAATAATTCAATGGTTTTTATCAATTATTGAAATCCCATCTCAATGTTCCCCTATATAATATGAAAAATTATTTTCATTTTGGACACTATAAAATAACAATGATATCACAAGGAAGGGATTATCGTACAATAAATTATAATTTATATCAATAATTGTTTAACATACCAAGAAAAAGTGGACTTATTTATGTTTATAGTATCTGGTGCATAAAATGAGAATAGTTCTTGGGATGTCATTATATAGGGATAGTAAATGTACCCTTATATATTAAACTATAACTTTATAAATCCTAATTTCTAAACATAAATTTCAATACTATTATGAATTAATTTTTATAATAAAATCAACACCTGTAATATAATATAATCTATCTCCCTTTTTTTTCAATGGTACCAATGTAATATGTATTCATATAAATGATATTGTTTCCCATGAACGCGTAAACATATGATGATGCTCATAATTTAACATTTTTATTATATAATTCAATATTTTAGAATAACCAAATTCATATTTTATGTGTATTTATATCAATTTATTGTATTATTAATATTTTGACCTAAATTTTGAAAATGGATTAATTTTATAATTTATATATATATATATATTAGATTTATATTTTTCCATAAATTATTATTGATTAATTTAAATTTTGGAAATCATTTTTTGGGATTCCTTATATGTTAGGCTACATTTCTTTCACCTGGACCCAAACCTAAATCTATCATTTTGTGTCCAAAGACAAGATCACAATCGAGGCCATGAAATCAATGCACAAATATATTGAATTTTTTAGATAGACCATACATCGCACATGTTCGGAAAAATTCCACAATTATGGATAAAACCTGGTATGATTTTCCATTACAATGACCACATGATATTCTTCTTTATTTGTGGTCCTAGTGAAATGGTATTCTAATGCATTGAAATTCCAATAGTCACTAGGAAAGAAAATTATTTATGGACTAAAATAGACACATATTTGGCTGCACATATATAAAAGGATGATATTTTTTGTCTACATGGGGATGAATAAAATAGTTTATTTTTAATACCACAATTTCCAATAATAAATATTAATATTTCCATGAGGTAAAAAATTCTGGTGGACATGAATGGAAGAAAATTTTTCCTCACCACTAACTATAAAAATGATCCCCTACTTCCATTTCATCAGTTCGAAACTATTGTTAGCCATTTATTATATTTTTTGATGTCCTTGTACTGTAATAGTATATTACATTTACAATATAAATTATTCAGGTTTTCATATTCATGTCTCTATTTCTTTGATGTTAATTTATTCCTACCATGCACCTTCTAATCTCTGAGAAAAGAGTGAGATAATCCATGTTTTTCTTCATGGGGGAGTGGTTGTGATTCGAATTTTTTATGTCTAAATTATTCTCTTTATTAAATTCAAATAATTTAGTATAAGATAAACTAGATTTTGGGAAGGTATTTTCCCTCTTTATCTACTTTTTTGTTCCACTCCTTGTTCACAATTATTCATCTCCATCATTATCATAATGTTTTATAGAGAGGCTTGGTGTAGCATTGGGATGATTCAATGATATAGATTATCCTTTATTTGGATGTTTAGTTTGGGTTTAATTAAAATTAAATTAGATAATGTGGATTTATAGAGTTGATATATACATTAAATGGTATAATGAGGTTGAATTTTTAAATAATAGTGATAATATCTCCATGAAGTCATAATAAAAACAACAATTATTAACTAAAATATTTTTTTATTCTCAATTTATTTTTGTTTTGTTTTCATATTTGTATATTTTAGGTATTTTCTCACCAAAATGTATTTTTATATCATTATCAGTATATTACTTTTCTTAGGAATAGAGACATTATAATTTCAATGTGTGTGTGTGAGTATCCTCAACAAGAGATCAAACCTTGTGTGCACAATAAGAAGAATTATTATGTAATAATAATTTATTTGTGAGGGATTCATAAAAAAAATCTAAAAAATCTATCACCATTAGCAGGGATGATATGTTCTTGAACTCGCTATTTTCTTTAAAAAAATTCAAAATTAAAAATGGGAATCATTGATGATGAACCATTCACTTCTCTGAGTAAGATAATTCAAATTTTAGAATGAAATGTGTGAGGGGTTTTATGTATAATTTCGACTGAGATTTATCTAAAAAGATTATATAAGAACTAATGTATGACATTTAGAAACCAATTTTAGATTCTTCTTCCATGAATCCCAATGAATTATCACAATACAATCTAGATTTTTATTAAGAGGAGGTCATGGAACAAAAAAAGAGTATATTTTTATGTTTTTAAGAATATACCATGAAGGTTGAAACTAAAATAAATAACCCTTATTTAACATAAAATTATACAATCCTTTTAACAACCATATAGGAATATCCAACAGAAGAATTTAACAAGATGATGGGGGTAAAATTAATAGAAGATACTATTTTTTCATTTACTCTATTATTAATTACAATTCACTACACATAGTTTTATTTTATATAATTAGATCTAATTATTTTCTTATAGAGTGACGATGATGAGAATGAAGTGGCTACCAATGAGGTAAAAAAGTTGTTTCAATTTCTTTAAGATAAAGAATAAAATCTTATGGATCATTATGGGATGACACTACAACCTCTGCCTCAAAATTCATACGACATGGATATTGACCATGATAATTGATATGGAACACACTTAAATTATTTTCCCACTTCATTTACACCTTAAATTATATATATTTTTATCTTCACGGTGTTATAATTTTTCTTCTATTTTTTCCCCCTCATAGAATCCACATATAGATATTGGGAGAAATATAATGTGGTGATTTCTACGTAGGAAACCCTATCCACATTATAATAGGGGATATTGTTATGAAAATACCTCACAAGGGGTTGTAAAAACTTTTCACCCATTGGGGGGGGGTCAAAACAAGTCCAATCCTCATTTACCTTAATCTCATTATTTTTCAATATTTTTTTATGTTTTCTTTTGTTCTTTTAATTGATGTTCATGTGGTAATAGTTGGAAGATTAACTCAATGTTACCACTGAAATATAAATTAATTTTTTATTCTTCCATTTCTTTACTTTTTATCCCCTACTTTTATTTATTTCTTGAGATTAATTAATGGGCATTTAAACTTCTTGTATGGGGGATAGGTAACCTTAGTTGGATTATTTGTGTTATTCACCTTTTCCTTTCCATTTTTTGGGAAACATTTATCTTCAATTTATATTAATTTACATATTTCCCAATTGATTTTAATTTGAGATATTTTTTAGGATTTGGTAAATATTGGAAAAAAATTATTTTTATATGGAAACATTTATTAGTTTTTTTTTATTTTAACAAGTTTTTATAAGTTTGATTTTTTTTGAAATCCATGCTTATGAAGAACTGGATTAATTTTTTTTACTATATTTTGCGGTATATTAAACAATTTTAAAATATTCTTCCAAATACCCACAAATTTTTGAGAGAAACATGTATTTTTTATGAAAACTAGAACTTATGATTATTCTCTTTCAATGAATTATAGTTATTAAAATACTGTTAATATTTTATTGAGATATTTCTTTTGGAAATCCATATTTTAACATGAGACCCAACTTTATAATTACCCTTTTTCATTTCCCACCTTCACTATTAATATTTTATTCTTGATTATTTCAAGTATATGTGTCAGGGAAGTTATATTTATGTGTTTTATATGGGATTAAACTCATTTTTGGTGTGTGAGTTCTGTGTCGTTATTCTAGGAATTTGAATCAAAGAATGGGTGTCATTCATTCAATGTTCTTCATTTCTATCATCTTGTTCTCCAACAAAAAAGAAAAATATAGAAAATAAAAAAATTAGGTGAGATTTATTTATTCATTTTTCTTTACATTATGACACATGACCCACTCAAAAATTAAGGGCTTGCATTTTATTATTTTATTTTGTTTTATTATTAGATAATTTTTTATAAAAACACTGAAAAAAATAAAATAAAAAAGGGGGAATTATGTTGAAATATTTTTTTGTATTAGCTATTCTAATTTATATTGAAGGTCAAAAAATGTGGGTATTATATTTGAGATATTAATGGAGAACCGGGTGATAAATTTCCTATATTTTCAGTTGAATATTCACGCATTTTTATTTAATATTTCTATATCCTCATTAAAGAATAGTGTTTTTTAGATAATTTACCAACAAACCCTTAGTAATAGAATTCACCATGAAAAATTCATCATTATTGAAACTATTATTTAGTTTATGTTCTTTTATGAGCTAATAATTTTTACAATCCTATACTGACACATTCATTTTCCATGTATAAGATTAATTCTAGATATAATTTTTCTTGAGTAAAAAGAGACATTAATTTCAATTTCAGATAGGTGTGACTAGGATATAAATAAATTATTTATATACATAATTAAATTCCATTTTGGAAATGGTCTTAGAAATTTTATCCATTTTGGATTTTGGTATATATTTTGATTCATATATTTGATTATTTCCAATGACTTTAGTGTTTAAGTGTGTGGGATTCATGATGCACATAATTTCACATTTATAATTATTAATTCAGTATTTAAATATCACAAATTAAATAATTCCAATTTAATATTCAAAATATTAGGTTTTATTTAAAATTTGAGCAAAATTGTAAAAATGAAATAATATTGGAATTTAAGTATTTTTTTATCTGTTTTTTTATAATGAAATGACATCTTTTACACTTATATAAAAAATAATTTTTTTGAGCCAAGTTTACATATTATTATTCATTTCATTCAACTGATCCCAAATCTCTTTTCAACATTTTAATGCCCCATAAATCTCATTGTATAGGCCTTTAAATATATACATTGATCTGTAAAAATTTTATGATTGGTCCAAATATCACACATAGACCTCAAAATTCATCTTAAATATCCAATGTATTTATATAATATGTTGGGAAAATATTTCACCAATGTGACAACAAGATATTTGGCATCATTCATGTTCATAATGGAATGGGAATCCATGGTATTGGAATTCCATAAATCATGATGATATAAAATAATTTATAGAGTAAAATAATGATAACACCACCTAAAATGTCCGAAATGTCTTAAATTTTCATGGTTTATGGGGAAGACACAATTGGAAACATTTTCTTTTGAAGAAAAAAATTAAAAAATTTGGTCATTTCATTTTCCAAAAATGTGGGAACATTTGGAGGAATGTGTTGGAAGGAAAAATTCCCTCATTTTCCACTGTAAAAACAAACATCTAGTTCCACATCAAGTGATAAAATCATTAGTTTTCCTTTTTGTGTAACTTTTTACGGGTAGTACTACTATAATATAATATTATATTATTTAAAAATATTAGTATAGTTTTCTTATTCTCATATCATTTGTTTTTACTTTTTCTTCCCCCAATTGTGATCCTTTTAATCTCCATGATAATAAATAGATAACTATTATTGTTGTTTGTGGGAGGGAGAGGTGATTTTTTGAGTTTAATATACTCAAATGATTATATTTATATTATTATTTTAATTTAGTAGTATATAACCAATTATTGTTAATGTATTGACCCACTTTATCTGTTATTATGTTATTCTTCTAGTTCACATTTATTCCACTCCATCATTATTATAATGTTTTATATAGAGGGTCGTTGTAGCATTGTGGTGATGATATGGGGGAGACTATCCCACATGCAGATGGTTAGTGTGGGGTAAATTAAATTAAATGGGTGGGTTTATAGTGATAGGTATGATCTCTATATAGAATGAGATATTATGATTCCATATTTAAAGAATAATTTTTTCATCATCGTGGACTTTTAAGAACAAAAATGATTATTCACTAACATATTCCTTTATTATCTTATTCTTGGTTTTTTGTTTTTATGTTAATTTTTTTTTTGAATTTTCCCCCAAAATATATTATTATATCATTATAAGTATATTAGTTATTCTATAGTTAGTGAAAACAGAACATCAGTGTGTGTGAGAACCCTCTAAAAGAGATTGATCCTAAGGTGTGTACAATGTTGAATTATGAAGTAATAAAAATTTATTGGTCAGGGAATGATAAAAAATACCTACAATGAACATTAATTTCTTAGCGAAAATATTTAATTCAGTATTTTACAATGTACTACATTCATCAAGGTCTTTTAAATAAAATATATGTCCATTAATTATATAACCATTGTACGTTATTATTTATATTTTTCTCCCTTTTTATTGATTATATTTATTTCATAACCAATTTTCATCCCTTACTAGATTTAAACTCTTATAAATTTCCTTATCATTTTTAATGTATATTAAAACCACTACACTATTATATAAATCATATAACTGTGTTTTATCCCAATCTATAATGGGTATTTTAACTACATATCTTCTTAATATTAATTTACAACTAATGTGACCCCTATGGTGATATTTCTGAAACCCAATTTTATCCATGTCAGATTAGAAATTAGTTAAAAATTCCAAATATTCTTCTTTAATATTCTTATATCTAATAAAAACTTATGATTAGAGTCAATTTTTTTTTCCACAACCATTCATGTATTTGTATAAAATTAAATGGTGGTACATCCCAATAAATTATAATAGACCATAAATTTATATATCTATCAACAATTGAATCACCATGTGAAAAATAATATAACACAATTAGTATGGATTATAAAATATCTAGTTAAAATTATATGAAAAAGAATCATTTTTTCAATTATTAAAAATTATTTCATTCAATAAAATTTATTAATATTTATGTGCCAATGAATAAAATATTAATTATCATGTGTTAAATATTTTTTAACATGATTATACATATAACCATGTGAACTTATTATGATATTAGAAAATAAAATTAATGTGATTTTATTTACTTTGACATGAATTCATCTACGAGTAAATAATTATTTACATTTTAGGAATAAAATACTAAAAAAATTGTACTATTAAAAAATATTCAATAGTAAATTCCTTCGTAACAAGAAAAAAGTGTGTGATATTAGAGGAACAAAATTTTACCTTCCCTTATTCATTAGAACAAATTCATCCTTCATCTTCATTTCAATCCTATATAACCTTTTACTCGTGCTATCATTGGTCTTTATTTTGGAAATTAGAAAAGTTTCAATTACACTATCACATGTATTTTTTATATGGATAAAACATATAAAACATATAACATATAAAACATTACATAAGAAAGATCATTGTGAACTGACCTTTTTTGAAAATTATTTAAAAATTATTTTATAAAAATAATTCCCAAAAATAGTTAAAATATAATTTATTAAATAAAAAATTTCATCTACGGTTAATGTATAAGCTCTCACACCATCCAAATTTCTATCAAATATTGTAGTCTATGATCGATATTGTTATGATTGAGTAAAAAATTATGTTTTTAAGAAACATTTTATTCATATTATTTTTCAACCTAACCGAGTGTGAACCATATTCTATTATATAATGGGACCATGAATATTTGTCTAGGGATAAATACATCAAATTAGTTAGGTTAATCTATCATGTATGGGAATTATTTATTATGTGGAGTTTCAATATTCTGAAGGATGGGGTTTTGGGAATTTATAAGGGTGTTTAGTGATTTTTATAGTCTTCGAGATGTTTTAAGAATTGTTTCAAAGTTAGATGCGTGATATAGTTATCCATATAGTTTAAACATGACTATTGGATAATTCTAGAGGAAAATGAATGAATGGTTACATTTTATGGGTACCAGGTAGATAAAATGTATATTATTATGAAATTTCCATGATTTTTTTTCAAATTTTTTGATATATACTTCAGATTTAACCTCACATTGAATATGCCCTTATTATAATATTTTATTATTTTATAGTGGTATCATATATTATAATCCCTGTAAATATAAGAAAAGTCCCACCTCTAATTTGTCAAAAATCTTTTTCTTGGTTTTCTCTAATTTCGCATGGTAAGTATTATGGATTTCAGTTGGGGGTTTCATCATGGGAAAGTAAAATAATGTGAAATGATGGATAATTTGATTCAAATAGTTATAGGGTGTCTATAAAATAATTCTAGAAGCTGTTGGAAGGGGTGTGGATTCAAGTGAAAAGTTAAGGAGTGTTTCTTTGATTTTTAATTATTTTGGAAGTTTTTATAAAAGTAAGGATTATATTATGTGGGTTTTACTAGGAAAATATCAAAATTAGTATTTGATTAATGAGATTCATGGGAATGGAAATATGAAACTGATATCAAGTTTTGGATATTCATTCTTTCTATTATGTGATAAATTTGGATTTTTTAAGATTTATTTTTCTAAATAATTTTTTTCATGATATTAAAATGAAGATTATTATGGTTTGATGTGATGTGATAACTATATTTTGAGTGCATGAAGAAAACATATAAGCTTTTTTGGAGGTGTTTGATTTTTCTAAAGTACATGAATTTTGAGAATTAGTTGTTTGGAAGTGATATTATTTTCTATATGATAACATAAGAAATATTTTTATATATTATATTCATAGAATAGGTTTAATATCATGATATATATTGTTGGTTGTGGGATAAGAATTGATTTAGGATCCCACATAAGTATGGGGTGAGGTAAGTCTTTTTAGGATGAATGGTGCTATTTTGTAATCACACTTTAGTGTGGGGCACTATTAAGAAAAAATATATGGAATGTGGTTAGAGTTTCACTAAATGGGATCACTATATGATATTATAGTTCCATTATGCATAAGATGTATGTATGGTTGTGAGAATTGAATATTATGATTTGGTAATACTATGTTAATTTTAGTTGGTGTTTTATAAAAATCTCATTGTTTCTATTATATTTTAAAAGTTTGAATTGATTATATTAATTTTTATGGGGCTTAAATGTATATATGAAACACATATGATCTACTTGGTTTTACATAGATATGGTGTATGGGAAGACTTCAGTAAAATTCCACTTTGTGTTACTCACCTACATTATGTGTATCTGGGTGCAAATATATTTATATATTTCATTTTTGGTTTATTTTTATGGTTTTCATGTTAATTTCATGGGGGTTTGGTTGAGAAGTCGACCATGGTGGTAGTAACTAGTGGGGTTGGGGTAGAGTATGTTATACTTTTAATTTTTGTATGATTTTGGTATTTTTATTCATGAGTTTTTTATTTCATCATTTATATTTTTAATTCAGTTACATACATGGTTCCACAGTGTATCCTTTATACGTGAATGATGAATTGGGAGTGTTTTGTTATAACACACCATTCTAGGTGGCATGTGTTAGATGTTATGTATTTATTAACTAGCCTATAGTATTTGGGCTTTTATCTAACTCTTTGGAAAAATCCAAATTTATATTGGGGTTATATTTTAGAGGCATGTATGGGTTACGATTTAATATATAGTTGGAATTTGGTTTTTTGGGGTCTAATAGGATTGATGATATGATTTTCTTGGACCTGATAAATAGCTATTAAAAATAAATAATCAATATCTTTATTGTGAAACCAAGTATACTAGAGATATTTAGGAATGTGAAATATCATTTGATTTATAAATAGTATATCTATTTTAATCTACCCAATTGAGGTTTCATTATTATACTGTTTTGAGATTGAGATTAAGTATCATGCATTATGAAGTACCATGAAAGGGGTTCATGGAATATCTTTGATTTTATATGGTGGTTGATGTCTTTTTATATATAAAGTTAATGAAATATTATGTAAAAAAATTGATTACTCTCTTATTTTATGATATAACAAAAAATGATTTCATTATAATATTATTGATTTTTGTGTTTATGGAAAATGAAAAATGTAAATTTTTAGGGGAAATTTGTAATGAAAAATAGTTTATCAATTTAATAACAGGTAAAAATGGATTTTTTTTAGGAATTTTTTTGATGACCAGAATTATTTGAATTTTTTGGGATTTAGAATGAAGGAGATTAATTTTATGGGTTTAATAAAATATAAATAAATAGTTTTGAAATAGTGAGGTGGTTTAAAATCACTCAGGTAGAATTCATTACATTTTTAGATGTATTGGTTTAAGATGGTTGTAATTGGATATAATTGGGTAAACAATAGATTTCTCCAATGGGCACTTAGTGAGTAAATGAGGGGTGGTATACCAACTGTAGTACTATGTGAAGCTTGATATGATTCCACATGATTTTTGGAGATAAAAAATATGGCCATTAGGGGATATTATATAATATATAGAGTTAGGTATTTTTGTATGATAAGTTAAATATTTTTTTTTTACTTTACCCATTTTAAACCCCCTTCAATGTATTTCTATATTAGATGGATAAAATAAATAAAATCATATTTTTCTGTCCATCCATTTTCCTCCACCAATAAATCTTTTAACCTATCAATATAAATTGGGTTTGGATTTCTAAATCTAGCCATGTATTATTATTTCTCAACCTATTTAATTCATCATTTATTATTTTTTTATTTCTATTAATCTCATTTGGGATATGAATCCATTATTTTTCTAAGTAATGGTGAAATAACTTTGAGAAAAAAGGTTTTCTTGTTTTTTGGAAAGGGGATAATATGAAAGGATAAATCCAACACATTAACACCATTATATGAAATGTTTATCTCCTAAGGAATATCTTGGGGTATTTCTATAATAATTTTTAAAATTGAAGAATATTTTACAGAATGAATTTCATTTTTTTTTGTTTTTATTAATGTCACACATCTAGAATTTTTTTTTATTTTATAAATTATTATAAGGATTTATTTATCTATTGAACTTTTTATCACTTTTAAGAATATTCTTCATTGTTTTTGGTGTATGATGATCTCTTTGATGTTTTAAAAAGTTAGACTGATTAATACATCCAGGGGTTTAATTGGGTATTTCCAATGATGTGTCTAAAACATTAGTTTGAAAACATTAATAAATTAAATAAATATTTTAAGAGAATTAATGGAATATTATTAAAATATGATTTTAATTATGAATTGGGTTCGTATGGGTGATAATGTTTATGGTTCATGTTTAATTATTCTTTTTTTAATCACTGTCATATACCTCTGAAGTGTTACCAAAAAAGAGTTAGTTCATTGCTGACGACCATATTATTATTATTCATGATATGAATCACTTTAGAAATTCCAATATTATTAATTTTATCATAAATATTAGATATTATTGATTTATTTATGGTTATATGTTAGTCTATATCTATTATTAAGTTTCTTTTTTCCTTCTATTATTTGTTATTTCATTTTAAATCATGATCTTTTAGTATATATATATATTAGTTATTTTAAAAAGTAAACACGTGTATTCTCAATTATAATCTAATGAGTAAATAATTCATTTTCATATATTACCTAAAATAATTATATTTCAATATATAACACTCAACCTTATGTTAAAATATTACATCTATGTTAAGGAAAATAATAGTGTTACTAGATTGGAATGTAATAGTTTTGTCTCTTGATGTTAAAATAACTACTCTTAAATTGTTATTTATATAAAATTAATCAATCATTTCTGTTCACCATATTTTATTATGATATTAGTTTTTGAGGAAACCACTTATGTAATTTTTTATTTAAAATGATATCTAACTAGGTTCTATATAATAAAAAATTTAATAGCATTATATTTATTGTTTGGTTTTAGATTTGAGTCCTTTTTCTATTTTTAACTCTCTTATTAATTACTTCATCGATTTATCATTCTTTGGGATTTCATTTTGATTATTTTTTATTATCAATAATTTTATAATTCTTCCAAATAGAATAAATTTTCTATATAATATTTAATTAATTCTTGGAATTATCCATGGTTAAATATTCTTATTGACTTCTCTTCCACCCATCCTTAATTTATTCTTTAAAATTATTATCTATTACAGTTTTAGAAACATACTAACATTCACCATTGGTATTCCATGTTTTCAAAAATAAATAATAATTGTTAAATGTGTTTAATATTGTTTTCTTTTGTCTTGAGTTCCATAGAGAATTTTATTGGATTCATTATATTATTTTTGTTTGGAATATATATAAATATGAATGTATATATAGTTGAGTCATTGGGTTAGTTACTTTGAATTTTTGATGACTTTTTGATTTTCTTGGTGGCCAATAGAATGTTTAATATGTGATATTTCTCTAAATTACCATCTATGGTTTGTGGTCTATTTAAGTTTAGAGTATTAATTATACTTCTCGATAGATTAATATGATTAGAATAGGTTTTAAAAATATTAATTTTATAATCTAGTACAATTGATGTATGTATTTTAGTGATATGTATTATTGAGTAGTTATTGTTTGGGATTGTTTTTTGAGGTGGTTTGATGTGTTTTTAGGGAGACATAAAGTGGATTAAAATGTACTATTCAATAATAAAGTGGTTTTCCTCTTAAAAACACTCCCATTTTTTAAAAAAAATACCTGGTTAAATAACTCATTTTAATGTGATATGGCTATATAAGATGATTTTACAAGATTGTTTGAGTTATATTTTGTGGCTAATGAAAGTAACTTTATATGGGTTTCACTAGTTGTTATATGACAATTTGAGATAACATTATTTAATTTTGTTGGTTTAAACCATTGCCTGACCCATAGTTACCCATGAGGAAAACATATTGTTTCCATCATTCTTTCCTCTAAATTTTATTTTATTGTTGGATAACATGTATTATACACCGAGAAAATCCCACAAACAAAAATGGATAAAAATATGGTATATGATATATTTTATTTAAATTCCCCTATATACATGAATATACCATGGTATATGAGATATTTCTTTCTCTTATACATGATATTTTTTTTTAATTTTTCCTTCCTTATAGAAGATATAATACATATTCATATTTTCCTTCATAGTTTATTTTATAAAAATTTATTCAGTTTGTCTTGGATTTTATGATTATTTTTGAAGTTTGTGTGGATAGTTCATGAGGTAAGATAATCATCAATCAGTACTACAAAGTTTATGTTGGGGATATTTTTTTATGAAACATTTGTTAATTTTTTTCAATGTGTAAATTACAATTGATATAAATCCCACACACACTATTATAGAAATTAACATTATTATTAACTTATTGGATTTCAGGTCTCTTAGTTGTTACTACATAGTGTTTATTCTGCCAATTTTAATGTGAACCACTGATGGCAGGTTGTTTTATATATAGAATTTCGGGTATGAGTAGTAACATGAAAACAATTCATGGATGGTTTATGTATTATTTGGGTGTCAATATTGAAGGATAAGACTTTTTAAGGTGAGGGAGTGATGGTGTAAAACATTGAAAAGAGGTGTAAAATAATATTAACATGGAATGTGGGTTCCAATTCTCTAATGAGAGGGTTAATCTAGATTGATTTTGTTGGTATCACCCCATGGACATGGAAGTGATTGTCGTCTATGTATCATATTCTCTATGGATCGACCAACATGTATCTTTCTCATTTTGATACCTGAAGAGTAGTACCTCTTAGACAAACATCATTATTGGTATTAGACTCCACAATGTGTTCTCCAGAATGAGTGCTTTGGGGATAATTCTAGCTATAATCCTATGGTAGGTATTGTATTGTTTTGGATTTCCTATAGACTGTGTTTCCTGGATTGAGTATATCCCGATATTCATATTATATGTATTATAGACATATGCCTATGTTGAGATGACTGTATTTTCCCCTGTTGTATGATTCTTGGTTTGAAGGCACCCTAATGATTATTTTTAAACTCACTCATGTATGGGAAGTTCTATCATGGGTCATATCTTGTGCAGGAAATTGACCTTTTGATAGAGTCCTTAGTGGACCAGGATCGGACGGTGCTCAGTGGGACCAGCCGGGTTAAGGTGTTTTCTCACATATTTAGGTAGTATTCCTAGTACCTTTACTTTGAGGTTGGACTTGTGTTACAAGCTCATTGTTTTGGGATTTTATTTGGCCATATTTACTTTTATTTACTTCCTTTCATACTTCAGTTGTGGGATATAGATATATGAATTCATTGGTTGTTCAGTTGTTTTTACATTTCATCATTTTTTGGGAATAGTGATGTTAGTATGTGTATATGTACATAATAAATTCCCTCCATGTTAGTGATATTCCTACTCAGTTCTAGTCACGAGCCCCTGGCCTATTGTAGCTGGGCTTGGGGAGTCATAGAATGAGCCCCAATGGGACGGGTTGTGACACCAAAAATTGTAATTATGCTTAGATATAAACATATTAATATAGTTCTATGAATGGTTCTTGGTCATAACACCTACAATAAGAATAATAGAATAGTATGCATACATTGGTGATATTCACTCTTAGGAAACAAAAAATTGTTCATCATAGAATTAAGTGTTAATTGTTTTAGTTCCCTATATTGAGTCCTAGGAAACGAAAACATGTGGTCATAAATCAAACTGTCATCCACCATTTAATCCATTATTTCCATGTAAAACTACTATAACTAATGTAGTTATCTTATGAACCCAGTTTTTGGAGTCTTTCTTATTATTAGTAACTTGAGGGATGAATGATCTGTGAAAATTTTAACCATATATCTTATCAAGTATTGTCTAAATTTAACCATATAAAACACCATATAATTCAATTCATTTTCTATTATAGAGTAATTATTTTGGGAATCATTTTATTCATTTAATGAATAGTAAATAACATGCAACATATTTTCCTTCCTCGTCCCCCATAAAGTACTTATAATTACATTACTAATATATCACATAACCTCAATAGGAAACTTCTAATCCAGGGTAGTGATAATGGTTGATGTAGTCAAGTTATCTTTAATCATGTTAATTTAATATTTTAAATTATCATCAATCATTAATGGTTAATCCTTAACAAGAAGTCAACATAAATACCATAATTTTTTGTAAAAAAATGTGATGAATCTTCTATAGAAAATGATATAGACTAAAAATATCATAACTTCTATTACATTATCAAATGGTGGTATCTTATTTATTAATTTAATTTTAGAATTATCATGATCAATATGTCATTGAAAACCTTATTAATGGTGAAAATTTTCTTAGTGACCATGAATTTTCACTTTTAATTATTCAATATAAGGTTTGTTATCTAACATCTCTTGAAAATTGTTTCTAGATTTTCCAAGAAATTTTCAAAATCACTTATAACTATTGATAAAAAATACTTAAAATCCTCAATTTTCCCATTAAAAATGCTGCATAAAAAATCCATTACACATCTCTAAAATGTTTCTGGGGAACCACATAAACCATATGGAATTCACCAATAGGAAATTAAATAAATTTGATATTTGAAAGTAGTATTCTTATGATCCTTAGGAAATATTATTATGTGATTATAACTAGAGTTTACATTAATGAAATAAAATTAATTCAATACAGCACAAACACTCTAAATGTATTCCTAAAATGTAATTGGAATATAGTCTTTCCCAGTGGAAGAATTAAATTTTCTATAATCGATGCAGGCTCTCTATTTGTAATTTTTCAAACTCAGCCTTGTTAAATCTTCTCATTTATAATAGATTTGAATCTACTTTTTTAGTGGGAAATTGGAATGTTATCACCTATGGACTATCTAAAATGGGGTAAATCATCATATAATCCATAAAATAATCACATAACCTCTAAAAACCCTTCATGACTGAGTTTAATTTTCTCTATGCTCTAACTCTTGGTTAATGGCCCAATTACATGGGAATTTTATTTATATAGTAATATAGAAATGTACTACAAATTTCATCTATAAACCAACTATTGGAAGATATATAATTATTAAATAGAGACAAAAAAATTGCAACTCCGCCTTCCTCTAAACTGTTATAGATTATAATAAGATGTTTTTAGTACTCACATTGAAAATAATAGTTTAAATGAGAAGGAATTTGTTCATGCCCTATGTTAGGTTGTTTTTCAAAGGATGTAGGACTCTTAGGCCTAGGAGGTCCAAGGAATTAAATATTTTTCTTAATAAATGTTTTAATGTTGGAATTATATTAAATTTTGATACTACAGTCAAGCTTTTCTTTAATGCTATACAAATTGGACAATTCACTACATTCAAAACACAAAAAAAAATTCAAATAGGTCATCCAGAAAACTCATCAATTCATTTCAAAATCACTCCCTCATAATTTACATGGTGTTACTACTTAGTTATATCTAATAAATGTTCCATAAATTCTCTAAAAATGTCTTTAAGACCAGAAAAATAAAATTCATTGTCATGGGGATCAAGTCAGTTGGGATGGATCTACTATCTCTCTCATTAATAGTGTCCAAAACCTCATTTTTTACATTCTAAACATACTAGGAAATATCATTTTGAAATTCCAATGGTATTTATTCAACCAAATATTTCTTTTATAATACATGAAGACAATCAAATGAATCTTATAATCCAAAAAATCAACTTTAGGTACTGCTCACTCCTAACAAAGGTTCCTTTTCATTTTTTAATTCATTAAAATCATCACTTTTATCTTCTAATTAAAAATAATTATTGCATTAGAAATATAATTGATATATCCCACTATGCATAAAAAGGTTCTACCCTGAATAATTAGTTCCTCCATGTCATAATCATTGTCTAAAATGAGAAAATCAGTAGAAAATTATAGTTTCTCTAATATCAAAAAAAATCTTCAAATCTCATGATTGGGAAAGAATTTCACTAATTAGATAGATAATTTTTTTTATGATTTGTGGTTCTAATAAACTCATTTATTGGAAAAATGATTTTGTAATTATTTTAATACTACCACCAAGGTCACCTTGATAGTTGATATAATCACTCTCCCCTAGCGTGCATGGGATTACAGAGCATCCTGGGACATGGAGCATACCGGGTATCTATTTTTTAAATAAAGAACCAAACCTTTCTATGGGATTTTATGTAACAAATTCTTCCTATATTATTTTATTATAATAAAAAAATCATTCCCATTTTAGAAAAAATGAATTTCTAATTTACGGATTATAGGAATGGTGTAGTAATCTAATGATTGTAAACAAGTTCAAGATATATGGGAATTTTGTATATATTTCCTCCTGATTATTTCATTGAATGGAATGATGGGGAAAATTTATTCAATTTTTTTGGTATTCCATAAATTTTTTCTTAATGATTATTTTATAATTTATTGTACATGATTTTTTATTCTTTTTATCATTTTTTATCTAGGAAATTAGATTCTAAATTGTTTTTAGTGTTGTTGTCCATTTTTCTAGATTAAGAAATTTCAAGCTTCTCAACTTCAATTTCAATTTGTTTTCCATTTTGGAAAAAATTTAGCATTATTTCTAGATTCTACGCATGTTTGAAGACCACAACTAATTTTTATAGACAAAATATTCCTTTTATGATTCATTTAAGTGGTTTTTAATAGTTTACCATTGTCTTTACTTCCAAAATATAGAAAAAAATTTATTTCTTGTTACTCTATGTTTTTCAACATGATATGTATTTATGCCTTATATAAGTAATGTTTGTAATTGTTTGAATCAACCAACATATGAATTGTTAAAACCTTCAGTATAATTCATATCAATAACTATATGTTTCATCCTTCTGATGGGGTCGAAATTGATTCTTTGGATATTATTGGAATCCAAGGGAGCATGTCTTGACCCCACCTTAGGCGACACCACCGGTACTAGTAGTAAGTAATGAGGGAAATCCCAATCCTTCCACCAAGAGGCTAGGGTATGGAAAAAATATTCAAGTGGGAATAAATATTAAATGGGAGGCCTTATCATAATGTAAATATTTAGTTACATAGAAAAATCGATCCATGCAACAACATACAAAATATAAAAAAAGAAATTATCCTCGAGAGTAAAAAAATAATGAAACAAACTCTAAGAAACATATAAGAGATAAATAATCTAATAAAAAAGTATACAGTAAAATTTATGCACTCAACCCAAGATATTGGGGGAACCAAATATGACAAAAGAATATGATGGGAAATGCAAGGGAGAGCCAAAATCCATGATCCTAGAGTCTGACTATGGAAGATGGACCATTCTACCCATGTACAACTATGATTTACATATATGAGTTCCACCATAGTCATTGATAAAATTTCAATCATTTTCATAATTCATGACGCATGCAAGAAAATCACATTTACGGGAGAGTATATACATACCCCATAGGATACCCTAAAAACCAATAGGGAAGCAATTTAGTAAACATATTTATCTCATCCAAGAAGGAGTGATGTTAAAGAAACCCAACCTGAGAGATGCTTATAAATAAACCCAAGTGAAAAGAGAAAGGGGATATCAATCTTCACAACTAGCTAAGAATGATAATTTATCCAAATTATCTTATTGGTAAAAAAATTTATTTCATGATCCCCATATATTTATAGATGGATTAGTATTGTGGGGCCACACATCCCCACTTTATAGAACATCCAATAAAGAACTAGTTCTAAGATGAAAATCAAATCTAACCTCTCAGTAATGAGTATGTAGGACCCACACTTTTCCACTTTGTATAACATGAATGGGAGCAATAACTCTAATGGAGGTTCCTCACAATGTGTGAGCTCTATGATGGGAAGTACCAATAAATAGATGAAGAACCTATTCCCTCAATAATGTGGTGGAGTTATATCTATACCTATACCAATGAAATGGGTGACCCACCACATGGACTAAATTGGGAGTACCAAGACAAGAAAACTATAATAAGCACCCAAAACACTGCAACCAGATAATAATTTCTAAATTTACAGTCCCACTTAAGTTACCTTTCATCATACATTTAATTCTAAAATAGTGGACATTATCATGTTACTCACAAAAAACTACATAGGATTGGATACCTGTGGTCCCAAAGTTGAGACTTAAGGAGGGAGACATGCAAGGTAAAAGATACAAAAATAAATTTAAATGATGTGTGCATATGTTCAAATAGTGTGTGACCTCACCTAAACCCATGACCATGTGCTCCCTTGGGAATGGATCATCCAACCAGGTCGGTCCACACAGTGTGTCCTTGTGGGCCACAACATGTATGTTCACACATGGTCCTAGGAATATGATTCATGTATATGTCTTGGATAACCATGTGCCTATATATGGAATTTCATATTAGTGAAATATCATCTGGGACCATATAAGTTCCAAGTATTTTCTCTCACTAAAAATGAGTTTTCTTTTCATCCATAGTTGGGGTACATGGGGGTTTTTAATCTACATGACATCTACACTGACACAGAAGGGTTGGGCGCATACTATCAGTACATGGATGGCTATCTGAATGAGTTTACATGGTGTCTAAAACTTATAGTAGAATAAAACCACATTCATTATAATAACTCTAGATACATGTTTTGTGTTTCTTTTTTGTAAATGAAATGTCGTCTAATTTTTTGAAACATTCATTTTTTCTTACTTTTATCTGAAAAGATTCTTAGTTTATGATGCCATTCATGCCTAAAACGCTTCCTAATGCCTAATCTGGTATGTCAAATTCTCTCACCATTGTATTCTTGTCAATTTTATCCGTACAATAGATCTTATGAATAGATTATCATGATATACTATGCCTAAAATCTCTAAAACAAGTATCAATACTTCAAAAAAAACAACTTTAAGCCATTCTTCCTCTTTGATCCATCTATAATATATAAATACATTATTGTTCACTCGACTATTAATAATATATAGGTCTGATTTCACTCAAACTAGTCTGTAAATGTTTAATTTTTTACCTCATGGCCCAAAAATAAAGAACATGAGGAACTATGATTGGAGAAGCACAAAAACAGGGTGATATCATCATTGGATGATGAAAATCCATGAAATGATCGTAAATTACAGAGCCAGAAATGGAGATAAACATTGGTGAAACAAAATCGACAATCATAATATAAATACAAAATAAATATCAAGATCATGAAAATAATTAATTCCATGGATTAGGTAGGTAACACATCAATACAAAATAATCAATAAAAGTTTGTATATCCATCAAATAAAGATCTCTACCTTAAGGATATATTAATCATTGGAGACAAAAAAATTCATATTGTTGCAATTGAATATTTCAATGTTTTTACATTTGTCTCACGAATATACTTGATTCCTTCATCATTGATCCATGGTATGGCTATCATCATCACTATCAAGGTTTATCTTCCTCCTATAATCTCCAATATCTATGGGTTATGTGTATATCCTAGAAAATTTTACATAATAGTCTATATACAGAGAGGGGTTAGGATAAAAAATTTAAAAAATCTAATAAATTATTTTATTTATTTTATTTTAACAAATTCACTTGCTGTTTCTACAATGGAATGTCAAGCACAAACCGAACGTATATCACACCTAGTGTAAACCCTCCATTTATAAAACAACCACAGACTCAAATTTTACATCCGTAGTCCAAATCAATAAAACAAAAGTAATTCATAAATTATAAATACACTATTTAATATATATTTATATTTTTAAATATTATTTTTGGGGTTCAACAACACAAAAAACATATGAAAAAATCTAAGTAAAATCAAAGAAATATATTGAGAAATACTTAATAGATTAAACCATAAACATTAAATTTGTGGCATTATCTTTTCCTTTAAGGATTTTCACCCTAAGAATGATAAGATACACAAGATGGTGGGGGTTCCAAGCCTGTATCTGGCTCTGAATTTCCTATGATATCTCTTATCTGATTACATATTTCCAATGTTCCAAAACCATATGATTGGTTAATCCATGTAGAATCTTCTCCTCCTTACCATTGATCCCCATCAAGTAATCCTACAAGGTGACTCCATCATCAATTTATAGCTCAATCTTGTTTACATAATTTGATAGGTTGTGCATATATCCCCTCCTATAGGAAACATGGAAAAAATTATGCACGTAGATTAAATTTGGGAGAATGACCAAGCAATATGAAACCTCAGTAACCCTATATAGAATCTCATATATCCTAGTGAACCTTGGGGACGTCTTGCTTCCCCAAATAGGACTCCAAAAACATAACCATTGGGAGACTCTCAAGAAACAATATCCTCCCTACATCAAATAAAAAGGTCAATAAAATTTCTATGAAAAATATTTCACTTTACACTAACCAGTAATCACCACTCATGGATCATCAGAACCCTTCTCAAATGTGACCTTCATCAATTCTTTCCCAATGAGAGATGTGTCACCGTCCTCAGTCCATAGCAATTTTAACCCTATATGGTCATTCATATAGTTCCTATAATGGTTCCATGATAATTGTGGAGTGATACATTACATTATATGTTGCCTCCACAAATGGTACATTATCCTATCAACTTCATCTGAAAACTATCATTAATGCTCTGGGCCATGCTTCTGAAAACTAGTATGGTCTACTCAAACTAGCCATCCACTTAGTGCTAAAATGTTGTGCTCATTCATAACATGGTCCCAAAATAATTCTTCAAACCTCTCCACAATAGTGATGAATACAGGGAATCATTGCTGGAGATGATCAACAATATTATCCAAAAAAATGATGATCCCCAATGTTACAAAATGACCTGAAACTAACAATGAGATTTTGTCCATTGTTGATAAGGTAGTATTCTATCATGGAATGGAAATGTGAAATAAACCAAATAGTGTTATCCCTATCAACCACCATGGATTTACCATTCTAATATATGTATGTATATGAAACCCCACTACCATTTATAAATCCCCATAGGTTGCGCTAGACCTACTCAAACCTAACGTTTGACCTCTATATACTAACAAATGAGTCACTGTGAAACGAACTCGACAATACCCCACCTTATTCCATCCCACCATTACTATTATCAAATGTCCTATTATATATTTACCATTACTAATTGTACCAATAAATGGGAAGTATAAAACTCTTTAAATAACTCCACATATAACATGAATAAAAAACCTTCATTACCTAAAAAATGGATGACATGCTCCCCTCCTTTAGAAAATCCATATGGTGAATATCTAGAGAATATCTAGTCACAAAAGACCTCACAGTCACCATAAATGAACTATTATTATCTCATACACTGATGAATCAATGTGGTTATCCCCATAATCTAATGGTATGATACACCCATATCCTCCTCCAGGTTCAACCAAAACTAGGACAATGGCATGGATGCCTCTTCCACTAAACAAGAATGAGATTTTCTATTAATAAAATATTTGACAAAATTCCCTTACTTGAAGTGTAGAATATAAAATTCTTTGCCATACTGAAATATTACTAGATTCCTATATCTTAGGTTATGCTCTATATAGGTGAATACATACATCATACTCTGGTGTTTTGGGAAATCAATGAAATGCTCACCCACAAGTAAACACCTCCACATATTCAAGGTGAATACATACTATTCCCAAAAAAGTCCTGGGTCACATAAGTCTACAATTGTGCTATAAAATACCTCAACCCATGTGAAAATATATTGTTCCTCAACATAATCCTAAATCCAATTCACTCTCTATAAGAATCGCGAAACAACAAGCACTCTACTCCATCCTCTAGAAATCTCATTATAGGAGAATTGATCAATCTCTGCCTCATCTCCTCAAATTATTTGAAACATTAGGATAAAAAAAGAGATTCCCATTCCATGTTAATAAATTCATAAATACCATAATCATTTAATTCCTTCAAAAATCCATAATAGTACCTTTTAAAACCAATGAAACCCCATAACTCTGATTCTCTCTAGGGTGGATATCAAGAAAAAACTGCATTGATACTTGTTGGGTCCAAAAAAAATATCATGCTAAAAGATGATATTACCCAAAAAATGGAAGCTCTATAATAAATAAATGAAACTTAGGGAGCATAAAATATAAATGGTTCTCCCATAGCAAGTCTACGACCACCCCTAATTTCTATGATTATAGTAACTCATTCAAAAAGAATATGAGAATGTCACCATTTATGGTAACCATGAATTGATCCACATAATGTTGAAGATATGGTATATGAGGACCATGAACACTTCAAAGGGTAGGTTAGATTCCTAATACCCAAGGGAATCACTATAAATAAATATTACCCATAGAAACATCAAATGAAGACTTTGTAATATAATCATCATGAACCTTTAACTAATGGTATCCAAACCTGAAGTCAAACTATGAGAACCATACTAGACATAGATTTTATTGATCCATGAAATAATGGGTATTCATTCTATTTTTTCTTTATATTTTTTTCTATCTTAAACAATGAAAAGAATCAATATATCATCTTTTATTTTCATGAAAAAAGTAGAGTTTCACAGGGGCACACTGTTAGTCTAAAAACCATTCCCACAAAAGTTTTACAACTGTACCCTCAGATCCCAATGTTTTGAAGGAGATATATGATATATCATAAAATATATCTTTTCATTCTTAGTGTGAAAGTTAAATAAGAAACTAATACATTAATGGGGAGGTAAACCTTTCATGTCTAATCGGGAGACTTCATCTAACCTCCCCCACCACCAGAAAACTAAAATCTCATAGCATCTACAACTTGATGGATCACACTACCCATCTAGAGGGAATGTTGATTTAACCTAATTCAAATGATTATAGAATGTTTTAATTTAAATTCCAAACCTCTAATAGAATAAAGACTTATCCATCCCTCATGGACAAAATCGAAAACATCCTACGGTTCCATTGAATCCACATAATAATTTCATGAGAATCACTCTCCTCCCTGAGACTAGTCACACAAAAAAAAATAAAATTATTACCCTTGAAACATTATAATTATGTGTTTTTAATCACAAGGCACTACAAAAAATTCATTATATTACAGTGGTTTAGTAAAAAACCACTAAAAACCTGATGTGATTTCACGGTGGTTTATTAAAAACCACTACTAGATATTACTTGTTTATTTAAAAAATACACTTCCCCTCATGCACAATCATTTCCCCAAACTCTTATTCTCACCCGTCCTCCTCCTCCCCCTAAACCTGGTCCCTAGAACCATCGTGGTTATGCCTTCATTGGTGCTTAGGTATCTCTCAATCGCTATAATCCTGAGCCCTATAATCCCTCATTGGCACTGTGGTCACATCTTCTTGACCTATTTCTCATGCCCTTACCCCCACCCTATCCATAACCCTTTTTAGAGACCTCTATTTACCAGATTCAATCTCATTCACCCAATAAAATGCTAGGTCTATGGTCAACCATAAGACCCCTAATCTGTCACCCTAGATTTGTCCCACGAACCACCCTAGCTAACCCCCCTTTCTTACTCGATTCTCCTAATAGTATGACCTCCATTATTTGTATTTTTATCCCATATTCAATTTCCCCTATCTCAATTTTTATTACTCCTACAAACTCCTAGGAAGCACTAATTATGTGTATTTTGGATCTTTATGTATAGGAGGTTGATTATTGTCTTTATTGAGTAGTCACCTAATTGTATATATCACCTGGGTCTCAAAGTATAATGGAAATCATCGTGTTTCATTTTCTTATAACTATTGATGTTTCTTAATTATAAGAAAAATATGATATAATGTTTTTCCAATATGAATTAATTATAGTTGCCTCTGTATAGAATTTATGGGCAATAAAACTTGTATTGAGTTGTAGATATTTCCTTTATTTTTTTAAAAAACTCATTGGATGATTGAAACCATATAATATTTATAATGTTATCATATAGAGTGGTTTTCTAGAAATAATGCAAGTATTTTTTAGAATAGTATAAGATTATATTTGGGTGATTTTTATAACTACTTTTTAAATTAATATGTTGTGTGTGTTATATTATATGTGTTTTTTATTTATATTTTATTGAAATACATAATGTTATAAATTTTTATAAATATGTTTTTTATAAATATTAATATAGTTGTGATTATTCTAATTTAATACAACATGATGGGTTTATTCATTTTTGACATTCTTATTTACATTTAATGATTATAAGTGAATTAATGGGTGTTTATATTAGAATTATATTAGGTATACCATAAGGTTATGCTTTTAATACAAGGTTACCAGGTTATATTGGACATGAAACTAATTCAAATAAAATTAAAATGTAGCTTGGTCAAGTTATATAATTCAATATAAATTCGAATTAGTGATTCATTATTTACGTTGAAATGCAGGCCTTAAAAGATAAATTAGCGATTTCATATAATATACTTGTGCTAACTATTTTCAATTAATACTTAATTTTAATAAAAAAAGGACTTACCATTTAGAGGTTTAAGCCAACACACTCGAACAATGTATCAAATATATAACAAGGGCCATAAAGGTGTAACAATGAAAGCACCCTTATAGGGGTGGATGGTGATGTTGTAAAAAGAACCAAGTACATGAATAAAATGTATAAGTAGGTCTCTTGAATATAGGATTTATGATTACAATAAAAGTATATTAATTTTTGAAGCAATTCCGGTGAAACAGATTTTTACACATTGATAGAAATGGATAAATAACTAGAATTTTAGTTAAAATTTGTAGACCACCCACTTTAAGATTGTATCACTCTTCTCATCAAGTAACACTGCTTAGTTTGGCCTAGATAAAAAAATAATAAAGAATAGATTAACACCCTAAAAATATGTCTTATGATCCTATATAAAAATATAATCATCATGTGAAAGAAAAACAAAGAAAGACACAATATGAATGAAGATATTACTATAATGAATCAAATAAGACAAAAATATATCAAATCGGAGGACGAGTGATGAAAAAAATTTATGAACCAAGTTTGAAGGACATTGAGGAGATATAAATGTGGGAGAAGGAAGCCTCATGTCCTCTCTTGGAGAAAATAATAAAGAGGGGTAATCATATGTAACATGAGTAGAAAAATGGTAAATTTTTTCATGTTTTTTGGGAAACACTATTCACCCAATAATTTTCCAACGATTCTAAGGATATTATATAAGTAGTGACTCACATGATTTGGCCACACGGTTGGATAAACACTACACCGACCATGCCATATTCCTTTACTAAAAGTCCATCCATTTTACATGGGTTTTTGGCCCTTTCCACAAAGGTAGTGTAGCCCATGAACACATCTATTTTATGTAGAGTTCCCCACATGGTTATGGGAAAGATTATGGTCAATGATTCATGGTTTCTAATTACCATGAGGCCTGATTCATTCGTCCAAATTTCAGGGATCAGAGATTCCAAATAGACCTAGACACCCCCATTTCCTCTATAGTATCACTAGAATTCCATATTAGGTCAGAACCTAAGAATTATACTGAAAATTAAAGAAATCATACCTCAATTTAAAATCATGTTCTTATAATAGGTTTTGGACATGTTTTATTGGTGTTTTCATATTTAGTGGAGGTGGGGAATGTTTAGGTTATAAAGGTTGTCTTATAGGATAACATTGTTTCTGTGGAGGCAATATTTCATATTATACGGGGAATGAATTTTTGGTTAGCATTTATGTTCATAGTGTTATAAGATCCTCTCCATAAGAATTACATAATATTCATCTTTATTTCAAGAATCCATTCGCTTTCATTTAAGGGTCATTTTAGGTTTACAGTTTTAGAGAATTATGTTATAACTCTAACATAAAAAAACATGTAATACAAATTGGAAACTTCTGATTAGTATCCATTTTTCCTATAATATAAAAATTTTAAAATAATTCATGATTCATTTTCATGGAAAATCTTCACTACATTCATCATGACTTATTTATTTCCCTTACCCATCTTAAATCCTATAAAAATATTTAAAAAATGGGATGAGCACAAAATATCAAAAAGGGATATAAAACTAAAGAAAACTGTTAGCCCATTGAAAAAACAAATACTCATATAACATTTTATTTTATCTCTAAATTTCATTAAGAATATGAAATAAATAATTTTCACATGGATAAACACTCTTTTTGATGATATTAAGCCAAAAATAAAACCATGGAAAGCAATTGAAAGCATGTTTTGGAAACTTAGAGAATAAAATTCATAACCCATTTTAAACCTATGATAGAGGTAAGTATTTCACAATTAAAATCGTAAGATAAAACCCTTGGTAACTCACTTCTTATTTAATATTAATAGAATGAACATTACCCAATACTTTAGAGCACTATCTGGGTTCACCCATCATATAAGATCTAATGGGCTCTGCCGATGATATCTATGCACAACTATTTTTCATGTTTATTTCTGAAGAACCATATCATGATTAAAAAAATTCATTAATTATATTTTAAGTCATAAAACATTTTAAAAACTATTTTAAACTTATAATCAATTCACTTTTTAATAACAAAACAAAATTTTATTTTTAAAACCCATTTTCAATACACCAATACCTTTTTCTTTTGAAAAACAATTTTCTATACCGATATAACCAAAAATGGGAAAATGGTTTATATTTTAATAAAACCTGAAATCTTAAAAAATTAAGATAGAAATAATATATATTCCATGGTAGTGGAAATGTCCTTATCGTCATATATCTTCAAAATTTAACATTCCTTGATTCATTTGGCAAGATATTCTTGTATGTAAAAAAAGTAAAAAATATTCCTTTTAAAAAAATAAAATATGGTAAAATAGATATAGAAGTAAAATTATATATTATTTATGTATATATAATTTTTTTAATAAAATAATTTTAAATAATGGGCATGGAAAAAAAAGAGGTGGAAGGAACACTTTAAAAGGGAATTTGTTTTAAAAAGAAAATTCCCTTATCACTTAGGAAATATTTGAATCATTATATCCATGAAACAATTAAATTAAATAAAATATAAATATGATAACAACAAATAAATTAATGACATAATATGTCAACTGGGCTGTATATACACCTCAAAACAGTGTATAGATGTGTAATATTAAAATACGCCTCAATAAAAGGAAATTTAGATAAAGTCAATGACCATGAGTCTGACTTGCCACGTGTGTCTTTGTATTCATAAATAATAAACATATATATATTATTTAGATTCTTTAAGAACATTTTAATGTTTATTAATTATTTTATTTCACTTATTACCATGTTATATACAACTACATAATTAATTATGTGTACATCAGATGTTTTTACCATATTTGGCATCTATGTCAAAAATGACTTGGGTCGGTTAACGATGGTAAAATAGTTGATTATTTAAACATATAAGGAATAAAAATAATGACATAATTATAATATTTATCTATAAATTATAATTTTAATACTAATAATTAATTTTGTTTTTGGTAAACTAATTACATTACGATCATAAAGATGGTAGGTCGTACGTACGCTTGGGTAACATTTCTATTTTTCGATAATCATTATGAAATGGAGGAAGGTAAAATTTTACAATTAAATAATGATATTAGAGTCATATATAACATAATATATCCCTAAATATATTCACAAATGTAATCCATTTAGGCTGGTTATGAAAATGTAATCGTATCTCTTCGTGAAGGAGAGAATCCACACATACAAGAATGAGTTATCTCTTTTTTGTGAGTTAAAAGGTAGGAAAGAAAATAAAATATCATATATTCAGAATTATAAATATTTCATTAAATTCATAATTATTTCATTTATATCACATATATTTTTTATATTTTCCCTTATTACCTTCTATGTAATACACTAGTGAATAACAAATCACATTGCTTCGCAAGAAGGTAGTTCATCGTGCACATAAATGAAATTATCGTATTCCTTATAGAATGGAATCAAAAAAGGTATGTAAGATATAATAAATCCATATGTACAATTATGTTATAAATATAATATAAATACCTTATACCCATCGTAATACCCAAACGTGAGAGGTGGTAATGGAAAAACTAATAACATCTGTTCATGAGGTGCTAGTCCATTATATATGTGAATGATGATTTCCTATGCCATTTAATGGAAATGGAAATTTATTCAGGTTATTACATTAACATATAAAACAAAAGTATATGTAATAAACTCTATTTCTTATATAACCATGTTTTAAGAATAATTTACAATATTGGAGGAAGAAATAAAAAATGCTCAACATAAGGCCTTCCTCGGTTGAATATATGACAAAAATAAGGCTTCTCAGACGATATTATAAAATTAAAGAAGTAATGTTTTTATTTATTTTCAAAAAAAATGTATTTTTATTATTTGAATATAAGAGGAGAATGTGTGGCCTTTTATAAGTGAGTTATGTGACACCATTGTAATTTTGGAAATGAATGAATTCCACCCATGCCTTTTTTATGTAAAAAAGATCAAATAATAGTCGCACAATCCATTTGACCTTAACCATGATAATTAATTTTTATTGTTTTCACATTTATTTTAAGTAAAAAATTAATTTAATATATTTATAAATTATAAATTATTCATATTAAAAAACTATAATTCATTTTAAAAAATTAAACTCTAATAATTTCCAAAATTTAATTTTAGACATCATTGTTATACACGATGAAAAAATGGGTTTTCAATTAGTGATTTTTTTTTAAAAAAGGTGATTGTATATTAACTCTATGACTAGTAATAATCCTTGTATGAAACTAAATTAATATTTAGTGATATATAATATAAATAATTAATTTAAAAAATTCCTCATTAGAAACTATTTTAATTATTTATGATAGATAAAAATTATTCATTGTATAATTGTTTAAAAAATCCCCTTTCTAAAAACCTCATAAAAACTTATACTGATAACCAATATATATTTTATTGAAAAGTAAATAAGTGGGATAAATTTAATTAAATAAAAATTATTCCATTTTAAATAAAATTCAGAACATATTGGAACTTTTAAAATACTTAAATTATTGTTAAAGGAAATACTTGTTTTAAAAATATCAGTGTCTCCACTGTTCACTAAAAAATTAATATTATCCAGAAAATCCCAAAATTTCACCATTGTAGAATTTTGATATTATTGTTCATAAAATAATTTTTATTTTTTAAAATTAAAATTTTTAAATTATTGAAATGTAACATTAAAAAAATACCCATATTAGAAAATAATGTAGTTATACATATTTTTTTGACTTTAAATTTTGTTAATATTTTTATAATAAATAAAACTTACTAATTAATATTAATAAATATGATAATAATTTATTCTATTAGTACTTATTGTTTTATATTATTTCTTAATTTTTTTAAATTGATTCTTCATAATTTTATTGACTTTTAATACATGTTTGGATATCATTCTATCATAGCATTTTCAGATTCCCTTGTCACCTCTTCAACCATATGATCTTCCCATTAAATCTTATATTACTGAATCTATTTATTCTAAAAGACATGTTCTGTATGGTTATGAATTTAAACTAGTTATTCCTTATAAGAAATATTCTCATCCAACTGAATTTTTTCTAGGCTCAAAACCTGAAATGAGTCTAGAACATTTTTTCATAACATCAAAACATGAAATATATTGTATACTTGAGATAGACACTGTAGTAAGGCAACTCAAAAGGTAATCAGTCCCACTCTATATGGTATTTCATTTGGTTCAATAAACCATTTACATAGATTACCCCTTTTACCGAAATTCATAAAACGTTTCCATGGAAAAAAGCAATGAAAAAGACATGATCACCTACCTCGAAAGAAATGTTTTACTTTGGTTATCTTCATTTTTTTATTCCTAATCTAAGATTTCCTCATATATATTGAAATCAAATGATCTTCATCTATATTTTACACTACTGAATCTAGTCCCATAACATACCTTTCCTCTACATCATCCAAAAATTCTTGTTTCCAACATGATGTTCTATATAATTCCTCAAATTGTAAGATTAATTTACTACAATGAAAACTATTATTATAAAAAAACTGAACCAAAGAAGGATGTTAACCTCAAAATCCCTCATAATACATTGATTATGAATGAATCATATCTTCTACGATATTAATTCTTTACTCATACAATCCATTATATTAAGGATAAAAACATGTATAGAAATTTAATTTAGTTCACAATGACTTTTGATGTCCTTTCAAAAATTTAGATGTGAAAATTGGATCATAGTAAGATATAATGGATAGTGGAACTCCATATAACTTGAAAAAGTCCTTTAAATATAGTTGAGAAATATTCTATATATTTAATGGGAAGAAGAAATGAATATTATGTTAATTATTGAAAAACCACAAATCAAAATATTTCCTTCATAATACATTAGAAATATTACTAAGAAATCCATTGATATATTTTACCATTTCAGCTCCAGCACTATAAAATGATGAAGCATTCCATTTGGTAAATTTTGTTCTTCATTAACCTACTAGAAAGTAAAACTTTTTATGGTAAACTAAGAAATTTATCTTTTCTCTTTAACACACCAGTAATACACCTGAATGTCTATACATGTTAGTGCTTCTTGGATGAAAGGAAAATATAGAACTATAAGATTCCCTCTACAAATCATTCTTGAACTAGTAATCCCAAGACACACATAATTTTTTTTTTCAAATCATAAAAACACCATATTCATCAATATTAAAATTATGATACTTAAACTCATTAATGGATTCTACATTTTCATAAAATAATTGATCCACCATATGATATTTCTTAATTCTTTCAGAAAATTTTGGATTTTCATAAACCTAAAAGAATAGAGAATTTTCCTGCATCCCCAACTTCTGGAAAAAAAATCATCATATCATTAACCAAAAGATTCATTTTCTTGATATTACATGGTTAATTTAGAATCAATTTTTCAAATCAAATAATTGGCCACTTTTTTCATTTAAATGATGTTATTGAATCCTGAAGTCATAATCCATTATAATTTTTATCCTTCTTCTATATCTCATGTTCAATTATTTAGTTTGAATAGATACTTTTATTTTTTTTATCAGTATATATTTCACACATTACTCCAAAAAAATTATGATTAAAATTTTTAAAATAAAAAACCAAATCATCTAATTCCAAATCATGTAAAGTGTAGTTTAATTCACGAAGTATCAAATGATGCCTAGAATAATAAATGAAATGATGAATATTCATTAGGAAAAAACCATTTCCTTTCAATGAAGAATTATTACAGATGATAAATTCATCATTTTTGGAATGAATGGAAAAAACTGGAGCATTCAACAAACCTTTTTTAGTTCCTAAAATCATTCATAAAATTATTTTTTCTAGATTAAATTAAATCCCCTTCAAGTTAACATAGTTATTAGGCTACACAACTGAGCAATATGTTCAACAAACTTCCAGTAGTAACTGACTAATCCACAAAAAATAGTAATCTATTTTATATGTATGGGTTATATCCATTGTTCAATGAATTTTAATTTAGTGGAGTAAACAATTATACCATCATTGGAAACAATATGTCTAATGAAATAATATTTTTGCAACCAAATTTTTCACTTACTAAATTTTTTGTATATTTTCTTTTCTTTTAAGGATTCCAAAAAATCATTAAGTTTCATTCATATATTTATTTACTTTTAGAATATTCCAAAATTTCATCAATTTAAACCACCAAAATCTTTTCCAAGATTTCATAACACACTATATTTGAATGGTCCATAAATACAATAGTTTTATTAGACAATCCAAGCTAGATAACTAAAAACACATAGTTTTCTTATCTAGTTAGAAATAGAGTCTTCATAATTTCTTCTTTCTTCACACTAAAATAATTATTTATAGACTTTATTTCAACCTTTAAAAAATACTAAGCTCCTTGGAGATGATAAAAAAACAATCGATATGGGAAAAAGGATACTTGTTCTTAACATTGATGTTATTCAAGGCTCAATAATCATTTAAAAGTCTCACTGAACTATCATTAATTTTAAAAAATAAAATTGGAGAACTCTATGGTGAAGTGCTAGGTTTAATGAATCATTTATCTAATAAATCATGTAATTTCACTTTCAATTCGAAAATTTACACTTTTTCCATTCGATAATGGGGTATAAAAATAGTCTTTACATCAGGTACTATGTTATTAGTAAATTTGACCCAACGATCAAGAATGAAACTAGGAAAATCATTAATAAATACATCCATGTATTAAATTACTAATGTAAAATCACTAATCTAAATAGTTTCTTTATTTTCAATAATATAAGGTAGGTGACCTAAAATGCAACCTCTAATCAATTTCTCTACTTCATTGTAAGTTATCATAGGTATAAAATCATGGAAAAGAAATTATTTCAACTACATTATATACATTAATGATAAATCAAAATCCAATCTATACTAAGAATGATATAAAACTACACTATATCCAAATCAATATGATTTTAAATAAATTCCATTCCACTGATAAAAATATTAGTATTCCAATAAATCTTTGTTGATTTGATATTTCCATACAAATGTTTCACGAAACGGGCTATCTCATTTTCATGTGGTGATATTCCCATTTTAGATTCAAATATTTTACAAATGAAAGAATGTAAAGATCCATATCCAAATAGGGTGTTAGAATAATTTGAATACACAAGTAAAATACCTATCACCACTTCATTTTATGGTCTAATGTCAACCATATTAGTAGAAAATTAATTTGATAAACCTTTCTATTTCGGATCATGATTATTTAGATCTTATGTAACTAACTTGGGATACATGTTATCATAATTTCCAAAATAACTCCAACTAAAAAACATCACCATTATATGGTTATTGGTTACCCCATGCTTGATTTTTTCATGACTCTTTTCTTTATAATAATAATCCTTGTGATTGAACTAATCACACAAGGAACACAACAAAAATCCCATCCACAGTTCCTTGAAATGGAATATTTATACCCGATGTTTTTTTGGGGCTTTCCTCCAGAATTCTTAGTTGGTTGTGTCCTTATTTGATTCCACCTTTAAATTTTCATACTATTGTTATCATGAGGAACATATGTGTTTTCAAACTCTTTCTCAAATTTATTTTTAGAAAAAAACCACTTTTCCAAAAAAATTAAATGCTTATTTAGAAAATTCTCTATGTAAACATGCTTTTAAACATGAGTAAAACTTATTAATTTCAATATAATTTTCATGAATAAAATCCAACACCTACATGGCCAATATTTTGGTGTTTTATCCATATAATGAATCCAAATATTCACCATTTTTCCTCTTTTTTAGGAATGGACTTTCCATCTGAATTCAAACAAACTTTGAGAAATATTTCTCAAGGAAAAGATCCTAAAATGTTTCCAATTCCATGGCATCATGATCAAATTTCTTTCTCATATTCATAACAGAAGACCAACATCGATCAAATTAACCATAAAAACAATAAACTATAAGAGTTTTCTTTTTCACATTCCAAATGTCCCATGACATCAAATATCATCTCAAAAGAATTTATCCATATTTTTATACCACTAGGTTAAATTATTCACTAAATCATATGGGTATTACCTCATAAAATTTAAAAAAATTTACAAGTTCCTTCATGGTAGATCAGGTTCTACTCTAGTTTGGATATCGTCCTCATTTATATCTTTTTCAACTGCTCAATCACTATAACAGACTATTCTGTTCCAATTCTAATAAAATCAGGATACTAATTTGGAATGATATTTTCTTCTTGGTGTCTTCCCACTAAGGATTCCTTGTTTCATTTTCAGAAAACCATTATTAATATATTTATTTTATATGAAACAACATGTTTATCTTTAAATTATATATCATTTTAACTTAACCAGAAATTAAGATATTTTATGGGTAAGGTATTATCATTATCCTGAACTCTGAATTTATTTAAACCAACATATGACCTCAAATATAAGGAAATACCATTAAAAAATACATAATCCTAATTTTTATATCAATAATTAATTATATTATACTTTAGTATATTTTTAGGTTTATAGTTTTACAGAATTTGGTGAAAACTAATAAATAATAAACTATATAATGCAATGTAGACACTTCTAATAAGTATCTGTTTTGTCATAATATAAAACGTTTAAAATAATGCATGATTTAATTTCATGGGAAATATTCTGGATTTTCCCCATGAATTCATCCCTTCCCTTACCCATAATTTAATCATATGAAAAACATTTACAAAAACAATGGATGATAAAGAAAATCATCGTAGGGGATATATAAAATAAAGAAACTATTAGTCCAGTGAAAACTTGATAACTCATATAATTTTTACCTTTATCTTCAGTGTTCACTAAGAATATAAAATAAAACATTTTCACATGATAAACATAGAAACAATTTTCTAAAATGAATCCAAATGTAAAACCATATCTATAAATTAAAAACTATTTTTGGTAACTTAGAGATTCACATTCATCAAATGTTTTAATCCCATGTCATGTGTAATATGATCCCAGTTTAATTTATAGTAGAATCCCATTGGTAACTCCATATTTATTTTTTGTTAATAAAACAGAAATTACCCAATGCATTGGAGTAATATCTCAATGTGTTCATTATTAAATCTATAACATGATCAGCCATCGCTATTTGGGAGCTCCCATTATATAAGATATAACAGGCTCACTTTATGCAATCTCGACACACCTTTTTTCATGAATAAGTTGAAAGTGACATATAATTTATAAAACACTTTTATTCTTACACTTTTTTGTCATAAAACATTTGAAATATCTTTTCAACTCATAATAAAATTATTTTTGGATATCAAAATACCCATTTCTTTTAGAATCAGTTTTTAATAACCAAAAAAACCCTTTTATTTTGAAAATCATTGTCAATATTAAATACACATAAAGAGGAAAAGGATATTTATTTGAAGAAAATATAAAATCATGAAATTTAATCTATAAATCATATAATGTTTATGGAGGCAGAATAGTCATTGTCACAGTATATATTAAAAACAGAACATTCGTTTCATCATGTTTCAAAACGTTCCATATAAAACACACAAAATTATCCTTTTTAAAATCATTGAAATAAAATAATTGAGACATAAAATGTAGTTTATAAATCATTTTTCATTATAAATATTTTTCATAAAATGATTTTAAAATCATGGAAATGGGAAAGGAAGGGTTGGAAGGAAAACATTTAATGGGAATTTTATTTAAAGAAAATCCTTTTATCACATTGTAAATATTTGAATAATAATACCTATGAATAAATAACATTAAAAATATTAAATTATAATTGGTAAATAAATCATTAAACATTTCAACAAGTCTAAATACATACCATGTAAAATATTATTGGTGTATAACATCAAAATACGCCTCAATGAAAGGAAATTGAGATGAAGTCCCTTACATTGAGTCTGACATCCCATGTGTGTCTTTGTATTCATGAATAATAAATGAATTTTTATTATTTAATTGATTGAGAAAATTATTATAGTTTATTATTAATTTTATTTTACATAATACTCTATTATACACAATTACTTAATGATGTATGTGTACATTAGATGATTTGACCATACTCGCCATATGTGTCAAAAATAACTTTGGTAGGTTGATTGTTGTACAAGATGTCATTATTTAAACATATAAAGAATAATTATCATAAAATAATTATACTATTTAAAAATCAATTATAATTTTAATACCAATCATTAATTTATTTTGATAATTGAAATATGTTACGATCATGGAGATGGTAGGTCATACGTACACATAGATAACATGTCTATTTTTTGAAAATCGGTATGGAAAGGAGGTAAGTAAAATTTAATCATTAATTAATGAGTATAACATCATATATTCAATATTTTGTCTTCAAATATATTTATATATACCATTCATGTGGTTTGGTGATGAAAATAGAGTAACATCACTTTGTGAAGGCAGTAGTCCAAACCTACATGAACAACATTATAACTTTTAAAAAAGGTAAATTGGTCAAAAAATGATATATTGAATTTTTAGAATTAAAAATATTTCATTAATATGCCTATTATTTCATTTATATCACATAATTATTCTGTTATTACCCTCGTTTCCTTATATTAAATGCATTAGTTAAAAAATAATCACATCCCTTCGCAAGGTGATAGTCCAACGTACATATAGGAAACGTTATCGTATTCACTACGGAATGAAGTGTAAAAACTTTATACATAATATAAGTCCTTAAAAGGTATAATTATTTTATAAATATCATATATATAATTTTTATCCATCATCATATCCAATCGTGAGAAGTGGTAAAGGAAAAAACAAATGACAACTGTTCACGAGGAGGCTATCTTCTTTATAAAAAAATAATGATTTCCTAACCCATTTGGTGGAAGAGGGAATGATTTAGCTTATGAAATTTAAATAATAACATATCTGTTTTTTTATATATTTATTTTGTTATATAATCATTTTTAATTATAATTTATGGGGTTGGGGGAATAAATAATATAATAATGATTGTTGAAGAACAATACCTCTTCTTTGGGTAACTTATTATGGTTTTCAAAAAAAGCCTTCTATGGTTTGATTATTTCAAAAAATAATAAGAGGAATAGTATATGGAATAATATAGGTGATTTGTATAAGTAGTTCCTAAACCAATGGGTTTATAATCTGTAATGAGAGAAGGAGAGTGGGAGGAGTTTTATAAGTGAGCTCAGTGCCACACCTGTAATTTTTAAAAAGAAAGATTTCCCCCCATGTTTTTTTCATGTCATATGGACCCAATAATGAACCATTATATATAAAATAAGTAATAACATCTAAATATTTCCATAAAATATATTTTTGTTATGTTTTTAGTTTATTTTAACCTGTATCTTTTTTAACCCCCAATAAATCCATTTTTACCTTAACTACAATAATTATTTTTTATAGTTTTAACTATTTATTTTGTTAAAAAATTATGTTGACCACATCAGACAATATAAATTATACCAATCATAAATATGGAATCAATTTTATCAAATTAATTTTACCTATGTGAAAAATTTTAAGTTATAAAATTCATAGATGTGATGAAAAAGTGGGTTTTTATGCAGAGTATTTTTTGAGAAAAAAGTTGATTTTATATTAATTATATGAATAAAAATAATAATTTTATAAAAATGAATTAATATATAATGATATATGAACTACAAATTTCATTTAAAACAATCCCCATTAGGGAAATTTTAGTGCATTAAAATAGGGATACATTGTTCATTTTAAAATAGTCTTTAGAAAAACATAGTTTTAAACCAGACACAAAATTAAACTAATGGAAAATATAATGTTTATTTAAAATTAATAACATTGGTTAAATAAAATTATATAATACTTATTATATTTTAAATAATATTCAAAAAATAATGGTATATTTAAAATATAAAAAAAATTTAATTTTTTTTTAAAAAATCTCTATATTTCACTACCTGAAAAATAAATATTTTCCAAAAAATAGAAACATTTCACTATAAATATATTTTTATATTTGGATTCAACGAATGATATTAGTTTTAAAATATTAAAAATCTAAAATTGAAAAATCAAACATCTAAATATAACCCATATAATAAAATGGTTTATTTAAAACTATTTCTTTATTAGATTTAAAAACTTCATAATATTTTTTATAAATAATATACCTACTTAATTAATATTAATAAATATAAAAATTATTTATTATATCATTATCTTGTTTGTAACCAGTATGGTTTTTTTATTTTTTTCTTGTGATGTCATTGTATTTTCAATTTGTTTGATGGTTTCTTGCCCGTGGTGTTTTTTAATAATAAGTGAATTTATAGTTGTGAACTTTAGTGTTTTAGCTGTTTAGACTATGGAAAAAATATTGTATGGATTCCCATTAAACCTATTAAATGTTATTTTTTTAATTTAATAATTGTATTGTATTATATTTAGAATCTAGCAGGTGTGTTTTTCCAAAACGGTCTAGTAGGGATATTATATGTTGAGCCAAAAACAAGAATACAAGTCTACCATAGTGTGGGTCTTAATTTGATCAGTTACTACATATTTTTTATATTTTAATGGATTTTTCATAAATATTAAAGTTGAATTTTTTTTATAATCTATTAATAAGTCAAGGAGTTTCAAATATTTCACACCATAATTATTAACATTTTGGTATGATTATGGATGGAAGGTCTTTTGAAACCGAATGATTGAAACTTATCAAAGAAAAATACCTTTCATCATGTTATAAAATTAATACAGATGAACAATAAGGGAATACCAAAGACTAAAACTCCTAGGTGAAAGTAAATTAATGGGTAAACCACATCATAATACTTTCACCATTCTAAAAATATATATGTAGGGAATGAAAAATTACTCATATAATTCTTCTATATTTGTCTCTGGACACAAAGGATATAGCTAGTCACTAGTGACGATTTGTGACACCATGGGTGTGCGATATCTCGATAGAAATAGTCCCAATGTAGCTTAGAGTGGTGACATAAAAGGATAAGTGTAGGGGGATTTCCAAGGTGAGGGGTGGATCCATAAGAGAACCACAAAGCGTGGGGGAGTGCATGTTTATGAAGAAAATGATATTTATGGCTCTGTTATAATGTTAGATAGGGATTTTAATTCTCTATAATATAGTAAAATATCCCATGCCACAAAAAAGGGATGCATTATATTAGCTTGAGGAAGAGGCAAAAGCATATGTTATGTCAAAACTTTTTCAACTCAATGTAGAATATATACATATGATTAATTTATATAGGTTATGAGGAGACCACATCATGGGCATCCCACAATTCCACGAGGAGTAACACAAAAATTATAAGCCCAATAATTCTACACATCACTAATATCATTAAAAAACATCTTCTATACTATAATTTATTAGAAGGGATATATAAATATTGAAAGAGTTTGGTTATAGATTTCATATCATGTGTTGTGATCTATGAGATACTATTGATTTTGAACAAATATCTTATGTCGTAATGTTATGATACAAATCCATTCATGGTGATAACGGTTAAAAAAATACAGAAAACCATGAGATTTAATAAGTAACCATATATATAATTCCTTATATGATGATGATATCTACACCTATAAATATTTCTTTTAGGTGAATTTTTGAAGAAGACGATAATTAAAATATTGAAAACACAACTCATGAGGGTCCTTTTATCAAAAACATTAGACTCCTTCGTGACGACATAAAAATTTGTATATATGCTAGTTAATTTAAATTTTATAATCATGAATAGAAGTTATGTTCTTTTAATTATCATTCATTCTAGTTTTTTTGTTTCTATTTTTTATATTCCCACCAACTCTTAGGCCTATTTCTTCACATGTGATGGATGATCATTCTAGGATGATCAAGTCATTTCTTAAGGTATGTTTGATCAAGAGTAGGAGGATAATAATGACATTTAGTTGATTGAATTATACAATACACTATATGAATTAAATTTGTATCATGTTGAACTAAATACGTATATAATTCCTTATTTTAACATCGATAGAGTATCTACTAGATGATGAAACCCAATCTTTTTGTGGAATAATGGGATTGAAAGAGTTATCATTATATTTTTCTTTCAAAACCAGATCTTAATAAATATACATTTATTTAAATTTCTTCAACCATGAGAAATTTAATATGTTTATGTTGAACTAATTAAGAGAAAATCATAATATTACTCACCCTTGGAGATTCTTATAACAAATTTAAAATTTTATTCCCTAAGGGAATGAGATCATAAGTCATTGAACTACATCATCAAAAATTTATACATTGCCTCTATTATTTATTAATGTTTCTTTCCCCACAATTTCAACGATATATTTTTAATTTAAAATAGAATCTTGTTTTAAAATATATTTCAGGTATTTTCACTCAGAATATTCAAACCAATAGTGAAAAAATATTAACTAGGTTCTGATATAATTTTTCTTCCTTGTAGATCAACCATGATACTTTTGGTTTATGTTATAAACATTTATAATTTTAGAAAGAATGTTTTGTGAAAATCATTTATAAAATATGACTAACTCCCCAAATAAGTGATTACTATTGGGGTGCATAAATTTTATTTTCACCATTTCAATGTAAAGTGTTATGAAAATAAAAAAATATTAATTATTTATAAATTTATAAATTTCTATTATTTTTGTTATTTATTTTTTATTTTTTATTTTTATTCACTTTTACTTTAATGAATGTTTTAATTTCATTAATTATAGGTTCAAGTTGTATGAGAATCACTATATTAAATTTATAAAGATGATTAGATTATAATTAACCATTAATTTTCAGCTTTGAGATCAATTGGTATGATGAGAATCGTCACACATGCTATCAAAATTATTTATTTTTGATTTAACTAAGTGCGACACAGTGACTCACCTAGTTCATTCTATAAATATGGAATTGAATTAAAAAAATATTAATAGTCATGAAGTATGTAAGAAAATAGTTAAAAACAAATGAAAATAAATATGGGGGGTTTGTTTTGTGACTTTTCGAACAGTAAACAAAATAAGAAAATGAGAAGGAACAATCAAGGAGATAAATTCTTAAAAAGGTTATATGAGAAGACATAGTTGATCTAATATAAAACCTTCACCATTAATTTATCATTATCCCATATATTTATAAATCATTCAATTATGATCCTCTAACTATATTTACCTCGAAACCATACGGAAATTAACACAACCACAAATATTTGTGAAATTGGACCCTAGGTTAAATTCGGGACCTCCAATTGCAGCACCTTGCTTCAATTGTGATCCAAAAACTAACTTATGGACAATGTACGATTAGTGAAGAATCTAATACCTGTATTGGAGAATTATTTGAGTTTGGTATTAGACATGAACCCTAAAATTCTATCCTAAGTTGATTAGATTTTGTGATTGAGGTTTCACTCAAACGATTTACACAAGACTGACCACGTGATAAAGTGAAAGTCGGTCAAGTAACATAGTAATTAAAACTCAATTAATTGATCACAATATATGAATTATTGTATTTTTATGGATTAAAAATGAATAAATTAAGGGATTTAGGATTAGATCAACTGTGAATGGAATCACTCTTCTATGGGAAAAGTTTTCACCGTGGAGTCATTTTGCATAAGAAATGGATTGATTGGGTAACACACAATCTTGAATCCAATTTTAAATTATATCACCTAGAAGACTAATAAAAATACATAATGGTAATAATATATAATATATATTGAAGATAATTCATGTTAAAAGTATGAAAACAATGAAACACAAAGAAGTGGAGGGAGAGGAGAGCCTTCTTGGAAGAGATCTTTGCACAGGGCCTCACTTCTTCCAAGAAGTGTGATATCTTCTCAGGAGACAAAAATTTAGTGCAACCTTCACACATCCTCTAAGAATCAACCCAAATAATGAAAAAATACTTTAAATAGAGTTGGATTGATATAGGGTTACAAAAAAAATTAAATATGAATGGGAAATTTGGCTATCTTTTTTAATCTTAATTGCACCACATAGTTGATCTGAAAAACATGCGAATTGACTGGCCTAATAAAAGAACTATTTTTTAAAATTATTTCCTTGAGATCCGAACCAATTTTGGGTCCAATAAAATTCCGGGTGAAGAAGATATGTCCCAAATAGTGAAGTGATGTCCAATTTGGATAGTTCAGTACAACATTGTCTTTAGGGCCCGTTTACTCCACTCCAATGCACAATCCAGCTCCTATGTCATAAATAGAATGTGTACCTAATTAAGTTTGGAACACATTTACAAAATTATATATCTAAATAATTTACAGGAAAATATTTATTCCTGAAATACTATAGTGAATTTTCAAAGGGTATAACTAGAATTTCTATCAAATTTTCAAATGAATGATCTAATCCCAAATATTCAATAAATTATCATATTTAACACAGTGTGAGTAAATTATTTAATTTATTATCAATAAAATTGTTTTTTATGAACTCCCTCATACTTACCCTTTTGAACTCCAGGAAAAAACCTCATATCATGTATTCCAAACATTTTTTTTGATAAGATATGCACGTTCATATTCCACAATCGATGGTTGAAAAATAGGTAAATTAATAATCTAATCAAGAGTAAATATCTATATATTTTAATTTCATTGTCTCATAGGATGTGTCAAAACAAAATCTGGTGAGATTAATAACACTTATCAGAGAAAAAATAATTCATGGGTCTCCCATGCCACTAATTCCCCACTTCTGTGTGTGCTAATCATTTAAAGCTTTTCTCTCTACACTTTATCTATTATGTTTAGTTCAATAAAAACTTTTCTTCTTACCAAATTCTATTCCACCAATCCTTTTCAACATACATTGCAATAAAATTCCAAATCCCACTAATTTATGCATTCCAAGAAGTCAAACCCTATACTAACGACCTAAATATCCCACATGTTGTACATTTTGTAAATCCCATATTTTTTTATTCTTTTCATGGATTTTTTATTATATATATATATATATGTGTGTGTGTATGTGTGTTTTTTAGGGTGTACAAAAGTTAGATATTAGGTTCACTAATATAGGTCAATATGGTACAGTAATAGAAATGATCGGAAGAGAAATGAATGTATGGAAAGACCATGATATAAGATAAAAAGAAATGCATACCCTATATACACATTCAATTGGGTTAGAGAAACTAAAAATTCATGATTGTGTGAAAATATGTGTGGAGAAATTAATGACACAATTGACTTTGAACAAAAATCACAATGAATGGTGTCAAAATCTAAAAGGTTTTATTTCAACATAACCAATGATATCATCAATGACATCCATTTTTAAAAAAAATCAACCCTTGATGATGAACTTTACTCATGCTTATCAGTCTACCAATGAATTTTAAAAAACATGCATTTTCATATGTTTCACATGATAATGTTACATGATATATATATATATATATGATTTTTTTAGTTTTAGTGTTCGTTTTTTTTGTTTTTTTATTTTTATTATGTTTTGTTTTTGATTATTTTAACCGAACACAAAATATATACAAAAAAGACAAATTAAAATCCTAAATTTCTACCACCAAAATATTTTCCTCTCCCCCACACTTAAATTATATCATTTTCCTCAATGTGAACCCATGAGATGAAATGTGCACATGAAATACATAATATTAAATTGGAAAAACAATATAAATGTGAAAGGGTTAGGAGCATCCTGATATGCTCAAGTGATAATAGGGTCATGTATTGTGATGAAATACACTACATTAGTAGAAATTTCCATAATGTATTTCTTCAATCATTTCCCATTGGATATAAAGCTTCTTCCAGTGTCCTCCTTCATGATCTCCAGTACACCATAATGAAAAACATTAGATACAATATAAGGACACAACCATTTGTAATGCAACTTTCCAAGCATCAGCTTAAGTCATGAACTGTATAGAAGGTCATTCTCTCTAAAATGAAACTCCCTTTGTTGGATCATTATGTTATGATATTCCATTGATCCTTCCTTGTAGAGCTTTGAGTTTTCATATAAGGACTACTGAATCTTCTTCAAGCTCTTTAAATTCGAAGCTTCATTTGAATTCCAGCTTCGGTCAAATCAATGTTTAATTTCTTTATATCCCAATAAACATGATGCCCAACTTTCTCAGGGGAGATGACATGCATTCCCAAAGAGAATATGACATGGGACATACCAATGGGAATCTTTTATGATATCCCTTAAGCCCATAGCACATCATCCAACCGCTTGCTCTAATCCTTCCTATTCGGCTGCACAATTTTCTCCAAAATTTGTTTCAACTGGGGGTTTGAAACCTCAGCAAGGACATGTGTTTGGTGTTGGTACAATGTTGAAGTTTTATGTGTCACTCCATAATTCCGAAGGAGAGAATCCAAATTCTGATTGCAGAAGTGTGTCCTTGGATCATTGATGATAGCCTTCAGATCTCCAAACCTATAAACAATCAATACCTTTACAAAGTCCATAACACCATGAGAATGACATTTCCTAGCGGCCTTAGATTCCAACCATTTACTCACAGAATCAATAAAAAACAAAATATATAAAAAAATGAACTAGGAAAAGGACCAATAAAATCGATTCCCAATATATAAAATATCTCACAAAATAGTTTGGATTGTTGGGGAATCTCGTGTCTCCAAGAAATGTTCCCAGTGTGTTGGCAATGGGGGCATGACTTACAAAACACATGGGCTTCATGGAATAAGCTTGACCAATATGATCAAGAGTCTAAGAATTTACTAGTTGTTTGTTGGTGTCTAATGTTTCCTCCACATGAATGTGCTTGGATGAAATGTAGAACAGACTCAAACTCTTGATCACTACACATGCACTGGAGGTATGGATCATCCCACACATAATACTGAGACTTGAATTTTAATTTTTGGACATGATTTTTCTTTAAATTTGCATGTATTTCATAGGAAACAAGGTAGTTCACTAAATCATCATACCAAGGATGTGTACTGGATATTGAATAAAGATGTTAATCGGGGATAGTGTCCCGAAGGGGTACACGGTATAAATAGTCATTCTCTAGTGTGTGAGTAATCATACTCATGTGGTCCTCCAATAAGTTTTACGACCCCTTCATGTCCTTTATTTAAATATAAAATTCTTGAACAAGAAGCATCCATCATATAAGTTTGGGCTTTGCGTCTGGTTTCTTTACAAGGTACCTCAAAGCGACATGGTAAATAAAACAACTACTTTAGAGCCCAATCAATAAAAATGGAAATTATCTAATGAAAATATGGATGAAATAAACTCTTTTTAAAAGGTAGTGTTGTTTTATTGGGATGAATCCAACATCCTCGATGCATAGTTAATCACATGTGAACGTCCCTCCACCCTCTATAATAAGACAACTACAACTTCAAAGTGATATGTGTCACACATAATATCAAAAGGGATGTCCCATTGTAGGGGATGTATAATTGGTGGAGTGATTAGACACTTCATCAGCTCATCAAATGATGCCATGCATGAATCAACAAACACAAAATCATAATACTTTTGATGTAATAGTGGAAATGGAAGGCCGGTCTTACTAAAATATTTGATAAAGCACCACCAAAATCCTACATTCTTGTAGATTTAGAAAATTTCTCAAGTGCTGAAGAATGCATCGAAATGACAAAAATAGTCATATTCTGACCCGGGGACCCCGTCCGGGGGCCCCAGAGGGGCTGCGTGAAATAAATTCAGAGGCATGCAAAAAATTTATACCCCGCGCAGAATGTTCCAGGATAAGTGAAAGGTCAGCGCTATGGGATTAAAATATTGCACGCCCCATCCTCACGTGGCCGACAATCCACGCCGCCACCTCCGTCGCGCAATTATTTCATGCCAACAGAGTTTCCGTGCCACCGGACACCTATAAATATAAGGCGAACCCCTTCCACTTCGGGGATGAAGAATCCGAACTATCTCTCGTGCACAAAATTCGCCTTCCGTGTGCACAAAGATGGCTTGTAGGTATGGTTCTTTTCACACCTTGTTTCCTTGGAGTCCGACCTCACATGAGATCCCCTGGGTTTGAGACCATATTCCAATATTTTTGGAGTCCTCCCCTTGCATGACATCCATTCCAATTACGTGCAATCCATTCCTCTTGAACAAAAACTATTTCAATTGCACGAAATCCTCTCCAATTTCATGAAATCCCCTTCCATTTCGCACACCCCAGTCATTCCTTGAAGTCTGTTCCAATTGCGCGCAATTAGTATTTCTTTGTGAACAATCCTTTCAGTTGAACACAAAATCTCAGATCCCTTTGCTCACTAATCCTCATGGATTTCATGCCAGCTCGGTGTTTTCCGTGCAATCCCGCTTATTTCGTGTGAAAAACTCAATGGTTGCGCACAATTCCCTGGGATCCCTCACCTCGGTGCTCCCCGGGCATACCTTTGTCCAATTGTCTGATTCCATTCGCGGGTGTCTCTCACACCCAAGGCCTCCACATCATGCATCGTTTTCCCATACGGACTTCTAGGCTCATACGAAGTAACCTCAAAGTCCCTTGGATGACTCTTCCCATTGCATTGCTTCACCTTTGGCTTCTTCGCATAGGCACGCTAATGGCTATTGCTTCTTCACATAGCCACGCTAACATGGACCCCTAAATGGTTTTCCCTAACACTCCCCCTAGCTATGGTGTTGCTGATGTCTTCCATACCATATGAAGAAAGGGGTACCGGTTATGTAAGACCTAGGGGTGTGGAGTGATCCCACCTTGTCCAAGATGTAGGATGTTAAACTGCCAAGAACCTTCGTCTTCAGCACATGATGTTAAACTGTAACCAATCCCCATGCCTCGCATATAGGGTCCCCCGCCTTGGACATTCTCCACACCCACTCATCTCCATGGGGACGGGATCACTCCTCACAGGGGATGATATCCTCTTTATCAGAGTGGAGTTTTTTTGTGGGCTAAGGGTCGTTGTCTCGGTATAAGCCCCTATCTTTCCTTGTAGGAGGAATCATATCTGCTCCTCCTTTCATCTTTGGTCCCTAGGGCCAGCAAAGGGCAATGTGGGAAAATTCTTTTCTCCTTTCTTCGGTACCAAGTACCTCTCCCACTATGCTTTGCAACCTTAGGGCTTCCATCCTAGAGTAATCCTCGACTTCTCAGGCTGCTAACCACACATAAGTCCCTGTTTCATCTTTGGGCCCCTCCATGTGTAAGCCCCACTCCATTTCCCACGGACGCACCTTTTGCGACGTGATCATCAGTTCTCTTCTATATTCTGTTTATCACACCAAGAATGAATCATGTGGTCATAGAGTGAGCACCGACACCGAAAAACACCGTAGGCCGCCTCAGAGTGTAAGCCCCAACCCATTCACGAACTACGGGGACTTTGATCCATATCAAGGCATGGTACGTACAAATCCTCCATGAGGTTCAAGCCCCAAACACCCGGTTGTTCCGACCATCTTCACATCTATTCACCAGCACCTTGGGCCACCTCAGAGTGTAAGCCCCAACCCATCCTGAACTACGTACACATTGATCCATGTCAAGGCATGGTACGTAGGAAACCTCCATGAGGTTTAGGCCCTATACAACCAGTTTTTCTGACCATCTTCATGTCGGTTCACCAAAACCTTGGGCTGCCTCAGAGTGTAAGCCTCATCCCATCTCGAACTATAGAGACTTTGATCCTTGTCAAGGCATGGTATGGAGGAATCCTCCACGAGGTTCAAGCCCCAAAAACTCGGTCGTTCCAAACATCTTCACGTTGGTTCACCAACACCTTGGGCCGCCTTAGAGTGTAAGCCCCAACCCATCCCAAACTATGGGGACGTTGATCCATGTCAAGGCATGGTATGTAGGAATCCTCCATGAGGTTCAAACCCCAAACACCCTATCATTCTGACCATCTTCATGTCAGTTCACCAACACCTTGGTCCACCTTAGAGTGTAAGCCCCAACCCATTCTCGAACTACGGGGTCTTTGATCCAAGTCAAAGCATGGTACGTAGGTAGCCTCCACGAGGTTCAAGCCCATAAAACCCAATCGTTGTGACCATCTTCACGTCGGTTCACCAACATCTTGGGCCACCTCAGCGTGTAAGCCCCAAACTCATTCCTGAACTACGGGGACTTTGATCCATGTCAAGGCATGGTACGTAGGAAGCCTCCATGAGGTTCAAGCCCCAAACACCCGGTCGTTCTGACCATCTTAATGTCAATTCACCAACACCTTGGGCCGCGTTAGAGCGTAAGCCTCGAATACCCCCATCCCACATAATGTAAAACTGTATTCGCTATCCCAAACTACGGGGACTTTGATCCATGTCATGGCTTGGTACGTAAGAAGCATCTACAAGGTTCAATCCCACCGTCTATCAGGACCCCAGGTTCACCTTCACGTTAGTTTACTGACCCCATGGGCTACCTCAGAGCATAATCCCTAGATTCCATCTGAACTATGTGGACTTTGATTCCATTTCATAGGGATACGTAGGAAGCCACTATGAGGTTCGATCCCATCACTCATGACTCATCCTGATCTCTCCCTCGAACCCATGTGTCTTTGTATGTTCATGCCCTAACCAGGAGGTTCCACTTCCTCTGGGTCCCATATGTGCTTCCATTCTCACGGGTCATCTCCTCAGGTGTCCCATCGTTTTACCGAACTATGCAGACTTTTATTCCTCGGCACATGGATACGTAGAAAGTATCTTCAAGTCTCATGTCCAAAGCCATCTTCCTTCCAGATTCTTACCCGGGACACCACATCCTGGTGGAATCATGTCACTCTACTCCCCATTCCATCAAAAAACATTTGGGAAGCCACCCACATGATGTACCTAGTATCAGCATTCCCTCAAGGGGGTTCCTCCATCTGATCCACTCTAATTAGTTTTCCGATCAGTTCGATCTATCTCCGATGGACGTTAAACTCATGGCATACCCTGTGTTAAACACGGGAAGATGAGGAAAACCTCAGATACATGCCAATGGAATATGATTTCCCGCGTTTGATGTGGGATGACTTGGGCTTCCACGCCCTTGAGAAGCCCTATAATAAGGGACAGAAGACGGACATGCCAATCCCCTAGTGTCCAGACATGTTGGTGATGCCCAATGTGACTACTCCTTTAACCAAAGGTTGCTTCCCTGACCTGAACCCTTGGAATGTCCTGACATATGTAGCATAATTAACTGGTTTCCATGAAGATATAGAGCTGGGAAGAGTTTCCCGAACAACATATTAAATCTATGAGGGAGACCCAGACTAGGTGACGAGCTCCATGGAGGAATCGATGAAATTAAGAACTGACATCCCATCATCCCATTTCGATCCAGGAGCAGACTTCCCAGAATAAAGAGAAAATGCCGCCCGCCTTTGGAAAGCTGGAATGCTGGGTAACAGCTACGCATCCTCCACGTGACAGATGCATGCGCCCTGACCAAAGTGTCAAAGAATAGAAAATAGTGAACCCGATGTGAAATTATTCTCCTCAATATGGGGACTAGTAACATTTGAGGCACCAATGGAGTATCATGTCACCAGACCTTGTCATCCGGGACCATCTCCCATCAATCAAACAGTGGATATGGCATGAAACTCATAAGAAGTTGGGGAAGTCGGGATGTTGAGCATTCCTTTCTGCAATGTTATCATTGTGGATCCTTCTTACCATCCACGGAAGACAGAACGACACTGGGGCACTGGTTGACGATTTCATTTCCTATCAGTATTAATGAGTTCATCTCCCTACTTTTAGGAATCATATTGTTACATCTGGTACCTGATCACCAGCTGCCCACCGGCGCAGGGGCAGGATCAATATCGACGTTGCCAACCCATGCAGTTCTGCCTCTTCCATGATGGATTCAACCACCACGACTGCTGGGAACCAACACCCCCTCTCCCCATCAGAAATTATCCAGTTAAGAGTAATTAATAACCTTGTATGTAGGTACTAAGAGGAGGGTATTATCCCCACTAGGGATATGGCCCGCCTAGACCTCGAGGTGGTCGCGCCTCACCGTCAACACCGCCCCCGAGGGCCGCGCATGGTGTAGATTCTCCCCACCCCGACATTCAATCATTTCGGGAGTCTGTCCTCGGAACACCTTGAAAACTCCCTACCCTACGCCGATGAGGTAGGGGAAGTCTGGTTTAGCCGGATCGGAGTCCCACTCCAAGGGATCTCGGGGAGGGATCCCACCAGGCTGTGTCAAAACCACCGCCCAGTTTCTCAATCCAAGGAGTAGGTAGGACACACACCAACAACAATGGATCCAGTTTATTTGACTTGACGTTACCGTCGGGCAAAAATGGAAGAGGACGCTCAACGTGGGGAGTCAACATCAGTGACTACTGTGGGTTGAGCCACTGCTGACTCATATACCCAACTCCCCACATACATTGAGTAGGGGAGGTTATGCACCAGACCCAGATCGAGGCTCTAACTGCCCCACGGGCAGTCTAGGTCGACTCTCTCAGTCGTTGGCACAGGCGATGGCTGCCGCTGACCAATCCATGGAAATTCCACCCGGTTCAACGGCCCCTTCATACTGCCACTACAAAAGGTGTGGGCCCTCCTGCTTCCAACGTCGTCTTGGAGGTCTGCCCCGTTCAACCATCAACCCAAGCGAGGGTCTCCCCCATGGCTAAAACACTCTGTATGGGGGTCTCTCCTACGCTCAATACATTGGGTACGTGGTCAGTCCCCCTGCTACAGACCGCAGGTATAGATACATTGCATGTCTGATCACCTACCATCATAAAGGTCCTCCCCATGTGCCTTTCGACATTTGTCATGGTGCTCCTCACACCCCGGCTTTCTCGGGTGGAAACCATCTCCACCCCAGCACCAGTGCGTCCAGAGGACCCCATGTCGGAAATCTGCCCAATCCCAATAAGCCACTAAGGGCTAAGAAGGTGGGTCGTCACCGCCGCAAGAGGAATTCTGGGGAAGGCTGGACATGAATCAGACCAGTCCACTTCTCAGACTCCAAGGCGGAGTATGACTCCGCACTAAAACCCTCCCCTCAGTCCTCTGAGTCAAGGGATGGGGTAGGAACAAGGCACATCAGCCTCGTACTCCCAGAATGTGAGGTCCACAGAATCCCTGTCTCCCTCCGAAGGTATATCCATGAGGACGACAACCTGACATGTCCCTAGAGGCTGACCGCACAGTCACCACCGTCATGTCGGGAAGCGCCCTTTGACCCGGCTAGAGACTGCAGAGAGCTATTTTTGGGGGGTCAATGGTGAAATAGTCAAGGAATAGCTCTCCCTCAGCATACGCTGATGTTGTGTAAGGAGATTTGGCCACCCGTACATCCTATCGTGATATAGCTACCAGGTCATTACAATTCTCAGAGGACAGACTGAGGTTCAGCGGTCAGTCGACCCACTCGCTGTATTCTCCGCTGGCCAGTCCGCCAACCCAATGGTCAGCATCAGTGACGATGCTAGTTTTTCAGCCACTCTTTGTTGAAAAGTGGAGAAATCAAGGGAAAGACCCTAAATCTGAGCCTAGGAGCTTTGGGACTATCCTTATAGTGGGCTACTTCCCTGAGAAGTTTTGGCAAGTCACAGGACAAAAAATTTTGTGCGCTGGAATCTCTCACCCCGGACGAGTTTGAATGTTTCCACTAGACCCTCTATGTGACTCACTTCTGTCTGTGCCACCAGTGAGTGTCTTATCTCAGCAGCCAAGTGCACCTTGAAGACATCATCAGACAATGTCGTTTGGTTGATCATTCTGCGCTCCCCATGGTCCAGCACCCCGAGTCACCTGGCCACCATAGGGCCCTCCAACAGCAATGTGTTCAGAGTTTCCAAGTACTCAGCAAAGTTATTAAGGAGGCTACCCTCCATATGCAAGTCTGTGGTTGGGGGCAGTACGCTGCCCTCCTCTTCAGTGCAATTCGTTGACAGCCTGACTCGGTAGGCGACATTGGAGACGTACCCCCAAGAAGAGTTGCAGTCAACATGACCGATCTGTCGGGAGGGGAAAACGAGCTGAAACATTTTGATGGGAACGTCCTCAGGAGGATGTGCCACCACTACTAGACCCATCAGGGAGGATTACTCGTCAGCATAGGAACCTCCTAGGTCTCCCTCTTCCCACCAAGGCATTAGTATTCAGCTGGAATGCTAGTGAAGGAAAATAGCACATCAGTTCTTTCATGCCCTCTGACCCGTCTTCTTTAGTGCAAAAGAGGGAGAAGGATCTCGAGAAGGCCACATTGGGCCAGCAGCGTGCTGGGAAGAAGAAGTAGATTGATGAACTCCTGGATGAAAGTGTTGTAGAGCAGCGACCCAACTACGGTGATCCTAGGTTGGGGTAGTAGGGGCATGGACAACTATTCCTTGGCGAGCTACCCCTGGGAAACCCAGATCATGCCGCACTCACTGACAGGGAGAAAGCCGGATCTCATGGAAAGAGGGTGTGGTATGTCTCTCCAAACTCTCCTGAGCGGTGCAACAATCCACGAAACCCTGCTCATTCTCCCCTAGATGCCCCAAGGGTCACTCCACCAGCTTCTCCATGAGCTGTTGAGCCTGTCTACCACATTTAAAAACCCGACAATGCGCTCATGGTTAGGAATCCCCGTCAAGATAGGGACCCATGTCCAGATGATCCGACGACGACACTCATCGCCCACCTAGAAGCTTTGGAAACGTGATAGGTGGTCATCCAACCTGATGGGAAGCCATACCCGGCATGGGTGGATGAAATTCCGGAACCCTGGGTTTCTGGAATCTAACCTTCTCCCCCATTAATGGGATGGGGGACCTTCCACAACACCAAGACCACATAAAATCAAGGTGTGGGCCTATGAATGGGACTCCAGCACAGCAGGAGGCTACCACGCTCTGCTGTTTTGTTCAGAAACTAGAGGGGCTGTCATTTGTCTGCTACAGCCAGCTCCCCGTCAGATCCGTGACTAGTTGGGAGGACCTTCGTAGGAAATTCCTCTACTAGTTCTGCTCTACCACCTAGAATACAAGTATCTCAGACCACATCAAGTGAAAACTAAGGCATGATGAGCGAGTTGCGGACTTTATCGCCCGGTGGAAGGGGCTCACCTACTCCCTTGACATGCCACTAACTCAGAATAAATTACTGACAATGTGTGTGGGGAATGTGAAGACAGATCTAGTTACCTCCTTGATCACTCAGAACTATTCCAGAGGGATCCGTGACTTCTCAGATAAGGCCCAGCGCCTTAAAGAAGCCCTGTAATAGGCCAGCCAGGCACGTCTGCTACCCCCTGTAATCCTGACGAGGAGGGCTGCCAAAGCCGGGCCCACCGCGGTGGCCCAAATAAAATCCCCTAAGAAACTAGAATTTCTACCAGTAGCACAGGAACCATAGCCTCGCAGAGGCCCTCCACTTCAGGCACAACCTCCGGTTCAGCAGTATCCCTAGAATCGACAGGCGCCCCGGCGTAATGAGCTTCCACTACCTAGGTGAGATAATCAACTTTCGCCTCCTCGATAGGCTCCTCTGGCCCCTCTTCAGGGCCAGGCCCCTAGAGACCCCTTTCTAGATAGAATAAATCGGACCTACTCATTCAGCGAGGCTTAAGTCCCTGGTTAATTCCGCAGTGCCTTGGAGTAGGGAATTGTACAACTGCGAGAGTGCAGAAATCCAGAAGAGGTTATTCTCACTGATCGCCCCAACTACTGTCCTTATCACCGGATCCTGGGGAACAACCTCAAGCAATGATATGTGTTAAAGTACTAGCTCCATGACCAAATTGACAACAACATAGTCAAGTTGGGCCCGACCCAGGCAAAGTGGCAGGTGTCTTTGTAAGGCTAGATAGTGGTAGCTACAGCGAAGAAGAGTTGTAGGAGGTTTTCGACAGCAGATCTCGGAAGTATAAGGATTGTATGGCCCACAAAGCGGTCGCCCATTCCCATGGAGTTATCCATGCATGCCTAAATTAGATAGATCCTTCAGAAGATGCGGCCACCACTTCTGAATTATCATGTCAACTGGCCTCTTCCCAGAAGAGAAAGAATCGGTGGCGCAAGAAAAAGAAACACTCCCTGCCAATGTCGTCGTCGACCCAAACTCTCAGGGACATTATGCCCCCGGAGTCGGGGATCCCTCCCAGAATCCATCCAGTGATGAATGAATCTTCAAGTGACAGTCAAGGGTATGCTTCGGTTAACACCGTCGAGTTGGTAAACCCCTATATGAATCCCGAAGAGGGGGAATGCCAGGCGGACCTCCCCAATGTCCCCAGCCAACGCCAACGTTGGCAGAGCCATGACCACAATGGTTGTCAAGGAAATTTATTTGGTGCCTCTAGCCAAGACGTGCATGCTACTAAGACTAGACAGCAGGCCCAATATAGAACCCAACATGCGTAACCTCTTCACCCAGTGTCGACAGGCCCGCCTCCGCTACCGTTTGTGATACTGGATCATGAAGAACCACTTTAGTCTTTCCATAACTAGCTTTACACTGCTACATGCCAATCTTAGTCGTCTGTTCCTCATCTGACAGCCACTCTTTATGCTCTGATTATTGAGTAGCGGGATATGCCCTGCACGAGCCAGTCGTCGGTCCGGCCAGCAGGGTCCGTCATTCCTCCAATCGTAGAGCGGCCTCCCACAAGCAGAAGTTCGCACCTAGCACAGATGTATGATTTCTTTAAGAACCTTACTGGAATCCCATCAAGGTTTTCTATCCTTGAAGTCCTTCGCCTATCACCATATATTCACGAAGCCTTCGTCGAGGCTTTAAAAATACCCCCCCAGTTTAAGACGGAGGTCTCAGCTACAGAAGCCTTTTATGTTGAGACAGTTGAGAGTGCCGAAATGCAAGACAATCATTTCATTCTCTAGAGAGGATGAAGGCTCCCCCATACACAGGCATGCCTGCACTTTTTACATCATATTCTGGTTTAACAGTGTTGAGATTCGCCTCTATCTCGTTGACACCAGCTCCGGGATCAAACTTATCCCAAAGCGGACACTGCAGAAGATGGGGTTATCTGAGGATCCCCTAACTCCCTCCGATTAAAGGAACCATGGATATGATAGGATAGTGTAGACCCCGGTCAGCAAGATCCATTTGAAGACCCAGTTCGATGGCCTAGTGGCCAATACTGAGTTTATGGATGTCTCCAAGGACACTGCATATAATGCGTTGATGGGCAGGCCATGGCTCCACCTGCACGCAATGGTCCCTTCATTGTATCACTAGTGCCTCAAGGACTCCCTAAATGGCCAAGTACCACACTCCAAGTTGATGCATCTCCTTTCGTCTCTTGAGAATCCCATTATCTGTATGCTGACTATTATAATATCATGGATAAACAAGTCTAAGAAAGTGGAGTTGAGCCCGTCACCACTACAACCAACCCTTGGACAAGCCTGAATGATGCCTACGTCTTCCCGATCCATCGGTTGGATGCCATGACCCCCGATATGGGGCAATGTTTTTTCATTTTCGGGAACAAAGGGAACCATGCTCCCAAATCTAGGTGACTTCAGAAGATCACTTTGTATTCTTATACAAATCAGGCTTCAGTGATCCCAGAGCCTCCCACTCCGATCAGGTATCATGAAATCTGGCTCATGGAAATGGCAATACATCATACTTGTTTGTATTGTCAGGATGAAATAATACACCTCTTTCCGATGTGCCACCACTACTTTGATATCATCAAGTGTGTCCCCTTGGGCTGAAGACCATATGGGATTAGATCGACCGCCTTCATCGTTGTGGTATCAGCGGCACGTGAATAACCAGATATAATGTCCACTGTTATCCAGGCTGGTACCAGTCTTTCATCAGGTTCTTCTGAACCAAAGGAAACTTCACCCGCTGGGAATACCTCCTCCACAAACGAAGAATAAGGTCTAGAGGATTCTCCACCCACCTTAGAAGAAAGCATCTCCTCCACGGTCGACGAGTTGGAACAAGTGAACCTCGGAAGTGAGGCAGACCCGAGACCCACATTGATCAGTTCCGCCATGCCCCCCGAGGAGTAGCAATGGTACGTAGGCTTCCTTAAATAGAATCGTGCCGTGTTTTCCTAGAGTTACGACGAGATGACAGGACTAGATCCTCAGGTAGTTGTCCACCGCCTCAGTTTTCCAACAAACCATCATGGGTTCAAACAACCTCCCAGAAAGATGCACCCTTTTCATGGTGCCATGGTTGAGGCCAAAGTTGACAAGATCATCAGGGCCAAATTCATTAAGGAGGTCCAGTACCCCAAATGGTTGGTCAACATTGTACCAGTCAAGAAGAAGAACAGACTGATCAGAGTCTGTATCGACTTTCGCAATCTCAACCGCCATTTCACGAAGGACGATTTTCCCCTTCCAGTGATAGGATTGTTGATTGACGCTACGGTTGGGTTCCATTCCCTCTCTTTCATGGATGGTTACTCTGGGTATAATCAGATCCGGATGTCCCCCAAGGATGAGTCATCCACAAAATTCAGAACACCTCAAGGTAATTTCTGTTACCAGGTCATGCCCTTCGGCCTGAAGAATGTAGGTGCCACCTATCAGCGGGCCATGCACCGCATATTCATGAAAATCCTCAGGACATTGGTGGAATGCTATGTGGACGATCTGGTTGTCAAATCTCGCCAGCATTGGGACCATCTCAAAGATCTTGAGAATGTTTTCAGCTTCCTCCGTTCCAGCCACCTGAAGATGAACCCATTAAATTGTTCCTTCAGGGTCACTTCTAGGAAGTTCCTTGGATTTTTTGTCAGGTACCGGGGCATCGAGATCGACCCAATGAATATCAAGGCCATCAGCCAAATGCCTAACCTAAGTAATATTCCAGAGCTTCGAGGTCTCCAAGGCCACATAGCCTGTATACGTCGATTCATTTAGAATTTGGCTGGAAAGTTTAAGACCATTTCTTGGATCATGAATAAGGGCACTGCTTATGAGTGGGACAAGGAGTGAAAGAACGCCTTTGAGGAAATAAAGCAATATTTTCTCCACCCTTCGGACCTGATGCCACCCATCTCCAGGAAGCTGCTGGTCCTCTGTGTCACTGCCTTGGAATGATTTCTCGATACCCTTCTCGCCCAGAAGAACAATGAGGGTACGAAGAACAATCTCTACTACCTTAGTTGCATGCTCCTCAATACAGAGACTAGATAATCCCCCATTGAGAAGATTTTCCTAGCATAGGTATTCACAGTACATAAATTGCGACATTACCTACAGCACCACGATGAACATATAGTGTCTCGAGTGGACCCGCTGAAGTAAATTCTGAATCACCCCATGTTGATCATCCATCCATCATGGTGGGTGGTAATCGTCCATCAGTTTGATATCAGTTTTGTCCCTTAGAAATCTATCAAGGGACAGGTGTTGGTATACTTCCTTGCTGCCCATCCAACCTCCACGGACCAGTACCTGGACTTGGATTTTCCCGACAAGGCAATCCTCTCGGTCGATCAAGCCGTTGAATGTTGGTAAGTATACTTTGATGGTGCATACCGGTGCCCCACTGGTAGGAGGATCAATGATCCTCGACTCAACAGAGTGAGCCATGGTATCGTTTTTATTAACCCGAAGCTAGCTATTCTATCGTATTATTTCCTATTGTCGGAAGGCTGCACCAACAATGAGGCGAAGTATCAAGCCCTCATTATTGGTCTCGAGTTGGCCCTTGAGATCGACGTTCCCCATTTTCATGTGAAAGGGGACTCTGAGCTAGTTATTAAGAAGGTCAACGGTGGCTATGTTTTCAGGAATCTGGAGCCCGTACCATTGTTGGAATGCACCCTCCGACTAATGGATGAAGTTCCCTTCTCAATTAGAGGTTACCCATGTCCCTCAGTCATAGAATGGTCGAGCAGACACTTTTTCCAGCATGGCTGCATCATTTGCAGAGCCCGAGCAGGATGATCTGATTATACATGTGGCACACTAGAGAGCCATTTTCCCTATCACCCTAGAGGATGACGACAGTCTGAGAGTAATCCATCTTACTATCAGGCCCTCCACGTCAAGACCCCCAGGTCCCTCGGATATAGTGTTTGAAGCAACTCTTGACTAGAGAGCTCCTTTTGTCAGTTACCACCAAAATGGTTGCCTCCTGGATGATCGAGCCGAGCGTGAGAGAATCCAACACTACACACTGTAGTTTACCCTCCAAAGTGGTACTAGTCTTGAGCAGATCCTCTATAAGCGAGGGTTTGATGGTTTCATACTCCGTTGCATTTAGGGGGTTGTGATTCCACAGGTCATGCAAGAGGTTCACTTCAGATCCTATGGTGCCCATCAGGCTCGGCCAAAACTGTCTCACCAGATCCGGAGTCTAGGGTATTTTTTGCCCTCCATGATCCATAACTGCATCGAGTTCACCAAGAGGATCCATGCATTCCATGTTCATGCTAAATTTGTTCATCAGCCATCAGAGCCTCTCCACACTACCAAATACTCTTGGCCCTTTGCAGTCTGGAGATTAGATGTCGTAGGGCCATATCCACCGGCGACGACTTGCCTATGCCTGTTTATCCTAACCGCTAAGGATTTCTATTCCATGTGGGAAGATTCATTTCGGCTCAAGGATGTCAAGGCCTGATCTATCGTTGTCTTCTTGAGCTCTAACATCATCTACCAATTTGGAGCCCCTCACACTGTTCTAACCGATAACGACACCATCTTCCGAGAAACTGAACAAAAGAAATTGTACGCCAAGTACAAAATCCATTCGACCCATACATCTCTCTATCACGCACCAGCAAATGGGCAGATCGGGGCGTTCAATAAAACGCTCTCTAACATTTTTCAAAAAATGGTTGGTCAGAAAAAGAATATTTTTCCAGATAAGCTCCCCAATTCCTTATGGGATTATCGAATGAAGACTCGTAACTCTACCCTGGTGACCCCTTATTTCCTAGTTTACGGATTTGAGGCTGTCCTGCCCATCAAGATTCAGTTGTCCTTATTGCGCACAGTGATCTATGACTAGCAGGCGCTGGATAGAGTGGTTGAAATCCATCTAGCTGAATTGGAAGCGGTTGATGATAATAGGCTTCATGACCTGCACAATCTAGAAAGGCATTAGAGAAAGATGTCTTGAGCCTTCAACAAGAATGTTCACCTCCGCTCCTTCCTGCAAGGCGACTTGGTGATGGCTCTGAAAACATCAATGATATCTGGTAGGAAACCACCCATGTTGGAGCCCAAATGGGAATGACCTTTCATTATTCATAAGGTTTTTCCAGATGGAGCATAATTCCTAGAAACCATGGATGGTTAGCGTATAACTCCTGCCACCATTGTCAAGTACCTCATACAATACTTTTCCTTAGTAGGAACTGGTCCTACATGACCCTAAACTACATGGTGGTCCTGCATAACCCGAAACAGCACATTGGTCCAACATGACCTTAAACTGCTGGTCCCGCATGACATTAAACTGTATGTCATCCAGCATGACATTAAACTATATGTCATCCCACATGACGTTAATGTATATGTTGTCCCGCATGTCATTAAACTGTATTTTTTCCCAGAAGACATTAAAATTTATTTCGTCCCGCATGATGTTAAACTGTATTTCATCCCGCATGATGTTAAACTGTATTACGTCCCGCATGACATAAAAACTTATTTTTAATAAATACGTGTGGCTTGATTCCCATCCTTATGGGATATGTAAGACTACCCGAACATTTAGATTTTGGGTCCATCCCCTCCCAGGATGAGCTCCCTTGACCCTTTGTGGTGGTTCGCCAATGTGTCTAAGAGTACTCTCGTCTAGGACCTAGAGTGTCAGATTCAACTTGGGAAAGTTCCATTCACTTGTCAGGATTTTTGTTCCCATTCATTTGGACCCCCATTATCTTTCACACCCGAAGGGACCCCCAACACAATATGGATACTATGCCTAAGGGCTCTCCTACAATTATGGTCCAACACCCCTGAGGGTTTCAGACAATAAATCACTACAAATCCCGCATTGCGGACATGGCCAGTGGTCGATGCTCATTTGTTTTTCCGCATTTCAAGATAATGTGATAGGATGTTGTGTTGCGAACATGTTCAGCAGTAATTCTCCATCCCCACACCAGCCCCTTCAGGCTTCAAATGTTGGCTACACAATTCACATAAAGTTCCACCCCATCATGACCAGGTGGAATCTCGACACTTTTGTCACTATCCCTTAGTGCACCTCCGCGCATCATGGGGGACAAAGATACAATATGGAATCCTTCAGGGCTCCCATGGTCTGATCTCTAAGACCATAAACTATGATCTTCTTTAAAAACCCAGTGTAGCTTGATCCTCATCCTCATGGGATACGTGGGATCACCCAAACATTTCATTTCTGGGCCCAGCTCAACTGGAATCTAGCTTCTCTTTCCTCTTACCCTCTGGCCCTCACTTGCCTCTTGGCTCGAGGCTCCTTTGCCAGAATCACACACGGTGATGATGTGGACATCGTCCTATTTTATGTCAGGTATTCTTTATAACATTGTGCACATTCCTTTATGTCCAAGACATATAACTTTAAACAGTGTAGTTTGGTCATATCACATGACCCTAAGCTGTGATGATATCGTCTTGGCCGCATGACTAAAAATAGAACTGCATTGGTATAACCTCATCATAGAGGACATCACGTTGGGTATCGGTCATCCACCATACCATCTGTAAACACTTGTATACGGATTGATTTTTATGGTGATGCTGCGAATATCTACTATAGGCCTATCAAATCACAAAAAAAACATTCACCTTAAAGGAAAAACAAGATACATCAAATACCGCTTCTTTTGGTGTGAGGGTTAGACCCGCACACCCCTTTCCATAAATACTTAAGTCTTGAATCACATTCTCATGAGATACGTAGGATCACCCAGGAACATCCCCATAGGACTAGCCTAACTTTTGTGTTTGGTCCCCTGACCTAAACACTTCACCAAGGAACACATGGTAATATGGACTTATGTCGTCATTCGCATCGGGTTTCATAAACACCTTACCATGTGTCCCCTGCATTCTTTACCAATCTGTGGTCCAAGTTCTGAGAACTTAAACTAGGAACCTTTCCAAAACAATGTATGGATTGATTCCCATCCTTATGGGATACGTAAGAATGATCAGATATTTTATCTCGGGTCCAGCCTTGGGAATCCCAAACCCCATCCTTTCCCCACCATCATCCCCTTGTCCTGACCCATCGGGGAGTTGTGTAACTACAACACTTTCCCTAAATAATTTCAGGATTCCCTAAAGTGACATTGGGAAGTGACAGTTACCTCACCAGAGAGGTCCTGTCTAAATGTAGGGATGATCCATGATCAGATTAATGTGCCTTCCTAGTGTGCTTCCACCACGGTGGTGTATTTTCATGAGTGTTGGATTCTTTTTGAACAAACCACCACTCCAACTTCTATGCTTTGTGTGCCCCTTTATTCGAACCCTCATACCCTTTCATGTCTGAAGGGACCCCCTTATAGTATGGATGCTCGACCTATGGTCCGTCTGCTGTCCTGGGACAACATTCTAGAGGGCTGATGGACAATATTTGAGTTAGGTCCTGTGTTGAAAACATGGTCTGTGGTCGACCCTCATTTGTTGTCACCACTTCAGGCTAACGCAATAGGGATGCCATGTTTCAAACACGGTCAGTAGTTGTCCTTTATTTCTATTCCCCTCCCTTATTGTTCCGAATTTGGGTAACGTGATTCACATATTTCATCCCCCTATGTGCGGACTGATTCCAATGCCTTGAGAATTTCTTGGTTTGTGCGCTAGAACACATTGAGAAGAGGATACATCAATCGGTCGGAGATCCTCTTCCTTTGATCAGGCCTCCCTCTTCTCCTCATAAATCCGGATTCGAATTTCGAATGTCCAAATCTTGTTTGACACTCCCAAAATCAAATGGAGTGATAGTACAAGAATTTCTTTTTTCTCACATCAGGTATGACCCACGTGAGTTTAGGAATGAAATGCTATTTATTTCGATATTATGATTGATCATGTTAAACCAAAATTACAAGAAAATAAATTTTTCCATACATGAAGTTACAAAACAATAAGTAATAAGAAAAAATATGTTTATGGGTTTGGACAAAAAAGGGCCCTTACAGGCCAGCTTCTTTGATGGATCTTTCTAATACCGCCCCTTTTTGCTGGTGGCCTCCAAGACTGCATCCTGCCCCTTGAGAACTCTCTCTTTATCAGCAGCCCCAGAGTGCAGTTCACGGACTCTAGCCTATGCCTTCACCTGTTTGGTTTTGATCTCATTCATCTGGTGACTCACTTCTAGTAGTTTCTCTTGGGCGTCCTCCTGCTGGACCCTCAACTTCTCCATGATCTTGGAACAATTTGCGATGAATATCCCTATTTCTTCCACCTGTTCATCGAGATGTTAGACCTCATGCTCCACCTTCAGAAATGCTCGAGTACTCCCCGAATCCTCCCGATACTGGAAGATGTCAGAATGCTAGCTTCTCTCATGCATCTTTTCAGCCTTGTAATCACAGACATTCACGTGGAGGAGTTGAGAATCTTCCCCTTAGCACACATGAAACACATCCAAGTGTGGATTAATCCCATCCACTTCATCCATTCCCTATGAGGCTGACTATGAAAACGCTGGGTGCACTTCCACCCCTTACGATGTGTCATCTGGATCTCCTCGGCCGCTTCTGAGCCGGAATCATTGATTTCCTCGGGGTTAGTGGGCCGATAGACAAGAAATATGGCCAACAGGATATTAGCAGGGTCTTTCTCAGAGGTTCCTCCCAAGAGAATAGGCTCCTCAGCGTCTGAGCGACCTTCCTCTCTTGCCTCGACCCGGGTGGCACCTTCGCCAACTATTGTCCCTACCCCAACAGTAGCACCACTGATATCCACCTCTCTCTGATCACCAATTTTTGGGGATAACTCAGTTTGGGAGGCATGTTCTAGATAGGGCGGTATGTTTACCATTGATTCGTTCACGGATGGTCCATGCTCAATAGCCTGATGAGCCTCTAATTTCATGATCACTACACAGACAAGGAGCACCCTAATCAATTGAGTCCTCTGATGGTAATTACCGGTATCGAATCAAGGAACTTACATGAACCCAAGGTGTGAACCTCCAGTGTTCTGACCGCTATAAGAGCTGTCGTAGCAGGGGATCCCTCAGTGCTCGTCAACTCGATAATGGGTGCCAGTGCCCCACCTTGTCCCATTGGTGCTTCTCCCCCTCAATTGACTAGAGATGCTTGATTAGCACAAATATGCTCATGGGTAGGATAAGGGGGGTGGATTAAGGATTGCAAAGGAAATCGGATGAAAGGAGGAGAAGAGATGAGGGTTGAAGCATACCTCAAGCATTTCAGTCACATCCATATCAGAGCCGACGATCTCTCCACTCTCTCAAAGACTCCCTTGGAGGGATACACCCTGAGACCCTTCACCTTTGGGCTCTTCTACTCCTTCACCTTATCCTTCACCTTATCCTTCAGCCCCCTCTTATTCTGTATCATTTCCCTCTGACTCATCATTATTTTCATCATCCTATGATGGAATCTTTTCCGGGTCATGTTCCTGGTTGATCATCACTTTCACCACGAAAGAAGGCTCTTCGCGCCGACCCCGTTGGCATGTGTACATGTCCGTGGCCATCAGATATGGTTACCGATGATGGAAGGTCACTCTGGTGACAATCCAGACATTCCTGACTTGTGGATGCTAGATCTCGTCTCACACTATCTTCTTCTAGAGGGATTCAGTACTCATCAACTTCCAAAGGGTTAGCCAAGATGACCACAATGCTGGGAAGCTTCCATCATGAGAAGGTTCAAACAGATATCTTATTTTCTTCCCAAGATTTTCTCTGGCCGATCTGGGGGGACCTCTTCTTGGTGACGAGGTCATGGCCACTCCATGCGACATCCCCACTACTGAGGTCTTGGCTTGTGCGGGCCGTATTGTCCGAAGTGCTTCAGATCTTCCTCCTCTAGCGGTGCTCTGCCTACACTCTCTCTGCTCGGGTTCCACACTGGAGACCTCGAGTTGCCAAACTCATTTCCGAAAAAGACCATATGGGTATGCTATGGCCCAATGTTCGGCATACTCAGCTGAGAGACCAGCGTCGACTCCGATGGGAGGAAAGGCGTTGACATCACCGGAGCAATTGGTCGCGAACATCAGCCACAGTTTTCGAAGAACATAAGGATGCCTTTCATCCCGAACGTCTGTGTATACTTTTATTTCCATTCAATGGAGGCACCCAAACTGCGTGGTGAAAATGGAACGCACATAAGGCTCGCAGAAGATCTTCCCATCAATGTGGGTATAAGAACCCCACCTCTGATGCTTTGGAAGTACTCCCTCTACTCTATTGAGCCTTGCCCATTGTCTATCATATGGACAGTTGGGGTGGGGAATGGGCTGAAGGAGATGTTGTCATGGTTACCAATTATGATCCTTACTCCCTCTTTATTGAGCGTTAGCGGCATGACCCCATCAATGTTCAGTAGGGAAGGTTGCAGGCCATTACCTGGAGGACAAATGGAATTTGGGAAGGTGTATCCGCCATAATGAGTTGCAACCCAACCATGGAAAATCTGGATGGGGCCACAAACTCTCCAAGGTGACTCCACTCTCAAGATGCATCCCAAAATGGCGTACAGCTGTGCCAGCACGAGAACCCCCAGATTTAATCTTTTGTTGGTAGCCATTATGCCAGCCATCACTAGGGTTGTTGGACAGACTCCCATCCTTGCATCCCTCACGGGAAAGAGCCACCCGCTTAGGAATGTGGTGAGAAATATGGAATACCGAACATTCGGGTCTCGACTATCCTTTATGTTGTAGCCCCATGAATAGTGGTTCCCCACCTCCAGGATCCTCTTGTATGATCCGTTCATACTCCTCTGTGCCACGGTCAGACACCACCTCCCCCGACCATGCATCTTGATTTCTGGATCCCTCTTTAGGAAAAGGCTGAACAAGTCCTTATAGGTGATGTCCTTCAGGAAGTCATTGAATCCCTTCCTCTCTTTTTCCAGCTCCAGCAGATGCCACATCAATATGGGTGTTCATGATCTGTCTCCCCAGGTGCTCATTGGTGAAAGGAATCCATCATATCGGTGGACCTCCAAAGGGACACCCCCAATGTAGTGAATGTCTCGGAGACTAATACCTACTTACCCATGATGGAGATGGAAGGTATTGGTATTAGGGGACCACCGAGTGAAAGGCTCTTGCCCGAGCACGTGCTGGCGGTAGAAGTGGAATTGTGATTTCCACACTTCCTCGAATAAGCCAATATGTCACAGATCAGCCCCAAATTGGTCACATGTATGGCGAACCCAGTACACCCAGGCCCATTATCTTCTGAATTTTCCTTTGGATCACAGGTCCCAGTCCTACAGCTATCCCTTAGTCTCGTTAGTAATGCTCTGATGAAAGGTGCTCACGTAGAGAGTTTGGGAACTCTCTGCGATAGGGTCACCCCCACAAATGGTCCTAGTCATGAGATTAATGAAATATATGTCCATTTTCCTAGTTTTTTCTATTGGATGACCATTATTGGTGATGTCAAATCGAGGAAGATCATCCTCATGGGTCACCCATGACCGCGGTGTATCCACCTTAAAGCCAGGCAGAAGGACATCTTCCAGAATACTGAAGTCCCATAGTGGAAGATTGTTGGAAAAAGCGTACTCCTTCTTGTCAGGGGTTAGTATATTGAAGAGGGTATGGTTGTTGAATACAATCCTTTTGGTGCCATAAAACTTTGGGTTTGCAACCATTTCAGCCCTTCGAGCAGCGGCTTCTCCCTCACTTGCCTGGTTTGCGACCATCTTCTTCAGACAAGTGTTTTGGTGGTAAGCGTAGAATAAGAGAGGTTGGCACATAAAATCAGTGGCTGTCACAAAATTTCAGACTATGGCCCGAAAAACCCTGGGTTGGCGCATAAAACGGCGCCTGATCTTGGTGGAATTGCGCGTATCTGAAGTAGTTTTTCGCGCGGGACTCAAAAAAAATATCGCACGCTAGAGCGTGGAGCATGTCGTGTGAGAGAATTCGTATAGATAATGGGACCCATGGCCACTTTTATAGGAAAATACCGGTTTATTCACCCACGCAAAGAGTGGATTTTTCACCTTCTGATGTTTTGCGCGCCACTTCAAATTTTTACGCGCATGGACCCCATGGAGCCCTGCATTCCGGCGTTTCCCTCGGAATGTGACTGTTGCGACCCGTCGCTGATCCAAATCCAAGGGGGGAATTTCAAGACACCAAAAAGTGCTCACGTTATGAATAATGTTTTGAAATGACAAAGTAATGTCATATTCGGACCCGCGGACCCCATCTGGGGGCCCTGAAGGGGCCGCATGAAATAAATTTCAAGGCACACGAAAAATTTATTCCCTGTGTGGAATGTTCCAGGATTTGTGAAAGGTCAGCGATGGGGGCACAAAATATTGCACACCCCACCCCCGCACGACCGACATTCTGCACCGCCACCTCCGTCGTGCAATTATTTTTCACCAACCGGGTTTCCGTGCCACCAAACACCTATAAATAGAAGGTGACCCCTTCCACTTTGAGGATGAAGAATCTAAACTCGCTTTGGAGCATGAGATTTTCCTTCTATGCAAGCAATGATGGATTTCAGGTATGGTTCTTTTCATGCCATGTTGCCCTAGGGTCCTCCCTCACACGAGATCCCCTATGTTTGAGACTGAATTCCAATACCTTCGGAGTCTGCCCATTGTGTACAATCCATTATAATTGCATGAAATCCCATCCAGTTGCATGCAATTCATTCCATTTGTGTGAAATACTCTCTAATTGGGTGAAATCTTCTTCTATTGCGCGCACCGCAGTCATTCCTCACAGCCTCTTCAAGTTGTGTGCAATTGGTATTCCTTTGCGCGCAATCATTTTAGTTGCGTGCAAAACCTCAGCTCCCTTTGCGCGCTAATCCTCATTAATTTTACGCTAGCCCGGTGTTTTCCGCATAATCCCTCTTATTTCGTGCACAAACCTCAAAGGTTGCGTGCAATTCCTCGGGACCCCTCACCTTAGTGCTCCCAAAGCATAACTTTGTGCAAGTGTCCAATTCCATTTGTGGGTGTCTCTCACACCGTGGACATCCACATCACGCATCGTTTTCCTGTGTGACCTTCTAGGATCGTATGAATTAACTTCAATGTCCATTAGACGATTCTTCCTGTTGCGTTACTTCACCTTATGCTTCTTCGCATAGGCATGAAAATGGATATTTCTTCTTCGCATTTCCACGCTAACGTGGAACCCTTGATGGTTCACCCTAACACACCCCCTCACTATGGCGTTGCTGATGCCTTCCCTCCCAGAAGGAGAAGGGGGTACCAGTTATGTAATCCCTAGGGGTGCGGAGTGAACCCACCTCGTCCGAGCTGCAAGACGTTAAACTGCCAAGCACCTTCGTCTTCAGTACATGACGTTAAACTGTGACCTGGCCCCATGCCTCGCATGCAGGGTCCCCCTCCTTGGATATTATCCTTGCCCACTCATCTCCACGGGGATGGGATCACCCCTCACAGGGGATCATATCCTCCTTATCGGTGCGGAATTTGTTCGTAGGGTAAGGGCGGTCGTCTCGGCGTAATCCCCTAGCTTTCCTTGCAGAAGGCAGCGTCTCTTCTCCTTGTTTCATCTTCAGTCCCTAGGGCCAGCGAAGAGCATGGTGGGAAACGGTACTTCTCCTTTATTCGATACTGAGTCCCTCTCCCGCTGTTCTTTTTTGCCTTCGGGCTTCCATCTTAAAGTAAGCTTTGACTTCTCTGGCTGCTAACCAAGCATAAGTCCCTATTTCCTCATTAGGCTACTCCATACATAAGACACACTCCAATTCTCACGGATGCACCTTTCACGACGTGATTTTCGGGTCTATGCTATCTCTTGTTTCTCACACCGAGCATGTCTCACATGGGCTTAGAGTGAGCATCGACCCTGACAAACACCTTGGGCCACCTCAGAGTGTAAGCTCTAACCCATTCCCGAACTACAGGGACTTTGATCCATGTCATTTCATGGTACTTAGGAAGCCAAAAAAAGGTTCAAGCACCACACACCTCGTCATTCCAACCATCTTCACATCGGTTCACCAACACCTTGGGCCGCCTAAGAGTGTAATCCCCAACCCATCCCGAACTATGGGGAATTTGATCCATGTAAAGGTATGGTATGTAGGAAGCCTCTACGATGTTCATGACCCAAACACCTGGTCGTTCAGACCAACATTACGTCAGTTCACCAACACCTTGGGCTGCCTTAGAGTGTAAGCCCCAACCCATCCCGAACTATGGGGACATTGATCTATGTCAAGACATGGTATGTATAAAGCCTCCAAGAGGTTCAAGCCCCAAACACCTGGTCATTCCGACCAACTTCACATTGGTTCACCGACACCTTGGGCCACCTTAGAGTGTAAGCCCCAACCCATCCCGAATTACAGGGATTTTGATCCATGTCACGACATGGTATGTAGGAAGCCTCCATGAGGTTCAATCCCCAAACAAAAAATCGTTCCGACCATCTTCAGGTCAGTTCACCAACACCTTGGGCCACCTTAGACTGTAAGCCCCAACATATTCCCCAACTACAGGGACTTTGATCCATGTCATGGCATGGTACGTAGGAAGCCTCCATGTGGTTCAAGCCCCAAACACCCGGTCATTCAGACCATATTCACGTCGGTTCACCAACACCTTGGGAAGCCTCAGAGTGTAAGCTGAAAACCCATTCCTGAACTACGAGGACTTTGATCCATATCAAGGCATGGTACATAGGAAGCCTCCACGAGGTTCAAGCCCTAAACACTCGGTCATTCCAACCATCTTCACATCGATTCACCAACACCTTTGGCCGCCTCAGAGTGTAATCCCCAAATGACCCCATCCCGCATGACGTTAAACTGTATTAACTATCCCGAACTATGAGAACTTTGATCCATGTCAAGCATGGTATGTCAGAAGCCTCCACGAGGTTCAAGCCCACCATCCAGCAAGACCCCAGGTCCACCTTCATGTCGGTTTACCGACCCCATGGGCCACCTTAGAGCATAAGTCCCAAATGCCATATGAACTATGTGGAATTTGATTCCCTGTCACATGGATACGTAAGAAGAATCCATGAGGTTCATTCCTATCACTTATGACTCATCCTCATCTCTCCCACGGGCCCATGTGTATCGGGAAGTTCATGACCTAACCCAGAGGTTCCAATTATTCTGGGTCCCATTCATGCTTCCATTCTCACTGGTTGCCTCCTCAGGTGTCCCATCATTTCACCAAACTCCACAGACTTTTATTCCTCTCCATGGGGATAGGTAGGAAGTCTCTTCAAGGCTCAATCCCAAAGCCATCGTCCATCCTAATTATTTCCCGGTCTTCCACATCCTGGTTAAATCATGCCACTCCACTCCCCATTCCATCAAACATCATTCGAGAATCCACCACATGATGGCCCCAGTGTCGGTGTTCCCTCTAGGGGGTTCCTCCCTTTGATCCACTCTAATCAGTGTTTTGATCAATCTGATCAATATACGCTAGATGTTAAACTCGCGGCATACCCTGCGTTAAACATGGGAAGATGAGGAAAATCTCATATACATGCCAATGGTATACCATTCCCCACGTTCGATGTGGGATTCCTCGGGCATCCACGCCCTTGAGAATCCCTATAATAAGGGATAGAAGATGGACATGCCAACCCCCCAGTGTTTAGACACATCGGTGATGCCCAACGTGACTACTCCCCTAACAGAAGGTTGCTACCCTGACCGGACCCCTTGGAATATCTTGACAGAAGTATCGTAATTAACCAGTGACCATGAAGATATGGCACCAAAAAGAGTTTCATGAACAATGTCTTAAATCTATGAGGGAGACCTAGACTAGGTGATGATCTCTGAGGAGGAATCCATAGAAGGATGAACCGACTTCCCATCATCCTGTATTGATCAAGGAGCAGACATCCTTGAATAAGGAGCAGATGCCACCAGCCTTCGGAAAGCGGGAATGCGGGTTAATAGTTGCGCGTCCTCCATGTGATGGATGTGTGTTCCCCGACCAAAGCATAAGAAACAATAACCTATAAAAGATATAATATCATGCACATACGATTTATAGGGTAGGGATGAAATAATTTCTATATTTGATCTATCATCCTCTATCCAGTGTTGTGACACTACATGCCTTAATACAATTCCATGCTTTATCATGAAATACCACTATTCAAAGTTCAAGACTAGATTCTTCTGAATACAATGATGCAAAACCTTTCCCAAACTATTTATAAATTTATCAAATGAGGATCTATAAAATGATAAATCCTCCATAAATACCTTTATCCAGGTCTCAATAAAATCAAAAAAAATACTCACCATGCATCTTCGGAAGGTACTTGGGGTATTGCAAAGTCCAAATCACATCCTCTGGTAGTCAAATGTGTCAAATGGAAAAGTGAATTTTGTCTTCTCGTGATCATCCGGACCTATATGAACCAGAATATATCTATAAAATCCATCCAATAAACAATAATGTGTCTTCCCAGCTATTCTCTCAAACATTTGATCAATAAATGGGAGGGGAAATTGTCCTTGAGTGTGGATTGATTTAGTTTCTTATAACCAATAAAAACTCATCAACTGTTTTTCACCCTCATTTGAACCAATGCTATTTATCATTTTTTACAACTATAAAACAACATTTTATACTCACAACCTGAATAGGACTTACCCATTGTGAATCTGAAATTGGATAAATAATACCTGCTTCGTCCAAATTTTCAACTTATTTTTTGACAACTTTTAGAGGATTTGGATTCAGTCTCCTTTTTAGTTGCCTAACCGGTTTAGAAACATCCTCTAAAATAATAATATAAATAAAAATGGTGGGTCTAACACAAGATTTTTCACTCAAGGTCCACCCAATTTCCCTGATTTTCTCCATCAAAATATTCAAATGTTTTACATCATGTTTAAAAGATAGATTTTCCGTAATGATAATAGGTAATAATTAACCACTCAACGAGTATGACTATTTGAGATTATGTAGAAATGGATTGAGTTCCAATATGGGGGGGGGGTTGTGTTGATGGAGATAGTGAAGGAAATAAAATATATGCACAAAGATAATGAGTATCAGAATAAACATCCTCAAAATCAGAGAGTACTTTATCAAATCCATCAGCATAGTCAACAAACATGTCATAATAAAATTTCTCATGATCAAAATCAGAATATTAATCCATTTAAAAATAAAATACAATAGAGTATGGTTCATTAGAAATGGGTGTGGATGTTCTCTTAGACATCAAACTAGAACCAATGTTCATAATCTCCATAAGAATAGGACAACCAAATTCTAAGGGTTTTAAATTTTTGGTTTAATATGGGAGATAACAAAAGTAGAAGGATCCTATGATGGGTACATCATGGATTACATAACATTAAATATCAAAAGTACATCTCCAAACCCCATATAAATTGTACCGTCAAGGAAATTTATGATTGTTTTCTGTAGTTTTGGGGAATGTCCTACCTAAGATAATTGCAGCATGAGAACATACTTTATTATCCTCCATGTTAAGAACCTAGAAGTCGCTGGAAAGATCATGTCTCTTAGCCTAACAAGTATATCCTCAAGGAATCCCACTGGATATGTTCTTGCTCTATTTACTAACTTCACCACTACTCTTGTTGTCTTCAACTCCCCAACCAGTAATGAAGAGAATACAGAGTGAGGTATTACATTTATAGAAGATCTAAAATCACATAAAAATAAGAAAAGTTTATCTCTTATATTGTTCATGGTATAGTTAATGTCCATGTATCCTTGTAATTCATTGGCATTACATGAGTTTGTGTAATGAGTGCTGATAAATTTCGTCCAAGATATATCCTCTAATTTCCATTAAGTAATCATGGATTGGTACAATGTTCTTTTAAGAATTTGGAATTCCTTGGGATTCTTTTAATGGATTGAAGTAAAGGGATTTTGATCTCCACACACATGAATGTATCAAGAACTTTTTTTAACATCACCTCTTTAGGCATCTTCTTGGTTTATAAAACCCAGTTTGGAAGGTGAAGGGGTTTAGGAGGAACATCATCAATATTTTTCTTACCCTTACCATTCCCCTTTGGTTGTTCTTATGTTTGTATGGAATGGGGAGTTTTTGGAGTTGAGGTGAATCCCGGTGGAACAACAGGTGCAGATGTATCAGTTGTTTTCTTCCCACTTCTCAATGTGATCGCACTGACATTCCCCATGGGATTTAGAATAGGTTGGGAAGGTAGATTTCCAAAATTCTTACTTACTAGTTCATGGAGGTTAGTGGTAATTTGGATCATTTGAGTCACCAACTCCATCATCTATGAAACTTGACTCTTTAGCTCATTCTGTTGAGTAAGAACAATATGTTTCAAAAGTTCATCAGTGTTAGAATCTATGTTTTGTTGGGAATTTATTCATTATTGTCTTTTTTATGCTTAGGATTCAAATATTTTTTGGGGTTGTTGGAAACCCTGATGGTAAGGTGGAGGATTCTAGAAGATTTTTTGAATGGGGGACTTGGTTGTTTTCTAGAGCCATAAATCATGTCTTTTTATCCTTCCATCCTTGGATGAATGTTGGTGAAAAGGGATCATACTTCTTCTGGGGATGCGGTTCTTTCTTCTGATGGCATGGTCTCCCAAAAACACTAATGCCCAATCTTCTTTTTCTTATAGTTGGGGGAAACAGTCAGTTGGTTGGATTTTCTCAGTACAAATGACACATGACCTTAAAGGAGGGGGTTGGGATGTATTACATGTTAAAGCAATATTCCTCACCATAATGGTAAATTATTCCAAATTAGTATCAATTAAATTACTTTTATAGAATATGGACTTACCTAATGTACTCCCCAGACATGTGGTGTATATCAATAGACAAATTGTTGAGACTTTTGTGCCGTCTTTCTGATCAAGGCACGTGAAACTACATGTGTTTTGTCGACCAATGGTCCTCCAGCTAAAACATCCCCCGTGATTTTTTCCATAGGAGTTAGTCCTCCAAAGAAGTACTGGATGAGGAGTTTCTCACTGATTTGATGATGCGAGTAGCATGAACAAAACTTCTTGAATCATTCCCAATACTAATACATTGACTCCCTATTTTTCATCTTGATCATTTAGATCTTCTTTCAGATAGATTTGGTTTTTGATGCTAGAAAAAATCAATGTGAGAAAATACATTTCAAATCGTTCCAACATGTTACATCTTCAGGTTGTAATTAATACATCCAATCTTTATTAGTTCCATCAAGTGAGAATGGGAATGATTTAAGTTTCATATGATCTTCATAGAAATTACTTGGTTTAATTGTTGAGGATACCACATTGAATTCATTAAGGTGTTTTTTGTGGTCCTCACTAGATAATCCATGAATCTTTGGATGTTGATGATTTTATCCATATTTCAACTCAGAGTTTGATTCAAGAGTTGGATATGCAATGCATGTTGGTTGATAATTAATATCACGTGAAACCAAACATATAATTGTATTATTGAGTTTATTATTATTATTTTCATCCATTGGGTTTTGTTTTATATTCATTTCAGATGAGTTTTTTATTTCAAAATTACTAGAGTGTAGGAGTTCCCCAATTGGGTAAATGTCGACACTTCCTATAGACCGAGACTGTTGGATTCGAGCCATAAAGTTTTCTTCATTATCGTGGTCTAGATAAAGGGTATCCTTAGGATGGGATCATGTCACAAATCAAATAAAAAATTAAAAGAAATAATAATAGACCATAATATCAATAGTATACTTTTCAATTGATGGTTCAAAAGATAAGAAAATAGAGAAAAAATAATGAAATAAAAACAAGAATAAAAAAATAAGAGAAAGGGGAAAGGATAAATTATAGAGAAAACAAAGGAAAAATAAAATAAAATAATTTTACCTAAAATTATTTCAATAAAACACTTTTTTATCTAGTAACGACACTAATTTTATGATCATTTTCTCACAAGTTCTCAAAAATATTTATTTGTGATTTGAATAAGTGTAGCACAGTGGCTGACCTAGGCTGTTCTCTCAAGGAGAAAGTGAAATAAAAAACTATGAATAGACTTTAATTAAGTAAGAAAATAGTTCACAACATATTAAAATAATGATGGGGGTCTGTTTTTTTTTTACTTTTCAAATAAGATACTAAATAAGAAAATGAGAAGCAACAATACAAGAGACAAATTCTTTACAAAATACTAATATAAGAAGGCATAGTTGAACTAATAGAACCCCTTAAACATTACTTTATTATTATTCCATATAATTATAATTCATTCAATTATTATCCCCTAAACTTGTTAACTTGTGAACCCTATTTAAATTAACACAACCACTAGTATTTGTGAAAATGAACCCTAGGTTAACTTCAGGACCTCCAATCGTAGAACCTTGCTTTGGTTGTGATCAAAATGATAACATATGGTATGTGGACAATTAGAGAAGAATCTAATCCCTGGAGTGGATAATTAATTGAGTTTGGGATGAGACTTGAACACTAAAATTCTATCCTAAGTTGATTAGATTTTTCGATTTATGTTTCACTCACATGATTTACCCAATCCCAACCACGCGGTCATGTGAAAGTCGATCGAGTAACATAGAAATGAAAATTCAATAAATTGATAAAAATTTATGAATTATAGTATGTTTATGGATTAAAAATAAATAAATTTAGGCAGTATGTATTAGATCAACTATGAAAGGAATCACTCTTCCATGGGTGGAGTTATCATTGTGGAGTCATTTTGCATAAGAAATAGATTGATTGGGTGACACACAATCCTGACTCCACTTTTAATTTCCATCACCATTAAGAAGAATAAAAATACTAAAAGAGAATAATTTAGAATATTTATTTAATATAATTGAAGTTACAATCCTGAAAAAAATGAATCACAAAGAGGAATAGGGTAAGGAGGGCCTTCTTGGAAGAGATCTTTACACAAGGCCTCACTTCTTCCAAGAGGTGTGATATCTTCTCAAGAGCCAACCTTTAGGCCCAACATTCCCAAATCCTCAACCAAAAATCCCATAGAGTGAAAAAATCCTTTAAAGTTAGTTGGGTAGGTCTAGGGTAACAAAACATTTTTAAATGTGAAATGGAAATTCAGAAAACTTTTTTAATCTCACTTACACCGCATCGTTGACTGAGAAAACGTGCAAATTGGTTGTCCTTATAAATGGATGATTTCTGTATAATCACGTCCTAGAGATTCTATCCACATTTTGGCCCAATAAAAATCATTATGAAGAATATTCGGTTCAAATGGTGAAGTGATGTTGAATCTGGATAGATCAGTCCAACTCTCTGTTCATGGCCCATTTACTCCACTCCAATGCCTGATATAGATCCCATGTCCTAAATAAATTTTATAGGTCATTATTTTAGAAAAACACTTTCAAAATTTTATGTCAAAATAATTTACAGGAAAAATATTTATGCCCAAAGTATTATAGTGAATTTTAAAAGGGTAAAAATTGAATTTCTATCAAATTTTTAAATGAATGGTCTAATCCAAAATATTTTCTAAATTAACATATTTAGCATAATTTGAGGAATTTAGTTAATTTATTATAAATATAAAATTCAATAAAATTGTGTTTTATCATGGTATCTTTTGAAAAAGTCAAAAGAGATGATGGAAAATCAAGTACCTCGAGCATTACATTAAGAGTTGTCATACATCATCAGTGGAGGACAAAGAACACTATACATGATGGAATTAATGGATTACAAAAATTAATTTATAAATGGGTGCACCCAACACATAGTTATGGCACCAATCAGGGAAAACATTCAAGATAAATATTAGAGTGTTGTATACGATCCTACTCATGGTTTAGGTTTTAGTAATTATTATTGAAAATCTTCCTAGACACCTCTATAATTTTTAGGATATATGTGACACCTTTAAAATAAAAAGGGTGAATTATGATTCAATTAGGATCCAAATGTTTTTCCCATATAAGACAAGAAAAATATTTGTTGTTTACCCAACCTCCATGTTTTATCACCACATTTAATAATCATTCATAGAGATTCTTAATGAAATATTTTCCACTTGAAAAGATAGAATCAGTAGAAAATAATATACAAAAAATTTCTTAGTATGATAGTGAATCTACTACTGCATCCTAGGGGAGATTCAAAGAGATTAAATTAAAATACCCACACCATTGATATTTGGAATGGTTGAACTTACAAATCATATATTGTGAGTAAAAAAATGATTCCTAATTTTGGTTTATTTAGAAACTAAAATATTAACATTGAGTAATAAACTATCTAAGGGATGATTAATCTAATATGATCTAACTAATTATTTTTCTCAACGTTAAGAATTTATTGGTCACCAAATATAGTATTTCAACAGGTGGAAAAGATGAAAAATATGGCTACTAAAATGGAGGCAATGTTAATGAATATTGAATCACTATTTTCATACTATAATAAAGGATCACCACCAATGTCATAATCACAATATATGTGTGTTGGCCCACATATCCTCTAAGATTATTAAGTAGGATTTGAAGATAATATAAGAAGAGTGGTATGCTTTTTACTTATAATTATCCCAAAAAATATTTCTAAAATCAATTAAAACTAAAGTTAAGGTCAATGAATTTATATCAAGGTTGGAGAGAAGGATATTGAAAAAATTAAAATCATCCCCAAATTTCTAAAGGTTTTTTCTAAGGGAAAAAATTTCCAAAAATTAATAAGAGAAAAATCTAGGGCCCTAGGAAACCATATTTTTTGTTTTTTCAATAGTAATTTCTATAAATATTCTAGGAACAATATACTTTTTTCAAATAATTATTGATTAATTACTACAATAATAATGAATAGTGTAGTTATTAAGTAGTTTCTACCCTTTAATGGAATGTGAAATATCTGTAAAATCATCAGGGATCACACTAGGACATTGAGAATTAATTAGGATTGATTTCCCAGAAATGACCTTGAGAATACATAATGTGTTACTAAAAAACATGAATGTGTAAAGTGAAGAAGAAAATAAAATGAATTCATAAAGAATATAATAGTAGAAATTGATATTTTTTTCCATTAAAAATTAAACAAGGGTAGAGAAGAAATAATAGAGATTCATGATAGAAGAAATAAAATAGAAATACTAAGAAAAAGAGGCAAAGGAATGTAAGTCCATTGTTGTGAGGATGGATAAAGGCACTATGAATAAACTCAAAGTGCAACCATACCTAAAACCACCTCCATTTATAGAGATGATATTCCAAGGGAAGATGTAAGAACTCTAAAAAAAGTCGCTATAATATTTAGATAAACCAATATTCATATACCATTAAATAATAAAATATCTTAAATTATAATATACACATTTATTTATAGATAACTTCTCTCAAGAAATAATAATTTATTAGAATTGAGGTAGGATTTATCTTATAAAATAGACAAGAAAGGCTAGGCAATAGAAACTCCCATCGAATATTTGAGATTTGGGAATTTATTTCATACCATGTATGATTATGTACATTTAAGAAGGACCAATATGGTCAATAGGCTAGAGATAACATAAATCTATTAAAATTTTAGTAAAATGTTTTGGTATGTAATTTAAACCCCTGGAAAATTTCATTCAAATTAACAATATCATTGAAGTTCACCAATGGAATTATCGAAGGCATCTTATTAAAGGTAGAAAACAATTTCTCTTATTTATTTTCTGATTTTATGAAGGGGATGATAGAGATATATATTTCATTCCGAGTATCCATTTCCAAACCATGGGGATATATCTAATAAATATAGGTTATAAAAGATATGGTTCAATTTAACATCATAAAATAAGTGAAACATTGCAATGAATCTGAATATTTTACATTACATTCCATTACATTCATTGAAGAAATATATAAGTAAATGAAAATAAAATCCAATTAGGAAAAATCCATACTGAAAATCATTTATGAAGAAACATAGAAGAGAAATGAGTATAGTAAATTTTTTTGGTAAAATATTAATTAATCATGTTAATAAACCTCCTTTAAAGGATAAATTTATAGTACTTATTCCCTAAACCATAATGTTTTAAATTTGACACTAGAAACATTTCTATGAAATATTTGATATTTATTTATTGGAGATGAAGAATGGTATCTGTGGATTGTGAGTACATGACCTTTAAAATATCATGATTAATGTTTGATTAATGTTTTCAAAAATGATAAAGGGAATTTAATTGAGAGTTTTTTTTCATAAAGTGAAACAATAATTCCCTTTATACAAAGAAGGTTTTACAAGAATAAGGGATATAGTCAATAAGAAATCCTCAAATGATATTAACACTTCCCATAAAATAAATAATGAAGATGAAGGTGTTGAAACTATTAGAATTTTAATTTTTCTATACAATTTTGGATGATGAATGAGTTATCTCACTCCAATTGATTCAAAATAAATAAGCTAATAATATTTTTTTTAAAGTGGGATGTTGATCTCTATATGATTATTTATTAGTTGGAGAGTTTATATTGATTATCAAAAACTCAATGATGTAATAATGAAGGATCAATTTTCTCTTCCATATATTGACCTAATGAAAGAGATATTGGACAAACGTGAATTCTATTTCTTCATAGATATATATTTTATATATAACAATCTAGGATCCCTTATATAATAAATCAATGAAAATGTTCACATATTACTATTAAACATTCACCTACCAAATCATTTCATTCAATATGTGCAAATCACCTAACATTTTTCAATGATTCAGGGAAAATATATTTTAATTGATGGTATAGGATTTCATTAATGTTTTTGTTGGTTAAAAATCCCTCAAGGTATCATTGAAGTATTTTTTGAGGTGATTGTGTTTGTTGACAAAGTGGAAATCTATGTTGTGATTTTTGAAATAGAAAACCATCACATAATTTTTTTTGAAAAATGGGATTTCATGGTGGCATGTTGAGTTCAAGGGCTAGGGTTAACGATCCATGTTTGATTCAAGAATGTCAACAAATAAATGGATGATCTGGAGGTGGTAAAAAAAGAATAGATACAAGGTGGTGCTATTTTTCAGTGTTTACCAAATTTGTGTGCCTGAAAATCGACAAATGATGAAAAGTGGTTTTTGGAAAAGGGACTTGTATGCCGTGTACTTGAAGAAGAGGAAACTTGCACTCCATATGGTTCTCAAGATCAAAGCATCAAAATATGGAAAATGGATAAGGGTCGTGCAAGTTTTGGAGTTGGTCACGCATGTTATTTGTGTAGCTGGAGACTTGCACATCGAAACTTACGCGCTGAGGGGAGACTTGTGTCTTGTCGCGTAGGGTGTGAAAATTCCTATAAATATTGGTAGACCCCTCTTTATTTAGTGGCGATTTCAACACCTAGAAAAATCAGATCTCCCATCACGCAGGTGTGGTGGTCACATAAGTGGTGTGTGGTTACACAAGTAAAGGTTGCGCGCCAGGTGATAGTTGCACACCCAAGGTGGTCTAGGAGAGGAAGGAAGAGAGTCGGACAGGTTCTGAGTTAAAGAAGGAAGGGTCATGCAAGTGGTTCGGTGACACTTTCGTACCATGTTTTGAAGAAGCTAAAAAGTTGTTGGTTGTGCACCAAAATTGGATTGGGTTCAAAAGGTTGTGCGTCGAGCAAGTTTGGAGTAGCAGAAGCTTCTGTCGCACAACTAGTTGAGGTATACTTGCATGCTAGTTTTGACTTGAATGCCGAGAATTGTGTGTCGGCTTAGATGAGGGAACTATGTAAGGTTGCTTCACTGCAGAGATTCCGGGTTGCCTGAAAGCTGGAATATTTCCCGATACCTTCGGTGCAAAGTCAGATTCATTTACGGGTGAAAGTTAAACATCAAGAGAGCATAAAAATACAATAGATAATGTATTAATTAGTGATATTGAAGAGACATACATGCCTATAAACTGTGAGTGGATCCTTTCCAGAACAGTATGTAAAGGAAGAGGAAGAAGGTGATCCTAATCACCGACAGTGAGCCAGAGAGAGAAAAACAGGGAGTGAGCCTTGAAAAAGTAGTGAGCTAACCATAAACTTTGTAAAGGCGGCGAGCTTGGGAATTGAAGTGATCTATCTTGAACCTTGTAAAGTGCAATGTGCTTATAGTGAATTTGGTACATCGGCACATTGTCAATGTATGTTCCTTGGACGTAGCCCAGTGGGGGTGAACTATATAAAAATTGTTGTGTCCAGTGCATGATTTACGTTCTGCTTATATTGTGCAATGGGAAAGAGAGAGAATAGTGTTTTGATTAACAGCGAAACAAGATTATAACATGATTTAATTTTAAAATAGTCAAACCCTGATTCACCCCCCTCTCAGGGTATTCATCCTTGTAGACCTAATAGTTTTCATGGATGATTTTTGGTTTACATGTTATTATAATTTTTTCCCAAAAAAATATTGATTTAGTATTGGAAAGATATAAGGATACATTATTTCATCTCAATTATGATATGTTACACATCATGGTATTATATAGAATCACGTTTTTCCAAATAGTTTTCAAATATGATACCGTGGTTGATCCGATGAAAATAATTATGGTCAAATATTTATTAAAACTTTTAATAGTGAAAATTATTCAAATCTTCCTAAAAATTCCAGTTTATACTGTATATTTATAAAGGGAACCACACATGATTCTAGAACCCTCACTCACCTTTTAATAAAATATATGGTGTTTACATTTTGTATAGGATTCCAAGATAATTTCAGATATTTTAATTTTATGATGATGAACAAATCCATTACATTATCACCCAATTAGGAAAAGGATTTTCAGATGATGTGTTGTGTAATTGACTATATAGTATGAAAATTATTTTAAAATGTGTGTACATTATTTTTATAACTATCTAGTATACAAAATGTTCCTATAAAGAAGTATAATTCAATTATAATATAATATATAATGAGTTATTAATAAAGGACTATTTTTTTGACAATTTTTGGAATTTTCATGTTTTGTCCAAAGTGATTTTAAATACTAATCATATGGTTTGTAAATAATTGGTAATGAATAATGATATCAAGTACCACTTTTTTGGGAAGATTAATTTACTGAAGTAATTCAATATTAAGATTTAAAAAATTAGTGGTTGTTGAATATCATTATTGATTATATTTTTTCGATGGAATTTATCCCACTTAGTTTGAGAACAATTGGTAAAAATTCTAGAAGTTTTACTTGAATGAAAACATCTTTATGGTCGATCTCATAGCTTGATTATAGTTCATAGTTAAATTTTTTTATTTAAGTTCTAAATTTATCTACCCTTAGTTCATATACCCAAAAAGGAAGATTTTTCTAGATACGATTTGACAATAAATTTGTGATAATATTTTATTGTTCCAACACTCTGTAGATGGTTAGATTTATCAATGGGTTTCCAAGAGTTATGTAAAAATAGTTCTAAAATTATATCAATCCTCACAAATGGGGGTACACTGTGGGATAATTACAATAGTGTTCAAGATTCATCAAAGTAGTTTTCTTCGGTCCACACTTAAATGAGACATAAATTTTCATACAAATTACTTGAGTTTGAGTGTATAAATAGAAAAAATCTTTAAAATGTTTTCATTTTCATTGTTTTTGGGAATAAATATGACAAATAATGAATTTTGGAATTTTTTTTATTAATTAACATAATTTTAGATGTTTTAAGTTATAACCAAACACTTTGAATTATGATTCTAGCTAATAAGGATTTTGGGAACTAATGGTATAAATATTATCACAACATAATATCTTACATCAGGACATATTGTTAATACTAGTGAATAAAAAGGGATACATAAAAGAAAAACTCATGGGTGAGAATTCAACCAATTTTGAACCACAAGAAAAACAACACACAATTCCATAATAAGTATGAGGGGAAGGAAAAATGAGAAATCTACTCATCATATTGATGCACACACACAATAATGTATTAGCCAGTCTAAAGAACCAAACAATAAAATCATTGTTATGATATAGCTTGATGGAAACAACCACAGTATAGGGAGGGAAGGTGTCATAATAGGATGTGTAGAGTATATGAGTTTTGGGAGAGGGACACACATTTAGAGAAACATAGAGTGATGGAGGGACATTTATGGTACTGAATCAGAGTACATATTCAAATAATTTATCATGTAGTATTGGGTTTTTTAACATCTATGTTACAAATTAACATTCAACACCACAAATAAAGGTTATGTGAAATTATCTTAAGTAAGATGTTTATGTACAAATTACTTCATGTCTATTTTTCATCACACCATACCATCCATACAAAGGATTAATTTCTATAGTATATAAGGAAACCACACTCTGAAACCTACACTATTTTGTAGAGATTCTTGAAAAGGTAGTAGGTAATGAATTAAAGTAATAATTTATTCTTACAAATTCAAAAATGTATTCAAAAAATGTGCTCAATGGTAGATATGAAGACAGTGGAATTATAACTGTGGTTTTTCGAGGTTGATCCATGATCTCAGGGATACAATATATTTTGAAAAAATATCTAGTGTAATCACATCAAGAGACGAGTCCATATGTTTTTTTATGGTTACAAAATCTATAAGACTCATATTTCCTAATTAGTCACACTGCAACCACTTCCCTATATTATGATGACGTAGAGGACTATAAATATTTATTGAGGATAAATTATATAAAATATGATACTGATAGCATGATAAAAACAATAGGAGAAGGAACTTTTGGTGGAAACTTTAGACACTTTAAGGAATAATTGGATGTGTATATATATGCTTGGGAATTTGATGTATTAAATATTGATTAAGAGTTGTGTTATTTAATTTATGTTTCATTTTTGTTTTGATTCTTTCTCTCATGTTCATGTTATCGATATTTCTTATTCCTAATTATTCACTCATGATGGATTTCCATTCCATCATGAATGAGTAGCCACTATATATATAGTATATAAATATTAGTATGTTGGTATCAACATTTAGATGATTGAATTTTATGGTAGATTTTGGGTGTTCAATTTTTTTTTACAATGATCTTAAATAATTATATTATTCTTTATTTTCTTATTGGGAGAGTTGTAAATAAAGAATGAAAATCGATATTTTAGGTAGGGTTTGTATTGTTAGATCCATCTTTATAATTATTTTTCTTCTAATACCATAATATAATGAATTAATAAATAATTTTATTTCACTAACCCTATTAAATTGAAAAAAAATTAATGTTGATATTGATATTGAACATATAAGATTACATACCCTGCGACTGTCTCATAACTAATCGACTATTCTATTTCATTACATAAGGAGTTTATAATTATTTGAAATATATTCTATAAAATTGAAGAAAAAAATCTATTATTAATAAGTATTTTTTTGTCTTCACACATGCGTTTTTCTCTACTTTCACTTTCTTCTATTCTTTTGTTCCCATTGTTTTTCTTCAAAACTTTTCACTCAATTTTTTTGGAGCAACAAAAATGATGGATCATATATGTTATGATCCAATTTATATTCTCAGTGAATCAACCAATGTAATTAAAATTATTATACCATACTTTTATGTTTTTAGTGATTAGGTTTTAAGAAAATTAAATAAAACTCAAACCAATTACCTTGGAATGTAAAAAACATAGGGATACATTACTTTTCCACATAAATGTTGGTCCACATGGGAAGTAAAATGAAATTTTCACTAATGTGATGTTTTGGGATATGACTAATTCTTTAGTATGATGATATTGTTACTAGGACCATATTCTTCGGGAATTCCATAGGGTAATACTGATAAACATATATTTTGATGTTGACTGGTGATTTATACTATGGTAGTACATCATTGGTGATAGTATATTTTATGAATTACACTAATAGTTGTAACATATTATATGGAAAATTTATTTATCGGTAACTACAATTCAAGAGACATCCAGATTAGGAGTATTTTAGTGTAGTGGTGTACCAACTATTGAGATATACTATGATGGATTTGAAATTGATAAAGGCTTTTCCACCATGAATTTATTGAAATGTATGGTAGACCCTAGCAAGATGTTTTTGGGTTTGAGTTTTTTTTAGTGCACTATGTCATGAAAAAAACCTATTATAGAATGGAAATTTTATTATAAATCTAGTTTCATGGGGAAATGTGGATCATGAAAGAAGTATGAGATGACTTCCATGAGATAATATGAGTTCTGGTTTGGAGGCTATAGAATATTTCTTATTCTGAGGTTTACATTTGTTTAAATTTTTCCAAATTACATATATTATAAAGTTTTCCAATTTTTTTAGAAATTAGAAAATAATTTTTTATAACTTAGTAAAAAAACATCATAATTAGGCGGCATTGATTCAAGAAGAGAATCAATTATTTATACAAATTAATAATTTATTTGGGAATTTGTGTTGTGATGCATATGATCAAACTAAAATGACTCACATAAAAATAAATTCTGAGATCATGGTGATGTGATGCAATGAATCCTTTTATAAGATGGAATAATAGAGGACTAAGATTTTTGCTATTTCACTATAAAGGAAATGGTCATTCTATAATGGGTGGGTATAATTATTTGGTATTTCACAAGATTAGGGAATTTCATAATGACATATATTGTCACATTATAATTTTACCTTATGAAATTGATGAGATTATTTTGGAATGGGAGGTAAACTATGAATTATTGAGTCCCACAACAATGTTCCAATATTATGATTTCCTAAATGTATTAAATTTGAGATATAATATGTATTATAGGGGTTATCTTTCCATGAAGAGAAGGTAATTCAACCATATTATTTTTATTTACCCACCTTCTACTCATTTCACCTATAAGGGTTTTGACCTTCTATATTCTCTGGTAGATGGATTTCATTGACTCCCCTATTATCATATTTCCACATTCTCCAATATTCGTATTATTTTAATGACATATATTTAGTAATTCAATGTTGATTTCACTAGAGGATTGTATAATCATCCTTGGAAGAAGGGTATTTTTCTTCAGATGAATGTATGAGGATAATGGACGATGATTGCATGTGATTGTATGTCATTTCATTGGGGTAAGTACATAGAGTTTATTTATTAATTAAATTCATTAAATTGAAATTAAATTGGATAATTAACTAATTTCATTTTATGGGGATATTATCAATAGTTTGATTGAGGGCGTGTTAGTAATAAACCATATCTATGTTATTTGTGGTATTATAAAGGATATATCACTTGTTAATATTTACATCAGTATTTTTAAATAGGAAATGGGGAATTAATTATCCAAATTTACCATGTGTTTATAAATTGATTACAGATCCTTTTACAAGAGTTAGAGGCTCGTGGATGGTGTTGGTGCTTGAAAATTACTCAATCGAGGATGTATTGATCATTCATAAAGGAATATCTCTATTATTGAGGAATGTGGTACCAAAAATTACCAATTTATTTTTTCATTCATATATTGTTTGGATTTTAAATTCAATTAAGGGGATTAAAGTTACAAAATAATTAACCATGGGTAAGCTCTACTATGAGGGTTCAGAATGGGGAGTTTGGTCAAACTTTTTGTGAGACCTCTTGTGTTTTATAATTAATATTTCGATATTGATTGATATGTTTCTCAAGTTCGAGGCACAACTAATGTGGATTTAAATCCCAATAAGGTTACCATAATTTATCAACATGTCATGTGACCTATGGAGGTCTTATTCAATATGTAATTCTATCAGAAAATTATGGATACAAGGGAGCCTATTAATTGGTCTTGGTACTATTCACATAGAATGATAGCTTATAGAGTTATCTGAAGATATTATCAAATTGACCCAGGGTTGTTTCCTAATTATTGTGTGATATTTATGGACTCTATATATCGATATATGTCCTATAAACCAATTGTGTTTAACACATGATGTTGCGACCCGACCCCAGATAACATGAAGCTAGTGTCTGCTATCAATTAAATTGGCATGGTTACAAGGAATCAAAAGGATCAAAAGCTTAGTAGTCTTGGTAAACCAGATATAGAAATGATTCTTTTATTGAAAATGATTACAATAATTACTATATAATTTTTTTATAAATAACTTCAAGGATAATATCTTTATTACATCTAGTGTATCCTTTCATATATTTTTTAGAAAACTTCTTGGAATCCCTGAGAAATGAAACATAATAAGGTTGAGGTCAAATTCTATGTAAGGGTAAAGTGTAGTGGAAGAAATGGTAAATCAATGGGAATAATAATTATGTCATAGTAAATTATATAACACACATACCATATAATTAAAAAATTGAGAATCAAGTGCATAGAAAATATAGAAAAGTAATAAATGGAAACAAATGACATTCAAATAACATGGTAAGGAAAAATAAATATAGCAAGGTAATAAAATGAAAACACATTCCATTTAATCAAATAACTAATACACAAATACATTCATACATTTTACCATGTGAAAAATTCATGGATAATAAATAATGATTCAAACTGAATCTAATGATTAATTATTGGATGGCATGCCTCAGGAACATCAAAATCTTTACTCTCATAATCTATCCACTAGACATTTAAAACATAAAATCAACCTATTTATTTTTCACAACTTATTTTTCTCATGATAACCTGTCGACGTATTGAGGAGATATATAAATTATGATCTCCGCCTATAATTTCATGTCCAAATCATTATTCGTATTATGTAATCGATTTAATTAATAAACAATATTCCTTATCAAATATTTGTATGGAATAAAAAATATAGAATTATCAATATTTCAAAAAATAATCAAATAAATATTAATGTTGACAGGATATGTAAAATGGTATATAGTTTAAGAAATATTAATATCCATGATAAATGAAATGGATAATTTAAGGGAAATTAAATGTTCAAAGATCATAGGAGATTGAATATTTCAAGGAGACCGAAAAATGAATCAGGGAACTAAATGTGAATTCTATCATGGGAAAAACTAATAAAAAACTATTTAGATGAAGATTAAGGATGGTATCAATATAACATACCCAAAGTGAATTAAAAGTATGGTTTATTGTCCATGATAAATAAAAACACTATAAATTGATCTTTTAAAAATATTTTCGAATAAAATATCCTTTTATTATGAAAATAATTTTGAAATAAATTTTCTTTGGAAATCTCTTTTGCAAATATTTTCATTAAAAAGTATCATTTTAAACATGAAAATGATGCTTCAGTGAAAATAATATGGGTAAATTCGTACAAGCCATATGAGCTAAAAATAACATTCCATATGCATTTTTAAAGGTTAGAAAAATTCCATATTTAGAAAGAGACAAAAATATTCCTTTGAAAACATTGGTAAAATAAAAGAGTTTAAAAATGTCTTTACCAATCAATTTTAAAATAATTTTTTAAAACTTTTAAATAGACCTGGTTTTTAAAATAAAATAGGTTCTCTGATTAAGGAGAGAAATAATGTCGGGTTTTCTGAAAAACATTTTCAATAATAAAGAGTGAAAAATGGTACTAATACTTGAAAATGGTCATGAATATCCATAAGAGTGAAAATGAATGGTCTGATTTAAAAATGGTCATATAATTTCCTTCAATGTAAATACCTTTGAAATATCGTTAAATTTATTGCCGAGGGAAATAATATTGAAACATTACAAAGTGTCTTATACCACTTCAAAACATGTTAAATCCTAATCCTCATGAAAAAATAACACCAAATGAAAGTTCAAAACACTATTAAGATAAAAGTATTAATGGTATAATATAAAAAAGGGTAGTAGATACACCACACAATGTAATTATGTGGTGAACATGACATTTATGTCATGAATGTAAAAAAGGGATATGAGAATCCATTACGTTGAGTTTAACTTATCTGGTGTGTCCTTATTTTCCTGAATAATGTACTTTTATTAATTATATACTTGATTCATAAACATTTTCATTTTTATCATTTACTTATATTTAAATTAATTCTATTTTTTGTATAACTACTTACAAAATTAAATTTGCATCGGGTGTTTTGACCAAATTTAGTTTATGTGGAAAAAATGACATTGGATGGTAAACTATGGTTAAAGGGGTCAATAAATAACATCTCAAAAGTAATAATCCAGACATTAATAAAATATTTATACATCAATTATACCTTTAAATGTAATCACTAAATATGCCTACGAAAATTGAATCAATGTTATAGTCATGTAGACAGTAGACTGTACATACGAATGAGTAACGTTACCATTTTTCAATGATTATTATGGAAAGAAGATAAGAAACATAATATAATTTAATAATTATAATTATATCATAAATATAATGTTATATAATTATATATACTTATATATATAATTATTTTTATATAAAGTTAATCACTTCGTGTCGAGGAGGTTGTAGTCCACACGTCCACGAATGGCATTTTCACTTTTTAAGTATATGAAAGGGTAATGAAGAAAATGATATATATTATTTTTAGAGAAATGTATTTATGTAATTAATATCATATAGATATTTTTTGTGGCACATTTATAATTAAGATAATCCTTTATTCATTTCATGTATCATGTGATCGAATCACATCGCTTTTAGGAGGCAGTAGTCCACACTTCCACTAATAATGTTATCTTTTTTACACAGAATGGGAAGTATAAAAATATTTGTTCTAAAAGAATTAAAGAAGATTACATAGATAAAAAATATCATATATAATATATATAAATATATTTTTATTCATAATTACCACCATGACAGGTGGTAAAGAAATAATGAACAATCATCATTTCATGAGGTGGTAGTTCAACGTTCACATAAATAGCATGTTCATTACCCATTAATTAGATGTGCCTGTAAGTGTTTACAGAACCATTAGTATAAATAATAATATTATATTTATGATACTTGTTTTTTTATATTATAATCAGATAAAGAGGGTTTAGGGAGTGGGGAATGGAAATAAAACTAAAAATCTTAAGAAAATATGTTACCTCATAATCGGGTAACTCCTTTTGGTTTGAAGAAAATAATTAATTGGATTAATTTATGAATAGGGTAATGACTCTAGGATTAAGTGATATATTTTTAAGACTTATATGGGATGATATTGGTTGATAAAATGTGTCTTGAGAGGTGTGAGAAACTAGGAGGAGATTGGGCCTTTTATATTAGAGGAGGAGTGGCTCTCTTGGAATATTTTAAAGAAGGAAATCCACACACATTTTTCACATTTATGGTGGCCCTAATAATGTACCATATTGAAGAAAAATTATTATTGGTTAAAAATATGGACATATTATTGATTTTGGACAATTTTCTAGTTCATTTGGGGTAATGAGATTATGGTTTATTCCCATATTAAGCATAATTTTACCTTAATTGTTGTAATTAGTTTTAATTACATTCACTAATATTTTTGGTCAAAACTAAGTTGAAATTACAATAAATTATAAATTATTATTATTGAAAATATTAAATACATTTTTAAATATTCCAATCATATAATTGGTATAAATTAATTTAAATTCAATGTTATAGACGGGATGATAATGTAGGGTTTTAATGTTAAAAAATCTGAAAGTTTGCTATATTTTTGTAGTCAATTTCAAAGGGAAATTAGTTAAAATAAACTAAATTAAATTAATTGATAAAAATTTTATATAATTAAACACTAAAAAAATTTAAAATATTATTTATCCAAATAAAAAATAACATGAAAAAGTAGTTTTGAATTAAAATTCAGTATTTTTCACAATTCATTATAAAATAAAACTTCACAGAAAATTATAAAACAATTACCCAAACCTAATTTTTCTGTTTTACATTAAATTATGAATTTCATTTTTGACATATTTAATTTATAAATCAAACAAAATTTTTATTTAAAATAGTTTCTCCCTTAAAAGGCATTAAAAGTACCTCAATAGAAATATTACATTTTATGCATAAAATTTGTTTTGTTCTAATCTAATGATTATCAAATATATTGGATGAATATACAAATAAGTTATTGAATATTTAATATATATATTATATTAATATAACTAAATAATTTTAATTAATTTAATCTATAAGAGTATAACAACATTTTGAGCATTAAAATAGCATTTTATTAAAATATCCACTTTATATTCATTTTCTTCTTATGTTCATTTCTACTTAATTTGTAACCAATAAATTAATTTCATATTTTAGTAAACCATAATTTTAATAATTTACTTATTACTACTCATAAATACTAATTTAATGGATAGTTTTTATCTCATTATATTTTAATATGATATTATTATTTGATAAAACACAGTATTGTGTGTAATGAAAACCAAAAATGAAGGTCTCTCTTGTATCTAATGCAATATAACATGGTGTTTCATGGATTGAAATATATAGAATCTATTATAAATATTAAATATATTATAAATTATCTAAATATTATATTCCCTTATGCATTTGGTGTCGTGTTTCAAACATGCTATTGAAAAAAAGGTTCTTACTTTAGACTTTTGGGGTGTTACATTCTCACCACCATAATTAAATTACATCATCACATTTTAAACTCAATATTAGTAAAATATTGTTTTATATTTACTATTTATAAATCCCATAATGTTAGAATGGTTTTTAAAACATCATCTTGAAAATATAGAATGGGAATTATGAGGGTCACATTGAATAACATATAACTAGGTCTATAAGTATGAGAACATCAATGTAATGTAGAGATACATACTTGGAGTAAAATCATAAATATTTATAGGTATTGATTGATTTAATTAATAAAAAACAATTTAATGATTAATTGAATGTTTAGGGGCTCAAAGACATAAATATTTGATGATATAAGAGACCATTTGTTCCATAGAAATTAATATAGTAGAACAATATTTTATTTTAATGACATTTTACTAAAGTTGGGTAATTCTTTTACTGAACAAGAATATATGGAATTATCATTAATTTATAGGATTATATTTCTTAGGAAAAATCCTAACTTTCAGTTTTTCTTGGATAAAATTCTAATTCATTACTTTACTCCCACAAATTAATTTTCAATAATGATTTCTTATGTCTAAAGCACTAAACAAAAGTTTTAAAGGATCGTAAGGCCTATAAGAGAGTATAAAGTCTAACTATTTTTCATTAACTATCTTAATAAACTAATATGGTTATTAGAATAATATTTAATCCTCAAAAGTTATATAACTGGTTCATCATTAACATTTATTCATCAAATTATTTAACAAAAAACATTAAAAAATTGACCAGGACAGTGCACAAGTCAGTGGTTGGTGTGAAAACCTTACCGTCCTTCATTCATGTGTTCAAGACCCACAGCGTTGCCCGATTTTATTGGTTTTCACCTAGAATAGAGGCTTTCCTTTTCTAAAACCATGTTAATATAATTTTAAAAATAAGTATCATGGATATCCTTCAAATATGTTTAAAAACATATTATCATTTTAATTACGGTTTTCAATATAATCCCAATACATAAATAATGACTCATATTATTTCAACATTGTTCCTTGCATGGTCTAGGGTTTATCAATAAAACCATTTATAGGATTCATATATGATAAAAACTTACCTTTAATCTGAAACGCCTTAGTTTTAACCTAGGGTATTCATTGTCAACATCATTCATGGATGTTTGGAATGAAAAATATGAATTTTCCTAAGAATATTCCCCTGGAGTGTCGAACCAAGTGCGTAGTAAGGCCCATTATCATGTACTAGGTTATAATGAGTTAGGAATGACAAACATTTTTAGAGTTGTTTCTCTCATGTACATCTTTTCTAGAACCACATCCACTTGTAGAATCTAGATATGTATTTACTTCTAAAGAACCCATATAATATCCATATAAAAGAAATTATAGGATTTTCTTCTATAATTATATTCCAATTATATGTTCCATAACAAAATTTTTATGATATCAAGTTCCCATGGTTTCTATTTAACATCCTTTGATACATACGGAAGAGAACCAATCCCATATAACATGGAGTTAGTGTCTGTTATCAGTTACATTGGCATGATTACAAGGAATAAAATACAGATAGACCTAGAGTTTAGTAGTACTGGTAAACAAAATATATAAATGATCCTTTTACTATAAATAAATACACTAATTGAAAAATATTTTTTTGTAAATAACATTTATGATAATAACTATATTTCATCAAGAGTATCCTTGTATATATTTTTTTGACCACTCAATGGAATCTTAACAAAATGAAATATAATAAAGGTGAGCTCAAATTCTTAGTAGGGGTAAAGTATGGTGGAAGTAATAATGAATCAATGAGAATAATAATTATCGAATAGTAAATAATATAACACACATATTGTATAATCAAAAAACTGAGAAGAAATTTCTTAAACAATATAGAAATCTAATAAATAAAAACACATGACATTTAGATAAATATATAAGGAAAAATAAATATAGAATGGTAAGAAACTAAAAAAACATTATTTTAAATTAATAAACATATAATGAAATGAATCCATATATTTTATCAAGTGAAAATTTAATGGATAATAAATAATGAATCAACATGATGGAAATGCTTAATTATTAGATGTCATATATCAGGCACATGAAAAACTGTACTATCAAGATCCATGCTCCACATAGTTTAAAACTAAAAATATAATCCCATTTAATTTGGAAAAATTATTTATATTATAAAAACATATTAATGCATGTATGAGCTACATAATGTTTGGGCTCCACCGGTCATTACATGTCCAAATCATTCTTCATATCAAGCAATCAATTTAATTAGTAAACAATATTCTTTATCGGATATCCATATAGAATAAAGAATATATAATTATCAATATTCTAAAAAATAATGAAATAAATATCAATGATAACAATATATATAATAGTATACGATTTAGGCAATATTATTATCCATGATAAATGAAAAGGATAATTTATAGGAAATTCAATGTTCAATGATCTTCAAAGATTGAATATTTCAAGGAGATGAACAAATTAATCATGGAAGTGACAGTGAATACTATAATTGAAAAAAAATCATAAAAATCCGTAAGAATATGAAGGATGGTATATATAAAACATATCAAAAGTGGATTAAAAATAAGGGTTGTTGTCGTTAATGAAAAAATACAATAAAATGATCTTTTCAAACTACTATTAATAGAAATATCTTTTTATAATGAAAATCCTATAGAAAAAAAAATCGTTAGAAATCAATTTTGAAAATATTTTATTTAAAAGTTTTCCTTTTAAACGCGCAAAGGATGATTCAAATAAATGATAGCTGGTAAATCCATAATAGTTGTAAAAGGTAAAGAAAACATTCCTTTTACATGGGTAAAGCTTAGAAAAGTTCCTTTTTCAGAAAATGACATAAATATTACTTTTAAAATAATGGTAAAAAGGGTAATAATTAATTTACAAATCCATTTTAAAAACATTTAGGAAAACATGTTAATAAAAAATGGGTTTTTAGAAGAAAATAGGCCATATGACAAAAGAGAAAAATAAATTCAGGTTTTCTGAAGACATTTTCAAAAACAATTTGTGTACCAAAGAGTGGGAAATGGTTCTAATACATGAAAATAGACACGAATAAACATAGGAGAAAAAATAGATGCTTTTATTAAAAAAAATTCATATAATTTCCTTGAATTTAAATACTATTAAAAGATCATTAAAGTTACTATCAAGGAAAATAATTTTTAAACAATCCAAAGTTTCCCATTCCAATTTGAAACATTTAAAATCACAATCATCATGAATAAATTACCTTAAAATAATGTTTAAAATAACATAAATATAAAACACTGAATTATATATAATTAAAAAAGGGTAGTAGATACACAACACAAAATAAGTCAATGGTGAAGATGACATTTATCTCATGGATGTAATAAGTGAGATAATAATCCCTTACTTTGAGTCTGACTTGTCTCGTGTCTCTTTATATTCTTAAATAATAAACTAATATTAATAATCTAATTTCTTCATTACATTTTTCATGTTTATCATTAAATTTATTTCACATAAAACTATTTTTTTATAAATCTACTTAAACAGTTGTGTTAATGTGAGGTGTTTTGAGAAAATTTAATTTATGTGTCAAACATGACTTTGGTAGGTCAAGTATAGTCAAATGGGTCATTACATAATATATATGGATTAATAATAATGAATAAATTACCATATTTATAACTAAAATTTTTCTAAAAAAATCATTAAATGTTGTAATGAAATATGAATCAATGTTACAATCATGAAGATTGTACGTTGAACGTAAGCATGAGTAACATTAACATTTTTTCAATGATTGTTATAGAAAGTCAGTAAGTAACCCTATATATTTATAAAATTATCATTATATCAAAAATACCATGTTATATAATCATATATACTTATATATATAATTCCTATGATGTAGAATCAATCACATCATGTCGAGAAGGAGGTAGTATACTTGTCCATAAATGATGTTATCATTTTTTAATTTTGGGAAAGGGTAATGATGAAAATGATATATAATATATTTCAAGAATGTTAATTATGAAATAAATTATATAAATATATATATTCTATGTAAAATATGTTTAATTAAATCAATTTTTTATACATTCCATGTATCGAGTGATTGAATCACATCGTTTTTAGGGGGAGGTGGTCCACACTTCCACAAATGATGTTATCATTTTTACATAAAATTGAAAGAATAAATATATGTGCTTTAAAATAATTAAATAACATTAAATACCAAATAAATATCATATATAACATATATAAATAGATTTTATATCATCAAGACAACAATGAGAGTTGGTAAAGGAATAATGGACAATTGTCATTTTGTGAGGTGGTAGTTCATTGTTCACATAAATAGTATATTTGTTTCCCCTTAGATTGATGTGTGTATAAGTTCAGGTTGAAAACATAGCATAAAAAGACTAATATATTTAGGTTAAATTTTTTTATATACTAATGGGATAATGGGTTATTATGGAGTGAAGAATGAAAATAAAACTAAAAAGATTAAGGAAATATGTTACCTCTTAATCACATAACTCCTTTTGGTTTGAAATAAAGGGTTCATTGGATTTATATTTCACCAAGGGAAGGATTATATTATTAAGGGATGTGATTTTAGGATATATTTTGTGAGATCTTTTTCAATACAATTTTTCATTAGATGTGTGAGAAAGTGGGAGGAGAGGAGTCCTTTTTATAGTGGAGGAAGTGTGACACTCTTGTAATATTTTCAAAAAATAATTCCATACATGTTTTTCATAATGAACGTGACTCCAATAAAAGATCTTATTCAATACAAGTTATTATATTGTATATATATGGCCATAAAATGGCAGTTTGAAAAATTTATCGGTCATTTTGACACTTAAGATTATGGTTTATTATTTTATTAAGATTAATTTTACCTTAATTATTGAAATTAATTTTATTTATATTCACTAATATTTTTTTTGTCAAAAAGTAATTTAACCATATTAGAAATTAAAAATTATTATTATTCCAAATATTAAATCCATTTTTCTATGTTCCAATAACATAAGTGGCAAAACTTAATTTAAATTTAATCCCGCATATGGGAATGAAATATTGGTTTTATGGTAAAAACACCCAAAAGTTGGGTATGTTTTTTTAGTCAATTGAAAATTGAAATTGATTATAATTTTACCAATTAGATTAATTTATAAAATCATCATCTAATTAAACTTTAAAATCAATGTAATATTTAATATAACTTTAAAAATAAATTAGATTAAGAAGTAGTTCTGAATTAAAATTTGGACCATTTCACTACTCTTTAAAAATAAAACATCACAGAAAATTACCAAAAATTTATCCTAACCTAATTTTTATGTATCACATTCGATTATTGTGTTTATTTTCACATATTAAATTTATAAAATTTTAAAAAATATATTTAAAATATGTTTTCCATTAAAAGTGGTTAAATGTGCCTTAATAAAAATATTGTATTTTATGCGTAAAATTGGATTTGTTCTTATATCATGATAATCATATATATAATATTAATATAAAAAATATTTTATTGAATATAATATATATATATATAATTAATTAATATCATTCAATAAATGTAATTAATTTAGTCTATTAGAGTAAAACAACTTTATGAGCATAAAAATAGTTTTCTATAAAAATATTTACTTTATAATCAATTAATTATTATGTTCATTTCTAATTAATCTATAAAAAATTAATTCGTTTCATATTTTTGTAAACCCTAATTTTCATAAATTATTTATTACTATTCATAAATATTAATTTAACAGCTAGTTTATTTCAGGTTATATTTTTATAATCTATTATTGTTCGATAAAACATGGAAATTCATGTAACAGAAGCCATAGAAGAAGGATCTAGTGCATGAAACATATGATAACTCTATATTTAATGCATTTAAATATGTAGAGTCTATTTTAAATAACAAATATATTATATATTATACATATATTTTATTTCATTACTTGCTTGGTGTCGCATTACATACATACTATCAAATTTATGTTTCTTACTTTAGACGTTTGGGGTGTTACACATGATCAACGATGATCATATCTCCTTGTGTGAGTCCTGAGATAGTTAAATAATTAAACCATGAGAGGTGATATTTTCCAAAAATATGTGTTATGATCCTTTAATGGAGTCATTAAGTGTCAATTAGTGGCAAAAATACATGTGTTCATTAAATTAAGTAGTTATATAAACCTTTTTATAGGAATTGGTATTCTGAGTGTCATTTTGGAATAACCCTACTGACATTGTATGTTTTATGGAATCAAAATTCAAGATATGTAAGATTAATCTTGATGAATCATTCCTATATGATTTTCTAGGAATGGTTTGTCTAATGAGTTTTTGGGGTTTGATAGAAAAAATTCCATGGGTGATAAATTGTTCACAACTGTTATGATTATATATGATTTTTCATGATGATTATAGTGAATCATGGTTCATCTAGTTATATTAGTTTGTGATATTTCATTTAATTTATATTTTTTTAGCTTGTGTAAAACACTGCTCCAATAAATGATGATTACAGGTAAATCATCTACCATTTTTATATAATTAGTGATGCATCATAAACATTGTATATGGTTTCATTGATATATTATTTACATTATAGGTTATCTTAGTATCCATCATATATATTAGTATGTTAGTGATTCATAATTAACCCTTGAATTTATGTGTAATGATATCTCATTCACCTTATAATACATTTTTCGCCAGTGTATTACTATATTAAAACCTCATTCACCTTGTTGATGTGTTCTCATACATTCACTAGGATCTATATAATTCTCTATGATAGTGAAACATCATCCACCTATGGGGTTATGTTTTGGTGATTTAATATTCCCATTATGGAGTATGTTTCATAGATGCATCCATCATCTTTGAAGTTATGATTTAGTGATGCATAATTTATCCTATAAATTGTTTTGTTAATAAATCATTCACCATAAGGATTGTTTTAGTGAAAATAATTCACCTTCAGTTTTATTTTTATAATACATTTTTTACATTGGGGATTGTCCTTTGGTGATAGATCATTAAATTTAGTGATTTTATATCAACAGTACATCATTTTCTTTGGGGATTGTATTTAAATAATGCATCATTTACCTTGAGATTATGTTTCAATGATACATCATTCATCTCGAGGATATGTTTCAGTGATTCATCACTCACCTTGAGGTTATGATATAAGGATTTATCATAAAATTATGATATTTAATGTTGAATAATAATTAAACTTTAAAGAATATTTGATGGTATGTCATTCACCTAGACTATTCAAATCTATGTTGATAGATCATCCACACTCATGTTCAGACGATGGGAATATATTCTCATTATTGAACATGATGAGGTAGTTATATATGACTATTTTGGGGGATTCTTGTGTACTTAATTGTGTGATCGGTGTGTGTGTGTGTGATGTTTATGACTTATTTTTTATCAAGTATATGCATGTATATATATAATGTTTACTATCAGGGACCTCATCGATGGATACCTTGTATATTTTTTTCTCATTCTATCCATTGAAACTTTAGTGTGTGTTCAAAAATTTTATTTTTCATATAGGTTTGAGAAATGGTCATAATATAGGTAGAGTAGACAATCAATCATAGTAGGGTTATGAATCTTGGTTGGAGGAAATATTTTGGATAGTATGAGATCTCCCTTTGTTTTTATATAATATTTTATAATATTTGTGATTGTCCCCTTAGGATATATTATGTGGTGTATGAATGTCATGTTGCATGAGTAACAACCAATATTACACGTGGATGATATTTAATATGTAATTCCTTCTGATAAAGACCCAAATGTATAATATGATTTTTATCTTTTTATATACATTAAATCATTTATAGGTTATTTCCTCATGTGATACTGATGTTATAGTCTACCAACTTGGTATTATCATACCATTGTTGCTAGTCAGCAACCAGTAGTATCTATGGAGGAATGTCAAAGGCTATGTGGGACTCTATCATAGACTGTTGGTTATTGATCAGTCATGGGATGTTGCATCTTGGAAGAATATTTGTGAATAAAGGGGTATCATCATGGATATAAAAAAATAATTCAAGTAGGTTATCGTAATTTGAGGTAGTTTGTATAGGGTTAATGGTAGTTTTTATAGAATAGATTTCAAATAGATCTAGAGAGACTTGAAAAAAAGATATGTAGATTATATTAGTAGTCGAATTTTAGAAAAGGTTGCATTACCTAATTATTTTATATTTTTTCTCCAGGTTTTCCATTCTGCTATCTCTATTGATAATGTTCTTTTTATATATCAAAAATTTTAAATTATTTTCTTTAATTTCCAGTTTATGTAGTATTTAAATAATTTTTAGTCAATATTTTTTAATTTATATTGATTTTTTATTAGTAAATAGTTGTATTTTTCTTTGTTTTCATACCATTTGAGACATGTTTTTCAATAGATACATATTTCCGGATAATAGAATATTGAATCTTCTTAAAAACCATTTTGTTTGAAATTTATATTTGACCAAAAATCATTTATTTATATAGGTATTAAATTTATGGGTAGATACCACAAAGAAAAATGGGAGGTATTGGGACAATTAAATTGAAACATTATCTTGGATATCCTAAAAGTGAGTGGAAAAAAGAAACAAAAAAAGCAAAGTTAGTGTTATAGGATGTATGGTTTTGAGTTTGGATTCAAATTTATGGTGTATTCAAATTTAATAATTTTATTTTTATTCTAATCAAAAATTGGTTTTATTTTTTACTTTTTTTTGTAATTTGATAGTCTATAAGTGTCCTTCATTTGGTAACAAACCAATAACCATAGAAAAATACAATTCTGCGATAAATGATGGATTTTCCTATGATTTTATCAATTAATCTCCCAAAATATACAATTTATGGGGCCCAAAATTCATGTTATCTGATAATACTATATTTTTTATAGGTTTATCTCCATCTAAACACCTTTTCCTATTTATTTAATGAAGTAAAAATAAATAATATCAATTATAACACAATATTAAAATAATTCATAAAGGAAAAATTAATTAAAAACCTAGAATCATGTCCAAAAACCATCATCCATAAAACATAAATAAAAATTAATAAAATAAAAATTAAAATATCAATGATATATGGATTTGATTTATATTTATAATATTTGTCTAATAGAAAAAGGTGCACTATAATGATCTGAAAATAGTACTTGGTATGGGATGATATTTACTTGAACAACACACCTATTCACCTTAGAACTATTCCCCTGATATTATCCTAGGGTTATCGTTGAGATATATTCCTCCTATAACATTTTACAATGTCCGGTGTTAGTCCTTAATTAGTTTCACGTATAATTACCTCATAAAAAACGAAAAAAATTAATTCAAATGATTTTTATGGGTTGGTAGTAGCATGCATGATTAGTTGGAGTGGCATTGGGTCTATGAAACTAATCATTATTCCTTTTAAGGATGGATATTTTTATTGAATAGATTTAAGCATAGTATTTTCTCATGTTACTAAATGTTCACGTGGTTTTGGATTTATATTTTATTCCTCCATTGGTCCTAGAATATGTGGCATGTATTGATAATTTTCCATCATAAAAAAGTGGTACATTAAACCTTAAACATCTTTAAAAAACAATTTATCATATATAACATCTATACATGATAAATTAACATAAATTAGTAATTTAATGTCAACTAAACACACATTAGATAGTATTTAAACCATTTGTAAATAAAAACCACAAAAAACATTAATATAAAAAATAGGTGTCATGACCCTTCCAAAATGGGCTTGGGCCATGACTCCTCAAGCCTGCCTACAATAGGCTAGGGGTTGGAAACTAGCACCACGTAGGAATATCACTAACATGGGAGTCCATAGACTATGTACTTATAAACACCCACACATCTCCAAGCCTATATAATTAAGAAATGTGAAAACAACATAACAATTATGCTTTCCTACATCTAAATCCCCCAAACAAAGTACGATAGGAAGTAAAGGGAAGTAAAAAAGGGGAAACTATGAGCCCACTACAAGGAGTATGAAAACAATCCATACCTAGAATTAAAACTAAGACTATTGTCAAAATACCAGAGGGACACACCTCGGTCTGTCTGGTCACACTATACGCCATATGGTCCTAGTACATCTAGTACTCTTTCAAAATATCGATCTTATGTATAATACATGACACGTGTAGGAAAATCCCATGCAGGCGTGAGTATAAAAATACCCAGTAGGACACCACATGATCCAAAATTATACAAAAAAATAAGTTCAGTTAGCTCTACATAAATATATTTCTACATCACATATAATAATAATATCTAGATATACTCAAGAAAGAAACACCATCTTATAGTAACTAACAACCTAAATGCCATCCTGAGATTCCATCTTGATGGTTTCACAATGAACTCATCAGGTAGAACACACTCTTATTTTTGATAACTGTAATGATATATGTCTGAGAGGTAATTTTCACTACGTATTTCCATCATATATACACACTAGATGTAATAAGAGATATTATACGTAGATGAGGATCCCTACTAAGGCTATAGGGTATACCAAACACATGATCTGAATTAACCCTATATTTAGGGGACCAGTTCCCATGTAGTGTTGGACATGAAAATTCCATGAACTCCACTGAGATAATGGAAATGAATATAGGATATCACAGTTGAAATCACAGAAGGATTCCAATAACTCTATCATTGAATTCCTACTAATAGATCACTATCCTCTGTGTAATAGAAAATTCCAGTTTAACTTACAAGGGATGGATATGGGGCACACACCTAATCAAAACATGTCCAAGATACAGAGGACTAGGGCTCTAAGCCATGTTTTTAAGAGTATATGGCATGTAGTAGGGGTAGATGTTGTGTTAATTTGGCACAGATTCCTACCCATGTGAATCAATATTAACATATATAAATTTTCTTGTAATAGTTCATGGCATTTCATATTTCTATGTACTCCGCCGGTGTACTAGTACGAGCTTATCCTAGCTACATTTTCCTAGGCCATGTTAGTGTGGGAGTACATGGAATGTTACTGCCCATGTACTTCAACCCATGTCTGTGTACCCTATGAGGTTCACACTGAGTAAATAGGGAGAGATCACATGATGTGTGATATGTTCACATGTTGTGTGATACTTAACATTATCTAAAATCTTAGCTGCTTCTAGGAGGGTTCCATGTAAAATTTGTCTCCATGTTACATGTCGTGTAGCACAAGAATTTACAGATTCCAAGATCTAGTATCAACATCCTTGAACATTATTTTGAGCTTCATTATTGCTTACCACTTCATCAGAAAACAAGAGATCCATGTCATTGATGACTCACTATCGATGAAAAACACATTCAACCCTTTGATTCATGAGAAAAAACCTTCTAAAAGTGTTCCTAATTTCACACTAAAGAACCCAAAAATAGGGCACCTACGTCATCTGATCCACTGAAACCTCTATCATCACAACACCTTCATGTCATACCACACATGTATCAAGGATTTCACATAATTGAACCATTAATTAGGTTCAAAATGTTCTAATTTATGGTAAGTTTCAATCCATGGGCCAAACGAAGAACACCCATAATGAACGAAGTAAAAGGGTAGAAATAGACAAAAAACAAAAGTAATAAACCTAGGAAAATGTTCATGTGGACCTTGATTGGTCTCTGTTATAATTAAAATATAATAATTATAAAATCAGGAAAAAATATATGTAAATAAACCCTTAAATAACCTATCCCATAAGATGAAAGATCATCAAATCAATATATTTGTCCATTGATTTGTTTTCATCAAAAGAATTAATAATGGGGAAAATCAAATAAATACCATACTACCTCAATTTGAATCGATCACTGTCAAAGAAGTGAGTTTCTCTATGATAATAGGTGAGATCATTTTATTTCATCCTACACTGGTAGTCAATATTTAATTTGGTTATTTTCACCAATTGAAACTCACTCGTCATCTCTCAATGGTCCTCTAGACCTCTACGTTTTTTATAATCAACCTAGGAATTCCCCATATACCTTTTTTACAGAATATATTAATTACTTTCATCAGTGAAGTGAAATGAAATAATTTATTTAATTATTTTACTCATTTTATTCATGTAGTATGTTTTCTACAAATTCCCTGTGCTGACAAATTTTATGTTGCTCATTGAGTAAAAATAGTTTTATAAACTCAACAGTTCCCTTGTATTTATTATTTGGGCTCCCATTTAGATGTAATTCCAATTTTTCAAGTTAAATGTGTGAGTGTTCTATTTAATAAATTTAAAATATTTCAATCATTTATTCCAAGAACATTGGGCCCCAGTATCGCACACCATCTCAGTGCCTAGTCTCAAAAACAATCCATATTATAACCAAAAATAATACATAAAAGAATATAAATCATTACATTCTCCCTACATTACAGATTTATGTCTTTAAAAATCCTAATCAAGAGGCAACACAATGATATGTGGGTACTAAGAAGATATTTGAGCCTCCGTATCCCATGTTCTCTCTATGAGATCCATGTGTTACCATCAGACACACACTAAATGAATTACTCTCCCATGAAGGATATGCTCTTATTGATCCTCAATTTCTACTGGGTACTTAGAAAAGGTAGCTCCATTCTCAATTTCATACTCACCATAGTCAATAATTTGAGAATTTTTGGTAATGTACCTACTTAGTTGTGGCATGTGGAAGATTTCATGTACTCGATATAATTGCAGCAGTAGATCTAATAGGTGCTCTACCTTGCCATATCTACATAGTATCTATAAAGGTCCAATTATGCTCGAAGATATCTTTCCACCCCAAAAAAAATCTCTATAATCAAGATCATGTTGAATCATATTGGAAGACATGGTCTCTCTCATTGAACTCCAAAGGTCTCTTTCATCTATTAGCACAATACTTCAAATAGCTCAGTGAAGTGTTCATCCGCTCCAATATGATCTATACCTTCTTTATAGTTTCTTCCAGCAACTCTTGGCCCATGATTCTTGAATCTCCATGGTCATTCCAAAAAACATGTGACCTATAGGGTCACCCATAAAAAACTATGAATGGTGTTATACCGATGGGGTAATGATAGATGTTATTGCACAAAAAATCCACTAGTGGTAGGGAATACTACCAACTATTGAAAAATTACAGCATTTAAGCTCATAGTATGTCCTCCAAAACCTGAATGTTCTTTTTAGTGTGGCCATCAGTTTTGGGGTTGAATTCTATTCTCAAGAATAACTGAGTCACAAACACCATTTTTAATCTCTTCCACAATAGGAATGTGAAGAGAGAATCATGATTCTCAATGTTCATCGATGAAAATCCATAGTTTCATACTATCTCTATTACATAGAGGTGTCCAATTTCTCTACTGAACTCTACTTTTGTGTAGATAAGAAGTGTAATGACTTGGTGAAAACTTAAATAGAATCATTTACCTAGTACGTATGTTGTATGTCAGTAATGAATTTCATAGTTATCCCATCCTACTACCACTAAGGCACCTCAAGGGGTTGATCTAATCCTCTTGGAAATTTGTGCTCATCCTTTACTTACTGGGAAGTGATCCATTGAGAGACAAACATTGAAACTCGTTTATTTATCCATAGCCACCAAAACTGAAATCAGAGGTCCTGGTATATCTTTTCCACACCTGGATGTACTTCTAGAGGGTATATATGAAAACCTCTTAGAACCTCCTCCTATAACATCATTGGTACCATCGTGCGTCCTCTTAAAATACTTAAATACTTCCCTCATTCAAAAAATACCTAAAGATTATTTCCATTAGATATCTAAGTACATAGGTTCTCACAATTGATATCCCTGATTTGTTCTTACCTTAATAATAGTAACAACGGATGCATGAAAACCATATAATGGATGTAAGTTTCTCTATATCCTTCCAAAAAGGATAATTGTAACGATTCCAAATTCTCTAAAACCTCATTTAGAAACTATGAATAAGATATCCTTCTAGGAGAATGTGCTATTTTATTCCCCTTCCCTGGAGTATAAGAAATATCAATGTCATAATCCCGGAGGAACTCTAGTTATCACATATACCTCATGTTAAGATCATTTTGAAAGTAGATACAATTGATACTCTAATGATTAGAAGAGAATATAAACATCTCTCCCACCAGTTAGTGTCGCCAAACATTTAGTGAGAAAATTTTTGTTCCTAACTCATGCTTTTTGATCATTTCATTCTTCTCATGTGTTCTCAAATAAAATTTACCATAATGAATCACTTATTTACTCTACATCAGAACAAAACCATGCCCCATTTCTAATGTGTCATATAATACTATGTACTCAACACCCTACTCTAGATATATCTAGATGGAATCACCGATCAATCTATACCTAAACCTTTGAAAATCGAGATGAGACCTCTCTATCCACATGAAAAGATTCCCTTTTTGGTTAAAACCTATCATTGGTTATGACATATTGATGAAATTAGGTATCAATCTCCATTAATATCCTTATAACCTAAGGATGTTTCGAACCTTCATCAAGATCTCAAGTGGATCACAAGATAACACTACCATGACCATGGTTGGGTCATTTGCCACTCCATAATCCAAGGCAACATATCCCAGAAAGTGGACTACATGAATCCATAATTGGCATATTGAGAGTTTCCCATAATTTTTATTATATAGAAATATGTCTAGAACTATCCTCAAGTTTCTCACATGATCCTCCTTGGATGTTGAGTACCCGAGGATATTGTCGATGATGAAAACCACAAAAAAGACTAAGAAAGGATGAAAGATCTAGTTCATGAGTCCCTGAACACTGTTGGGGAATTATTCACACAAAAGATAACTGTGAAGTACTCATGGTGACCATTTTAAAATCAGAATTTATTCTTCAGTATATCCTCATCATATACTCAAAACTGGTGATAGCCTAACCAAGTGTCAACCTTCAGGAGCCATTATTCCCCTCTCAACTGATTAAATTGTTCATCGAACGTCGGTAGTTTATACCTGTTTTTCATGGTTACATGGTTCATGTTCTGGTATTCTACACATAACATGAAGCTCCTATCCACCTTCTTAGAATATGAGACTGGGGCAGCCTAGGGTAAATCACTAGGTATGAAAAACAACTTTCTATGAAAGTCCCCCTACAACACCCTCATCTTGTGAAGCTTTGCGGGAGCCATCTGATATGATGGTATAGATATCTGTTCCATAACGAGATTTTGATCAATGTAGAAGCCTATATCTTTGTAGGGAGGTAAACCGGGAACATCCTTAGGGAATAAGTCCTCATACTCCTACACTACTATAGAAAACAAGAAACTCACAATATCAATTAAACCATGGGTTTTGCTATCCAAATGATGAGTAATCATCTAAAAACTCCTATACAAGAGTCCATCCTATACTACCTAGGTTTCCATTTCAACAATAAAGGATAAACGTCTTCCACCAATATAGATACACCACATCCTTCACCTAAATTAGTCGATCTAGGTATGAACTGTGAATAACCAATCTACAAAAAAATGAAATTTTAAGGCCTCATTACAATAACCATGTGAGCCCAATAGAAAATCTCACCTCTATAATTCATGTACCATAGTTATCACAACTATGTGATTGCTAATATGATTCCAGTAAAAGTCTGCAAGTGTAAGGGTTGAGCCAGGTGCTCAACCAAAATCTATGAGTCTCAGAAAAGATAGGTGGTTGGAATCAAATAAATAGAATGTTTGTCTATCATTTCTTATGTTAAGTTATAAAAGACCCATATCATCTGTTTTATCATTCCTAGGGCCTCTAGGTTATAATATTCGAGCACCATCCAATATCTCTACCTCAGTCCTACAGCTCCATGAGCCTGGTGTGGGCCACCTAGGGTGGTGGTGGTAATAAGTCAATGTGTCTACCATCTCAAAAGTTTCACCACCTCTCTCTGGACTGATTGGGCCCACCCAGTGATCCTTGAACCATAGATAATGTGTCTTCGGACCTCAAAATCAAATTTCTCATACATCTATGTTCCTGATAATGACATTGGCTCCCTATAGCTGAGGTATATACTCCTTCTTTCCCACTACCAACAACTACCCATTGTATCTACTCCGCAAAGAAACTCTCAAACACAAAATATCAATCTATCACCCTAGTATAAGTATGAATTCATAGAGGGATAATGATAGATTGTATTTCTCTACGAATACCTCAGTTTATGGTCCATGACATGATGAATTGGTCACAAATCATATCGATCAAGTACTTAGAGGGGTTGGTAAAGCCCGGTGAATACTCATATAGTACCTTGCATCCTAGATGGAGCTTTAGAAGATCCTATATATTTATATAAAATAACATAGGTGGATAGAAATCATCTTTGAAGTGGTGCTGAAATTTTGATCATGATAGAGTTACCTGGTCCTATTATTAGGTCACTGACCCCCACAATCATCCTGCTAATCCATTAAGATGGATCGTCGCCTGGTCATGCATCTGATCTATTGGTGACCTAACCATATGGATAACTCCAGTCACCACCTCATGATAAACCTTGATCGCCTATGGGACATCCTCACCATGGATCCTAAGGGGCCTCTATCACCAAATATCAAGATGTGTGATCATTCTACGCACCTCATCTGTAGATACTATGGGTTCCATGTGCTACCCTATGGGTGGGGGTATAACATGTTCATCACCAAGAAGTAACATTTCTAGATACAGTCTCTGTATTGACACCTCATCATTGAGGGTATGATCCTCATGATCCTAAAGCTGAATCCATTATGTAATACATTTCATAGGTATCTTGAATGTAATGAATATGTACCATGGTCGATGAGTATATCTAGAGAGATGACTCGAGAAGGACATAGAAACCATAACCCATTCCTATATGATGCATGTTCCATAACTCCAAAAATAATTGATCATGGTATTGATGTATGGATATTTGGTTTTTTTACAAACACTAGGGTCCCTAGAAAAAAATCTGAACTCGAACCACTTAACACTATTTCCCTAAATTAATCTCACATACTCTAGTTCTAAGGTTGAAAAAACTACCCAAATACAACTCTATCATGACCCATCCCAAAAGGGCCCATGCCATGACCCCCAAAGACTTTCTTCAATAGGCTAGGGGCTGGAAACTATGGTTGAGTAGTCATATCACTAACATGGGAGTCCTTATCCTAAGTATCTATAAATATATACACATCTAAAATCCTATAAATTGATGAAATATAAAAACAACTGAACAACCATCCATGCATACATCTAAATCCACCAACCAGGGTATGACTAGAAGTAATATAAAGAAAAAAATATCCAAATACAAGCCCACCACATAGAGTATGAAGGATAGCCCAACTTGAAAGTAAAATTGGGACAACTATCAAAATAACACATGAACACTACTTGGATTGTTTGGTCTCACTAAGCACCATTTTGTTATGGTCTATCTAGGACTTTGTCAAAATGTTGATCATCTGCATAAGACACGACATGTATGTGAAAATCCCATGGAGGGGAAAGTGTAAAAATAGAAAGTAGGAAACACCAAAACTGCATATTATAAAACGAAATAAGTATAGTCATATCTACATAGATATATGTATACTTCACATATAAAAATAATATATATATATATATATGTACTTAACAATGACCCACAGTCTAAAGGTATGTTACAACCACAATTCCAGTCTGACATTCCAGCTCGAAAACTGCACATATCACTCATCTAGGATAACACACTCCTGAGACAGATAACACTGATATTGATAATCTTAGATTTATTTATAATTGGGTCTATTAATTATGAGTATACACTGGATGTTTGAAGATTTATAATAAACATATGAGGATGAACCCTAAGGTTGTAGTGTACACTGACGATAATATCTAGATTAACCAACTAAGTAGAGGATTAACGCCCATGTGGTGATTTTCATAATGATTCCAAGAACTTAACAAAGGGAAGAATATGAATAGAGGATCTCACTCCATGCCTCATGGATTGATTCCAAATACTCTATCCGAGAAGTCATGCTGAAGGTATCACTATCCTAGGAGTAGGAAGAAATTATATAATAAGCCTCAAGGAATCAAAATGGGGAACACATCCTAAAGAAACATGACTGACATACAGAGGGAATGGGATCTAGGCCAAATCGTTAGAAGTAAATGATATGTAGTAGGGGTACACATCATTTCTATTTTACCTAGGTTCCTACCCATGTAAATGGTCTGTGTCCCATGTTTGGGTCCATGTAAAATTATACGACATCTTGAATGTCCATGTATACTACCCATGTACCAGTACGTAGCTCATCCATTGTATATTTTCCCTGGACATGTTTATGTAGTAGTACATAGTGTGTCACTAACTGTGTACTCTATCATGTGTCTATGTACCCTATGGTCGATAGATCACATTCCATGTGATAGGGTCACATGACTTTTGATACTTAACTTTCTCGGAAACCATAGTCGTTTCTAGGAGGGGTCCACACAGCGTGTTTCGTATCCTTACATGTCATGTAGCATGTGAATTTTTAGATTCCCATCCTTTTTTTGTATCCTCATCCATTCCTCCAAGATTCATTTCTTCAATTTACAAATCAGAAAAATGAATATCCATGATGATCAATCCTCCCCATTAATGAAAAACATGTTCCATCACTTCAATTTATTTGAAAAATTCCTTTGAATAGTGTTCCTTATTGAGCTCAAAAGAACAGGAAAACCAAGAACCTATATCATCCAATCTACAACCACCTCCATCATCACACCACGTTTGTGTCATGTCGATCCTTAATAAATGATTTGAACCATTTCTCTAAGAATCAAGTGAACAACATTTGAATTTTTGGTATCCGTCTAACCAACGACCAAATGAAGAATTACCATGATGAACGAAGAAAGGGGGATAAATGAAAAACTAAAAAAACAATGAATGAACCTCTGTAATGTTCATGTTGGACTCAATCCTTCACCATTATAATGAAAAGAAAATAATCAAATAATCACGATGAAAATCTCTTGAAATAATATTTCCAATAACTGATCCCTCAATATGTATATTCAATGAATCAATTCATTAGTTGATTGATTCATGTTCATCATAGGAATTAATAACAAAAAAAATAATCCAAACAAAACAAATTCCTTACCTTGGGTTGGATCAATCGCTAATTAAAAACTAGTTTGTGCCATAATTTTTAGTGAGATCCTTTGATTCTACCCTGCATGAGTCATCGATATTTGATTTGGTTATCATCCACCAATAGAATCTCATGTATTGGGTCTCTAATGGTCCTCTATATATCTAGGTTTTAGAAACTCAACCTAGAAATTCCCCATAGCCATTTAGTTAAAGTATAGATATGTTATTTGTGTCAATGAAATGATATAAAATAATTGAATTAATTATTTTATTCATTTACTCCCATAATAGCCTCTCCACAAAATCCCAATTCTCATAAAGGTTATATCATTATTTTGGTAAAACCCACATTCTAAACTCAATGCTTCTTATTCAGGATCCCATTTACATTTTATTCCACTTTTTTAGGAAAATTTAAATTGTGTGATATTTTTTATATTTAATATATTCCAAAAATTTATTTTGGGAACACCGGGCCTCATAATCAAATGTTGTCTCATTGCATGGCCTTGAAAATAATCCATAAAATATAAAAAAATAACTCATGATAAATCCAATTCATTAAAATAGTTTTTCCAAATATGAACATAGTTAATCATTTCATACCTTGAATGAATAATAGACCAATATTTCCAAGATATCACAACAAAATTATAAAAATAATAAAACATATAAAATAAATTAACAATAGTTTAAATGAAAAATAATTGAAAATTTTAAATTTTCCATACATAACTCAAAAATCTCGAATACATAGAAGAAAATTAGACTCAAGTATATTTTTAAAAAAATTATACATAAAACCTTATTTTATTAAATTCAAATACTCTATATTAACATAAAATAAATATTCCCTATCCATATAAAACTTCTCATTCACTCGGATAACATAAAAAAATCTTTATGGCACTAAATGATGGGTTTTAATTTTTATTAGTTAAAAAGTACCATTGATTTGAAAATTTACATCATAATGGTAGGTCAAAATATTTTTTGGGTATTCATTTTCACATATAATATATTTAATTTTATAAAAATAAAAACAATATATTTGTGTACCTATACATTTGAAATTACTCACCTTGTTTAATTTTAAAAAAAAATATGAGATTTCGGAATTAATATTTTGTAATAACAATAAATTAGACATCAACTAATTGTAATCATTAGCTAGAAAAAATTACATGTCTGTTAATTTAATATTAAGAGTTTTCGTGATTTCAATTACATAATAAAAACTAAATATTCAAATAAAACTTTTGATGATAAAATTTTAAAATCTCTAACATGAATTTTCCTAATACAATGCTCTAAATAATGTGGTTTAGCTATCGCAGATTATAAAAAATACCAAGGTGCATCAACCATGTTATTTATCATTTGACTAACATGTACCAATACTATTTATAACAATCAACTAAAAAATATATATTAAAAACATATCATCATATTTCATGAGTAAGGAATTAGTCATGTGAGGCAGATATATAAACTAACCCCGTAGTTCAAACCAAACACTATTTGTAAATTATTAATATCAATTATATAAGGTTTATAAATATTATCTTTTATCACTAAATATTTCTCCCAAAAAAATAAATAACACAAAGGATTATGTTATTAACACTTTCCCCATTCTTAAACATCCCACTTCCCAAGAACCATATGAAAAATGGTTCTCAACTCTCTCACATCTTCGATATAAGTTTTAAAAAATAAAATAAAAAACATAATAAATATTCTTTATAGATTTTCATGATGCATGAATAAACATGTGATTTATAATCAATGTGAATGAGATCTTATATTTTATTGATTTTTTTTTATTTTCAAGATTGAAAATGCGAGTAAATTGTGTGAAATTTATTTTGTGATGAAAAATGAAAACTAAATAAAATTAAATAAAATAGAATTCATGAAATAAAAATCCATGAGTTTATTTATAAGGTTTTCTCCCAGTGAGTGTCTTTATTTATAGTCATTTTCTAAATCATGTTTCAATTTATTTATCCATTGTCACTTATAAAAATTGATTTCTTCTTTATAAACCCCCCACATGTGTTTGTGCCTCCCCCTCTTATTAAAAATTTACTATATTTTGGAGGAAAATATGTAATTTTTAAACAATCTTCCTCCATGTATAAATGAATTAAAGTGTAAAACCCTGGTTCTTACAAGAGTTATACATCCTTCCTTTTCAGTTCATACTTATGAAAATGGGGAAAATAAGTTGATGGTGTAACGCCCTGACCCTAGTTACCCAGAGTTGGTGCATTATTACATAACATTGGCATGATCACAAGGGGTCAAATACCGATATACTGATTAGTTTAGTATCCTTGTAAGTAATAAATACAAACATAATTTTTACATTACATTATGAAATGAAAAACATCAACATTATGTCTACTATTAACACGTTAATCTCCCTTAGACTCTACCTGCATATTTTCCATAATATACTTCTTAGCATCCTGGTAACAATAAAACATAGAAAGGGGTGAGCTCAGGTTATTAGTAAGGATAAAAATATAGAAGATACACTCAAAAATAATTATAAACATTTAAGGAAATGTATAAGAATAAACGCATGCCTTTTAAACTTTAACTTCAGCATAATATGGAAAAGATAAATCAAATAATTCCATTAACTTATTCACATGGATATTCTAAGAGTCGAATAATCACATGTAATATCAATAGCCAATTTCATAATGATGGAATGGATAATTCCGAACATCATAACCACATAGTCAAGGCCTCATGCCAAGAATGAAAATAATATTTTGTCAAGGCCTTGTTGACAAGACACTGGTTTGACTCATGAGACCTACGGATGCATCGAGGAGCTATAACGGGCTCCACCCATTACTTACTAAGTCCAATTCATTCCTTAAATTAAAAGGTTGAAAAATTATATAAACATTTGATTTAAAACTAGCATACAAAATTTTTATACTTTTTCCATAAACCCTAAATGGTATAAAAATAACACAACCATAGTCAAATTGATCGAAAAGCCATCAATACAATATGAAAAAATGTTTCATAATTAATCAAATTCAAACAAGTGTAAAATTCATCAAAGGATGTTAACCCAGATGAAATCAATACTATTTGAGAGATATATCTCTTTCTATATTGAAATAATTTTAAATTCATATAATTATAAAATAAAACATTTATTTTGATGATAATATTATAATCTTGTAAGGGAAGCTTTGAAGTCATTATAATGGTGGAAAATTAGATGCACTCGCCTTATAAGTTAAAAAACTTTCTTTTATTAATTCGTAGAAAAGGTCATAAACTTTCTTGTCTGGAAAATGACAGAAACATTTTATTCTAAGAATTTATAAAAAATAAAACAAGGGTATAATTTTCTATAACCCATATTATATGAAATAGAAAAAAAAAGTTGAAATACATTTTTAAGAAACATGGATGGGCATGATAAAGAGGTCCTAGTAGATACTCATATATAAACAACCTTAGCTAATGAGGAGATTGTAGAATTAACCGTTACCTGTAACTTTCCATGATAGAGTGTATGTTAACCATTTTTATAATTGTTAAATCATTGTTATTAAATTATACTAGAACCACACACATAAATATGATATCATATATGATATTATAATATTGTTTGGTTAATAATATTTCAGTACTATCATTGTTTCAGATGTTAACTGATTTGTTTTCTTTTATATGCTTGGTTACATAAGCCATGATTATTATGGATAAGATGTATTTGATTCATATTCATAGTGTTATTAAGTTCTTAAAAATTATTTTTAATCATAAAAAATAAATTATTCTTGAATGCTTACGATGGGGAATGAATCTCATCATGTTCATGGAGACGGTAATCCGTACGTACGCACGAGCGACAATATCTTTCTTTTGATAAAGTCATCATATGTAATTGGATAGTATATCATATATAAATAATAATTAACAAGTTATATTTATGATTTAAATAATTTATATTCATTATTATACCTATCCAACTAATGAAGTGTTTGAATAACAAACTACACCACGATGTGGATATAGTAACTAGTACGCACACATATATGAGGACATGTCATTAATAGGATGGATAGAATAATGATTATGGTTGTACCATAATTATAATAACATCATATTATTTATAAGATACTAGAATTATTATTTTGGTAAGGAAAAAAAGGAAGAAGTGGAAGAAGAAAATAACATTGAAAGAAGTGATGAAATTATTACATCTTCTTTGGGTGCTTCCTTTTTATTTGATCTATAGGGCTCTTTAGGTTGTCTTATTATCAAATTAATGCCTCTAGGTTTAAGTGAGGGTAGTTGGGAGGATATTTGATAGGGGATTTTTCCAGCCAAATTTCATTGGAGGTGGGATTTTGAGGGGGGGGATATAACCTTTTGTAAGAGAGGTTAGGGTCCCTTTAAGAAAAGCTTGAAATATTATTTTATTATACAATAATATTTGGTTTATAATGGCTCAAAATTAATTTATTTAGAGTATAAGGTGGGGAAGGGTCTAAAAACTCTCAAAAAATCAGTTTTAGATAGGTTAAGTCACCATATTAACCTTATCTTTTAGATTTAACTCTTAGTTAAATAGTTTAATTTTTACCATGTATTCTTATATTATTATAATAAATGGTTAATAAACTTACTATAAAAAGAAAAAAGATCCCCATGTGGTTCATTATTGAAATATATAACCTTATCTAAGTCTTTTCGATGAACCATAGATTTTTAGGAATATTATCTCAATTAATTATATAGTATTTGTTTTAAAAACTCATTTATGTCAATTTTTACACTATTTGGTTTTTTTTTGTGAAAGTCATAAAAACATTTTCACTTTGAAAAAATTTATTTTATAGACTCTAACATGTTATATTAAACAATAAAATTCGTTTAATTCATCACAAACCTCAATTAACAAGTATATTAATATTTATAATATCAATTATTTTAATATTTTAATAAATAGGTAAATACTGCAACATCATTGTCTCATCAATAAAATTAATTATTTAATGTATAAAAATTAAAAAAAATTCCAATATGTACGAAATATTTTTATCTTTTTAATGAATATTAATAGTTGAATTTATCTTATGCATACCCTTATATTAAAAATGTTTTAGTTATTAAACATTGATTTTAACACTTTTAACTCTTCTTTAGATAAAATAATAATAAATGTCATAATTAATCCAAGTGGACCAAAAGGATCATATATTATTCCTAAGGTTGATTTTCCTCTAAATACACTTGTCCAATATAATTAAGACATGTTTTAGGGTAATTATAATAACATTTTCTACAATTAATCACCCTATTTATTTTTAATTGTGGTAAATAATAGTCAAAATTTACTATTCACCAAAAAATATTTTCATTTAATTAAACCACATTTTACATAATAATATCAACCATATGTTTCGGATTTTTAAAATTCAATTCACAGAAGCGGTAATATTATGTTTTTTGCAATTTTGCAAATGCGCCTAAAAGGTGGGTAAAAGACTGTAAAAAGTTCAATAAAATTTTATATATTTAATATTATTGTAAAATGACTCCAATGAATTAAATTGAAAATATATTGGTATTATGAATCTATTTTTACTTAATATAAATTTAAATAAAATAATAAATTATGTAAATAAAAAGTTGGTTTTAAACAATAACACAGTGTTCTCCACTATTCATAAAAAATTCATAGTTTTTAGAAAAATACAATAAATTCACCCTAAGATAATATTGATTTTCTGAATCCAAAAATGATATCCATTTTAAAAAATTACAAATTTTAAAATTTTAATAAGTGGGTATTACTATTCATAATTGGTAGTTTGATTAATCGTGGTGTGTTAGAACTCAAAGTTGTGTACATCCCAAGCAGTTGTATTATTCGAAGAGAAGCATAATGTGGAAGATTGAGGTGTTACATTCTTCCCAGAATTAAATAATTTCATCCCCAAAATTTCTAGAATATTACAGCCTAAAAAGTTTTGAGAGGTTCTTCATCATAAGTTCCTCTGGTTCCCACATTGCCTCTTCCATCTTATGGTTTCTCCATAGAACATTCACCAAATGAGTCATCTGGTATCTCAGTACTTGTTCTCTGGTATTAAGAATCCTGACATGCTCTTCACAATAATAAATATTGTGTTCCAGTTCTATTTCATCATAGTTGAGTACATGCATGGGGTCCGAAATGTATTTTTTTTAATAGTGATACGTGGAACACATCATAAAATTTGGTGAGACTTGGTGTCATTTTCCAATAATAAGCTACAACTCCAATTCGTTCTAGAGTTTCGATAGGTCTGATGTACCTTGGACATAACATTCCCTTCGTACCGAATTGTATAAAACCCTTCCATGGAGATATCTTTAAGAAAACAAGATCTCCTACTTGAAATTCCAAATCCTTCCATTAGTTAGAGGAATAGTTTTTTTCATACTTTGAGTTGCTTTAATGGGGGTTTGGATAACCTTCACCTTTTCCATTGTTTCCTCAACATGTTCTAGGCCTACGATTCTTCTTTCACCCACATCATCCCAACAAGTGGGTGTGTGGCATATTTTTCCATATAACGCCTTATATGGTGTCATCTGAATACTCAAATGAAAACTATTATTGTAGTAAAATTCTACAAAAGGTTTTTATTGATCCCACATACCTTGAAAGTCAAGTGAAAAAGATCTTGACATGTTTTTCATTTTCTATTCTGATTGTCCATCAGTTTGAGGGTGGTAGGCAGTGCTCCAATGAATTTCAGTATCTAAGGCATTCTGAAGAATTTTCCAGAATCTTGATGTAAAACGGAGATCACGATCAGAAATAATCAATAGGTGTAATCGACGAAGTCTTAAAACATTATTAATATATAGTCTTCCTAAACGTTGATGTGATAAATTTTATCTAATATCAAGAAAATTTGATGACTTGGTATGATGATCAATAATGACCCATATTGAATAATTACTTCTATGAGTCTTTGGAAGCCCCCTAACAAAGTCCATCATAATATCATCCCATTTCCACTCAGGTATGAAAAGTGATTGCATGACACCTCTAGGATGTTGTCTTCCTATCTTAATATGTTGATAAGACATACATCAACAATCCCCTTCTTCATGTTATCCCACAAAAAATGTTCTTCAAGTCACTGTATTTCTTAGTTCTACAAAGTTTTATAGAGAAATTGGAGATATGAGCATCATCCAACAATTCCATTTTTAGATCAGGTATGTCAGGAACACAAAGTCTCTTCCAAAATCTCAAAATTCCATCTTCATATATGAATTCAATCAATTTCATATCATTCAACGATTTTATTTTCTTTTGAAACACCTCATCATCATTTTGAGAAAATTTTATCCTTTCTAGTAAATATGGTTTGGAAAACATTTGAAAATGTATTGATGTTTCACCTTCCAGGATTATTCTCATATCCATCTTTACTATATCTGTGAACATAGGATCCCTTTCAACTCTAATCTTGTACAAAAATCCATGATCTTTTCTACTCAAAGCATCTTCCACCTTGTTTTCCTTCCCTGGGTGGTAGTGTGTAGTGAAATCATAATCCTTGAGTAGTTCAAGCCATCTTCTTTGCCTCAAGTTGAGTTATTTATGTGATAAAATATAAATCAACTCTTGTGATCAGTATATATCTCACATTTTTACTATAGAGATAGTATCTTCATATTTTAAAAGCAGAGATTACAGCTATTAACTCAATATAATGAGTGGGATAGTTTTGTACATGAATTTTTAGATTTCATGATGCATAGGCAATAACTCAATCATTCTTCATAAGGTCACAACCAAGTCCTTTCTTTGAAGAATCACTATAAATAAAAAACACATCATTACCCAATGGTAGAGTCATGTTAAGAGCATTGAATAATCTTATCTTTAGTTCTTAAAAACACACTTCACACTCTTTTTTCCAAACAAATTTAACCCCATTACGTGGGATCTAGGTTAATGGGTTACCCAATCATGCAAAATTATGGATGAAAGGCCATTAATAACCTGCTAAACTAAAAAATTGTGTACCTCAGCTATACTCATCGGTGCTGGCCATTATAGTATTGCTCTTGTCTTAGAAAAATCAATTGATATTTCATCCATAGAGACAATATGTCCATTAAAAGAAATTTTCTGAAGCCATAACACACACTTTCTAAAACTCCCATATAATTCATTTTTTCCAATAGTCTTTAGAATAGCGTGCAAGTGATTTTAATGATCTTCATAACATTTGGATTAAACAAGGATATCATCAATAAATACCACTAAAAAGTCATCAAGATATTCCCTGAAGAATCTATTCATTATATCTATGAAAACAGAAGGTCCATTAGTCAGTCCAAAAGGAATTACTATAGACTCATAATGCCCATACCTGGAATGAAAAGATTTCTTTAGAATGTATTCCCTTTTCAAACACAACTTATTATATCCATATCGAAGGTAAATCTTTAAAAAATATTAAACACCATTAAGTTGATCGAATAAATCATCATTGCGATGTAGGGGATACTTGTTCTTTATTTTTATAGCATTTATCTCCCTATTGTCAATGGACAACCTCATAGATCCCTCTTTCTTTTTAACAAAATGAATAGGGGCTCCCCATGGAAAAACACTAGGGAAAATAAATATTTTATTACTCAATTCCTCTAGTTATTTCTTTAGTTCCAATACTTCCACAGTGGCCATTCTATAAGGGGTCTTCGTAATGGGCCTTGAACCAGGAATTAAATCAATGGAAAACACAATTTATCACTCAGGAGGATGTCCAGGTAAATCCTCTAAAAACACATCAACATATTCTTACACAATAGGTACATACTCTATTTGAACATTACTTTACCTACCAATTGTTATTTCACTATCTTCCTCCCTAATAATTGAATTTAGTATATCTATAGGGGTGGAACTAAATAAGAATTAGATGGTGACGTTTCTGCTCTAAAGATAAGGTACTCACTATCATTAATGAAAATTGTAACCTCTTACTTATTACGATAAATTTTCACATCATGGTCCCAAATCCAATCCATATCAAGGAATATATCAAGTTCCATCAGAGGTATGATGATTAGATGAGAAGATCAAGAACATTTATATGACCTAATGGGAAAAAATTCACAAAAATTTATTGCAATGATGCTTCCCTTAAGTGTTTTGAATAACAACTTCCTTGTTAATTAAAATTGGAAAACTATAATTTTACTATCAAACTGGGAAGATATGAAACAATGTGATAATATTGAATCAAATAAAGAATTTTCTTAACTTGAGGAATCCATTAAATTACCTGCCACCAGGTTATTATGTGCTTCACCCTTAGAATTAGTGATCACATAAGCTTGGAATTTCCCCCTTGGACTTTTCTAAGGTAAGTATCCTTGGTTCATAGAAAATTCATTTGCATAAAGCCCCATTTCAGTAAAATTGTAGCATTCATCATTGACAACATCTTTCTTTACCTTACAATCACGAGCTTGGTGGCCTTTTTCACCACACATGTAAGAGACCCTCATTCCCTTGAATAAAGTACTGCAGTGTTTCTTCCCACATTTACCATATGATGAAACTTCAACTTTTCCCTTCTTTCACTAATTTTCATTTCCTGAGTGTTCAGTATGTCTTTTCTTCTCTTACTTTTCTTTAATGTCGTAAGACTCAGAGAATTCATTTTCTGTCTTGATAGAACATGAGACAATATGTTCTTACGATGAGAAGGATTGTGAGACTAATTATCGATAGGTAAATGGTTTTAACCCATCAAACAATCGATCAATCATACTCCTTAGGTTACGTATATAATCTTTAGAATGCCTTGCTATCCTTGTAAAGTGACCCTCATACTTTACGGTATTCCCATCCTCCTTTTTTCCTCATACTCAGAAATTATCTTTTCTTATCATCTTGATGGTCATGAAGAAAGTAGTTTTCTATGAAAAGATCTTTAAACTCACTCCATTAAATATTTGTTACCTTTTAGTCATCCATTGTGTTTTTAGTTAATGACCACAACTGATCTGCATCTCCTGTGAGGCGATAAACTACTATGAAAACATTTTCCCTTTCTATACTCTCAAAAGAATGAAATATTTTCTCTAAAGAACTTATCCATTACTCATATACAGATGTATTTTTTTGTCCCATTGAATCTTGGTGGTTATTTCCTCATGAAGTGGTCAAACATTGATCCTTCGCATTGTGGATCAGTGTCCTCCATATAGGTAAGGTTATTATTCATAACCAGAGTGTGTTGTCCCAATATGGTTATAAGTTTATCAGCACCAGTTGCATCTCCAACTCCACTATAATTATCTTGAGTGTGAGGGAGTCCCAACATGAATTACATGTGTTCACATGGTTTCCATTTCTTTCTCTATGCTCAATTTCTAAAAAAATTCATACACTTGATTAGTTTATGAATCGCAATACATAATTCCAAATATGTAAAACACCTAACATAAATTGAACAATTTATGGATATAATCCATAATAATATAAATGTTTTCATGGAGGAGGTATATACTCATAATGTAACGACCCGAAGCTTGACGTACATGAACATTACATTACTTTTGCGGAATACTTAGTACATAACAAAAAATACACACACAAGGATCGTAATAGTTTAGTGTCTTTGGAAACTTGGACTATAATCTTCTAATCCTGGTGAAAGATCTTCAACATCTCCCATAAAGATCTCCCCTTTTTTTATACCTAAAACCTTTCTTTATATCCTGGGGAAAAGTAAACATAAAAGGGTGAGCTCAAATGCTCAGTAAGGGTAAACAAAAGAAATATAAATCACATCATATTCATAAGAACATAACATTTTGGAAATATTAACATGCAAAAGAGATCATAATTTCATAACATGGGGTAAATCATGGCAGTGAAATGTAATCACAATAATCATAACTTAAAACATGAAACTTTGTGGCATTCACACATAATCATAGAGAATCATTTCTTATTAGTCAAGACTCATTTCCAAGACTATCTTAGTGGACAAAGTCCCTTTCTGAATCGAGTAACCCTCGTTTCAGTCCTGTTTCACCGAACCGGTATAACCTACCATTCCAGCCCTGTCTATCTCATGAGATATAAAATCTTTACCCAATGCATTGGAGGGAGATATAGGTCCCACCCATCTTATAATGAATCCTTTCTTATGTGTGCCACATAATCATAAATCATACATCATCGCATAACCCATGTAATAAAAATGGGATTCTTAAACAACATGACATCATAAAACAATTCATATAAGATAAAGGAATTCATAAAAATGTTTCCATCACAACATAATCAAATCCATGTAATAATAGGGATAAAAACAGAACCCTTTTATTATCTTAGATGGAAAATAATTTTGATAAAATACTTGAACTTCATTCTTGAGGAAAATATCCTTTCTACTTCAAAAACACTTTTCCTTTCTTAACATGTCAAACAACTTTAAACTAAAATAAGTTGATTAAAAATAAACTTGAAAACTTGTAAAGGAAGCTTCTTGGAAATAATTTATCAAAAATCCATTCATGTCGTATAAGTTAAAAAAAACATTCTTCGTACTTTTGTCGGAAAAGTCAAAAAAGTACCTCGTACGAAAAATGACAACAGATTCCTTTCATATCTTTTACTAAAAACTCACCGAAGGGTAAAATTGGATTTAAAAAATTGTAGGTGGATGTAAATAATATTACATATTGAGGAAATATGGATGTGGATGATAAAATACACCCCAGTAAATACTAAAGTATAAATAATCTCGGATAAAAATGAGATTGTGATATTTTCCTTACCTTAGGTCCGATTTGCTTTGTACATGTCCGAATCTCCTGTATAATTGTTTAAATAATGTTATTGACTTATTTGAGAATCATAAATATTGATATGATATCATATATGGTCATATTCTTAGCTTCTTGTTAGTAATATTTCATTGTTACTTATTACTCGGGTCTTTATTGCCTTTTGTTCTTATGCGTGTTTTGCCAAATAAATTCTTATTATTCTTTTATGGTTATAGATACCTTATATCCGGAATGGTATTAGTGTAACATATATCATATTTATTCATTCAATTCATTTATATAATTACTATTTAATGATGATCATGTAGAATGAGTCGCATCACATCGTGGAGACGGTATTCCGTACGTACGCACGAGTAATGATATCGTTCCTATGATCGTGGAATTGTATTTGAGTATATATATATTATTTCAGTATAAATATTACATTATAATAATAATAAATAGTTACTCATTACACCATTATACCCATCCTTGTAAGGTGATGGTGGAAAATAGATTACACCACGGCGTGGAAACGGTATTCCGTACGTACGCACACGCGGTGATTTCATTTTTCTGTAGGATGGATAGAAGGTGAATTATGGTTGTTTCATATTTATAATAACATATCAGTATTTAAGTAATTCTGATGTTATTACTTTATAATGAAAAAACTAATGAAGAATAATTTGAAGAAGAAATAAATTGAAAAGATCGGTAACAGATATTACCTCTTCTTTGGAACGCCTCTTTGAATCCTCCACTTAGGGAACTAAGATTGGTCTTTGAAGAAGACCAGGACCTCTAGGATTATTCTAGGGAAGTGGAGAGGAGAAAATATCAGGGTTTGGCCGAGCTTGAGTGCTCAAATTGGTGTGAGGAGGAGGGAGAGGAGGTGCCCTTTTATAAGGGAGGAGAGGGTCACCTTAGGAATATCTCAAAATATTATTTTATATTAAAGTCAAAATCGGGTTATAATGGTTCCAATGGGTATTATTTCGAAGATAAATTGGGGATGGGTCTAAATCCTATCAACCAATAAGATTTAGACAAGTTTAGGGTATTATTTTAACCTTATCAATTAGATTTAACTCTAAGTTAAATAATTTATCTTTTACCGTGTCTTTTTGTTTTTTTTTCACTATATGGTTAATACACTTACTATAACATGCCAAACGAACCCCAAATTGTTTATTATTAATATATATATCCTTATCTAAGTCATTTGGCCAACCTTGAATTTTTAGGAATAAAATAACAATTAGTAATATAATATTTGATTTAAAAACTATTTTGTGTCAATTTAGACACTATTTGATATATGATTTTTGTGAAAGTCATAACAGAATTATATGTTCGAACCAAGTAGATTAAATCAACACTAATATATCATAGTAACCTATAAAATTTGTGGAATTCATAAAAAGTCTCAAATTGCATTTATTTTGGTGTTTATAACATCAATTATGTCAATATTTCATTAATAAGATAATTACTGCATCATCATTGTGTCATAAATAAATTAAATTATTTAATGTCTAAAAATTACAAATAAACTACCATTATGTAGGAAATCTTTTTAGCTTTCTAATGAATATTTATAGTCGAATATACCTTTTTTATAACCCCATATTAAAAATGTTTTAGTTATTAAACTTTGATTTTAACTATTTTAACTATTCATTAAATAAAATAATATTAAATGTCATAATCTAATCTAAGTGGACCTAAATGGTCATATTATATTCATAAGGTTGTTTTTGGTCGAATTACACTTATCCAATAGAATTAGGACTTGTGTTAGGGTAATAGTAATATCATATTTACCCTTAGTTACCCTATTTACTATTAACCGTGGTAAAAAAAAGTAAAAAGTTACTATTCACCAAAAATTATTTTCATCTCATTGAACCACATTTTAGTCCTTGATATTAACCGTGTCTGTCGAATTTCGAAATTCCATTCACAGAAGCGGTAAAATTAAGTTTTATGCAAAATTCAGTTTTTAACCTACCACTTAGTGGTTTCACTATTCATCAAAAATTGAAAGTTTTCAGAAAAATACCAAAATTTCACCCTAGGATAATTTCGGTATTCCGAATCCAAAAATGAAGTCCATTTTGAAAAATAAAATTTATAAAATTTTAAAAAGTGGTTTTTACTATTCATAACGGCTAGTTTTATTTTAATAGCATATCTTTGTTTAGTGAAACTCGGTATTGCGTACGACGCAAGCTATCGAGGAAGGTCGCAATTGCGTGTAAAGTAAGCCAAGCAAGTGTGTAGTGAAAGATTCTTTTGATGATATATAAAAAACAAAATATTACTCATAAAAATCTCGGGTGTTACATTCTACCCCCCTTAAAAATAATTTCGCCCTCGAAATTCGTCACTTTGTAACAAACAGATGAGGATACTTCTCCCTCATCATATCCTCAAGCTCCCATGTAGCTTCTTCAAGTTGGTGGTTCCTCCATAAAACTTTCACCAATCGAGTGGTCTTGTTTCTTAGGAATTTCTCGCTACGATCCAGAATCTCTATCGGTTGTTCTTCATAAGAAAGATCTTGCTCCAGCGGTACAACTTCTGAGCTGAGTACATGTGAAGGAACAGGTATGTACTTTCTCAAGAGAGATACATGGAACACATCGTGAACTTGAGAGAGATTCGGTGGAAGCACCAATCGGTAAGCTACCTTTCCAACACGATCCAGTATTTCAAAAGGACCGATATATCTAGGGCTCGACTTCCCCTTCTTTCCAAATCTCATAACCCTCTTCCAGGGAGATATTCGTAAGAACACTTTATCACCCACTTCAAACTCTAGGTCTTTTCTTCGGTTGTCGGCATAACTTCTCTGTCGACTCTGAGCTGATCTTATGTGTTGTTGAATAGATCTGACCTTTTCTTCCATTTCATCAATGAGATCAGGTCCTAATAGCTTTCTTTCCCCAACGTCATCCCAGCAAGTTGGAGTCCTGCATTTCTTTCCATAGAGAGCTTCATAAGGAGCCATCTGAATACTGGAGTGAAATCTATTATTATAAGAAAATTCTACCAAAGGTAGGTGTTGATCCCAACCTCCTTTGAAATCCATAGAGCAAGATCTCAACATATCTTCTAGGGTTTGAATTGTTCTCTCTAACTGACCGTCTGTCTGGGGATGATAAGCAGTGCTGAAACTCAACTCTGTATCCAGAGTATGCTGAAGACTTCGCCAGAACTTCGAGGTAAATCTCGGATCCCGATCAGATATAATAGAAAGTGGTACCCCATGCAATCTTACCACTTCCTTTACATATATCCTGGCAAGCTGATCTAGAGAGAAATCCTCTCTAATAGCAATGAAGTGTGCAGACTTTGTAAGATGATCTACTATGACCCAAATAGCATTATTGCCTTTGGATGTTTTAGGAAGTCCTGTGACAAAGTCCATAGTGATGTTTTCCCATTTCCATTCAGGTATCGGTAATGGTTGTAACATCCCCTTAGACTTCTGTCTCTCAGCTTTAACTTGTTGACAAACCAAGCATCGAGAGACATATTCAGCAACATCTCTTTTCATGCCATCCCACCAGAAGTACTCTTTCAGGTCCCTATACATCTTCGTGCTTCCAGGATGAATAGAGAATGATGAACTATGAGCCTCATCCATCATCTCCTTCTTTAATTCGGGGATGGGAGGAACACAAACCCGATTCCTGAACATTATTATCCCATCACAATCAAGGTTGAATTCAGGAACATTTCTCACCTTCTTTTGTATCTCGACATCTTCTTTCTGTGCCTCTTTAATCTTCACATGTATAGATGGTTGAACATTCATTTGAGAAAGATAATATTTTTCCCCTTCCATTATAATTCCAAGATCCATCCTTTGTAAATCCATAAATATTGGATCCTTTGTGATCCTCATCATGGATAAACTATCATGGTCTTGTCGACTTAATGCATCTGCCACCTTGTTTGCTTTCCCAGGGTGGTAATTGATTGAGCAGTCATAATCCTTAATCAGCTCCAACCATCTTCTTTGACACATATTCAACTCCTTTTGTGTGAAAATATACTTTAAACTTTTATGATCAGTATAAATATCACACCTTTGACCATAAAGGTAATGCCTCCAAATCATTAATGAAAAGATTACCGCAGCCAACTCTAAATCATGAGTTGGGTAATTTTGCTCATGTATTTTCAACTGTCGTGAGGCATAAGCTATCACCATATCATTTTGCATAAGAACACACCCCAATCCCTTCTTGGATGCATCACAGTAGATCACAAACCTTTCTCCACTACAAGGCAGTGTGAGCATAGGTGCACTGGATAACCTTCTTTTCAACTCCTTGAAATTCTCTTCACATTCCTCTGTCCAAACAAACTTAACTCCTTTCCGAGTCAACTTGGTGAGTGGATTAGATAATCGTGAAAAATCCTTTACAAAACGTCGATAATATCCAGCCAAACCAAGAAAACTTCGGATCTCAGTTACTATTGTTGGTCTTGACCATCTTTCGATAACCTCTGTTTTTGCTGGATCCACAGATATCCCCTCTTTTGAGATTATGTGACCCAAAAATGCAACTTTTTGAAGAAAAAATTCACACTTGGTAAATTTGGCATAATGCTTCTCCTTTCTCAGGGTCTTCAATATAATTCTAAAGTGATCTTCATGCTCTTCCTTGCTCTTTTAATAGACAAGAATAACATCTATAAAGACTACCACAAATTGATCAAGATAGTCTCTAAAGACTCTATTCATTAGATCCATGAAGATAGCAGGGGCATTAGTAAGACCAAATGGAATCACTATAAATTCATAGTGTCCATACCTTGTATGGAAAGCCGTCTTTGGTATATCCTCCCTTTTGACCCTTAATTGATGATACCCTGAACGAAGATCAATCTTGGAAAAGTATTGAGCTCCGCGTAGTTGGTCAAATAATTCATCAATGCGTGAGAGAGGATATTTGTTCTTGATAGTGATCTTGTTAAGTTCTCGATAATCAATGCAGAGTCTCATTGATCCATATTTCTTCTTAACAAATAAAACAGGTGCTCCCCAAGGTGACGCACTAGGGCGTATGAATCCCTTATCAAGATTCTCTTGGATTTTCTTCTTCAATTCCTGCAACTCAATTGGGGCCATTCTATAAGGTGTCTTTGAAATAGGCAAAGCACCCAGTACGAGTTCTATTGAAAACTCAACTTCACGATTTGGTGGAAGACTTGGTAATTCCTCCGGAAAGACATCATCAAACTCCTGTATGATGGGCATATTCTTAATCGTGAGTTTCTCACCAACCATTTGAGATAAATAACCTTCATTTAGTGGAATCAAGACCCATAAGATGGAAGGAATTTCCACTGGAAGGTTATATTCATCCTTGCATCGATAGACGACCGTAGATTGATCTGGAATATGAAATGTGACTTACCTTCTTTGGCAATTGATATGAGCTCCATGTAGAGAAAGCCAATCCATGCCAAGAATCACATCAAATTCCACTAAAGGATCACATGATTTGCAGGAAGCACTTTCCCACAAACTTCGATCGGAGAAGAATTATAAACTTTTGATGCGACTGTTGTGCCATTAGGTGTTGTCATAGCTAACTCAACATCTAATTGTTGAGTTAATATGGTGATAAGCTTAGAAAATTATTCAGAAATAAAAGAGTGGGTGGATCTAGAATCAAATAAAACAGTTTCTACTTTAGAGTGGATGGTAAGTGTACCTTTCACCACTTCGTTATCGTACTCCACATCGCTGATAGAAATTGCATGTTACTTTCCTTTTTCTTTAGCCTTAAGATTTTGTTGACGTCGACCATCATCATCAACCCTTGGATTTGGGCATTGATTTGCATAATGCCCCATCTCCTTGCACTTGAAACATTGAAGTGTAGTAGGTTCATTCTGTGTATCCCTTCCTTTGTTTGCATCATTAGACAGCTTCTTCCCATTATCGCGACATTCAAATGCCCGATGACCTTCCTTTCCACATTTGAAACATTTACTTGTCCCTTTAAGACAACTCCCTCCATGTTTCTTTCCACACATTGAGCATAAGGGAAAGCTCATCTGCTTTTCAGTGTGCTCTTTAGATTTTCCTTTGAATTCCATCTTTCTCTTCTTATCAAACCCATGTGATTGATGGGTTACTCCAATCTCCATCTCGACTTTGAGAGAACATCGAACGATTTCCTCATAGCTATTGAAGTCCCTTATGGCTAACGCCCTTCGAAGACTTGGTTTTAAGCCACCAAAGAATCGATCGATCTTACTCTCAGGTTGGATAATAATACCAGAAGCGTACCTTGCAAGTCTTGTAAAATTTGCTTCATAGGTACCAACAGATTCATCATCCCTTTGCTTCAGTTCAAGAAACTCTTTCTCCATCTTTGTTCGGATAATACGAGGGAAGTACTTATTGAAAAATAAGTTCTTGAACTCATCCCATTCCATTGACTCAGTTTCATCCCTTTGCCTCATATTCTTAATAAGATTCCACCATTGATCAGCATCTCCTTCCAAACGATACACTGCTAGGATGACTTTATCATGTTCAGAACATTGAAGAACTGAAAATATCTTTTCAGTAGTACTAATCCATTGTTCAGCAACTAATGGATCAGTAGACCCACTGAAAGAAGGTGGACGCTGCCTCATGAAGGATTCAACAGAATGTTGCTCCTTCCTTTGCTCGTTTGGAAGTCCTGCATGATTCATAGCTTGAGAAAGTTGTGTGAGCATAACTACAAGATTTTTCATTCCATCTCCCATATCGTTGGGTTGCTCAGGGGGACAATCAATGCATTTTCCATTTCATTGATCAACATGGTTCCTTCGAGTTCCAGCCATTGTCTAAAACCCAAAAAGAATAGTGTGAGAGGCAAAAATCATGCTAGGGAAAACAACATAATAAAGGGGGAGTACCCTCAATATCTAACATCTTAGGTTAAATTCTAAGATCGTTACCGTAGTTCTAGAACTATATCCTATATATATACTTATCCTTAGGGACATCCCTAGACATACCTTAGAAATATCTCTAGGGATCTCACTAACGTTCTCATATCCTAGATTCCAAAGGTTGACTAAACCTTTCCTCGGATACCAACTGTAATGACCCGAAGCTTGACGTACATGGACATTACATTACTTTTGCGGAATACTTAGTACATAACAAAAAATACACACACAAGGATCGTAATAGTTTAGTGTCTTCGGAAACTTGGAGTATAATCTTCTAATCCTGGTGAAAGATCTTCAACATCTCCCATAAAGATCTCCCCTTTTTTTATACCTAAAACCTTTCTTTATATCCTGGGGAAAAGTAAACATAAAAGGGTGAGATCAAATGCTCAGTAAGGGTAAAAAAAATAAATATCAATCACATCGTATTCATAAGAACATAACATTTTGGAAATCTTAACCTGCAAAAGAGATCATAATTTCATAACATGGGGTAAATCATGGCAGTGAAATGTAATCAAAATAATCATAACTTAAAACATGAAACTTTGTGGCATTCACACATAATCATAGAGAATCATTTCTTGTTAATCAAGACTCATTGCCAAGACTATCTTAGTGGACAAAGTCCCTTTCTGAATCGATTAACCCTCGTTTCAGTCCTGTTTCACTGAACCGGTATAACCTACCGTTCCAGCCCTGTCTATCTCATGAGATATAAAATCTTTACCCAATTCATTGGAGGGAGATATAGGTCCCACCCATCTTATAATGAATCCTTTCTTATGTGTGCCACATAATCATAAATCATACATCATCGCATAACCCATGTAATAAAAATGGGATTCTTAAACAACATGACATCATAAAACAATTCATATAAGATAAAGGAATTCATAAAAATGTTTCCATCACAACATAATCAAATCCATGTAATAATAGGGATAAAAACAGAACCCTTTTATTATATTAGATGGAAAATAATTTTGATAAAATACTTGAACTTCATTCTTGAGGAAAATATCCTTTCTACTTCAAAAACACTTTTCCTTTCTTAACATGTCAAACAAATTTAAACTAAAAGAAGTTGATTAAAAATAAACTGGAAAACTTGTAAAGGAAGCTTCTTGGAAATAATGTATTAAAAATCCATTCATGCCGTATAAGTTAAAAAAACATTCTTCGTACTTTTGTCGGAAAAGTCAAAAAAGTACCTTGTACGAAAAATGACAACAGATTCCTTTCATATCTTTTACTAAAAACTCACCAAAGGGTAAAATTGGATTTGAACAATTATAGGTGGATGGAAATAATATTACATATTGAGGAAATATGGATGTGGATGATAAAATACACCCCAGTAAATACTAAAGTATAAACAATCTCGGATAAAAATGAGATTGTGATATTTCCCTTACCTTAGGTCCGATTTGCTTTGTACGTGTCCGAAGCTCCTGTAGAATGGTTTAAATAATGTTATTGACTTATTCCATAATAATACATATTGATATGATATCATATATGGTCATATTCTTAGCTTCTTGTTAGTAATATTTCATTGTTACTTGTTACTCGGGTCTTTATTGCCTTTTGTTCTTATGCGTGTTTTTCCAGATAAATTATTATTCTTCTTTTAAGGTTATAGATACCTTATATCCAGAATGGTATTAGTGTAACATATATCATATTTATTCATTCAATTCATTTATATAATTACTATGTAATGATGATCATGTAGAACGAGTCGCATCACATCGTGGAGACGGTATTCCGTACGTACGCACGAGTGATGATATCGTTCCTATGATCATGGAATTGTATTTGAGTATATATATATTATTTCAGTATCAATATTACATTATAATAATCATAAATAGTTACTCATTACACCATTATACCCATACTTGTAAGGTGATGGTGGAAAATAGATTACACCACGGCGTGGAGACGGTATTCCGTACGTACGCACGCGCGGTGATTTCATTTTTCCGTAGGATGGATAGAAGGTGAATTATGGTTGTTTCATATTTATAATAACATATCAGTATGTAAGTAATACTGATGTTATTACTTTATTATGAAACAACTAAAGAAGAAGAAGTTGAAGAAGAAAGAAATTGAAAAGATCGGTAACGGATATTACCTCTTCTTTGGAATGCCTCTTTGAATCCTCCACTTAGGGAACTAAGATTGGTCTTTGAAGAAGACCAGGACCTCTAGGATTATTCTAGGGAAGTGGAGAGGAGAAAATGTCAGGGGTTTTCCGAGCTTGAGTGCTCAAATTGGTGTGAGGAGGAGGGAGAGGAGGTGCCCTTTTATAAGGGAGGAGAGGGGCACCTTAGGAATATCTCAAAATATTATTTTATATTAAAGTCAAAATCGGTTTATAATGGTTCCAAAGGGTCTTATTTCGAAGCTAAAATGGGGATGGGTCGAAATCCTATCAACCAATAAGATTTAGACAAGTTTAGGGTATTATTTTAACCTTATCAATTAGATTTATCTCTAAGTTAAATAATTTAACTTTTACGGTGTCTTTTTGTTTTCTTTCACTATATGGTTAATACACTTACTATAACATGCCAAACGAACCCCAAATTGTTTATTTATAATATATATATCCTTATCTAAGTCATTTGGCCGATCCTAAGATTTTTAGGAATAAAATAACAATTAGTAATATAATATTTGATTTAAAAACTATTTTGTGTCAATTTTGACACTATTTGATATATGATTTTTGTGAATGTCATAACAGAATTATATGTTCGAAACAAGTTGATTAAATCAACACTAATATATCATAGTAACCTAGAAAATTAGTGGAATTCATAAAAAGTCTCAAATTGAATTTATTTTGGTGTTTATAACATCTACTATGTCAATATTTCATTAATAAGATAATTACTGCATCATCATTGTGTCATAAATAAATTAAATTATTTAATGTCTAAAAATTACAAATAAAATACCATTATGTAGGAAATCTTTTTTAGATTTATAATTAATATTTATAGTCGAATTTATCTTATGTATAACCCCATATTAAAAATGTTTTAGTTATTAAACTTTGATTTTAACTATTTTAACTATTCATTAAATAAAATAATATTAAATGTCAAAATCTAATCTAAGTGGACCTAAATGGTCATATTATATTCATAAGGTTGTTTTTGGTCGAATGAAACTTATCCAATAGAATTAGGACATGTGTTAGGGTAATAGTAATATCATATTTACCCTTAGTTACCCTATTTACTATTAACCGTGGTAAAAAAGGTAAAAAGTTACTATTCACCAAAAATTATTTTCATCTCATTGAACCACATTTTAGTCCTTGATATTAACCGTGTCTGTCGGATTTTTTGAAATTTCATTCACAGAAGCGGTAAAATCACGTTTTATGCAAAATTCAGTTTTTAACCTACCACTTAGTGGTTTCACTATTCATCAAAAATTGAAAGTTTTCAGAAAAATACCAAAATTTCACCCTAGGCTAATTTCGGTATTCCGAATCCAAAAATGAAGTCCATTTTGAAAAATAAAATTAATAAAATTTTAAAAAGTGGTTTATACTATTCATAACGGCTAGTTTTATTTTAATAGTATATCGTTGTTTAGTGAAACTCGGTATTGCGTACGACGCAAGCTATCGAGGAAGGTCACAATTGCGTGTAAAGTAAGCCAAGCAAATGTGTAGTGAAAGATTATTTTGATGATATATAAAAAACAAAATATTACCAATAAAAATCTCGGGTGTTACACATAAATACTTCTTAAGGGTTTGTAAAGAATATTTGAATTATCCTAAACATATTCCTTGGAAGTTTCATAACCAAGAGTGTAGCAAGGCCCATTGTTATGTACCAGGATAACCCGAGTCAAGCCCAAAACTCCATGTTGGAGTTTTCACTCCTAGTCACATTTGTGTCAGAGCCGTCTCTACGTGCTCCTATCCATAGAGGGATTTTTTTCTTGGAATGCACCCAAAATCTCCACATTACTAAAATTCTAAGACATTCTTCTGTACTTGTCCTCAAGGTTTATCTTATTATAATGTTCCCTAATCAGAGTTTTTTTACATCTAGTTTCCAAGGATTGTACTAAAATTCCTCTAATACAAACTGTAACACCCCGACCATAGTTACCCAGAGTTAGTGCATTATTACAAAACATTGGCATGGTCACAAGGGATTAAATCCTGAAAGACGGATCAGTTTTGTAGATTTGGAAATACTAGAGACAAACATAAGTTTTACATTACATTATGAAAAGAAAAACAACAACATTTTTTTTCATTTTAACAAATTTATATCCCTTAGACTATCCCTATAGGTCAGTCCTAATATACTTCTTCTCATCCTGGAAAAAATAAAACATAGAAAGGGGTGAGCTCAGGTTCGTAGTAAAAATAACAATATAGCAGAAACATTAATAAATAAGAATAAACATTTAAGGAAATTAATAATACTAAAACAAAAGCCTTTTAAAATTAATCATTAGAAAAATATGGCAATGATAAATCAAATAATTTCATTTGATTATTCACATGGATATTCTACTAGTCAAATAATCACATGTAATATTAATATCCCAATTCATGATGATGGAATGCATAATTCCGAACATCATAACTACATAGTCATGGCCTCGTGCCATGACTACAAATATGATTTTATCAAGGCCTTGTGCTAAGACACTAGTTTGTCTCATGAGACCTACCAATGCATTGAGGAGCTATAGCGGTCTCCACCCATAAATTACTAAGTCCAATGCATTCCTCATATGAACATTTTGGAATATAACATAAAACTTCTTATTAAAACTAGTGTACGAAATGTTAATACTTTATCCATATACCATGAATGGTATAAAAATAACATATCCATAGTCAAACAGATCTCAAAACCTTCAATAAAATAAAGAAGATTGTATCATAATAAATCAACCTCAAACAAGTGTAAAATTTGTCAAAGGATGTTAACATAGATGAAATGAAAACAATTTTAGAGAAATATCTATTTATATTTTGAAATCATTTAAAATTAACAAAATTATATACAAAAATATTTGTTTTGAAACTATTTTTATAATCTTGAAATGGAAGCTTTGAAGGTGTTATAATGGTGGAATATTATCCGCACTCGCCATAAAAGTTAAAAAAACATTCATATCTTAATTCATCGAAAAGGTAATATAGTACATTTTTTAGAAAATGATAGAAATATTCCTTTCAAAAACTTTTATAAAAATTAAAAGAATTGTATAAATGACTTTAAACCATATAATATGAAATTTTAAAAATGTTTTGAAATACATTTTTAAGAACATGGATGTGGATGATAAAGAGGTCTCAATATATACTCATGTATAAACAACCTCCGATAATGAAGAGATTGTAGAATTAACCCTTATCTTGTACTTTTACTTGATAGATGGTATATTAACATCTTGTATAATAGTTAAATAATAATTATTAAATTATACATGAACCACATACATAAATATTATATCATATATGATCTTTTAATATTGCTTTGTTAATAATATTTCTGTAGTATAATTATTTCAGGTGTTAACTGATTCATTTTCCTTTATATGCTTGTTTAAGTAAGACATGTTTGTTATGGATAAGATGTGTTTTATTCATATATATAATGATATTCAGTTCTAAAAAAATTAATTTTAATCATAAATTAAAAATTATTCTTGAATTATTATGATGGGAAATGAATCTCATCGTTTTCATGGAGATAGTAATCAGTACATACGCACGAGCGACAATATCATTCCATTGATGGTTAAATCAGATGTAATTGGAAGGTATATAATATATAAAAAATACTTAACATGTTATATTTATTATTTACATCAGTTACACTCATTATTATACCCATCCAAATAATGAAGTGTTTGAATAACAAACTCCACCTCGAAGTGGAGATGGTATGCCGTACGTACACACGTATGATGTCTTGTCAATCATAGGATGGATAGAATAATGAATATGGTTTTAACATATTTAAAATAACATAATAGTATGTATAAGGTACTGGAGTTTTTATTTTGGTGTGGAAACAACAAACAAAGAGGATGTGGAAGAAGAAAAGAACATTAAAAGAGGTGATGAAATTATTACCTCTTCTTCAGGTACTTCCTTTTAATTCGATCAAAATGGATCCTTAGGTTGAATTTTTATCAAAGTAAGGCCTGTGGATTGAAGTTAGGGTAGTTAGGATGATATTTTAGTAGGTTATGTCTGATCTAAATGGCTTTGGAGGTGTGAATTTGAGAAAAGGTGAAGTACCCTTTTATAAGAGAAGTGAGGGTCACTTTAGGAAAAGCATGAAATATTATTTTATTATACAATAATATTCAGTTTATAATGGCTCCAAAATTATTTATTTATAAGATAAGGTGGGGATGGGTTGACAAAATTTCAAAAAATTGGTCTTATACAAGTTTAGGTCTCCATATTAACCTTATCTTTTAGATTTTACTCGTAGTTAAATAGTTTAACTTTTACCACGTATTATTGTATTAATATAATAAATGGATAATAAACATATTATAAAAATCAAATAGATCCCCAAGTGATTGATTATTTATATATATAACCTTACCTAAGTACTTTGGATAATCCCTACATTTTTAGGAATATTATATCAATTAATAATATAGTATTTATTTTAAAAAATCATTTATGTTAATTTTGAAACTATTTGGTATTTTGTTTTTGTGAAAGTCATAAAAACATCATCACCTTGACAAAAAATTATTTATTAAAACCTAAAATTTCATATTGAACCATAATATTAGTTTAATTCATCCAAAGTCCCAATTTACAATTATATTAATATTTATAATATCAATTATTTTAATCTTTCAATAATATGATAATTACTATATCATCATTGTGTCATAAAAATATTTAATTATTTAATGCCTAAAAATTATAAATAAAATACCATTACATAGGAAATATATTTATATTCCTAATTAATATTTATAGTGGAATTTATATTATTTATACCCCTATATTAAAAATGGTTTAGTTTTTAATCATTGAATTTAACACTTTTAACTCTTCTTTAAATAAAATAATTATAAATGTCCTAATCTAATCTAAGTGGACCAAAAAGATTTTATTTTATTCCTAATGTTTATTTTGGTCGAAATAAACTTATCAAATAAAATTATTACAAGGGTTAGTGTAATTATAATATCATTATTTTACATTTAATTACACTATTTACTTTTAACCGTGGTAAATAAAAGTCAAAAGTTACTATTCACCAAAAATTATTTTCATCTTATTGAACAAAATTCTACTTACTAAAGTCAACCATGAATTTTTCATTTTTAAAATTCAATTAATAAAATTGGTAAAGTTTCAGTTTATGAAAATTTGCAAATGCTCTTAGAAGGTGGGTAAAAGAAGGTAAAAAATTCAATGAAATTATATATATATATATATATTTATTATAAAATTAATCTAATTAATTACATTGAACATATATAGTAATTATGTATCTATTTTTACCTAATATAATTTTAAATAAAATAAATAATTATTTAAATAAAAATACGGTTTTAAACAATATTGGAGTGTTTTTCACTATTCATCAAAAAATGAATGTTTTCAGAAAAATGAAAAAAAATCACCCTAAGTTAATTTTGATATTCCAAATCCAAAAATGAAGCCCATTTTGTAAAATAAAATTTATAAAATTTCAAAAAGTCGGTATTTCTATTCATGACACCTAGTTTGATTGGTCGTGGTGTGTTAGAACTCGAAGTTGCATACAATGCAAGATATTGTACTATTCAAAGAGAAACGTACAGTGGAAGAATGGGGTGTTATAGAGGGGATAGTTGTAGGCCTATTATATGATGTGAATTGGAACTACATGCCATGTACTTATAGGTACACCCCGTGTTTGGAAGGATACAAGCCATGTAATCTCGGTACAGAACAATGTAAGGGTCTGGAAAAAATTATTACAGACATGGAATATAGTATCAAGAACACACCATGTACATTTTTCTAAATTATCAAGTCATTAAATACGTCATTTTTCAGATGGGATGAAATGAACCATGTTCGACGAGCAGCACATCCCTGAAAATACGAATGGGATTTTGCCTCTTGTTTCGTCATCCGATCTCCTATTAGAACACTGTTGGATGTGTTGGATTCCCCTCTGTAAGCTATCATTTTTCCTTAAGCCTTTATTCATGATTTATTCTCTCGATGATGTTATTAATGGTTGACCATTTATATCCATTTTGTTGATCTATTTTTTTATGTTGAATTTGTTCCCAGTACTAGATGAGTAGAGTCATACGAGTATGAGGTAGGTGGTCATGTGACTTTCGTGAATTTTCATGATGTTAATATATGTCAGGGTGTTGTGTGGAAACTTTTTGGGTGTCTCTTGATTGAATAATGAACCAAGTTAGTTCATTTTTATGATTAGGTAATTAATTAGAAAATTTTAAAACATGTTCATGTTTGTGAACCTTGATTTACGGCCACCCTCTGGGTACATTTTACATTTATGGACCTTTGGATGAGAATGCATATCAGGCTTGACTTGATCTCCCATTCTTGGGTTGTTAAAATTTTATTTATCATTATATGTTTTTCCCATATGAGTTATCTTATTTTGAACTTGTAATAGTTTAATTTATATGTGTTGGTTATTATGTAAAATGAGCCAATGTGAGTTGATTATGTTAAATCCATGAGATTGATTAATTCAGATGTGTTACATTTGATATGGAATGTTAAATTGGAATAAATGATAAAAATTGGTAATTATATTTGGGTGAGCCACAACCTTGGTTAAAAGACATGGTCGTGTTCATGTGACTAATTTCACCTTATATTCTTTGGGTGAACCATTGTCTCAGTGAAAAGACAATGGGTAGGCTCAAGAGGTTAATTATGAAAAGGCTATGAGCGAGCCACAGATTTGGTGGTCAGGATCATTGAAAATTCTTTAAAATTCTGAGCGAACCTACGATCCACTGTGGTTTTCTAGGCCGGAATCTATTGGAAATGAGAAAATGAAAAAATGATTATTATGTCACTAGTTTAAGGTTACTTTTAAATGAGTGGTTACCAAGACTAGGTCAGACCTCAAGACTTTATATAAATCATAAAACATTAATAATTAAAAGTATGACTTATGATTATTCTTCTAAGACAGTGTAATTTTTTTGGATTCATTTTTCAATTATACATATTACATTATATTCTTAGACATCTATTGTGGATAGTTTTGAGTACGTACTGTTGACTACTTTAACTATTGTTCACTGCCAATTATATATATTCACTACCAGATGGGCATAGAACTTTTGTTGTTTTCTATTGTGATTTATTCTGACACCATGTTTGGTCATTCCATAGGCCCAAACAGATTACATGATTGCAGGTATTGATCTGGGGAAGCACCCTACTACATGTACTTGATGTGCTGCTTAGGAGTCAGAGAGTGAGTGATCGAGCTAAGGTTTTTGATTCTTACTAGAGTATTTTTGTTTATTTTGTTCTTTTGAGACATATATTGTGTATTACAACAATGTACTTGTTTGGATTCTTTCCATGAACAGATGACAAGAAACATCATCTTTTGTATCAAATGATGTTAATTTATTTATCTTATCCGTATTACACTATTTATTTAAGTGGTATTCCATTTACTACTTCTACTATTGTATTATTATTTATTGCAGTGTGTTACACCATGCTAATGAGGGAATAGTTTACCCACTGTCACACCTTAGGACTTCACTTCTATTCAAAAGCCTCTGGCATTTGGGAAAATGTGCTTGAGGTGATGTTACCAACCAAGTACGAGGCACCAGTTGAGTGGCATCCGATTCCGGAGGAGTATGGGGATTCTAGGATCGGGATTTTGTGGATCAAATTTCATCCTAGGGTTATATAATGTGTTTTTATCTTATATATGTGGATTCCAATATTCAATTTCTGGGGAGTATGGGCCCCCAAAAATCGTAATTTGGAACACTATTTCTTTAATTTTCAAAAACATGGTTTATGGGGAAGTTTTTGATGCTTACTGTCTGAAATCCCAAACAACACAACATGTGGTCCTATGAACACACACCATGTGTTCGTCATTTTGGGAAGAAAATTTCTTTTTATTTACATGTCGTGTACTCAGAGTACATGTCGTTTTGTTTTAGACAGTGTGTACAGCCATGTGAGAGAGAACATAGGTTGTTGAGTTTTGATCATGACACATCATGTACGTCATGTACTCCCCATGTAGATTTTCATAGGTAGACTCATTTGGCTCAAGCCATTTAAAAGTACATGATCAAGAGGGAAGACTCGAGTACACACCATGTGTCATCCTAAAATATCTTGTAACTAGGATGTTTACACAACCAAGGAAGGAAGAGTTACACTCCCATGTGAGAGATCACGGAGAAACATCGTCTATAGTTCTTACACAATATGTACCTAGGGTTTTTAAATTCATAGGTCAGTAAGAGTACATAACCTTGTAAGGTCTTAAGTGTACACATCGTGTCTATTTTATACATTCCATGTACCCAACGTTTGAGAAAGTTTGAGGCTCTTCTTCTCCTGTTTAGTTCTTGGGCTCTTGAACTGCATACCTTGATGAATAATCTTAAACTGAGGTTTATGTTTTGTACTTTATAGAGAAATTCCACCATAATGACATCTAGTAGAGCACTAGGAGGGTGGATATGATCACACTCATGAGGTGGTAGGCCATGGGCTACCAATGGACCCTCCGGTCATTCTAGTTGCATCACCAACTACAATACTGGATGCAGGTAGCAACAAAAGATTCCTTGAAGACATTAAAAGGTTCATGAAAACATTTCTACGAGAACCAGAACCTGTCATGTCAATGGAAAAACTGACATGAGTGTTCCAACAGCAATATCTTTCCATGTTTTTAGGGGAATGTGGGCCACAAGCTACCTAGTCCTAGATAAAATCCATGTTATTGATCTTCGGGTATCTTAGGATGCCTCCTGAAAGGAGGTTCAAGCTTGAATCTTGTATGCTGTGTGATTTTTCTAAGAGGTGGTGGGATGATACCATAGAAACATTGCACTAGTAGGATATGTCATGGGGATATTTTTAGACATTTTTTCTATGACTAATTATATCCCGATATGGTAAGGCATCACAAAGCCTGTGATTTTATGCAGTTGGAGTAGGGCGCTCTATCAATTATTGATTACATATCCGACATTACTGAGTGCCGGTTCTTCGCACCTATTCAAATGGGTGATGATCTGTCAAAGGATATGTGATTAAAGAATGGTCTTTATTACAACACCCACTCAATGGTGAATATATTTCGGCTCACTAATGTATCTCATATAGTGAACCGGACACTGATTACTTAGTGTAATTAGAGGGAATCTGGAGGTGCCAGCCAGGGCGGTTCGACACCAAGATCTGGTACAATTTAAATCGGTAGTAGGAAGAATCATTTGGATATTACAAAAAATTAATGTAGTACATAAAATGTATCTTCTGGTAGCTAGGTGAGGTGCTTATAGTGTGTAAGAATTGTAAATACTAGACTGAGTGCCAGATGGACCTGGTCGAGTGTCCAGCTTGCGGAAAGATGGTCCATTTATAGTATTTATGAAGGACATTTCCAATAGAATCTTGTGAGAGAGGGACTACACAAACTCCAAGTTCAAGAGAAAGTTCAACAACTTCTAACCAGTCAGGTAAATAGAATACATAAGGCCAATTAGCCTGAGGTGGTGGTCAAAGCCTTGGTATCCAGAACTCCAGATCTTAGTGCCAGCTGGTCGGGTCAACTTAGGGTTTCCAAGAAGTGTCTCAGGGCTGTGTTATATGTCAATATTATGTAGTGAAACATACACAACTGGAGTAGGATACCAGGCCTTCAACTGATCAAGGTACTTTTATTGTCACCTCTGAATTAGCTTCTGCACTCTTTGATACCATGGCTTTACATAGTTTCATATCTAATCCAATTGTGGAGAGCCTAGGGCTCTATGTTTTTATTTACGATGATGTTATGAAAATAGATACTCTGTTAGGGATTAGAATGATAGGTGCGCGATAGTGAAAGGAGTGACCCCTTGAAATTGGTGGGTGTCACTTCGTTTGGGATCTCCATGTCCTAGAGTTGATTGGCTTTGATGTCATACTTGGAAGGGATTGGTTAATCTCTTTTCAAGACTTTGTCGATTTCTATAACAGCATGGTGAGTTTCACGTCCCCAGAGGGAGAATAGTTTCTACACAAGGGTGAGTGGGATTTACAGGTTAGATGAATTGGACTCGAGCATCGTGGGTTGAGTGGGATCACCACAATGATTTCTAGTTTATATCTGGATGACCAGGGGACATGTCAGATGGAATTATATCTAGTGGTTGATCATTTCAGGGACATATTTCCAGATGAATTTTTAGGCTTACCTATATTTAGAGAGGTATATTTATCTATCGATCTAGAACCAAGAGTAGAACCGGTATCCATTCCTCCTTATAGGACAGCTAGGACAGAGTTTCAAGAGCTCAATAGGTAGCTAGAGGCTTCAGAGGAAAAGGTGTTTATCAGACCTAGTACCTCTCCATGGGGTTCTTTGGGCCTTTTTTAAATAAAATGTTGATGGTACCCTCAAGCTATGCGTGGATTATCAAAAATTGAACCAATTAATGGTGACGAACCGATATCCTCTTCCATGAATATATGATCTCTTCAATCAGATCTGAGTAGCTCGGTTATTCTCTACGATTGATATGAGATCTAGTTATCATCAAGTACATGTTAGATCATCATAAATACCTCAGATAACATATTGAAGAAAATATGGTCTATAGGAGTATGTGGTTACATCGTTCAGTCTCACGAATGATCCAACTGTCTTCATGGAAATGATGAACCAAGTTATCCATTCATATCCTAATTATATGTTGTGGTTTTCATGGATGATATCATGGAATATTCTCATAGTCGACATGACCATGCCACACATCTAGAGATCAATTATTGTACACTAATAGAGCATCATTTATATGCTAATATCTCAAAGTGTCACTTTTAGATCGATAAGATTCACTTCCTAGGTCATGTCATAATGGAGACAAGAGTACCAATGGATGCAAAGAAGGTGAGATAAGTTTTTACCTAGGAATATTCCAAGAATGTCTTTGAGGTGAAATGTTTTTAGGGGTAACTAGTTACAACAGGTGTTTTATAAAATACTTTTCATGCTTATAAGCACCGATGATGGGCATCAAAAGGAAGGGTGTGAAGTATGTATGGTAAGTTTCTTACGAGATGTTATTTTAGGATCCAAAAGGGAGATTAATGTCAGCACTAATACTGATTTTTCCAGTTCCGAGAAGGAGTTATACCGTATACTTTGATGCATCCGTTATCGAGATAGGAGTATTGCTTATGTAGGGAGGTTGAGTCTTCACGTATTGGTCTCGGCAGCTGAGGCCACATAAGAGGAACTACCCAATGCACCATCTTGAGTTAGTCACAGTTTATCATGAAATACGATGTTGGAGACACTACTTGTTGGGTGTGCATTTTGTGGTGTACACATACCACAAAATTTTCAAGTACATCATTACTCATATTGGACTGAATTTGAGGCAGCGAAGGTGGGTGGTATACCTTCAATATTTCAAATTCATGATTTTCTACAGGCCTAGGAAAGTCAATGCATAGACGATGCACATAGTACGAGGACCCAAATATAGGCAATGTAGCATGCTAGTAGTGAGTGGAAGCTAATGGCATTGTTCTCTAAGATGCATCTAGAGGTGGATGATAGTCCGGGATAGACATTTCTAACATCGTTTGTTTTTACCTCTATTTTACTAGATAGAGTAAATATGAGTAATCTATCAGATTCTAAAGGCCTAGACAAATAATAGAGTATGTTCGGTGAGGAACCTCTTCCAAGTTGAACTATATGAGAGGGTGGTGTTCTACGGTTATAGGGTCACATATGGGTTTCAACAGACATGATTGTGAAGATGATGATGGATTTTTATACTTCAGTTTGGGTAGTGAATCCTTGTGTCACAATTATGTATCGTAATTTACATCAGCAGTAATGGTGGAAATGAATAAAGGTGGGTATTGCTAGTTTTTTCATGAGATGTTCCACCTTTTAGTAGGTGAAGGATGAACACAATGGACTAGCAGGTCTTTTGTAGCAGCTACCCTTTCCTGAGTGGAAATGGATTGACATCATGTTGGATTTCATGATAAGTTTACCATGGACACCCTGAGGTAATGATGTAGTATAGGTTTTGTAACACCCCAAGTTTCTATGGTATGATTATCATTGAATAATGTGATAGCATGTGTTGTACGCAACATCGAGTTCTAACACACCACAACCAATCAAACAAGCCATTATGAATAGTAATAACTACTTTTTGAAATTTTATAAATTTTATCTCTCAAAATGGAGTTAATTTTTGGATTCGGAATATCGAATTTATCCTAGGGTGAAATTTTGTAACTTTTCGGATAACATTTATATTTTGATGAATAGTAAAAATTACTAAATTTTAATTAAAAAAAATTTCAATTGAAATAATTTATATTGATAAATTATGAATTTGAGTGGTTTTAATGTATATTTAGAAAATATTTTTACCATTTAATACAATTTTGGTCATTTTACATAATTTTACAATTAAACCGGAAATAAACAAGTGTCAATCTTTTGATAGTTATTATCTCTTAAAAACACGCTTTTTGTTTTAACAACGGGAATTAATTTTAAATTAATTTCTGCCACTTCTATGTTCTGAATTTGGAAAAATGGATTACATATTTGGAATCAGGATGTTCATATTGTGTAAATAGATAAATTTTATTTTTAGACATTTTGAATAATTATTTCTGTAAATATTTTATTTACCATGGTTAAGGGTAAATCCGGTAAATATGGGTTAAAAAATATTATAATAATAAAAAATTACCCTAAAACGTGTCCTAACCTTATTGGTTGATACATTTCCGACCATGGGCATATTTGGGCCGATTTTTGGACCCCATGGAGCCACTTGTAAGTGATAATGACACTTTATATTAATTAAGTTAAAATAAATACAAAAATGACATAAGCATATATCTTTTAGAAAAACAATTTTAACATAGGGTTATATATGTTGGATTTTAGACTATAAATATTCATTAGAAATCTTAAAAGATTACCTACATAAGGATATTTTATTTATAATTTTTATACATTAAATAATTTAATTTATTTATGAAACAATGATGATACAGTAATTATCTAATTAATGAAAAATTAGAATAATTGATATTATAAATTCCCAAATAAATATAATTTGAGACTTTTTTTGAATTAAACTAATTTTCTAGGTTAAAATGACATGTTATGAGTGATTTAATAAACTTTTTTCTAAGTAATCATTCTGTTATGATTTTTACAAAAATCAATTCCTAAATAGTGTCAAAATTGACATAAAAGAGTTTTTAAAACAAATATTATATTATTAATTGATATTAAATTCATAAAAATCGAAGGTTCATCCAAGAGACTTATATCATGATAGGTGTATCATTAATGGACCAATTCTGGGTCTCTTGGATGTATATAGTATGTTTATTAACCATATAATATAAAAATACAAAGAGACATTGTAAAAGTGAAACTAATTAACTAAAAGTTAATACTTAAAGATAAAGATAATATAGTAACCCAAAACTGTCTAAATTCTATTGGTTGAGTGTTTTTCGACCCATACCAACCTTAAACTTTAAATAATACAATTTTTAGCCATTAATAACTGAATATGATTTTATTATAAAATAATATTTCTAGCTTTTCCAAAGGTGCCCCTCACCCCTCTTATAAAAGGGCACTCTCCCTTCTCATTAACTCACACCTTCAAAGCCTTTTGGATCAGCCATACTCTACCCAAATACTCTCTAAACATACCTCAATTAATCCGAGAGGCCTTACTTTAGTCATAAATCCAACTTATGTAGCCCTTTTGATCAAATCAAAATGAAGAACCCGAAGAAGAGGTAATGATTTCACCACCCTTTTTCAAGTTACTTTCTTCTTCCACTTATTCTTTCATTGTTATTACCATTATAAAATAATAACTCCAGTATATTATATATACTTTTATGTTATTATAAACATATTACAACCATATTTCAGTATTCTATCCATCCATTGAATAACATGTCACCATACGTGCGTACGTACGGCTTACCGTCTCCACGTCGTGGTGTAATTGTTATTTAATAAATTATTATTTGTATGGGTATAATAATGATGTGTAATTCATGTAAATAATAAATATAACATGATAATGATTCTATATATATGATATAACATTCAATTATATGTTATTTTAATATCAAAAGAATGATATTGTCGCTCGTGCGTACGTACGGACTACCGTCTCCACGAACACGATGAGATTCATTCTCCATCGTATCCATTCAAGTATAAATATCATTTGATGATTAATAATAGTATCTAAGGACTTGATATTATTCTGGATATAAATACTATATAACCTATCCATGACAAACATGTCTTACATAACAAAACATATAAAAGAAAACGATTAAGTTAACACCCGAAACAATGATAATACTAAGATATTATTAACAAATCAATGATAAAAGATCATATATGATATCATATTGATGTATATGATTCTTTTATAATTTGATAACAATTATTTCACCATTATACAAGAGGTTAACCTACCCCCAACCAAGGAAAAGTACAAGGTAAAGTTTTATTTCGCAATCTCTTCATTATCTGAGGTTGTTTATACGTAATAATCTACTGGGACTTCTTTATCATCCACATCCATGTTTCTTAAAAATGTATTTCAAAACATTTTTACTAGTTACTAGAATATGAGTTAAAGTCATTTATACCCTTGTTTGACTTTTTATAAGACGTTTATAAAGTAATCTTTCTGTCATTTTTTAACCTTTTCGTCAAAATTAAGGTAAGAATGTTTTTTAACTTATATGGCAGGTGCGGCTATTTTCCGTCAAAGCTTCCCTTACAAGATTATAAGAAAATTTTCAAAGAAAATGTTTTATTTTATAAATATATGACTCTTAAATGATTTCAAAATAGAAAGATATATTTTTCTAAAAAGTGTTTTGATTTCATCTATGTCAACATCCATTGATGGAATTTACACTTATTTGAAGTTGATTTATTATGATACAAAACTTCTATATTGTATTGAAGGTTGTGTGATATGTTTGATTATGGATGTGTTATTTTTATACCATTCATGGTTTATAGATGAAGTATTTACATTTCGTATGCTAGTTTTTATACTAATTTTTATGTTATGTTTAAACCATTTCTTATTGGAATGCATTGGACTTAATATGTGATGGGTGGAGCCCGCTATAGCTCCTCGATGCATCGGTAGGTCTCATGAGACAAAATAGTGTCTTGGCACAAGGCCTTGACAAAATCTTATTTGTAGTCTTGGCACGATGCCTTGGATATGTGGTTATGATAGTCTGTCATTATGCATTCCATCATTATGAAAGTGGTTATTGATATTTCATGTGATTATTCGATTAGTAGAATATCCATGTTAATAAGTAAATGGAATTATTTCATTTTATTTTTTACATACTATGTTGAAGTTGAAGTTTAAAAGGATTTTGTTTTAGTTATACATTGCCTTAAATGTTTATTATTATTTATGAAAGTTTCCCCTATATTGTTATCCTTACGGGGAATTTGAGCTCACCCCTTTCAATGTTTTATTTTTCCCAGGATGTGAAGAAGTAATTTATGAATGACCTGAGGGATAGTATGTGGGGATATGAGTGTAGATTATAAAGAAAATATGTTGTTGTAGTTTTCATTTTTATGATGTAATATAAGACTTATGAATATATCTAGTGTTTCCAAGGATACTAAACTAATTGGTATTTCGAGATTTGATCTTTATTGTGATCATTCCAATGTTATGTAGTAATGCACCGACTCTGGGTAACTGGGGTCGGGGCATTACAGTTGGTATCATAGGAAGTTTAGTAAAAACCTTGGAAGCTAGATTTAGATAAACTCTTATTAGAGCACATAGATTTAAGATGTACTTTGAGGATTAGTATAGAAGAACTTACTAGAATTTTGGTATTGTAGAGATTTTGTGAGTTTTTTGAGCAATACACCCCTATCTAGATACGAGCAGGTAGAGGTGGCTCTGGCAGAGATGTAACTAGGGGTAAAACCCGAAAACACCGCATTGACCTAAACTCGAACGAGAACTGGTGCACGACAATGGGCCTTGCTACACTCTTGGTTACGACACTCCTGGGGGATATGCTAAGGATAACTCTCATTTTCATTACAAATCATTATGAAGGGTTTATGAGTATATACTTCCTCAAAGAAATGTTTTTTATGATTATGGATTATATCCATAAATAGTTCAATTTATGTTAAGTGTTTTATAAATATGGGATTATGTATTTTGATTCATAAACTGATCTAGTTTATGCCATTTTTTAGAAATGGCTCCTAGTGGAAGAAATGGAAACCTTATCATTGCACACACTCCATGTAGGGATTTACCTCCTACTCAAGATAATTATAGTGGAGCTTGTGATGCAACTGGTGCTGATCAGCTAATCACCATACTGGGACAACTCACTCAGGTTATCAATAATAACCTTACCCTTATGGGGCACCCTGATCCGTAGTGTGGAGGAAAAATGTTAGATCTCTTCATGAGGCAACAACCACCAACGTTCAATGGGAGAACAAATCCCTTAGTAGCTGAGCAATGGATAAATTCCCTAGAGAAAATATTTCAGGCTTTGGGGAATAGTGAAAGGGAAAAAGTTATCATGGCAGTTTACTGCCTCACATGAGATGCTGATCATTGGAGGTCATTGATTCAAAACACGAAGGAAGATGATGAAGTATCAAATATGGAATGGAGGGAGTTCAAAGATCTTTTTTTAGAAAAATACATTCCTCATGACCATCGAGCTGATATGGAAAGGCAATTTCTGAGTCTGAGACAAAAGGAGGATGAGAATGTCGCAAAGTATGAGGCTAACTTTACAAGGTTAGAAAGGTATGATGGAGATTATATACGTAACACCAGAAGTAATATTGATTGTTTCTTTGATGGGTTAAAACCATTTCTCCGTTGAGAATTAGTCTCACAATCCCTTTCATCGTATGAAGACATTGTCTCATGTGCTATCAAGACTGAAAAGGAATTATCTAAGTCTTCTGAATTTAAAGCAAAGCAAGAGAATAAGAGATCTACTGATCAATCTGGGAATGGAAATAAGGGGAAGAAGGGATTGGTTGAATATTCATCCTATGGTAAATGTGGGAAGAAACACCCTGATACTTGCTTAAAGGGAATGGGTGTCTATTACAAGTGTGGTGAAAAAGGCCACCAAGCTCGTGATTGCAAAGGGAAGAAGGAAGCTACCAATGTTCAGAGCCACAATTGCAGGGAGATGGGACATTATGCAAATAAATGTCCTAAATGTCAAGGGAACTTACCTCAGAAATGGACAAGGGATCAAGGCCAAGATTATGCTATCACTATTGATGACTTAGATGCTCCGAAAGACGTGGTGGCAGGTAATTTAATGGTTTCCTCAAGTTTAGAAAATGAATTATTTGATTCTGGATCATCGCATTGTTTCATATCTTCCTAGTTTGCTAAGAAAATTAGATATTTCCAATTTTATTTAACAAGGGAGTTGTCAGTTAAAACTCCTAATGGAAGTATCATTGCAACAAAGTTTTGTGAATCAGTCCCCATTAGAGCACATAAATGTTTTTTATCTGCTGATCTCATCGTCATACCTATGATTGAGTTTGATATAATCCTTGGTATGGATTGGATTTTGGACTATGATGCAAATATTTATTGTAAGAAGAAGGAGGTTACGATTTTTGATGATGATGATAAGGAACACCTTATCTTTAGAGTAGAATCCTCACCACCTAATTCTTTTCTAGATCCACCCCCAGTAGCTCATCTAAATTCAATTATTGGGGAGGAAGAGAATGAAATGACTGTGGGTGAGGAAAGGAATGTTCAAATAGAGTATGTACCTGTTGTGAAAGAATATGTAGATGTATTTCCAGAAGATTTACCTGGACATCCTCCAGAATGAGAAGTTGAGTTTTCCATTGATTTAATTCCTGGATCAAGGCCTATATCAAAGACCCCTTATAGAATGGCCACTGTGAAATTAGTCGAACTAAAGAAACAACTAGAGGAATTGAGTAATAAGGGATTTATTCGCCCTAGTGTTTCTCTATGGGAAGCCCCTGTTATTTTTGTTAAAAAGAAAGATGGATCTATGAGGTTATGTATTTACTACAGGGAGATCAATGCTATAAAAATAAAGAACAGGTATCCCCTACATCGCATTGATGATTTATTTGACCAACTGCATGGAGCTCAATACATTTTAAAGATTGAACTTTAATCTGGATACCATCAGTTGTGTGTGAAGAAGGAGGACATTCCAAAGACAGCATTTCGAACCGGGTACGAGCATTACGAGTTTACCGTAATTCCTTTTGCATTGACTAATGCACCCTCTGTATTCATGGATCTGATGAATAGAGTTTTCAAGGAATATCGTGGTGAATTTATGGTGGTATTTATCAATGATATCTTGGTATACTCTAAAATTTACGAAGATCATGAAAATCACTTGTGCATTATCACGAAGACTCTGAGAAGACATGAATTTTATGGGACGTTTAGCAAGTGTGAATTATGGCTTCAAGAGATTTCTTTTCTTGGCCATATTGTCTCTAACGATGGAATCTATGTTGATCCTTATAAGACCAAGTCAATCCAAGAATGGCCAGAACCTACGAGTATAACGGAGGTACGTAGTTTTATTGGTTTAGCAGGTTATTATCGACGTTTCGTCCAGAATTTTTCCGGATTGGCTAACCCATTAACGAAGCTCACACGTAAAGGGGTTAAATTTGTTTGGACAAAAGAGTGTGAAGAATGTTTTGAAAAAATTAAGATAAGATTAGTCGATGCTCCTATATTTACTCTACCATCAGGGAATGATGGGTTCATTATTTATAGTGATGCATCGAATAAAGGACTTGGTTGTGTCCTTATGCATAATGATAGGGTTATTTCTTATGCATCATGACAGTTGAAAACCCACTAACAAAACTACCCTACTCATGATCTCGAGTTAGGAGCTGTGATCTTTTCTTTGAAGATATGGAGGCACTACCTCTATGATGAAATATGTGAGATTTATAGTGATCATAAGATTTTGAAGTATAATTCTCACAAAAATAACTCAACATGAGGCAAATGAGATGGATTGAATTACTCAAGGATTATGATTTTACGATACACTACCACCCGGGGAAAGCAAACAAGGTGGCAGATTATTTGAGCAGAAAAGATCATGGAGTTTTGAACAATATGAGAATTGAAAGGAATCCAATTTTTATGGATCTAGTGAAGATGGACATGGGAATAACTAGGTAAGATGAAACATCAATGCTTTTTCAAATGGTTGCAAAACCATCTTTACTAGAAAGGATTAAGAGTTCTCAGACTGATGATGAAGAATTTCAAAAGAATATTAAATCTGTGAATGATGGGAGATTGAGAGACTTTTTATAAGAAGAAGGAATTTTGAAATTCGGGAAGAGACTTTGTGTTCCCGATATACCTGATCTAAAGAGGGAATTGATGGATGATGTTCATAGTTCCAATTTCTCTATACACCCTCGGAGCACAAAAATTTATAGAGATTGGAAGGAACTTTTTTGGTGGGACAACATGAAGAGGGAAATTGCTGATTTTTGTCAAGATGTATGGTTTGTCAACAAGTGAATGCTGGAAGGCAACAGCCTGGAGGAGTCATGTAACCTCTTCCCATACCGGAGTTGAAATGGGACAATATTACGATGGACTTTGTCATGGGGCTACCAAAGACTCCTAGAATGAATGATGCAATATGGGTTATTTTTTATCGTCTTACCATGTCAGCACATTTTCTTGCTGTAAGAGAAGATCTGCCACTGGAACGTCAAGAAAAACTATATATTAATGAAGTAGTGAGACTTCATGGATTACCCCTATCGATTGTTTCTAATTGTGATCCCCGTTTTACTTCAAGATTCTGGAAGAGTCTTCAGAAATCCCTGGATACTGAACTTCATTTGAGCACTACCTACCACACTCAGATAGAAGGACAATCAGAATGGACTATTCAAACCTTATAAGACATGTTGAGATCTTTCTCACTTGACTTTCATGGTATGCCAGATCAATATTTAACTTTGGTAGAATTTTCCTATAACAATAACTTCCATTTGAGTATTCAGATGGCACCATATGAAGCGTTATACAGAAAGAGATGTCACACACCAACCTGTTGGAATGATGTTGGTGAAGAAAAACTTGTAGGTCCAGAACTGGTGGAGGAAACGATGGAAAAGGTGAAGGTAATCCAAAATCACATCAAAGCAGCTCAAAGTAGGCAGAAGAGCTATGCCGATAATCGAATGAAGGATTTGGAATTTCAAGTCAGTGGTCATGTTTTCCTGAAGGTATCTCCATGGAAGGGATCTATACATTTTGGTAAGAAAGGTAAATTGAGTCCCAGGTACATAGGACCTTTCGAAATTCTAGAATGAATTGGGGATGTAGCTTACAGATTGGAAAAGCCGCCAAGTCTCTCCAAAGTTCATGATGTGTTCCACGTATCTCTGTCGAGGAAATACATGCCTAACCCAACGCATGTACTCACCTATGAAGAATTAGAACTGGAACCTTGTTTGTCTAATTGTGAAGAGCCAGTCAGGATACTTGATACAAGAGAACAAGTATTGAGAAACCGAACGACTCGTCTAGTAAAAGTCTTGTGGAGAAACCATAAGATGGAAGATGCAATGTGGGAACCCGAGGAACATATGATGAAGAACCACCCGAGTCTTTTCATGTGGTAGTATTCTATAAATTTTGAGGACAAAATTATTTGAAGGAGGGGAGAATGTAACACCCCAAGCTTCTATGGTACGTTTCTCTTTGAATAATGCGATAGCGTGTGTTGTACACAACATCGAGTTCTAACACACCACAACCAATCAAACTAGCCGTTATGAATAGTAATACCTACTTTTTGAAATTTTATAAATTTTATCTCTCAAAATGGAATTCATCATTTGGATTCGGAATATCTAATTTATCCTAGGGTGATATTTTGGAACTTTTCGGATAACATTTATATTTTGATGAATCGCGAAAATTACTAAATTTTAATTAAAAACCACTTTTTCAATCGAAATATTTTATATTGATAAATTATGAATTTGAGTGGTTTTAAAATATATTTAGAATATATTTTTACCATTTAATACAATTTTTGTCATTGAACATAATTTTACAATTAAACCGGACATAAACAAGTGTCAATCTTTTGATAGTTATTATCTCCTAAAAACACGTTTTTTGTTTTAACAACGGGAATTAATTTTAAATTAATTTCTTCCACTTCTGTGTTTTGAAATTGAAAAAATGGATTCCATATTTGGAATCATGTTGTTCATATTGTGTAAATAGGAAACTTTTATTTGTAGACATTTTGAATAATTATTTCGGTAAATATTTTATTTACCATGGTTAAGGGTAAATCCGGTAAATATGGGTTAAAAAAATATTATAATAATAAAAAATTACCCTAAAATGTGTTCTAACCTTATTGGTTGATACATTTCCGACCATGGGAATCGTTGGGTTGATATTTGGACCCCATGGAGTCACTTGTAAGTGATAATGACACTTTATATTAATTAAGTTAAAATAAATACAAAAATGACATAAGCATATATCGTTTAGAAAAACAATTTTTCCATAGGGTTATATATGTTAGATTTTATACTATAAATATTCATTAGAAATCTAAAAATATTCCCTACATAATTATATTTTATTTATAATTTTTAGACATTAAATAATTTAATTTATTTATGACACAATGATGATGCAATAATTACATAATTAATGAAAAATTAGAATAATTGATATTATAAATACCAAAATAAATATAATTTGAGACTTTTTATGAATTACACTAATTTTATAGGTTAATATGACATATTATTATTGATTTAATTAACGTTTTTTGAAGTAATCATTCTGTTATGATTTTTACAAAAATCAATTATTGAATAGTGTCAAAATTGACATAAAAGAGTTTTTAAAACAAATATTATATTATTAATTGATTAAATTCCTAAAAATCTAAGGTTCGGACAAGATACTTATATCATGATATGTGTATAATTAATGGACCAATTGGGGGTCTATTGGATGTATATAGTATGTTTATTAACCATATAATATAAAAATACAAAGAGACATCGTAAAAGTGAAACTAATTAACTAAGAGTTAATACTTAAAGATAAGGTTAATATAGTAACCCAAACCTGTCTAAATTCTATTGGTTGAGTTGTTTTCGACCCATCCCCACATTAACATTTAAATAGTTCACTTTGGAGCCATTAGAAACCGAATATAAATTTATTATAAAATAATATTTCTGGCTTTTCCAAAGGTTCCCCTCACCCCTCTTATAAAAGGGCACTCACCCTTCTCATTAACTCACACCTTCAAAGCCTTTTGGTTCGGAAATCCTCTACCCAAATACTCTCTCCACTTCCCTCTATTCATCCTAGTGGAATTTCTTTAGTCAGAAAGCCAACTTAAGGAGCCCTTTTGATCAAATCAAAAGGAAGAACCCGAAGAAGAGGTAATGATTTCACCACCCTTTTTCAAGTTCCTTTCTTCTTCCACCTCTTCATTCTTTGTCATTACCATTATAAAATAATAACTCCATTATATTATATATACTTTTATGTTATTATAAACATTTTACAACCATATTTCAGTATTCTATCCATCATTTGAATAACATGTCACCATACGTACGTACGTACGGCTTACCTTCTCCAAGTCATGGTGTAATTGTTATTCAATAAATTATTATTTGGATGGGCATAATAATGATGTGTAATTAATGTAAATAATAAATATAACATGATAATTATTCTGTATATATGATATAACATCCAATTATATATTATTTTAATATCAAAAGAATGATATTGTCTCTCGTGCGTACGTATGGACTACCGTCTCCACGAACGCGATGAGATTCATTCTCAATCGTATCCATTCAAGTCTAAATCTCATTTGATGATTAATAATAGTATCTATGGACTTGATATCATTCTGTATATGAATAAGATACAAACTATCCATAACGAACATGTCTTACGTAACAAAACATATAAAATCAAACAAGTAAGTTAACACTCGAAACAATGATAATACTAAGATATTATTGACCAATAAATGTTAAAAGATCATATATGATATCATATTGATGTATATAATTCTTTTATAATTTAATAACAATTATTTCACCCTTATACAGGAGGTTAACCTACCCCCAACCAAGGAAAAGTACAAGTTAAGGGTTTATTTCACCATCTCTTCATTATCCAAGGTTGTTTATACATAATAATCCACTGGGACTTCTTTATCATCCACATCCATGTTTCCTAAAAATTTATTTCAAAACATTTTTAATATTTACTAGAATATTGGTTAAAGTCATTTATACCCCTGTTTGACTTTTTATAATATGGTTATAAAGTAATCTTTCAGTTGTTTTTTAACCTTTTTGACAAAATTAAGGTAAGAATGTTTTTTTAAACTTATACGGTGGGTGCGGCTATTTTCTGTCGAAGCTTCCCTTACAAGATTATAATAATATTTTCATAGAAAATGTTTTATTTAAAAAATATATGACTCTTAAATGATTTCAAAATAGAAAGAGATATTTCTCTAAAAAAGTGTTTTTATTTCATCTATGCCAACATCCTTTGATGGAATTTACACTTATTTGAAGTTGATTTATTATGATACAAAAATTCTATATTGTATTGAAGGTTTTGTGATATGTTTGACTGTGGATGTATTATTTTTATACCATTCATGGTTTATGGATGAAGTATTTACATTTCGTATGCTAGTTGTAATACGAAGTTTTATGTCATGTTTAAACCTTTTCATATGGGAATTCATTGGACTTAATATGTGACGGGTGGAGCCCGCTATAGCTCCTCGATGCATCGGTAGGTCTCATGAGACAAACTAGTGTCTTGGCACAAGGCTTTGACAAAATCTTATTTGTAGTCTTGGCACGAGGCCTTGGATTTGTGGTTATGATAGTCTGGAATTATGCATTCCATCATTATGAAAGTGGTTATTGATATTGCTTGTGATTATTCGATTAGTATAATATCCATGTGAATAAGTAAATGGAATTATTTCATTTTATTTTTTCCATACTATAGTGAATTTAAATTTTAAAAGGATTTTGTTTTAGTTATACATTGCCCTAAATGTTTATTATTATTTATGAAAGTTTCCGCTATATTGTTATCCTTACGGGGCATTTGAGCTCACCCCTTTCAATGTTTTATTTTTCCCAGGATGTGAAGAAGTAATTTATGAATGACTTGCAGGGATAGTATGTGGGGATATGTGTGTAGACTATGAAGAAAATATGTTGTTGTAGTTTTCATTTTTATGATGTAATGTAAGACTTATTAATATATATCTAGTGTTTCCAAGACTACTAAACTAATCGGTCTTTCGATATTTGATCTTTCTTGTGATCATGCCAATGTTTTGTAATAATGCACCGACTCTGGGTAACTGGGGTCGGGGCGTTACAGTTGGTATCAGAGGAAGTTTAGTACGAACCTTGGAAGCTAGATTTAGATAAACTCTGATTAGAGAACATAGATTTAAGATGGACTTTGAGGATTAGTATAGAAGAACATCCTTGAATTTTGGTATTGTAGAGATTTTGTGAGTTTTACGAGAAATACATCCCTCTCTGGATACGAGCAGGTAGAGGTGGATCTAGGATAGATGTACCTAGGGGTAAAACCCAAAAACATCGCTTTGAGCTAGACTCGAACGGGAACTGGTGCACGACAACAGGCCTTGCTGCACTTTTGGTTACGATACTCCCGGGGGATATGCTTAGGATAACTCTCATTTTCATTACAGATCATTATGAAGGGTTTATCAGTATATACATCCTTAAAGAAAACATTTTTAGGATTATGGATTATATCCATAAATAGTTCAATTTATGTTATGTGTTTTATAAGTATGGGATTATGTATTTTGATTCATGAACTGATCTAGTTTATGCCATTGTTTAGAAATGGCGCTTAGTGGAAGAAATGGAAACCATATCAATGCACAAACTCCATATAGTGATTTACCTCCTACTCAAGATAATTATAGTGGAGCTGGTGATGCAACCGGTGCCAATCAACTAATCACCATACTGGGACAACTCACTCAGGTTATGAATAATAACCTTACCCGTATGGAGCAACCCGATCCGCAGCATGTAGGATCAATGTTAGATCTCTTCTTGAGGCAACAACCACCAACGTTCAGTGGGAGTAAAAATCCATTAGTAGTTGAGAAATGGATAAATTCTCTAGAGAAAATATTTCAGGATTCAGGGAGTAGTGAAAGGGAAAAAGTTATCATGGTAGTTTACCGCCTCACATGAGATGCTGATCAATGGTGGTCATTGATTCAAAACACGAAGGAAGATGATGAAATATCAAATATGTAATGGAGGGAGTTCAAAGATCTATTTTTAGGAAAATACTTTTCTCATGACCATCGAACAGATATGGAAAGGAAATTTCTGAGTCTGAGACAAAAGGAGGATGAGAATGTCGCAATGTATGAGGCTAACTTTACAAGGTTAGCAAGGTACACTAGAGATTATATACGTAACCCCAGAAGTAATATTTATCGTTTCTTTGATGGGTTAAAACTATTTCTCCGTCAAGCATTAGTCTCACAATCCTTTTCCTCGTACGAAGACATTGTCTCATGTGCTATCAAGACTGAAAAGGAATTCTCTTAGACAAATGACTTTAAAGAAAGGAAATAGAAGAAGAGATCTGCTGATCAATCTGGGAATGGAAATAAGGGGAAGAAAGGAAAGGTTGAATATCCATCCTGTGGTAAATGTGGGAAGAAACACCCCGGTAATTTCTTAAAGGGAATGGGTGTATGTTACAAGTGTGGTGAAAATAGGCCACCAAGCTCGTGATTGCAAAGTGAAGAAGGAAGCTACCAATGTTCAGTGCTACAATTGCAGGGAGATGGGATATTATGAAAATGAATTTCCTATGAGTTAAGGGAACTTACCTCAGAAAAGGACAAGGGATCAAGTTCGAGCTTATGCTATCACTACTGCTGAGGTAGAAGCTCCGAAAGACGTGGTGGCAGGTAATTTAATGGTTTCCCCAAGTTTAGAAAATGCATTATTTGATTCTAGGTCATCGCATTTTTTCATGTCTTCCCAGTTTGCTTTGAAAATTAGATATTTCCAATTTTATTTAACAAGGGACTTGTCAGTTAAAACTCCTAAGGGAAGTATCATTGCAACAAGGTTTTTTGAATCAGTCCCCATTAGAGCAAGTAAATTTTCTTTATCTGCTGATCTCATCGTCATACCTATGATTCAATTTCATATAATCCTCGGTATGGATTGGCCTTCGGAATATAATGCAAAGATTTATTGTAAGAAGAAGGAGGTTATGATTTTTGATTATGATGATAAGGAACACCTTATCTTTAGAGCAGAATCATCACCACCTAATTCTTTTCTAGATCCACCCCCAGCAGCTTAACTAAATTCAATTATTGGGGAGGAAGAGAATGAAATTAATGTGTGTGAGGAAAGGAATGTTAAAATAGAGGATGTACCTGTTGTGAAAGAATATGTAAATGTATTTTCAGAAGATTTACCTGGACATCCTCCAGAACGAGAAGTTGAGTTTTATATTGATTTAATTCCTGGATCAAGGCCTATATCGAAGACCCCTTATAGAATGGTCACTGTGGAATTAGTCGAACTAAAGAAACATCTAGAGGAATTGAGTAATAAGGGATTTATTCGCCCTAGTGTTTCTCCATGGGGAGGCCCTTTTCTTTTTGTTAAAAACAAATATGGATCTATGAGGTTATGTATCGACTACAGGGAGATCAATGCTATAACAATAAAGAACAAGTATCCCCTACCTCGCATTGATGATTTATTTGACCAACTGCATGGAGATCAATACTTTTCAATGATTAAACTTCGATCTGGATACCATCAGTTGTGTTTGAAGAAGGAAGACATTCCAAAGACAACATTTCGAACTAGGTACGGGCATTACGAGTTTACAGTAATTCCTTTTGGATTGACTAATGCACCCTATGTATTCATGGATCTGATGAATTGAGTTTTCAAGGAATATCTCGACGAATTTGTGGTAGTATTTATCGATGATATCTTCGTATACTCCAAAACCTACGAAGATCATGAAAATCACTTGCGCATTATCCTGAAGACTCTGAGAAGACATGAATTGTATGGGACGTTTAGCAAGTGTGAATTCTGGCATCAGGAGATTTCTTTTCTTGGCCATATTTTCTCTAAATATTCAATCTCTATTGATACTTATAAGACCAAGGCAATCCAAGAATGGCCAGCACCTACGAGTATAACCGAGGTACGTAGTTTTATTGGTTTAGCAGGTTATTATCGACGTTTCGTCCATAATTTTTCCGGATTGGCTAACCCATTAACGAAGCTCAAACGTAAAGGGGTTAAATTTGTTTGGAAAAAAGATTGTGAAGAATGTTTCGAAAAACATAAGATAAGATTATTCGATGCTCCTATATTTACTATACCATCGGGGAATGATGGGTTCGTTATTTATAGTGATGCATCGAAGAAAGTACTTGGTTTTGTCCTTATGTAGAATGATAGGGTTATTACCTATGCATCACGACAGTTGAAAACTCATGAACAAAACTATCCTACTCATGATCTCGAGTTAGCATCTGTGATCTTTGCTTTGAAGATATGGAGGAACTACCTCTATGGTGAAAAATGTGAGATTTATACTGATCATAAGAGTTTGAAGGATATTTTCTCTTAAAAATAACTCACCATGAGGAAAAGGAGATGGCTTGAATTACTCAAGGATTATGATTGTACGATACACTACCACCAGGGGAAAGCAAACAAGGTGGAAGAGGCTTTGAGCAGAAAAGATTATGGAGTTTTTAACAATATGAGAATTGAAAGGGATCCAAGTTTCATGGATCTAGTGAAGATGGACATGGGAATAACAATGGAAGGTGAAACATCAATTCTTTTTCAAATGGTTGCCGAAACATCTTTACTATAAAGGATTAAGAGTGCTTAGACTGATGATGAAGAATTGCAAAAGAATATTAAAGCTGTGAATGATGGGAGATTGAGAGACTTTGTGTATAAAGAAGGAGTTTTAAAATTCGGGAAGAGACTTTGTGTTCCCAATATACCTAATCTAAAGTGAGAATTTCAAGATGATACTCATAGTTCCAATTTCTTTATACACCCTAGGAGCAAAAAATTGTATAGAGATTTGAAGGAACATTTTTGGTGGGACAACATGAAGAGGGAAATTGATGATTTTGTGTCAATATGTATGGTTTCTCAACAAGTGAAAGCTGGAAGGCAACAACCTGGAGGAGTCATGCAACCTCTTCCCATACCGGAGTGGAAATGGGACAATATTACGATGGAATTTTTCATGGGGCTACCTAATACTCCTAGAAGGAACGATGCGATATGGGTTATTTTTGATCATCTAACTAAGTTAGCACATTTTCTTGCTATAAGAGAAGTTCTACCACTGGAAAGTCTAGCAAGAATATATATTAATGAAGATGTGAGACTTCATGGAGTACCCCTATCAATTGTTTCTGATTGTGATCCCTGTTTTAATTCAAGATTATGGAAGAGTATTTTGAAATCCATGGATACTGAACTTCATTTGAGCATTGCCTACCTCCCTCAGACAGCCGGACAATCAGAATGCACTATTCAAACCTTAGAAGACATGTTCAGATCTTGCTCACTTGACTTTCAGGGTATGTGGGATCAATATTTACCTTTGGTAGAATTTTCCTATAACAATAGCTTCCATTTGAGTATTCAGATGTCATCATATAAAGCGTTATACAGAAAGAGATGTTGCACACCAACATGTTGGGATGATATTGGTGAAAGAAAACTTGTAGGTCCAGAACTGGTGGAGGAAATGATGGAAAAGGTGAAGGTAATCCAAAATCACATCAAAGTAGCTCAAAGTAGGCAGAAGAGCTATGCCGATAATCGAAAGAAGGATTTGGAATTTCAAGTCGGTGATCATGTTTTCCGAAAGGTATCTCCATGGAAGGGAGTCATACATTTTGGTAATAAAGGTAAATTGAGTCCCAGGTACATCGGACCTTTCAAAATTCTAGAACGAATTGGGTCTGTAGCTTACCGATTGGCAATGCCGCCAAGTCTCTCCAAAGTTCATGATGTGTTCCACGTATCTCTATTGAGGAAATACATGTCTGACCTAACACATGTACTCACCTATACAGAATTAGAACTGGAACCCAATCTGCATTATTGTGAAGAGCCCATCAGGATTCTTGATACAAGAGAATAAGTATTGAGAAACCGGACGACTCGTCTGATAAAAGTCTTATGGAGAAACCATAAGATGGAAGAGGCAACATGGGAACCCGAGGAACTTATGTTGAAGAACCACCTGAGTCTTTTCATATGGTAGTATTCTATAAATTTCTAGGACGAAATTATTTGAATGAGGGGATAATGTAACACCCCAAGCTTCTACGGTACGCTTCTCTTTGAATAATGCGGTAGCGTGTGTTGTATGCAACATCGAGTTCTAACACACCACAACCAATCAAACCATTATGAATAATAATACGTACTTTTTGAAATTTTATAAATTTTATCTCTCAAAATGGACTTCATTTTTGGATTTGGAATATCGAATTTAGCCTAGGGTGGAATTTTGGAACCTTTTGGATAACATTTATATTTTGATGAATATTGAAAATTACTAAATTGTAATTAAAAACAAATTTTTCAATCGAAATAATTTATATTGATAAATTATGAATTTGAGTGGTTTTAAAGTATATTTATAATATATTTTTACCATTTAATACAATATTGGTCATTGTACATAATTCTACAATAAAACCGGACATAAACAACTGTCAATCTTTTGATAGTTATTATCTCTTAAAAACACGCTTTTTGTTTTAACAACGAGAATTAAAATTAAATTAATTTCTGCCACTTCTATGTTTTGAATTTGGAAAAATGGATTCCTTATTTAGAATCAGGATGTTCATATTGTGTAAATTGTTAACTTTTATTTTTAGAAATTTTGAATACTTACTTCGGTAAATATTTTATTTACCATGGTTAAGGGTAAATCTGGTAAATAAGGGTTAAAAAAATATTATAATAATAACAAATTACCCTAAAACGTGTCATAACCTTATTTGTTGATACATGTCCGACCATGGGCATCTTTGGGTAGATTTTTGGACCCCATGAAGCCACTTGTAAGTGATAATGACACTTTATATTAATTAAGTTAAAATAAATACAAAAATGACATAAGCATATATCTTTTAGAAAAACAATTTTTACATAGGGTTATATATTTTGGATTTTCAACTATAAAGATTAATTATAAATCTAAAAATATTTCATACATAATGATATTTTATATATAAATTTTAGACATTATATAATTTAATTTATTAATGACACAATTATGATGCAGTAATTACCTAACTAATAAAAAATTAGAATAATTGATATTATAAATACCCAAATAAATATAATTTGAGACTTTTTATTAATTACAGTAATTTTATAGGTCAATATGACATGTTAGGAATGATTTAATTAACTTTTTTCGAAGTAATCATTATCTTATTAGTTTTACAAAAATCAATTATTGAATAGTGTAAAAATTGACATAAAAGAGTTTTTGAAACAAATATTATATTATTAATTGATATTAAATTCCTAAAAATCTATGGTTCGACCAAGAGACTTATATCCTAGTAGGTATATCATTAATAGACCAATTGGGGGTCTCTTGGATGTATATAGTAAGTTTATTAACCATATAATATAAAAATACAAAGAGACATTGTAAAAGTGAAACTAATTAACTAAGAGTTAATACTTAAAGATAAGGTTAATATAATAACGCAAACCTATCTAAATTGTAAGTGGTTTTCGACCCATCCCCACATTAACCGTTAAATAATCCACTTTGGATCCTTTATAAACTGAATATGAATTTATTATAAAATAATATTTCTAGCTTTTCCAAAGGTTCCCCTCACCCCTCTTATAAAAGGGAACTCTACCTTCTCATTAACTAACACCTTCAAAGCCTTTTGGTTCAGCCAACCTCTGCCCAAATACTCTCTCAACTTCCCTAACTTTATATTAGAGGCCTTCATTTAGTCAGAAAGGCAACTTATGGAGCCCTTTTGATCAAATCAAAAGGAAGAACCCGAAGAAGAGGTAATGATTTCACCACCCTTTTTCAAGTTTCTTTCTTCTTCCACTTCTTCTTTCTTTGTTATTACCTTTATAAAATAATAACTCCAGTATATTATATATACATTGATGTTATTATAAACATTTTACAACCATATTTCAGTATTCTATCCATACTTTGAATAACATTTCACCATACGTGCGTATGTACGGCTTACCGTCTCCACGTCGTGGTGTAATTGTTATTCAATAAATTATTATTTGGATGTGTATAATAATGATGTTTAATTCATGTAAATAATAAATATAACATGATTATGATTCTTTATATATGATATACTATCCAATTATATATTATTTTAATATCAAAAGAATGATATTGTCGCTCGTGCGTACGTACAGACTACCGTCTCCACGAACGCGATGAGATTCATTCTCCATCGTATCCATTCAAGTATAAATCTCATTTGATGATTAATAATAGTATCTAAGGACTTGATATAATTCTGTATATGAATAAGATACAACCTATCCATGAAAAACATATCTTACGTAACAAAACATATAAATGAAAACATGTATGTTAACACCCGAAACAATGATAATACTAAGATATTATTAACAAATCAGGGTTAAAAGATCATATATGATATCATATTGATGTATATGATTCTTGTATAATTTAATAACAATTATTTCACCATTATATAGGAGTTTAACCTACCCCAACTAAGGAAAAGTACAAGGTAAGGGTTTATTTCACAATATCTTCATTATCCGAGGTTGTTTATACGTAATAATCTACTAGGACTTCTTTATCATCCACATCCATGTTTCATAAAAATGTATTTAATTTTTTTTTTACTATTTACTATAACATGGGTTAAAGTAATTTATACCCTTGTTTGAATTTTTATAATAGTTTTATAAAGGAATATTTCTGTCGTTTTTTAACCTTTTCGACAAAAATAAGGTAAGAATGTTTTTTAACATATATGGCGGGTGCGGCTGTTTTCTGTCGAAGCTTTCCTTAAAATAATATAAGAATATTTTCAAAGAAAATTTTTTATTTTATAAATATATGATTATTAAATGATTTCAAAATAGAAAGAGATATTTCTCTAAAAAGAGTTTTTATTTCATCTATGTCAACATCCTTTGATGGAATTTACACTTATTTGAAGTTGATTTATTATGATACAAAACTTCTATATTGTATTGAAGGTTTTGTGATATGTTTGACTGTGGATGTGTTATTTTTATACCATTAATGTTTTATGGATGAAGTATTTACATTTTGTATGCTAGTTTTAATATGAATGTGTATGCTATGATTAAACCTTTTCATATGGGGATGCATTGGACTTAATATGTGACGGCTGGAGCCCGCTATAGCTCCTCGATGCATCTATAGGTCTCATGAGACAAACTAGTGTCTTGGCACAAGGCCTTGACAAAATCTTATTTGTAGTATTGGCACGAGGCCTTGGCTACATGGTTATGATACTATATCATTATGAATTCCATCATTATGAAAGTGGTTATTGATATTGCATGTGATAATTCGATTAGTAGAATATCAATGTGAATAAGTAAATGGCATTATTTAATTTTATTTTTTCCATACTATGTTGAAGTTCAAGTTTAAAAGGGTTTTGTTGTAGTTATACATTGCCTTAAATGTTTATTCTAATTTATGAAAGTTTTCGCTATATTGTTATCCTTACTAGGAATTTGAGATCACCCCTTTCAATGTTTTATTTTTCCCAGGATGTGAAGAAGTAATTTATGAATAACATGCAGGGATAGTATGTGGGGATATGAGTGTGGACTATGAAGAACATATGTTGTTTTAGTTCTCATTTTTATGATGTAATGTAAGACTTATGAATATATCTAGTGTTTCCAAGGCTACTAAACTAATCGGTCTTTCGAGATTTTATCTTTCTTGTGATCATCCCAATGTTATGTAATAATGCACCGACTCTGGGTAACTGGGGTTGGGGCATTACAGGTTGTGGTTGAGAGGCTTATAAAGGTTTCACATTTTCTATCTATCAAGGAAACTTTCAGCCTTGATGACATTGGTTCTTGTACATCTATGAGATTGTACAACTACATGGGGTCCCACATTCTTTTGTTTCAGTCTTAATGAGAAGGTACAATTGATTCTAAAGTAGATGGCTACTACACAATCTCATCAGAAATCATATGCCGATCTTTGTTGAAGAAATTTGGAGTTCGAGGTTGGGGATTAATTTTTCTTACGTGTCTCACTAAGGTTGTGACACAATAGGTTAATTCACATGTGTTACTTATAAGATAGAATATGTAATAGAAATAAATGGTAAAAAGAGGTAATTTGCTTTCGGCGAGCCCTAGTCTCGGTTAAAAGGCAAGGGTGGGCTCATGGGACTGATTGTACATTATATGCCTTGGGTGAACCGTTTTCTCGGATAAAAGAAAATGGATGGGATGAGGAGGTTAATAATGGAAAGACTGTGAGTGATCCAGAAATTTAGTGGACAATCTCATTGAGTCTTATTTAAAATGTCAAGTTAACCAAGGATCTATTGAGGGATACACAGGTCAGAATCTATTAGAAAATGAGAAAATGATTAAATGATTATTATGTCATGAGTTGACAACTACATTTATATGGGGGGTCGTTAGTCCTATTCATTTCCTCGAGACATTATATGAATCATGAAACTTGAAAAAAGAAATGGATGACTTATGATGCATCTTACAGGAAAAAGAAAAAACTTGGATTTGATCTTCACTTATAGCTATTTACATTGACTTCGGAGACGTTGGTTATGCTTACCTTTGCATACCTAATGTTTACTACATTCACCATTGTACACTACCTGTTATATATATTCACTGATAGATTGGAATAGACCTTTGGTGGTTGCATACTGGGATTTAGTTTCACTATGTATTTGGGTTATGTTATAGGATTAAAAATATTATATGATTGTATGTATTGACTAGGGAAAGCACCCAGTTACATGTACATGATGCGCTGCTTTGGAGTCAGAGAGCATGGGACCGAGCTAAGGAATGCGATGATTCCTTGCCTTTTTTTGTTTCTTTTCTTATTTTGAGATATATATTTTGTATTATTATAGTGTACTTTCTCAGATACTTTCCTATAATAGATAGCATGTTGCATCAGCTTTTTTATCAGATAATTCATGGTTATTTATCTTATCAGTATCCTATTATTTATTTCAATTTTATGTTATTTACTACTTATTCTATTGTATTATTATTTATTCCACATTGTAACACTCTACAAATTAGGTCATAGTTTCCCGACTATCACACCTTAGGTACCTACCACTATTTGGAAGCCTCTCATGTTTTGGGGAATGCGCTTGAAGCCATTTGGCCGGCCAGGTATTGGGCAGTAGTTCAGTTTCATCCATATCCTAGATGTTACATTAATGGAGGATTTTTGTGTCATTAATTTTACTCATATTATCCACCTATTGGATATATTGGGTAAAACAAATTTCAATAATGTAAATTGACCATAAAATTTATAGTCCATTCTTCATTTTCTCATCCCCCTCATTGATATTAATCTATAAATTCTTCATAAAACCACCTAAAGAAATTAAAAAGTCAACATAATTCTGAAAAATAAAAATAATGGTCACATTATGAAATTTTATTTAACAACGTACCACAATTCTCAAATTTATCACATGAAAAATAATTTCTTGAGTAATGAAATTTATGAAAAATTTGGATTTATACTATTACATGATTTGTTAATAGATAAAGTAGAAGAAGATTCAATTTCATAATCTTGAACATTCATAGTCCCATTTTGAAAACATATATTTTAAGTAAACAATGTGGTATTGTGGGAAAATTATATTCAATACATTTTTTATCTCATTATGTTGGTGTACAAGTTTATTTCCCATTTACACACTCATACATACCTTAATTTCACTCCAAATATGTGGTTTCCATGTTATTTAATATCATATATAGTTTCCTAGACTAACAATTAAATTTTTTAGCTGGTTATAATTTTCCGATTATCATTCATTGTAATTTTATATCTTTAATATTAAATTTTAAAATTTAACATCCTATCTCAAATAAGATTATGTTTGTTGTTATAGAGGTGGTGGAAATTATTTTATATAATTGTGGTAATTCCATCCATATTTATTATAACCTTTATTTGAAAAATGTGTTTAACCTTATTAATTATTAAAAGAATCATAAAATATAAGGAGATTGGAATATGGTAATGGGTAAGACTCTTGTAACCAATGGTGATTTGATGAATATAAATCGTGGAATTGATGACCAATGGGGGATATTTCATCACATTAAAGACAAATAATATGAATATCCATTCAACCAATTTGATTATAAATGTCTCTTTAGGACAGTTAAATATTACCATTATGATGTTAAAAATAGAACACCCGAAGATTCATGAAGGAAGATGATTATGGTTATCACACATGGAATATATATTTTGTGAATGATTCATGATATTTACATAAAATCCATTGGAATTTGAATATGATCATAATTATTATTGGAATACCAAGAGATAATGTTTGTAACACCCGAGATTTTTATGAGTAATATTTTGTTTTTTATATATAATCAAAAGAATCTTTCACTACACACTTGCTTGGATTACTTTACACACAATTGCGACCTTCCTCGATAGCTTGCATCGTACGCAATACCGAGTTTCACCAAACAACAATATGCTATTAAAATATTATTAAAACTAGCCGTTATGAATAGTAATAACCACTTTTTGAAATTTTATAAATTTTATTTTTCAAAATGGACTTCATTTTTGGATTCGGATTATCGAAATTAGCCTAGGGTGAAATTTTGGTATTTTTCTGAAAACTTTCAATTTTTGATGAATAGTGAAACCACTAAGTGGTAGTTAAAAAAACTGAATTTTTCATAAAACTTAATTTTACCGCTTCTGTGAGTGGAATTTAGAACATCTGAGAGACATGGTTGATGTCAGTAAGTAAAATGTGGTTCAATGAGATGAAAATAATTTTTTGGTGAATAGAAACTTTTTACTTTTTTTACCGCGGTTAATAGTAAATAGGGTAACTAAGGGTAAATATGATATTACTATTACCCTAACACATGTACTAATTCTATTGGATAAGTTTAATTCGACCAAAAACAAACTTAGGAATAAAATATGACCATTTAGGCCTACTTGGGTAAGATTAGGACATTTATTATTAATTTATTTAAAGAAGGGTTAAAATAGTTAAAATCAATGTTTAATAAGTAAATCATTTTTAATACGGGGTTATGCATAAGATAAATTCGACTATAAATATTCATTAGAAAGATAAAAAGAGTTCTTACATAATGGTATTTTATTTGTAATTTTTAGACATCAAATAAGTTAATTTATTTATGACACAAAGATGATGCAGTAATTATCTTATTTATGAAATATTGACATAATTGATGTTATAAACACCAAAATAAATGTAATTTGAGACTTTTTATGAATTCCACTAATTTTCTAGGTTACTATGATATATTACTGTTGATTTAATCAACTTGTTTAGAACATATAATTCTGTTATGACTTTAACAAAAATCATATATCAAATAGTGTCAAAATTGACACAAAATAGTTTTTAAATCAAATATTATATTATTAATTTTTATTTTATTCCTAAAAATATAAGGTTCGGCCAAATGACTTAGATAAGCATATATATATTAATAATAAACAATTTGGGGTTCGTTTGGCATGTTATAGTAAGTGTATTAACCATATAGTGAAAGAAAACAAAAAGACATGGTAAAAGTTAAATTATTTAACTTAGAGTTAAATCTAATTGATAAGGATAAAATAATACCCTAAACTTGTCTAAATCCTATTTGTTGATAGGATTTCGACCCATCCCCACTTTATCTTCGAAATAAGACCCTTTCGAACCATTATAAACCGATTTTGACTTTAATATAAAATAATATTTTGAGATATTCCTAAGGTGCCACTCTCCTCCCTTATAAAAGGGCACCTCCTCTCCCTCATCCTCACACCAATTTGAGCACTCAAGCTCGGCCAACCTCTGCCATTGTCTCCTATCCACTTCCCTATAATAATCCTAGAGGTCCTGGTCTTCTTCAAAGACCAATCTTAGTTCCCTAAGTGGAGGATTCAAAGAGGTGTTCCAAAGAAGAGGTAATATCCGTTACCGATCTTTTCAATTTCTTTCTTCTTCAACTTCTTCTTCTTTAGTTGTTTCATTATAAAGTAATAACATCAGTATTACTTAAATACTTATATGTTATTATAAATATGAAACAACCATAATTCACCTTCTATCAATCCTACGGAAAAATGAAATCACCGCGCATGCGTACGTACGGAATACCGTCTCCACGCCGTGGTGTAATCTATTTTCCACCATCACCTTACATGGATGGGTATAATGGTGTAATGAGTAACTATTTATGATTATTATAATGTAATATTGATACTGAAAAAATATATATATACTCAAATACAATTCCACGATCATAGGAACGATATCATCACTCGTGCGTACGTACGGAATACCGTCTCCACGATGTGATGCGACTCGTTCTACATGATCATCATTACATAGTAATTATATAAATGAATTGAATGAATAAATATGACATATGTTACACTAATACCATTCTGGATATAAGGTATCTATAACCTTAAAAGAATAATAAGAATTTATTTGGCAAAACACGCATAAGAACAAAAGGCAATAAAGACCCGAGTAACAAGTAACAATGAAATATTACTAACAAGAAGCTAAGAATATGACCATATATGATATCATATCAATATGTATGATTCTGGAATAAGTCAATAACATTATTTAAACCATTATACAGGAGCTTCAGACATGTAAAAAGCAAATCGGACCTAAGGTAAGGGAAATATCACAATCTCATTTTATCCGAGATTGTTTATACTTTAGTATTTACTGGGGTGTATTTTATCATCCTCATCCATGTTTCCTCAATATGTAATATTATTTTCATCCACCTACAACTGTTTAAATCCAATTTTACCCTTCGGTGAGTTTTTAGTAAAAGATATGAAAGGAATCTTTTTTCGTTTTTCGTACGAGGTACTTTTTGACTTTTCCGACAAAAGTACGAAGAATGCTTTTTTTAACTTATACGACATAAATGGATTTTTAAAACATTGTTTCCAAGAAGCTTCCTTTACAAGTTTTCAATTTTATTTTTAATCAAATTCTTTTAGTTTAATGTTTTATGACATGTTAAGAAAGGAAAAATGTTTTTGAAGAAGAAATGATATTTTCCTCAACAATGGAGTTCAAGTGTTTTATCAAAATTATTTTCCATCTAAGATAATATAGGGTTATGTTTCTATCCCTATTCTTACATTGATTTGATTAAGTTGTGATGGAATTAATTTTATGAATTCCTTTATCTTATATGAATTGTTTTATGATGTCATGATGTTTAAGAATCCCATTTTTATTACATGGGTTATGAAATGATGTATGATTTATGATTTTGTGGCACACATAAGAATGGTATCATTATGAGATGGGTGGGACCTATATCTCCCTCCAATGCATTGGGTAAAGATTTTATATCTCATGAGATAGACAGGGCTGGAATGGAAGGTTATACCGGTTCAGTGAAACAGGACTGAAACGAGGGTTACTCGATTCAGAAAGGGACTTTGTCCACTAAGATAGTCTTGGCAATGAGTCTTGACTAACAAGAAATGATTCTCTGTGATTATGTGTGAATGCCACAAAGTTTCATGTTTTACGTTATGATTATTGTGATTACATTTCACTGCCATGATTTACCCCATGTTATGAAATTATGATCTCTTTTGCAGGTTAAGATTTCCAAAATGTTATGTTCTTATGAATTTGATGTGATTGATATTTATTTTGTTTACCCTTACTGAGAATTTGAGATCACCATTTTATGTTTACTTTTCCCCAGGATATAAAGAAAGGTTTTAGGTATAAAAAAAGGGGAGATCTTTATGGGAGATGTTGAAGATCTTTCACCAGGAGTAGAAGATTATACTCCAAGTCTCCAAATACACTAAACTATTACGATCCTTGTGTGTGTATTTTTTGTTATGTACTAAGTATTCCGCAAACGTAATGTAATGTTCATGTACGTCAAGCTTCGGGTCGTTACAATGTTGGTGAGGAATTATTTAATTTGTTACAGTGGATACATGGCATCTATGGAAAAAGGATAGCGAAAGTGGGGTAGCATAGAGAGGATATGGAATAATAATGAGAAAAGAAAAATATATATTAAATATTGATAAATAAATATATGGTTTTTATATATTTTTTAATGAGATCATATTGTATATTTTAGGTTATCGTGAAATTAAAAAGAGTAACTGGTTTCTTAAATGAATATGGAAAATGCAGGATTATGTTTCATGATGATGGAAAAAACCACAATTAAATTATATTGTATTGCACTGTCATAATTGTTGATTAATTTTGAGAGAATATGGATTAACTACTATGGTTTTATGTAAAAGGGTCACATCATAACAACCTTTCATAAGAGTAAAAATTTATACATAAGGTTTTTAGGGTAACATTTTTTGATAAGAAATCACATTGTTTTGTCAGGTGTTATACTATGATTAACATGACTACATTATAATTTATAGACTATATAATATTATATTCACCTCTAGAATCATGATTCTCAATATTATAGAATATTTTCGTACACAACTATACAAATAGGGTTTTGATTCATTTTTAATCATTCCATAATGAAATGACATATAATTTTGGGCATGATACTGCAAATTTATGGTTGTTTTTTAAATAATAATATTATATAATAATAAGTTTTAAAAGAGAAATTTTTGAGATACCATCCTTGATTTTTGTAGAGATATAATCTCAAAGAAAGCCATGATTTTTTAAGGAATAAGTGAAGATCCACATTACCCTGCCATAAGGTGCATTACACCATTATATATAGAAAATATTTATATCATTAAGAATAATTTTAATTTCAAAAATATATATATATATGTATATATATATGGATGGTTGAATCAGCTTAATTTGTTTATATTGATCACATTAAAATATAGGGGACACATGGAATGATTATTATGGTTCATAACAAAATCAATTTATCCTATCAATTAATAAAATTCCATGGAGAATTAAATTCCTTATAAAATCTACTATGAAACATAAATAAAAGATATATGAGAGTAACAACATTTTTATATATATTTTAATGGTTGGTTAGATCATATTAATGGATATAACATATTATATATAATTATCTGATAGAAGGGTCAAGGTTCATAGAGTTTAATTGATCATATTAAATTTTTTAAATGTGAATATAGATAATAATAGAGGTAATTCCATTACTATAATTATTCTTATCAAGATGAATAATTTCTTACTAATATAGAGTTATTTTAGAGTGAAACAATCAATGTAATTATCAAAGAGTTAGTCAAAACAAACAATAGAGAAAAATATAAATATGGGAATCAATGATGCATAAATTATTTATATAAATGATACAATGAATATAAAATTAATATATTGATCTTGTATATACCATCACATTTAAAAAATAACGAAACATTCTCTGACGAATTGCATGGAGGAGATGGAATAATGAGTTTCTCTAGGGTGAGTAGTCATATTTACTAGGATTTTCATATGGTTAGTGCACCATACAATGGAATTAACATGGACTAATTATTTTATATTTTAAAATATTGTGTTCATGGTGGATTTTCTATTCTATAAAATCACTTTTTGTGTGCTCCCTAGATGCTGACCAATGTAGGTAAACCAAGGAAAATTTTTGTGTTCTCATGTGAATTAATTTCTATTTAAGTGTTTGATATTATGCATGAAAATTGATAACAGAGAATTAAATTGAAATATTTTTAAGAAACACTACAATAAGATCTAGTAATGATTAATTTTTAAGATAAAAGAATATTTTATTATTTATCACCCCGATACACACCCCACCCCTTAAATTTACCTTGAAACTCACATCATAACACATTGGTTTTACATAATGGTAAGAGATCTTAAAGGTTCTAAATAGAAATTTATTTATTAAATTGATATTTAGAGTTTCTTTTTCATGTGTATTCACTTTTAATCATTATTTTTTTGATGGTACTAAAATTTATTCTAGAAAAATGGTGATTTTTTATTACTAAAAACCTATAATGTAGATTTCATGTTATGCAAATATCATAATACTAATTTGAGTAATCTTAGTAAAATTGATCATGATGTAAAGGAAAACAATATATATTTTTTTAACCAATGATATATTCAATAAAACCATTTGTATACTACTATATTGAATTATGAGACACATTAAAGGATGTTAATGAATATCCCTTGAAAGATGTTTTTGTTGTGAATACCACTACCAAGACTCATTAAAACTATCATAATTATGAGTTTTTGATATTTATATTTTTGAAAAACTACATTATGTCAAAATGGAATAAGAGGATGAGTAATAATAATAATGCATTTGGGAATAAATACATTCCCACTCAGGTATATGTGACTGTTGTTTTATAAATTTGAAACTAAATCTCTTTTGTATGATGTTTGATAATATGGAAATAATGATTATCACATTATGTTTGAAAGGAAATAGGTGATGATTTAATTAGATAAAATTTGATAATAATATCTATTTTTTAATATATTGGATTTTCATGAAAAAAATAAATGAGATTCGTAATCCTTATAAAAAAGTTTAGATCTATTAGAAATAAGGGAAAAAGTATAATATATGTTCATAGTAGAATTGTTTCTAGGGAATAATATATTTATTTGAGTGGAATTGGAATATGTAAGGGTTGGTTGAAAAATTCATGAAATGATGAAGTAGATAATTAGTTTACTTGGAGAGAGTGGTCACAAATTAGAGAAACAAATGGGTATAGAGAAAGAGATTAAATCATGTTTAATCTATATTAAAACATGTATTGAATATATTTTAAATTTTATTATAGAATTTTTTTAATTATAGAGGAGATGTCTTGTTAATAAGATAATAAGTATTTTAAGATCATGAATATTGAGAAAAAGATAAATTCTTTAAATAGAAAGGGGAAGATATAGATCAAATCTATAGTGGCCAGAAAAATATGAGTTTCTATATATAAAAATTTGGAATTTATCAATAAATTTAATATTCATAGAGAATAATGAACTAATGATTCATAAAGGAATGTGGTAGTTATGTGACACTGCTATGGTGATATTAGGAACACAATGGATGTTTTTTTGGAATCCAAAGAGTTTAAATATGGAAATAAGTATACTATGCCATTTCAATCGAATCAAACAAACAAGAGGTGTAAATTTATCAGGAGTTGTTTTATATATTTTAATCATGGATTTATGGTAATCTATTGTATCATCAAATATGATAGATAAAAAATATGGAAATTTCCACTCCTATAATAAATTAAAGGGTGATTAAAATGGGAAAAAATAAGTTATTCAAGAAACATATTTAAGGAAATAGAATATTATAATGTGAAATGAAATTTACAGAGCACAAGGAATTGTTTTTCCACATACATGTAGAATTATTCTTGAAGATAATGAATAAATGTGTAAAATAAAGAATAAATCATCCCTTTATAAACCAACTATGAATGAACACATAAATACATACTCACTGAGTATGATAAATTTGAGTAAGTCATTATTTCTATTGAATATAAGAACAAAAAAATCATGCCTATAGGATTCCAAAAACATGACTATAAGGTAAGACAAAAATATTAGTGGAATATCTTTTCATTGTGAAGGATGAATGGAGAAAGATATAGTGATTATACATAAAAGGAATAGACTTGAACAAATGGAATTCGTCACATAATGGATATGTATATATAGACAAAGAATATTGAGGATTCATATATAAATATTTCAAATAAAGTTTGTATTAGTAGTATTACTAAAAGTAGAACCACTAATAAGGATTGGAAGAATTTTGGAAGCAACGAGTTGGTTCACCAAGACTAATCGCATTACTATAATTGAGGGTTATTGGGATTTTCCCATCCCCATGTTTTTAAATTTCACATCTATTTTTAAGTGTTTCTAGTGTAATGGAGAGATGTGGTCAATAGATTTAATATATTAAATTCATAGGATGCATCAAAAGGGGTTTCAGGGCCCATTTTGAGTTCATAAGTGGCTTACAAGAATTGGAAGTTGTTTTAATCCTAATCTATAAATGAATTGGTCTCAAATACAAATCTGAATTATCTTATGGTTTTCATATACTTTTGGTGATCAATAATTGGTATCATCTATATACTTTTAATTTTAGAGATTTAAAATATATGAGGATAAATCACACTCTATATAGATATAGACACATTAAATGAGGTTATATTAGTAGATTGATTGATTGATTTAATTATTTTTTTAACAAGTGGTACCATTTATGGTTTTGTGATTTAGAAATCAACTAAATATTTGCTCCCAAGATAAATAAAATAATTAATTTTAGTACAAATCTAAATAAATTCAATGGGATTTGGGGTTGAGAAATTATTTTCTGAAAAAAGAGAAATTTTTTCATGGCTAGATGGAAAATGTGAAATCATAATACTATTCTAGAATGGTCCATCAAGTATTGTCTCTTGGAGATCAACAATCTGGTAATTAGTGGTATCATGAACTTATCACAATAAGTGGAATATAATGGTTTTAAAAATTATATAATTCACGGACATTAGAATTTCGTGATTCTCTTTCGATGATCATGTGTAAGTGTGATTGAGATCATACGAGGATACGTGAAATAAGTTAAGGTTTAAGTTACATATATGTATGGAAATAATTGGGAAAATGTATAATATTGAGGTTATAAACATCTACATTTATTTTATATATTGTGTTTTATGGTTATAGAGTTAAATGATTAGTCGAAAACTCTTTGTGAAGTGGCAATTTCAATCAATAAATTTATTTAGAAGTGAAAATACATTTGGGAGAATATTGATCTTCATATGGATTTTTTAAATGAATTGATGCTAAATTCATTGGTAATAGATGATGTGGTGTATAAATTACAACTATAGATATATAATAAAATTATAATTGAAAAATATTATTGTGGTATGTATACAAAATAATTATTCTTTGGTTATTATATATCATAATTAAAACCATAGATTGTATCCAAAGTGGTTATCAGATCCATTATTTCCACTATCTTTTGATGATATGAATTTGAGAATCAATTATTACCTGGGGTTTATATTTCAATATATTTTTAAAAATAAAGAATGAAAAAATATGTGAAATGTTAAGGTGAATGATTATTGGTTGATATATGGGTGTTTTTACCATTTATTACAATATTATAATATTTTAAATGATAAATTTTCATTTTATCTATTGATAAATTAAAAGGTTTGTAATCAGAAGCCTCTCATCCAAGATAGCTATAATTTGGGAATAAATTTTTTTCAAAAATCGTTGTAATTAGGACCTCATTCCTATGTGTATGGGTAAATAATATATAATGACTAAAAACATCCACACAGTACCCTCCTCCAATTTTTAGCAGCTACCAATCAAGATAAAATGAACTTAGGTAATTGGGGTTGAGAACATTACCTTCCAAATATATACTTGCAATTGATAAATACTTCACTACATAACGATTCCAGTTTCATATTATATAATAGAAAATTATAGGGCAGATAAGGTTGGAAATCCAAAGTATTAAATATATTATTACAATTAATATGTTGAAAACAATCTTATTCAATAAATTAACCCACTCACTATAATCTATTATTAAGATATCAAGGAGTAATTATAACGAGATTAAAACTCAATCATAAAAATGGGTATCCTCTACTAAATTAATAATTAAAAAGTTTGTTTTCCATCCATGTGAAGGATAATTTATCTAAACTGAGTGATCATGATTGAAAATTAATAAAATCAAATGAACTATAAAATCCTCCTAGAAATAAATATATCAAGCTTCTTAAACATCTTATTTCACTCATGTTAATGACTACAAATATATATTAATTATCATATATTCCTTTCATATTGAGATTACCTTATATTAAATGGTATACCCTGTCAATATCACACTTCCTTGATTTTATTATAAATATATCTCTCTTAGATCTCATTCTATATAGAATGTAAATTTATCTTTTTCCACATTTCATTGGACAATGAAAACAAAAATTTTATTTTTCCACAAACAATATAAATTTAAGTTACATGTAAATCAAATCAATGGTTAAAATATATAATTCTCATTTATTCCATGTATGGTTCATTGTCTAAAACATGATTCAAGGCTTAAAGAAAGTTATGATATTTATAAATAATAGAGATGCTTCAAATCATTTGTTTACATTAAAATATTTTTATTTTGAGCTTATTTTGTGTTTCTAATAAAATATGATTTAGAAGTTATTAAATCATTTATGATTTAACATAACAATCCCTAAATATTCTAGTAGTTTTGGGAGTTAGAATTTAATTTAATTAGATTTTTATATACAATTAAATTTTTGATTCTACCTATGTTGATGTGATTTATCATACCATAAAATAGAAAATTTTAATGTAAAAAGAATTTGGGTGGGTCCACTAGAATAATGTGGCATGAAAATAGAATTATAGTGATTTCAACATCTTAATGAATTGATATTGAAAACATTATTATTGATGTTAATATTGTATTGAAACTCAGATTCAACTGTATTGACTTTACATTCTATGTTTTTGATTTTAAACCATTAAGATGTTGTCATGACTTACATCTTTTTAATGAAAACTGTGTTATCATATGGAATTATTTTAACTTATGTTTCCATAATTTGGATGAAAATATTACTATTATATTTATCTGATAATCCAAGTTACATTAAAATATATCATCAAAATATCATATATATACTGTATTTAATCTATATTGGGAATCCATACACACTATGTTGAACTAGGTTCGCTCTCTATAGTGACTATTTCAAGTAGAATTGAGTGATAGGAAACACGCATTAGCCTTCCATATATTGGATACATGTTGTACCATTCCTATAAATTTCATATTAACGATGTCAAAATAATGTTCCCTTAATTCATTTTACTGATAAGTACATGCTAATTATATTCATGAATTTTCACTCCATTAAGTTGAAAAGTTATAAAGAATTTCATATTTTCACAATATTATAATTGGACATAAGGTAGAATTGTATTTGGAATCATCCTTGTGATTGAATTTATAAAACATTGGAATCTCAATGATATCTATTTGAAATTTAATTCATCTCCTAAAACATCATGTTCCATGGTGTGGATTTGAGGCAAACAACATCATAATCATTATTCCAAGAATTACTCAATTCAATTTCAAATTCTAAAAAAAGTGGTGTAACCCCTATTTACTCTAATTCATTAGGATATCAAACTTATGCCTACTTATCCATTAATCAAAGGATAAATAAGTATTAATTAATCATTTTATATCCCATAAAAATTAATCTAATTAATTCAAAATTTGGATAAATTGAGAAATAATTTCAATTATAAATGAATTAATGAATTAATTAGAAATCCTCAAAATACATTTCTCAGTAATAAACATGAGTGAATAAATTAAATTGAATATTAATAAAATATAAGTGAAATAATTTTTTCATTATTAATCCCCCTATACCAATTTCAATGTACTCTTGGAAAAGTCTATATCAATATATTTCCGAATAAAAATTCAACAAAAAATCAATAATTAATAAAATATTCTGATTCCTAGATACCCAAGTCATATCATGAAATAGTAATCATCTTTATTCTATTTTACTTATCTGGAAGATTCAATTCATTTCTACTTCTTATATCCTCCTATACAAATTTATACCTACTTCTCTAGAAAAATTTCCTCCATCACTCTATGTTTATTTGAAGCAAATTTATTCTCCACATGAATCTATAAAAGTGTAACCATAAGTTTATTGTGACTCTAAAGTCTCTATTAAGTGAATAAATTAGGTTTATTGATCATAAAAATATTTAGGGATTTTCTATTGTTAAGGATGCTTGGTTAGACACAATAAACAGTGGATGAAGACGGATGTATAAATATGTATAATGAAAAATCTATGTTTTATAGATGAATATATCAAAAATTTCCTTTCACACTCCCCTTTAGTAGTTCTTTGAACACATATTTTATAATATAACTGGATATTCACACTTCAATTATTTTTAATGAAAATGTATTTATTTCATCACTATATATTGTCCATTCTTAAGAATTCAATATAATTTTGATTCTAATTTTTCATAGAGATAGTGACGTATCTTTGTAGTTCCAGTAGTAATGTGAATTTATTTTCCCATTATTATAATAATAACCTTATATATTTATAAAAATTTTATCCTCCCCTTACCTTAAAAACTTATAAATACCCTCCACAAGACACACCCACAAAGGTTATTTTAACCATGATTAGGCATTTTACCTTTCTATAATGGTGTGTTTTTTAGATTTATATAATATAATATGGATACCTAATATGGTTTTTCCGTGGATAATTTGGATAAATAAAAATTTGAGTTTTAGGGGTGGTTTCATAAAGTGTTTTTAATGAAATTTTTAGAATAGGATACCATAATCATTTATAACTTAAATCATCCATCTCAAAAATTTTGATGTATAAAATATTGTAAATACTAATAATTCAAACAAGAATTTGATCATTCGAGTAATGGGGTAGCTATAATAAGAATTGTTTTTATTTTCCTATATGAAGATTCATATAATTATTGGATAGTATATCAATGAATTAGATACAATAATATATTCAATTTTAAAGAATGTTTCAAATCAAAAAAAAATCAAGGTTCAAGTTTTTTTTGTAATAATGTTATTTTAATTAATTAAGAAAAAATGTTCCCACCCCTATAAGTATTCTGAAACCAAACCAAGATATTTAATTAATCTTATTATGTTTCAGAAACACAATAAATTAAGAGTAATGATATAAAATCGTATAAATAAAAATTACAAACCCCTTAAAAACTAGAAAAGTGTTTTTCTCTCCATCACATGATTTATATAATGTCCTACATGAATTCTTAATAGAAATGAACTTGATAAAAATATTTGTGTTCGATATAAATACATAATTTAATTGGGAGTTACCACCTAGTGGATTATATGTAAAAATTCTAGAGGATTGTGGCCTCCTTCTATTGTTCTTTGTGAAGGTCCACTTGTTTATTCTTTCATCTTTAAACAATTATAATTTATAGATTGTTTACTTGTACTGTGAAAATTTCCATTACACCAAAATATATGAAATTAGTTAATTTGAATGGTCAATTCCCTCTTAAAAATATATTTCATTCATAAATTTCAGTTTATAATTATAAAGAGGTTCTTAACTTTTTAAGTGGAATGTTCATTTCTAAATACGTTTTTCATGTTTTTCTATCTCTATATCATTATATGTTATCAAATTTTCAAATTATTTACTTAAAATCAATTTAATAACATATAACTTCAACTTCCTTTCGTTTCTATATTCATTTAAATTTATTTTCATCTTCTTAATTTTCCAATATTTTCTATGTTTTAGTTCTAGAAGTATGTGGAATGTTTTATCATACACGTAGCTAAATGGTTTCATTTTAATGGGAGTCCTATAGGTTATTTTTTAATCTAGAAATGTGTTCACTAAAATCTGACTCCATTCCTCTTCAATGGGTTTGATGGTATTCTTTTAAATACCTTTTATATATTGGTTAGAATCATAAGCATTCCCATTGATTTGTGGATGGTAATGTATTGATGTGTTATAATTTAATCCATATTTTATCATCAATGTTTCTGTTCTCCAAATACATAAATGAGTTCCCTGATCACTAAATAATTTCTATAGATATTATGAACCAATAAAATATGTTATTATTGAAAACTAATTGATCAATAGAGGATGCAATAGTTTTTATAGCGTTATCATATACCAATTTTCAAGAATAATTAATAGAAAACAAGATATATGAATATCCAAAGACATGGGAGATGATCTCATGAAGACCATTATCCACACAGAAATTATTTTTTATATGATAAAGGTTCATTTTATAAATTTCTTGTCATTTTTTTAAATTTTAGCAAACTAACATTGCTTTCAATTTTTATATAATTCATGTGACCCTTCGAATAAAGTTCTACAATATAATCCTAACTCTAGAACATTCCTAGGTAACTTATTGTCTATAGTGTGCTTCATGAGAAAATGTGTGAAAATGTATAGTACATAATTTGTTTCAGTTTTGACAATCAACTTTTAAATATTTCATCATTATGATTTTTTCATAAATGTGGATCCTCTTGTACATAATAAATTGATTCAACATTAAAAATAAAAAATTTATGTCTTAAAAATGTAATAGCTCATTAGATGTGATATGGTAATTAACCATGTTTTTTACTGTGGTATTTCACTATATATCTTGTTAATTTTTTCACCTATGATAGATTCAATCAATGGATCTTTATCAAAATTTTAAACATCTATAGTGGTAGGTATCCTAGTCAAGTAAACAGCCACTAGATTCCTTGTACCCCTGTTATCCTTGATGTATAAATTCAATTATTTCATAAGTGACATCCATCTCATCGGTAGTTTTTCTTTCTATTATTCATTAAATACATTGTTGTTTTCGAATTGGAAATTAATTTTTTATCGAGAAAAAATAAGGCATTAAAAATAAACAAATAGAGAGAGGAAAAAACATGTCAAGGTATCCTGAAATAACGAAAACGTAGGGAATATACTTGGATATTGAGCATGACGTAATTTGGTAGAGAACCCCATTTTTTTGAAGAGGGTGTCTTCGTACAATGGTATAAAAAAATTATTAAAAAAATATTGATTATAAGAGTATAAAAGTAGGGATTTTATCATAGTCTTTTCAAAAAGTGGGTGTAGATTATAAGGTAAATCATAAAAAAATCCCACTATTGATTTGTTTATTAGACATCCCATCCACCACCATATTAGCTTCCTAGTACACATGTGTGCCAATTTAATTGAACTATGATAGAATTTTGTGGAACTGCATCCATCAAACATTGAGTATCAATGAAAGATATATCAATCTATTATAAAGGAAATTCAGAACTGTAGTAGAGTTTTATTCAAGAAATAGGTACTGTAATACATTAGGCTTATGAAAGTGTGTAGAACGAATTATGTGAATAATTTTAGCTTCTATTGAGGAGGATATGCCACATGTGCCGAAAAACAACCAATGATCTTTTCTTTGTGGTCCCTTAAAATAAAACCACATATTGCTGGACCCAGGTGACCCTTTAAGGGTCTATCAACAGTGATTTTTTCCATCCATGAAGTGTAGAATGCTAAAAGACTTCAGAAATTAATTTTTGATACATATTTTTACCGGGTTCTCTGATTTTTTGGGGACCATGAAGTCTTGAAAAACGTTACAATAATGTCAAGATTGAAATTCATTTGCCTCCTTTCCTGTAGTTATAAGAAAAACCAATTCCGCATGAATGGAGAATGACTTATGGCCAGGTAGTATTCCATTTCATCCACTCCATATGATATGAACATTTTCTGGAATATTCACTAGAAACAGATGCTGGAGACGAGGAGAAGTCTAAACCATAGTGCAGGGCTGTAGGATGTATGCGATATAGGGAATATCAGTCAGGGGGTATGAAAATATCATGAAGTGCTTTCTATAAGTATTGTACATTGGAAAATGACAAAAAGGGATGTGATATGTCCTCCTTATACTGGTTACAAAACCTTCACCTAGAATAATCATCAATGGGGAGATTATTGTGAGAAATCCCCTATATTAAGGTCAGCCATGATGACCTGATCCAAAGATTATCATAGTTTTTTTAGTTAAGATAAATCGATATCTATATAAAAATTACAATTATAGAAACTTATGGTATCCATAATTTCATTATTGGACACTTTCTGAAATAATGTACCCATATATGGGGAAAATAAGTGATTTTTTATCATGTAATGAATGTTATCTGTCATCTCCAAAGAGGGGGAATCTTGAAAATCATGGATATTAATAATTCTTTCCATACGAATTTTCTTTAAATCAATATTTGTGATTAGCAGATCACCCAGCCATTGGTCATGAAATAAGTTAAGACAATTATCTATATAGGAAATGCACCTTGATCTACACAAGATATTGATAAAAATGGATTTAATGGATGACCGGATTGAATATTTGATGTAATAACTTCTACCCTTATTTCATTTTTTAATAAATCCATCTAAATGGAATCTGGGATCCATCAAGTCATTATTAAGAAGATTCCGTGTAAATTTAGTTTCATCTATTTCATTGAATAATTTATGATTTTGATTACCATGCCAAATTTATTAATGGGTTTTCATCATTTTCTCTAAGAGACGGTGAAAATTTTATTTCTATCATGTTTACAATCCAAAGAAATTGTCGATGCAGACATCCGGGTGTTTGATAGGTGCAATGATCCATTTGTAGATCATAAAAGAATGAACCAATTTTGAAATAATTATGTACTAGACCAAAAAAATCCTTCCAGCCATATAAATAGAATTTCACTTAATGGATTATAGATTATTCTTTAATTGATCCACATTTTTAATGAAATTTACATTTTTGGGTCTTACCAAGAATGAAGGGACACCAATATATTTCATGGTCATGGAGCCTTCCTTAATTCCCAACTCCACCGAGAGTTGAGTTATTCTAGATGTTGAAATTCCCTTTCCAAAATAAATGAATGATTTATTCCATTTGATAGCCTACCCTGAACAAATCATATTAATAAAAATCCTTCTTCATAATTTAAATATATCAGTTTTACTCTTTACTGAAAAATAATCATGTCATCAACATATAAGAGGTGATTTGGAGACGCATGATTTCTTGAGGATTGAATAGGTTTGAGCATTACTTCCTCTATCATTTGAGTAATATGTCTGTCTAAATGGTCATATAAAAAATGAAATAGGATGGATGATAGAGGATCACCTTACCTAATTACTTTAGAACATTGAAAAATCGCTTTTTGAAAACCATTAATAAGAATATAAATGTGAGAATACTCAAAGAGAACATTCACCCAATTCAAAACAATTTCATTAAATCCAAACATATAATGCACTAGGTAAATAAATCCCCAATTGATAGTATTAAAATATTTTCAAATTTATAGATTGAGATGAATAAAACCACTTATGGTAGATTTATTTATCAGATAAACAAATTCTGAATCCTTGGTAATGAAATCTTGGATAGTTCGTCCTTTCACAAAGTCAAACTGATTTCAAGACATGATTTTACTTGCAATATTAGGGATCCTTTTGGCCAAGAGTATGATAAAAATTTTATAGATGTTTTTATGAGAGCAATGGGTCTAAAAGGATTTATTTCAGAGGTATTTTCGACCCTGGGGACAAGTGTGAGGAATTGTGAATTGATCCCATGGGGTAAAACACATTTATAAAAGAAGGTTTTAACCAATATACATACATCAAAATGATTGACATACCGAAAAGTTTGGAAGAATGCATTATTATAGCCATCAAGACCTAGAGAAATATTAGTCCTCAGGGTAAAAACTACCTCTCTTATATCAATGTCTGGAGGGAACCAAGTGTGTTTGATGGTGCCCTTTTCACTAACCACATTAGGAATTATTTTATCTTCTATATCATTATTCCGACTTGAAGCATTAAATAGATTTGAGAGATATTTGACAATATGATCAACCATGGATTCTTAATTTTTAATGACAATGTACCCATATTTAAGGAATGTGAAGGGAATACATGCCTCTATATATATTTGGAGAGAATTTTTTAATTTTTTGTTTCAGTCTCCATCATTAGTCAACATAACATTGAATGTTTCATTCAGTACATTGTTCTTGAGAGAGAGGAGAGTATACAGCTTGGATTTGGGATCATATTATTACTGAATATTCACCTTGAAATTAGAGTTGGTTTCCTCTGATTTAATCTAGATAATATCCTTTTAAAGAGAATAAATATTATTTTCAACTTTTTGAAATGGTATTTACGCCAACCCTGAAGATTGAGTTTCAAATGCATGAGATTCATGAAGAAAAAAATCATCATTTCCATATGGGTTGGAATTTGAATAATTAGTCACACACATGAGGATCATAAAATGTGAGGTCCAAGAGTTATTTAATCTAAAAGGCAGTCTTGGATTAATTGATTTAGATATATGGATTACCATTATAGACTAATGTTCAGAGTTGGCCCTTGGTAGGGTGATGCTGGCGATAGTGTCCCATTTCATCACTACATGATCATTGGAGAAGGATCTATCAAGCTTCTTAGTAACCACTCTATTATTATGTCTTCTATACTAGGTATATTTCGATCCAACATGAATATTTTCTCTCATAATATTCTCATCCATTAAAACAATGAATTATGTTGAGGAAAGAGTGTGATAGACAGATCACAATCTTTCAGTGGGGCACAAAATGTCATTAAAATCACCCAGTATAATCTTCATGTTATGAATTATCTAATTAATGGTATCTATAATCTTCCAAATATTTCTCCTTTCATGATATTTGTTTTTTCACAAATGAATGAGATGTAAAAAAGGGAATTTGAGATGTCATCTTCATAGGTAATCATCTGCACATCAATGCTGAAAGAAGTGTCTTCACAAATAGAATCGTAGGAGAAGACCCAAATAATATCTATATTTATAGAAACATTATTGGTTCCAATTATTTAATATACTATGCATTCAAGTCTATAAAAACCATTAGAATAATAATTTTTAGAATTAGTAATGCCCAAAAATTTTGTTTATGTACATAAATATATCTGTGTGAGGAGGTGGGAGTGCCATTGTTTTCCCCTCATTTATAGTTCCATAAGAAAATATTCATATAAATATGTCCTTGGGGGTATACCCCCTTTTTATTTCATCATGAATTATTCTTCTTAGTTAACTATCTGGTGGGCCAACACATTGTATTTATATTTACAAGAGTGTTTATGTTGTATGAAGGGGATGTTTTTTTATTATATCGATGCTTCATTGATCAGTAGCTTGGGAGGGATCTATGCTATTTTTGACAATAAATTTTTCAGGAGAACTATCCATATAGACTGACCTTCCAAGATTAATAAAGTGGTTAGGAGGAGATACAACATTTTTTGATGAATAGTTTATGGTACATGGTGAAACATTGCTGGTACTTGGTTACAATGACATGGTCCCACCACAATTGTTAGTGATGTTCTATGCTACCAGGGGCATATATGCCCATATGGGATGATCATAATGACCATATCGGTTACAAAAAAAGTTTTTCTAATAATGAAAGGTCCATCCTCTAGAATATTATTTCTAGAAGGATGATCGGTTCTATCTTTATTTGGGTTTATGTCATCTATGGTATTCACATGTGTCACTAAAACATGTGAGAAAAGATACAACTTGATTGAGATGGTCATAATACTGGAAATCTCTTCACTCATTATAGAATATTACATGTTAGCGATGAAATTCATTAAATCATATGAAAAGTTAGTACCTGGTGTTACCTCTTTATTAGATTATTCCACTTCTTCGACTTGAATGGACCACGATATCATTGATCTAGAAGTTTTAGGGGTCATTACCTATATAGTCCCATCTCTCTTCTTTGAAGGATACCATTTTTCATAAATATTTTATTTTTCTTTTCTGTTCATAGACACTTCCTTCCATGAATTTGGATTAGAATTTGGTTCCATCTATTTTTTGGAAAACCCTATAGTTAGAAAAAGAGAGTCCCACCATATTTTAAACTTCGCAAAAGGGTGATTTAGACTCATATTATAATTTAACCTCAAATTATTGGTCATTAGAAATTAATTTGAAGGATTCCAAAAGCATGGAGTCAATATATTCATCCATCTCTATCCTAGAATATAGACAAAGCTCCCCATTTAGTGTGAATTAGTCCAATTTGAGGGGTTTTACAATGCAGTAGGAAATATCATTTAGTATTTTTGTATTACATAAGATTCATGTCCCAGGGAGAGAGTCTCCAAACTCTTGGCTTTAGGTGAATATATCTAGAGCTCCATTTATAATTAAAAAAAAATTCTCCCAAGGAAGATGTGGAAAAAAACATTTCCCAATCACTATTAATCTCTAGCTTCCAAAACCTCATATATGTGGGATTCAATATTTTTTATAAGAAAATGGATAGGGTATGTCACCCTTTAGGTAGATCATGCACTTGAGTAGGGGGAATTTTCACATATCAAGCCTCATTTGAAGAGAATCAGGATTTATGAAAACTAACAAAATCCCAATCATTTATCCATGTGATAATTTTAACTGATGAATTAATCAAATTTTCCCACCCCAAAAGTGCTTCAAAGATTTTGATACTCTTAGATATAGGATTTTGAGTACTTAAATATGCATGTAGGGAGATTTCATTTGGTACCCTAGGTAAGACCTCCTCGAATGATCATTCTCTATCTAGGATGAATGATTCCATAAAATATTATGAAATGGCTAGATTGAATTTTATTCATCTCATTAGAATGCCGAATCTGGATTATGATCTTACTAAAGAGACAAATTCACCTCCCTTGAAAGAGCATTCATCCTCCTTATTATTTATTCATTGGTTTTTGTGTGATTAGGAAGAATATTAACTTTAGTTCGATGTAAATAGGATCATAATTTATTCAGAGAAAATAGAATTTACAATAAATATTTCTTGGTATTGGTGTAATTAATCTAGGTATAATAGAATTTATGAAAATTATAAGAAATGAAATTACATTTTCTATCTATTTTTGGTAAATTTACTTCACCTGAAAACTAATTGAATCATTACAAAAGTTATCAAATGGGTGGTCCAATATTGCTAATTTTATCATAAGAGGTGTGGTTATCTTACATTTAACTCCTGAAATGATTTTAAATAAGATACATTAAATAAGAATTGAATCCATTTTTTATTAAATTAATCTTTTGTAAAGAAAAAATACTTTGATCTTTGATGGAACTCATATAAAAACCCAAATGTCTTAAAAATTACCATATATGAGATTACATGTTTAATAATAGTTCTATTCGGAAACATAAAGTGGAATTATTTAAATTTAATAAAAAATAAATTTCGATAATATGTCCTAACAATTTATCCAAGTTTAATTGATAATGATAAAAATATGTACCAAAAATTATTAATTCAACTAAAAACATTCCAATTAAATTTCAAATAAATATAAAAAAATATATTTATAATACAGTAGTGAAATTTTGTACGATTATTACATAAAATGAATGGAATATTATTATAATAAATGGTTTGAAAAGGAAATTTCAATGTAGTTTTCTACTATTTACCAGATTTAATGAGCACATGAATGAATCCCAAAACCCCATTAATAATGAAATAGTATGTCATTAATTCTCTTTTTAATTTGATTAATGAATGCTATAGTAGAGTTATATTTATTTTATACATGATTATTTATCAAATAATAAATTAATATATTCATAATATATTATTCACCCTCATAGTGGTCTACTTTTTCTCTTCATTCTAAACAATAGTGAGACTTGACATTTTTTACAATATAAATTCAATTCACCCAATACTAATTAGATATTCAATAAATTATTCCTAACACATGTACATTTTTTATTTCCCTGTGAAATACGTCTAATACTATTGGGTTTGGTCTTCATTGTGGATACTATATTTGTTTTAAATCACATTCAATTTGGATATTATATATTTATATTCTAGGATTGAGTCCATGTATTCCACCAAGACTCCATAAAATATCTTTAACATTTTTTCATCAAAAATTGATGAGTTTATTTTATTTAAAAATATAAGAACCTATAGGAAACATTTATTAGTATTTTTTCTTCATCTATTAAGAAAACAATACATAATCTCTGATGGTAATAGCTATAACTCATGTATGGGTTGCTTAATTAGATTTTGGGTTCACATACCTCATTCACATGATGTTTGTTTGTTACCTTGTAAGTATCTTGTTTATTCAATATGGTAAAAATAGTATCATGTTCAATTATATTCTAAATAATTCTAAATTTTTAGTTTATTTCCTAAAACTTATATTTATTTCAATATTATTGTTTCTTCATGTGGGACATTCTCTTTTAGTTGTGATAGATTATAAATATTATTTTATTTCTGATGGTATCACATAAAATCAAAAATATGAAAATATATAGTATTCTCCCAAAATTATATAATCACAGAACATTCATGATCATTTCATATTTTCAAGAATGTTTTATGGAATTTATTGTAAAATATAATTGTCTATTATGTTATCTTTATTTATTCCTCTTTTATATCAACAAAAAATTTGACTAGGATGATTATGTTCTAATCTATTATTGATATATCTTCAGGTAGTCCAACTATAATGGTAATGGGTTGGTTTTACAATTGCACTACCTCGCTTGTTATATTTAATTATACACTCCATAAAGTTGAAAACATAGATTGAATCATTAAATTTTTTAAGTCACCAAAATCACAAAAAGAAATAATGAATGTAATTTCTCCTATTGTATAAGGAATAAATAATGACTTGGGATCTCAATATTTAGATGGAACTTATGGTACAAATAATACTGATAAATTACTCTAAATATTGACTCTCTTATTATGTTGAATTTTTATCATCATTATGAATAGATATCTAAGTAATTTTTAAGACTTTTGTATCTTTTAAAATGATTTCAATAGAGGTATATTTATTTCAACCTTATTTTATTTGTAAATTATATAAATCTACAAATTTTCTACTTGTAATTCATTTTATTACATCTTTTAAAAAAATAGTGGTAGGTTTAATTTAATAGACTTTTATATTTCATGAATTTTGTGCATATGATTCCTTTTTTTCTTTTAGGTCATACTTCCTCTTTGCCTTTTATTAGTTTAATTATTCAAACTGAGTTTTTGATGGTGGGTGGACTTACATTCTACTCATTGTTTTTACCATTCTCACATTTAATTTAAAATTATATATGGGTTGAGATGGTAATTTCATAATTTTCATTATTTATATTTTCCCCTAAAGCTAACACAATTCTACCCATTGAATGTTTCATTTATTTTTAATTTTTTTAAATCATCGATGTTTGGGGTTTTTTAGGTCTTAATTTGTGATTTTAAATTTTTTTAAAAACTAATTAATGATATTGTTTGTAAAAAAATGGTCAATGTAATGTTTGATGATATCCTTTCTTGAATACTTACTATAATGGTGGTGGATGTTATAATTATTTCTAAAATGGTACTCTAACATGATTTTATTAATTTCAAAATTCATATGATACTTGGGAGATATCCCTCTATCCATGGTTATTCTTGGATTATTAAAATGATCCATTCTAGTGACCCGTATAATACCTCATAGTATCTTGAACCGAATCATATTGATCATTGAATTATTTTTGATAAATATAACATCTACCAATGTTTACAAAATTTTATTAATATGTTAATTCATTTAAATCCATATATCAAACCATAGTCATTATATATTAAAGTTTTATTTTATGTAATGGGGATAAAATAGATATTTTCTCATGAAATAGATTATGTAACAACACAAAGAAAATACAAATTAGCCAGATAGTATACTCACATACCTCTAAACCAACACATAACATAATAAACCCATAAATACAGAAATGGAGGCACTAACTACTAGAGATAAATTATATAAAATATAATAAAATCATCTTATAAATCTAACAATATCACAAATACAAGTAGTGGGGAACCAGGAAACCAAATATAATGACCCCACAAAGCCATTCTACAATAATATAAAATCACTCATCCGACCGAAAATACATACATTAATAAAGGGTTCATATCCAATAAATGGAATAAAAAATCGATATATCATGAATATGACTCGAGGAAAATAGAAAATAAATAAGTCATAACGAACAATATAGAACTCAAGAAATATTTAATCACTATTTCAACACTCAGAAACACCACCTTGTCACTCCCATCATCAAGGAAAATGATACTAAAACCCACTAAAAGTGTATATTAATGAAAAAATACCCACAAAACAAAAACACTAACTAGAAGAAAATGATCTATGACAATGAAAAATTGAATATAAACCATTAATAATCTAACAAAACCATATCAATGTAAAAAATATATGAATAGAAAAGTAGGTATAAGAATGAACATGAATCATCACTTCATGCCATGGGTAATGGGGATTATTACCAATTAAATTTGTAGACAGTTTGCCTATCTAGTTCATATATGATGGGTATAATGGCCTCTCAATTCACATAATAATTGAATGCCATTACCAATTCTCATAAATAATGACAAGTCAAAGTACCGAAATATGATCCTTTAGAATACTATTCAACTTACTGGATAAAACAGACATGTACTAGTGGTTGATCATCAATTTCATCTAAAAAACATCACTAATAAAATCTATATTCAAATATACTTAAGGAGGATGAAATAAAAATACTATATTTCTTCTTGGATAATATAAAAATAAGAAATGATAAATCTTCCATCAATCAATCATTGTACAAGTTATACTAATTTTGATATATCCTTTGATAAAAAGGGAATACTTAATATCAAATGTTAGAGGGTTTTATAGCCTCTTCATATCTAGGAAATTGGGAAATCTTCAACCCAACATCAAAATTGGAATGTTCAAAGTCCCAAACATCCCCTAAATAATGTGATGACAAACCACCTCTCTAGAAGAAATCCTCAAAGTGTTTGGTGCTCAGGACCTAGAATCCCCAAAAGTGACACCTAAAAAATTTATATAAAAGAGCATGGTTCCCCTCCGGCCTGGATTTGCTCGACTTCTTTAGGTTTCGGTTCGGAACAGGAGTGATTTGGCTTCAGAGTGGCGCATCTGGATTTCAGGGTTTCTCCGGATCCAGTTGTCGACATTAATGGATTTGTGGTGCTACAATGAGCGTCTCAGCCCTAGACGACTTCTGTCCGATGTCTTGACTGGAACTGGCGTTCGTCCCGACATCTTATCCATTGACAACGTCTTGGCATGGCTTTTGGCACCTCCGCAAGCAGTTCTGACGACCTTCTAGGGGATCACCATGTCAATTTCAAGTTCTTCGGAGGGGGAGTAATTACGTCTCTCTACTTTGTTTTTTGCAGGGTTTTGGCTTGGAAGATTTGGATTCATTTTTTGTCTTTAGTTATGACTTTTTTGGATTCCTATTTTGATATCGCTGGTCCTTCTCTGCAACACTGATTTCCACACTGACTTTCGGGCCACTACGGGTGGTGGTGAGGTGTCTTGTGGAGTGTGAAGAGATTTGACCAGGATAGTCGTCGATGGTGGTGAAAATGTCTCATGATTGGTGGTGATGCAGATGGATTGACTATATGGATCAGGCTCAGAGGAGGATTCAGAGATTGTGTTTCATCTTTGCAGGGTTTTTCGGATTTGGTTGTTTGAGAGGGTATGGATTCAGTCGTCGGATTAGGCCTGTGCTTCGACACATGAAACTTTCTTGCTGAAATTTATTACAAAGGTGGAGGGATTTTTCATGATCATATGCTAGGGTGAGGCTGATCTATGTTGTTATCTATGTTTTTATCGTGTAATTCCCTATGTCCATGAAGTCCGGGTTCCCCACTTATTCCCTTAAAATTGGGATTATCTTATAATAAAAAAAATTGTAGGTCTTCGGGCCATTGGATGGACAATAGGTATTAGTGTTATATGTGAATGATATTAGATTGAAGGGGTATAACCATGATACTAAATCAATATAATTAAAGAATTATAAAAACACTATTTAAAATAAAATATATATCTTCTTAAATATATCCATCCATTATTGTTGATGAATCCATGTATTAATTGGTAATAAAAGATTTCAACTACCCAAAATGTACCTTTTAGGATACGGACATCGCTATTAATTTTTGATCACCATGATTTCATTCCAAAATCATCTCTCTTATATCAGGTTCCTCTTGGGAGGATAATAATCCATTTTATAGATTTAGTAATATTATATGTATACAAATTCATTTGTACCCCATAGTTGGTGTATGTAATCCATATATAAATCAAATAAATGTAATTAATATATTTTCCCTCTCTATTTATTCAATTTTTTGAATTCTAACTCATTATAACATACATAAATATTGTTTGTAACAATATCCAAAAATGTTGAAAAAAATAAAATTATATATAAAGAATTTAATAATATTTGTGAGATATTTTTTTGGGTTACCATTGTTTTCTGAAATGGTTGTTTGGATAGCATTTATGAGTTATCCTAATATGTGTCGAGTATACCGTTAGAATTAAGTGATAGATGTTTCTTGTATTATAATTTCATGTATCGTTAAATTTTTGATGTTTCATGTGCTGATTTTTTGATTTGAATCCCAAAAAAAGAGATTTATAACATTGAATACATTGGGGTGAGTTTAAGGAAAGAATTTGAAAAATAAATATAAAAATAATTAATTAATTTTACTCAGGATTTAAAATAGAAATTCATAATTTTTATACTAATATATGTTTAAAATTAATTATACATTCGCTTGATTTTACCTTCTACAGTACTGATGCTAAGAATTTGAATTATATTATGCACTGTATTTTTTAATGTAAAAAGTATTCTCATCTAGTGATGTTCTAATTTTTTCCTCATAATTAGAACTATATTACTGTTATTAGAAACTAAAGGTCCAAATTCCTAAAAAAATACATAGCTAATAATATATTCAATTTTTCATTAACTTGAGTTTCCATGCACACTACCTTGAACATGGTTTGTTTTCTAAAGTAACATTGTAAAATGGAATTAACTTCCTTGGAGAATGTGTTGTGATTCCTTATTTTAGACATCCATATCACTACTCTTGATGTTATCCTAGAAATTTCTCTGTTAAACATTTACCTTATACATAATATTGGAGAGTCCATTAATGTTATATTCATAAATTATTTATTTGTCATGTTATATCACAAGACAATAGTGTAATATTCTCACTATAATAATATATGAATTATGGTCTTATTATATTACAATGATTTCTTGGGATCAAGCATATTAAGAATTTTAATTACAATATTATATATCATAAATTTAATGTAAACAATAAATAATCATGTTTTCATGTGGGAGATTTTATATAGAAATAATTATGGTAATTTAAACCAATATGTTTCTTTATTCAATCTCAGCTTCTTTATATAGCGTTTTAATTTCTATTTGATCAAATACATTTGGATATAGAAATTTAAAAATATATCAAACGTTTAAAGTATAGTGAAAAGATACAATTAATTATATTTTTTGTAGTTAATTGATCCATAAAATTCAAAATTTGGTCAAATTAATAAATATTCAAATTTCTCATTGAATGTAAGTGTTAATTCAAAATCATAACAATACATATTTGATAGATAAAAATGGGGGATTAAAATTAATTTAATATCACTAAAATATGTTAAATAAGTTTCACCCTTCATTGTAAAAATTTGTAATTTTGAGGAGTAAAGGATAATATTTTTTGGAATGGTAATTTGAGCTAAAATATATGTTTTTCAACTAGTTCAAATTGATGAAGGTTACAAGTATGTGGAGATAAAAGAGTTAAATGAGGGGAAATTAAAACTCTCAAAATATTGTCCTTTTTTCACAAGTAAGGCTAAAGATATAGATTGTGAGACCAATAATTATCTAGAAATTTGGGTGAAGAGAATGGGGTTATTTTTGTAACACCCTTATATTTTATGGTTTGTCTCTCTATAATGAATAATATTTTCGAATGATTTTGTTGAGTGAACACCAAGATTAAACGAACCATTTAATATTACTATAAACTAGATTTGAAATTGGTTATATTTAATATTATTAACCATATTATGGAAATTATACTATATATCAACATAATTTTTTACACTCATATCTTGTTTTTTGTTAGACTTGATTTAAAAATAAATCTATTTTTACATAAGAAATATATATTTTTCTAAAGGCAATTTTACTGACTTTTGATGGAGATCTTTTTTTAAATATTATTTTAAAAACATTTATAAATTAAAATAGATAAAATAATTTTTTAAGAATATACAAATTTAATTTGGTTGAATTTTTGGTATTTCTCTTACACAATTTGTTTTTTTGATGAACAATGATAAAATATTGTGTTTTAATTTAAAATAGATTTTTGTATAAAGAACTTATAGTGTTAAATTATATTTTTAATTTTCTTAAAATTATAATTTGATAAAACATTTATCATTTAATATAATTTTTTTCATGTTACTCAATTTTATATTGAGTTTTTATATAAAAATATTTCAATCTTTTGAACAGTTTCACTTTAAAAATATGTTTTCACGCTCAATCAACGACATTAATTTTAAATTGATTTTATCAAATTATGTGTGTTGAATTTTAAAAAATGGATTTCAAATAAGGAATCTTAAACAAAAAATTTAGTAAACAGATCCCTTTTATTTTTGGAAAATATTAATAGTAACTTTAGTATTTTTTTAATTACCACAGTAAAGAGTAAATCGGGCAATTAAGGGTAAAAATAATATTATATATATAAATTCAAGTAAAACATTTGAAAATTTTATTGGATAAGTTATTTATAACCTAAATAATTTTTTGTCTGATTTTACAGCCTCTTGGAGCCACTTTAAAGACTTTATGAAATTTATAGTATTTTATTCTATAGAAAGTCAAATATATTATACTCAAGGTTATAATAAATGTTATATTTTCTATATATTGTTATTTAAAAGATAAAATATACTATAAATAGTAATTTTAAATATAAAATATTTATCTTAATCATGATAATTTATTTTTAATTTTTAGGGAATTAATTAATTAATTAATGTATTCACAATAATGATGCAATAATTGTTTAATTAATGGTCATATTAAAAAAAATGTTATCAAAAATATTAAAATAAATTTATTTTGATATAATTAATGTCAAATAAGAATTTTATAGATAAAATAGACATATTATAGAAGTATTCAAGGTTTTAGTTCGATGTAATCATATTCTTATGATATTTTTAAAAGTTCAAGTAAGAAATAGTGTCAAAATTTATATTAATTATATTTTAAAAAAATATTTTATTAAATGATATAAAATTACTAAAAATATTAAATTAGTCTAAAAGATTGGGATAAGGTTGAAAATGTGACACATTACTCATTTATGGTTCTATTTAGATTTTTTAATAATTATTAACCTTCAAAGAGTAAAAACACATGATGTCACGGTAGGAGATAAATGGATTAAATAAGAGTTAAAACCAACATATAAGGGTAAGAATGTAACCTAATATGTCTATAAATTATATGATGAAAATTATTCAACCCTTATAATCTTAATATGTAATTGGAGTTTTTAATGGAAACTTTTCCATAATAATGGCATATATATTAAATAAATCAGTCATAGTTACAAAATGCCACTCTCTTTTTATTTAATATCATTTATGTGTCCAGATATGAGAAAAATAAATATTTTAATGAACCAAAATGATTATATAAATTTTTTTGTAATTTTCATAAATTTTTTAATTACCTTGAATGATTTTTCAATGCTATAACAATATTTCATTAATTAAGAGATAAATAAAATAATTGATATTAAAATAATTAATTTTGATATAATATTAACTATTTAATCTTTCTAATTAATTTTATAGATCTATATTATATTTATTATATGTTTTAAATCATTATATTTTAATTAAAACTTTATCATAATGTGTTTGAAGTTAAATTAAATGAATAGTATAAAATTTGATGATAATGGTATTTTATTAATTTAGTAATATTTAAATTATTTTAAAATCAAGAAAATGTTAAAAAATAAAAAACTAGATAATATATGGTCAAAAATGGATTCCCATTTTCATTAATATACCATTTTTATGTCTTTGTCTCTAAAATAAAAATATTATATTTTAATATTTTGATGATTTTTGAATGTTCCCCTCACCTCAATTATAAAATGGAACATCCTCCCTCACTTCCACAAACCAATTTGAGCCATATATCTCAAACAATACCAAAACAAATTCCTAAAAACATCATCATCAATGTTTTTGAGGCTATTCTCTTCCAAAAATACCAACTCTAGATACCTTTAGAAGATACCTAAAGGAAGTCCACCGAAGAAGAGCTAATTTTTTACCAACTCATTCAAGTTCATTTTTTCTTACACTCCCACTTCATGTGTTATATCCTTACTAAAGTCTTAAATACAATATCATATATATTTTGAGATGTTATTATGATTATGTGACAACAATATTTCATTATCTATTTATCCTAAAAATAGAAACACCACATCTGTGTATGTATGAATTACCATTTCCAGATTATTGTTTAATCTGTTTTTTATCACCACATTACTATGATGTGTATAGTGATGAAAATAATGGATATATATGATAATTATGACATGATATTTATTCTATAAAAATTAATATACCATAAAATATTTTATCCTTTCACTTCTTAAAGAAATGATATCATTTCTTGTGCATGTGTACGATCTACAATCTTTATAATATCTTGAGATTATTTTTCCATATCCAACATTCAAGAAAGACTATAAAATTTTAATTAAAGATTAAATGTGATATTTATATCATTATTATTATTTTGATATTTTTTATACGTCTTGTGAAAAATAATTGAGATAGTAATGAAAAAACATGCGTAGGAAAATGAAGTATTTAACACCTAAAACAATGGTAATAATGAAATATTATTAATGAATATACGATATAATAATATAAGAATATCATATATGATTACAAAAATATGAATAATGCTTTTATATAAGTTAATGAAATTATTAAAACCATTATACATGAGTTTAAATATTGTTTGACTAAATGAAATCTGATATAGGGGACTTCATCTCAATATCCTTTAATTGAGGCATAGTTTGAGGTTATACACCCACCCATGTTTATGATATATATATACAACTCCATTGAATTATATTTTAATTAATTTAATTGATATAAATTTATTTAATATTATCGTAAATTTTAATCTTTCATGGGTCTTTAAGTTTGAATGTTCAATGTGGTATGGGACACCTTGAATGATTGAAGAATTAATTACCAATTTTATTTATCCTCATCAATATAATTAATATTATATTGCATATTTATTTATATGGATATAAACAGATTATAAATAAAATTATATTTATATACAAAATTTCATAAAATGTTTTTAAAAATGATTTTGTTTACATGTTTTATAAAGAATACATAAAAAATGAATATTCATTTTTTTAATGAACATGGAAAAAATGACTTCCCCACCACTATGAATATTATTTAATATCTAGCTTCTATTAGAAGATTAAATATTTTCAAAAATGAAAGACCATATTACCTCTTTATTTGGATATTTGTTATTTTAAATGTTTATTTTTAAAATAAAATAGTATTTATATATGTAATAGTTTTTCATATAGGTTGACAACAGTTTTTCCTTAAAATATTTCTATGATTTTTTATAGTATTTTCATCTATGGAGACACCCTTTATTGAATATTATGCTTGATTTATGTTTATATCTTATGATATCATCTTATAGATTTAATTCAATGGTTTTTGATTAGATTGATTGCGGATGTTCTATTTTGATATCATTCATGCTATATTGTTAATGTATTCACATTTCAAATGCCAGTTGTTCAATAAAAATTTTTATGTTTTTTTGGTTTCAACCCGTTAATATTTTCATTTTTCTATGTATTTGAAGAAGTAAGTTATATACTAGGTTAAAAAAGGGGGAATAATGGTTGGAATGGTCATATTATCCATGAATTTTATGTTTTAAATTGCAACATTGATTTCACGTATGTATCTAGTTTACCAAGCCTACTGAACTATTCATTTCTTTGGGATGAGATTCGTTGTATATTATGAAAATTAAATAAATTAAGGCACTGACTTTGGGAAAATGTGGTTAGGGTCCTTATAGTTGGTATCAATTAAATTTTAGTAGAAACCTTGGGAACTAGACTTAGGAAAACATTAATTAGAAAACATAACCCTATGATTGAATTTCAGGATAAGTCTACATATTGGATAACATCCTATAGATTTGGTAATGAAAATTGAAAACATAGGATAAAACTAAGGATTCATTGATTGAGAGTGTTTTAGGATTTATAAATACAATAAATTATTCTCCATGACTACATCAATATGATTAATGTTTCTCACAATGTGCTTTAGTTTTTGGTCAATGGATAGAATGATAAATATTATACAAGTAATGGTTATACTACCGATGATGAAGAGACTTCAAGATATAAATTGATAGATGGAGGTATTAAGGAATTTTTTATGTTATAGTAGTTATTATATTAATAGTGAAGTATAAATATTAAAAATATTGTATTTTTGGATTCAAGAATTATTTCAAAAATGGTTCTCTTTTTGTTAGAATCATTATATGTGTAAGGATTGAACTACCGAATATATTCTATAAGTATTTGGAATCATGAATGGTTAAATTATAGTTTTTAAGGTGAAAAAATATTTGGAAGGTTACAATAAGTGCTAGATTTCATTTTTATGGAGAATCTAATTTTAATATTGATTTTGGAAATTTTGAATCTTTTTAATATGTGAATTTGAACTGATATATTTTGGATGTGTCTTAATGTTAGAATGGATTAAGTTAAACATTTGATATTATTATTTGAGATTAAAGTGTGATTTATTATCTTGAATATCACATGTTATACATTTTGGTTTTTATGATATTAAATAGTTTAAGGAATGTATTATGGTCCATTCATTAAAAAACTGTTATGAATAAAAATTCATCTTCAATATCAATCTATAGGTGTACAAAATGTTGTGAAAATAGATCAAAGAAAAACCAAAGAATGAGACCATTCTTATGACATTGAAATAAATCAATTAAGATTATTTTTTCAACTAATTGTCTATATATTAAATGATTCACTCAAATTTAGTAAAATAATTTTGGAACAAAAGCATTATCTGTTTACCTTTCTTATTAGGAAATCAATGGTATTTTAACTGATTAGAGGTTTTTGGTCTTATGATTGTAACCACTCTAATGACCAATTTTTCTATCACATGATATTAGAACTTAATGTTTTTATTTTTCTTCCATGTCCATGTTTTCTCTTTCCTCTAATTTTCTCCTATTTGAAAGCCATATTTTTTGGTAACCTCCATATATACTATTCCCTCTTATTAAATGGATGTTTTATTAAACCAATATCCGATGTAGGTTTCCCAAAAATGAATTTTGAAGTATCATATTTTTATTTATAAAGTTCAATTTCATATTTTTATAATAAAATTTATTTATGGAGGGGAAAATGTATCACCCCAATACATTATGGTGTGTTTATATTTAAGATTAATCTTATTGAAAAATTATGTTGCATGCAACACCCAACATAAATGATCAATAAAATATTTTTATAACCTAGGAATTATATTAGAGGGAATTAATAGTATTAAACATATTATGGAATTTATATGTTATATGTTCAACATAATTTTTGAAGATCACCTTATGTTTTCTCTAGAATGATATCAAAATAAATCCACTTTCACACAAAATAAATATATATTTTATTAAAGGAAGTTTTTTCCAACTTTAATTGGAGATATTATTTTATATATAGTTTTTGATAATATTTATAAATTTTATTTTAAAAAAATAAACTTTTTATTTTAATGTAGAAAATAAAAATTTACTCTAGTTAACTTTTTGTTAGTTTTTTGACATGTTTTATGTTTTGATGAAGAGTGAAAAAATATTAATTTTAAATTGAAAAATACTTTTTCATCTGAAAATTTCTTGTGCTAAATTATATTTTTAATTGGATTCACAATTTAATTTTATCTATTTTTTATAATTTAATCAAAATAAATTTTTTGTAATCTCTTTCATATTGATTTTGGATATAAAAGCATTTAAATCATTTAAACGTTTTCACATTAAAAATATCTTTTCCCATTTCATCAAAAAGCATTGTTTTAAATTAATCATAGTGAATAATATTATAAGTATTGTAAAATTATCCAAGCACGTGTCCAAAAAATATTTAATGATTTATCGATAATCAAAATCATCCTTTTTCTTATTTTATTATCTCTTGGATCCACTAAGACGACTTTAAATATTTTATAGTATTTTGTTCTAAGAAAACTCAAATATATCATAATGACGTTTCTAATAAGTTTTACTTTTTTATATATTGTTATTCAGAAGTTAAATTTGACTATAAATAGTAATTTAAAATATAAAATGTTTATAATCATAATCATAATTTATTTTTAAATTTTAGAGAATAAATAATTAAATTAAATGCTTGTACAATGATAACATGGTAATTGTTTAATTAATGGACACGTCAATCAAATGTTTCTAAAAATTTAAAAATATATTTAATTTGATATAATTAATGTGTCCCAAGAGTTTTATTAAGGAAGTATATATATTAGGGATTTATTAATGTATTTTCTTCTAGGTTATCTTGTTTTGATTGTATTTTTAAAAATTCATGTAATGAATAGTGTCAAAATTGAATTTAATGATATTTTAAAATAAATAAAATTTTATTAAATGACATATTATTCATAAAAATATGAAATTCAGAAAAATGATTAGTATAATGTGTAAAATTTAATCCATTACTCATTTATGTTTTGTTTTTTTATTTAGAGTAAATATATTAACTTTAAATTTTTTGAAAACACATGATGTCACAATATGAGTTAAATGGATTAAATATGTCTTAAAACCAAAATATATATATAATATTGTAACCTAAACATATAAATAAATTATAAGATGAAGTTTTGTATATATATATATATCCAATTAATATAGAATTTATGTTTTTTAATGAACACATTAACAGGAAAGTAAATTATATATTTTTTAAATCAATGATATTTACAAAAAGTAACTCTATTGGAATTTAATATCATTTATCTTTCCATATTAGGAAAAAAAATCAATATGTGAATTAAAATAATAGTCTATTTTAATTTTAACTAAATTATATTCATTATAAAAACTTATTTTCGAATTCTGAAAAATTATTAAATTTCTTTCAATGCATCTTCAATGCTAAATCAATATTTATTTAAATAACTAATAAATTAATTAATTGATATTAAAAATAAACTTTTTGATATATTTTGGTATATTTTATGTGTACATTTATTTTTATAGATCTATAATCTATATTAATGGTTTTTTAAGTTATTATATTTGAATTTCAACATTGTCTTTATGTATTTGAAGTCAAATTAAATGAATAGTATTAATTTTGATAATTATGATATTTTATTGAATTATTATTTTATTAAATAAATTAAAAATAACAAAATGTTTAATAATCACAAATGGGACAATATATACTCTAAAACGGCTTCCCATATTCATTTATATCCCATTTTTCTATCTTTTCCTCGTGAATAATTATATTATATTTTAATATTTTGAGGATTTCTGAAATTGCCCCTCACCTCAATTATAAAACGGAACCTATTAACTCACTTAAACACACCAATTGGAGCCATCTATATCAACCGAATTCTTACTGTTTCACCTTTTAATAACATTATCCATGTTTTTGAGGTTCTGGTCTTCTAAAAATAACAACTCTAGATCCATTAAAAAGTGATATAAGAGAAGTCCATTGAAGAAGATGAAATTGTTTTTATAAACTCATTCAAGTTAATTTCTTCTTCTAATTCATCTTCATGTAATGTTTTTATACTAAAGTAAAAATAAATAAAGTATCATATATATTTTTATAAGTAATTTTTATTATGGTACAATCATATTCCACTATTTATCTATCCAATGAAAAATTAAAACATCTCATGTGTGTGCGTATGATATACTATCTCCACGCTGTGTTATAGTGTGTTTTTAATCACCGCTTTATTGAATGTGTACAATGATGGAAATAATGGAAATATTTTTTAATTATGAAATTATATTTTTTCTATAAAAATTAATATATTATATAATTTTTTATCATTTCACTTATTAAAGAAAATGACATCGTTGCTCGTGCGTACGTACATCCTACTGTCACCATGATATGATGTGACACATTTTCCACATCTAATATTCACGAATGGAGATAAAAATTTATTTAAGGATTAAATATTATAATTATAACATTATAATAATTTTATATATATTTTAAATATTTCATATTCTAAATAATAGAGACTTACATGACAAATCATGCTTAGGAAAATGAAGCAGTTAACAACCAAAATACGAGTAACAATGAAATATTATCAATAAATAGTGATAAAATAATATTAGAACACCATATATGATGACATAAATATAAATAAGGCTATTAAATAAGTTAATAAATTTATTAAATAAATTATACATGATTTTAAATAATTATTAACTAAATCAAACATATAGTAAGGGACTTCATCTAAATCACCTTTCATTAAGACATTGTTTGATTTTATTCTCCCACATTATTTTATGAGGGTTATATACAAAACCTATGACTTATCATGTAATTAATTTATTTATAATCAAGTAAATTAATTTTATGCAAAATATTATTCTTTAATTGGGATTATGATTTAAATTTTCAAAGTGATATGACAAACCTTGAATGTTAAAATATTTAATATTCAAATATTTTTATCCATGTCAATATTCTTGATATTATTTTATATATTTGTTTATAAGGATATAAAATGATTATAAAGTAAATTTAATTTATATTTCTAATATCATTTAATTGTTTTCAAAAGGATTCATTTGACATTTTTTATATAGAACATTATAACAAATAACAATAAAACTGTTCTGTTTTTTTAACATAAACATCGACAATGACTTTCATGCCATTATGAATATTATTTAATTTCTAGATTCCTTTTAAATATTACATATTTTCATAAATTAAACAACCAATAACATACTTTTGCTCTTTTTTTTAATGGTTATTTTTTTTAGAAAATGGTATTTTATACGAAGCTTGTTTCATATTGTTTTAACAAGAGTTTCTCCTAAAAAATTTCTAAGATTTTATCGTATTATTTTCATAAATGACAATACCATTTGTTGAAACATATTAATAATTGAGGTTTATATCATATAAAATCATCTACTAGATTTTATTGAATTGTTATAATCAGTTTGAATGTGGATGTGCTATTTCTATACCATTCATGGTTTATGGTAGTGTTTTAACATTTCATATTCTAGTTTATCAATAAAAATGTTTTAATTGTTTATGTTTCACTGTATTAATATGTTTCATTTATTCCTAGGATTCAAATAAGTATATTATATACAGGGTTAAACAATGTGGTAATAATGGTATAATCAGTGAAATTCTTTGTGTATTTTATGTTCTAAAATGTAACGTGGATTTCAATTATGTATCTAGTTTACCAAGACAAATAAAATATATTTTTTTCATTTGGGATGTGACACCTTTTATCTTATTACAATGTAGTAATGTAAAGAACCAACTCATGGAAAATGGGGTCAGTGATATTACAATATTTAGACTCATATGTATTGAAAAAAATAAATTTACTTTCATCGAAATATTTTTTGTAATAAATTCATTAAAAAAATGGGAGATTGATGAGAAAATTGTATGAAGGTAACCTTTTTATTTTATTTTTAAACTAGTAGTAAATAATTCACTATAAATCTATAAATATCTCAGGATAGTTGTATTTAGATATGAAGAGGGATATTATTCTCTCATATTTTATAATGTGTTTGAGTTGGATTATGATGATGGATTTATATATGAATTGAAAAGAACATAAAGGGTGAAAATTTCACTATAACTTTTTTGTAATGATTTTTTATCAATTAATGTTATATTTTCTGGAAATTAATGGTACACATTTTTGTTTTTTAGTGTTATAAAGAAACCAATATATGAGTTTTAGAAATTATTCCAAAAAGGAATAATATCCAAAATGAGAAAAATTAATATATATATATATATATAGCTATATAGAATAACGTTTTGTAATATGAGAATGTAATAAAGGATAATTTTATATGATATTTAATAGAGACATATGACCGAAGTTAAATATGTTTCTCATATATGGAAATTGTAGTTGTTGAAGGATGCATAAAATTGATATATATAGAACTGTAATATAAACATGATTGTAATAGAAAAAGAGTTTTAGGTGTAGAATTGTTAAAGTAATTATATGACTATATGGAGTATATATAATTGGAAAAATAGATGTTTCATAGCATTCCAAGGGAGAGAAAAATAATTAAAAAAATATGAAGATTTTTTAAGGAGTGATGAATTAATATATAGTCTTAATGGATGTTCTGATGAGGTAATATTGTCTATTTTGGATTATCAAGGAATTCAATGGATTAAAATCTTACTTGAACATAGTTGGAGTTTATTGGAATCTATTTTGTAGATTTGGGACAGTCTACGTCATAATATTTTTATGTTATGACATAATAATTACAATTGAAATATGGGAGAAGATGTATTAATTATTAAAACATGGTGGTTAATGGTCACATCATAATGGTAATTATATAAGATTAAATGGGTTTCACATAATAATTTTATGGTTATAAAACTAGGGAATAAATATATCTATAATGGTAGGTGTTATGTCATGATCTATGTGATTTAACATTAATAACCAGGTTATCAAATATTGGAGTTTCCATGGGAATTTTGTGTCACACCCTAAAGAATTATGAAATTGTGAATATAGTCAATGATAATTCATTATTATATATGAATAATTTTTTATGTTATAGTTGTAGAATATTCATGAAACTATTAGAAATCAGATTTTAAACAAAATGGGTTTGACTGGAAAAAATTTTAAGATATCAACCCCATGAATCTTGGACTTTAAATCTCAAACCATGATATTATTTTCAAAGGAAAAGGCGATGAATACATTTTTTCCCAAATGAATAGAATCACACTATGATATGTGGAAAATATTTTTTCATTGATATTCAGTTTAAATTCATAAAATGGGATATATGGACTGATATAAAAAAGGTTAAATCATCTTAGTTATATGAATCTGAACACATTAGACTATGTGGAACACGTGGGATGATTATGTATGATCTAATTTTTTTTATTGCTAACCAAAGGGCATAGACAATGAAAGGATTTATAAAACATTCACTAATTGATCTATAAATGTTAGTTAGAAGGGAAATATATTGATATGTGACTTTGCAAATTAAATAGAGACTATTGAGGGATCTTACCTGTAATAATTGATTCATCAATAGAGGGCTCATGATTCATGGGGTTCTATTAATCATATCCAGTTATTTAAATTTGTAGATAATTCTGAACAAAGGGAAATTCATTATTATAAATATTCCTTCTACATGAAGATGTTATCATTTTTGTGAAATTAATTTTTAATTCAATGATGAAACATCTATATCAATGAATTTATCATATATATATTTTTGAAAACAATTAATCATTAATTTATGTCAATGATTATTCAATTCTAGAGTAGTGGATAATAATTTCATATGTTTATTATAGAGAGTCCTTCATGTTTATAAACTAATGAACAATTTCTTAATGTTTTGAACTGAGGGGGATGAATTGACAGTTCCACTTAGGTGATTATTGAAATTTAACTAAATATTTATATGTTTAGTTCATCATGGAATTTATTTCCTATAGATTAAATATTTTATTCACATAAAAAGTGCATTAATAATGGATTTTAGTGCACTAAAACATCATTATTTATATAATCCTTTAATATATCCCAGTGCAAGTGAATCAAGTCAAATTATTATATTCCCATATCTTTTTATATCTATTTATATGTATTATACAATATTTGAGTGTATTTTAGGTAGATATTTATTGGATGAGTTCCTCCTATCATGGGAAATGATCCAAAATGTGAGAGTGTTACATTGAAAAATGTCTTTAATTGTTTTACACCATTATTCACATACACACTCTCTTAGGGTGAATCAAGACTCATATAATAAATTTTTTGTCGCAACTATTGGTATATATACCAAAAGGTTCTTAATTGGACTTCAATATATGAAATATTCCTTTGCAGTTTTCTTTCATATATTTATTTTTTTATGAATCCTATTTTTGTTAATGTTAATATCTTTTATATTTTAAAAAAAATATTTTTGTTACATTATATCATGTGGGGAATGTTTTAGGAAGTATGTACATCATGATACTTATTTGAGTAAGAGTTGTGAACCATTTCATGATAGAAAGACATAATTATTCATGGTTAATGTTGTAATAAATTTGGTATTCTTAAAAACTATTCAACGGGTTACTACTTCTCAATTATGGGTAATTTTAGAGTATATTTATCAGAAATACTAGAAATAAAATGTTCTTATAGATCCCTCTCTAAATAATTAATGAATATATGATGATTATGACTTTCTAATTGGAAAATTTAATAAAAATTGACTCATGATAAAAGAAAGGAAGAGGAGGTATAAGAAGAAGAAATCCCCTTAGAAGAAGAAAACATCCAATTAGGTATTTCTAATTGGTCTAGTTAATAAATATAAATGTCAAACTAAGTTAAATTAGGTTTAAAAATATAGAAATATGGATTACCCCATGTAGTCTGAAAAGGAAACGTACACTGATTTCATTGAAGAAGAATAAGTGATAGTAACATTTCATTATCAATATGGTGGAAGCTTGTGTGACAATCTAGGATAAATATAATCATTATTTCAAAAGGTATATAAATTGAAAATTAATCAAGGATTAAAATATATATTTATAGAAAAAATATTATCAGATAATAATTTGTTCAACATTGTAATCCATAAATATTTTTTCTTACATAATGAGTGAAATGATAAAGTGGGAAAGTGATTTATTTGCATAAAATACTCTTTAATTTGAGGAAATAATGACCATGGATAAAGAACGTAAATATAATTTAATCTCTTTTAAAAATATCATAAAATGGGGTAAAATCTAGTAAATATTATTGTTAGAAAATTGAAGAGATGGATACTAAATTAAAATATAAGAGTTTAAGTATTAATGAGATTGAAAAAAATGAAATCCTTAAATTTGAAGGTAATGTTGGATATCACTTCCATGGAATCCAAAAAAATAGAAGTTCGTACAAATTAAAATATAGTGTTTTTGGAAGAATTAATTTACTTTTTTCAGTCATGATGGAATAATTATCTAAATATGTATCCAATGAAGTGATATTGTTGTGGTGTTATTGGATACACTATTGATAAGAATATAGAGACCAAAGAGCATTAATATATATGCAATTTTATTATAACATTTTGATCAAATAAAATATAGATGAGGTATAACATTATTAGGATTTGTTCTATGTATTGTAACCTTAAACATATAATAATGTATTATAGCATAAAAGGATATGAATATTCCAAGTGGAATGTAACACCCCATGTAAATAAAGAATATGAAATTTTCATATTTATCTATATTTTTGAATAAAATATTAATATGACTTTGAAGGGGACGCTATGCTCGATGGCGTACCCAACACGCAACAACGAGTTTCTTGGGAATCTTACGTTGCACTCTAATAATAAAATAATATTATTTTAAATGGTAGTTAACATGTAGCCGTTGTATTGGTGGGAATGGATAGAAATAACTAAAATACGATTATATATGTTTTTAAATGTTTTTACATTTATCCAATAAAAGATAAAGGCTTAAAATACAGAAAGAATTTAATTTTAGGCGTATATGCCCTAGTTTTCACTAAAGGTTCACTTATCTCCTTTTGCTGGCGGACCGTCATTAAATATAGTTTTGTTCAGTCTTAGACATTCTATTGCACCAAATAATACTCTTCTTAAGAATTGGGACATCAAAATTTACTTTTTGTAAATTTTTGTTTTCTTTCCGATAAAGTTCATTATTTTAATGAATAGTGTAAAATGTTGTATTTTAATTCAAAACCTCTTTTTAATCTAATTTATTTATATGATTAGATTATCTTTTGAATTGGTTTTAAAGTGAAATTAGAATATATTTTTACCATTAAATCCAATAGTGGTCATTGGAATTAATTTCACTTTGAAATCAGACTTAAACTAGTGTCAATCTTTTGATACTTATTATTTCATAAAAACACGCTATTTGCACTAACAGCGGGAATTAATTATTGAATTAATTAATGTTAATTATATGTTTTGAATTTTGTAAAATGGACTTCATTTTTTAATTCAGAATATCAAATATAGATTAGGGTGAATATTTGGGATTTTTCTGAAAAACTTCAATTTTTGATGAATAGTGAAACCCCTAAGTGGTACTTATAAAAACTGATTTTTCCGTTTAAATGGAATTTTTCCATCTTTGTGTTTTTAATTTCAAAAATCCGACATACATGGTTGTCATTAATAAGTAAAATGTGGTACAATGTGATAAAAATAATTTCTTGGTGAATAGTAACTTATTAAGTTTTTAATCGCGATTAGAGATAATTAGTGTAGTTTATGGTAAGAATAATGTTTTAATAAACTGAAATGACCTAGACACATGTCCTACCCTCATTGGATGTGTCATGGACGACCAAGAAAATCCATGGGTCAACTTGGGGACCCCATGGAGCCACTTTGGTTGGAAAATAACATAAATATTTTTTTATTTAATGTTAAAGTAATAATGACACAAACATGAGATGTTTTACTAAAACAATTTTTACATGGGGTTATACAAGTGATATGTTTGACTATAAATATTAATTGGAAATCTAAAAAGATTTCCTACATCATAGTAGTTCTTTTTATAATTTTTAGACATTAAATAAATTAAATTATTTATGACATCATGATGATGCAGTGATGACCTCATTATTTAACAATTTAAATAAAATGGAAAGATAATGTAATATATAAGACCTACACATGTAAAAAACCTATTGGATGAGTGGATTAAGAACCCTTATCACCTTATACTTGAAATACATCAATTTGTGACCTTTAAAATCCGAAACTCTTTTGAAAATAAAGTAACATTTTGTAACTTTACAAGAGTGCCTCTCCTCTCCTCTTATAAAATCCCCCCACCTCTACCTCCACACCCACACTCCCTAAGCCTTTGGCTCGGCCAACCCCTGCCCATTTTGTCTCTCCACTTCCATCTCTTACTCCTTGAATCCTCACTTTGGGCAGACGTCTTCCCGAGGAAGCCTTTGAGCTCAAACCAAAGGGAGTAACCCGATTTTAAGGTAATGTCTTCACTTGTGTCCTTTTGTTTTATTTTGCTTCTCCAACCCCTAAACTCTTTTTATTAATTTATTTTGTAACAAATACAGTATATTAAATATACTAGGATGTTTTTATAAGAAGGATTCGAGCTACACTTACACAAAACTACATCGAATGGTTAATGAACATACTGTTTCCATGGATGGCGAGTTTCTGCCTCCCGAAACGATGATTGTTCAACATTATTCTAACACCTTAAAAGGTGGCCATTAAGATGAAACTATAATAATATATGATATCTAATATGTTTATGTTTTACTTAAGCTTCTGTATTTTTCATTTATGGCGTACCTTTATGGTTTCCATTCTGGGTAAACACGATATCTTCATTTAAGGAAGTGCGGACTACCGCCCCCTCAAAGTGATTTGATTCTTTAATACCATATGTGGTACGTATAAAGGATATATTTAATGATATTATATATGATACCATACTTGAATTAAAATACTATTATGTATCATTATGTTTTAATTCCATTAAATATGAAATAGAAATGGAAGTAGCGTTCATGTGTACGAACGACTTACCGTCTCCATGAACGGTACATTTCATTTCTTATCTCAAAATGTTATGTAACATTATAAGTACATATATATAATGGATATATATGTAATATATTACATCTAAATTATGGATATAATTCTGGAATTATAACATATATATATCTCTCTCATTTTGTTTTAATTCCATTAATATGACAAAAAATGAAAGTAGTGTTCATGCGTACGTACGGCCTACCGTCTCCATGAACGGTGCTTTTCGTTTTTTATCTCAAAATGATATCGAATAGTATGAAATGAATATTTACTGTATATATATGATATTTTAATCATTAATACTATTCTGGAAATTATTTACTTATAACAACATGGGCAATCTTTTTTCAAACAAGTTCATTTTTGACTCATGTACCAAACATCGGCAAAAACGTCTGATATGAACTAACATTATTAAACAATTATTATAACATTATAATATGTGATATGAACTCAATAATAATCTCTAAAGGAGGTACTTAGTCAATTATTAATTGACCAATGTTTATTATTCAGGAATATAAAGAAACGAACAAGAGAAGTTGGACTTGAGGTAAGGGATCCTACTCCTCTCTTTCTTTTTAAATACAATCTTTTATGTCATTCCTTCGAAGCTCATATTTCTCGTTATTGGGATTTTATTCTATATTACTATTACTTTAATTTTTATGTTCATATGATGAGAAACCCTATTCTCTCTCATCAATCCATTTTGGATGTTTTGAGTGGCGCCGTTAGGCTGCCGAATTTTCGTAAGAGATCTAACCTCTCTCTTTCTCTTTAAGTACTCTCCTTTATGTCACTTCTTTTAAGCTCCCCTTTGTTATTATGGGGGATATTATTTTATATTACTCTTGCTGTATATTTTATTTTAATGTGATGATATACCCTATTTGATCTCATCAATCCATTTTTGGAAGTTTTAAGTGGCGTCGTTAGGCTGCCGAGTTTTCGTAAGGGATTTTTCATCTCACTTTTATTCCCGTGAGATTTATGCTACATTTGCCACAATTTCCTTTGAGTGGTGTATGTACTGACCATTATTTTACTCATTGTGTAATATTCTTTCATTTATGAGTATTTACATCAATGTTGTATTGTATTTCTTTCATGGGGCATATGTTTCGAAAGAAACCCATGTCGGTAAAGGAACCTTTCACCCTCCTCGTTTTAAAAGACTTATTTTGTTATGACTTTTAATTCACATAATATTATTTTGGGATATGTTCTTCTATATCTTTATTGATGTAAATTTTATGTCCAAGTGATGAGATACCCTTTTTATCTCTCATCAACTCTTTTTCTGAATTTTGAAGTGATGCCGTTAGGCTGTCTAATTATTGCAAAAGAACTTCTTAACCCAATTTCGATTCTTTGGCATAAACTTGTACACCTTGAATATGTCGTTCTATGATTATGTGTGAATTTCCTCTGATTGTTTTACCCTTAATACCCACTTATATTTCATGTATTCGTTTGTCACACATAGTTATGTAACTGATTTATCCTTAATCGAAGGATACCGTCTTTGTATGGGACTTTGTCTCAATCTCCTTTCATTGAGGCATATTTTGTTTTATACACAACTTTATTTTATATGGTGTATAAACCCCTTTGACTTTTACATTTATCCAAAAGGAATCTTTTTATACGAAGCGTTTTACTAAACGACAAAAGGGAATGTTTTTTCGTACGTATACGGCGACAATGACTTCTCCACCGCCGTGACCATTATTTGAGTTTCGGCTTCCTCTACAAGCCATACCTTCTTTTTAAAAGAAAAATAAATACCATGTTTTACTTTTCTTTTATTTTGGTATTGAAAATGGTTTTCATAATATATTTATATCAATGTGTTGTATTGATATCTTGTTATTGAAAGGTGGAAATGTTATGTTTCCTTTATGCATGTTTTATGTGATAAGATTATGTTATGGTTCTTGGGAATTGTTATGAAGACGGGTGGTTCCGTGATAAACTAAGGGTGGGTGAGCCCAATATAGCTCTCCAATGTGTTGGGTAATGCGAAGGAGTGTAACGTTAAAGTTTTTCCGAAGAGATTTAGGGAATATACTGTGATGGATATTCCAAACCTAACTAAGAGGGTTACTCCCTACATAAGAATGTTATGAATGCCTCAAGTTACCTTTTATGTCTTATGATTTATATGATTTATTCATGATTTTATGAGGTAATGTAAAGTGCCTATGTTTTATGGGTAAAGTATGATTTCATTATTATGTATATATGAACTCATGTTTCCTTTCCATATTTTTATAACCCTTACTGAGCTTTTTATGCTCATCCAATGTTTTTGAAATGTTTTTCACAGGTCAATGGAAAGGTACATGATGTGATGATAGTGTCAAGTATGTGTCAAGAAAGAATCCATGTTTTATTTTAAATATGTTTGCTTTGATGGGAAGAATTAATACTGTCTTTTATTTAACCACTATGTTTAAATGTGGAATGTAATGCAAGTTTCATGATCTAGTTCTCTAAAACTCTAAACCTGAAAAGATCCTCAATGTGTAATCTTGTAATAACTCAAGATTAAGTAAGGTTAAAGGCTGGGGCCTTATAGTTGGTATCAGAGGTCGGTTTAGATAACTTTAGAGGTTAGGGTATTCTTGAACCATAAGTGGCATTACCATAATGGTTAGGATTTCAGAAAGAGTCCTAGTTTTAGATAAAGTGAATGAGTAAGTATATCTTAGTTTTTATCTTCCTCATTAGTACATGATGTTTTTTTTTCATATACTCACACTGACCTTTTTGGTTTTAGTAAATGGCTGGATCTAGCAGGCACCAAAGTAACAGTGGATGTGAAGGAAATTGTGACAGTTTTTTGAGCAAGAAACTGAATGATATGGGAGCTTCAATGAGAACTCTTGTGATTATACTCAACCAACTATCTGGAGTCATGATTGACCACCTAAACCTTGGTGATTTCTCTATGTAATCATATATGCGAGAAACAAATCCCTACGGAAGTACAGGTAATAATCATAAAGGCAAGTGTTTTCAAAAACCTATGTGTCAAAGATGTGGAAAGAAACACCTAGGAAAATGTTTCAAAGGGACAGAAATATGCTATAGATGTGGAAATGAAGGTCATAAAGCATGAACCTACCATGGAAAAAGGAAGCATCCAGTTGACTCGAGGAAAGGGAAAGGAGTTCTTTCTGAGGGATCAATTGAATGTTTTAAATGTGGTGTGCATGGTAATTATGAAAACACATGTCCTATAAAGAAGTTTCGTGAATTGGATCACCAAGAGCATACAAATGTTCATTTACCAATACCTAATGCCATTCCGATTGAGGATGAAGAAACTAACAATGACTAATCAAAGGTATGTATTATTTCATGACTATTGTTTTCCTATTTTGGAATCTTAGTATATGATTCATGATTTTTTTTGTAGGAAAGAGGTATTTTGGAATAAGTTGGAAAGGAATGGTTAATGTATCATGAAGAATGTTGAATGAGTAAGATGTCAACATATAAGGGCTTCAAGAGTTATGGTGAAATTATTAAGAGTACTAAGTCTCTTTTGATGATGGGGTTACATTAGAAGACTTTTTATATTATGTGTAACCCTGATGTTTAATATAGGAAAATTTTATTCAAGGAATAGATATCTTTTCTTTTGTGGACATAGTTATAAAGAACCATTTGGGTTTATACGATCCTTACTTTTGAGGTAATTATGGGTTACTATATGTTATGATTGAAGTGAAAGGCATGAGATAAAATTGAAGTTAAATTTTGTTATGGTTATTTTTGATGATTTTATCCCTTTTTGGGGAATGAATTGAGAATTATATAGTTTTGTAAAAAGGACAACACGCAGACCGTGTGACTACCCGTCGCGTCGGACAAAGCTGCGGGAATCGAACCCTCAACCAAAGTGCGACTGGTATTTATCGCCTACCACTAGACTATGTGAAGTCCCTGATTAGTTTGACCGATTCTTTTTAGTTATATGATTTTACGAATTAAGAGTAAGTTGATTTTGGGTTATTTATGAAAATTATTAACCTATCATGGAGGATATGTGATTAGGTTAATTACTTTTCAATACGAGACTTTAGGAGCAACTGATGTTGATTGGAGATAAATGTTACGATTTAACTTGGAAGACTATGTGACTAAATCCTTCAAATATTTGGGTTCCAATCTTATATTGGTATACATTGAAGAATTTTATGGACAAATTGTTTATCGGATGGTCCTCGTTGAACTTTGGGTTTTTTTGGACAAATTTTGGAGATTAAGCATAGATTTTCTTTTTAAAGGGTTATCCTTTTCTGGATTATCTGACCTTGTACTAACCTTTTTGGGTTTGGTTTTGGTTAAAGCCTACAGACATGGGAAGTATACAGTTCTCTTTGGTGGATTAGTTGATTCTCTAGAAGTTGATTACAGTACTCTTAATGCGAAGAAGTCTCCCTAAATACTCGTCTATTGGAAAAAAATATGAGTTTGATTAAGGAATCTAGTAAAAGTTGAAAGTCAACATGATAAGTGATTATGTTTCCTTATGAATAAATTCCTCAATAAAAAGTAACTTAAAACAAAAAATTTTCTATTAACTTTTCTTACTGGGGAATCGAATACCATTTAACCCATCACAAGTTTGTGATTTTCTTATGGTTAGCTTTCTCCTAGACATGTTTACTATCACTCTCCCTCAAGAACATGAACCTTTACTTTTTCTTCCATGCCCATGTTCTTCTACATGGAATCCTAGTATGGGTTAACTCAGGTGCCTCTGTACTTATCTTCCTTTATTTTAAAGTGATTTTTTTACCGACTCTTGTTCCGATGTGGGACTTTCAAGGATGTTTCCAAGCTCAATTTTAAAAATTGCGAGGAAGCAATTCCCAAAAGGGGGGAAGGATGTAACACCCCAGGTAAATAAAGAATATGAAATTTTCATATTTGTCCATATTTGTGAATAAAATATTAATATTACTTTAAAGGAGACGCTATGCTCGATGGCGTACCCAACACGCAACAACGAGTTTCTTGGAAATCTTACGTTGCACTCTATTAATAAAATAATATTATTTTAAATGGTAGTTAAAAAGTTGCCATTGTATTGGCGGGAATGGATAGAAATAACTAAAATATGATTATATATGTTTTTAAATGTTTTTAAATTTATCCAATAAAAGACAAAGGCTTAAAATACGGAAAGAATTCAATTTTAGGCGTATATGCCCTAGTTTTCACTAAAGGTTCACTTATCGCCTTTTGATGGAGAACCGTCATTAAATATAGTTTTGTTCACTCTTATACATTCTATTGGACCAAAAAAACTCTTCTTAAGAATTGGGACATCAAAATTTACTTTGTTTAAATTTTTGGTATCTTTCCGATAAAGTTCATTTTTTTAATGAATTGTGTAAAATGTTGTATTTTAATTCAAAACCTCTTTTTAATCTAATTTATTTATATGATTATATTATCATTTTAATTTGTTTTAAAGTGAAATTAGAATATATTTTTACCATTAAATCCAATAGTGGTCTTTGGAATTAATTTCACTTTGAAATCAGACTTAAACTAGTGTCAGTCTTTTGATACTTATTATTTCATAAAAACACGCTATTTGTTCTGACAGCAGGAATTAATTATTAAATTAATTAATGTGACTTATATGATTTGAATTTTGTAAAATAGACTTCATTTTTGAATTGGTAATATCAACTATATCTTTGGGTGAATTTTTTTGATTTTTCTGAAAAACTTCAATTTTTGATGAATAGTGAAACCACTAAGTTTTACTTATAAAAACTGATTTTTCTGTTTAAATGAAAATTTTATGTCTTTGTGTTTTGAATTTAAAAATTCCTACATACATGGTTGTCATTAATAAGTAAAATGTGGTTCAATGGGATAAAAATAATTTTTTGGCGAATAGTAACTTATTAAGTTTTTAATCGCGATTATAGGTAATTAGTGTAGTTTATGGTAAGAATAATGTTTTAATAAAATGAAATGACCTAGACACATGTCCTTCCCTCATTGGATGTGTCATGGAAGACCAAGAAAATACATGGGTCAACTTGGGGACCCCATGGAGCCACTTTGGTTGTAAAATGACATAAATATCTTTTTATTTAATGTTAAAGTAAAAATGACACAAACATGAGATGTTTTACTAAAACAATTTTTAAATGGGGTTATAAAAGTCATATTTTTTACTATAAATAGTTATTGGAAATATAAAAATATTTCATACATCATAGTAGTTTTTTTATAATTTTTGGACATTAAATAAATTAAATTATTTATGACATCATGATGATGCAGCGATGACCTCATTATTTGACGATTTAAATAAAATGGAAAGATAATGTAATATCTAAGACCTAAACATGTCCAAAACCTGTTGTATGAGTGGATTTAGAACCCTTATCACATTATCCTCGAAATACATGAATGTTGGACCTTTAAAATCCGAAACACTTTTGAAAATAAAGTAACATTTTGTAACTTTACAAGAGTGCCCCTCCTCTCTTCTTATAAAAGGCCCCCACCTCTACCTCCTTACCCACACTCCCAAAGACTTTGGCTCGGACAACCCCTGACCATTTTGTCTCTCAACTTCCCTCACTTACTCCTTGAAGCCTCACTTTGGGCAGAAGTCTTCCAAAGGAAGCCTTTGAGCTCAAACCAAAGGGAGTTACCCGATTTTAAGGTAATGTCTTCACTTGTGTCCTTTTGTTTTATTTTGCTTCTCCAACACCCTAAACTCTTTTTATTCATTTAATTTGTAACAAATACAGTATCTTAAATATACTAGTATGTTTTTATAAGAATTATTCTAGATACACTTTCACACACCTACATCTAATGGTTAAAGAACATACTGTTTCCGTGGATGGCAAATTTCTGCCTCCCGAAACGATGATTGTTCAACATTCTTCTAACACCTTAAAAGGTGGCCATTAAGATGACACTATATTTATATATGATATCTAATATGTTTATGTTTTACTTATGCTTCTGTATTTTTCATTTATGGCATACCTTTATGGTTTCCATTATGGGTAAACGCGATATCTTCATTTAAGGAAGTGCGGACTACCGCCCCCTCAAAGTGATTTGATTCGTTAATACCATATGTGGTACGTATAAAGGATATATTTAATGATATTATATATAATACCATACTAGAATTAAAATACTATTATGTATCATTATGTTTTAATTCCATTAAATATGAAATAGAAATGGAAGTAGCGTTCTTGCGTACGTACGGCTTACCGTCTCCATGAATGGTACATTTCATTTCTTATCTCAAAATGTTATGTAATATTATAAGTACATATATATAATGGATATATATGTAATATATTACATCTAAATTATGTATATCATTCTTTAATTATAACATATATATCTCTCTCATTTTTTTTAATTCCATTAATATGACAAAAAATGAAAGTAGCGTTCATGCGTACGTACGACCTACCGTCTCCATGAACGGTGCTTTTCATTTTTTATCTCCAAATGATATGGAATAGTATGAAATGAATATTTACTGGATATATATGATATTTTATTCATTAATACTATTCTGGAAATTATTTACTTATAACTACATGGGCAATCTTTTTTCAAACAAGTTTATTTTTGACTCATGTACCAAACATCGGCGAAAATGTCCGATATGAACTAACATTATTAAAAAACTATTATAACATTATAATATGTTATATGAACTGAATAATAATCTCTAAATGAGGTACTAGGACAATTATTAATTGACCAAAGTTTATTATTCAGGAATATAATGAAATGAACAAGACAAGTTGGACTTTAGGTAAGGGATCTTACTCCTCTATTTCTTTTTAAGTACACTGTTTTATGTCATTCCTTCTAAGCTCATCTTTCTCATTATTGGGATGTTCTTTTATATTACTCTTACTGTAATTTTTATGTTCATATTATGAGAAACCCTATTCTCTCTCATCAATCCATTTTGGAAGTTTTGAGAGGCGCTGTTAGGCTGCCGAATTTTCGTAAGAGATCTAACCTCTCTCTTTCTCTTTAAGTACTCTCATTTATGTCACTTCTTTTAAGCTCCTATTTGTTATGATGGGGGATGTTATTTTATATTCCTCTTGATGTAAATTTTATTGTAATGTGTTGAGATACCCTATTTGATCTCATCAATCCATTTTTGGAAGTTTTAAGTGGCGTCGTTAGGCTGCCGAGTTTTCGTAAGAGATTTCTCATCTCACTTTTATTCCTGTGAGATTTATGCTACATTTTCCACAATTTCCTTTGAGTGGTTTATGTACTGGCCATTATTTTACTCATTGTGTAATATTATTTCATTTATGAGTATTTACATCAATGTTGTATTGTCCTTCTTTCACGGGGCGTATGTTTCGAAAGATACCCATGTCGGTAAGGGAACCTTTCACCCTCCTCTTTTTAAAATACTTATTTTGTTATGTCTTTTAATTCACATAATATTATTTTTGGATATGTTCTTATATATCCTTATTGATGTAAATTTTATTTCCAAGTGATGAGATACCCTTTTTATCTCTCATCAACTCTTTTTCTGAATTTTGAAGTGACGCTGTTAGGCTGTCTAATTATTGCAAGGGAACTTCTTAACCCAATTTAGATTCTTTGGGATAAACTTGTACACCTTGAATATGTCGTTATATGATTATGTTTGAATGTCCTCTGATTGTTTTACACATAATACCCACTTATATTTTGTGTATTCATTTGTCACACATAGTTATGTAACTGATTTATCCTTAATCCAAGGATACCGTCTTTGTATGGGACTTCGTCTAAATCTCCTTTCATTGAGGCATATTTTGTTTTATAAACAACTTTATTTTATACGGTGTATAAAACCCTTTGACTTTTACATTTATCCAAAATGAATATTTTTACACGAAGCGTTTTACTAAACGACAAAAGGGAATGTTTTTGTCGTACGTATGCGGCGACAACGACTTCTCCGCCGCCGTGACCATTATTTGAGTTTCAGCTTACTCTACAAGCCATACCTTCTTTTTAAAAGAAAAATAAATACCATGTTTTACTTTTCTATTATTTTGGTATTGAAAATGGTTTTCATAATGTTTTTATATCGATGTGTTGTATTGATATCTTGTTATTGAAAGGTGGAAAAGTTATGTTTCCTTTATGCATGTTTTATGTGATAAGATTATGTTATGGTTCTTGGGCATTGTTATGAAGGCGGGTGGTTCCGTGATAAAATAAGGGCGGGTGAGCCCGATATAGCTCTCCCAAGCATTGGGTAACACGAAGGAGTGTAACGTTAAGGTTTCTCCAAAAAGATTTACGGAATATACTGTGATGGGTATTCCATACGTAACCAAGAGGGTTACTCCCTACGTAAGAATGTTATGAATGCCTCAATTTACCTTTTATGTCTTATGATTTCTATGATTTATTCATGATTTTATGAGATATGTTAATGTGCCTATGTTTTATGGGTAAAGTATGATTTCATTCTTATGTATATATGAACTCATGTTTCCTTTCCATATTTTTATAATCCTTACTGAGATTTTTATGCTCATCCCAAGTTTTTGAAATGTTTTCCACAGGTCAAGGGAAAGGTACATGATGTGACGATAGTGTCAAGGATGTGTTAATAAACAATACATGTTTTATTTTAAATATGTATCCATTGATGGGAAGAATGAATATTGTCTTTTATGTAACCACTTTGTTTAAATGTGGAATGTAATGCAAGTTTAATGATCTAATTCTCTAAAACTGTAAACCTAAAAATATCCTCAATGTGTAATCTTGTAATAACTCAAGATTAAGTAAGGTTAAATAATGGGGACTTATAGTTTGTATCAGAGGTCGGTTTAGATAAATTTAGAGATTAGGGTATTCTTTAAGCATAAGTGGCATTACCATAATGGTTAGGATTTCAGAAAGAGTCCTAGTTTTAGATAATGTGAATGAGTAAGTATATCTTAGTGTTTATCTTCCTCATTAGTACATGATGTTTTCTTGATATACTCACACTGACCATTTTGGTTTTAGTAAATGGCTGGATCGAGTAGGCACCAACGTAACAGTGGATGTGAAGGAAACTATGACAGTTTTTTGAGAAAGCAACTGAATGATATGGGAGCTCCAATGAGAACTCTTGTGATTATCCTCAACCAACTATCTGGAGTCATGATTGACCCTCTAAACCTTGGTGATTTCTATAAGGAATCATATATGCGAGAAACAAATCCCTACGAAAGTACAGGTAATAATCATAATGCTAAGTGTGTTCAAAAACCTATGTGTCAAATATGTGGAAAGAAAAACCTAGGAAAATGTTTCAAAGGGACAGAAATATGCTATAGATGTGGAAATGAAGGTCATAAAGAAATAACCATCCATGGAAAAAGGAAGCATTTAGTTGACTCGAGGAAAGGGAACGTAGTTCTTTCTGAGGGATCAATTGAATGTTTTCAATGTGGTGTGCATGGTCATTATGCAAACACATGTCCTATGAAGAAGTTTCGTGAATGGGATCACCAAGAGCGTACAAATGTTCATTTACCAATACCTAATGCCATTCCGATTGAGGATGAAGATACTGATAATGACCAATCAAAGGTATGTATTATTTCATGACTATTGTTTTCCTATTTTGGAATCTTAGGATATGATTCATGATTTTGTCTATAGGAAAGAGGTATTTCGGAATAAGTTGGAAAGGAATGGTTAATGGATCATGAAGAATGTTGAATGAGTAAGATGTCAACATACAAGGGCTTCAAGAGTTATGGTTAAATTCTTAAGAGTATTAAGTCTCTTTTGATGATGGGGTTACATTAAAAGACTTTTTATATTATGTGTAACCCTGATGTTTAATATAGGCAAATTTTATTCAAGGAATAATTATCTTTTCTTTTGTGGACATAGTTATAAAGAACCATTTGGGTTTATATGATCCTTACTTTTGAGGTAATTAAGGGTTACTATATGTTATGATTGAAGTGAAAGGAATGAGATAAAATTGAGGTTAAATTATGTTATGGTTATTTTTGATGATTTTATCCCTTTTTTGTGGAATGATTTGAGAATTATATAGTTTTGGAAAAAGGACAACACGTAGACCGTGTGACTACCCATCGTGTCAGACAAAGATGCGGGAATCGAACCCTCAACCAAAGTGCAACTGGTATTTATCGCCTACCACTGGACTACGTGAAGTCCCTGAATAGTTTGACTAATTCCTTTTAGTTATATGATTTTAATAATTAATAGTAAGTTGATTTTGGGTTATTTATGAAAATTATTAACCTATCATGGAGGATATGTGATTAGGTTAATTACTTTTCAATACGAGACTTTAGGAGCAACTGATGTTGTTTGGAGATAATTGTTACGATTGAAATTGGAAGACTATGTGACTAAATCTTTCAAATATTTGGGTTTCAATCTTAGATTGGTTTACTTTAAAAAAATTTATGGACAAATTGTTTATCAGATGGTCCTCGTGGAACTTTGGGTTTTGTTGGACAAATTTTGGAGATTAAGCGTAGATTTTCTTTTTAAAGGGTTATCCTTTTCTGGATTATCTGACCTTGTACTAACCTTTTTGGTTTTGGTTTTGGTTAAAGCCTAAAGACATGGGAGGTATATAGTTCTCTTTGGTGGATTATGTTATTCTATAGAAGTTGATCATAGTACTCTTAATGCGAACAAGTCTCCCTAAATACTCGTCTTTTGGAAAAAAATATGAGTTTGATTAAGGAATCTAGTAAAAGTTGAAATTCAACATGATAAGTAATTATGTTTCCTTATGAATAAATTCCTCAATAAAAAGTAACTTAAAACAAAAATTTTGTCTATTAACTTTTCCTACTGGGGAATCGAATACCGTTTAACCCATCACAAGTTTGTGATTTTCTTATGGTTAACTTTCTCCTAGACATGTTTACTATCACTCTCCCTCAAGAACATGACCATTTGCTTTTTCTTCCATGTCCATGTTTTTCTACATGGAATCCTAGTATGGGTTAACTCAGGTGACCTCTGTACTTATCTTCCTTTATTTTAAATTGATTGTTTTACCGACTCTTGTTCTGATGTGGGACTTTCAAGGATGTTTCCATGCTCAATTTTAAAAATTGTGAGGATGCAATTCCCAAAAGGGGGGAAGGATGTAACACCCCAGGTAAATAAATAATATGAAATTTTCATATTTATCCATATTTTTGAATAAAATATTAATATGACTTTAAAGGGGACGCTATGCTCGATGGCATACCCAACACGCAACAACGAGTTTCTTGGGAATCTTACGTTGCACTCTAATAATAAAATAATATTATTTTAAATGGTAGTTAACATATAGCCGTTGTATTGGAGGGAATGGATAGAAATAACTAAAATATGATTATATATGTTTTTAAATTTTTTTACATTTATCCAATAAAAGATAAAGGCTTAAAATACGGAAAGAATTCAATTTTAGGCGTATATGCCCTAGTTTTCACTAAAGGTTCACTTATCACCTTTTGATGGAGAACCATCATTAAATATAGTTTTGTTCACTCTTATAGATTATATTGGACCAAATAAAACTCTTCTTAAGAATTGGGACATCAAAATTTACTTTGTGTAAATTTTTGGTATCTTTCCGATAAAGTTCATTTTTTTAATGAATAGTGTAAAATGTTGTATTTTAATTCTAAACCTGTTTTTAATCTAATTTATTTATATGATTAGATTATCTTTTGAATTTGTTTTAATGTGAAATTAGAATATATTTTTACCATTAAATCCAATAGTGGTTGTTGGAATTAATTTCACTTTGAAATCAGACTTAAACTAGTTTCAATCTTTTGATACTTATTATTTCATAAAAACAGGCTATTTGCTCTGGCAGCTGGAATTAATTATTAAATTAATTAATGTGACTTATATTTTTTTAATTTTGTAAAATATACTTCATTTTTGAATTCGGAATATCAAATATAGCATAGGGTGATTTTTTGGGATTTTTCTGAAAAACATCAATTTTTTATGAATAGTGAAACCACTAAGTGGTACATATAAAAATTGATTTTTCCGTTTAAATGAAATTTTCCCATATTTGTGTTTTTAATTTAAAAAATAAGATATACATGTTTGTAATTAAGAAGTAAAACGTGGTTCAATGGGATTAAAATAATTTTTTGGTGAATAGTAACTTATTAAGTTTTCAATCGCGATTAGAGGTAATTAGTGTAGTTTATGGTAAGAATAATGTTTTAATAAAATGAAATGACCTAGACACATGTACTACCCTCATTTTATGTGTCATGGCCGACCAATAAAATCCATGGGTCAACTTGGGGACCCCATGGAGCCACTTTGGTTGGAAAATGACATAAATATCTTTTTATTTAATGTTAAAGTAAAAATGACACAAACATGAGATGTTTTACTAAAACAATTTTTACATGGGGATATACAATTCATATGTTTAACTATAAATAGTCATTGGAAATCTAAAACGATTTCCTACATCATAGTAGTTTTTTTATAATTTTTAGACATTAAATAAATTAAATTATTTATGACATCATGATGATGCAGCGATGACCTCATTATTTAACGATTTAAATAAAATGGAAAGATAATGTAATATATAAGACATAAACATGTCCAAAACCTATTGGATGGGTGTATTTCGAACCCTTATTACCTTATCCTCGAAATAAATCACTGTGGGACCTTTAAAATCTGAAACTCTTTTGAAAATAAAGTAACATTTTGTAACTTTACAAGAGTGCCCCTCCTCTCCTCTTATAAAAGGCCCCCACCTCTACCTCCTTACCCACACTCCCAAAGCCTTTGGCTCGGCCAACCCCAGCCCAGTTTGTCTCTCAAATTCCCTATATTACTACTTTAGGCCTCACTTTGGGCAGAAGTATTTCCAAGGAAGCCTTTGAGCTCAAACCAAAGGGAGTTACCCGATTTTAAGGTAATGTCATCACTTGTGTCCTTTTGTTTTATTTTGATTCTCCAACCCCCAAAACTCTTTTTATTCATTTATTTTGTAACAAATACAGTATCTTCAATATACTAGGATGTTTTTATGAGAAGTATTCGAGATACACTTACAAAAACCTACATCTAATTTTTAAAGAACATACTGTTTCCGTGGATGGCGAATTTCTGCCTCCCGAAACGATGATTGTTCCACATTCTTCTAACACATTAAAAGGTGGCCATTAAGATTAAACTATATTTATATATGATATCTAATATGTTTATGTTTTACTTAAGCATCTGTATTTTTCATTAATGGCGTACCTTTATGGTTTCTATTATGGGTAAACGTGATATCTTCATTTAAGTAAGTGCGGACTACCGTCCCCTCAAAGTGATTTGATTCGTTAATACCATATGTGGTATGTATAAAGGATATATTTAATGATATTATATATGATAACATAATGTAATTAAAATAATATTATGTATCATTATGTTTTAATTCCATTAAAAATTAAATAAAAATGGAAGTAGCGTTCATGCGTACATACGGTTTACCATCTCCATGAACGGTACATTTCATTTCTTATCTCAAAATGTTATGTAATATTATAAGTACATATATATAATGGATATATATTTAATATATTACATCTAAATTATGGATATCATTCTGGAATTATAACATATATATATATCTCTCATTTTGTTTTAATTCCATTAATATGACAAAAAATGAAAGTAGCGTTCATGCGTACGTATGACCTACCGTCTCCACGAACAGTGCTTTTAGTTTTTTATCTCCAAATGATATGGAATAGTATTAAATAAATATTTACTGGATATATATGATATTTTAATCATTAATACTATTCTGGAAATTATTAACTTATAACTACATGGGAAATCTTTTTTCAAACAAGTTCATTTTTAACTCATGTACCAAACATCGACAAAAACGTATGATATGAACTAACATTATTAAACAATTATTATAACATTATAATATGTGATATGAAATGAATAATAATATCTAAAGTAGTTAATTAGGAAATTATTAATTTACCAATGTTTATTATTCAGGAATATAATGAAACGAACAAGACAAGTTGGACTTGAGGTCAGGGATCCTACTCCTCTCTTTCTTTTTAAGTACGCTCTTTTATGTCATTCCTTCTAAGCTCATATTTCTAGTTATTGGGATGTTCTTTTATATTACTCTTACTGTAATTTTTATGTTCATATGATATGAAACCCTATTCTATCTCATCAATCCATTTTGGATGTTTTGAGTGGCGTCGTTAGGCTGCTGAATTTTCGTAAGAGATCTAACCTTTCTCTTTCTCTTTAAGTACTCTCCTTTATGTCACTTCTTTTAATCTCCTCATTGTTATGATGGGGGATGTTCTTTTATATTCATCTTTATATACATTTTATTGTAATGTGATGAGATACCCTATTTGATCTCATCAATCCATTTTTGGAAGTTTTAAGTGGTGCCGTTAGGCCTGCGAGTTTTCGTAAGGGATTTTTCATCTCACTTTTATTCCCGTGAGATTTATGCTACATTTGCAACAATTTCCTTTGATTGGTGTATGTACTGACCATTATTTTACTCATTGTGTTATATTATTTTATTTATGAGTATTTACATCAATGTTGTATTGTCCTTCTTTCACGGGGCGTATGTTTCGAAAGATACCCATGTCGGTAAGGGAACCTTTCACCCTCCTCTTTTTAAAAGACTTATTTTGTTATGTCTTTTAATTCACATAATATTATTGTGGGATATGTTCTTCTATATCTTTATTGATGTAAATTTTATGTCCAAGTGATGAGTTACCCTTTTTATCTCTCATCAACTCTTTTTCTGAATTTTGAAGTGACGCTGTTAGGCTGTCTAATTATTGCAAGGGAACTTCTTAACCCAATTTCGATTATTTGGGATAAACTTGTACACCTTGAATATGTCGTTATATGATTATGTGTGAATTTCCTATTATTTTTTTACACTTAATACCCACTTATATTTCTTATATTCATTTTTCACACATAGTTATGTAACTGATTTATCCTTAATCTAAGGATACTGTCTTTGTATGGGACTTCGACTCAATCTCCTTTCATTGAGGCATATTTTGTTTTATACACAACTTTCTTTTATACAGTGTATAAACCCCTTTGACTTTTATGTTTATCCAAAAGGAATCTTTTTATACGAATCGTTTTACTAAACGACAAAAGGGAATGTTTTTTTCGTACGTATGTGGCGACAACAACTTCTCTGCCGCCATGACCATTATTTGAGTTTCGGCTTCCTCTACAAGCCATACCTTCTTTTTAAAAGAAAAATAAATACCATGTTTTACTTTTATTTTATTTTGGTATTTAAAATGGTTTTCATAATGTATTTATATCAATGTGTTGTATTGATATCTTGTTATTGAAAGGTGGAAATTTTATGTTTCCTTTATGCATGTTTTATGTGACAAGATTATGATATGGTTCTTGGGCATAGTTATGAAGACGGGTGGTTCCGTGATAAACTAAGGGCTGGTGAGCCCGATATAGCTCTCCAATGCATTGGGTAACGCGAAGGAGTGTAACGTTAAGGTTCCTCCGAAGAGATTTAGGGAATATACTATAATAGGTATTCCAAACGTAACCAAGAGGGTTACTCCCTACGTAAGAATGTTATGAATGCCTCAAGTTACCTTTTATGTCTTATGATTTCTATGATTTATTCATTATTTGACGAGGTATGTTAATGTGCCTATGTTTTATGGGTAAAGTATGATTTCATTCTTATGTATATATGAACTCATGTTTCCTTTCCATATTTTTATAACCCTTAATGAGCTTTTTGTGCTCATCCCAAGTTTTTGAAATTTTTTTCATAGGTCAAGGGAAAGGTACATGATGTGATGATAGTGTCAAGGATGTGTCAAGAAAGAATCCATGTTTTATTTCAAATATGTTTCCGTTGATGGGAGGAATGAATACTGTCTTTTATGTAACCACTTTGTTTAAATGTGGAATGTAATGCAAGTTTCATGATCTAATTCTCTAAAACTCTAAACCTGAAAAGATCCTCAATGTGTAATCTTGTAATAACTCAAGATTAAGTAAGGTTAAAGGCTGGGGCCTTATATGTAATTCCCTTCATTTTATATGAAAGAACAGTTGAACTAATATGGATGAAAAATTTTCATTTAAATAAATGATTTGTGGAATTATATGATTGAAAGATTTAAATGAAAAGGATTTTCAACCATAAACAATTATCAATTTAAATAAAAAATGATAATGGATATAATAAAATTAAATTTTGAGTAGAAAAAAAATACTTACCCATACATGACCAAAGAAGAACAACAACATTAATAAAGACTCACCAAGGATATGAGATAGTATTGAAGGGTATCTAAGAGTACATGAATTAATCATGAGAAATTTATTTTAAAAAAATATATTACAAGTAAATATATAAACCATGGATAAATATGCATTTCATAGAAAGGGAAACATAGAGAATTATTCCGAAATGGAGAATCAAATAAAGAAATATATATAAGTGGTCTTCTCTCATAATAGATATGGATTTATATCCAAATAATATAGAGGATTGAAATAAAAATATCTAAAATTAATTTTGTATAAGTGGTGAAGTGATGATGCATAAAATAATGAAACCAGTACAGGTTGTATTATTCTAAAAATATATGTGAATGTCAATCCAAATAATATAGACCATTCAAATTCAAATATTTGGAATGAATTTTTTATATATGGTGTACCTCAAAGGAGAACAGCTAGGAACACATGAATGAAAATTATAATAGTAGGGTTGGTTCACTAAGACTAACCACATTCCTCTACTAGAGAATGATCAGAATGTACATATCACCCCATATTTTTAAATTCAATCACTGTAATTAAACTAATATAAGTATAAGGGGGTATAAAATCCATATAGCGAATTGTAGGAAAACATGGATACATTAAAAGTGGTTTCATGGCCTAATCTTAATTCATAATTCATGTTAAATAATTTTGGGTAGTATCAAGTATAATATATAAATGTATTTATGAAAATTATAAAAATAAAATATCGTATTACATCAAGTTAATCTGGATGTTGAACTATTTCTATCATGCATATACAATTTTATGAGACCATGATGAATGAGGATCACATCTCAAACTCTATAGAGAATAAAAACTATTCAAGGTGGTCTTCTTTTTTAATATGTTTTCTTAACATGTGGTATCCTATATGATTTCATAATAGTAAAATTTTCCAAAATTTGAATCTGAAAACGAATATTAATATTAAATTTGTTTTTAATTCTGATGAAATTCAAGGGGAGTTGTAGGTATGATCTGTATAGAATGCAATAAGAGAAATAAAATTTAAATTAAACATCCAATTATAATTAGTTAATATGAAATAATAAAAAGAAATTTTGTATCATATCTAGTATATTCATAAGTAGGATGTATTTGGTATCATGAGCTTATAACAACAGGTGAATCCAGTAGGTTTATCATCTTGTGAGATTTGTACACTGTAATTATTTTTTATTTTGCAATGATCGTGCATATGTGTAACTGATATCATTTGGAGACACTTTAAGGAAATATAATATCATGTTGCATATATTAATTGTAGTAAGTGATTGTAATGGATGGAATTGAGATTTTTAACTTATCTGCTTGTTTCTTACACTGGACTCTGACTCGATGGGCTTATAGGATCTGATAATCAATATTAAAGAGTGATAATCACATTCACTAAAAATATTTGAGAACTTTAGATAAATTTGGGAGAATTTTTAGATTCATAATATAATTTATAATTATTCAAAATAATAGTTGTTAAATTAATTAGTAACATATCATGATATTTTAAACATGGATCTAGGGAGATATAATAAAATGTTGAACAAGGAGGGGAAGATGAGGAGTAATGGATACTGTTTTTGAAAGTGGTTTTTTAAATGAATAATAATAATGTTTGTGTCTTATAAATACCTAATGGTTATGGGTATGTGGTGATACCTGAGTTATATGAAATATGAGGATATAAAAATACCTAAATATGGTTATTTTTTAGAAATTTTGGGAAAATAATAGAGGTTCAATTTTTATTATTATCAATCAATCATGTAGAAGAGTGTTAATATATTCTGAACAATCACAATTTTTTAATAAGAGAAGATTATTATATGGAAAAAATAGGTGGAACCATTTCATTTTTACAGGGTAATATTGAAGATAAAATAAGGTGAAGAGACCCTTATATTTTATTGTCAAAGGGGAAAATTAATTCACCGTAAAAATATACTATTTCATGAATCCATGGATTTAGATATAGAGGGGTAGAGTAAATTCATACATTATTAAAAGGTTATTAAATGGATTATGATGATTGTTTTAGGAATTAATTAAAAATTAAATATAAAAGTGGAAATTTTTCAACCAAAGATTATGTGGAAATTCTTACAAGATACGTGGGAGATCACTAATAATGGGGGTGAATTTGTGATCTAAAATCTTATTTATGTGTCTTTCCCAAATTACATTACCACATATTAAGATGAGTGATATTTTACATCCACACATATCCAACACACACCAACATAAGGATAATAGTGTATTATATGATTCACCATTCTATTTAAAAATGTTTTTTCTTGGTGTGATATTTATCCCTTCAAAATCAGACTACCCAACAATATAATATTATATGTACAAGTCTTTTGGATATATCTTTCAAATAATATTTTTTTGCATCCCCTAATGGTTTTTTGGTTGATAACACAAAAAAATGAATCCCAAAATTTTCATTGATATTATATGTTGGTAACAATTGATATTTCCTCCGCCAAAAGGCGACTACCAATTTATTGAGTGTGTTGATTTATTTTTTAGTATTCCTTATATAGAGAAAATAATAACTTTTCTAATGTACATGATAATTCATTCAATAACTCAATTCACTATTTATATATTTTTCATGAAATTAGTTCTCTAAAAATATATGGAAATAGTAAAATCTTCCTTATTAATTCCTTTTTTGAACATCATATCTAACTCATATAATATTCTTTAAAATATTCTCAATAAAATTATATAGGCTACATTCACTAGTTTTTTTACAACATTCTATCAAAAATGATTGAATTCTTATTCTCCAATAGATATTTATCAATATATTCCACATGAATAATATTCCCCCAAATTTATCTTTTTTGTCATTTGTCAATCTATAAAAAAATAGTAATAAATATTTGAATCTGGATTCTTCTGACGATTCGTCTTAATACCATTCATGATATTTATGTTATCCTGGTATATCATAATATATCAAAATTCAATTCATAAATTCTTGTGATAATTGCGCATTAAATTACATGGCTTATAATTACTCTACTGAAAAATTCTTTAATCACATTTCACGATTTTATTATCTTTCCTAGGGACTTACACATTCATCATAAATGAACAACAACTTTAATCATGGAATAATCAATGAACATGATATTTATTCATTGAGAACATATATCACAATGCATAGCCTAATTTTAATTTTTAAATAATGCAATAAATCATAAAATTTAATTCTAAAATTAAATTTAATAAATAAAATATAACTATGAGTCATTATATTTAATTTAAAATATTCAGAATATTAAAATTTGAAACCTCAAAATTTTAATTTATAATATACTCAAATAATAATAAAGTGTTGTTACTTATATAGATAAAATTATTCTTATGTAGATCAAATGTGATGTTTTCATATATTAGATGATTTTTACATATATCATGGATGATATGTACATTAAAAAATATTTTTATTCAGAACACACATGATGCATAGGAAGATAATATTATTTTTAAAAAGAATCATATGAACATTATACAAGAGAACAAGGATCTTAAATATAAAATTAAATATCCAAATAAAACAATGGGATAATACCTATAATGATCTGGAATGATGTTATCATGGAAAATAATTTGACATTTTTCAACATAGTTGTAATGGATGATTCACATCCACATTAGATTAATGATTATGAAACTCTCATATCATAGTTATTTACTTTCATATAAATTCCATAATCTTTCAAAAATAAATCCAAAAAAATAAAAAACTATATGTGTTGGAATGATCTTCACCTAAAATGTATCATAATATATCTATTGATATTTAACATTATTTATGTGTTGAAAAAAATATCTCACAACCATTTTATCTACTATATCATTCTATAAAAATTTATCTCTAGATTAATATCATATTATAAAAAACATCTTCGATCACAGAACACAAAAACTATATCTCATATCATAAGCTATATTATCAAAAATTCAACTACTTCAAATAATTTCCTCAATTAAATACATTGTCCTAAAATATCCCCCATTATATTTTTTTCAAATAAGAAAAATCAATCAATTCAAAATTATAAATTCATTATAATTAATCATCACTAATTAAATCAAAACCTTCGTGAGAGAACAAGATGTACAAAATAAGAATATTGTCTAAAAAATTCATATTTTATATAAAAATATCTATAAATATTCATCCTATTAAAAAATTATTTACCTACATCTCCAGGATGAAATGACACTACATGAGAATAAATAAAAGAACCAATATTTCACTATTCAATACCTCATCATCGAATCAAATTTTTTCTCACCGTGATAGATATATCTAAGGAACCTATTAAAGAAAACAAATTCATAAATAGTTTTAAAAAACTATTTAAAAATTTCCCATATTTAGAATGATGAATTTATATCTTACCCATTTTAATAAATATCTCTAAATATATCATCCCCCATATGATAAATGAATATCCATAGATACTCCCCCGATAAATGTTTTCCAACATTTGATAAAAAATAAATAAATATTTATATTTAAAATATTGATTCCCCTTTGAAAACAACATCTAAAGAATATAATATATAGGGGACTGGTACACTATACCAAAGATTTTAGATGGGTAAGGTTAAAATCCAAATATCAACCACAAAATCTGAAAAAAAAATTAGAAGAAATGGATCTATAATGATATCAACTATTTTACCATTCATTGGAATCAATTCCAATATTAATTCATTTATTTAGATAATCTCCATGATCAAATGATATTTTATATCATGTTTTATTATTATTCATTACTGAATTGTAGTCATTGAGAAATATATGGCACTTTGATTATGAATTTACATGGTAGGTGGAAACATAATATCAACATTAAGATCCTACAATTATATTCTCATTCATATTAATTGATTTATAGATTTATTTTTAACCCCACAAATATATTTAGATGTGATTAGATTAATATAATTCCTCTTTTTGGTTTTTCAATAAACACGCTTTTTAGGAATGAAGAAAAATCCACCATATGTGGACCTCTTCTAATGAGATCAAACATTCTAGTCTGTATCTGTGTACCCAAATAGATTAATCAAATCCTTTTGTCATAATTTATCCCAAAACCTATTATACCATTAATATATATTAGGATCCTCATTAAAACTAAAAAAACAGTTTTTAGTTTCAATTGATTACCTCACATAGAATGTAACAACAAACACTTGATATGGTATTGAATATTTCCATTATAGTACACTTCCAATCGTATTTTGAATATCCCTTGAATAAATTGTTTTACCTCTTCATAATTTGAAAAGTTTTTTCTACTAAAATTTGTGTGGAAACTTTCCTTTTATCTTCTATGTTAAAAAATTCAAAGAGTTACCTAGTATGCATATCTTTAAAAAGAAAATGTGATCTTTCTCTTAAGAAATCTATAGAAAATGAATGTACATCCTCTCTCCAAGCATGACCGTTTAAAAAAAGTATTCATTTCATATAAAAACATCTCTAAAATATATTCATAACTTAAAAAAATTTCATATAAACAATATAAATAAAAAAATGAGAGAACCTATTTATTATATTCAATATAGGGGATATTTTTCACTATTCCTAATATCAAATTCAACATCATCAAGTAGATGTAGATCTCAAAATAAAAAAATCATTAGGATTATTTTATCCAGTATAAATCCATTTTTAACATAAAAACATAACTTTCATACTTTCTTAGCATGAAACAACAAGATTTTTCAATGCATACCTCTTATTCCAGTGTTCCATTGAAGAAGGAAAATGTGATATCCATTTCACAAATTAGGTATTACCTTTATTATATAATAAAAAGAATAATTTATATGGTCTCAAACCATTCAATTGGTGAATAGGATCATCAATGTCCATTCCATCAACCTATTAATTATATTCACACAATTATATTGTTTTATTTTTCACCACAACACCTATTTTATTTAATTATTTTAAGAAAACCCACTTTTTTATGATGAAATATTTATAATTGGGATTGGGTACCAAATCACAATTTTACTTCTTACATATATATTTTAATTCTTTAATCTTTGTATTCAACCACTCTTAATGAATCAATAATTAATAAACATATTTAAGTTAAAGTTGAGAAAATAATGATTAATGATATAATTTCATCGAAGCTATCTAACTTAGTACATGTTTTATTTGATAAACTATGTTTTTTTGTGACTGAATTTTTCATTATTATCATTGTATGGGATGCATGATACATTCCTCATAACTCTAAGTGTAAAAATCTACTCCTCTAACCGATTCATCTTAAATAGATTTATCTTTTTCTAAAATATTTCAGGATGTTTAACAAAAACAGATTATTATAACTTCTTGAACATACATCATCATATGCAAATATCTTCATTGAAATTTCATAATATATTCACCTCAATGGTATCAAATATTCATCCATTATCTTTGTTGTATATGTTGTAACCTATTCCATTTGAAGGATATCCTTGGAATATCCCATCAAATCCATGATTTTAAAATATCCAAATATTTTTGAATTTTACCTTCATAACAGAAGGGATTCCAAACTTATAAAGATACTTTATAAACATGAATAATTATTTAAATACATCACATAAATTGATATATCTAAATGTACATTGTGTAGAAAATAGTTCTTAATGGGAACCATTATACCAATATAATTCATGTAAAAATATTGATATGTTATATGCTCAACTAAATTTTTTGTTCCATCTCCACCAAAAATCTGTTATTCTATTCATCAACACAATTTTTTTGTTGTGCGTATGGTCTACTAAGTTCATGTTATATTCAAATATTATATAGATTAGTGAAAAAATCCAATTTTTAAACTCATTTAAATTTTTAATCTGGGGATTCTTGAGAGAAAATCATATTCTTTTTTTGTACTCCCTCAAAAACTTATAAACATTATTATGTACATATACATATTATTTATAAATAAAAATAGTGTATCATGATTCATGTCATTAATAAAAGTAATAAATTAATTACATGTATTGGTTTATTTCATCCTCATCATCCCACACACATTTCAATCAATAATCTCCAAAGGTTGAGTGTACTAAATCTCCAAATTTTATGAGAATAGTTAAAAATATACATTTTTTTAAAGTTCAACACATCCAATATCAGTATATATTTTTTTAAAAAAATGACATAAACATTTTTCATATGTTCAATATTTTTCATTTTTATTTGTTCAAGGTGGATAAGTCTTTGGTTCAAAAAATAATTTACTTATTTAATTCTTAGATAACAGAAATTTTCTACATCACCCACTTAAAATAAGTTCTATTTATTCATTTTTTCTCTATTAATAATTATTTAATATTAATTTTTTTTAAAAAGGACCCATAGATCCTAAATACCAATTTATTTCATTCGTCAAAAACCTGTGAAACAATTAATATATTATCATTCAATCCATCAATAAAGTCTCTTCAAATTTTGGATTTTATTTCCCAATATCATTTGAATTAAATAATTTAAATTTTAGTAGACCATTAATAAAAAATGTCACTGGGCCTCCATACAACAATAAAAAATCTCTCAAAAGTTTAATATCTCAATTCATGTGATGGGAACATCCACCTTCTTGGATCTGTCTGTTTTATCTTTGGATTTTTTGAGTACGACTTAAAAAACAAAATATTTCTCCATCCCATTAATCTTATTCTCTAGAGGATTTTGAGAATTAAAAAAAGTAAAATATCTAAATTATTTTATAATGATGTGGAAATAATTTTCTTATTGATCATATTGGTCACATATTTCACATACTTCTTATACTTCTTAAACCCAATTATGAAAAATCTATCAAGAAATTAAAAACTATTTTTTTCTTTATAGGGGATGAATCCACATCAATACTAGATTCTCGAGAATCCTATTCATGTTATGTGGTCTGAAATTAAACCCAAAAATATATTCTATATACTCAAATCCATCATATTACTCAAAAAATACATAGAAATTATATTTATATTCATATAATTCATGTTTTCAATAATGTTCTACTTTTCCTTCTTCCAAATTTGAGTGACCAATTTTGAATCCTTTTGTGAAAAAATATTATCATCATATACATAAATATTATTATTCATATTATATTTCTATGAAACCATTTATGAGTTTTATGTTTTATAAGTTTAATGAATCAATTTGGGGTTACCATAATTTCTAGCTTTTTTAGTGTCAGTAGATATTGCAATATAATTAGCATTTATGAATTTTTCTTCTTATTTAAATATTTAAAACAAATTTCAAACATATTTTCTTTATGTGAGGATTATTTTTTCTCAATTTATCCTCACTCTTATTCTATCAATCTATACCTTCGTAAATATAATAATGATGTCTAAATCCACAGTTGTTCAATTATTCTTCATTTTTAACGAGATATTATTTAGTATATTCAAACACCCTCTATTTATCATACACATATTATTCAATATTTATATAAAGATTCTTCTCAACATTAATAATATTATTCAAATCATCAATCTTATTTATAAATTTTTACTTTTTCTCTAAATACACATATTCTCTTCTACAAAAGGACTGATCATTATTCTTAAAATTTATAATCCCTTTTGTACATTTAGATATATTTTGGATATATTATTTTAATAATCTATTTATAACGAATTCAATTTCTGTTTATTATTATTCAAATTTAGAACTATTTTATTCACTTGTAATACAACTATCATTAGCTTTAACAATAAGTGGTTTTACACCCATTAAATCACTGGATAACCCACTCTCATCATCATCTCATATTCATTTACTTTATTTAAAAATGATGATTATACTTTTAAATATCAATAACTTATTTCAATTATCATTTAAAGAAACCTTATATTTTTTTTATTTCTTATTAGAAAATAATCTTGGATTTTCTTATTTATTATTTACTATCATCATTAACTTTTTATTGTGGTTAGTTTTCAATGATGTTCCCAATAGTTCCACACCAAAACACATTAAAGTAATTATTCCATTGTATCCTCATTTCTGTATTCTCATTTTTGATGGGATAAGAGACATTAAATTGCCAAACTTCTCATTCAAATTTTCATCATAATATGAGTTTCTTGTATACAAATTTTTAATAACAATTTTTTTTGGACTACAAATAATTCTCTGTCTTTAAAGGAAATATCATTTTCATCCTTTTTGATAGTTTTTTCAAAATTATACATTAATATTTTATAATAAATAAAGTTGTTATGTATGTATACAAGAAATAAATCACTGGGATATTTTTTTATAAAAATATACTTTCACAAAAAAATACTTAAGACACGCAAGATTTTCACTATAATAGTATACTCTTCTAACTTATCACCACAACCTATACTTTTTCTAAAAAAATGTTAAATCCTATAAAGAAAATATTAATAATATCATCTTCATGTATTCAGAGATCTTAATAATTGAACTCCCAGTTTTGATAATTTTCTCACTTCACATTAGATTTCCCTATTCTTTAGTTTTTTTAAAAAAACTTCTCTTAATTTTTTTCATCTAACATTCAATAATTATATTTTTAAAATAAAATAAAAAATAGAATTTATAAAATGACCATCATTAAACATATTCTTCTTCTCTATCAAGGATATTGAAGAACCAATAGTATTTCAGATAAATTCATTTGTTTTTTCTTTCAATATATCAAAACTAATTATAAAAGGTAGGGAAACATTCTACCATTCTATATATATGATAAACCACCACATAAAATTTAAGAAACCCTTTATTATTCACAAAATTTAAATTATCCATTGTAGATAATTGAAATAAATTACAAATTATTCTTAATTATGGTGACTTCAAAATCAAAACATCAAATATCCAATCAGAAAAAAGGGGAACTATAGGGACCAAAACCATTTACACATATTATTACATAATTTTTAACATTAAAATCCATTAATTACAATATAAATACCATGTGTCCTAGTTTCTTTGAAATACTTGGATAATAATAGAATTATGAAAACTAAAACATGGAATAAATTTTATTTTTTATTTTTTTGTAGTGAGATTTTAAATACATCTATGTTCCTTAAACTAGATAGGATAAACTATAAAAAACATAAAATAAAGGTATGATCTAAAAACCATTTAAGGGAATAAACATGATAAGGAAATATAACATGTGAGTCAAAGGTATAACATGGTATCAAAAAACTAAAGGCATGTGGGTAATTGAAAGGAATCATTTCATAATGGACCTGGTATCATAAGATCAGTCCATCATAGGTTTTGTGAAATCAACATAAGAGCATAACATAATCATCACTAGTACAGAAAACGTTATTTACGTCACCATTTTTTACGTCGGTTATATATAACTGACGTGAAAATATGTGAAACGTGGTTTTTTACATTGGTTATTTTATAACAGATGTAAAAAATGCGTTGAGTAGATTTTTAACGTCTGTTATTTTAATAACCAGCATTACAAATCGCGCGTGTTAAGTTTTTACGTCGGTTATAAATTAACCGACGTTAAAAATCAAAGTGCGGGGGTTTTTTACGTTGGTTATTTGATAACCGACGTAAAAAAGGAGATATCTAGGCATTTTTTACGTCTGTTATAAAATATCTGACGTAAAAAACTAAAGAGGGGGGGGGGGTTTACGTTGGTTATTTTATAATCGACGTAAAAAACGATTTATCTACGGGTTTTTTACATCGGTTATTTTATAATCGATGTAAAAAACCAAAGCGCGGGGGATTTTTTACGTCGGTTTTAAGATAACTGACATTATAAATTTCAAAAATAGTTTATAGCGTCGGTTATATAATAACCGACGATATAAAACATTTAAATAATTAAAGCCCTGTGGACTGTCATTTACGATTTTTCGATCGACAGTCTGCCGGCTCGTCTCTCTCGCGCGGTAAACCCTAATCGGCTAGTCGATCGACCTGCGTTAAACTCATTTTGGATTCATCGTTTATCATCTTTACTCTCCTCGGATCTATCATCTCAACTCGCAACACTCAAGTAAGCCTTCCACTAATTTATTTTGTTCGTTTTTTTTTCGGATAGTCTATATTTATATTTTTCGATTTTTTTGTTTAAACTAGGTTAGATTATTCCATTCTAAACCCTATTACATATTTTTGAATATCGTTGGCACCAGACATTCATTTTTATCTTGAGTGTCTTGTTTATGTATTTCTTTATAAAACAAATTTTGATATATTACCTTTCATTTAATGACTCAAAATACTCTTATGTTGGAAACATATTTTCGGTTATTTATTAATGGACTATGGAATGATTAAGGAAAGATTTGGAATATTTCCTGATTTGACCGGTTTGAATTTCATTATCAAAAAGAAATTTGAGGTATAGTTGATTCATCCATTCCTTTTATCCTATATTTCATTTAACGCTCAGGTTCATCTAACAATTTTGTAGTTGGATAACCAATAATGTTTATGTGATTAGAGAATTAAAAGAAATTATCATCGTATATAGTGAATCATCCTTGTTGAGTGTCTTATCATAGAATAGCAATCAATCATACATATTGAAGATGTCATTTTTTTAGAAAACAAAAACCATTAATGTAAACCATTTATCATTCATTAATTGAACTAAAATAAATATTTACACATGAGATATAATGGAACATAATAAAATATATACTTATCATTCACCCTCATAGAGTCTAATAAATCTATGATAAACCATTTCTTTTCTTTAATAGAAACCAATTCACTTTTACCAACTTCTGATTTTTCGAAGACACTAAACTCCCTTATAATTTCACCCTTCTGGGAAGTATTAAACATCATTATATCCCTTTAAAAAATCTAAATGTCATAGAAATATCGTGCATCCATTTTGTCTTATAGGACTGTACTATATATAAGTATACCATTTTTTATATTATTAGTTATGATAAACTCTATCATAACATCATTAATATATGTTTATAAAAATGGGAATATCACAATTCTCATGATTTTAGTTGAGAATAATGATAATGATTTTTATTAATGATAATATAGACATGGGTAATTTTACAAAAATAATGTGAACTTGAATAATGAATGTTACTTATATGTATTTCACAAGATTTTTTTTTATTTTATGTCAGAAAACTAATTGATGATCGAATAAAACAAATAATTGCACCACCAACCAAAGTGAAACAAGTGTATTGTTCTATTTTAGAAATTCAGGATTCAATCAATGAGATTGTGATTTATTTATTTTTTAGAGTTTCTGAATCAAGATACTAGATTCTATTTCAAATGGGTTTTTTTTTTGTTTTGTGATGTTTCATGATTTTATTTGATGTAGGTTTTTCTTTTTCATGGATTAATTCATAAAGTGTTCTCGGTTCATTTGATTTTGTGTTTCCTTTGACACCATCCCCCCTCAATGACTATGATCACTCATTGCCAGTTTTTCTCTAATTTTTCTCTAATACACCTTTTGGATTTGATGGTGGATAACAAACATATTTATTCAAATATTTAAGCTGGATTATATGCATTTTTAGGATTATATTGCTTTTTTATTCCACTTTATTTATTATTCTATCCAATACTAAGACCCTTTCTAGTATGAAAAATTTCATAAGAAATATGATTGGACTCTTCATCATATTTCATGAAACATTTTTAATAATGTCACTTTTTAAAAAGAATAAGTTATATCAAAGATGTGGAAATGGGTGGTGTTCGGGGGGTGTCCAAGGGGGTGGGTGGGTGTGAGTGGCTGTCCACAGGGGTGGGGGACTATCCAGAGGGTTTTGGGGGTTGTCTGGGGGGTGGGGGCTGTCTAGAGGGTTGGGGGGTGTCCAGGGGGTGTTAAAGGGGTAGGGGTGGGGGTGGTGTCTAGGAGGGGTGGGGGGTGATGTCTAGAGGGGTGGGGGCTGTCCGGTGGGTTGGGCGGTGTCCAGCAGTGGTCCAAGGGGGTGGGTGGGTGTGGGGGGTTGTCCAAGGGGGTGGGGCCTGTCCAGAGGGTTTTGGGGGTTGTCCGGGGGGTGGGGGTGATTCTCAGGTTGACTCCATTTTCTCCAATTTTCTATCAACTATGTAGGAGGCATGGTTTTCTTTGATTCAATGAAATTTAAAACTATTATATCAAACTATATTTTGTTTTAAAAATAATATTCATGCATATTTTCTTAAATACCCATAGATTCATTTTATATTTTAAATTGTTTTACATTCAAATTATGATTTTTTTCATATAAACATATATTTTTCTTATCTTAAAAAAATATATATATTTTTATATTTTTTATAGGTAATAATGAGTCAATGTTGGATTACGACACATAGAATTAGCAATGAATTTGAGGAAGGTGTTGATGCCTTTTTGGAATTTTCAAAATGAAATGTTCCAAGTAGTGACATTTTTTTCTGTCCACGCCTGAAATGTTTTAATATGAAGAAGTTGAAAAGAAGAGAGATAAAAGATCATCTGATTTGACTTGGTTTTAACATGAGTTATAACCCTTGTATTTAGCATGGTGAAACTGGATGAAATGTCACTGATGATGATGATTCGCAAGATGGTAACTCCGATGGAATTGAAGAAATGATTCGCAATATTGTAGCAGAACAAATTGAGATAGAACCGACAGTTGCATGTCTATATGGTGATGCTGAAAAACCATTATATCCTGGTTGTACAGATTTTACAGTTTTTTCGACGGTGTTAAGATTGATTAACCTGAAGGCGAAACATGGATGGAGTGACCGAAGTTTTACAGAGCTGCTATAATTGATGAAATAAATTCTTCCAAAAGATAACGATCTTCCAGATTCACATTACAAAGCCAAGAAAATATTATGCCTGATGGGATTGGGATACAAGAAAATACATTCCTGTCCAAATGACTGCATTATATATAGGAAGGAATATGAATTTCTGTCAGAGTGTCCTAAATGTGGGACATCACGGTATAAGGTGAATGAAAAATCACTGGCTGGTGTAGAGATTACAAATCTCCCTTCAAAGGTATTTTGGTATCTTCCTATAATTAATCATTTCAAACGTTTATTTGATAATTCACATGATGCAAAAAGGTTAAGATGGCATGCTGAAGAGTGGGTATGTGATGGAAAAATACGTCATCCAGCTGATTGCCCACAATGTAAGAAAATTGATGTGCAGTATTCTACATTTGGAAATGAAATTAGAAATCTCAGAATAGGGTTCTGCATAGATGGAATGAATCCATACCGAACCCTCAGTAGCACACATAGTTCATGGACTATTTTATTGGTAATTTACAACCTCTCTCTTGAAGTTTGTATGAAGCGCAAATATGTCATGTTGAGTATAATGATCTCTGGTCCAAAGTAACCCGGTACTGATATTGATGTTTACTTGTCACCGTTGATTGATGATTTGAAACTGTTATGGGCTGATGGTATTAGGGTGTATGATTCTTATAAAATGGAATATTTTCAACTGCATGTAGTGCTTCTGTTCACTATAAATGACTTCTCAGCGTATGGAAATTTGTCTGGATATAGTGTTAAAGGGCATAAAGCATGTCCAATTTGCGAACAATAGACGTCATATTGTCAATTTCATCACAGGAGGAAAACAGTGTACATGGGTCATCAAAAGTTTTTGCCTATGGAACACCCTTATAGAAGACTAAAAAAGGCATTCAATGGCTCATAAGAATTTTATACTACTCCAAAACCTTTATCCCCTGATCTGTCTTTTGAGAGGGTGAAAAACCTTGATGTGACATTGAGAAAGTCACAGAAATCTTGTAATGATAAACATATTTGGAAGAAAAGGTCAATTTTTTTTGAGCTACCATACTGGAGGTATCTGGAAGATAAACATAATATTGATGTCATGAACGTGGAGAAGAATATATGTGATTCTTTGATTGGAACATTGTTAGATATTAATGGAAAGACTAAAGATGGGTTGAATGCAAGATTAGACTTAATATCAATGTGAATACTTTTGGAGTTAGCTCCCACTCCTAAAGGAAGACGAACATTTCTTCCCCCTTCTTGTCATACTTTATCGAAGAGGGAGAAAATTAGCTTCTTTCAGTGTCTTCATGATACCAAAGTGCCTCAAGTTTATTCTTCTAATGTAAAAAAATTTGTCCCATTGAAGGACTTGAAGTTGATAGGTATGAAATCACATGATTGTCACGTCATGATACAACAAATTCTACCAGTTGCATTGCATGGAATATTTCCCATTCGTGTTAGAAAGACTATAATGAAGTTGTGTTATTTTTTCAATTCAATTTGTAACAAGGCGATTGATGTGAATGCTTCGAACGTTTTGTAAAAGGATGAAATTTTTATACTTTGTCAATTGGAAATGTATTTTCCTCCAACTTTTTTTGATATAATGGTGCATTTAATGATTCATCTGGTTCGAGAAATAAAGCTTTGTGGACCTGTATATATTCGTTGGATGTATCATTTTGAAAGGTATATAAAAATATTAAAGGGGTATGTTAAAAATCTATATCGACCTGAAGCCTCCATTATTGAAAAGTATATTACTGAGGAGGTAGCAGAGTTTTGTACGAGCTACTTGGTTGCGGTGCAACACATAGGTTTTCCTCCATCTCGCCATAAACGAGTTAATAATGAAGGGAAGGGGATTCACGGCTTGAAAGTCAAATCATTGTCAGCTGAACAAATGAATAAGTTAGAATCATACATCTTGAATAAAATAAATGATGCTCAACCGTATATCACATTGAATATTAATGAGTTGAAACAATGTCATCCAAAGAAGAAAGAAATGTGGATTTTGAATGAGCCCAACAAATTTTTTTTTCATGGATTAAAAAGACTTTTCTTGGTAGATCAAATGTATCAGAGACATTATAATGGATAGTGGGTGGTCCCTGTTTAAATGTGATAACATGGTCCAGTTATGTCATTAATGGTTATACATTTCATACGAAAGCTCAGGACAACAGAAGTGCAGTTCAGAATAGTGGTGTATTGGTGTTTGGAGAAGCAATGCATTTTTCGAGTGCTAAGGACAAAAACCCAATTTCTACATCAAGTGCATATTATGGAGTGATTGAAGACATATGGGAGGTTGATTAATTTAAAATTAAATTTCCCGTTTTTAACTGTAAATGGTTTAATGGTAACAATAGTGTCAGACATGATGAATTTGGAATGACACTTGTTAATCTGAATAGATTGGAAGACACAACTGATTCTTTTATAATGGAAACACATGAAAATCAAATTTTCTATGTATTAGATCAATCAGATATGTAGTGGGCTGTTGTTTTACAAGGGAAAAAACAATATGTTGGTGAGGATGAAATTGATGAATATGCTGATTTATGTGAGATCCCTACTTCCATGGAAATATTAACAGAATATAATGATGATCATGTTGAAGACATAGTTTGTGCCATAAGGAACGATCACGACGAAGGAATTTGGGAAAACAATCCATTTGTACATTCCTAAAATTACAGGTAACATATGTTTATTTCTTGTTTACATTTATTTTTTCAATAAATGTTAAATATTGAATGTTTTTTATTTATTAAAACATTTTTTAAAACAAAATAAGTATATGTTTTTGTTTGTATTATGTTTTTTTAGTTTACTTTATCATGTTTATAACCATTACATGAATTATATGTCTATTATTTTTGTTCATTGACAATCACTTTACCATGTTTACCATGTTTACCAGTTTTACCATTTTTACCATGTTTACCATCTTGACCATCTTGACCATCTTTTCCATAGTTACCATCTTTACCATTGTTTAACATGCTTACCATATTACCAATGTTTACTATAATGTAACTTAGTACACTTTTCTATTTTCTGATTACAGTAGTATTAAAATATTTGAATTTGTATATTTGTGAACTGTCGTTTGTTTTTTTGATTTGAAGGATAATGACAGATCATTCAGATGATCAACCACATGATTCTGGAGAGGAGCATATTGCTGGACATACCTCTGGGGATGAACATTCACATGCTCCTATTATGACAAAGAGTTAAAAGGTTGGTAAACGTGGGTTTACACGTTTACCAAAATTATCACTTTCCCGTAGGCAGGATCAGAGGATAGTCATTGAGTTTGATGATGATGATATTCCTAGAGGTCCGAATGCAAAAGATTTTAAGATTTTTGTAGCAACTCGGGCTAAGAGAAAAGTAAGAATTCTGTATGATGATTGGAGAAGTGTGGATAAAGAAATTATCTCTTAGTTGTGGGAGACGATTTTGGTAAGATCTTTTGTCATTGTTTGACTATTATTTTAATGTTTCTAGTACATATAATATGATTAACCTCTTCATTATCAGATGAAATTTGATATTCCTGACACTCGAGGAGTCAGGAAGAGATGCTTATCGTTGGCTGCCAGGAGATGGAGGTATTTCAAATCAACCCTCTCATATGATTTCATTTATGGTCATAGGAGTCATGATAATCCATGTTGTATATATCCTTTTATAGATGAAGACACATGGAGACAGTTTTTTGAAAGTATAAGAAAAGAGTCATTTATGGTAAGGGCAATGTAAAATTTTATAAACTTTCTTATATAAATGATTTTATTAATGTTTTGTTAATGATTTCTTATTCTTAAATTACAGAAAACAAGGAATTATCATCAAGAGATCCAATCTAAAAATGTATACCCTCATAGTTTATCTCGGGGAGGGTATGCATTATTGGAAGAACAAATGATGGTGGAAAAATTTCAACAACTAAGAGATGACTCTTCAAGCTCTGGAGAGGTGGCCCCTCCATCCCCTCCATCTAGACATGAAAAATGGAAGAGAGCTCGGAAGGAAAAAAAGGGAAATATCTTTCGGAAGAATCGAGAATCATAGCTGAGAGGATTGTAAGATATCTATTTTATTTATTTAAGTTAACTATGTTCTCCATATAATTTCAATCCTTACAGAAATGTTCAATTAATTAATACAGGACTCTCTTGAGGAGCAGAGTTCAGAGGGGACATTTACAGCTACTGGGAGGGAAGATATTTTATTTGCAGCATTGGGAAGGCCCGAACATCCTGGTCGTGTAAGAGGATATCCGGCAGGTCTATCGGTAAGAAAAGTGTTTCCACATTCTTCAACTTCTAACATTGAGGGGGTTTATAAAAAAATAGAATCCTTGGAGGCTGAAGTTCATAATATTAATGCGACGATGGAGGACAAGATTAGAGAGTCAGTGCAGTCTATGTTTGTAGAAATGCAAAGACAATTTCATACTGCAGCTCCCACTCCTCCACCTCCCCCTACAGACCCCATTATTTATCCTCCACCTCCACCAGTAGCTCCCACTTCTCCACCTCAGCCTGTGGACCCCATTTTTTATCCTATGCCTCTGCCGCGGCTTCATACTTATTGCGAGTTGTATTTTGATGATTATCAACATCATATAGTAGCATATGGGTTGGTATATTGTATAGGAGATACAGTTCATAATCAACAATTAGAGGTAGAGATTCAGAGGGTCACTGTACATGATATTTTAGATAGATAAGCTAGGGTACCAATACATAGAGATGAGGTGGCGACAGTTGGATAGAGTATCGGCCATTTTTTAAGTTGGCCATCTAGACATCTTCGAATCATTACCATAGAGGTATGACTGTTATATCTTTTATTTTATTTTTTTATTAAATTAGTTTTATCATTTGAAAACTGAAATATTTTTCAATTTTTTTACAGGAATACTTCAAAGGAAAAGAAATACTGTATAAAAAACAACAAAGACAAATGGCTATGACATCAGATATAGATTCAAATGGTCTTGACAGATTGTCATGATATTCACATTTGTTGTCAGGTTATTATGAGTTTCCAATGGAATCTCATGTTTGTGGACGTGAAATAAGAGTGGGGATTATAAAAACGGATATCATGGAGCTTGTTACTAGAGATAAGTTAGGCATCAACGTGGTGCAAATTTTTTCCATGTAAGTCTTAACACCTTTTCCCTGCGTTATATTTATTAAAAATGCATACTTATGTATGTTTTGTATTAGGTATCTTTATAAAATTTTTGAGAGGAATGAGCTGACAGAAGTATATGGATTCATGGACCTGCAATTGATTTCTCCTGAAGCATGTGCATTAAATGAGGAACAAAAAATGGTTTAAATTGCTGAAAGATTTGAAAAGAATACAATAACACAATGTTGGACAATTCCTTTTTGTGAGAGGTATGAAACACATTTCTCTCAAAGAGTTAATTATCTTTTAACATAAAAAACCTCTAACGTCAAACTTCCTTTTATCAGTGATCATTGGAAGTTAGGGGTTTTTTCCCAAGGGAGAAAACCCTTTATTGGATATTCTCTATCCATGGTGATGTGCGGGAAAGTTATAAGAATATATTGGAAAAGTAAGTTTCAATTTCTCAATAGTTTTATAAATTATAATGAATTTTAAATTTACTCCATTCGTATTATTTTCTAACAGTGCATGGGCCTACTTTCGAAAAAACACAAAGAAAAGAAATGAAAAGATCAAATATGTAAATGCGAAGGTAAATATCCATTTATAATTTGTACTTTTTTATTTATTACATAAAATTAATATATTGAATTTAAACTCATTAAAATAGAATTTTCATGAAAAACAAGGCCTCATCGAATCCGGATATTATATGTTAAGATTTATGTATGAAATAATAACAACTGGGACTATTGTGAATTTTGACCTGGTATGATTTCCTCTTAAACTTTTCCATAATATTTCAATTTGATTTATTCATTATACATGTTAACTACTTTCTTTTTCATTTGTAGCTTTTTGATGGCCCTAAATCCTATACTGCTGAAGACATCAAACACTTACGAGTGGAGTGTTCAAATTATTTTACAGGTTTGATTGAATTTTATTTGTTTGTAATGTAAAATGTTTTTTTTATATTGTCGTTTTAATTGTGTATTTGGTAGTTGTTTAGGTTGGATTTGTTTTTTTTTGAAGTCGACAGTGTAAGTTTTGATTGTTATATAAGTGAATGTTTAATTTTACCATACTTTTTGTTTTTGTTTACTTATGATGGTTTTTCTGGTATGGATTTGGGTTTGTGGGGGAGGGGTTCCAAGGGTGTGGGGGTGTGTTCAGTGGGGTTGGGGGTGTCCAGCGGTCTGGGAGGGCTATCCGGTGGGGTGGGGGGAAAGTACAGGGGGGTAGAAGGGTTGTCTAGGGGTGTGGGAAGGTGGTCCAGGGGTGTGGGAGTGTTGTCCAGGGGTGGGGGGGGTATACATGAGGGTGGGGGGAGGGCTGTCCAGGGGCTGTCCAGGAGTGTGTTGGGGGCTGTCAAGTGGGGATGAGGGGGTGAGAGGGTGTTGTTCAGGTGGGGGGGGGGGGGGGGGGTTATCGAGGGGTGTTTGGGGCTGTCCGGGGGTCGGGGGGTAGTTCAGGAGTGTGGTGGGGGCTCTAATGGGGTGGGGGAGGGCTGTTCAAGGGGTATACATGAGGGTGGGAGCTCCAATGGGGTGGGGGAGGGCTGTCCAGGGGGTATACATGAGGGTGAGGGCTCCAACGGGGTGGGGGAGGGCTGTCCATGGGGTATACATGAGGGTGGGGGCTATCTAGGGGGTAAGTTTTATATGTTATCAATGTAAATTATTAATTTTGATCTACTCTTGTTTTTGTGGTATGATTTGTTCATTTTTTTTATAGTTGATTCTGGTGGATAGCAGATGACTGCATTAAAGTTTTTAAAAAAAATTGGGTTTATCACATCGGTTATTTAATAACCGACGTGATAAAAGGCCAGGAAAATGGTTTATCACGTCTGTTATTTAATAACCAGCGTGATAAACCCCCTCCCCCCAGTTTATCACGTTGGTTATTTAATAACCGACGTGATAAACCCCCTCCACCTGGTTTATCACGGCGGTTATATAATAACCGACGTGATAAACCCCCCTCACCCTGGTATATCGTGGTGGTTATATAATAACCGACGTGATAAACCCCCCTCACCCCAGTTTATCACGGCAGTTATATAATAACTGACATGGTAAACCCCACTCCCCCGGGTTTATCACGTCGGTTATTAAAAAACAGACAAGATAAACCCCCCGCCCCCGGTTTATCACGTCGGTTGTTTAAGAACCGATGTGATAAACCCACCGCCCCCAGTTTTATCACGTCGGTTATTTAATAACCGACCTGATAGGCTATTTCCCCGTTCTTTTATCACGTCGGTTTTTTAATAACCGACGTGATAAACCATTTTCAAGGCCTTTTATCACGTCGGTTGTTAAAGAACCGACGTGATAAATCCTTCCCATTTTATTTATCACGTCGGTTATAAAATAACCGACGTCATAAACATCGTGATTTTCTGTTTTTGACGTCGGTTTTTAAATAACCGACGTCAAAAACGTTATTTATAATGTCGCCCATATTGACGTCGGCTAGAAAATGACGTAAAAAATGAAAAATAACCGATGTAAAAAACGTTTTCTGCACTAGTGCATGAGTCAAAATTAACTTCATAGATAATATCCCATTGTAGACAATGTCTCATAATATATTATGTTTACCCTCTTATCCCATACATGATGTCACATGAGACTATAACATTTCCCAATGCATTATATAACTATCCAAGTGCACCCCATTATAACAATATCATGATCATTGGGTGGCATATAAAATAAATAAATCATAATTTATACCATAAAAATTAACTATATAAATAAAATGGGATTCATAATCACACTTCATGACATATTAAAAAGAATTTTCATAATGATTCCATTTGAGAAATGATCTTAAGGCATGTATTACCCAATCAAATGAATAGAGAATATTCTAGGTTACTATGTGATAGACATGTGTATATAATTTATAAGAAAACCATAACATCATGGGTTATTGAATGAATGATGTAAAATGATTTTAAAATATAACATTGAACATTTCTAGAGGAAAATAACCATTATTGGAAAATCTATTTTGAAAACTATTAATTCATAAAACATTTTAGAACAATTTTCTTTGAATATAACCTTGAAAACATATAAAGGAACCATTAATAGTTATTTTAAAAAATTCATGACGAAAATAAAAATTTCTTATTCAAAAAATCTTTTTAAAACATAAAATTTTCCAGAATAAATTATTTGAAAATAAATTTTGAATCATATGAAGAAATATGTAAAAATATTTACTGTTCATGTTAGTGTCTAATGGTGTGCACATTAAAACAAAGATTACTTTCACATTTTCTGTAAAATCCCAATGAGCCTTTTTTGAAAACATACATGAAAACTCCTTTCACAAAAATTATAAAAAATAGTTATGGATAAATATTTCTTTTAGAAATGATTTAATAATGCTAAATAGTTTTTTTTTTATTTTTTTAGAAAACACGGTAATTTGGGAGATAAAACAATTTTGAACGAAGAGAGAAATAAATACGATTTTTATTTAAAACATTATCTCAAAATTTTTAATTACCAAGTAGTTGAAAAAATTGTACTATTACTTGAAAAAATCATGAACAACCAAATGACTTTAAAATTAATAGTATTTATTAGTATATGATCAAATAATTTCTTTCATTGGAAATTCAAGAAAATAAATACTCAATTAAATTGAGATTGAATCATAAACCCTCACCTCTTTGGGAGATTTTAAATCATAACACCCCATGAAAGCTGTAGATTAATGTTGAGTTCAAATATCATGAATTTTGAATAATTCATCATATAATATTTATAGGATAATTATATAAACCATTTAAATGAAATTAGGTTTCTAAAAGAACATGGGACTCAAATAATGAAGTATGATATAAAACCCTTACATAAATTTTATCATTGAGGTGAGAGTTAATCAATGAGGTAATTATATAAAAATTAAATAACAAATATAGTTTAAATAAAAATGAAATAATTAAAAATTAATTTTAGACATAATATTGTCACAATATAATCGAAAAAATATACATATAACCTAATGAATGGAAATGGAATTGAGAAATCTCTAACCCCACACTATCCTTTAGTTGAGCACAATTTAGAATCATGTATAATGGTTATAAGAATGTTATTAAATTATACCGATATCATATTATTATTATTTATAATATTATATTTGGTCCTTTTATAAAATATTATTACATATTCATTAATAATCTTTCATTATAACTATTATTTTAGGTGTTAATTAGCATGTTTTTTTCTACAGGTTTCACTGTGAACGTTTTAAATCATGAATATAGGATGTAGTTATATCATCATAAAAATGATATTAATGTTTTAAATGTAATTTTTTTCAATATATTTTTCTTCATAATCATTATTTAATTGTTAACATTGATGTTCAATCACATCACTTTGTGGATACGGTAGCCTTTAGATACACACGAGTGACATTATTATTTTATTAACGAGTGAATGAATAAGAAATTGCATGATATATTAATTTTATTGAATAAATTACCTCTAATATATATCACATATATCCTTTAAATTTATCTTTTATTACTTTTCATTTAAATCATTAGAGAAAAAAATAACATCACTTTGCGTGGTGGTAGTCTAGAAACACATGAGTGACATTATTGTGTCCCTCCATAAATTAATGTTAAGAAGGTATATGTGATATGAAAAATCTATATTTATGATTATTTCATAAATATTATATACATAATTTTAAATCCATATGTATATCAATCTTTGAGAAATGTTTATGGAAAACAAATTTTATCGTTCTGTGAGGTGCTAGTCTTCCGTACACTCGATCAACTGTTTTGATTCCCATTTGAGGGATGAGGAGATGGTTATAGGCCATTACTATAACATAAAAACATATAAATATATAAAATATTCTAAAGATATAATATAATCATGGTTTAATTATATTTTTAGGAGGTGGAGCAATAAGTAAATTGAAAATACGTAGTTAAGGATAATACATCTTCTTTAGGTAACTCGTTTAGGTTAAAACCTAAATCTTTATAAGGATGATTCCTAATCAAAATAATACCACTTGAAAATAAGGAGATAATTTATGATTGATTTTTTGTTGGTATTTTATATAAAAAAATATCTCAGAGTGTGGGACAGAGAGGAGGGTAGAGGTTTTTTTACTATTGGGGAAAAGAACCCACATGAAAGTGACTTGCTTATTATCAAAATAAATCGAATTCATAATGTTTTTCCATTGAAAAAGATTAAAAAAGACCATATATTCTATATTTATATAGATATTTTATGAATATTTTCATAAAAAACTAGTTAGAATTGTTGATGGTCATTTTCAACACTAATTAATTTTTTTAAGCCCACCATAAACCTATGTTTACCATTCCTACGGTAAATAATGTTTACTATTTTTACCATCAATTATGGTAAAAATTAACATGAACATATTAGGTAATATAAATTTTTCTGAATCAAAATATAAAATCTATTTTTGAAAATTCAACTCATATAAGTTGTAGAATTTCATTTAAAATCAAACCTGCAGATGATTTCACAAACAGTTTTCCATAAAATGCATTTTTCAAGGAAAATATGATATCATATTAACTACATGATAAGTAATCATAATAAGATTAATATAAATTAATATTTATAGATAAACAATCAATAAATTTCAATTATATCATTCCATATTAGTAAGCATTTTTATTTTTTAAAATGGATAAACATCAAATGAATTAAAATAGATTTCCAAAAAATGTGTTTAAAATCCTAAATAAATATACTAAAAAATAATATAAAGATTATTTAAATATAATTAATTGGAATTTATATAACTATATGATCATTTTTTTAGTTTTAAATCAAATTAAAGTAATAATGGTACTTGATTTATTAAAATGAAATGAAAATTTTTAAAAAATTGTATTTTTCAATTCACTAGAAAAGTTGCATTTTATAAAAAATCCTACAATATCCTCATAAGTTAATATCAATATGATGAACTCTAAAATGATTTTATTTATTTTTTTTATAAAATTTTAAAATAATAATTTTAAAATATTTCTTCAATGTGAAACTAAACAAAATTTTATAAAAAAGTATGTTTTTCAGAAAACATTTATTTTTCCTATAAATAGTTCTTATTTTATTTCTAATAAATAAAAAAATTGAATTTATTTAATAAATTTTTGATACATTTTATTTTCATAATTTAGTTAGTATTATTTATACCCACCAATTAAATATCTTGGTTTTGATACAATTTTTAATTAATTATATTTTAATGGCGTATGATATTAAATTTAAACCTGCTATTGTGTGCATCACAAGATATCGAAGAGATTTAATTTATTTAAAAAGAAATAAATCACAAATTCTATGGCTGTTACTTTCTATTAAAAACTTGGGGTTTCATATCCCATATTCTATTTAGGATGGTGTCTTAATTGTAAACTCATTGGTTGTTATTGGAATTTGTTTCCTTAATACCACTAATGGAACCACCTACAATATCCTTAGGATATAACTATAAGAATGAGTAAATCAAAGATCTAAAATTATTTTTTTATTTATTTTCAAACAACCTTCTTCACCTATTAAGATGACTGATAGTTTTCTATCCACTCCCATCAAAAACACATCAAAATAAAGAGAACAAAATTTTAAAATGTTCAACTCCCAATGTGATAAGTCTAGTCCATTGTGTGATATAGATTCCTCTAAGATCATACTACCCATTGCAGTAGTCTTTTACATAGACGTGAGTATGTTATACCCATAAAAATCATCTTTTCTGATATCTTGATCATACTTGGTTGAGTCCTTCATACAAGTGAATATCAAACATTATAATTATAGTAAATATTGGTAACATATTATTGAATTACACTAATACAAATCTATTTATTTTTTAAGTTTCTTGAGTTCTTAGAATTTCTATATTCTTCTAGAATAGAAAAAAATCAGGTTACATGCCCTACACTACATTAAATGACTTAATTTGAATTATTCGTCTTCATTGTAACATATGATCTTAAATAATATATTGAATCAAAAACTTCATCATCCCCCTTCCTATTATGGAATTCTTGGATAAGTTACCTAGTGTTCTAAAAAATATTATCAATAGTATTTTATAGACTTTTTTATGTAATTTGATAATTATTTTCTCTCATAAATACTTCCCAACTCTTTATTTGATTAATATTTATTCACATATATAACATGAATAATGGTACAAAAATTATCCTCATTTTAATTATTCATCCCACAATAAAAACTTTATAATATTTTAATTTTAATTCTTATAAATAAATGGATAAATGTTCTTTATGATATTTTTAATATCATGGTCTCCCTTCCCACTTGAATATTCCATATAGAAATACCTGTAAAATCCACAGAGGAAAGAAAAAATTTTATAACTTCTCTAGTAAATAATTGTTCTATTAGGGAATGTGATCTTATTCAATATTATAATGTCTTCCACATTAATCATAAATATTTAGTAGCTCAAATAAATGCATAACTAAAACTGAATATATTTCATCTTTGATAAAAATATTTCACCTTGCATTTCTTGATTTTATATCTCCATTAATAACATGAATCAAAATAATTAATTTTGATATTAAATTTAATGAATTATATCCCACTATGCATCATCAGATTTTATTTATATTCTATATAATATTAAAATATAAAAATGTAGTTTCTTAATATATAGTATACTAAGAAATTCTCTATGTATCGATGTTCTTTCAGATAAAATTATTTTTATGTATTTCATACATGATTTTTATGAATACCAAGTGATGTTTACAAAAACCACCCAGGATTCATATATAGGAAAAATGATTATTATACAGAATTAGATAACCAATATGTATGAGAATATTTTTTTGGGTTAGATAATGAATGATCATAACAATGAAGTGGTTTCATTATAATGAATCTATGTAATGATGTTAATACCAAAAATACTTTTCCATTTTCCAATAATTTAAACTAAATAATACTTAAATTAATTATATTATTTATTACACAGCTCTCATAACATATCCATTTATTTATTGATAAATTCTACAACTCTTTCAAAAAAAATTCCAAACAAATTAAAACACTCTAAATTTTTGGAATTTTCTTCAACTCAAATGAATCATCCATAATCACTTGATATTGAATATGATTTATATATTCTAAAAAATAAAATATAAAAATTATAACACTTTAACATTCTGTAAACATTATTCTCTTGGAGAATATCATATTCTAGAATAACTTCTTCAATCACACAACATAATAATTATATATTGGGTCTTTGATAGCCTTCAAAAATATTCAAATAATTGTAAATATTTCTTAACTAAAGACAAAAAATAAAATGTTTTTATATTATATTTATTTTCAAATTAAATTACATTTTTAGAATCAATTGTAGAAATTATTGGTCTGATTTGTTAAATATAATCCAAATTATGATTATCTGAAATTTAGTTATTCTAGAAATAATATCCAATGGGGGAGTATGTTGAAACAAAATGATTTCATGAATAAATATTATAGAAAGAAGATAATGTTATAAAGGATATGTTCACATTAAATGACATGAAAATTTATAAAGTAAGTTGAATAAGGTTCTTATACATGGAAACCATACATGGTAAATGTGGAATGACATTGAAATAATTAAAATTATAATATAAATATTATTATAAGGATTAATATAAAAATAGGATTCTAAGTTGGTCAGGAATTATTTATAGTTACTATATGGATTATATGGAATGTGAAAGTGTCTAAATAAGGAAAATCTATGGAATATTTTGATAATATATAAATCTTGCATGAAATGTGACGAATCACTATTTGATTTTGATGGATTTCTTAAAGATGTAATATTTATATTTTCTCTTATCATGAAATTATAAAAGTATGACCTTTTTTGAATCCATTTGGAGAATGTTGGGACCATTTTTGTGATGGGAGAAAAAACTACATTGTAATAGGTTTATATTTTTCCATAATAATTACTTGTGATTTTTTGGGAAAACATGGACTAAATACTATATTGTAATTTAAGAATATAGTCCCAAGTGCCACTAAAATGGTTCTCTTTGTCATTTTTTCACTAGGCCTCAAAAATGCCTCCCCATACTCCAGTGGTGTTCAATTAGCAGTGATGATCCTGTAGTTATACATTGGGGAGACTATATAATTATAATAAAATTCCCATAGTGGCGTTAGATATAATCAATAGTGGAATAAGTATAAATAAATAATAATAAGAAGATATAAATAACTAAAGAAAATAATAACTAAAAAATTATAACAGATGGCTTGATATAACAAAAAGTTGATATAAATATAATAGTATCCCATGGAAGCGGAAATACAATATAATGTGAAGGGATAGAATGAAGAAAGAAAGAAATAAATAAATAAAACACTTAGGTGTTATTAGAAATATAATCAAAATAAGTATCTAAATTTTTTTCTCCCAAACTCTATCCTAGTAGAAAATCATAATTGAAGTCCAAAAAAACATAATCTTGAACTAGCCAACCATGGGGACTATCTGGGTACCAAATGGAAACCTGAAATGGGAGTGAGGTATACTTAGTAAGATTCCACAAATAGTGTTGAATTCATAATCTAGTTTGTGTGTAATAAATGAAGTAGTTTATGGGCATATTGAAATTAATTCATTATTAAAAATGTTAATTTAATCAAGTTAGATCAAGTTTCTCAAGGACTCCTGTTCAACCATACCAACTTCGGCCTATGACTGAATAACTATGATAAAGTCTTCATGTATTCATATATATATATGTGCACTTAATATGTAGGAACATATAAAGTCATATATATTTTTATTCATATTGCATGGTAGGACCTGATTCATGTATCATGCATCCATTCGTATTCATGTTAGCATAATTGGGTAGTAAGGGATGTTATGCCTGAGTATCAAGACCATATGAGGGACTCCATGCCTATGTATCATAATCATAAGGGACTCCATACCAAGGAACCTTATTCCGGATTTTCATAATGTTATGGATTTATTTCCCATGTATTCCATGCACTAGTGTTGTAATCATAAGGGACTATATGCCTCTGGTCTCTATACCCATTAATAATTAAAAAAAGTTTTTAATACCCTAGGATTTAATGTTGGTGAATAACATCATAAGGGTTTATATTAATAGGGATGTTATTCCCATTAATCGTAAAAAAAGTTTCTCAATGATTAGGCATGACATTCCCATTTATAGTTTGAGAAAATAAAATATTTCATTTCAAGTATAATTTCGATGAAGGGGTAAATGAGATGGTCTTACTATTCAATTTGCATTTAGTCCAATCAAAAAATTTGGTTTATTTAATAGTCAAGAAAATAGCATGTGCATTAAAATTCCATACTACATTTCAATTATAAAAGATAGAGGATTCCATGTACGTAAACATGCGACATATCACTAGATTATTCTCATTATATATCACTTTTATTAGATAAGATAGAAGACCTCAAATGCGGGTTTATTAAAAAAAAGAGTCATGATTACTATATAATTAATTTAATTAAATTTAATAATTTCTTCCATAAAGTATATTTTTCATGACATATAAATAGATTAAAAATTTCAATATAGTAGTATAAACATTGGTATCAAACAACACCCCTTAAGGGGTGGTTTAGTCAAATAATAAATCATTGAATCTGGGGGAAATTAGTCTAACTAACATTATATACTGGTTTGGGTTTAGGCCATCAACCTCTAACCATGTAAAATGGTTTCATATCATGTAAAAATAAAGTATAAGTTGTTTATTTATAGATGTTCATAATTTGGGATCATTTTATGTATATGTCTATTGTATGAAATAATGAAAATACATTATAAATGATGAAACATTGATATAAATCATATAGACCGCCAAAAAAAAGATAAATTTGGTATATACTTCCAATATTAGTCCGTGAATCGATCTGAAATGAGAGAAATTGGAATATTAGACCAATGAACTAAAAATATAGAAAAAGATCCAACATATATTTATAATTCCATACACTGAGGAAAATTGAAAAATGTTGAAAGGGGAGTTAAGATATTACAGATATGGATCCATTGGAATAAATGAGGTGTGATTCTAATCTCGGACAAGAGAGATACATAGAGTCATGGACGATATTTAAAAGAGGTGTTGATCATCTTAGGCCTGGGAGTAATGGGGGAGAAATAAGTGGAAGAAAAGAAATAATGTTGGGCGGTAAAATAGACATTTCACCCATCTTTAATGAGGAACATGGTTTTTCGTAGTGTTTAACAAACTGTAAGTAAACCAGGAAACACATAATATCTAAGATCCATACCTCACATGGTTTAGCCTCATGGCATGGTCTATCCGGCACCAACCATGTGGTGATACCGTTTAAGAGGAACTAACCGAGAAGCTTGGAATATGTTTTGGAATACTATGAGCAACTCATCCACCAAATCTTTAATTTACTATAGAATTTTATAGGTTCTTTCACCACAACTTTAATGAATTAAAAAACTATGTGACACCCCTTATGAGGATTAATGGTATCTACTAAGGGGCTTCATATTCTAGAAAAACCTTGTCCCAAGTCTTTTTTCCCAGAAAGTGAGATTTCTAGGCTTTGATGCTCCTGAAACTAATCATTTTAATATTTATTCCATCCACCAATTGCATGGATTGAATTCTCATGTAATTTTTAATTGGTTCAAAACCCATGATGTTACAGTAATGGTAAATGACCATGTTGTACTAATAATCATGAAAGATTAATTTGTTTTTATGTAATTTTATTATTGTTTCATAACTGGATAAGAAGTTATATCATGATCATAAGTTATGCACCATTATTAGTGTGATTACACTGTAATGATTATTCCATAATATTTTATAGTTTCTTTTTTAATTTTACTTCAACATGTGAAGTAATATTCCATGTTGTAACTAGTCAATCAATTTTTTGATCGTGTATAAATTATTATATAATGTGAGGCAATATAATTTTCGGGAAACTACTAAAAATTACGATTGTATCCTAGAAAATAATATTACAACTAAATGAGTTTATCTTGGGAAATTTTATATATATCAAGCCAATGAATCACATAGTTTAAATATAAAATATAAATTGTTATTTTTTTAGAAAATATGGATGATTTCATGTCTTGAAACATAGATTAGAATCACAAAATATTGTATGGAAAATCCATATATCATGGAAAAGTTGATTGAAATAAAAAATGGGAACATATAGATCAAGATAATGAAGGTTTATTCAATATAATTAGAATGATTTGACCACATTAAAATGTATGGGACAAATGGAATGATTATATAGGTTCTTGAAAACATCAATATGTCAAGTCTATTTTTAAAAGGGATTTTATATAGAATGGGTTTTGAAAATGTATTGTAAAAAACTAGTAGAATACAGAAGAGATGCATAATATTTTATAGAACCAGTTTTATAGAGTAGAGAGTCCCTAGGGAAAGATCTTACTTGTTAAATAAATTTTATTAATCGAAGTTTCAATGTTTATGTAGTTTTTTATCACAATTAGTTGTTTGAATAATATGATGGTGTGGAATTAAGGTAATTTCATTACATGATTTTTTGTATTTGGAGGAGGAATTTATTTCTATTATAGATTTTATTTATAAATACAACGATTATATATACCTATAAATGGTTTGATCATATCTAAATTTGAAAAATATTGAATAAAATGTGGAAAAAATGGTACATTAATTATATATCCATCTGATGTAGTGGATATTAGTTTCATATAATTTCATATAATGATATTCACATATATAAACTGATTACTACTTCACTAAAATAGTATACAATGGGGAAAAAAATAAGGAGTTCCCTTTGCGAGAGAAATAAACATTATCTAATTTTTTTAAGGGTAGTGACCCTTAGCATAGAAGGACCATAGACTAAATATTTCTCCCACTAAAATAGCACATTAAAAGTGGATTACCCTCACTTGAATGACAATCCATTCCTCCTTAGAATCATTCATTCAAAGTTGTCTTATGGTAATAATTTATATTAATTGCCTCATGTAACATTAAATTGATTCCCCATTATGTATATTATTATTTCCAAGTCGAATCCCCCCCACAAAACAAATGAAAATTCATGTCAAATCATTTTTGTGGAGTTGGTAACAACATTAAAAATTCATTATCATAGTTTGGGGACCTTTCAACTAATTGGGATTTATTTATATTCTATTTTTGGGAATTCATGGTGTTAAAAATTGATTTATTCCATAACACTACCATTAAAATACTTATGGATGTATTTCTTATTCTTTCATTGGATCTAGAATAAGTAGAATTGTTTGTTAATTATGCATTTCTAAATATAATTATGATCTATCCCTAAAAAAATATAAAAAATTAAATTTTCCTAGGTATCATGAATTTAATACCAATACACTTAAATAAATAATTTAAATACAATAAAAATATAAACTATATGAAGCAGCACCCCTAAATATGATGCTAAAACACAATCATTTCATTTCTAGCATTGATTAATGATAAATGTAAACAAGGTTTTGTCATAAAACATATATAATCATACAAAAATATTTGATCACCTAAACACCCAATGGCATTTTAGGTTTACATTTTTATAGAATTAGGAAAAACCCTTTCATAGTTGGAATTTACACATTATATCCATTTTCCCATAAAATGAGTTATTTATAAATATATTCTAGTTTAATTCAAGGTAACTTTCAGATCTATAACATGGAAAATATTAATATTTACACACATCCTTAAACCTTGTGGAAAACTATTTAAAATATTGGATGAGAACAAAAAAGGAAAATAAGGGACATAAAAAATAACAAATTTGTTAGTTTAATAAAATACATGAAAACCCAGAACATTCTAATCTTTATCACAATAATTATTTATTACATCAAATAAATCATTTCCACTTAAAAAAACACATTCTTTTTTCAACGAAAACTATAAAACTCATAATAAGAAAAACATAAATCAGTTTTTGGTGACATAAGGAATTATATTGATAAATATTTTTCAACCCATGTCAGAAATAACTAGAGGCCAGTTAAATCCATATTGTAAACCACACCATTCAACACCCTTTTTATTTAATTTGAAGAAATGTAATAGTATCCCATTTATTGGATATCTATAAGGGTTCTAAAACTTCATATATTCAATATCATGTTAACCGATATTTATGAGCTATAATGGAGCTTAATCCACCATATAAACTATATCGGTCCCACTCATTTCTTATATATAATTCCTATGTAGAATTTCCTAAATAAATAATTTTATTTTTCAATCTTTTAATCATAAAAAAATTTAAAAAATTTCTTGAACCCATATAAAAAATGTTTTTGAATATTTAACTACCCCTTTTATTTTAAAAACTAAAATTTTAAAATAAAATTTCCCCAAAAATCGAAAAGGTTGTTTTATTGAAAGAAACATAAATGTTTAAGAAGGATTAATAACTTAAAATAAAGGATACAATAGGGTGAAAACCCAGTGATGTTGTATATGTTAAAATAGAATATCACTTTTACCTTTTTTATAGAGAGTCATAACTTTCTGTAAAACAATTATTTTCTAAGAAACATTCAAAGAATATAAAAAGTGATATAAAATTTATTTTAAAATTACATTATTTACATATAACACATCCATAAAAAAATAAACAAATATGAGTATATATGAGAAATATTTAGAAAAAAATATTGAAAAGTTTTAAAATGGTATTTTTTAAAGTTAAATGCACCTCACCTTGAGTTCAACTGATCACATATGTTATTTATCTTCCAAGATAATAAACATATGTTAATTTTAATAATCTTTTTCATGTTTATTATTATTATTTCTATTTAATACCATGTTATATTCAATTACACAATCATTTAAGTTCATGTCATAGGTTTTGAGAATATTCGACTCACATATCCAAAATGACTTTGGTAGGTTGGATACAAACTAAGGATATATTATTTTGGTTATGTCCCTGGGTATAGAATTAGTGATTAGAGGGGGTGAATTATAAGGATCCATCCTTATAACATTACATAATCATTATTTTTGGACAAGAACATACATTCTTATACGTTTAGGATCCTTTAAAGTTTATAGTTTTAGGTAATTAGGACATAAAACATACATAACATATCATAATAATACATGTGGATACTATTAAAAATATTAATGTTTTCCCAAATATACAACTTTTCAAATAAAACATCATTTCTTTGAATAAATTGCATGACATTTAATTTTTCTTCCTTATTTTTATTACACATTCTTAAAACATGTGAAAAACATTTAAAAACACTGTATAATGATAAAAATCTCAGTAAGGTATATAAGAAAATAAATCTTTACTCAAGTGATAATATAAAACCCCGTAAAACACATTTCATAAAAACTTGTTAAAATGCATGGAAACATCATGTAATTGACTTAGGACATATTAACCATATCACTCTTAAAATCACCCTTACACATGGAATAACCAATTGGTCAAATTCCACATCTAGAGTGACCAATGAATTGGATAGCTATAATAGGGCTCACCTCTTATATCTTCAACTATAATGGGCTCAATCCAACATATCTTGAGCTATAATAGGATTAACCCGACATATCTTGAGCTATAATGGGCTCAACCCAACATATTTTGAGCTATAATGTGCTCAACCAGACATAACTATGTCCAAGAAACATATCATGGTAATAAATTATCATGGAATCAGGTGAAACCACTCATGTCATATATATATATATACATAACAATCCTTTTGAAATTTATTAAAGAGACATTTAATATAATTTTAAAAGGAAAGTCCCTTAAAATTATAATTTGAGTGAGAATGAATAGAATAGAATGGAAATGTTTTAAACACTTTAAATACACATAATAAAACCTAATATAAAAAAATTTCATCACACCAATAATCTTAATACCACATAATAGATATACTAGAAGGTTTCCCCAATGATTGAAAATTGGGATAAGAATTCCAATACATAAAGTTATTCTTTTTTCATTTGTGTTTAAACCTCTTGTATAATGGTTAAAAGGGTTTTAATAATATCTTAATGAAAAAAATAAATTTTTATAGCACCTCATATAATCATTTTACAATATCATTCGACACATTTATTAGTAATATATTCTTATTTACATTGTTTCGGGTGTGTTCTTTATATGGTGTCCATGATCAATTCATGATGAATATTCTTGTCAATTGGAAGAGAAATTATAGAATCTGAATGGAATGGTATTTAAATATTTCTAGAACCATATATTTTACCATTTATTGTTTTGAAATTTTTTTTAAGGATGATTCAAAAGTTAAAACATTATTGATATTTGTTTTGGTCAGTTTGGTGATTCTTCGATCATAATGAACTCATTTTATTTTATAAATTAATAACATGGGTACAAAATGATTCCAGAACCATATATAAGATATAATAGATAAATTATAATTTGGTTCCACCATAAAAATACTTTCATGACTTGTCTTCAAAGAAGTAAGTGAAATTGAAATCACATCGTCCATGATGTCGGTAAATCGACACATCAGAGAAGTTGTTTTAATTTAACGAATTGTTAGGAGAGGAGAAGAATTATAATGCTGAATCATAAATAAACATGATAACATCTTGAATATATATAATATTCTGGATCATTCATTCCTTTTGGAAAATGGGTGGTGGGGAAAGAAGAATAATTCGAAATAAAATGAAAATAAAAGAAAGAAAAATAAAAGAGGATATTTACCTCATGATCTATTCTCCCTAAGATCCTTTTTATGGCCTTTGGTTTTGGCCTTTTGGTGAGACCAGAAGGTCTTGGAATTAAGAAAAGGTCTTGGGAGGGTATTGGGTAGATCTTAGTCAAGTATCAATGTTGGAGAGGTGTGGGAAGAAGAGGTGGAGTGGGTTGTATTTATACTGGAGGAGAAGAGTTTTACATTATTTTAGTCATTATTTGTTTTATTTTTTCTCAAGATAGTGAATAGTATTTATTCATGTGACCCAATATAGTAAATTGGTAATTTTAATTCAAAACTAGTGTTCTTACTTCATTCATGATGTAATAAATAGTATATTTAACTAATAATTTATATATATAGTGTTTTACCTTATTAAAATATTCAAAATAAATTCAGGAATTTATGAGAAATCCAAAAAAATGACCATAACCTTTTTTTGACATTTATTATTCAAATTTGAACACCATTTTTGGAAAATAATTTTCTAAATATTATAACTTAATTTTTAAGTAAAATCATACTTTATTCAAAAATTATAAATTTTAAAACTATAACTTATTATATGTTTCGTTAAAAAAATTTATCAAGATGTCATTATCATAAAGGCTTCAGAAAAAAATAATCAAACAATTTACTATTTATTAGAGACATATTACTATTCATAAGGGTATTCTAATATTCACCACAAATTAATTTGGTTCGCTCAGAATCCCAATAACATACTGATCACAACTGTAGATGAGAATTTTTTTGAAATTCAAGTCATAGGAGTTGGGATTTTTTTTTAAAGGATAGTTATAACTATCTACATAAAAAAATATTACATTCATTTCAATTTGTTTTTCAAACATTTGGGTGTTAAATTATCCCTGCCTTCTGATTAATTGTTTCCTCATAATTGTATTTACTTATTTAACAAGTGAGGGTACCTTTCCCCCATATAATTTTCAAAATATCATGTCGCTTTTTCAACCATGTGGTTTTTCCACATAACCTTTACCTGGTGGATTAACATATTCCGCAATACGTGTTCCCTTTAATCAAGAATACGAACCAGTTTCATTTCATAAAAAGGTTCTATTCCAACTGAACTACTTCTAGGTTCAAGACATGAGATGAATCTAGAAAATACTCTCTCAACATCAAAACATGAAAAATATTATGTACACGAGATAAAATCAAACGTAAATCTACTCAATAATAAGCCGGTCCAAATATATCTAGGATTTAATAAGGTCTAATGAACTGTGGACTCAGTTTCCCTTTCTTACCAAAACGCATAACATTTTTCTGTTGTGAGATTCAGAGAAAAAACATGATCACCTTCCTCAAAAGTAATTTCTTTCCTCAGGTTATCTACATAACTTTTTTGTCTGCTCTAAGCTATCCTAATGTATTACTAAATAATATCCACATTCTCAGCCACATTCTCTTCTAATTTTGGTCCAATAAATTTCATTTTCCTGACTTCATCACAAAAAGATGGAGTTCAACACCGCTTTCTATTCAATGCCTCAAACGGTTCCATTTTAATACTGGAATGAAAATTGTTATTATAAGAAACTCAAATAATGATAGATATTGATCCCAAAAAACCTGGATTTCTATTCAAAAATATCAAAGCATATCCTCCAATTCTTGAATCATTCATTCTGATGGCCCATCTTATTCTGGATGAAAAGCTATATTGAAATTTAATTCTATGCCCAAAGACTTCTAAAGTCCTTTCCAAAAGTAAGAAGTGAACCTAGGATCATGTTTAGATACAATGGAAAGAGTGTCTCAATGTAAACTTATAATCTATTTGAGGTACAATTGTGAATGTTGATGCACATACATTGTATCTTGAATAGAAATAAAAAGTGCATATTTAGTTAGTATGTCAACACTAACCCAGATTGCATAGTTACCTCGAGATCTCTTTGGTAGTCTCACAACAAATTCCATGGATATATTCTACCATTTACACTCTGGCATGGGAAAAGTCTAAAGCATCCCATTTGGTAACTACCACTCGATATTAACATGTTGACACATCAAACATTTTATGGTAAAATCAGTAATGTCTATTTTCATTCCATCCCAATAGCAGTACTCCTGATGGTCTCTGTACATCAGAGTTCTATCAGGATGAACTAAAAATGGATAACTTTGAGCTTCACACGACAAATATTTCATCAATTGGGAATCACATGGCACGCATAACCTTTTTAAAAATCTTAAAACACACTTTTTATCACAGTTAAATTCTGGAAACATACCCACTTCAACCAATTCTTACTTTTTCTATAAATCATAGTTTTCCTTCTATGATTGTTTAATTATATCTGATAATGATAACTGCACTAAAACATGAAACAAAATATAGAAATTTACTTTAACAACAACTTCCCAACCAATGTTTATCAAATCATTTACCATGGGATGATGTTCCGAACATATCATGGTTAATGTTGCCTGATTTTTTCGACTCTAGGAATCTTCCACTTTGATTTCTTTTCCCAGATGGTAACTGATTTATCAATCATAATCCATTATTAGTTAAAACAATATTATATACCTAATTATTAATTCCTCTTGATTGAATATATAATTCAAATTTTTTTGGTCAGTATATATTTGACATTTGGATTCGTATAAATTTTTCCTCAAAATTTTAAAAGAAAAAAACCACAGCTGCTAATTCAAATCATGTGTGGGTTAATATAACTCAATTGATTTTTGTTTTCCTGAATAATAAGAAATTTAATTATCATTCTTCATCAAAACAAAACCAATTCCCTTCAATGAAGCATAACTATGGATTACAAACTCACTATTTCTGGAAGGCAAGGCCAAAATTGATGCATTCACTAATCCTTTCTTCAGTTCCAGAAAAAAGACATCACTTTCTTTTGTCCAAAGAAATTTAACCCCTTTTCTTGTTAACATAGATAGTGGGAAAAATAAACATGATATTTTTTTAACAAACTGTCGGTAATAACATGCTAATCCGAGAAAACTATGAATCTATGTAACATTTGTAGGTCTTGTCCATTCATCAACCATTATTGTTTTGGAAGGAGCAACTATTATTCCATCCTTATTTACAATGTTACAAATAAAAGAATTATATTGAATCCAAAAATCACACTTTTCGAATTTTTCATACAGTTTATTTTCCTTTAAGGTTATCAAAACACCCCTTAGATGTTATTCATGATCCTTTTATCTTAGAAAATATACCAGAATGTCATCAATAAAGATGACCAAAAACATACCCCAGACCTCATGAAATATTATATTAATAAGTTCCATGAAAAAAGAAGGTGTATCAATTACCCAAAAAGGAATAACTAAATTTTCATAATGACCATATCTAGTACAGAATTCAGTCCTCAAAATGTCTTCATCCTTTACTTTCAATAGATGGTACCTCAAACTCAGGTCAAACATTGAAAAATATTATTCTCCCTGGAGATGCTCAATCAAATAATAGATATGGGGAAATGAATATTAATTTTTAATATTACTATTTTTCAAGTCTCTATAATCAATGCAATGTCTCGTTGTAATATATTTTTTTAACAAACCTGACAAGAGAACCCCATGGTGAAGTTCTAGGTGAGATGAAGCCTTTATGTAATAATTCATGTACCATATTTTTTAATTCAAGAAGATATATTTGGGTAATTCAAAAAGGGGGTTTAGATATTTTATTAGCATCAAGAACTATGTTAATAGTAAAAGCAACCTCTAGATTAAGAAAAATAGCAGAAAAATATTTAGGAAAAACATCCCAGTATTCATTTACCATAAATACATTATTGATCTTGATAGTTCCCTTATTTTTGAAAATATGAGAAAGATAAATTTCATTAAAATATTTTATCATTTTTATACCTTCCTTATTTTTTATCAATGGTATGGGTTCATTCTTGTACACAAAATATAACCTTTATAAAAAATAACTTCTTTTTCTTTTCAATCTATCTTAGAATTATAAAAATATAGACAATATATAACGAGAATAACATCAAACTCCACTAGAATAAATTAAATATGTTTTGTAGGTAAAATTATTCCAAATACAAGGTTAGGTAGGTTATTATAGTTTCTTCTTGACGAAATATTTCCTCTATGTGTTTTTAAATAGTGTTCTAGTGTCATTTCATGAGGTGGAATACCCAATGTTTTTAAAAATATCTCAGAAATGAAGGAATGTGTAGACCCTGAATCAAAAAACACATTTGAGTTTATTAAAATAACTATACCTAATACCACCTCATTTGATAGCTCAACATCTACTGAAGTGGTTTCAAAGTATTTTACCACACCCTTTTACTTCTAATCTTGCTGATTCCCTATTTGAGTGACTAGATTCAGACAAACATCAGCAAAATGACCCAATTTATTACAGTTACATCATCTCACCATCGACTTCTCATTAATTTTTGGATAATTTTCCTTACACTTACGAGACATGTGTAAAAAATTTCCAAATAAATAAAATTTCATAGAATTTACAAGATGATCACTAAGATTCCTTTTACCACACTTTTCACAAGAAGAGAAATTTATTTTATAACCTCTAGGTATCTTTGAAGAATTTCTCCCCAAAGCCTACAAACCTGAAATCATTTTATTTTTGTCATCATTAGTCACATATGTGTCAGAAAACTCCATATCTACTTTTTCAGTACAGTGAACATGTTTCGCATAGCTTTTAAACTCTACTGAATACAAATCTCTTTGCAAAATTTTTTTCTAACTAGAGTAAAATATATTAATTTTACTATAAAAAACATGAGTAAAATGTACTACATACCAGGTCAGTATTTTAAAATTGGAATCGTAAGCTACCAAAAAATCATCATCTTTCTGCTTTAGTTCCATGAATGTTTTTCTCCATTCTGATTCAAACATTTTTAAGAAAATATTTTTCTAGAAAACAACTCATTAAATCATCCCATTATGACTTTCAAGATCATTTATTCCTCTCGTATTCTTAACCAGAGACCACCATTAATATACTTGACCATAAAAATGATAAATGGATTGTTTTACCTTTTGATCTTCCAAATATCCCTGGACATCAAAAATATTTTATAGAGCATTGATCCATACTTTGGCTATCATTGGATCTGTGGTTCTACTGAATGTTGAAGGATGTTTCCTTATAAAATACACAACAAAATACATGTTTCTTCTTGATAAATAATTTTCCTCTCTAGAATGAATACCAACACAATTTATTTATTGATTCAACTGATCCATTACTGTTACAAACTGCTTCGTCCTGATTCCCACTATTCCAGGCTACAGATTTGGACAAACGTGAGCCTCTTGGTGCCTTTCTACCTCAACATACTTGTTTCTTCTGTGGAAAAACATTTTGAATATACATAACACAAATGAATCAACTTGGTAATGCTTAAATGATATAACATTTCAAGTTACCATATATTAAAAATCATTTATGGTATTCTTTTGACCTCATATTAACCCCAAGAGTTATGTAAACCATCATCTGATACCAACTCTAAGGACCCCACCTTAAAACATTATATAATCATAGGTTTTAGACAATAACATACATTCTTACAAATTGACGACATTTTTATGTATAGATTTATAGGTAATTAAGACAAAAAAACATACATAACATCTCATAATCATACATGTGGATTCTATTAAAACAATATCAATTTTTTTCTAAAATATAAAACTTTTTTAAAAAAATAGCATTTATTTGAAAACTTTTCATGACATTTAATTTATCTTCCTAATTTCTATTACAAATACTTATAACCTATGAAAAATATTAAATAACATGGTATGATCACAAAAAGTTTAGTAAGGGATATAAGGAATGAAATCATTAATCAATGATAACATAAAAACCAATAAAACCCATTTCATAAAAAATTGTTAAAATGCATGGAAACATAATGTAGTATCCTTGGGACATATTTACCATATAATTATTAAAATAACCCTTACATATTGAATAACCATTTGGTCAAATTCCACCTTTGGTATACCCAATGCATTGGATAGCTATAATTGGGATCATCCATCATATCCTAATCTATAATGGGATCCACCCAACATATCTTGAGCTAAAATGTGCTCAACCCAACATATCTTGAGCTACAATGGGCTCAGCACAACCTAAAATGAGCTATAATGAGGTCAAAACAACATAACTCTATTAAATAAAACATTTCATGGTAATAAAGTATCATGAAATCAGGAGAAACAACTCATTCCAGACAGATATATATATATATATATATATTAAATAATGTTTTTGAAATTTATTAAAGAAACTTATAAAAATATTTTAAAAGTAAAGTCCCTTAGAAATATAATTAGAGTGGGAATAAATAGAATGTATTGGATATGTCTATACACTATAAATAAACATAATAAAACATAATATAAAAATATTACCACACCAATAATCTTAATACCACATAATAGATAAAGTAGAAGGTTTAACCAATGATTGGATATTTGGTTATGAATTCCCTTACCTCGGGTTCGTCTTACTTAAAATTTGTTTAAATCTACTTTATAATGGTTAAAAGTGAGTTGTTAATATCTTAATAAAAAATATTCATTTTTATAAAACCATATATGATAATATTACAACATCATTCGACACATTTATTAGTAAAATTTTCTTATTTACATTGTTTCAGGTGCGTTCTTTATGTCATTTCCATGATCAGTTCATGATGGATATTCTGATCGATTGGTAGTTAAAATAAAGAATTAGAATTGAATGGTATTTAAATATTTGTAGAACCATAAATTATACCATTTAACATTTTCAATTCTGATGCGAGGATGAATCATAAGTAAAAACATTATTGATATTTTTTAGGTCATTTTGGCAATTCTTCGATCATAATGAACTCATTTTTTATAAATTATAAACATGTGTAAAAAATTATTCCATCAACTTATATAATATATGATAATTAATTATAATTTGGTTTAAACATAAAAATTGTTTCATTACCAGTCTTTATGTAACTAAAAGGAATTCAAATCAAATCATCCACAATGTCAGTAAATCGACACAACAAGAATGTGGTTTTAATTTATAGAGTAAGTGGTAGAGGAGAAGAAGTATAATGGTGAATATTCCATAAAAATGATAAAATATGGAATATATATAATATTCTCAATCATTAATGTATCTTGAATAAGGGGTGGTGAATAAATAATAATAATATGAAAGAAAATGAAAATAAAAGAGGATGTTTTGATCTTGATCTCTTCCTCTTGAGATCCTCCTTAAGGACATTAGTTTTTGAATTTTGGTGACACTAGATGATCTTGGACGTGGGTAAGGGACTTGGGAAGAGTATTGGGTATAAATTACTCAAGGATCAAGGATTTAGATGTGCAGGAGGAAGTGGGAAAGTGGGTGGTATTTATATTAGAGGAGAGGAGGAGTTTTACATTATTTTAACCATTATTTTACTATTTTTCTCAAGACTATGAATAGTCCGGATTCGTGTGACCCAAAATAAAAAATAGTGCATGTTTTTCTAACCTAGATTTCTTACTTCATTCATGATGTCATAAATTGTTTATTTAACTAAAAATTTATATATTCGATTTTTTACCATATTTCACTATTCATCAAAAATTCAAGAATTTCTAAAAAATCACATAACAAACAAACTAACGATTTTTCTATGTTTAGAAGTGAAAAATAACCTCCATTTTTTTAAATAATTTTCGAAATATTATTAATTTAATTTTTATATAAATAAAACATTATTTAAAAATTAACAATTTTAAATCTATAACTCATTTTAAATCACCTTAAAAAATTAATTAAGATGTCATTATCTTAAAGCCTTAATAAAAAATTTCTACAATTTTCTATTTATTGGGGTCATGTTACTATTCATATTACTATTTATAAGGGTATGTTACTATTCACTAAAAATCAATTTGGTTCTGTTAGACTCTAAATAACTTACTAATCCCAACCATAGAAGACCATTTTTTATAATAAAATCATATAAGTGAAACAATTATGTGTAAAGAATAGTTATAACTATCTAAATAAAAAAATATTTCATTCATTTCTTTTTTTTAAATATGGGGTGTTATATGAATAGTCTTTTTTTAATTGTGAAGACAAATTATAATTTATTAAAATTATATAACAGTGTTATAATATTCATTGGATGTAAAACTTTTAACACAACAAATTATAGATTATCAAAAAAATAATATCATAGTCTTCTATTAAATCTCTTCTACTACTCAATGAAACCCTTATCCACTAAACCCTCGATTTTGATAGAGTGAAAACCCAAATACATAAAAATGCAAACACACCTTTTTCACACATGGTGGTATAACCCCTGACTTTTGAAGGAGTCGCAACCTACTTTCCGATAATTTTGGATGAATAACCCAACCATCCTTTTATATGGGAGGAAAAGACCAACTGTCCTTCTATATGAGAGGAATAACCCAATGAGTTCTTTTGGATGGACAAATCTTAAACTAAGACTGTAGAAATAAACGAGTGGATTTGAATAATTATAGTGTGTGAATAACATAAACTAAATCAAATAAAATGTTGAGATGATGATTTAGAAAAATGGTTCGTCTAATGTTATTTGATCACATAAATTTAAAAAGATGAAGAAATTTAAGATCCTAGGTTATCATAGTAGAAAAAAAGATGTTTTGGAAGTTTCTTAATCAATTCAAGAGAAGAATGAAATTTTATTGTCGTATCCATGTAAAAAGAATTAACTAAACTGGTACATTTGTTTTATCCTTGAAGAAATATCTTTAATCATTAAATATTATATCTAAAGTATTGTGTCCTTGTAAAATATAAGCATGACACCTATTAGTGTTCAACAAAAATATAATGTTATCATTTCCCCATTTTTTTAATGTTTAGATGACAAAAAATACAGTCAGAAAATTTTTTACTCATACAATATTAAATGAAATATTAAAAAAATTAAGAATAATATCTCTTAAAAAAATTTAAATTATAAAATAATTAAAATGATAATATAAATATGAAAATTAAACATGCATCAAAATATTTCAAAAAATAGATAATCGTATGAAAAACATTATATTTGAGAAAATGTCCTTTAAAAAATACAACAATAATTTTTTAAACAATGTTTCAATAATAATTCAAGACAAAATAATGAACATTTGATAGTTTAATTGATTTCAACAACATTAATTAATAATAATATGTAAAAAATGGAAATATATTTATAACTAATAGAGAGACATTTTTCACTAGTGGAAACAGAGATTAGTGAAACATTACTCACTGTTTGAAATGTCAAACGGTGGGAAAATTGAGTTTTTCATACCAATCAAATTTTATGAAAAATTAAAAAAAATTAAGGGACACAAAATTCCTTTACATGCATATAAACATCAAATGTATCCATGAGAACGATAAAAACATTTCTCACCATTAGGTGTCCAAGGGTGACTAATGAATCACTGATGGGTTCTGACGGTGACTCAAGTCTCCCCATTAGGTTCAAAATAGTGACTATTTTTAAAACAACTGTTAAGTAGTAGATTTAAGAAAAGATGATTGAAAAAAAACTGTTATTGACCAGATAATTATCAACTAATAAGAATAGTAAAAAATATAATAAAACTAAGAAACATCCAAACTTTAAAGCTCATGGATGATTTTAAAAAGAAGATATTTGAAACCAAGATTAAAAGAAATAAAAAAAAAATTAGATAAAACAAATATAATAAGGCATTAATACATAATTTAGTTCACAAAACAGATGAGTAATAGATTTAAAAATATCGAACAATTAAGAATAGTACATTTCATTTTTATATAGGAGATAAGAACACATTTGACCACATTATGGTGAAAGGTTAAAGATAATATCCTCAAAGAGGAAATAAAATGGCAAGATGACAAGAAAATTATCCCCTTTTGATGAGAAATAGTTAGTAAATTTTCAAACCATTGTTTTCCAACTGTTGAGTCGGTGACTCGTCGTTGGGTTCTTGTAGTGAGTAAAATTAACCACCATTGGAGAAACTATTCCGACATGACATGTATCACTATTCATAAAATCCAATAGTGTCCAAATGATTTACCATTGGTTAATGATAATTGTGATAAAATATCTCACTATTGGTTAATAAAAATTATGGAGAAAAGACTCTTCTTTGGGTTTTTACCAATGTTGAATAACTACTTCACCATTGGTTTTTACCAATGGTGAATTTTTAATGATAAAAAATTTGAAGGATAGGCCTTCAATACACATAGAAATTGTGATAGAGTGGAACAATAAATAATGTGTTAGAAAAAAATAATGATCTTTGGTTTTCATGAGAGAGAAATAAATTTTAACTAGAAGAAAAAATAGAATTTGAAAGGTTGAAGAAATGAGGATGTATATTCCTTTAATCTAAGGAAATGAATTTCAAAATAGAAATTATAATCGAACCTAATCTCTATAGAGGAATATGAACGGATATAATTTGGGTAAAACTATGTTGGAATTAAAAAATAAATCTAATGGGATATGTGGAAGGCTTATGAAATCCTGATGTGGTGATCGAGTGGATGAGAGATTCAAAGGGGAGATTAAATGGTCGAGATTCAATATCAGTAGAAAATATTCATCCCAATTCAAATTAAAAAAATGGGAATCGAGTGGTTATTAATCCATAACAAGATGTATGATGGATAGAAAAAAACACAAAACCCTGACACACTACCTATGTTCATATGGATGCTCTTAACCCCTAACATTTAGGCACACTCACAAGCCTTATCCATGAGCCTACACATGCAAGGGTTGCACTATGATAGCTTGAACATAGTCTCTCTGCGATCTTTAGTTGTTGGACCATCCAAAAGGTTAGACCCACTCAGGTCCCTTTAAATGTGGCTGAGGTTCACCTTGGGATCATTTCGCATAAGCTTATTTTTTATAACAAAAAAACAAAAAAATAAAATTAAAACTAATGGATGTCTTAAAATAATATGAAAACATGTTAATAAAAGATAATATTTTTTTAGAAAAAATTTAATTTAATTAAATTTCATGAATATCTAATTTATAAATAAACAAATATATTAAGAAATTAATACCCATGGCATGAACAGGCCCGCATGTGCGTGGTGTGCACTATACTATCTTGGACTTAGGATCTGTCAGAGCCTCAAATGATAAACCTCCCTTGAGGGTAGACCGAATTAGGTCCCCTTAAAGGTTTTTAGGTTCATCTTGTTTTATTTTCACACAAAAATATTTATTATAACAAACAACAACAAAAAACGAAATGGATACCATAACATAATATGCAAACTTGTTAATAAGAGATATTATTTTTTGGACAAAAATTGAATTTAATTACATGATTTCCATTTGTAATTTATCATAACGTAAATTGATTAAGAAAATAATACCCAATAATAAACAGTATCCCCCTTTTTATAAATAATGAAACATAATTTTTATTAAATTTTCAATTAATGTAAAAGTAAATTATTAAATCTTTAGAAACATCCCCCCTCATAAATTCTAAAAAAAAATACATAAAAATATTGATAAAAAAAAATCAATTATTATTTCTAAATATAATTTAACAATATATGTTGATATTATTTTTTTAGACTATGTTATTTGTAATATTATAATCTAATTAATATTTAAGCATATTTGAAAGTAGAAGTGAGATACAAAACATTTATATGATTAATAGACAGTTGTTCTTTTCAAGTGAAAAATGATATTATATAAAAAAGTAATGATAATATAATAAACAACATTAAATTATAGAAGAAAAAACATTTAATATATTTATCAAATTAGTAATTATACTATGAAGAAAGTAACTATAAATTATACCAAATTTAAACTTGATTTTTATATAAAATGTATACTCTCTTATAATCAAAAATAAACTAATTTAAAGTAAAAAAGTACAATATTCAATGGGATGATAATTGAGACAGTGTTATTTTAGAAAGAACATTTTTTAACTAGAATTGTATAATTAAAATTAATTTATAGTGATCTGTATTTAAGAGAAAATTTACACAAAATAAAAAATGTATGATTTTTACATGTTAAGATTAAACACAATAAATGAAGGAAATAATGATCCATTCGATGAAAAAAATCTATTGATGAAAAAGTTAGATGAAAAAAATACTTTTAAAAGAAAAAAAATAGTTTGTTTTCACTAATTTTTTTAATAAAAAAAACTCCCCTTGATTTAAAGAATAGAAAATGTAGATTTAAAATAGATCAATAAAATAAATTTTATTATCATAATTAAAACAATTTAAAAATAAAATTAACATTTAATACAAATCAGGATTCCTAATATAACAAATATTAATGAAAAGATAAAATTAAAAAACATGTATGATATATTATATATGTATTAAATAATTCACAGATCATTTGTTGAAAAATAATTTCAAAAATACTGAGGAATTTTATGTTATTAACGTTTAATTGATTAAATACTTATTTAAAACATACAATGATGTACATTACATTAAATAACACACAAGAGATAGTGCCTCCTAAATTCATTCCTATTTAAAGAAATATATCACAATAATGTTAAAATAATTAGGGAAAAGTAACCACATAATCAATATATTTATAATTGATGTTTTAACTATGTAAACTAAAAAACTTTTGGATGATATGAAAAAATAATAGTTAATGGAGATGTAAGAAATCATAAAAAATTTATAAAAATATATTAGATATCTTGCATACTAATATAATAAACTATATTATACTAGATAGTATACATGATGATTAAAAAATAAACATATTTGGGTATGGTGACCAGCTTAGATTTAATAAAATTTGAAACAATCTTTTAGAACACATGTTTTTCATATACTATGTGACAATGGAACTTTTCATGCAAGATTCCATCAAAAAAACATGTAGATGGTGTTCTTGGTACCTAAAATCGATTGGGTCCAACTGGATTAGTAGAAAATGTTATAGGTTCCCAAATAGATTTGAAACATGTGTTATAGGGTAATCATTATGATATATTTTTAGAAATTATATATTTACAACGGCCTAAATACTATGTAAACGTTCAAGAACATTTGTTTTAATAATTCCCTTTCATGTTATAAGTAAAGTAGGTAACATTTAAAATATTTCAATTTATTCCTATAACAAAAGTATTCTTATACATCTTAGTAACCTGATTATTATAGAAACAATCCTTCTTATCATATTTGGGGTTTTCATAAACATTATTTTATCAACATTCTCTTGGACTAAAATAAAAACAGATAAATTTATATTTAATATTAGAATTTTATTTTTATCATTTTAATTTTCTTTCTTAAAAAAATCTAGTTCATGACATACATTGAAATTTGAAAATTGTCCATAATTTTTAAGGTTAATATTTTCATTTTTAAAATAATTACATTCACTTTCAATTTTCTCTAAATCATTACAAACTATAGTAAATATTTAATTTTGAAATTTATCAGTTTTTGAAATAAAATATTTTATTCTCGTTTTATTATATTTAAGTTTTATATATTTATAATCTATATATGGTTTCTCTTATATATTACTTAAAACATAATCATTATTTTTTTATTTTCTTTTTTAATATTCATTTTTTCTATTTGTAGTTCCCTGTACAGTTCATCCATTTTCAATATATCACTTTGATAGTTTTTATTTTCAGTGTTAATTCTTTAACTTCATTCTCAATATTAGTTTCTCAACAAGAACTATAATTATATTCATAGTGTACCTCATTTATATTATTAGCCATCGAATAAATATTTTCATATTGTTTTTCACTATCAGAACCATCATCACTTGAATCGAACTCTTCTGTACAACTTCGTCGAGCATGATAATCGTTTCTTTGTTCTTTAATGTATTGACCCAACATTACTTCATGTTTTAATTTTAATAAATATGATTTTTATCCTTTTCCATACACTCATAACATATTGATTATGAAACATCATATTTACTTGTCTTACCTCATTTACTACCATTTATATCATCTCTCTGATAATCTTTTATAGGGAACTTCTTAAAAACAATCTTACCCCTCATGTACATTTATTCCCCTTTGGTGATATTTTCAATTTCTTTCTTCTAAAATTATTGTTACTCAGAATATGAATATTTATAAATTCTATTTATATTTGATTTAAATTATATATGTCCCCTTTTATCAAGGCCATTATTATTTTCATTTTTCCTTTCCAGATCAAAATGATGAAGTGATTTGATCAACTCATTTAGAAAATATTCAGTGACATCATTAAATTGTTCAATATCAACCTTATTTGAAATACATATTTTGGGTATACCTGGAATAAATTCTTCAATGAGATCTTCAATCTTCATGGTCTCTCTGAGAAAAACATTGCTGTTGAAAATTTTGGAGAATCTATTTTACATCTCATTTATTTTTTCATGATCATTCATCATAAAATTATGATACTCAACTTAGAGTATAAAAATATTAGATCATTGAAAATTTCTAGTTCCATGATGAGTAACTTTTAAAGTCGTAAAAATTTTAGAAGTAGTTTCACAAGATGAAATATAATTGTTCATATTTCTACTTAGAGAGAAATATCTATAATTCATAACATAGTAATATAAAACACATTATGATGCATTATTAAGATTACAAGTTACTAAATAAGATTCACGATATTTATATGGATTGAACATTATAGACTAAAAATAAAGACCTATATTCTTAAGAAATACTTACATTCTGTCTTTCTAGTAGATATATTCACTTTAATTAATTGTAGGTGGTATAACATGGTTCAACATCTTGATATCCTAATTATCCATAATAACCAATGCATATTTTTTCTTAGACATTTAAATATATAATAATGGCAAGGTATGAAATAGAAGATGAAATAATAAAAACCAAATACTTAAAAAAGGAAACACCCTTTGATAAAAATTATTATGTTCCTTGGTATGACAGTAGTGTTTAGAGGGGGTTGAATAGTCCTTTTTGATTTATTAATACAAATTCTTATATATTAGAGTTATATTTCAATATTAAAATGTGTAGTGGAAATAAAACTGATAAAACATGTGATGTTTAAAGAGGTTTGGATCAACAAGATCCCAGTCATCTCTTCAGCATAATCTAATCCTCTAGGAGACTGGTATGCACTAAATCCTCACTATTGAAAGGTAGTGACAACACAATAACATAAAAATACAGATGTGCCTTTTTTACACATTGCGTCTTAACCCATAACTTTTGAATAAGTCACAACATACCTACGTTTTGTTTGGGAGGATCAAACCAACCTTCCTTTTTTATGGGTGTAATAACCCAAACCTCCTTTTTGATGGTAGGAATAAACTAATAATAGCTTCTTGATGGGAAAAGCTTAATCCTTGACTCTAGAAGCAAATACGTGATTTGAATAATTACAGCGGTGGAATTATAGAAAAAAATTAAATAAAATCTTGAGTAGGTGATGCAGAAATTTTGTGAAATAAGTGTTATTTGATCACATCAAACAAGGAAGATGAAGATGATTATGATCCTTAGTGATCAAAATATAATAAAGAATATTGAGTAATTTTCATGATCAATTCTAGAGTGGTAAGAAATTGTATTGGCATGTCCTTATCAATTGACTCAACATAAGTGGTACATTTTTATCCTTAAGGTAATATCTCGAATGATTAACTCATATATCTACAAGACCGTGTCCATGCCCAATATAAACACAACACTTGTTAGAGTTTATTAATAACATAATATGACCGTGACCACATTTAGTTCAAGTTGAATTGGAAGCAAAATATAGTCAGAAAAATGTTAATTTATGGAATATTAAAATGAATATTTAATATGTTGAGAATACTATTTTATAAAAATGAAATTAAAAATAATAATTAAAATAAAAATATAATTCTTCAAATTAAACATGAAATATAATATTGTAAAAAATTGTATCATAAGAAAAACCTTAAATATGAGAAAATGTTTTTGAACAAATACTATAATAATTTAATAAATAATGTTTCAATTGTAACTCAACATAGAAGTTTAAAAATTTGATAGTGTCATTGATTTTAACAACATTAAAAGACAATAATAAAATTAAAAAATTGAAAATAAATTTTTAACTATCAGTGATACATCTCTCATTGTTGAAAATAGAGACCAAAAATACATTACTCACCGTTAGAAATAAAAAATAGTGGAAAAATAATGTTTTTCATACCATTTAAATTCTATGAAAAAATAAATATACTTTCAAGAAACTAGAAACACTT